>OZ010789.1:198126824-199461723 GCA_963932465.1 Maratus speciosus
TCCTTTCTTAGCGGCACTCTATATCATAAGAAGTATTTTTACCCCGATTTTCAAGATTTTGGGTTCAGTAGTTTTGGCTGCGCGTTCATTAATACAAAATCCAGACTTTCTTTTATATATACAGATAACTTTCTGTTTCAGACATTCCAAAAGTCACCTTAGTTCAGTGCATCACTAGGTTAAATCAGATATCTTAGTGTTTCACCAAAGTGCATGCGCCAAACTATTGAGTGTCCTAACTTTTGCTCTAACTTATGCTGTACCTGCCTCCCTGATTTCACTTGTCTGGCTTGATCACTCTGTGTCTATGTTATGTATGATTTAAAGTTAATGCAAATATTGTATTACAAGTGAATTTTGTCTTTATAGACGATCGTTATTTTGTTAAAATATGAGCAGAACAAATGCACAGCGCGTGTAACCATTACTTCTTCCATGTCTCTAAAGGCAACTACGACTAGTAAGAATAATAATTGTGATTCAGAATAAGTATCTAGTTATAAATACTAAGAATTTTGTAGTACTTTCAATAAATATTTATTAAATTATTCTTAATTTCCACTTAGAAATATTACTCTAAAACATTTTTTTTTATTCAATGTATTAATAACGCTGATGAGTTTGAAATGGGGCAAAACTGCACTACACTTCTTAATAGTGTCCTATATAAATAATAAGGATGCACCGAATAGTGATTTTGGCTTGAATACCGAATATTCGGCCAGCAGGTATGCCGAATAATGACTATCAAGCCGAATATTAGGCTTGCCGATTGATTATTAAATATCTTTATCAATTAACAGTTAAAAGTAGTAGTTGTTTTAAGATTTTTAAAAATATTTTTTTAAAAAGGTCAGTCTGACAGAATATTTTGATATTCGGTATACCAAATAATTTTATATTTAGCCAAGCCGAATATTCAGCATAGCGAATAGTTTGATATTTGGTCTAACCGAATATTCGGTGCATCCCTAATAAATAGTTGATTTTTCCAAGTAAATACTAGGATAAGTTGCCGATCCAGTTCTGTATCCTAGATATTATCAGAAATATGAAGAGCAACATTAGGACAAGTGAATTTAATTCTTCCATGATGTCAATTAATTTTTTATAAACGCCCTCTGAAATATAACCAAAAGTTAGGGTAGTTGGCAAAATGTTTTTTAAATACATGAGCTACCGCCTAAAATATTTAGCATTGAAAAACGGTAAATTTTATAATCAAATTTAGTCACAACTCATTTTTTAATAATATCCTACTGTTGTTGTGGGGGCCACAATATGGTTATATAATAAATTTATCCAAAGAGAAAGGTTAGAATTTCATGTTATTTTCAGATTTTTTACATGAAATTCAAAAGATTTATCTCAATAAATTTCAGAAAATGTATTATAGTCTAAATTATAAAAGTATAATTACTTAAATATTGTGATCTCAATCACAAACACTTAAGTGGTTAAGATTTTTTATAGGAATGAGCTTAAGAATTCAATAAGCTACGTACGTACATTTGCTAAAATTACAGCAAATGAACTTTAGTTTGTATTCAGATTAAAAACAAGAAGTAATCATTTAGAAACATATGGATAAACATCAAATATTTTTTTTTCTTTACCAAATGTTGACAGAGACTATTATGGCATAATTATTTATCATTACACTATAATGACTTAATGAAATATCAAATGTGTTATTACGCTGCATAAATTTTAATATCAAGTACTGCAGTACCCATATTTGAAGGAGGCCATATACAGTAGATGCTGGTTAATTGGAACACATGGTATCGGCATGGTTTATCTTGAAAAAGTGACTGTCTTAGTTATCTGAATTATATATTTTACATTTGTTTTTGATATTTTGCTCCAAATAAATGGAATCTTCTGTACATATTTTCCTTTATTTGATGTAATGCGTCAACATGTGCTGTTGAGTCATGGGGGAAAAAAGCATATCCTCTCTACTAACTCTGCCACAAATCATCGTATAAAAATGTGACTGGTACTAATTGATTCATAATCATGTCATTCATAGTCATCCATGACTAAAATTAAAAATCTCCTTACTAAAAAGGTGCATAACACTCCTGTTTATGCAACTTTTAGTAAACAGATTTTTAATTTTAGTTATTTTAATGCAAGGTGAATGTGTCATTCCACTCTGAGTTCATTCTGAGTTTTATGTTTTTCAATTACTAATTCATGCTACATTTAAATTTTTGCCATATCCATAACCACAAGATTATTCATCCAACAGCTATTTTTGAATTGCAAGCATAAAAGAAATTAGTCGTAAAACCATACACAATTTGCACAGGCCTCATTGCAAAATACCCAAATTTGCAATGAGGCCTGTGTGCCACAATGAGGAGTTGCCAATATATTGCATCCTTTTACATATCTAGTAGTAAAAGATGAATCAGAATAAGAAGCTGCTATTGAAGTTCAGATGTAGGAGCAGGATGATTCTACCTTTAAAACAAATACTTTTTCCGTGAACCTCATCTATTAACACAAGGTAATTCAAACCTCATTCAGAATTTGAATTTTTGCAAAAAAAAAAAAAAAAAAAAAAAAGCTCAAATCTAGGCTGAAAAGCTGGAATCTCTATCAGAATGATACTAAAGTATGTTTATTTCATAACTGCCTGGAAGAATTTCAAAATTTCTGTTCTAAAGAATGGGATTTTATTGTAACCATATTTGTGCTATAAGTGTACTAGATCATGGGTATTGTTCATAGATTCTTCAAAAATTAGTTTGAGAGCTGTACTGTTGTACAATGAGAACAAATTTCCTTCTATTCCTGTTAGCTATCCAATTAATAAGAAGGAAACCTGAAAAATATGAAAATCATGTGGGAAAAACTTACTATGACTTATATTTTTGGGTCGTATGGTGTGATTTTTAAAAGTCATTGCATTATTAATAGGTTTGCAGCTTGGCCATATTAGTTTTTTTTTTTTTTGAATGAGATAGCAGGGACATGAAGAATAAATTATGTAAAAAAAAAATGGCCAAAACTTGATTTTTGCTGGGAGATTAACATGTTGTACAATTTCTGTTAGTAAACTCTAACAATAGTATTCTACTTCCTGTTTATGTAAAGTCAGGACTTTTCAAAAACTTTGTTAAGCAGTTAAGCCACTAAATAAAAATGGCACTGGATTTTATTTTTTTCTCACGAAAAATTCACCTGTGTAAGAGACACTAAAATCATAGAAGGAAATTTTGTAGGACCCAAACTAAGATCTCTCATTGGAAGTGGAAAATTCAAAGATTTGTTAAGCAAAGTTGAAGAATCCTCATGGAATTCATAGAAAAATTTTTTTCAGTTTTTTTTAAAGAAATCATAAAATCAATCATAATCATTCTACTGTGTTATGGATCAATTGCTAGAGTCATACAAAGATATGGGTTATAATATGTCCTTCGAGATTCATTTCTTGAACTTTCATTTCAATTTCTATTCTGACAATATTGGTGCAGTCAGTGACGGACAGTTTGAGCATTTTCGCCAAGACTTCTCAGTATGGAAAAGAGATAACAAGAACAATGGAATGCAAGAATGCTTGTTGATTACTGTTATGCATTAAAGAAGGATATTCCAGATACAAACATTGAAGAAAATCAACTAATTTAACATTTTAGGTAAATTGGTGAATATATATGCATATGTAAATATACTCATTTCTTTCTTAATTAATGTAGGTGACCTAAAAATCTAAAGGTGATGGATAAAAACAATTCGAATTCATTATGAAAAATTCTATTAGTATCAGGTATTTTACTTTGTGTGGCAGGAAAAAAATTATAATCATCAAAGTAAATGCAGCAAAATTTTCAACACGCTTGTATTGATTAGTATTAATATAAACTGTAAATGAGATAAATTCATAACAATTGTTGTAGAGACTCAACATCCACATTGAAACAATGTCGTGAAAAACACTCCATATTTTGGATTGGGCTGAGAAATACATTTGGTGTAACTCACCAAATGGTTGTGCACTTCCATCTATTCTCATTATGCCATAACTTTTCTTACAAAATAAAGTAAATCTGTTGAAATTTTCTTTAAAATATCTTCATTGCTGTTAAAGTTATTAACAAAAACTGTGTATCTTTGAGTGAGATACTCTGTATTTTTTACATAAGTGCGTTACGACAGTCCTTTGAAAAATATTTCTGTCTTGACATGCCTTTATGAACCTTCTGAGTTTGAGGCTAGAATAACAGAGTTGTATATCTACACATTTAACATATTTTGTTAATTATGATTTATTATAACTACAGTAAGGAACCAGTTATCCGGAATGATATTTCTGATAGACTGATTTCAGAATCCTTGAAGAAAAAGGTGTCATACACTGCCAGTTTGACATAGGCTTTGCTTGAAACAATTGTATAATTTGATGACAACATCTAGTATTTGAAATGAAAACATATTTAGTTGTATTTTAGATGTTTTAATTTTTATGCACAGGAAACGGAAGAATTTTTGTCCCTAAGGGATTCCCATAAATTACCTTCTTTTAAACTCTGGTTAAAATTTGATCTTTCTTGCATTGATTTTTAATCCAAGTAATCTAATAATTTAAAATCAAAAATAATGTCACAACCACACATATTCCACAAAACTTATCAAATGGATGCTGCTTTAATGCATAACTAGTTAACCGGAAAAACCAGTTATCCGGAATACATCTCACCCCAAGCATTCCGGATAAATGGTTCTGTACTGTATATGAATTAATTTCATATTTTGTTAATTAGGATTTATTATAATTATATGAATTAATTTCATTTAACATGTTAGTTGTACTGACATAGGTATATCATGCTGACTGATGATGCAGCTACTTGATCCTCAGGCATAATATTTTTCCATGAATCTGTGATTTAATCTTTTTGGTACTTCCTTTTTATAAAGGCTTTGGCAAGAAAGAGAAAATTACCTTAAGCAAGAAAAGGAACATTTTCACAGGTACTTTCTAGCAACCCATTCACTGTTTTATACACACTTAACGATTTGTCCAATATTTACACTATATAGTACATACAAAAAAATATACAGTGATAACCCAACTTACGACAGCAATTCGCTCCAAGACTAACAACGTAAGTCGAGGTACATTTAAGCAAAAAAAAAAATGCGTTTGCAATACAAGAATTTGGAATAAATCAATAAGTTGTTAACTTACAATTTATTGTTCTTCTAGCTGCCCCGTTTGTGTCTTTAAGCATGTGAAAAAATCTTGCAATGAGTTTAAATTGACAAAATTTTCTTTTTTTCTCTTGTAAGTTCTTTGTAGCAGCACAGTGAGTTTTCTAAGCTTTTTCTAGTCATTGCTATTCTTTGCTCGTCTGAATAAAACAATTTGTTTATCACTATCACGTACTTGTCGCAGGAAATTTTTCCTTCATAGAACCAAGTCTTCAAAAAAGTTCAAACTGCGTCTTAATTAAGGAAAATCCTTTTCCCAGGTCAGAAGATGTAAATACAGGCTGACGTAAATTGAGGGAACATAAGTCGGAGTACTACTGTATAATATATACAAATACAAATAGAAGCAATTTAATGAACATAAAAGTAATTTTAAAAAGTGGCAAGATTCCTATAAAAAGAAAGTTCTATGCTTTTTAACAAAAATCCCATTTAAATTTTTAAATGTATTTTTGTTATAAAGCAGTATTTGTAAGATAATACATTTTCACATAAAGTAATCTGTGAGATTATCTCATACTCACTTTTTCAAAATAATTTCCTATTTCCTCTCTTTTAACCTTTAACAGCCTCATGTCTGCATCAGGAGACAAGATGATTTTGAACCACTCATAAAAGCAATCCACATTCAATCTTTTTTACCTAATAAGGTGAATTTTGCTCTCTTTTCAATAAAGTTTATTCAAAATTCATACAGCAGTTTTTTAACTATTTGTGATTTTTTCTTAATATTTTAAGAAAGTATTTATTTTGCTGAAAATTATGTTTGTTTTTTATCAACTAGTTTGCATTTGATAACTTATGTATTCCATATTCCATCTTATCTTATGTTTTATACCCCTTTATAGAGCAAGAATCGATTGAAAAAAAAAAAAAAAAATTAATGTGAAATCTCTTTTTTTATTATTATTAAGGCCATAGGTTTTATTCTCTGAAACCCAGCAAAGAGAGAGGAAATAAAAGTTACAATGTTGGTTTCCGAAGTAACACCCTTTATCACCCAAAGCTGTTACTATGATGGTGCATGTGACCTTATGGTCAGACGTTTTTTTTTATATTCGACATAAAAAGAAGCAAGGTTCATTTGGACAAAGTCCCTGCATTCTCATTGGAGCCTATTTGTTCTCCACTGGTGCCCTGTTGCCATTCCAAGTCTGCGAGATGCTGAAACTCTCTGCACGGAGACGTTGGCTGAAGGAGAAACCGATCCATAAGGGACAGGCCATGGTGAATGCTAATGTCACAAAACATTGGAACTAGAATACCTTGAGATATTCTCTTATTGTCCATTAAAGATGAATGGTTTTCAGCCCGTGGGAACACAGTCCGCTTGTGAAGTCTTGATACAGGCATAGTTCTGTTAATTAATTATTTAATTACGCCAAAACTTTACAACATTATATTTTTAAGGTAAGAAAATAATTTTGCTTTTAAAATTATTTTTTAATGATATAACCTTATTTATTATAACAAAATAATTTAAAGCACACATTACCACGTGCGTCCTTCATTTAATTACTAAAAAAGTGTTAATTTTGTTAATCTTTTGTTTGAAAACTTCTTTTCTCTCATAACATGTCTGTCATCTTTGCAATGCTTTAACCACTTCACCAATGACAGGTATGGGGAAACAGTTCTTTTACCCCCGACTTATCTCGGGGCAAACGGTGAAAGATTAAAGGCCTGTTAAGGCAGGTTTTCTTTAAACTATAATCCACATATTGGATGCCTAATATTTTACGAGATGGAACTCATCAAAATTCAGCAGAATAAAAATGTCCTCTTCAATCATTGTTTGTTTCAAATTCATATCTTCTGAAACACACAACCGTTGTTTTAAGCTAATCAAATTTTATGTAAAAATGGATAAATTATTTTACAATAATATAAAATCTTCAGATGAGGCAGATTTTTAATGTTTTCAATTGATAATTTATTTGTGTATTTTCTTCGTTCCTTTTTCATAATCAGGATGGCCGTCCTTTTTTCCATGATCCTTTTGCTCCTTTAAAGTGACATACACAATAGATCTTAAAAAAAGTAACTAAAATTCAATTCTGAATAAAATTTCCGAACTAAAATAAATTCTGTCTCATGTAACATATAAGGTGTGTCCCACCGAAATAAAGTCACCATGATTGCGTGCTGTAATTGGACACAAAAAAAACCCAATAAGAACGAAACAAATATATTAAGAAAGTATATATACAAATACATATTTACAAGGAGTAACTCACTCCCTGCCTTACCTGAGCAGGAAAAAAATGACTGTGTAAAAAAAAAAAAAGAGGGGGGAAAAGTGTCCCGCTGAAATAAAGCCACTACTGTTAATATATAATATATCCGCCATGGTTATGTATGACGTGGAATATACAATGTGGCATACCATTTACCAATCCTTGGAAGACAGTAGCATCAATATTCTCCCACGCTTCAATGATGACCTTCAATTTTGCCACAGACTGAAACTGTCTGCTATTAGCATATACAGACCTACTGAGGATACCTCACTCATTTTCTTGGGGATTGAGATCAGGGAAAAGGGACAGATCATTCCATGACATGCACCCGATTATCCAAAAACCATTCCCAGGAGGATTTTTGAACGTGAATGGAGGTTTTGTCCTGCTGGAAAATCCAACTTAGTACGCAAAGTCTCTTTTCAAATGGCAATAAATGGTTTTCTAGCATTTCTTGGTAATCAATAGCCTTCATGCGGCCTGAGAGAAAAACCAGGTTATGTTTACTTCCATAAGCGAAGCCTCCCCACAGCGTTAATGAGCCTCCACTTTGCTGTCTTTTGGAGAAATTTTCTCTTCTTTCCTCATGTCATACCAATAGAAAGTATGGCTGTCTGGCCCATCCAAATTAATTTTTTTCTCATCTAAGACTATAATACAATGCCACTGGTCCTTCCAGGTTCGAAGGTATTTGACCTAATTGACTCTCCATTGCATGTGGATAACTTTCAACATGGGCGGCTGTTTCCTTTTCTTGTGTCGCAAGATGCCGATACCTTTTTCAATTCATTTCAGGGTTGATTTTGTCACAGGGATGTTATCTTCTTTTGCCAACTGTTTTAAGGAAATACCACCTCGTGAAGGCAACGCAAAACTTCTCTTTCCTGCCTGGAAGTCATTTTTCTGCATGTACACCTCTTTTTTTTATATACCTGTACGTATTGCCCTGATTTACAAAATTGTTTGTTACGATTTTAGATCGTTTGATTTGCTTAGATATTGGTCTATGTGAAAGACCTTTTTCCTTAAAAGTTGTTATTTATCCTTTCTCGAACTTTGATAGGTGGGTTTTCATTCCCATTCTAATACTGCAGGAGAAATAGAAATACAGCTTTCTAAAGTTTGCACAAAGTTCGACTGGCTCAGAACAAGTATTTGACAACTTCCTGACATCATAAACATGTTGAACTGCAGCAGCTCGAATGTCGGTAGTTACCAATAAATACTAATATTGACAGTGCTTTTTTTTCGGCGGGACACTTTTTCACCTCTTTTTTTACACATTCATTTTTTTCTCCTGCCCAGGTGGGGCAGGGAGTGAGTTACTCCTTGTAAATATGTATTTGTATATGGACTTTCTTAATGTATTTGTTTGTTTCGTGTCCAGTTACGGCACAGAATTAGGGTGGCTTTATTTCGTTGGGACACACCTTATTCTAACCAATTCAACTTGTTAATTTTATGTTCCACATAATATGAAAGCCTGCATTTGTGTTAGCAGATTTAAATTTATCCCAAAAGTGGTATAAGCTTGGGTCTGATCTTATACTTTGCTTTCTAATTTGATTTGGAGAATCAATTGCCAATCTTTGTAACTTTGTCAGTAGCTACTTTACATTATTGAAGCAAACGAATGCTTATTATTTAGATAGATTTTAAAAATTATTTATGTTTGAAAATTAGTTAAAAAGCCACTAAATTGATTTTCAAATAAATTTAATTCGAAAATACTATTTTTGCTGCTATTCAATGGTGTAAAAATTAAAATTGTGTGACACTTAGAAGTGGTGTAAGAGATATAAAAGCAATAGCAAAGGTCGCTACATCCATCATTATGCATTTCTAAAAATAGCAACTGGGTTTTTGCGACATTCAAAAGTGATTTTTCTGACTCATATCCATTCTAAAAGCAATAAAACTTTGTTACTAATAAGGAACTGTTAAATGAGTTTATAGGTATAAACCTTTAAAAGGTTTCCAGCACTGTTTAGACTGACCCTCTTGAATGAATTTATGATAAACCTAAAAAAATAATTCTTATAAAATATTGCCCATATATTGTCTAACTTAAACTCAAAAAGCAGTTATTATTTTTAACTTTTTTTTAAATGCATTATTTCTATTAATTTAAACTTTCTTGAAATCCTTTCTGAAATCTGTAATAAAAAATTAAACTACATTCATTTAATCTATAGTTTATTTCAAAAGAGAGTAATCAATGACGTAATGAAGGTAAATAATCAAGATGAAGTAATCAATAAAGGCATAATACATTTCAAGCTACGCATAATCTCATTTCCACCGGTGCAAACTTTTCACACACACTTTCTATATTTTTTATCCATATAAATTTTAAGGCACAATGGATTATTAAGAAATATAAAGATATAATAATCTCCATTATTTCCCTTTTCTCTGCAGCAATGGAAGTAACCAATTTCCACCATTTTGTAGAATTTTCATTAAACATTTCTTAAAGGAAAAATAAAATATAAAAATTAATATTTTTAAAAAATAGTTCGTCAAGTGATTCATATATGAAAGAAGGACTTTCGTTTTTAAAAAAAATTATTGATTGATTCATTATGTTTTAAATAAATAGATAAGGGCCCTAATCTTTTGTAGTTTGGTCTCCCATAAATGTATGCTAAACATTGCAATATGTTATTTTCATTCATAATTTATTTGCTTAATCCTTTGCTAAATCGATATATTCTCATAGAGAATTTGAGACCGCTTTGCGATCAAAGCAACATTTCCTATATTTTTTGTAGTTGTGTATTTCATCTTTCTTGACAAAAACAGCTTCACTCACTCAGGCATTTATGCTTCATGTCCATTTTCTTATCAGTTGCAATACATTCACCAAAGCAGAGATTAAGTATCTTCCATAATTAAGTCTACTGCCAGTAAATGTATTTTAGCTAATACGATTTGGTGCAATGAAGTGCTTTTTGTGAAAAGTCTTTAATGTTATCCACGTTTACATTAAACCATATTGTTGCTAATATCTTTTTTTGTTTCCCACTAACCTTGGCTGTAGACTCGATTATGGAAGATTAGAAAATCTATTATTATACTCATCTAATCATCTGCATACTAACTGACATATTTTAGTGAGTATGGTTTGGTGAAATATAGAACTTATATTTCAGTTTTAAGAAAAAATACACGCTTTTATTTTATATAAAATGACATCATTTGCATCCGCTGAAGAATTCTACATTTACGATTAAACAACATCTATAGAAAAGTATGCATGTGATGTCACTATTGCAGAATAATACACAAACCCATTAAAAAGTGATGCCATCATTCAAGAAACTGGACAAAAATATCATATATCTAATGATTCATAACCCTTCATTTGTTTGTAACATTAATATGGATACTGAAAATTAAATATAGTTTATAATAGCTCCATGTTTTATCAGTAATCATTCATTTATATTTTTTCAAAATTCGAAAAATGTATTACACACGGATTAAGAAGAGAAAAAAAAAACTTTTGTTGCATCTCCATATAGCTTCAATACAGGCAATTAAAGAAAAATAATAAACCAAGCAACTAAAAAGAAAACTTACGAAAAATAATAATTTGATAATATAAATAATAATAACATATTAAAAGAGGAATTTGATCAGACGATGATGTATGTTTATAAACAAATGTGCGGAAGGATACAAAGTTTTTCTTTAAAAAATATCAAAATATTATTTTAAATGCATGAGTTACTTTTATTTATAAAAATGTTTCTTATATTCTTATAAAATATAAAGAAGATTTTGCAAGCAGATTATGTGTACATTTTATTTTTAATTAAAAAACATCCGTGTAAAGCACCATCTAGTGAAAACATTCATGTAAAATGATGTAAACCAGTTTTGAGATATAGTTCCACTTTGTATGGTTATTATTTTTTTTAAAATATGCACGTTTCGGTCCCGAACATTGGTAAACGTTCGGGACCCCCCACCTCTGCTATAAAATTCTTATGTGCTAGCCAATAATTAAAAAATCAGACGTAAAATAATGATAATTAGTGGAGAAAAATATTTAAAATAATATGCCATCAGAAAGCTTTTCTTTTTTTCGATTTTTTGATAAAATAAAAATTTCTTAATCGATTTTTACGAAAATTATGTATTCGGAATCAACGTTTAAAAAATAGGCACAGATTCATAAATTAAAAATGTATAAATGCAGTATTTGTAAAAAAATTATACCCTGCAAAAACAATCCCAGTCTAAAAATGATTCGAGGTTTACATTCTTGGCCAAGTGTTTGCTTTTGAAAATTAACGTTTTTTTACCACATCTTTCCTTTTCGGCTGATAGGAAATTGAAAACATTTATTATTCATTTAAAAATTGATTTTTTTTTAAATTAATGTTCTAATTAACGGATTTTTAAATTACATATTTGGAATCAGCGCAGCAAAATGGGCATAGATGCATAAAATTCAAATCTATAAATGCAATATTTGTCTTTCGACTTATAGATGGAATTTTTGAGAAATTCTGAAAGAGGAAATTTATTTTTGCATGTGGGTATTTAAAATCTATTGGACATAAAAACTCAAAATTAAGATACAGGTGTCTTTGGACATGCCTAGCACTTTATTGCCCTAATAGCTCAGCGAAATTATGACAAACACCCTGTTTGCACTTCTGAAAGAAAATTGTTACGGTTTGATTAAAATAAATATTTTAGTTGAATTATGAACATGTTCCATTCTTTTAATTGGGGTTTTTAATAATAACGTGCGTTAAGACTTTTTCAAAATTTTATGATTTGTTGTGTGATCACAGGTGTTCAACTATAAGAATGCAAAATTTCAAGGGTCTATACAGTTTCAGGACAAGCTCTGTAACGGATGGACGGACAAACAGAGGAGTGAGATGACTACGGTTTCATAAGACGAACAAAACCCTAAAAATGAAAAATTGTTGAAAATCACTTTGACACAACTGTATTGAAATGTAACAGATTTACAAAAGAAAAATGCCTGTTTTCTCTTAAACGTGACATCATTTTCATTGATAGATAGAAGTTTACTGCCTTTTTGCAATTAAGACATTTTGCAGCGTAGGATGGATATTTAAAAACCATCTGGATCTAATCTCAGTATGGGCATGTATATATCTCAGAATGAAAAGTTAATGTAAATTATGTCATTTAGAT
The DNA here is from genome assembly GCA_963932465.1 of Maratus speciosus. Classification (NCBI taxonomy): domain Eukaryota; kingdom Metazoa; phylum Arthropoda; class Arachnida; order Araneae; family Salticidae; genus Maratus; species Maratus speciosus. The sequence goes on from OZ010789.1 coordinate 198,139,475, forward strand.
ATTGATGTGGAAAAATATGCCTTCTTTGTATATGTCTTCTTTAAAATTTGGACTCTAATTTCAGAACTGTTGGAGTGAAAAATCACTGAAAATGTCAATTTGATGCAATTATAAGAAAATAAAGCAGTTTCATGTTTTTTAAATAGACGCTTTCCTTTGAAAATAATGTCAGTTAACTTTAGGGGTCTTGAGCCTCTTTGGTGAAGCTTCCCAATGTCTAATATTCATGTTAAAATTTATATTTTCTTTTAACTGTAAGGAAAAAAAATAGTGCCAATAAAGTTAAAATAATCCCACTGGATAATATTCTCGTGACATCACAGTAAATATGAATTTGTATTGCCTTATAAAACAAAATACAGGTGTTTAAATATTTTTACAGAAATTTAATGTGCAAATTAAAAAATACATCCGTAAAGCTACATGTCTGAAAATTTTTAAATCCCACTGGATAATATTCTCACGACGTCACAGTAATTATAAATATGAATTTGTATTGGCTTATAAAACAAACTATAGGTGTTTAAATATTTTTACAGAAATTTAATGTGCAAATTAAAAAATACATCCGTAAAGCTACATGTCTGAAAATTTTTAATTCCCTTTTTCTCTGCAAAACTGGAAGTAACTCAATTGCCGCATTTTTGAAGAAATTTTATTGAAAATATTTAAAATAAAACATTAAGTGGAATTTTTTTTTTTTTTCCCCTAAGAGAAATGTGTATGCACTCATCTACAAAGTACAGCTTTCGGTAAAATAAAAAATATTATTAAAATTAGATAGAAAACTCAGTGAAGCCCGGTAGCATAGTGGTCGGCACGCCTGTCTGCCACGCTACAGGTCGCGAGTTCTGCTCCCGGCTGGGCAAGGTTCACTCAACCTTTCATCCCTCCGGGGTCGATAAAATGAATACCAAGCTTGCTTGGGAACTAAGCACCGAGAGTCTCACGTTGGGTTGACCACTTGCTGGCCGGGGCACATACTGCATAGCACCTTGGGGCCCAAGGTCAAGTAAACAGAGTTGGGCACCGTAGGCCCTGATCCTTCATGGATTGTTCAGCCACAGGTTTAGTTTTTTTTTTTTTTTTTGAAAACTCAGTAGATGATGAAAAAAAATGGCTTGTGTTTTAACTATAACGATTATGCAAAGATTTGTTGATCCTTCCATCTTCATTGTCTACATCGGAATCTATTGCTGTATTATTTTTATTAAAACAGATACTTGATAAAAAAAAATAGTTAAGTTCATACAACGTCATAAAAGTGTAAAAAGAAAAATTTAAATTTCTAGAAATAATTTGAGAAATATAATGAATAATTCCATTAAACAGAGAATATACTTCACTATTTAGAGGTTATTTCATAGAAAATTGTACAAAATGTTCTTGATTCTAAGGAAAAGTTCATAAAATAGAGAAATTCGCAAAATGGTGATCTAAATATACAAGGTTGGTGAAAAATAACTTACCCACTTCAGAGGACTTTGGAATGTGCTTTACTGCTCTGAATATCACGAGATTTAAATGATGTTCTATAATATGTAATTCAATGATGTAATTCAAATGAGGTATATGTTAAAATTTTGTAGCACAAAACTTCACTAAAAATTTTTATTGTATGCTATACAGTCTTGAAATAGTCATTTATCTTGAACAGTCATTTATCACTTTTTTATTATTATATTTGACTAGATGCACTGCACTTAGCTATAGGAAATATGGTTTTGTGAATACAGCATGTTAAATATTTATACATTTGAAGACCTAATATGCATTCACGCAAGACTATTGAACACATAATTGAATGCTGTAACCAGAGTTTCCCCCAGGTTTAAAAAAGGGCAGGGTGCTGCTTGTGGGAAAAGGGCACTTTTGGATTCCGAAGGGCATGTTTTGGATTCTTAAGGGCATTTTTTGAAATTTTTAAAGGCGTTCTTTTGATTTTTAAAACTACTTTTTAATATTTAATAGACAAAATACTATTTTAAAGACAGCAATGAGTCAATTTTTACTATGCAAGTAAATTTTTTAATAAACAAAGGAGTAAAGGCACTTTTTTCAGGTGGGGGCAACAAGGGAGCTAATTTTTTAAATGAGGGGCAAGAAGGGTGCTATTTTGTAAACCTAGGGGCAGGCAGGGTGCAGCACCCTCCTGAAACTGTCTGGGGGAAACTCTGCTGTAACACTACCTTTGGATAAAATTTCATATGGAAAATTTTTATTTAACAAATGGCAAGCACATTATTTGAGTGATCCATAGTTTTAATTTCTCATTCAAAGCAGTAGAATGCACCCTGAAGTTGGTAACTTATTTTTCTCTAACCCTGTATATTTTATTAATCTTTCCTGATTAAAAAATACAAATAAGAAACTTAATGCAGCCTTTTAATTTTATTCTCAATCAAGACATTTGTGAAATAAGCATAAATAAATAAGTAAATTTCTTACAAATTACAATTCATAACAATATCATAAATACATTTTGCATATGTCATCTGAATTTCTAAAGTAAATTGCATATTCTCTTATAATGTACAATTAAAATAAACTTTTCTGTCATCTTTAGTATGGCACCGACAAAATCACAATAAATTGCTTAAAATAAGCAATAGAAAATCAGTACAATTATATAAGTATATTTGTAGAAATAGTATACATCCATCTTTTCTGAAATTAAAGTTTTTCAAACTAAACCTTTTAATATATCACCTCATTTTTCATTCTGCTTTAAATGAAAAGTATCAAAATGCTTTTATAATTAATGCATTCAAAAAGAAAAATATACCAAGATTTTATAAAATATCAGTCTCATATCGTAGGTGCATGTTATATGTCAGAAAATAAATTGTTTATTTTATGTCCATGTTACGATACATTTTTTTATATATATCAAGAATAGCCATGATATCATAATTCTGTTTGAATAACTTTGTAATTATCAATTACATTGTAATTTATGTAATTATCACTGGATAAATGTAAAATAGTTTCATCTTGAATTTGCTTGTGTAAGATGTTCATTTATTAATTTTTGACAATACTTTCAGTTTATTCCACTACATTATGGACACACTTATATTAACTTAAATGTGATCTACGAAGATAAATGTTTAAACAATATTTCAAAATAAACATGATTTATTTTAAACTGTGTTTGTAGTGTAACATTATCTTCAAATTTTGCATCGTGTAACTCTCCAAGCATCTAAACATTATCTTGAAAATGTCAACAAACTTTCATGTGTTTAACAAAAAGAAAAATAGCATTAAAATGTTGTTGCTACAATTTACAAGCACAGTTCAATTCTGACAAATTTCATGTTCTAATCTCAACAAAATGAACAGTTAGAAAACAAATACTTCATTTTAAAGCAACTAAAGAAAAGATTTTTAATTTTTATGAATAAAAATAAATATTTCTTATTATTTATATCATTTTAAAACAAACTTTTTCAGTATCTATTTCACATTCTCAATAATTGTATAGTTTAAAAATATATTTTAAAGCATGTAAATATTGAATGATTATTGCTAGGTGAAAAGAGCTACATGTTAAATGTCAAATAAAAACTGTGTATTAAAAATATCATTTAAAAAAAATATGATTGTGAATTCTGCACAGAAAAGTATACAGCATATCTACAGTAGGGATCTAACAAACAGTGCTTTAACCAAATATCAACTTATTATTATTATTAAATAACACTAATAAAATTAAACAGAAAATTTACTTTTTATTTACTTTATATTTAAAAAATTTTTACAGACTGGTGTACTTTTGTAATATTACAAGATAGTAATAAAACATGGCTTTTGCTAAATCTAAATTAGTAGTGTAATTTTATATGCAGATACTTGTAATTTATGTAAATTTTAACTGAAATATGAACTCATTATTGCTGTTAAATGTGCTTTTTAAATTTATTATTATTTTAGAAAACTTTGTTCAGTACAAAAAATAAAAAAATTCTTTTATATTTAGACATAACAAATTGGCTTTCTGTAGGTCAGAATGGTAAATTATTCCTATAAAAATAGAAAGAATATTCTTAACCTCTACTGTTCAGTAATTTTGTTATCCTTTCTTACATTCAAAATTAATAACTAAGTCACCTTATAATAATTACTCTCTTCTATAATGAACCTCCTAAATTAGAGCTTGGTTAAGTAACTTTTATTGTGAGGAGTTTAGTGTCCATGTTGATCAATGAATTTGTAGGAATGAGTATTTTTCTGAAACCAGTTTCCAGTCTTAATTCGTAATTTAAGTTCAAATATATATCTAACAAAAGCTTTGACAGTTGAATATCATATATAACAACACAAAGTTCTAAAACTTACTCCTCATGAATTGAAAATACACATAGAAATTGATAAAAAGAATATGAAGGGCCTTGAATCTACTAAAATATTTTGTATTGACTATATTGTTGTTCTTAAAAAACTGCTCAATAAGGATAATCTTTCTGACACATTCAAAAAGCATTCATATGTGCATGAAATTAGCAAACATTAATATCAAAGTGCTTTAGAATCCAAGTGTTTATCATTTTCCTACAAATATTAACATCTTGATTTGTAATTGGTTGTTACTCAACGAAGGCCTTTCCCTAAAATTGACTAGAAGGTCCTTAGCCTCTATAGACAATGTTGAGTTCAGACATTTTCTTTCTGGAAAGGAATTTTGCAGCTTTGGTGTGGGAAGCAATATAAAGTTCCAGGGATGGAATTTGCACTTTTAAACCATTACCAAACGCAAAATCTTAAATCTTCTGGTGAAGAGAAGTCCTCTCTTCCACCTTCTGAATTTATCATTTTGTATAGGAAATGCTATTTGATTTCTTATCTGAATAAGAACAGCCAGAAATTTTGAGCATTAAAGACTACCTTTGTGACTGTATCAGAAATTAGTCCATTCAGATTTGAACAACAACAACAAAAAAAATAATATCTTGAATTTATTCGGCTAAAGGTCTTAGTGTTCAGTATTCTGCAAAAGGACCAAAAGTATAAAGTTCCAGGGGTGGAATTTGCATTTTTAAACCATTACCAAACACAAAATCTTAAGTCTTCGGATGAAGGGAAGTCCCTTCCTCCTCCTGAATTTATCACTTTCTATTTCTATAGGAAATACTATTTGATTTATTATCTGAATAAGAATAGCCAGAAATTTTGTGCATTGACGAATACATTCATGACCATATCAGAAATTAAAAGTTGATGCCTCAGTTTTGTTAAAGAGTTATTAAGGTCTGAAAGGCAATGTAGACATGAACTACAGACTCCAAATTAAAACATAAAATCTAGATTTGAACTTGATCCCCATAAAGCTTCTTTAATGCTGAACTAAATTTTGCATTTCAAGCCTAACAAATGTCTATTTTTATGAAAGTTATTGTTAGCCTACTTTTTCAAGGTTCACTTACAAAGAAAAAATGACAGTGTTAATTTAACAGAAGTATTTCTAACATTTTCTAAGCTCATAAAATATACTTGATATATTTTTAGTTTGAATGCAAATCAAGTGTGTGATATACATTTTTTGTACAGGAAGAAGGAAAAAAAAAAAAAAAAAAAAAAAAAACCTTTTAGAAACAGTTGCAGCTCTTTTTATTATTTTTTTTCTCTGTCTCTTTCTTACAACATTTTGGATGCAATTAAATAAGTTTAGTTCTTAATAATTTAATATTTCAAACATTTTTAATCTATTAATGGCATTAAAAAAATAATAATAAAATACAACTAATCCAATTAGTCTGATTCTGCTCAAAAATTAAGAATACAGCAAAATCTTGTGCATTATTGCACAATTCAAGAAGTTAATTTTGTATACTAGCTTCAGCTTATGGAAATGTGTCTGCAATTATTTCTAAAGAAAAAAACTGCAGCCAATTGGTGAGAAACTTAAAAGTTATGCTGGGGTACAAACACATACATGCAAAAAAAAATAATAATAAATTTTTATTTACAACACAAATGTTTCATTATCATAACTTTTTTTATGTAATTATTGCCAAATAAAACATTTGGTTTTCATTAATCTACAAACTTGTTCTATCGTTTATTAATTAAAACAGATTGTGACTAACACAGATTTTGTGTTAATTTTTCATTTTTTACAAAATATAAAGAGATAAGAATTAACAACAAATTTTCAAATACATTTTATTTCTTTAATTTATAGTATACTAACAAAAAAAGAGAGAGAGTAGGAACTTTAAAGATAGAGAAATGCATAACAGATTAACAGAAAATTAAATCTTTACAAACTTGTAAATAATTATCTCACTTTAAGAAAATGACCCATTGTATTCTACAAAAATATTAATATAGATGTAATGACTAAGACACATTAAACATCAAAATAAAAGAAATGGAAATATACAATCATAAGTTACCATTTTCACTAGCTCAACTCCTTTAAAGAATCTCTTAACATACTGTCTATCACTAACAGCTCTAAATATAAAAATGTAACATTTTTTGAAATAATGTACAAACAAGTCTAACAATAACATAATCATTTAAACACTGAAATGACAGTCAGTCCAGCAATAATATCTGTACAAAAAGTACATATTTATATACAATAATTTAATTTCTAATATTTGGAATCTGTGACACATTGCATAATACAATTAAAATTTGTATGTACAGAACAGCAGCATCTCAATAAAATGGATGCTTAAGGCAAAAGTGGCTCTCTCGGTGAAAAAAATGGCACATTTGCTTGAAAGAATGACATTTTCTTTTTCAAAGTAACTTATAAAAAGGGATTAAATCTCAGCATGTACTAAAATTTTCATTAGTAAAAATAACATTGAGTATAGCAGAAAATGTGCATTTTTTTAAAAATTACATCTGCATGAAAATGATGATTTTTACTGGCATTGTATTTACCGAGATTAAAGGCCTGCGGTTTCTTGGACTAAAATGAAGTTTTTAAATTTTTTTTGTGTGTGTAGGAAGGGGAGGCGGAGAGGGATTGAATTCTGACATAAATTTACTTAAGCTATTTTGGAAACAATTTTTACCAGCGAAGTAGAAGTATTAGTGAGTTCTGAACCGTAAGACATCAATTTTAATTAATATCACTACAGAAAGAAAAAAAAATATATACATGGAGTTCACGATACAAAAAATACAGTGAACCATAAAATATTAAGACACTAATTTAACTTGTCTGTGCCTAATATTCATTATTGGGACAGTAATCGCTATAAAGTTATTTATATCCCACTGAGCAAAGTTTATTAATATGGCTCAATCTGTCATATCTCATCTGCTTCCTAAATGGTATCATGCAGTGCATAGAATCCATCACTTCTGTCAATATGGGGCTGTAGTTATGTTGTGAAAAGAGTGACATGAATTTATGAATTTTTGTGTAAGTTTTTGAAATGCCTGAAGCCAAATAAATATAAGTTTAGTGCATAACACACTATATTTGGGGAGCAAGATCATAAATATACTTTTAAACTTAAAAAAAAAAAAAAAAAAAAAAAAAAAAAAAAGGAAAGAAAAAAAAATGTAGAGGTAATGTAATCTTTATTTTAGTAGTTAGCTTGAAATTTTACTTAAAGTTCTTTTTTTTATGAGGGAAGGGAACAAATATCGTATAACACAGAAAAGACATGAGATTTAAAATATGTATATTATAGTTTTCTAAAATTACATTTTTCTACCTAACATATATGAATGTTCAAATTCTATCCTTTGGCATTAATCAATTAAAATTACTTGGCCTGATTAAAACAGAGATAACAGCTAGTAAAGCTGAGAAGAATTGTACTAAAAAAAGGGGTGTATGTGGTGAGGGGGGGGGGGCAGAGAGAAAAAATAAAATTTATGGAGAAGTATGTGTAAAAAAGAATATATCTGACTACCAGAATAAAAAAAAATTATTTTAACAAATTTAAACTTCAAATTAAGATACCAAAAAAACATTCTTAATATAAAAAACTTAACTTTTTGATGAGTAACACTGTATATATATTTGTGTGTGTGCTAATCATACAGAGTATGATAAAAGTCACTCGTCAAAAGGTTAAAAACTATCCATACATATGCATTCAATCAATACTGAATTACTTGATGAAAATTATTTGATTATCTCACGAGGAAAATAAAATATTAAACGATCTTATCAAATTAAAGAAAATATTATACTTCAATCATTAACACGCATTTTTCTTAACAGAAAAGAGCACATAAAAAAAATTGTAAGTATGTCATCACAGTAAAATTCCATGAACTGCAAACTTTTAGTTTCAAAAATTTGCAAGTTAATAAATATTTATTATTATTTTAATAATATTCTTATATAAAAAAAAGCATAATATTAGCATTCAAAGTTTACAGCATCGAAAAACCAAAATGTGACACTAACATAAAGAAATCACATACATTGTTTCGCCACAAATAGCCAATGCATAAATGAGAAATTTAATTAAACTAAAAGGGGGGGGATAAATTAAAACAGATAGTTTTAAAAACTTTTTTTATTATTATTATTATTAAAAAAGAAATTTATATTTCACAGTATAAATGTTTTCCTGTGACTGGAGGGCAATGGCTACCAAGAGAATTCTTATAACATAACTAACGCAGCTGGAAAATAATTAGTATGTCTAATTATTATTTTGCTTGCAAAGGGTAGAATATACAATATAGAATATTACTGGTGCTCATCTGTATCTGTAACTTTTTTATAGAATAGTTTTCATCAAAGGATTAAATAAAATGAATGCAAAGCTTTTCTAAAGTCACTTTTTTTATTCTAAAGAAAGTCACTATTTTTAAATGTTTCAAATGGAAAACGATGTGAAGGCTGATCAGGAAAAATGCAATTTCCGTCGTTGATATTAGCGTTTGAAAAAAAAATAATTACTTTGTGATGTAGTAGATTTTATTTGTAAGATATTTATTTCCTGAAAAAGAAAAATGAAATTATTTTGTATTTTTCAAAATTATAAAATTGGATAAAACCACTTAAGCAGTCAAAAAAAAAAAGGAGGGGGGGGGGGGGGGGGAGGGTCACTATTTATCTGGTAACTTCTTAAAACTTAGTTATACAACTAAAGATACTTGAATTATTTAATAATGAAACTAAATTTACAATAGTAAGTGTAAAAACTTAATATTGAAGCTTGTAGATCAAAATTGAATACCATATACTAAATTATTGTATATATAGTGAAATTGGAAAAATTTGCATTTTTATATAAGATTTAGATATTACCTTTACAATAAAACATATTACCATATTCTAATTTAACAAGAGAGCATATATTTTTAATAAGGATTTTTTAAATTTCTAAAGAACTACACAACAAGAATTTTTTAATATCAAAAGTAGGTAAGCATTATATCATATATTTAAATAATAAATTCAATATAAATATGTCTGAAAAAAATAAAATTACTTAACATGATACTACAAGAAATGTTACAATGTTATTTTCGTTTTAATAAAGTCAAAATTGATAATTTTTTATACAGTAACATGAATCTCTAAAATATTTCTGAATAATCTCTCATTTGGGGAAGAAAAAAAAAAAAAAAAAAAGCAATAATTTCCTTTACTTACTGAAACTAAAAAAGAAGCCAAATTTTACAATAGTATTATACATATTATGAAAAGCATCACAATACTAAATTTGATACATTTCTTATGGTAAAAAACAATTAAGAAGTTATAATTAAAAAAAACCATTAGTATTAAAAATGAACATTGCATAAAAATACAAACTGCAATAAAGTTGGTATATTTGCTTTTAGATGAAAATATTTAAATTGAAATGATACAATGAGAAAGATAACAAATAATCATTTTCCAAAGGATCAAAAATGCATATTTTATGTACATCATATAATTTAATAATGAAAACATGTGGACTTTTCATAAGAAATCAAAAATATTTTTCAACAATACAAGAGAAAAAAACAGCATGTGTCATAAACTTCAATTAGAAAATTGTAAAATAACTGCACATTCTTTCACCCTCACATCAAATATTAAAGAATTAGTTACAACATTTTCCATTTAAAAGGATACAATATGAACATTGGGTGCATGTTAAAAACATCAACCTATATACATTTATTAAAATGTAACTGTTAATAAATGAATTGAAGGGTGAGGAATTTAAATTATCAAGCATTAAAAATTTGTTGAGAAAAAAAAATTTAGAACACAAGATATGATAAATAAATATTAGGAAAAAAATAATTGCAATTCTTCCAAAAAAAAAAAAGCTTCAGAACATTTTACATATATATTTGAAATAAGTTATGACTGAATTAATAAAGGGATCCTTGTCTAACAAAACTCCCAGTTGCCACTGACACATAACTTCATCATGGACTAAATCATAACACTTGTATATATACATATTGTTAAACATATTATATAAATGTCAATTTAAATAACATGAAAAAAATGCTGTTTTCCAAGCTACATGATAATAACTTTCACATGAATCAACCCCCCTATCCCCCCATCTCAAAATGCTAGGGAGAAAAATTCTATCTTAAGTTGTTTTATTATTCTTAACAACAACATAACACAAAACGGAATTAAAGATTTTTAAAAAAGCATAATAATTAGCAATATGTAATTACTTATAGTACTTGTAATAATATTTGATTTTGGAAAACTAGAATATATGAGTTAAGAATTGAAATTGTAACATGTTTTAAACCACTATTTTTCTCATATTAAAACATTTAACTATATATGTTTTTTTAACTCAACTATCAAGGAAAAATTATCACGGCAAAATTGATTCCGTTTGACTAGACTTTTCCTCTCCTTCTACACAACCATTTTGATCCATTTCTTTGGGCTCATCAAAATAGCTCTCTCTGTCATCACTCGCAAGTTCAGAATAATCAACCAGTCCTTCAGGCTCCCCAGAACACAAATACTGCAATATAAATAATTATTATTTATTAATTTAAAATTTAAACCGATTTGCTGTCACAGCATATATTACAATAACTTTTTTATATAAAAAGGGGTAGGGAGAGTATATAATCATAGTTATTAAATAAAAATTAGGCAGGTTTCCTGTGCAATGTAATTCACATTGAAATATATATATATTCATTTAACAACACTGTTATTTCTTCACAAAACCAAATGCAAAAGAAAAAAATTAAAGTAAATCAGAGTCAATTTTCAATACTGGTCCTCCCCCCCTCTTTATTATGGAATATTATATAATGGGGTAATTAACATTTATTAATTTAGCAGAACAAGATTAATGAAAGAGAAAAATCTTAAACCAATTTGCTGTCACAGTAAATATCACAATAACTTCTTTGAGTATATACCATAGTTACTAAATAAAAATTAGGCAGATTTTGTATGCAATATAATTCACATCAATATATATATATATATATACACGGTGTTTCAGTTAAGCGTTTCAGAACTTCTAAGAGGGGTAGGGTACATCCTGACGAACCAAAATCATATACCAATGGGCAGTCAGAAATGCTTTCCTGATGCAGTAGATGGCGTTGTGCGAAAGTTCCGACCTTTCATGCAGGGAATCTTCATTTCGTACAAGAACGCCAAGTTAGTAGGATAGATGATTACACGAATGCAGAATTAGCCGATATGCATTTGGTGTACGGGGCTGCAAATTGTAGTGGGCCAGCCGCACAGCGTTTGTATGCGGAACGATATCCGACGAGGCGTATTCCCAGTCATAATTTATTTGCAAGACTGCAGCAGAGGTTAGCTGAGACAGGTTCATTTGAAAGATCTGACAGGGTCAGGGTAAAAACAGCACGGACTCCAGCCGTCGAACAGAATGTGCTGCAGCATGTACAGAGGAATCCAAGAACGAGTACATGAAGTTTAGCAAATGTAGTCGGGGTTTCCCCTTGCAGCGTCTGGAGGATTCTCCGAGAACAAGACATGCATCCGTTTCATGTGCAGCGTGTCCAGGCACAGCAACCGGAGGATTATGCACCTCGTATTGCTTTCGCACAGTGGTACCTTGGAAAATGTGCTACAAATCCCACTTTTCCTGCTGAAGTGTTGTTTTCCAATGAGGCATCCTTCACAAGGGAAGGAATTTTCAACTGGCATAACGACCATATCTGGGCGGTCGAGAACCCGCATGCAATATGACGTCGTGCAGCACAGGTTCGATTTTCTGTCAATGTATGGGAGATCACCTCATCGAACCTTACCTGTTACCATGTCATCTAACCGGAGATAACTACTTGCTCTTTCTGCAGCAAGTATTGCCACAACTTTTGAGAGATGAACAGATTTCTGCATCGATGCAACAGACAATGTGGTTCCAACACGATGGAGCCCCTGCCCATTATAGCGGAGCTGTTCGTAACTACCCGGATGTCACATTTGGTCAACAGTGGATCGGACGTGGTGGTCCCGTGCATTGGCCTGCTCGGTCACCCGACCTATCATGTCTTGATTTTTATTTCTGGGGTCATATGAAATCGCTAGTTTATGATACCCCTGTTGACAATGCTGAGGAGCTGGTTGCAAGAATCGCAGTAGCTGCCGGAGAAATTCGAAATTCGCCTGGAATATTCCAGAATGTTCGGATGTCCATGCGTCGGAGATGTGAGGCGTGCATTGTAGCCCATGGAAGCAACTTCGAACACTTACTTTAATCCATGTACCTTTTGCTTCTTTTCATGTATTGTTAAAACGATTTCTCACTTACGGTCTCTTTTCTTTATGGTGCTTCTGTGTACAACACCGCTTCAGGAAAGCATTTCCGACCCCACATTGCTATATGATTTCGAGTTGTCAGGATGTACCCTACCCCTCTTAGAAGTTCTGAAACGTTTAACTGAAACACCCTGTGTATATATATATATATATTCCATTTAACAGAACAGTTATTTTCTTCACAAAACTAAATGCACCAGAAAAAAAATTAAGGTAAATCAGAGTCAATTTTCATATTACAATTTTCTGATGTCCAATCCCCCCCCCTTTTTTTTATGGGGAAGAAAGTTAGATGAATTAAACATTTATTATTCATCACTGAAATATTTCAATTTGCAGTTTCAAAGAAAAGAAAAATAACAATAAATTGAATATCCATAATAATTTAATGATTTCAAAAAATATATATTAAAAAACTGAAAAAAAAAAAAAAAAAGTTTTGCTAAGAATTTTTAGAAATTAAAAGAAGGGAAAAAAACAACAACAACAACAACAAAAAAAAAAAAAAAAAAAAAAAAAAAAAAAAAAAACCAGAAAATTTATATATATATATACATATATATATATATATATATATATATATATATATATATATATATATATATATATATATATTGTTTAAGAATTTGTGTCAAACTCGAAATTGGTTTCTTCTTCTTTTTTTTTTATTTCTTTTAGGTTGAGGGGTAGGCTACAAACCTCATTTGGACATGAAGGTTAATTAAGCAGGACTTCCAGCATAAATGAATTCCAAATCATGACATAAAAATAGTATTTTTCTTAAATAACCAGCATCTACATTACATCTAGGTAAGTAGATATAGGTAGAGTTTAGAATCCATGTGTTGTATGAGATAGTAGTCTAAGATTTATCTGTAGTAATTCATTTATTAGGGGGGGGGAGGGGGAGATTAAAAAAATTAAACAGAAAATGTTTCAAATATACCCATGCATTTTACAGCAACATTCACTAGATATTAATTAGACTGATATTTTTTCAACTATCTTTCAAGCAAAAAGTGATGCATAAATCAGAACAAAAAGGAAGGACCACCCCCAACTACCGCCACACACACTCTCTCTCTCTCTCTCTCTCTCTCGCCTTTTCTTCTTTATTTTATTTTAACAAAGGTGGAGGGAAGAAGGATGTTTGTGCCTGTTGTAAAATTCTTATTTTCATTTACAAACAATAAAATTGAATATCTAAAAAAAATAATTCATGAATGGATACATATTTAAAACTTTTATCTATTAAACAATTTATCACAAGGTAATTTTTGAAAATAAAAAGCCAAATCAGCAATAAATGCAGCTGCATTAACTTTACACGAAGAACAAAAATGTAATGATTTTTTTTTTTTTTTTAATCAGGTAAATACTCTAATAATACAAAAAAATGTCAACATGACAAAAAGGAGAAACTACATGGAAAACATAAAAAAGAGGAAAATATCCATTATAAAAAAGGAAGAAAAAACCTCTTTCTATTATTGATTTTCTTTTTCTAAAGACTAGTAAAAAACTAACTATGAATTAATACAGTTATAAGAGATTGATGTAAAAATGATATTAAAATGAATTAATATGTGGAAAACTGTATGCTCAAAAATACAAATTAAAAAAGGAGAGAGAGACCCATGGGAGATTTTTATCTAAGTAGCAAAAGATACCAAAAGTAAAAAAATATTTCTAAAACTACTCAATATTGTTATTACATATACAGCAGCAATGTAAAGAAATGTAATACATGCATAAAAATTATCTAAAATAATAATATTTTGTCATATAAGAAATTTTAAAAAATGGAATAAGTTTTGAAAATAAAAAATTATAAATTTACTTATTATATAATACTTTTGAAATAAAAAAATATCTAACAAGTTTGCATCACAAAATGACCGAAACTCTTAATTTAAAGATGGTATGTAATAATATTTTACATAATTGTTATAATAAAAAAAAAAATACAGTGAAACTCATTTAAGATATGATCCCGTTTAAGATATGATCCCGCTTAAGATACGAATTATCTTTGGTCCCTTGAAATATGCCTATTAAACCTGTGTAAAATGACCTGCTTAATATACATATGCATAAGATACAATCCCGCTTAATATACGATGGAAATCTGTACCTTGATGTGAAAAAAACTCGCTTAATATACGAAATGGTGCTTATGTAATCCATTTATCATGTGTCTTTAGGACAGAATAGGTAAAAAGAGCAATTGAATGTGCTCCAGTCTCTCTCGCCGCCTTTCTCTCTTCCCGTTTCTTCTTCCCCTTTAATCTATATGAATGCGGTAGCGGTAGTTCGGAGTCTCTACGGAAGATTCGGGAAAGTTCTCCTTTACGTCACTATCACGTGATGTGATGCGACTCCATATTGTGCCTTCGTCTCAGTACCTGTAAAGCTATTGAAAGACAATGTGTAAATTTGGTTTTTTTGTTTATCCGCTGAATAGTAATAGGAGTACATAATGGATGAGCAACTTAAAGTAAAGAGAAAAGCACTTTCTTTGACTGAAAAATTGGATGTCTTAAGGTAATACAACGCACAGAATGTGATAAGCAAGACAGTCTTTGCCAAATCTGTGGTAATACATGAGTCAACTCTAGCTCTGTTAAAAAATACACAGAAACTGGAAAACAGTGCATCAGCTGGAGGCTCTAGCAGAAGGAAATTCGAAGAATTGGAGAAGATTTTGTTTGAGTGGTTCACATCCAAACCAGATCGACGAACATCCCAACTAACAGATCATTGATTAAGGAAAAGGCCTACAAAATTGCTACACGCCTAGGAGTAGATTTCACACCTAGCAATGGTTGGCTAAGCCGCTTCAGACAAACATACGGCATAGTTTATAGGAAGGTATTCGGAGAGTCGACAGCTATGAATGTAGATGATGACAATTGTTTGGAAAAATAGCGTGCTCATGCCGCTATTGAAAAAGTACTCAAGATGCAAGTTTACAATGTCGACGAGATGGGCCTTTTTTTTATTTAATGCCTGATAAAACAATGGCATTTAAGGGTGAGAAATGTTCTGGAGGCAAACTGAGCAAAGAACATATCACTGTTCTTGTTGGTTCCAATATGAGCAGAACAGATAAATTAAAACATCGGCAAGTCACGGAATCCTCGCTGCTTTAAAAATTCTAGAAATCTGCCCTGCGATTATGAAAGTCAAGCCAAAGCATGGATGACAAGCGATATATTCGTTAAGTGGATCCGCAAGTTCGATGAACGAATGAAAAAGGAATAGTCCAAGAAAGTATTGTGTTCGCCAACAACTGTCCCGCCCATCCCAAGGATATCTCAGGTTTACAAAACATCAAACTAGTTTTTTTTACCACCCAATGCGACTAGTGTAGTTCAACACATGGATCAGGGCTAATTCGTGTTCTCAAAATGAAATACTAAAGTCGTGTCGTTGTATGTCATCTACACCAAATAGATCATCGCGAAAAGGATCTCTCCTGCCCAATCTGTAAGCCTATTAACCTCATGGATGCCATGCATTTCCTGAGAGCGCCTTGGGAAGGCATAACATAAACCACTATTGAGAACTGCATCTGTAAAGTCTTTGATGTTGATGGCACTTTGCAGAACGTTGACATCGCAGATGAGGAGCAGCATCAAGAATACAAAGATTGGAACTCATTTGTTAAAATTGACAATCAGGTTGTAACAAGTTAAGTTCGTTCTATCGCAGATATCATTGGTACCATGTCAAACTATCCAATGTGAAAATACCCACTTTTCAGGAGGGCAAAAAAAATTGTTTTAATTGCGGATTCAAAATCAGCACCAAGCAACAGTAAACAATTATTATATTTTTCAGGTGCTGTTTTACATCCTATTTAAGCATATTATTGAGATAAATCATTTGAATAATTTTACTCACCAAAAAATCACGTTGGATAGTTTGATATGGTATGTTTATTTGTACTTTTTCAGCTTCAAACTATCCAATATGCTACATTGGATAGTTCGACTTGTAAAAATTTTGTGTTTTTCCCAGTTTCGCCATTCCATTGTAGCAAATATGCCATATTGCACAGTTTGACTTGTAAAAATTTTGTGATATTCCCAGATTCGCCATTTGACAGTAAAAAATGTGTCGTATTCAATAGTTTAATTTGTAAAAATTTTGGTATTTACATATTCAATATAAAACTCTTAACTTTTTTTTAATAATTTTAATAACAAATATACAGTAAATTAATAAAGAAAAAAGCTTATTTTTAAACATTCTGTTAATTTTATAAAATATAAGAAAACAAAGACATCTCAAATAATGGGGTGGGCAACAACAGACACTTCATACCCATAATTATAAATAGTAATCTTCGCACTATTTATTTTAAGAAACTCATCGACCACTTTCGAATAGATATCTTTGATTTATTTAATCCCCCATTAATAGGAAAATGGAACAAATGACTTTGAAGAGAATTAGGAAGCCAATTTGGATACTTTGAAACAGTCATTATCTAAGTTTCTAAGCAAGTTAGAGACGTGACGATTTTGATTAGTACGTATCATGCACAATACAACAAAATGGCACAAAATATGAAAAATGCATTTTTTCACATTGGATAGTTTGACATGGTAGCGACGATATAATCGTGGACAGCAAAAGTTCCGATGAGCTTAGACCTTCAGGAGAAGCAGAAGACGATGCGGATGAAGAAATGGATGTGCTAGCTATACCATCATTCGCATCTGTAATGAGCTCGTTCAGCTTACTTCGTCTGTACGCCGCCGCCTCTTCAATGGATGCTGGTCCCTCCGTCGAAGATTTTTTTCTATCACATCAACAAGGCAGAAAACTTTGTGATAAAATCTTGCCCTATGTTGCACCAAACCAAGGTAAACGACATTTTTGACTAAAACTATTTCACATACTTTAATTTTGATAATGTATCAAATAATTATTGTTCCTTACATACATTTAGTTTGTCTTTCTAAAATTAATTATGAAAATTTATTATTTTTCCTCTTTTAGTATGTAGTATATTTTAGTTGCTGTTTTCTAAAGATTAACAAAAATTTCATTTTATTGTTTGTTTTTTTTTGTTTTTTGTTTTTTTTTTTTATAGATGGCAGAGGGTATTGCTTAAAGGCATTTTAATTTTGTTATTGTACAAACAATGACTGAATAAAAATTAAAGAAAAATAAAGTTATTTTTTATTTAAAAATCTTAAACTGAAATTTTCTAGAATATATAAAAATTGTTAGAAATGGGCAAAATGAGATTTATAAATGGCTAAAATATGTTAATAACAATGTGCACTGGCATGATATGCATTATTACTCTAGAATCTATGAAATCCGGATAAGATACAATCCCGCTTAAGATATGAAATGTTCTCGTTCCCTTGATTCATATCTTAAATGAGTTTCACTGTACACAGAAAACATCTTAATAAATAAAACCTATCAGGAAATCTCAATGTAATTAGAAACATAAACCTATTTAAAGATAGATGAAGCCAAACAAAAATGAAATAAAAAAGATTTAACCATAAATTGGAACAATAACAAATTACCAAATAGAATAATACTTCAAACAAATAATTTACTATAATATCAGTAAGGATAACGCTAAAAAAACCTTTTGGCAAAAAGTTTTAACATAATATTTTTGACAAATAACTAGTCACATAGGTTAAAATGCTAAGACTGAAAATATTTGTCATGTTCATCAGTGTAAACAGTGTAAAATGCACATATTAATTGAAAAAATATCTCATAAAAACAGTGGGAGAACTAATAGTACTCATTTTATGTATCTTATGGACATTTGATAGCTTGTGAAAAATTAAAAAAATAAGTCTTTTAAAAAATTATCTTCATTCTTATTTCAAAAGAGAGGAAGAGTTTGTATCTTTTTTAAAGTTTTCAAACCATTAGAAGAAATAGCATTCTTGAAATAGCATCAAAGAAAATTACAAACCTATGGGACATATTTCACTAAGCTAAGTTATTCTGACTCAGAAATATGGGTTATTAATTCACTTATAGTAGGTAGAGAATAAAATTATACAATGAGCAATCTAAACATTTTAAACTAATTTATATATATTTTACACTTACCTCTCCCATGACAGCAATGCTAGTTGTTCCTGTAGCTTTAGCAATACAGTGTTCAACAACAAAAAACATATATTCATCATATAAAAGCCTAAGCAAATGAAAGGATCCAAAACTTGATGCGCTTCGAAGAGTTAAATCACGTATCACAAGGGAACTATATAAAAAGACAAAATAGAAAAATATTTTTAAATTAAAAAATAATAATAATAATTCAAAAGCAAGTGCTCTAACATAAATTAGGATTGAAAAGATAAAATAACAAAACAGCAGTATCTTTCAGCAAATGTACACAGAGTCATTCCATGTCAATTCAACCAGACCTTGTAACCCCCAGGGATTTGGATGAAACTCGGTGTATATACTAATTCTATCATGATATGAATACATCAGAAATTTTTCCTTCCAAGACGTCATAGTCTGTGAGATATGGGGGGGGTCCAATTTTTGGATTTTTCTCAAATCGCACATTTCTGAGTCTGCATTTTTAGACTGCAGTTCCATTTTCAAAAAATTGTTTCTCTGGATCTAAAGTGCAAATCATCTTAAAAATATCACCGTAAGTACATCAAAAGACGCATATTTTAATGAAAAAATATTTAAAAAATTAATTTTAAATATTTAGGGCCAAAAAATTAAACCAAAGTTGAAAGTTATCGTTATTTTTCCAAATTTTTGTGACTTTACGAAAAAGGCTCTACACAAAAAGGCAAATTTCCAATTTCTTTTTGTTTTAAATAAAAGTTTATCCTTTGGACTTTCTATTTATGAAATAAAAATGATGTCTTTCTCATGGCTTATGCAAAATTTTTGACTTATTTTGGGATGCTGTACCTATCAAGAGATAAATATCTTTAACTTTGCTTATGGTACCTAAATAATTGCTGCACATTTTAAATATAAATTTATTAATCATTTTGATTTATTTCCTAAAATGAACCCTTAAAATCAGACTGATTTATTTATTTTTGTAACAGTAGAAAATTTGTATGTTATTGGTAGATATCACACATTATCTGAAATTGTGCTGTTCTCAATCTTATCGCATATGTTTGTCACATAAGTGTACATCTATCATTGGTTTCAGTGGTATAGCATTTCTATAAATACTTTCACAAAGGTAGTATGTAAAGAACATATACAATATTTAATGGAGGGGGTGTAGATATTGAAATCATAGATTTTTTTCGCATTTTACTCAGAAAAAACAAAGCAAAACTTTACTTTGTAAATAAAAAAAAGAAGCACTTATATTAAATAAATTCAACAAGTCATAGGAACCACAGTAATTAATTATTTAGGTACCACAGTTTAAATTAGACATATTAGAGATATTTTTTTTTCCTTGAATGGTGCAATTTCCCAAAACAGGGCAAAATTTTTACATAAGCTAGGAGAAAAACTTCATTTTTATTAAAATTGAAATAATCATTAATTAAATCTAATACATTAAATAAAATTGCTTATAAATAATTTAAAGATTTAGATTGTTGTATTTTTTTTATGTAACAAATAAAGAATTTGATAAATTATATGCAAATTTTTAAAGCTAAAAAATCAGAATAAACCGCCGCGGCGAGCGGCCCATCTTCGTCCGCAGCCCTTCATTCTTCTACTCTACTCCGACTCTTTTGCGGAAGCGAGATTCTTAGGTCCTCAGCCACGTCCCGAATGAAACACTCTCTAGCGAAAGCGAGATTGAAAAAAAAAAATCAAAAATTGAAACCGGACAAATTTAAAAGGGAAATTACACAAATTAAAGACACCGAAATTTTGTGCAACCGCCGCGGCGAGCGGCCCATCTTCGTCCGCAACCCTTTATTCTTCTACTCTACTCCGACTCTTTTGCGAAAGCAAGATTCCCAAGTGCCCAGCCACGTCCCGAATGAAAGACTCTCTAGCAAAAGCCAGATTGAAAAAAAAAAATCAAAAATTGAAACCGGACAAATTTAAAAGGGAAATTACACAAATTAAAGACACCGAAATTATATAACCGTATATTAAAAGATTGAAATTCAAAAATATAACTGAGCTAAATATAAATATAGAAATAAATGACGTACTTTTGCAGTATGACTTAGACTTATTTTGCAGCATTCTTTTTTTGTGCAATTTAAAATTTATATTTATTATGAATAAGCAACAATGAGAACCTTCTAATATATATGTCAATTTTCCTATCTTACTATAACTCCAAACATAATAACTGAACAAAACATCAGTATATTAGAAGATCTTCGTGATTTAGTGTCTAAAACATTAAATCGCGGGCTATCTCCTCTCCTTCCCCCCCACCCCCAGAAAAGAATTTAAATATCTTAAGGGGAAATTCTCTTCATTTTGGTAAAGGTTTATGAAAATTTGCAATTTTTATATTGCCAGAGCTCCCATCATAAAAGTTAAGGACTTTCTTTACATCAGGAAAGATCTCTTTTACAAATGATATATCACTTCTTTCTGTGTTAAACACACAAGAGTGACATCATGTTGCATATCATAAGATAAAATGTGTATATTGCTTGCTGATAATCTAATACTGAGAGATAGAGTGTGTATAACAGTTGGATCAAGAGTGCAGCTTCTTTGGTCCAATGGTAACTTTAAGTCTCACCTTGAATAAGAAAAGTAAAATTTTTGCTGAAATCCTACAAAACGATAGCTTTTTGAGGGCCAAAGTTTGCTTTAGTTTCTTTTAGGAAATTAGATTTAGTTTTCGTTATAAAAGAGCGGAATAACATTTTCCAAATATTTTACTTACTGTTATGTTGTAAAATCTTTACATAACATTCCCCCTTCTTAAATTTACATAAATTTAATTTTGTATCTTTTGTTAATTTTAATAATCTACTTCCATTTACCATCTTTCAACTTTGACAGCAAATTTTACTAAGTTTTAAATATTAAATCCTAAATCTTTATTCTTAATTATTTCATTTAAAATTACATTTATTATATTCTATTATCTTTTTCCATTCCTCTGATAAACTTTCATAACAATTGCTGAAATCGTTTGCCAGAGAAACGAAATTATAACTCCTACACTTTCCCTTATTTTTATTGCTTTTCATTCAGTTCGCACCCCAAAAGAAGCAACTTTTAAAAAGGATTTCTCTCTTATCTCAAAACAGGCAGGAAATTCCTTTTGACGTCACAAGAACTCCCACGAAGCGAACATTCCTTCTTTTCCCGCTCGTGAGAGTGTTGCCATTCCACGGTGATTATTCCACAGCTAAAACTTTTTCCCCCCTGTTCACGTTCGATAGATCGTCCTCTTCGATTCGATGGATCGTCTTTTGGAGCATTCTTATTGGCTGTTTTCGCTGAAAGCATACTCCAATTTTCCGCAGGCTTTTCAAATAAGAGTCAGTTTTAGAATTTTATCGAAAGATACAAGACCGACCTTTGGATCAGCGTCTCTTATCCTTTTTACCGCTGGGTCTTTGGCCCGGCGGGCATCTACAGTCAGCAATAGCCATTTTCCAATTAATAACGTCATATTTGAAGGAATTTCAGTTATAAGGATTAGTCGAAAAGTATTCCAGAATGGCTTTTCATTCCGAATCTTCGGAGATTATTCCATACAGCGAAAGATCCGCAAAAAGTTTAAATAGCCTTTAATCACCGCATTACTTCACTCAACTTTTGGTCGCATCCTTTATGAGATAATCACCTTCAGATGTTTGTTGACGATTGATAAATTCTCTGGAATAAAGAAATCTCAATTCACATAATACTACTGTGAATTTCAGATCACATGGATCTTTAATATATTTACCCCATGTTTCGAATTTCGTAATAGTCCTTAGTAGGTATTATGAACTTCAAATATTCAACTGCATATATCCGTTCATTATGAACTATCACCTGACGCCTGCCTTTACGATAACAGTGCATACTACTCCTGTTTTTACTTTAGTTACTTTGTTAAAAAAATGACTATCTTACTTAAAAGGAACATTAGCCAACGCGTTTATAACAGACTTGCTAAAAATAAAATTTAAATCAGTAGAAGAAGATAAAATATAAATTTTCTTCAATATATTATACTTCATTATGCTGTAATATAACATTTTATGATTTTAATTAAAATATATAAATTCATTCCCGGATCCGGAATTGATATAATAACAGTGTTAAAAAAATGTGTTGATGTGAATTATGGTTTGATCATTTTGTTTATCTTTATTTTCTGTGTCATTATCAGCTACAAGGGGTGAGTCATTATTTTGTTTTTACTTTTCAGATTTAGTTTAACTTAATTACTTCATGTACTAATTTACCACTATACGTACGGCCATAGTGTGATTTCGGGGAATGTGAATTGAATTTGTTTCGATCAGATTTGAATATTTCTTTTCGAATTTTCGTTTCAATTTACATATCCCGGAATCTCACTTAACACTTAGCTTGTCATAAATTCAATTAAATGAACAGTGCTGCTAATACTAAATTGAATACCTAGAGTTATAATTCTCAAGTGTTTTGGAAATTCCTGTTTAAAAAAAGAATACAACTCATGTATATACACATAATATCAATCGCTTTTGTGCATAGTACATTCTTAGCAATGCTAACTACATTTTTTTCCAGTCATGATTCTTCAATATTCATTACAATTATAAAACTTTTCAATTAGTTCAATTGTTTCTGGACCTGTAGCTGTGGCTTTAATTTTTCTTATTTCTGGCATAGACAAGATTCTCTTTTCTCTCAGAAGTTGTCATGATGGTTTGCAACATAATTAGTTACTTCAAACTCATCTATTATTTTCATTTGCAGCACAAGGAATAATATATACCCCTTTTATTATGAGAAACAGCAGACTAATAATAATTTGATTAACAGATTCGAAAACACCTGCCTTAACTAAATAATTTTATCCTGCCTTTGTCAGAATTTGTTTATACAAGGCAGGTGTAAAAATATGTTTCATACTGTAGAAATGAACTAGGCTTTGTTAAATATAAGGTATTTAAACTATTAAAAACATATTTAAAATTATTAAAATTATCCAAGATAATAAGATAGAAAGTTTTAAAAGAATGTTAAATATAAATAAAATATTTTAATTCAAACACACATACACACACAGAAAAAAACATATTGAAAATTTGATAGGTAAAAAGTCATTATTGCATTTTCTTATTCTATATCAACAAAAGATTTTTTGTTTACAATTATATTGTAAGCACAAAATTAAGGGATTGTTTAAATTAAAAAAAATGCTAATAATAAAAGAAAATATATGAATGAATAAATAATGGAAACATAAGGATTATGCACAAAATTTAATGGAGGGAGGATAGACTGCAGTCATGGACTTTTTTCCCCCTTTTACTCAGAAGAGGAAAAAAAAAGCAAAAACTTTGCAAAAGAAAGGAAGAAAGAAACATTGAATAATATATTCAACAAGTCATAGGAACCACAGTAGTTAGATAGGTACCTCAGCTAAAATTAGGCAGATTTTTTTTTTTTTTTTTTTTTTTGATTGGTGCAGTTTTTTAAAACAGGGCAAAATTTTGCATAAGTCATGAGAAAGACATCATTTTTATTTCATAACTAGAAAGCCCAAAGTGTAAACTTTTATTTACAACAAAAAGAAATCGGAAATTTCATTTGCCTTTTTGTGTAGAGCATTTTTTGTAAAATCACAGAAATTTGGAAAAATAACCATAACTTTCAACTTAGGTTTAATTTTTTGGCCCTAAATATTTAAAATTAATTTTTTAATATTTATTAAAATCTGCATCTTTTGATGTACTTACTGTGATATTTTTAAGATGATTCGCACTTTAGATCCAGAGAAACGATTTTTTGAAAATGGAACTGCAGTCTAAAAATACAGACTCAGAAATGTGTGATTTGAGAAAAATCCAAAAATTGGACCCCCCATATCTCACAAACTATGAGATCTAGGAAGGAAAATTTTCTGATGTATTCCTATCATGATACAATAAGTATATACACCGAGTTTCATCCAAATCCCTGGGGGTCGGGTTACAAACCATAAAAAAGTTGCTTGAATTGACATGGAATGACACCAGAATTGCTTTTTAAGCAATAGAAGGTGTAGGATCAATTTCATTTTTACACTATTTCATTTAATTTAACTTGGTACATGCATATAAAGATGAAATTTTCTGATGGATTTTTCATTCACTTCCTGATGCACTAGAATTACAAGCACAAGTGTGGCTCCAATAACAATAAAACATTTTAATATTTTCAGAACTTAATTATGAATTAATTTTAAGTTATTTTTTCAATAGCCACATGCATGTGATAAATCACCAAATATTCAGTATGATTACAGCTGTAAATGAGTTACAAAAAAATGCAGTTAATTATGCACCACACCAAGCTTGCCAAAAGATGCCAACTGGCTTGGAAACTGACACTCTGAAATACAGGGTGACCATAATTAAAGTGCAATGTTTGAAGGGTTCTACAAACTAAACTGTTAAGAATATTTTTAAAAAATTTTGTATTTATATTATTTAGAGTATGCGGAAAAGAGTTAGGCAGTAAAAAAAAATAGTTCAATATTTTTCCAATAATTTAATTGTTAGATAATTTTTGTTGAATAATTTTTGTTAAAATTTTCTAAAAAAGATAACTTATTTTAAATCCATATTTGATTTCTATAAAGATGTTTTTATTATAAAACTAGCTGACCCGCCCAAACATTGCTCAAGCCCATGATAATATTCTTAAATGAACTTGAAATTTGTATGATTTTATATCTTTAACTCGATTTTGTCTGAAATACTGACTATGTGAAAATAGTTTTATTTTTATTTTTTTAAGGGGGGGAATCTGATATTTACCAGTAAAAAGGCTCCATATAACTGCCACAGGAAACGAAAAATTAACTGTAACAGTCCTAGAATAAATAAGTGAATTTGCAATCTTTTGTTTTCTCTTATTCATTGTAAATGAATGTAGATTAAAAAGAAGTGAAATCTCATCAAAAACATCTCATGTAAAAAATTAGCCAAGTCTTTAACTGTAAAAAGTTCTGAGTAGAGAGTAATGTGTAGAGCCAAGTTTAGTTCTCTTATTAACTCTGACATTTTAATTCACAAATTACTCCTAGTCTCTACACCAGTGTTTCTCAACCTGTGTGCCAAGAGATCGTCAGATGTACCGCGAGGTTTTTTGACAAATAATTAAAATTGCATGCTGTTGTATCATTTTCCATTTACCATGTGCTATCTTCCTTGCTCACTCCTTTCCG
Organism: Maratus speciosus; assembly: GCA_963932465.1. NCBI lineage: Eukaryota > Metazoa > Arthropoda > Arachnida > Araneae > Salticidae > Maratus > Maratus speciosus. The sequence continues at coordinate 198,165,529 of OZ010789.1, forward strand.
TGTATTAGCGTTTCCAGCGCGCCACTAAAAAAAATTGAACCTCACTTAAAAGCTATTTTCTTCACTTTCAGTTGACAAATATGAATGGTTAATGAACCTATTTGTAATTTGCAAGACACCAAATTTGATAACAACAGAAAACGAACAGCTAATTGATTTGTTTTACCATTCAACATTCTTTGAAAAATTTGGAAGAGTAGTAACTTTCTGTCAAAAATTTGTATCCTACTATTGCCATCAGCTTGAAAGCTATTAAAATATTTCTGCCTTTTGCACCTTCATGGTTCTGTGAATCTGAGCTTTCAGCATTGATAGAAATAAAGTACGAAAAGCGAGAAAGACTTTTAAAAATTGACGATGAAATGGGAACTTCTTTGTCGAATTTGGAGCCTTGTTTTGATTTAATTTGTTCAAGAAAACAGGCTCAGCCCTCTCATAGAATAAATTTTGTAATTAATTTTTTTTTGTGCGTCATACATCTTTTACACTTTTTATTTTAGAGTGTGCCGCAAATAATTCTAGATATTTTTAATGTGCCGTCAATCAAAAAGGGTTGAGAAACACTGCTCTACATCTTTAGTTACTGATTATTTTGTGACTTGGCAATTAAGCAGCACAAGAATGTAACGGCTGTTGTTTATATTTTATTATTAACGTTTATTTATAAAGTATTACATAAAATAGTATTTGTAAGAGCCCTAAACATATATGTATTTGTAGTGTGGACATAATTTTACATAACACTGTAAGCCCGGGTGTGAAAACTCTCTCGTGGTCGAGCTAGATGTCCAAAGTTTTGATATGATTTTCTTCCTATGTAACATGAATACGAGCCAGACCCCTCTTTTACAAAGACCCCCAACCAGTGCACCCCTCCTTTAGTCTTCTATCCCTCGCATTCATATTCAGCCTGTAATAACGTTTGATGTTGGGATCGCAGATTAAATACCAGAAAATAAATTAAAAATTATTATGAAAAAATGCTACTGAAAAATCTGGTAATCAAAATGCCATTCCGTCATCAGCTATGGCCATGATCGTACAGTGTGTCTGAAAAACGCTACTTAGCAACCAAGAAAACTTTAGGAATTAAAGTTAAATATATTCAAAATAATTAAGAAAGGTTGCCATCAATTTAAATCCGAAACGGAAGCTGAAAAATAAGAGAAATAACTCACCCAGAGATGGAAGGTACTCTAGACAAATTCTTTATTTTAACACAATTTTAAATGCACTGAATGAATAAAATTAATTACTGATAATGGTAGAAGATAACACTTTCCTGGCCAGGAATCAAACACACAGCGATGCTGTCATGATACATCGTAACATTTTTAGGCAAGTCCGTAACGTCCGTGCGTTAGCACATGTTCCTTTTGTGCATAATTTCATTAATTTCTATATTTTCCTCCTAAAATTCAGCTTTTACTTTATTTCTATTAGTCAGCATTTAAAATTCCCTTTAAAATGATACCTCTTCCATCCCTGTACGATGCTCCGTTCGTATTTTCACTTTTTATCGCGATCTTTCATTTCGTTACTCTTTTTAATTCACGCCTTTACGTTTTCAGTGAGTTCAGTTTAGCCATCTTGGCTCATCCATTCATTCATCTTTCTCCCGTCCGATCTTCCGTGGCGTGTGATGTATGCTGGGAAGTTGGAGTTATCGCCCGTTGGCGCAGTCGATCTTTTTCTCTTCCATTCATCGCCTGTTTTGCGATCGCCAAGTGCGAAGCAGTGCGATTTTTGTAGAGAGTCAGTCAGTTATGTCCGTGTCACTGCCGAAGAAGGCCGCTGTTTTCTCTCTCAGTTTAGGCAGCAAAAATGGGGAGAGATCGTACCCGCACCAGTGGAAGGCCCATCCATTAAATAATAATGCACATTCAATAAATACAATCTTTTTGCAGTGAAGAATTAGCTTTTCTTTTAGTCAATGTGTTTTTTTAATCATGAATCTACCGGCCTACAATAAGTTCATCAATTTGCGGTATCCTTCAAGTTCCGGTAAGGCTATTTATAATTATTTGTTATTTATATCTTGTGCAATTCTGGAAGGAACCATTATAGGAAACACCAGTTAACATTTAGAGCCTGAGTATTTGAATTAATTCACGACCACATGTTTTCTCTTTTTTTTGTGGATGTCTCATTTTAAGCCTACGAGTGTACCACGTGGTCAGTATCTACTTCCTTTCTTTATAATCCCACCACAACATGTAAACAATCTCCTCAAGTTAACCCATTGTGATAGATGCAAACATATTTTAAGATCTTGTTATTCTAAGCATACAATCCCATTAAAATTGACGAAGATTGCATGGATATATGTTACGTAAGTCTATCGATGCAAACTCATGTTATACTGTTCGAAAATTTATTTTGTGTCCACAGTTCAGTTCTAAAGTCCTGTATTCAGGAAAATTTTATAGACAACAGATTGAGGAAAAGCTGGATGATATATTTATTCACTGAAGAATCATGGAGTTGAAATGATCATAGCAATGGTTGGATACACTTCTGTAGCTATATTAATTATCTTGGAGGAACTCTATGGATTGTGTTAAAGGGATCTTTGAAGTTTGATAGTCGAATTATATGATGAAAAAACAGCAGGTAGTTAACACTGAAGACTCACGGAGTTGAAATGGTCATAGCAATGGTTGGATACACTTCTGCAGCTATATTAATTATCTTGGAGGAACTCTATGGATTGTGCCAAAGGGATCTTTGAAGTTTGACAGTCGAATTATATGATGGAAAAACAGCAGGTAGTTATCATAATTGATTCTTATCTAGATGAATGAAATTAGATGGCATGCAGAGGAAAACATTTGCAGAAAATTTTCTGTATCAGGTTGCCGATGGGAAAGCAATTTTGCTCTTCACGCTCGGGACTCTAAATCGACTGAGGCCGAAGCCTCAGCTGCCCAACCTCATCCTAGCGGTACATTACTGCAAGTGTGACTGACGAAAAGCAGATGGCCCAAAGAATCGTTGTACCGACGCCAAAATCAAATTAGCCAATCAGCAACTGGCACATACGCTTCTGAGTCTGTTCATTACCTACGATCGCATATTTTCCACCGCAAACCAAAAAATTGGGCCTGAACAATCTTGCAACGGAACACATCGATAACGATTTTCATCACAATCGAAATTGCATTCCCCCCTCATACCAGAATCGCAGAAATATTTCTGTCTGATACGAACTCAAGATGGAGGACAGAGTGACGTCATGATGTTGTTTTCCTCCTGAAAAGAAGCTAAAAGATGGCTATCTACGGCGGAGAAAAAAAATGAATCGCGGGGCTTTCAAAACTGACAGAAGTAATTAAATATTGTAACGCGGATATCTCGCTAAATTACGGTTTAAAATTAATGAAATTTTGGCATTCGCTTAGAATTAAATAGTAGCATTCAATAAAAATAGTTTGGGAATAAAATAATTAATATTAAATAACTTTTTTAATTTATATTTTCGAAAGTTAGCCATTATTAGAAATGTCTTGAAAGTTACTTTAACGTACGATATTCCGTAATGTTTATATTATAAACGATCTTTACATTATTAGAATGATACTTAATTACATATTATAATGTTTATTACTGTAAATAATTATGAATTATAAATTTATTAACGGAATATAAATTATTTAAAATGCTTTTTGTTTATTTAATTAATACGTTTTTAAAAGTTGTTTTTGTACTTATGTATTGAAATTTAAATAGAAAAATAATGCAGACGATGAATTAATAAACTTAAATAGGGAAAATGTAACATAGCCTTAATCAAATAATCCCATCCCAACTCAAAACATAGTAAAGTGTTGACATAATGACTTCCTTGTGCTAATTGCAAAGTCATAAAATAATCATTAATAAAGGTGTAGAGACTAGGAGTAATTTGTGAATTAAAATGTGAATTAATGAGCTTTACTTGGCTCTACACATGATCTTAGAACTTTTTACGGGTAAAGAGTCACGAGACTTGGCTAATTTTTTACATGGGATAAATTGATCTTAGAACAAGTATAGATAACAATAATAAATGTTTCTAAAACTTTTCATCTATGAATGGAGAATGAATTGTTAAATTTAAGAAGGAAATGAAATTTTTTAGACTCCTTAACCTTTCTTCACACACAAACAATCTGAAACAACTATTGTGAGAAAGGCTGAAAAGATTTGTTATATTGGAATGCTTGATCTAATTGTCCATTTTGTTGGGCATAAAAATAATGTTGTGAGAATGGTTATATCTACTACTAGCTGCCTTCGCCCGCTATGCTGGTCGATTTTTTTAAAGAAATCTTGAATTAAACAAAATATATCTGGGAATAGGATCATGCGTTTTAAAGCAATATGGACATTTACCTGGTGTATCCAACCGAATTGCTGAAAGCAATATGAATGTCATTACGCTATTATATCTTTTATTGAGTCATACAAAATTGAGACTGTTAAGGACCAATTTCTTTAGTTGATCTGTTAGTGTAGGATTCGTAAAAAACAATAGCACAATATGTAATATACTAAAAGCGTTCATGAAAAATTATCAATGCGAGTCTCATCAGAATCTGTTGACTAGACTTATTGAAAAGGCTGATCGTTCATAATAATTGGGTTCGCCTGATTCTAGAACTTTCATCTATAATTCTACAATCAAGCAACCTAACAACCAAGCAACAGCAAATGATATGTGCTTTATACTAAAACATTCACTGAAAAATTAACTAACCGATCAAGTTGCATCGAAATCCACTTAGCAGGATCTTCTAAACTGGAAAATATACCGAAACCTTCCCTAAAAATGATCTAATTAACAGCTTAAATCCCATAAAAATTCATTCACTGGAACCTTTAAAAAAAAAGGAAATCTTTCAAAATTGGATTCATCTGATTTAGAACTTTCTCCATAATTATTTAACTAAGCAACGTAGAACGTTATGTTTTATACTAACATCTTTCCTGAAAAATTATCTAACTAACAATGTAAATCTCGTCAAAATATATTCAGCAGAACTCAAGTTTTAAGCGGCCGGAATGAAATTTCTCTTTGCATTATTTATATATTGAGGTAGCTAAATATAACTTTCATAATCGCATTAACCTGATTATAGAACTCTCTGGGAGGTAGGGGTAGGTATATACTGCATCACTTCTGAATTTTTTAAGGAACTCAGCTCAACTTCCATAACTATAGCATATATTCTCTCTAGTATACCCTATCTCTGTAGCGTATATCTTCCAATTTTCTTAACTGTACCACTGAGAACTTTTTCCGCATAGCTCCGTAACTAAACATCACAGAATGATATGATAAACATTGAAAAAAATCCCTGAAATATTATCTAACTTACTGTGCATTTAATTAGTTGACTTGAAATCTTTCATAATCGAGTTCACCTAATTTTAGAACTCCCGTTGCAACTTAGAATGATGGTTTTTACATTAAACCATTTATAAACCAAATTAACTATTTAACAGTGTAAGTTCTACAAAATTCTGTTCAGTAGAATCTGAGTTATAGTCATATTTGCAATATTTATTGCTCATTAAACCTTTTTTCTTTACAGATGATATAAAATCAGTAACTGTTTTGGTATTTCCCTGTCATGCCAACACGATTGTCACCAAGCGTAATAGTTGGCACAAAAATGAAATGATACATTTGAAAAAAAAATAATTAATTTTGTTGATAAAAAAAATGAGTATTTAAAAAATATAACTTTTGAAAATTACACACTTTGACCTACCATTTTTTTAAAATCAATAAAAATAATGGTACTACTTGGTTATGCCATCGACAAAAAATCTATTGCCAAACTATAGGACTAACTATGCCAATAATTGTTGATCATAAATGTCACATTCATTTGACTTTAAGCAAGTTACACGTATTTACGTCATCAGGTGATTTTTATTTCGACGTTTTAAATGTATTTTTATTAATGTTATACTAATTTATTTGTTCTTTCGTTATTTAAAATAAAAATTATGTCAATTTGTATAATTTGGCGAGTGGTTTGGCGATTTATATAATTTGGCGAAATTGGTCAACGGGTACCAAAATAAATACTTAAAATATAAGAATAAATAAATATTTTGCAAGTAATAAAATATAGTCAATTTAAACTGCAGTCTTGAAATTGTAAATGTCTTTTACTACTGAAGCATGGCGTACGTAATACGTATGTCTCACATTGCAGTAAACATTTCATTCTTTCAATGAAGACATTCATGGTTTTTTGAACAAAACATTTTTATATGTATAATTCCTAACTTCTGAAATAATTTTATTGTAGCTTCCTCATCATCAGATAACTGTGAAATGTTAAAATCTATATCAGTATCAGTAATAAATATTTTCTATTAAAAAAACAACAAATTAAAAAGTTTTGAGAGATTATGATGGAATAAAATAAATTCCATCATTAAAAAGCATAAAAATATTCACGTTCAATAATTAGCAAATGTTAATGTGTGACACGGTTTGCAATAAAAATCGTTTGCAGGATTAGGGTTGAAATAAATGGCGCAATACCATACATTTTAGCATGGTATTGCGACGAAAATTAGAACAAAAAAATACCACAGTTTTTTTTTTTTTTTTTTTTTTAGTTTTAGTTTTTGAGGCGTTTTGAATTTTTTTTTTTCTAATTGACGAAGTTGTTTATATTTAACCAAAAGGATTGGTTAAAAAATTATTCAATTTGAATTTTTTCCCTTGCTATAGTAACAGATTGAAAAGAATGAGTTTTTAGAAATTATCACTTGTAAAATTCAGGTTTTGGTGCCAAAAATAGTGCCAAATTAGAAAAATATGAAATATCTCTCGAACTATTGTGCTTAAAAGAATTTAGTTAGTACCATTCGATTCAGCATACTAAAATACACCAAAATATGTTATCAGTTGAAAAATAACTATAAAATCAGATTTTTAAGGAATTTTTTTAAAGTTCGTTCTCTTTTTTACCCCCCTTAGGGGTGTAATTTTAGAAAATCGTTTCTTAGCGACACTCTATATCCTAAGAAGTATTTTTACCCCGATTTTTAAGATTTTAGGTTCGGTAGTTTTGGCTGCGCGTTGATTATTACAAAATCCAGACTTTCTTTTATATATATAGATATGGGACTGTGGACTTGTTCTTTGTTCAGGGAGATTGCTAATCTATCCTTATGTGGAAATTCCAAATTTGTAATACTGTTTCTCTTCTTAAAGACTCTCTCGATCAGCCCTTGCATCAGCTGTGATTTATGTTAAATACAATAAATTGCAGTTTTGTGAATTTTCAATATTTTTTTTCTCTTTAATACCTAAAATATCTACTTCCTGTCACTTTCCAGCAATGCTATAGGATAATGCAATAAAATTGTAGTGGCGTTAAATTTGTCTTAAGATATTGTTTTACTGTTAAATGATTAACATATTAGGTAGTAGAAAGTTGTTCCTACTGGTTACTTTGCCCCACTTTTAGAAAACTAATTAAAATTAAAAATATAATTGTGATGATTTTTTATAGTAGAATGTCAACAGAAATTGTAAAAAAAAGTTCCCTGATTTCTCTGACTATCTTTATCAGACTTCCCTGATTTCCAATATTAACAATACACATACGGTACTTTTTCATGTATGATTCTTCCTTGTATAACACACTTATCCAGCTTGATAATATCTCATTTGGAAGAAAAACATAAAAATTTCCTAATATTGATAAAGTATTGGTTGACAGTTTTGTAAATCTGAACTCAAAATTTAGTATTAACAACTTGAGTCTTTAGTACAACAACTTCATATAGTGGCCAATGGATATATGGTAACCAGAAAATTGCCTTTTTTCTGAAAAATGTTAAATTTTAAGACATATCTACATCTAACAAGATAGCTGGCCACCTGGTCAGGTTATGCTAATGTACCATTTAAAATTTTCAAAAATGGGTAAATTGCCTTCAATATAAAGTGCTAACCACAGAAAAAGAGCACATTTGATCACCTTAATGTGTGTTAAATATCAAAAACTCATACCACATGCATCTTTTTTTAAATACTGGGAAAGACTAATCAGCATGTGAAAAAATAAGCATATAAAATAGACGAATCAGTCTTAAGGTGAAAATGCAAATATTTTCGCATAACAGCCAAATTTCCCTGATTTTCAAGTATTTTTGCAAAGTTCCCTGACTTTTTCAGATTGATAAACCTCCCTGATTTTTCCCTGATTTCCAGATTCTATAGACACCCTGTAAAAGTGTTCATGCAATGTCTTACAACAGATCAACATCTCAGTGATGTCGCTAAGTTTTTGAAAAACTGGGTCCTACTTTTAGAAATAAGAAAAATTCAATGCACTTAATGCAAAATATACCTCTTTTGCGATCTTTCAATACAAAAATTATGCATCTTGAAAGACCCATTACAATTCTTTTTAATGCATCCCTTCTCCTTTTTTTTTTCTTTTATGCTTAAATGGTGCACTATAGTGCATGCTCAGAAATCAATGATCATTTTGCAAATTTACTGTGTCTTACATGAATTTTTTTCAATAACCTCTAAAAAGTGGTGGAAAGTAGACCCAGATTATGGTATTTTTCTCAACATGCAATATAAATCAATTGTTGTTTAATATAATAATTCGAATTCTTTTCAATAAACTTTTTTGTATTATTCATTAAAGTTGACAAAAATTGAATTGTAATTTCTACTGAACATATTTTACAAAAAACAGAAAAAAATAACCTATAAAAAACAAACTTTAGTAGAAATTGGTGACAAATTGTTTAAAAATATAGCTACAAATTCTGCTGAAATATACTTTATAAAAAATGAAAAAAATGTACCTATAAAAAGACCACTTTAGTAGAAACTGACGGGCAGCTTTGGGATATGCAGGTTTACCTTCATAAGGTTCAAGTGTTTTGCTAACAATATTTTCTAACCAAGTAGCCCATTCTTCTAGCCACAAATGATGTTGTAATGTTTGTCGGAATTCTGCTAATAACTGACGCACTGAATCATCTTCACACTGACAAACCCAGGATGCTTGATCCTAGAATGTCATAAATGGAAATTTTAAAACAAGTAATGTTATAAAAAAATTAGTATAACTAATTTAAATCATAAATATGTTGTTCAAAACACAAGGAATAATAATAAAATTTAAAAATTGGGATAATATTAATAAAAATAAACACCACAATGGATATTAAAAAATTAATGTGCATTTAAGGCATTAAAGGAAATAAGATGAAAAATTCTTTCACTTACATAATGGTGGCAAATTCTTATTAATAGTCATATTTTAACAGATATTTATGTAATAAAACGAAATATAATGTATGTATGATTATCATTTTTCTTTTTTATAACTTAGAAAAATAATATTACAGGAACTCTTAATTTTAACTGAAAATAAATTTGCAGGTTCATTGAATCAGATAATGAAGACAGTTTGTTCAAGGTGTAAATTTAAATATATATGATTAATTTATGTGATATAGGGTGATCATACCAAATCTTATTTTGGTTGGTTGTTTGCCTTTATATTTTTCTTACCTCTTCTAGAAAAGAAAGATATATTGGCTAAACTATTTTACACCAAAAGTACCATTTGCTGATTCTATTTCTTTATAAAGTTTAAAGATAAAATTCCTTTCTGCAAAGACCCCTTAAACAACTTCATTCACATAATTTTCAGGTACTCATAACATACACTGTCTTTTGATTTAACAGATCTTGAATAGAAACAAACTCCAAAGGCTTTAGTAGATAAAATATATGAGAATTAAATTTTTTAGACATCCCCTTCCCATACATGGTGAGCCAAAAATCTTTAGACAAACTTAAAGGTGTAGTAGAGACAACAAATAATTTTGCATAAAAAACCAGAGTCACAGTCCATTTATTCGGTCAAAAATACAGGGTGTTTCACTCAAATCCTAACACAGAATTTTGTTCATAACTTTAAAAATACTGAAGATATTTTAACAAAATTTGGAGTGTAAAATGTAACAATATTACGAGAAGTATTTGAAAAGGGAAACATCTACATCCAAACAGCACTAAATTGGATTCCTTATACTTCTGATTGTACTTAACATACGGTCTCACTGCTAAAAATACTGTATACTTTCAGCCCTTTTCATGATATCATTTCATTTCACACAAAGAAATTCTGATGAAAAGTTCATTAAAATATCTTAAATTTGAATAAAACTATTAATAATGGTGTGTTTTGATTAGAAAAGAACACTCAGTATTTTTGTCTGGATAAATGGATTGTGACACTGGTTTCCTATACGAAAACTGCTTGTTATAATGTGCTGTACCATCTCTTAAAGTTTGTCTAAGGACTTTTGATTCAACCTGTATATACCCAATATTTTCTTTGCATTTTTGCATCAGTTGAGAACAGCCTTAAAAGATAATCTCCCCAATCAAGAAAATTTTCTTTTGCAGCTTGACTGAAATCTTAAAGGTCATTTTATGTTATTAATTGTAAATAATCTGCGTTTTCTCAAAGGAAAATATTTTATTCAAAATATTGAATATTTTAATTTATTTTGTCTTTGCTACATTCACATGTTTTATATTTTATCTTTAGAACTTCAGATATGTTCATCAATACATGCAATTTGCATTCTACATGCATACAAATATAATCTAGACTCACTATGTTTCACGGTGACTGTTGGGATTAAAAGTAGAAATTATTTATATCCAATAACTTGAAACACTTAAATTACAAAAATGAGAAAATATTATATTAAATCTTTTCTAAAAAACCAGTTGGTTAACCAATTGATTTAAACCGTGCCAATTCTGCTAGTAACAGAATAAAATCATAATGCAAAACCCCAATCCCAATGCAGGAATGCAAGAAAAACAAAGACTTGCTAAACCAATAGCCATGATACAGTAAAGAAAACTCACAGCCAATCATTCATTAGCATACAGAACAAAAGTAACCAATGGAGAGAATTACTTATGATTATGTGATCATTGAGGCATAATGCAATCCTTAGTAAATCTTATCAAGCAATCTAAGTAGTAAAAGTGTATTTTTAACTCAAATCTGCCATTTTGGCTATTTTTAAAAATAAAAGGCTTAAAAAAAAAAGAAGAAAGAAAACTAACTACTTGTTTTTTTCTAGTCTGCCATGTAGATTTAAAGCTTATAAGAAAAGTTTGATTGATTAAAAATCTTTGTCACTTTACAAATTTATTAATTCATCATTTTTCTAAAGCTTTGCTTGTAGCTTCTGCATAACTTGGATTTTGCATTTTTCAGTAATGTGTAAAATAAATGAAAACATTAGGTAAAAAGAGAAAAAAAACATTTGGTTTAAATCAAACAACTCTGATTTTTATATATTTAATACGTTTACTTTTAACAACTGAAAAGACGATAACAAGTATAACTTTTCAGGAGTTATTTTTAATATCATTACCTTTTATGTTTTTGGAATGCAAGAAGAATTCAGATGAGTACAATTGAATAAGGGTTATTCAAGTATTCCTCTTGAAATCCTTCATGTTACATTTTACTAATCAGATAAAAATTATCCAAATAAAAATATTTTCATTAATAAAAAAAGCTTTATATACTTTTGGCTTCTCGGAAATGGCTCTAACAATTTTTATGAAATGACAGATTAAAAGGATTTCGAGGCTAGAAATCGAAGTGCTAAAATGTCATCTTCAGGAAAAAACCTTTTCATGCAATATCCACTCTTCGCACAGGTGGAAAACATTTTAGAAAGCATAAAATGTGTACAAGAACTCCCAAAAACAGAAATGAAATACAAAAATATTGAAAATAGTATGTGCATGAAATTACACAATTTATCATGTTATATTCGCTTTTCACACAGGGAATGTAGCTAATACTATTCCAAAATCAGATATACAGGCAAGGTTGGCATCAAACAAGAATAATGCTAATAACAATATTTTTTTAACTGCATAAGATTTGTAACAATGATATTAAATGTGTTAAATGAGATTATGGAAGTTTTCCAGAAGAACAAAAGCAGGAGTTGTTCCTATTATGTGAAGCTCAGTTGACCAGGTAGTATATTTTTTATATGCATATTCAGCGGTAAGTATTTAAATTTAATTTTAATAAAGAGCTAAGAGGATTTTTTTAATTTGTACACTTTAAAAACAGATAAACTAGTGTCACAATTAGACAGAAGAAACAAAAAAAATAGAGGGACTGACAATATTAATTAAACCTATTGAACACATCTGATGATTGTATACCTCAGAAAAAGATGCAAATCTAATCTTCAGGGTATTCAATAAATATGCATGCCACATTTAAAAAGTAACTTTAATAAAAAAACAAAATAAACACTGCAGCCGAAATAACCTAATTAAAAGTATATTTTATTTACATGTTAATTAAAAGCACAATTGCAACAAGATTTACATGATTTTTTTTTTTAAATGATATAAGGTACACAAAACAAATTTTTGACTCACCTGAATATTTCGAAAATCTACTTTATTTAAATCAGATGTCATCTGTTTTATCTGTGATGGACTCTGTAAGACTGCCCTAGCAGCTTGAGCTAAATGATTTAAGGAGGTATATCGTCTTAACGTCTGAGCAAAGGCACTAATGGCACTCAACTATACACATTAAAAAAAAAAACTTTATTGGAGTTTAGTTTACTGTTACATTTATGAGATTTAAAAAGACAAGTTTAAAATACAGATTTTACAGTGGAAGGTATTACAAAAGCATGAAATCTTACTTTTATATTTAAGATATCTTCACCACAATGGGATATAGCAGCTTTCAACCACCCTTCTAAGCTCTTAGCAAAATTTCGAATTGCTTGTGTAAGGGTGCCTGCAAAAAAAATTTAGAAAGAATGAATGTCATCATTTTAAATAAATAATATGAGCATATGTAAAAAAAATAAAATCGACCAAATATTAATTTTTGTTCCAAAATTTGAGTTTACTAAAACTATCTGTATTCCAAAAACCTTGTTTCTTCCTTCGGAAATTTTCAGTGTTACTCATTTTGATTTGAGCTGTATCGGCTCAAATGAGCCACTCTTTATTTATTGCTATGAACTTCACTGTTAATAATTATCAGTCATCACTGACTCAAGACGCGAGTGCAAATTATAAAGCAAGCAATGCATATATCACTAAATTTTGAAGACACTTTCCATGTGCTCATTAAAAGCTGCAGACTGTATAGAAAATTTTTAGTTTGAAACCACAGAAGTGTTTCGAATGCTCTCCAAGAAAGGTGTAGTAAAATATATTGAGATTATTTACAAAAATCATTATAAACGATAAATCAAGGTATGTATACCTAAAATATTTTTTAATTAGATTAAATTCATATAATTAGAAAATTATTCTGTATTGTTAATGAATTAATTACATTTCATTTCATTTTATATGAAAAAAAGTTTTGGTCACAGGCACAGGAAGACAAACTATACGCTAATAACAGCCACGTTTCAATGGCAAAATCTTCGACGACTGATCGTTCTTGGCATCTGAGCCCCCTTTACAGGAATCTGTAATGCTGTCTGAAGCGCCACCTTCTGGGGCAATTTTTAATTATAATTTTGAGGTTCCTGTATCAGATTCCTATGGGTTTTTTTAATAAACATACCACTGATTTCATACTTCTATCTAACACCGTTTCAGAGTTACTTATTTTTAAAGTTAGGGTTCCTTCGTGAAACATCCTGTATAAGGTACAAAATTAAACTATTGAATATCTAGAAAAGAGGCTGGCATTTATTTCCTAAATGATGCTGCAATTTTTATGAAGATTTAAAAAATAATAATAATAAATAGTAATAACAATAACAGTAATTAAATATTTCACAGCGAAATATAAAAATATAGATAAAAAATATAATAAAAAAATAAAAATAAATTATATTGAACAAATAATAAAAACTGCAATATAAATTAATATGAATAAAAATGAAAATTGGAGTACTAAAATGTTTAATTGAAAATTAAACAGACAAATAATTTTTTTTCATATTCTATCTTACAAGATAAAGACATTATTAAATATAGTGCAGATTATAGGCATTTGCAGATTATAGAATCGCAGATTAAAGGGATTGGACTGTATTCATTTTTGTAAGTTTTTATTTAATGCTGTTTCTATTTTTTTTTTTTTTTTTTTGACAAGTTATTTTAGATTTGTGTGATTTCTGATTTTTTTTTCCTTTGTTGGCTCTGAGTTGTTACAACTGGTATACTCTGAAATATTAAATTCCTTAAAGGAGCAACTGCCATCTAACCTCACTCAAATGGCATTCCTGGAAGGAGATAAATTCTCATTCATAACTACTTTTAAAAATTCTGGATAAAATTACATCTTGTGCATTTTTACTAATGATACAAGAACAACAGACTTACTTGGTATTGGCCTTAAAACATCAGGTATTAAAACATCGACTAGATTCTGATAAAACTGATAATCAGTTTGTTTGATAAATTCTTTAATGGGATCAAATGATAATAACACTAACAGTTGACTTTTAGACAGGTGTGAATCACTGAAAATAAAATAAAAAATACATTGAGCAGTAATTCATAAATACTAAAATTTAATCTATACTTCAGTTAATAATACAAAGTTAATTTACAAAAAGATAAGTGAAAAAGCTGGGAGAAGATTACAAAAAACTTTTTTTTTTCTTTTTCTTTTTTTTTTTCCTAACCATTTTAAAAATCACTTAGAAACTAGTAATAATTTTTTAAATATGAAATCACCTTTTCATTCCATTATTTAACTCACTTTTAACTAAATATTTGAACTCATAACCTTTCAGTTTTGACTATCATGCCTTTAACTTTTTCTAGACTTTTCCTACTATCGCTCATGACTAAGTATAAAATCTCATAGAACTTGTATTGCCTAACAAGTACTTTTTGGATCATGATAATATTACTGAGATAGATTGCTCAAAATATCAAATACTCAAGTAATCTCTAAAGATCAGTAGAAGTAAGGAAAAACATTAACTGTATTACAATTTTCATGTAATAATTATAATATTTTCTCTACCTGACAGGAAAAAAAAAAAACTTTATACTAATCTATATTAATAAAAGAAAGGTGCTTATCTCATTGATGGGTGATTCTTGAAAAATTAACAATCGATAAAAATCACCATCGTATAAAATAACAATCAATTCCCAAATGCTACTACTGAGATGTTCTACAGTCAACTGTCCTATCGATAAGCTAAAAACAGTAACTGCAAAACTTAGCGACCAATCTATAGCAGCAAATTTGCTTGTAGTGACAGGGATAGGTCAATACTTCCTCTATCGATTGCAATTATTTCTTCCTGACGATTTGATGGGGTAGAGAAAATAAAGATAAACTATACATTGAGATCACAGACTGAAGGAAAAATAAATTATGGTGGGGTGGGAGGTGGGGCTGCCACAAGCGCAAATTCCATTGTTTCTCCTTGCAAAGAGCAAAGAAGATAAGGAAATAAGTTTAAAAGTAAAAATAGTTTTTTAAAAACACTCTTTTTATTTTAAGCATTCAATGTTCATTTTGAAAATCCTGCCTAATGTTTTTACTGAAATTCATGATTTTTCCCAAAAATTTCCATTGCAACACATCCGATAGCAGAAAGTTCGAGACGCGCGACATGTGTCGCAGATTTATTTTGGACCTTGCAGATAAATTTGTCAACCTGAAAAAAAAAGTATTTCCTTAAAAAAAAAAAAAAAGTACAAAAATTCTGACAAAAAATATCGCGAATTCGACAAATGGTCGCCGAAAAATATCAATTTCGGCAATCGTTCGCATAAAAAATCGGTAACTTATAGCCAAAGGGTCGCTATAAAAACGGGAATTTTGTCAAAAGAGACCGGAAAAAAAAAAACATGAATCTCGTCCCAGGGTTATAGAAAAAATGCAAATTTCTGTCACAGGATCGCGGAAAAAACACGAATTTCGTCAAAGGATCGCGGAAAGAATGCGAATTTAGTAAAAGGATCATGGAAGGAACGCTAATTTAGACAAACGATTGTAATAAAATGCAAATTTAGTCAAACGATCGCGAAAAAACGCAAATTTATGTCAAAGGATCGCGAGCAAACGCAAATTTATGTCAAAGGATTGCGGAAAGAAGGAGGAATTTCGTCAGAAGATCATGAAAAGCGTAAATTTCTGCCAAAAGATCGCTGTACAAACTTGAATTTTATCCAAAAATTCCGAAAAAACGGGGATTTCGTTCCAGGGGCGCAAGAAAAACGCAAATTTCTGTCACAAAATCGTGGAAGAAACTTGAATTTCATCAAAGATCGAGGAAAAAACACGAATTTAGTCAGACAATAGCGGAAAAAAATGCAAATTTCTGTAAAACGATCGCGAAAAAACACAAATTTTTGTAAAACGATCGCGAAAAAACGCAAATTTTTGTAAAACAATCGCGAAAAAACGCAAATTTGTGTAAAACGATCGCGAAAAAACGCAAATTTCTGTAAAAGGATCACGAAAAACGCAGATTACTGTCAAAGGATCGCGAAAAAGGGAAAATTTATGTCAAAAGATCGGAATTAAATTTGCGAAATTTCGTCAAAAAATCGCAAAAAGTGCAAATTTCTGCCAAAGGATCGCTGTAAAAACGCGAATTTCGTCAAAAGATCCCGAGAAAAACGTGAATTTCGTCCCAGAGGTGCCGAAAAAACGCAAATTTCTGTCACAGAATCGCAGAAAAAACACGAAGTTCGTCAAAGAATCGAGGAAAAAACACGAAGTTCGTAAAGGATCGCGAAAAAACGGGGATTGCAAAAAAGCAGCAGATATCGTCAAAAGATCGCGAAAAAACGGCAAATTTCGTCAAAAGATCGAGATAAACGGCATATTTCATCAAAAGATCGCGAAAAAACCCAAATTTCATCAAAAGTGCGCAAGAAAAACACCTAATTAGTGCCGGTAGTGGATTTTCGCTTCCTAGCGGAAAATAGCGCTAAAAAATGCAATAGCGGACAATAGCGGAAAAAAATGCAAATTTCTGTAAAACGATCGCGAAAAAACGCAAATTTTTGTAAAACAATCGTGAAAAAACGCAAATTTGTGTAAAACGATCGCGAAAAAACGCAAATTTCTGTAAAAGGATCACGAAAAACGCAGATTACTGTCAAAGGATCGTGAAAAAAGGAAAATTTATGTCAAAAGATCGGAATTAAATTTGCGGAATTTCGTCAAAAAATCGCAAAAAGTGCAAATTTCTGCCAAAGGATCGCTGTAAAAACGCGAATTTCGTCAAAAGATCCCGAGAAAAACGTGAATTTCGTCCCAGAGGTGCCGAAAAAACGCAAATTTCTGTCACAGAATCGCAGAAAAAACACGAAGTTCGTCAAAGAATCGAGGAAAAAACACGAAGTTCGTAAAGGATCGCGAAAAAAAGTTCATTTTTGTCAAAGGATCGCGAAAAAACGGCAACTTTCGTCAAAAAATCGGTGAAAAAACGAGGAATTTCCTCATAAGATCGCAAAAAAGCAGCAGATATCGTCAAAAGATCGCGAAAAAACGGCAAATTTCGTCAAAAGATCGAGATAAACGGCATATTTCATCAAAAGATCGCGAAAAAACCCAAATTTCATCAAAACTGCGCAAGAAAAACACCTAATTAGTGCCGGTAGTGGATTTTCGCTTCTTGCTCCCCCCCCCCCCCCCCCCCCCTCCCCTCTGTTGTAATCTTTCGGAAATTTTGCTGTGAATTTCAGAATTTTTTTTTTTTACTCAGAATCACCCCTGGTATTAATCAGTAAGAATGCTGTTTATTTTAACACTCATAATGTTTGTACATAAGAAAATGTAACACGCTACTCCCGCAGACAATTTTCATCCCACTAAATTGCTGTCGCAGACACAACCATAACTTTCTGCTACTGGGCAATACATAAATTTGGTCTGGGCACTCAGTTATGAAAAATTCACTTTTATTTTGCGCTTGGTAGAAGTTCAAGCAAATGAATTTATTAAAAAATATATAATTTTTGCTCTGTATATTTTCAACAGGAATGAAAAAATAAAAGATTATTTAAACTACCTTTTCAGGAAATTGATTCCTCAATATATAATTGTAAATTAGTTAATATTAAACTATTAATTGTTAAAAGTATATTTTCTTAAAATATGACACTTTTATTTTTGGTTTATAATTTATTTTCCACTTTTTAGCTTTTAGAATGTTTTATTGTTGCAGTTCCAGTCATTTGGCATATTTTGGTAAGCATTTATTGGTGCATCATTCATTAAATCAATTGTTGTTTCAACTCGTATACAACTGTACGAGTTACAGAGAATATTTGGTGCTTTATCACCTGTGGCAAGCTAACGAAAAAATGCCTTAAAATTAATGTATTGATTTATAATTAAGTTCTAAAAATATATCAAAATTAAACAAAAACATAATTTAAAGAACAAATTAAAAAAAAAAAAAAAAAAAATTAAATCCTACATTGTTTAAGCCCAAGAAGGGACAGATATTAAGATATTTCATTCAATTAGTTCTACATTTAATGTTAAATTTTTGCAACAAATTAGTTAAGCCAATTGAAGATTAAAAAATAAAATTCATACAATATGATACTTAAAACACCCTAAAAAATTAGATTACGTTCAAGTGAAATCGAAATAAATCTTAAGACTTCTTACATTTTTAATTGAAAATATTTGTATTGCAGATTTTGTATTATGTTTATGACAATTGTACATAAAATAAGATGCATGCAAAATACAAAACTTAAAAAAAAGTCTAAGATTTATTTCGATTTCATTTGAACGGAATCTAATTTTTAGGGTGTTTTAAGTATCATATTGTATGAATTTTATTTTTATTTTTTAATCTTCAATTGGCTTAACTAATTTGTTGCAAAAATTTAACATTAAATGTAGAACTAATTGAATGAAATATCTTAATATCTGTCCCTTTTGGGCTTAAACAATGTAAGAAATAAATTTTGTTTTTTTTTAAATTTGTTCTTCAAATTATGTTTTTGTTTAATATGTCAAGTTTTTTAATAACTACTGCATTCAGACGAACTCATTTCAAAATTAATAGAGGGTATCATCATCAGGCTTTGACGTATGTGGCATTGCATCACAATGTGTAATGCAGTTTACCAATGTATAATAGATCATATTATACATGGCTCTAAGCATGTGATCTCTAGCAAAAAACTTGGGACTTGGGGGGGGGGGCAAACAAATAACATTGGTAGTTTTCTTTGACTCGCACTTTCACATTGGTCGTCGTGAATCACATTGCTGTTGCTTTTGTTATGAAACATTTCACTTTATAAATCTGAGCCTACATTTCAAAGTTTTTGTGAGCAATTATTTACAATACTGTGATATCTTATTGCCGGTGTTATCACGTAAATTATCACATTTATTCTCATCACCATACCAGCGACTTGTTGTGTAAAAATGTGCGGTAATCGTTCGAACTGGGAACATAATAAATCCTATTATAGATTACCAGGCAGATAATATTATGAGAAAAAAGTTGTGCGAAGAAAGGCGACAGAGATGGCATCATAATATTGTGTGAAGTAATTATACGATTTTTATTATGAATTAAATCACAATCACATGGAATTTGTTATCAGTTGATGCACAGAAATGTACGCTTACTTTTCCAATAACAAGATGAAAATCTCCGACTTTCAAAGAATGCACTTCTCTTACCCAGTTGTAGGCAAATTGTTTATAAGATTCAAGACTTTTATAACACCTGGAGTGTTTCTCAGTATAAAAACTTTGCCCATAAACTAAATAGTTTACAATATCAAAATAACTAACGTCTTGTAAATCCGCTACATATTTTTTCAAATCATTTTTTTTTCAAACTGTATGGATCTACCCTGGAAATAACACTAATTTTGGAAGCATATTGTTCCTTAGGTTTAGTATCATTCAGTTCCTGACACAGATGTCATATATGCACCCTATTGGCGCGATTTTTTTCTGACGCCAATTTGACGAAAACATCAACAGCATAAACAACAATATCCGGGTTACCATATCAAGCAAAATATCGACACTTTGGCCCCAGTTAAGTACCCGTTGCGTATATGATATTGACGTCAGAAATAAATCGCACCAATATGGTGCACGTATGACATCTGTGCCCAATTCTTCATAATATTTTTAAGACATTTTGTTTCGTTAAGTTTAAAAACTTGCACTAAATTAGATGGCAAAAGATAGAGAAAGAAAAATTCACTAAACAAATACAAAGTGGTTCGCCTTGCGACCGAAGTAGTATAGAAGTAGGAGCATGGAGTACTGCATTATTATTTGTTTGCCAACCAAAACTGGTTGCCATGGATTGTTTCCAGGTTTGTGATCACGTGGTTGAAACTCATCTGCAGGTTGCTCTAGTTTGGACAAAAGCTTCCAATCTGAACGTAAAAAATCTATAATCAAAACATAAAAAATTAACTTCACTTTACCCTATTTCCCACTCAGGAACGCTATGAATGCAAAAATAAATTGTGTTCAATCCTTACTGTTAATATTTAAGAATATTATAGCTGTGATTAAAAAAAAAAAAAAAAGTTTTATTTAAATTTTGTTACTTTATTCTCTCCCAAGGGGTAAACACATCAGAAAATTACGTACTTTTCCCTTATACCGACATCATTGTTACCAAGCGTAATAGTTAGCGCAAAATGAAAATCACGCGAATTGAAACATTTGAAAAATAAAGAAAAAACATTATCGATAGTAAAGTGAGTCTTTTTAAAATATAACATTTGAAAATTACAGACTTTTACGAACTATGGCACAGATGTCTATACGCACCATATTGGCGCGATTTTTTTCTGATGACAATTTGGCGAAAACATTAGCAGCATAAACAACAACATCCGGGTTACCATATCAAGCAAAATATCGACTCTTTGGTGCCAGTTAAGTACCCGTTGCATATATGACATTGGCGTCAGAAAAAATCGCACCAATATCGTATATGACATCTATGCCAGAACTATTTTATTAAATCACAAATATATGCTTAAAATAAGTGAACAAATAACTGTTATACAATAAACTGTTAATCATTCACATGATTCACGTTTCATAAATACCAAATCACAATGTTTCGCATGGTTTACAATAAAAATACTTTTCACAATCAGGGTTGAAATAATTGGCACATTAGCATACATTTTGGCATGGTGTTCATGTTCATATAACGGAAAAGTACCGAAAATTATTACCTAAGTTTAACTTGGGGTATATATAATACTCATCTCGGAAAAAAATACATTTTAAAATTTAAGTTATGTAATTCCTCACTAAGTTCGCTACCGGCGTAAAAATAGCTATCCATTTGAAACTTTTTACTAAAACATAAACTTGACCAAAGCAAAAACTTATTCTGAAAATATCCTTTTTATTTCCACTATGACGCCATATTCACCTTTTTAATTCTGGAAAAAAAAAACTAGTTCAATTTAATATTTCACGTGGCAAATCTTTCAACTAAAAAGAAATAAATTTATTATTACGGCTTTTGAAATTTTTGCAACAATGAAGAAAAAATGTTACATTTTCTATGAAAAATGTCCATTTATTCTTAATGAAAAAAAAAGGAATTTGGAATTATTAAGAAAAACATTTGAATAATGTAAAAAAAAAATTGGCCCATGTTTCTCTCTGGGTTATAATTCACCCATATGCAAAGGCATTTTACCATTCGTTTTGACCCTGACGTCAGGCAAACGTTTGTACACTTTAAATTTATAATATCATTAGAATTAGTAAAGAATAAAAAATGAGTGGCATCAGGGACAAAAAGGTGGGAAGAAAAAATGAAAAAGTTATGATCTCCATAGGCTTTTCTATGTTAAATTAACATTGAGAAGTGACACTGGAAATAAATAAGTATTGCGCTGCCGCACAATACTTAAATGTTGTATTGTCATTAGAAACACACCTGCAAATGTATTTTTTATAATTATAGCGTATGAGAAAGTAAATTAAAAATCTATTAAAAAATTCCAGTTTCACATACAAAAACCAGGTTGACTTAAATAAAGGAGTATAAAAATTATAAGTAAACTTTGTGGTTTGTCCCATGTCGGACTATTAGGGCTTTCTGTCTTAGCTAAGCAGTGTGGGCATAAAGGGCAGAGGCCCTGTGGGCGCTTTTATAAGGCCTTTTTTACAGCTCTTCCCTCGCACTTCCTCCCCCTCACCCCCTTTCACCCCTTCCTAAATTTTCGCCTACGTGACCTCAACTGGGAAATATAGCTAAATTCCGTATTAGACAGTATTTTAGTACTGTAGTTTTTTTGTCCCCATCCACCTGCTTGGTTTGGCCCATAGGGCCAATGTTGTTGAAAAGGCAGAAATCTGGGAGCCATAGCTTATGGCAATAACTTAACACCTATTTAATTCTTTTTTAAGTGCTCCTGAAATTGCCTTCTTCTTGCCCTCATGCCATTTAAGTTAATCATGGTTTAAACTTTCACCGCCAGAGGTTTGAATTTTAATTTATTTTCCAAATTAGAGTTATTTCCAACCACTAGAAAGTGCCCTTAAGAATTAAAAAAAAAGTCCCTTTTCTCACCACCTGCACCCTGTCCTTTTTAACATGGGAAAAACTCTGCTTATATTCCTAGGCTCATCTGGATCCACATCATGTATCCATGTCCATCTGGTCTATCTCCCCTTTCTCCTCTTTTCATCACCTTCATATCTTACCTCCCCCCCTACTCCTCAGCAGTGGTGTAGTCGTAAAAAAAACAGAGGGTATACGACATATACCCCCCTATACCCTCCACTACATCCCTGCTCCTTAGTTATGAAACTAATCATACCTTTGTTCATATTGCAGGTGATTCTTGATAAAATCTGTCCAGATACTAGATAAGATTAGCAATTAATTGACTGCAGACATCAATAAAAAAATTGATACTACCAAAAAAAGTAGAGTTGTCCATACTATCAATAAAACATATCGTTTGCAACACACTAGTTTGTCGACTAAGGAAATCTATCACACATAGAGATCTGAAAATTTGGTTGTGAATAGATGACAGATAGTTTCAGCAGAGTTCTGCACTGCTGAACCTCATCTATTCAGAATTATCAATGCATCTGATACTTAGATTTTTGATAATTAGCTGAGATATTAATTAAAAATCCTTGTTGAATACTAATTAACAATTTTTGATCGTCCTCAGCTCTTCTGTGTTGCTTCCACACACACCAGAGAAAAATGTAGAACTTCAAGCAGAAGAAACGAAAATGTTTTGTTTTCTTACTGTTTAAAACTGCAGTTACTTGGGACTAGATGGACATAATGATGGTACCTCATAGTTCTAGCTGTATCTGTCACTTCAAAAAGATATTAATGTTTACTATTTCAAAAAATTTATTTTCTAAAGATCGTTGTTCATTTTAAATCTCTTTCTCTTGCAAGCAACACATACTAGAGAATGAGTGATATATATCACATGGCTTGATTACTAGATACTAAAAGAGATTGTGAGATGGTGAAGGTTAAAAATTATTTTCCTATTTTTGTGTTGGCCTGTGCAACTTGAAGAAGTAAAAATTCTATTTTGCAACCAACAGACGAAGTATGCCTGACTTTAATGTAAGATACAG
Organism: Maratus speciosus; assembly: GCA_963932465.1. Classification (NCBI taxonomy): domain Eukaryota; kingdom Metazoa; phylum Arthropoda; class Arachnida; order Araneae; family Salticidae; genus Maratus; species Maratus speciosus. The sequence continues at coordinate 198,189,180 of OZ010789.1, forward strand.
TCGTGTGCAAAAGTTTAAGACCAGCAGCCGAGGTATTTTAACACAAAGCATCATTAACGACGAATATTACATCAAACACGAATCATCATATGTGTTGATTGTGTCAGACTCATTCGCCAGCTATAAACAACTTCTCCAGTCTCATTCCTCACCAGTTGTTTGTTTTTTTGTTTTTTTTTTTTAACCGTAGACTGTGCTGTTTTTAATCTTTGTAATGAGTAAAAAACCATTATTTTCAGTAGCAAAAAGGTAAGAAATAGTTGCCCTGCATAAAGTTGGCTTTTCTGAACGTGAAATAACTAAAAAGGTACATGTGAGCAAGATGCTCTTCATCAAGTTGTCAGTAAATTTACTATTTCGGGAAAGTACACTGGCCGGAAGAGAAGCGGTCGGCCAAGAAAAACTAGTGCTTGTTATGATTACGTTATCTGAAGGATGGTAATGCAATCTCCAACAACCTCCTACAAGAAGATTAAACATACTCTGGCTGCAAAGGCCACCAACTTCAGTTTGAGCACTATTAAGACATTTGACCAAAGATTTTGATTTATTATCCTACAAACCTGCTAAGAAACCACGGTTTACCCCGAATATGAAAAATAAATGACTGACTTTCGCCCGAAAACATAAGAACTGAACAGTACAACAGTGGAGTACAGTGTTATTTTCTGATGAGTCAAGTATCCAGAAATTTTCTGCTCGTGCTAGAAGTGTTCACCGCACAATGGGAAAGAGATCAGTGAAACATCTTCCAAGTCAAATGATATGGGGTACAATGTCTGTGTCTGGTACTTCTGCTCTGTATTTCCTGCCGCCTAAAGCCTAAAACCACTATGAATGGAAGTCTTTACCTTAATTTGTTACGTGATAAGTTGAAACTTCACATGCAAGTTCACCAACATTCCATTTTCATGCATGACGGAGCTTCGTGTCACAGGTCAAAGGTTGTTAGGGACTGTCTGACAGCAGAGCAAATTCAGGTACTCGACAGTCCAAGTAACAGCCCAGATTTGAACCCAATAGAGAATCTGTGGTGTAATTTGAAAAATAAAGTGGCGGGAAAGAAGCCATCAAGTGCTATGGAACTTGTTCAAGTCATAAAGAATGTGTCATGTACAGAGATTTCTCGAGCCTTCTCCCAGTCTCTGATCTATAGTATGCCGAACAGGATTGGAACAGTGATTAAAAACAAAGGAAGTGCTACAAAATACTGAGTTTAATTTTAATTCTTCAATACAAATACTTGTAAGTCAATTTTGTTATTTTTTAAATAGCTTTTATTCAAGATTTCCATTAAATCTCATATTTTTATTGAGAGGGGGGGGGGGGGTCATAAACTTTTGCACACGGCTGTAAATACTTTTTTTCCCCTATGTGTAGCTTGGCAACACTTGGGCAAGTAAGCAAGTTAAATCTAAAAGAAAATGTGTAATAACAAACAGTAAGAAAAAATAAAGTAAATTCACTTTATAATAAAAAAAATGTGCTTCTCAAGCTATTCAGCACTCTAACAATTATGAACCATTAAATTGACTGTATAGCACATTTTATTAAAATAAGAACTACACACATCAGAAATTATGTTAATGAAATTGAAATTACTTTTATTGGTTTATATTATAATTCCTACAACAGTAATAATATGTGATTAAATTCTATTTTTGTGAATGAAAGGTCATACCTTTGATTTTCTGAAGACGCATTCCAAAATGAATGCCATAATGTTTCCACATCAGCAAATTGAAAATTTACAACAGACTCAAGAATTGTCTAGAAAAAAAGAATTCACTTTATAATTAATGAAAGAATTTAAAACATAAATAAAATATTTTATCTAAGAAATTATCATAATACCAAAAATATCAAACAAACAAGACAAATCAAATTTTAAGTACAGCAAACTCTGTCTAAGGCAGAATCGATCAGGATCGAGAAAATTTTCCGTCGTAGACAATATTCTGCCTTATGCAAAAACAGCAAAAAAAGAAAACAACAAAACAGCAGCCACCCATCATACATTTTATATGTTCGTAACCTAACAAACAGTTGCTTTAACAAATGCAATTACATAACTCATATTTCACATAGTAGTTTAGAAAGTCCAAAAAAATATTATTTTCTGTTTGTTTTTTTTGTTTTTTTTTTGGGGGGGGGGGGGGGGATTACACAACATTCTTTAGTAGCCCATTGTAAGTTTGTTGTTATCGATATTATTTAGCCATTTATTTTTAAACCAGATTTTTCCCCCCTTTTTTATGCATTATTGTACTTAATGATTTTCAAGGCGTTCTTATATGTTTCAATTCCACCACTGTTTTCAATATAGTCAGAATCATGGTCACCTTCATTATCACTATCACTTTCCACATCATGATGTAGTTGTATCAAAACGTCCACAGAAGTGATTTGGTAGTACACATTGCATTGTCGGCTGATACATAATCCGCTTCATTAAACTTTTCATAGCTAGGTACACATTTTAAGTTATTTATTCGACTATGAAACTCATTTTATCCCAGCTGTTCAACTGATTCTTGGTCATTTCAACTATTTTAGCTCTTTGCTATTTCTTTTAAACCTCAATCATATTAGTAATGTCTATCAGGGGGGTCAACACCGGTATCTAAAGATGCAATAATCAGATATTTTTTGTCGTGAATTTACTATTTTATATATCTTCTTGATCCATAGATTGCATCACTGCAGTAGTATTCACCTTAACTTTATATTCGACAGTTGGCATCAGCATGACAATGTACATTAATGAGAAACAACAAAATCTTTCAATTTTCTTTCATCATTCGATTACTGAATTCTGTCAGACACTCCTTTATCGGCCACCCCCTCTCCAGTCGACATCCAGGTTTTCTCCCAAGACTTTCGAATCACAGGCAATTTATTAGTGTTCACATTCTTGAAACATTGTAGCTTTTTCGACCTCTCAATCATTAACTTCTAAACTGCCCTCCAAATTAGTACAAGGTAAACCAGTGACATGCTCTTTGGCATCTTTACCATTGTAGCATTCATTTCCCCCTTTTGTAAGAGACTTAATTGGCAAGGCACGATAAATAGTAATCTAATCGCAATTACATTTATCCTTTAATTGATATGCTTTAACGAATAGATGAAACTTTTTCTTCCGTTCCTGAACTTCATGATCTGAATCAGCTTTCGAGTCTCCGCAAACTTGTTTTATGGCAATGTTGCATCTATTAAGGAGACTCGGCCAACCACTGGAAGTCTTAAAATTCATTTTACCTAATTTTTCAGCTATATCTTTCGTTTTTTCAGAGCTCCAGTATGCACAAATTTTTCTCTTAAGCATTTGCAAACCATTTCCTGCTATACACTTACTAACATCCTTAGAGAAGAAAAAAAAATGGCTAAAAACAAATATGCAGTTATGTAGGTTTCTTTCGTAAAATTATTTAAAGATTCACTTAACTTATAACTATAAATAAATGCATCTATTAGTTCATAAATTTAATATGGCATTTATTATTCACTCGAACAAATATTATGCTTGGAAGATCACAACAGTTCATCCACATCAATAATATAATACATTTGTTTACATAAATACTGGAATTCACCTAGAATTCTTACACAAATCTTTTCTTTTTTATTCAACTAATCTTCAACCTTCATGTTGAGATAAAACACCATCGAACTTCTAAAAATTAAACATCTCTTGAATTTTTTTATCAAAACCGTTGCCACACACTTTTTGCTTTTTTCCACGCCTCTCGTGTTGTACTTTTTATTTCATATGTGATTGCGTATCGATTCAATAAACCCTTGAGTTAGACGAGTTGCATTGTTGAGAATATTTACATTCCCACATTCGGTCATCCTGACAGTCCGGTGACCCAACGGAACGTTTTTTCAAATCATATCTTCTTTTAAATTTAGCTTCATATCCACCATAAACAGAATTATCAGTATGGTTTAATGACTGTTCATACTGCCTACGATTACTATTACTCCAGAAATATACATCTCTTTTACACAGTTCAATCTCTTCCCTTTCAAAATTTTCCCGTATTCTTTCTTTCTGATCTCCTTATAAATATCTTCTATCGCCAAGAAATGTATGTTGTTTACAATATCTGGGACGTCTATTTACAAAATTGTCTCTCGGATAATATTTTCTATCTTTATTTTTGTCATTGCGATCACGCTTGTAATTTTCGCTAAATCTCTTTTTATTTACATTTACTCCTTCAGTATTATTTTCTTCTCTCGTGTTCTTTCGTTTATAATATTTTTCAAGATTCTTCATTTCATTTTTATTTTCATTGGTGCGTGCATATAAATTGTGTTTTTCTTTTAGCTCGCTCATTCGTACTATTCGCGATACCTCATTTCTTTCATTCAAATTTTTGTTAATTGAATTTAATTTTTTCTCACGAGATCTTTCCGTTTTTCTCATTATAGCTTTTCTATTTATTTCATTGGCCACATATTTTAGATTTTCATCGGTATTCCTTACCGCCCTAATATATCTACAATACATAATGGTCTTGCCTTTGGCGTTTTCTTCCTTGGCGAGATTTTTTATTTTGACACCTTCTTCTGTGACTGTTAAAATGCATCCTGATATTGCACTTACGCCTAACAATATGTCACATTCTAGACCTGATATTACATGAAAATTATCTGTCAGTTTCACGCCGTCTACTTGTATTTCATGCTCAAAGTTCTGCCTGTCGCCTTCTCTCTTCTGCTTCAAGTTCTAATTTTCTTTCTTCCAACGCTATTCTCTTCTCCTCTTTCTCCTTCTCTGCTTCTATTTTTCTCTGCTCTGTCTCCTTCTCTGCTTCTATTTTTCTTTGCTCTTTCTCCTTCTCTGCTTGCGCTTCAAGTTCTGACTTTCTTTTCTCTTTGCTAGCCGATGATATTACTTCAAGACGGTCTTTTATAAAGTCTTCATCAAAACTTTCCCAAGTTTTTATTGCTTCAATTAATGACAGAATGGTTACTTTCTCTAGCGTAATTATTCCGCATTCCTCGCATAGTTCAATCAAATCGCTTCGTCGCGCTTTATTCAACATTGACATAATGATGTGTTTTTTCCGTAATCGTTTCAATTTTTTATTCAAATCCCGGCACCGAGCCCCCAAAATTTGTAGGTTTCTTTCGTAAAATTATTTAAAGATTCACTTAACTTATAACTATAAATAAATGCATCTATTAGTTCATAAATTTAATACGGCATTTATTATTCACTCGAACAAATATTATGCTTGGAAGATCACAACAGTTCATCCACATCAATAATATAATACATTTGTTTACATAAATACTGGAATTCACCTAGAATTCTTACACAAATCTTTTCTTTTTTATTCAACTAATCTTCAACCTTCATGTTGAGATAAAACACCATCGAACTTCTAAAAAATAAACATCTCTTGAATTTTTTTATCAAAACCGTTGCCACACACTTTTTGCTTTTTTCCACGCTTCTCGTGTTGTACTTTTTATTTCATATATGATTGCGTATCGATTCAATAAACCCTTGAGTTAGACGAGTTGCATTGTTGAGAATATTTACATTCCCACAGTTATATCAGGTAACACATGCATTGATTGAGTTTTCTGACAACGTGAATTCTAGGAATAAAGCATATGTCACATCAATTTTACCCTTCAACCCCTCCCCCCCCCCCCCCCCCCAACCTCAACTTAGACAGAGTTAATGCGACTAAATGACTGACTGGCATAGATGTCTGGAGTAAGCAAAAAAAAGAAGGGATTTTCCTTGAAAAATAAATTGTTAATAAATAGAGATTTTTTGGTCAATTTTGATAAAGGAAAAAAATAAATCTGCATGTTCTTTTTTATTTTTCATAGGAAAAACAAGTTGCTTATTATCAAAACCTACAAAATTAGCAGACTCGCAGGTCTGTAAGAGTGTAAAATTTCAAAGACTTTATATTACAAAAAAAAGAAAATCGTTCAACAATGCATCAATAATCTTTCAGGGAAATTCTCAATACCATTTTTATACATAAATGCATAAAATTTGCAGTCATGACTACTAGAGCGATTTAGACTTGAATAGAATTTTTCGTTCTCAGATAAATATATTGGATTTTGAGATGAAATAAACTGCTCTCAAATGATTGCTTCCTTCTTTGATATTCCCAACTCTTTTTTTTTTTTTTTTTTCCTTTTAATGGCAATTCTGAAAGATCTTTTGTCTTTATAGAAAAATGAGAAACACTATTTAGTTTTGTGCATTACCTGAATAAAAATACCAGCAAAATTTATGTTTATAAATAAAAATGTCTTTGAGAATGTGTCAGAAGTTTGCCACTTTGGATTTGAATTTAACTTTAAAACATAATATATTGTTCTTTAAAAATATATATATATTCATAAATTATGCATTTTACTAAAAATAATAACTTTTATATGCAAATTTATATGGGAAATAATGAATTAAGAAAGCTTTTTTTTTTTTTTAATAAACAGTTTTTGGTTCTTTTGAATTATTTTAATGCATTATATTAACCTATTATGAAATTTAATTAAAATATTTGACAGTGAGTATTTGACGTTACATCAGTTTTAAAGTGTCACAAATCAAATGATTTTCATATTTAAAATATCCCTTTTCCGCTTTATGCAAAAGTATGGTTCCAGTGGGACAAAAAAAATCTTTCCGTTTTAGTGTTAGGCAGATTCCAGCTTATGCAGCACAAACTAATTTTATTTTCTATGGATTTGTTGGAACCTGAAAAAATTTCCAGGTTAGACAAATTTCTGGCTTAAAGACAGAGGCCTTAGACAGAATTTATTGTAATTTGATAATAAACTCATAAACTGTTATTTAAAGCTTAATAAAAGCACTGCATGAAAATATAAGTAGCTACCTGAAGCATATATATTTGAATTAAGGTAGAAAAATAATTTATAAATTTACAGTATAAAAAAGAGTAAAAAAATAATCACTTCAGATTCAAAAATAACATTTATAGTAGTAGAAATAGGGATTATAACATATTAACTGCCACTACATCAATATTTTTTTAAATACTAGCATCTTCTATAGCAAATAAACACATTTCAAACCAGAAAAATTATTTCATAAAAATTGTAGCCCTTATGTATTTACATTAAGTAAATTTCCTTGTTTAAAATACGTTTTTTTTTTTTTTTTTTTTTTTTTTTTACCTTGGAAAATTGAGACAATGAAAAAATATCAGTATGTTGAAAGTAGGGTGTAAAAAAATCATGACTTTTTTTTTTAATAAAAAAAATGAATTTTTTTTATTTAAATCGGATTTTTATGATTTTTTTCCCAGCGTTCAAATACTGAATAGCAACCAAGAATTTTAGGTCTCCAAAACAGTTAAACCTCTAATTGCTAACACAGTCTGTGTTTTTACACTTTAATTAATAAAATTATAAAAACTGCAAATTAGTAGTTTCATTAGTTAGTAGCATACAATAATGTTATATACTTACATTAATATTTTGTAATAATTATGTAAAACTATATTAAATACTTATGATATTTACAGTTATTAAAATTATTAAACAATTAACTCTGTAATTAGGAACATAATATACATTTTTATGCTTTAATTACTAAAATGATAGTTAATAATTTAGTACTCATTCTAGAAAGAAAAAGGGGCAGGATGCTAGTTCCAAAAAAAGGTACTATTTCATGAGGAAATATTAGTTATGTGTTTAGTAATTATATAAGGGGGAAAAAGTACATAGTTTCTTAGTATGATAAATAAAGTGTCATTAATTTTATTAATTACAAATTGAAAAATACAATTGAATAACAATATGCTGTTATATTTTTCTAAAGAAATAAAGTTTATAATTTTTGCAAGGTCTTGGGCACATATTGGGTCATCCAAAAGTTTTGTGGTTTTTCAGTGGAGCTAGGTTTCATCTAGTTATTTTGCTACTACTGATAAGAAGTGACCTTGAATGACCTAGAGATGTACATTCAGTTTGTTCTGCTTGCACAGCATAATTCTGGTGTATATTGTCACATAATTTTTGTTTCAGTGCAGTGCTAAGAATGGAGGACCAAAAAGTTCATTTTCGCCATATTATGCTCTTTTATTTCAGAAAAGGTAAAATTGTTTGCCAGACTGCTCATAAAATTCTTGCTGTATATGGACAAAAGTTCTGATTCAGATGATGCAGTTAGAAAGTGGTTTGAGAAGTTTAAGTGCGGAAATTTCAGCCTCGAAGATGACGCTCACTCTGGAGGACAATCATCTGTAAAGGAGGACCTTTTAAAAGAAGCTATCGCTAAAAATCCACATTACACAGTTTAAGAGCTATCACACAGATTAAATATTCCAAAAAGTACAGTGCATGATCATTTGAGGAAGATTGAGTATGTAAGCTGCTATAAAGTGTGGGTACCCCATATTTTAAGACGGCAAAATATGCTTGCTCCAGTTTGAGCATGTGATTCTTTGCTGAAACGAAATGAAGAAGCTCCTTTTTTAAAATGGCTAATTAATGGAGATGAGAAATAGATACTGTACAGTATTGTTATTAAGGAAAAGATCATGGGGTAGGTCAAATAAACCTCCCCAAGTAACATCGAGAGGAGGGCCGTATCCCAAAAAAAGTAATGCTTTGTGTATGATGGGACTACAAACAAGTTATTTATTATGAAAATGTTGCCACCGAATCAGACAATAAATTCAGAAAATACTGTTCCCAAATGGCAATTTTGAAAGCAAAAGTAGAAGAAAAGCGACCAGAACTGACCAACTGCCAAGGTGTTGTGTTTCAACATGATGATGCTTGGCCCCACATTGCAATCAATGTCAAGCAACACCTTATTGAATATGACTGGGATGTTTAGTGTTACTCAGCATATTCACCAAACCTGGGTCATTCAGATTTTTACCTTTTCAGGTCACTTCAAAATTATCTGACAAGGAGTTCATTTCTTTGGAGTCTGTCAAATAGCACCTTGATCATTTCCTTACGACTAAGTCTAATGACATTTTTTTTAAAGAGGATTTTCCACCTGCCAGAATAATGGCAAAAAGTCCTAGAACAAAATGGCGCTTATGAAATTCAATAAAAATTTTCTTATGTTTTTGTACTTCTTTATTGAAATTTATCATAAAAAACCCGCAGAATTTTCTGGATGACCCAATAGATTTAGAAATACTGTGAAATTTGGAAGTTTTTAAAAAGAAATCTCTGTCTACAACTAAAGATGAATTTCATTATTTTTTTAAAAGGCAGGTGCATTTTGCCAATTTCAAAAGGGGCAGGTTGTGGCACACTAAAAAAATTACCAAGAGGAAATAGTAAGTAATCACAGAATTGATAAAAACTACAAATAAGTAATTTCATTAGTTAGTAGCACAAATAACAAAACTAACAAATATTATTTGTAGCTCATTTTGCATTTGTACTGTCAATCGCCTAAATCTAAAGTTACACACATGTATGCATATGCTAACCTCTCAAAAATAAGAAAATGCTTTAACACATTCATACACACATATGGAGTAAATATAAGGAATAACCAGTTATATCTGAAATCCTCAAAACATTAAACAGCAGCATTATTAGCACTCAGTGGGTATCCTCAGCATTCAATGTTTCAAATAGTTTTGCTGCATTTTTCAATCCTTAACCATTTTTATTTGGTGTATATGAAAAAATAATGACGATGAAATAATGAGAGAAAAAAAAAATGTATAAAAAAAACATTTATTCAGCTTTTACTGAAGAAGCTCTTATTGTGCTTAACATTTTATGAGTTTTGGTTCTTTTTCTCTTATACATTCTTTTACAATAGCAGTTCTGTCGATACCATTCTTTAATTCTTCTGTATCTCCAGTATGTGCTATAAATTTATTATTGCAAAAGTAGAATGAGAAAATAAGATATCGTATGATATATTTTGTTTCAATCTCCCCAACTCTAAATATGTATTCAATAGTTTAAAATCTCTTAATTTTATTTATGCAATCTTTATTTATAGTAATTTACATTTAATTTATTCATCCACTTTTTGTTTAGCTTCAGTCCGCTCTTAATTACAATTCTACATCGTATTTAATGTTTTTATCGCTCGTTCATTCTGAAAATCCTCCAGTTTGTTTTTTTGGCAATCAGCCAAGTGTCCGAGCGTGGTTCTCTCTTTATCTTTCAGTTGGGAAGAAATGCCGTTTTTCAGTTTTACTTTGGTGCGCTTTACCGCTTCCTTCCGTCTGCCAGATTGGCATCCTTATCTCCGCGCGACGAGTGTTGAGAGGTTGCTTTTTCTCTCTTGATCAACGGTTTCCACGCGGGGTTCAAAAAAGCCAGTTCTAGTGAATGTAGTCATCTGTGCAGGTCGTCTTTTCGTTCGACCGAACTCCTTGGAGATGTTCGCGTTGTCGGGACCGCGTGTGGCGTGTCCGATGTACCATTTTCTCTTCCACCACTTTTCAATAGTTGTTTTATTAATCACTTAATTACGTTTCTTTTTCTACGAGCCTTGTTTTAAAACATGACTGTTAGCGTCCTGCGTTATTTCGACTTGCGATGGAGCCAGCGTACACATTCAAGACAGCACCCATTCTCCCTGCTTAACTTCAGAATTTATCAAGAATAAAGTGATGGCATCTTTTCAAGTATCTATAGTCCTCTTATTTAATACCTCCTGTGTCTTCTTTTCTTCGAACTCAAGGCAAAACCCATTTATTTATAATTTCTCTCAGGATGATGCTCCAGAACCTGTTATTATGATCACGTGTCTTTTCTTTAAAATGTGAATAATGCAATAGTGTAATAAGCAAGAATTTATAGTTTAATATTCCTTGATAACCTTAAAATTTAAACAGTGAACCAAAACCACTTCACAATATATTTGGTGCCGTTTGAAACCAGAGCACAATCAGTGCATGGTGCGTCATCATTTTTTTCATCATTTAAACAGAATGCATCTTAAGTTTTTAATCAAATAATGTTATTTTAAATAAATTATGAACATATTGTACAGCTAAGAAGATTTATTTCCTTTTTTTAACTAAAATTAAGAAGGATGTAAAAAGATAAAAAATTTGAAGCTTTAAGCACATGGAACTTTAGTTTTTTACATGAAGTAAAATATATTTTTTTCAAGTAATTTCTTCAGTTTATCAAGACTGTATTTAACCTTTCCCCTTTTTTTATGAAGAAAATAATTTTTTGGAAGATATAATTTTTTTTAAGATATAGTTTTTTGAATATTCAGTATAATGTATTTTTATTTTTAATTACTACATTTGAAGCATTAATTTCTAAAACCATGGATAAGACTACTCAGTTAATGAATACCATAAGTGTATTTAGTACTGCACTTTCTGATTTTTTTTCAACAATATTCCTAATACTATTATATATATATACTTGAATCGCATGGTAATCCTATAGACTTTAATTCATCAGTTATTGAGGACTTGATAAAGGATTTAAAATTTCAAGGGGATACTCTTATAGAGTTACATGAAGCCTTTGTTCAAGACACCATCAATAATGCAATAGAACAAATCTCGAATCTTAAAGAAGTTAATAAACAAATCTTAGTAAAAGTTAAAGAGTCCACCCAATTAAAAGATATTACAACTGAAGATGTATGCACACAAACTGAAAAACAAGCTATTCCATCTAATATCTCCATATCCGAGTCACTTCTTCAATCTTCATACCTTTCATCCAGCCATTTAGAAGACACTTTAAATCAATCTTCAAATTGTTTCAACTCCACTATAAATTCTGACGCAACCTCTAATAAGTTAACAAAAATTATTATTTATGATGTACCGCAATGTTTTGAAACACAGGATATCATCGAAGCAATAAATAATATAAGTGAAACTTCCAGAATCATTGTGTTCAAAACGTACAAAAACAAATATAATGAGAACTTTAATCATATTCTTGCAGTCCCCAGCAACATTGCTAACCACCTTTTACAGCATCATCTCAAAATCGAAGACAAACTCTTTACAGTTAAAAAATTCATTAGAGTAAAAAGATGCTTCAAGTGTCAAACGTTCAATCATATAGCCAATCAGTGCAACAAAACAAGAACTTGTGTCTGGTGTGGTGAAAATCACACACCAGGTTTTTGCAAAAAACCTGCAAATTGTAAAAACTGTACTCAAAATAACTCTCATGGACATAATTTTCGGACGGCCATTCAGCTTTCTCCAGAGATTGCGAATCATATAGGCTCTTTGTGTACAAAATAAGAATGAAACACAATTATAGAATCGCTTAAAATTTTGCTATGCCACATAAACATCTCAGCTGATACATCAATATTTAAATTTTTTTTCTCTTTTCATGCAATATGTGTACAACTTGTTTTTAATTTTTATGTATTTGTCAGGAAAAAGTTAGGTCTAAGTACCCAATGGAGTGGTACTGTCAAGTTTCCTTGACACTTCAACTCTCACCCGACAGATACAAAAATTCATAATTTCTTGTTTTTTACAATAATACAGTAGACTCCCTCCAGTCCGCGACCCTAAAATCCGCGAACGCCTAAAATCCGCATATTTTTTCAGATGTAAACAGTGAAATTTACAGTTAAGGTGCAGGCACAAAATTCAAGATGGCGCCGAAATCAGCGACTACCGCCATGATTTTTTTACTCAATTTTTTGTTAATTATTCTCTTTTGGCTATTACAGCTGATTTATTACTAAATAAGTTTATATTACTTTTGATTTTTATATAAATTAGCATATCTTTATCAAAAATTCCAGGGCTCGAAATGGAAAAATCTACGAAACAGAACGCTATTTAAAAATTATTTTTGCCGATTTTTTTTTTTTTTTTTTAAAGTATAGACAAATTTATTTCTAAACATACAAAGCAATATAAAAAAAAAAAAAAAAAAAAAAAAAAAAAAAAAAAAAACATTCAAGGCTCTAAATAACAATGAAAACAGTAACAGAGAGCGCAATAAGCTATATTAAACAGTAACAATGTTTCAATAAAAGTATGAAATGGAACGATATTTACCATAATTTTACGAATCGGAACTTTATTTATCATAATTTCAAGAACCGGAATATCGCTCCGATTTGTTCCAGTACATTTCGAGCCTTGAAAAATTCCCCTTTATTGTATTTTCTGTAGAATATTAGCAAGTGTAAACTGTAGTGGAATTGTTTACTTTTCTTCCATTCGTTTCCTCATGTTTCAATATTTATTATTTTTTCAATATTACGTACGCATTTTAATATGTAATTCTGATTAATACGACTAAATGCAAGCTTTTTTATGAAGAAAAATATGAATTTACTTCCGAAAAAAATCTAATGGCCCTGTTTTGTATATATAGTAAAGCGCTTATCTCTTATCTGTGCGTATAGGCCTCGGTATAGGCAACTGAGGAAAATCTTGAGAAAGAGGAAATGTGCGGAGTGAATGCGCGAAGCAACGGAACATGGCAAATAAGATATAAGTTTCGTTTTGAGATCGCAGCGTGAAAGAGGTATCGACGTGTCAGTTTTCATCAATGTTGAATTCAGACACTTTTTTCCGGGAGGGATTTCTGTGGCTCCGGGGATGGGGGGGAATTGCACTTTTTGACCATTGAAAACATAATCTCAAATCTTCCAAGGGGGGGGGCATCTCATTGCTCCGGGGAGGAATGTCCCCCCAGGCCACCTCCTGAATTCAACACTGGTTTTAATCTAATGATTTTTATTTATTTATTTTTAATTTTACGTACGTATTTTAATATGTAATTCTGATTAATATGACTGAACTCAAGTTTTTTCATAAAGAAAATACGCATTTATTTCCGAAATAAATAAAGATGGCGCTAATATCATCGGCGATCGCGATCGTTTACCAAAATATTTTTTAATTAATCAAGCTTTTTCGTTTATTAAATCTGGATAAACATGGCATAAAATTTCGTTATTGATGCAGATTCTTCATCAGAAACTGAATCTGATGAAGAACTTGAAAAAATTAATCTTGAAGAAGGTCTAGCCATAGGAGAAAAATATTTGAGCTTTCCGATACAAAAATTAACTCAAAATAAAATAAATATTTTGATATTAGAAAAGAACTATGTGTTAAGTAAAAGTAACATTTGAAGTTATAATACAGTAGGGTTTTATATACAGCAAAGGAAAAAAAATCTTAAAATCTAAAGTATAATATATAAACATAGAATTTTGTATGAAACTTCTTGATTTTTTAAAAATGAATAAAGAATAAAAAAGAAGAAGAATGCACAGCAGTTCAAATTCAAAGATAATAATTATCAAGAAAAGGCAAAAAAGAGTTTCAAAACTGTATGTATAAATTATCATGCGATTTTTCAAAAACTCACTTACTTCACAATGTTTTCTATATGCCGTTTTAAATAAGTTAATTTTCTCCAACGAAATACCATGGGGTAAAGTTAATGTACAAATTTTTACATCAATATCTGGAATAGCTGTTGAGGTGTCACCTAGTATTATCTCATGTGACTTTGTTTGGCTTTCTGAAGACTTTTTTTTATCTTCTTCACTTGAATCCAAAAATTTTTTGCCATTATTAACACCTTTCATGTTTTGCTCAGTTTTTATTCTAAAAAAATAATAATAACAATGTCACTAAAAAATAATAATAATAACAACTGTCAGTAATAGAATTAAATCATAGTTTCCAAAAATATTTGGTAAATGTGTTCAAAGAGACATTGGTTATTGATTAAAATATACATATAATTTTCGCATTAGAAAATGTAAGGCAAAATTATGCTTTAAGAAAGACATTAAACAGTCTCTCAACTCCCTTAAACCGTAAAACCTATAAAAACAAGAAATTATGCAATTGTTCTCAGTATAGCTAGTATAAATTTCAAATACAGATATGCTTATCAGGATAAGTATGATTTAAATACCAAAATAAGATTTTAAAAAGCTGAAAGCACAAGAAAAATATTAACTTTAGCTATAACTTCTGAATATTATATTGGTTCCCATTTCCAGCATACCTTTCATGCATTGTACAATACATACATTTCAAAATTAATACTATATTGTTCAGGGATTGTATTTCATTCAAAAATCAATTTATTTTTAAAATAGAAGAGAAGAGGAGGGGGGAGGGGGGAACAGAAAGACTTGCAATTTGTTTTTACAAAAATTATTACACAAAAAGCAAGTAAAATCATAATTTGACCATAAAGACAATTTTACATTTAAAAAAATATTTACGACTAGTTTCATTAAATATGATAGTTTTATTAAATATTTATTTAAATATATAATTCATTGTATTACTTCTAAATACTAAACATTTTGTTTTGTATTACTTGGGCATAAATATATTGGATGATTCAAATAGATGTAATGGCAATTATCTCAAAGTGCTAATGATAGGACAGTATACAAATCAAGTATAGATTTTAGATATGATATTTATTTTACAAGGGGTTGTACACATATTCAAATGCAAAATTCAATTTTTATACAACCCCTTTTTCCTATAAATCTAACTTAAAAAATTAAGTAACATACTTTTAATGCAAAATTTAATGTACTGAATATGCATTGTCATTGACAATGGGCTAGTAAGAAAAATTTGAATAAAATCAATTTGTTAGATATGTGATTTCAATTTAAACATAAAAGATAATTTTGCCCCTGGATCCTGTCCTTAATAAGGTATAGCTCTGAAAATATTTAAATACTAGAATATAGCCCGTCAGAATGACGTGTTTGTGAGATGAAATCTCACAGTGTTTAAATTATGTTACTGTTTTATTTCTTTTGACCTTATACATCGATGTTCTTTAAACTTAAATCCATATTTATTTTTGCGCGGGCGATTTCGCTTCACCGCACATCGGCAAGTTCGCTGACGTTCGGCTGCCCCTGGCATGGGATGCTTCTCCTTTGAACTTTGTACGATTGTGATGACGTCATCGGAGCAAGCCTCTCACGGCATATGCATTGAATGGGTGTTTGATCTTTCGGAGGTGTGTCCATTCGCTGTGCAGGGAGCAAATTAAAACAAAGCTTTTTAAATGTTTTCTTTTGGATTTGTTTATTAAGACATTAGCTAATATTTTAAATTCTCTAATAGATTTAAATCTTTTCTTTCAGTAACTTTTGAAGTCCCCGTATTCTTACTATAAATTAAAAATTCCGTTAATTTTAAATCAGAATCTGTTTTGTTGGAGAGCTGTCATGACTTAGTTTTGGTTTTAAAAAGATCGCGGGCTCCGGCTCCGGTCTGCCGACGCCGATGAATGTGGAATCCGGTAAAGAGCTTTTGCGTAAACGATGTCTGCGATTTTTAACAACTCCTGTTAAATTATTTCTTAATAATTTCTTGATTCATGCTGCACTTTAATTTTAAAAGAAATAGCTATCTTCAAGTGGAGTAGATGTTTTTATTGGCAATAATTAATTTATGAACGGTGACCAACGGGAAGACTTATCTTCTCTTCTCAAGATGAAAATAAAAGATTGATGTATGCTTAAAGGTCTCCTCTTCATTTATTTTACAGACGACATGATCCAAGTAAGAAGTTTCATTTATTTCTATTTTTTTACAATTGCTGACCTCAAAGAACGAAGGGTCTTATTGCAAACATTACACAACGCATTGTAACTAAAAAGAATTCAAAATTTAAATTATACCTTTCATATCACGGCACATTTATAGTTATATCACATTTGGTGCCGCAAAAACGGTGGTTCTGAAGAAAAATTTTGATTGATTTGAAGAAAATCGTAATATTTTAGAACTTTTGTTCTCAGGATAACTTATGAAAAAATTTTTTGATGTGTTCAATAGTATTCAAGATTTGTTCTTATAGTGAATTTTTAAGAAATATGGAATATTTTATGTAAGAATTTTTGCATAACTACATATGACAATATTTCTTTAGTATTGGAAGTTTCTGTTCTCAAAAAATTTCTTGCATAGATTTTTTTCTACTTTGAAGAATTAAATTTTATAATGAATTTGTTCTGCTCCATTTTGAAGAATATAATATATTTTACTAAGTTTGCCATATTTTTTAAAACAATTATTTAAATTAAGATCAATTTCCTATTGAAGAATAGCCATATTTTTAATGATGCATAATTATTATTCCATTTAAATAGTTTTATTTGAAAGAATTTCATCTACATATTCTTTTATTTGTAATGAATTATTAAAGAACATAATTTTTTTTAAAGAATGATTATTTGGTATATATATTTTTTGAAATGAATTATATATTGTTCTTAAAAAAAAAATTCTAATGAGTTTGGAATAATAAAATTGTTCTCAAGAACATATTTCATATTTTAAGAGGCTATGACTTTGGGTTTTTAAATTAAAAATTTTTATGGCACTATTAAATTGCAAAATTAGCAAATTCTATATATATTTATAAGAAGCATTATTTTTGAAATCATGATTATTTGTGCTGAGAAATTTTATTCTAATGTCATACTTATTATTCTGAAGCTGAAATTCTTCACAGAAGTTAGTAGTTGCCAATATCCTATATAACATTCTTAGAGATTTCTATGCTTCTATTCTACAAATTTCAAATCAAAATATTTTGTTTAACAATAATTTGAATACAAGAGTTTGTTCATAGATTTATTCTTATGCCATCTGGACTGTGATGTTCTATTATAATCATACAGTTTGGCTTAGTGCAAAGATAATCTGCAATTTACAAATTAAGAATGTATGCATTTAAGAATATTTTCACATTTATTATACAACTGTTCTCATGTTGTTTCTATAAGCACTCTCAGCTGACAAAATTTTATATCTGAAAAATTCTTGTTGCTTCATTTTTTTTAAAAATATATTCTTATGGCAAGATGTAATTTTGACATCAAGACCTTTCCACTCCATCGTATGTGCAGACTATGACAGTTTTCAACAGATAGGATTCTCATGTTGCTCTCAGAAAAAGAATGAAAGCAGCATTATTTTTTTTACTCTTGAGAAGAAGTAGGCATGGGGCTACTTCATTCCTGTTATAATTATATTCTTGAAATCATTTTACATCATCTATTTAAAAAGTCTTATGGTTTTATACAGCTTTTAAAATAAGTTCTCATATTGTCATTATTTCTCTGCAATACTTTTAACTGTGTGTCACTGCTGTTTCGCATATTTAAAGACTCTCTCTCTACATATGCTGCTCTAAGAGTTTCTATTCCAACCTGTTAAAAAAATATATATATATACTCACCTGCAAAAAAACTGCTTCATTTTCAAGTTTCTTACCTGATGAAGTTGGCCATTCACTGATGTGTTGTATCCATTTGTGCTGACCTCTTCTCTAGTATTTTCCTTGTTTGATGATAGAAGATAAATGTATTAATACTTACCTGCTCAACTCATTGTTATATAACAATAACTTTTAAATTTATGCTTCATTTTCAACGCTGAAGTGATTATTGAAAGGGGTCATGTCATGTTTGAGTCATTTATCCTTACAATGTCTGATTCAATTCAATATCTTCGATGTTTGTCTTTAAAGCTAAATAAGATTTACGAGTTATCTCAAATGTTTTCTCAAGTAATAGCTGTCACAAGACCTGATTATGGAAGTTTTGTTGGTTGCCCTTTTCTCTTGTGAGATGTAATTTATCCTTACTAAGTGGATTGGTTGACTTATCTGCTCCTATAAGTCAGTGTTGCTATTTTTTTGCAAAAATATTTTTTTTTTGCTAAATCAAGAAAATTTATGAAATATTATAAAATTAGTTACTTTCAATATTGATTCTTACATATACCTACAGTTACAAGAGTTGTATTTTGATTCAGGAATTCTCAAGATCAATTTATTTATTTTCTGTCTAAATTCCCCATATTAAATTTTATTGTGCCTTTGTTTTCATTTGTGAATATACCCAAAGTCTCTAAATTTTTATGTTGTCATATGCCTCATATTTTTACACAAGTAATTAATTGAATGAATTCTGAAGATTTATTATTAATGAAGAAATTAAAAATTTTTTTAAGCATCAAATCAATTCTTATACAAGATTTCATAAAAAGACAAGAAAAGCACAGTTCTTAGTAACTATTTAACAGCGCCTTTTGATATAGGTGTTCCTTAATGAATCTTCAAAATTACTAAGAAGTTTAAAGAAAAAGTGCTTATTGATATCATCACCTACCTACTTATGTCTCTTTTTTTCCCAAGATGTGTGTGTGAATACATCATCAATTCTTATGAAATACAACATCATTTTGTCTACTTCAGTGCTCTATAATTCATCCTTTTAGTGTGTCCAAAATAGTGATTACTGAAAGTTAATGATTAGCTTCAAAAGAAGTGAAGCACACAGATGTTGTGTTGTCGCCAAAAAATGTTCTCGTCCAATGTTCCTGTAAAATGTCTATTCAACTGTTAAGTTGATGTTGCCTTTTTGTATATGTCATCTAGAGATGTGCATGGTAAACAAATGTTTACACCTTTGCATCAATACACATACCTGATGGCTTTTTTTTGTGTGCCAAAACTGTCAGCTTGTTTTTGAACATTCTGATAACATTTATTTATTTTATTTTTCATGCAAACTTTAAATTGTGTTTATAACGCTAAGGAATCAGGGATCTGTAAAGAAGGACATTGCTGTTTTTGCAGTTATGGAATGGTATATTGTGCTATTTAGTGTATATAGTTATTTTTCTTTTTGCACAAGGTGTCAGGAGGCTTGTTTATGGAGATCCAAGCCACCTGAAATCTTGAGTAAAACATGAGTAGTCACAGTGTATATTGTTCTATGATTGTGGATAATAGTATATTTTTTACATATTTCTCTTGATTTTTCTGCATGAAATATTTTATGTAAATGATTTATAATATTTATATTATGGTACACTTAAAAATTTAAATTTCCCATGATAGTGTCAATTTTTTTTAATCTTTCATTGTATATGAAAGCATTTATTTTTTTTTTCTTCGGGGATCCCCACCCACTCAACCAAATACCTACTTATTCTTAAAACCATGGTTTATCTGTTTCTCTGTTTGTCTATAAATTTATGAGTTTATCTTTATGCATATTTAAAAATTGTATTAAGTGATGTCTCATATTTTAAAGAATAGTATATACTTTGAAAATTTTTGATGAGTAAATAATACAAAAAGTATTGGTGTTTGTTGATATATTGCTTTTATAATCTAATGAAAAGTAGTAAAAGTATATGTTTCAGCAATATAACACTTAATTCCTTTTAGACATGTCTCTCTCTTATATATATATTGTTGCAACTACTTTAACTATCTGTGTTTTACATGTGAGTGGTCATTTAGTGCACGATTTGGCTACTTGTTTATGTGGAATACAGCTAGTTGTTTGAAGTCAAAATATTTAGTACTAAATTGAATTAAAAAAAATGATGAATATCGTATTGTGAAAATGTTACTAAAGATATTTGTTATGTATGGCCAGTTTAGAGTAATTAAAATAAATGCTCTATTTTAAAAATTGTAAGTCCTAGGCGATGATCAAAAACAAAAGTTATTTTGATCTTTGTTGCTTCTAAAGTGCAACTTTTCTTACATGATATACCAATTTAAAAAAAAAAAAATGTTTGATAATGAGCTCATTTTACATATGTTAATTCTCATTTTATGTATGCCAATTCTCATTTTAGATATGCTAATTCTGATTTTGTTTAGCATTTTTACTTAAGTAATACGTAGAATTTTATATATGCTAATTATTTTCTTTAGCATTTGTACTTAAGTATTTGGGAAGATAAGTTTATGACATCATACTGCAATTGCCATAAATGGAAAGATTTGGCATTTTTTATGTATACTTTTTGACTATGTATACTTTTGATGTAATTTCTTTTTCTTCTCTCTTCCCTTTTGGTCACCACTAATTTTTATTTGCAGCAGTTTAACTTTTGGCTTTACTTTAATATTTTACCTTTTTTTCTCTGTCTTTGGCATCTAAAATTTTGTCATCCCGTTTCTGTAAAAGGTTTTTATTTCATTTTACCTTTTACATCACTTGCTCTGCCAAAATTTTACTCGGTAAATGGGGGTATTGTGAGATGAAATCTCACAGTGTTTAAATTATGTTACTGTTTTATTTCTTTTGACCTTATACATCGATGTTCTTTAAACTTAAATCCATATTTATTTTTGCGCGGGCGATTTCGCTTCACCGCACATCGGCAAGTTCGCTGACGTTCGGCTGCCCCTGGCATGGGATGCTTCTCCTTTGAACTTTGTACGATTGTGATGACGTCATCGGAGCAAGCCTCTCACGGCATATGCATTGAATGGGTGTTTGATCTTTCGGAGGTGTGTCCATTCGCTGTGCAGGGAGCAAATTAAAACAAAGCTTTTTAAATGTTTTCTTTTGGATTTGTTTATTAAGACATTAGCTAATATTTTAAATTCTCTAATAGATTTAAATCTTTTCTTTCAGTAACTTTTGAAGTCCCCGTATTCTTACTATAAATTAAAAATTCCGTTAATTTTAAATCAGAATCTGTTTTGTTGGAGAGCTGTCATGACTTAGTTTTGGTTTTAAAAAGATCGCGGGCTCCGGCTCCGGTCTGCCGACGCCGATGAATGTGGAATCCGGTAAAGAGCTTTTGCGTAAACGATGTCTGCGATTTTTAACAACTCCTGTTAAATTATTTCTTAATAATTTCTTGATTCATGCTGCACTTTAATTTTAAAAGAAATAGCTATCTTCAAGTGGAGTAGATGTTTTTATTGGCAATAATTAATTTATGAACGGTGACCAACGGGAAGACTTATCTTCTCTTCTCAAGATGAAAATAAAAGATTGATGTATGCTTAAAGGTCTCCTCTTCATTTATTTTACAGACGACATGATCCAAGTAAGAAGTTTCATTTATTTCTATTTTTTTACAATTGCTGACCTCAAAGAACGAAGGGTCTTATTGCAAACATTACACAACGCATTGTAACTAAAAAGAATTCAAAATTTAAATTATACCTTTCATATCACGGCACATTTATAGTTATATCACAGTGTTTGCATTTTCAAAAAAATTATATAGCATTGCATTATAAAAAGAATTGTGAAGTAATAAATTTTGTCTTGTCTGACTTATAGGGTCAGGTGGGGTAAAGTAAAAACAGCCCATTTTTCATTGAAATTTAATTGGCAAGAAAATTATTAATTGAATTGGTAAAATACCGATATAAAGTATGCAAATGAACTTCACTCACAAAATTTGAAGAAATATTTAACAAAAACATTCAAATTAGTATTAATAATGCTATTTTAAAACATATTGTCAATTAACTATTTTATCTGATGGTATGGGGTAAAATAAAAGACAATTCCAACAGAAAGTTTATTTGTTTTTATTAATTGCCAAAATATTAATTATATAACTTAAATTTTAAAAAGTTGAACAGAGAAAATCCTGATTTTTTCTAAACATGCATAAAAGAAACCTGTAATAAATTTTGCATTGATATATATACACATATATATATGTAATACACGGCATTACATATTTCTGATATTCTAATTTCATTTTATAAGAAATATTCATTTTTCCCCCAATGTCTTCAGAATTCAAAAAACATTTTAAATAGAATATTTCTTTTTTTAAACTACCGACAGATGGCTCAACAGAGCATATAAATGTTTGTTTTAATATTTTAAAAGTTCAAGACGAATGAATCAATTGTTTGCTTACTTTCATATAGGGATAGATAAAGCTACCAATCTAATTTTAACTGAAGTTATCGCAGCAGAATATTAGATAATTGAATGTAATCTCTTAAATGTTAATTTATTTTGAATAATCTGTCTAAAAATGTAACTTTTGCAAATGGTGGAAAAGAAAGCACGTTTTACTCAACGTTTTAAGATTGAAAATCAAATCAACATTCACTCGTGATGCCACATGTACAACACAAATTCCAAATCCAGAAGCAATTGAATGACTCTTTGAACGAATCATTAAAAAATACGGTCGACATCCGATTTTGCTCTTAAAATATTTGTAAAACCATAATAAAGCCTTTAAATAATTTGAAATACGTTTGTTTTTAGAAAGGAAGCGTTAATCCGGTACAAAATAATTCACGGGAATGAATCACAGAATATAACTATATTCACTGAACACCATGAAGCGTTCTCATTGGTCAGAAAATAGATAGCCTTGAAAAACAGACGTAATTTTTCACGATATTTTTAACCGTGTATACTGAATTCAAACTGTAAATAAATGTACACAAAAGTGAAAAACGTATTTCAAAATATTAATATGCTTTTGCAAAATATTTTAAGAGCATTTAATGAATAGCTGAAAGAGTCATTCATTTGTTTTTGGATTTACAATTTGTGCTTATTAATGGCAACGGTAATCGCTTGTATACATCGGAACCCTGTTGTTGGTATCTGTTTATTTTTAAATTAGACCTTAAAGCGTTATAATTGTATACTTTTTGAAGGTTTGTGAAAAATTGAAGAAGAATATGTTACACAATGAATAGATAGACAGATTAAATAAGGCAGTCATCAAATACGGCATCGGAATGTTTAAGCCTAACGTGGCCGCGTTTGGATTATCAGGAAACGGATGAGTTCAACCCCGGAAGCGTTATACACTTAGTGTCATTCTATGTATAACAAGTTATTATCAATAATGAACTTCTGCACAACGTTTGAACAAAATCTGTTTGTTAGATATTTGATTTCAACTAGAAAATGTAAAAGAATGTTTTTGTCTCAGGAGCTTGCCACTGATGAAGCATTGCCCTGAAAAACTTTGATGTTACATTGTCATCAACGATGAACTTATTAGCAAAATTTGGACAAAATCAGTTTGTTAGATCTGTGATTCAATCAAAATCTGCGACAGGGAACAGAATTTGCTTTCAGGTTATACATATACAGTAAAAGAATCGCTAAGACAGAATCGCAAGAGACTGGTAAAAAATTCTGTTTTAGACAGGTTTCTGTCTTTGCAGGTGTAATTACATGGTATTTATTTTACCAAAAACCAAGGAACTGTTTCTGTTTAAGACAGGATTCCATTTTCACAGGTTTTGCTATATACTATGTATCTATACTAATAAAAGTGTGTGATCTATACTAACTCTGTGTACGATGGCTCAGAATATCTGGTATGCCTGAAAATTTAGATGAGGATAATCCAAAGCAGGTAGTAATGCACATGAACTTTTTGCTTCTTTTCACTTTTTGATAATTAGCTGGGATATTAATTAAAACCCAGAATTAAAAAGGGACTGATGAAAAAATATTGCACAGTGCATGTTGGAAACTCCATTATGGTTTTCCAAAGTAAAAAACTGAGAATGGAATTATGCTTCTTTTTTTTATTTTTCCTCTTTCTTTTTTGGCCAAACCATTTTAAATATCAAAAAAGTGATTGCACCAAATTAAAAATCTCACTTTTATGTTTAAAACACCACAATCCATTAAAAAAAAAGTTATAATAAAAAAGTTTGATTTTGCTGGAGGGGGTCTCTCTTTTATTAAAAATTGCATCAGATTGAATTCAGAGATACAGATAAGCAAAAAATACCCACTTAAAACAAGCCTCTTCTTACCTACAATGGCGTAATTTATTTTTTAAAATATGAATATTCACACTTTCAAAAAATATTGTAACTGGAAATCACCCCACACCTCTCAAAGACTCTTTTTTAATGCACTAAAAGTAACTAAACGTTGGTATTTTAACACATTCTTAGTACACTCAATTTGCATCACAAAGAAAAATCTCAAAACATCACAAACGACTAGCAGTATTTTTAAAGAAATAAAATCAATGAAATTTTCATTCAGAACATGAACACATCTTAGTGGCTTTGCTTATGTTTTTATGACAAAACATCCATATTTTTGCACAAAATTTTTTACATAGGTTTCAAAACTGTTATATTTATGAATTATAAAAATTTGAAAGAGTTTGAACAATAAGAAATATATGTATATTTTTAAGTTTGTATTTGATTCAAATTGTATTCGATAGAACTCAATGAAAAATAAATAAATAAATAGAAGAGTGTTTCTTATATATTAAAACTATAAAAAAAAAAAACTTATTTTAGGTATATTTGAAGGTATTATGCTATATCTAGTTAAAGTAAAAACAGAATCATTAGGAACCAGAAGCAAATTCCATTTTATATAAGTTTTCACCTTAGGAGTGTATCTTGTATGGTTATCCTTTCATCATCAGGATCATGAAATGTTTCTGTTTAAAAGAGGAATCAGTTTTCTCAGGTTTTACTGTAATACATTAAAAACTGTCAAGGAGGAATTGCAAGGGACTAGATAAAAGTTCCATTTCTGACAAGTATCTGTCTTGTCTTAGCAAATGTATCATGTTCTTTATGTTGAACCTTGAATTTCTTCTATTTGAAACAGGATTATGTTATAGACATGTTTTATTTTTACAAGTTTAACTGCAATACTGCTTGTTCTCCAAAGGTTAAAATAGAGTGAATAAGTTTTAAAGGATACCTGTGAAAACGGAACCTGTCTATAAAGGAATCCTGAACTAACCCTTTACACTTCTAATAACTGTGATAAAAACCAAAATGTCCAGTCACATTTGACAAAGGAGTGCAATGGCTTAAACGGAAAAAAATACCTTGAGATTGTACCTGCTACGGTGGGGACATACCTAAAATGGAAATTTTCACTTATTTCTTGTGATTTGAATTTACCAGTTTTTGCTGGATTTGTTATTATAAAAATTTTGAGAAATATTGAAATAGAATATTAAAAATTAATAAAAGTAAAAAAAAAAAAAAATTTACTCTGTTATAAGTAATCAGTTTTTATCTTAAAAACCATGCCAAATTTCATGACGGTAATTAAAGTTGTTCCAAAGAAGAAGAAAAATTAGTATTACAACATATTAATTTGTGGTGTGGACCCCGATTATGCAAAATTCACCAATTTGATTTAAGCTTGGTTGAAAACACAAACTAGATAATTTATTATTTTTAAAAATATAATTTTTGGTCAGTTACTTTTTTAAGATATGGCAATAGTAAAGAAAAAAAGGTTATTTAAATTATCTATTCAGGATTTTTAAATTGTTTTCTCAACACATAATCATAATTTAATTAATATAATCCTTTGTATTACCATGTTGCATATCTGCAACATATCCAAAAGTCAGTGTTACTTTTACAGCGGACTTTAAAAGACTATTTTATTCATTGTTGCTATCTCCCAACACAACAGTTAATATAAATTGTTCATAGAATTCTCAACAGACAGCAATGCCAAGTTAATTTTTCATTCCAAAGTTTTGTTTATCCTTTGTGCAGTTTTCCATCATTATTGCTAAAATGAACTTCGTAAATTTTGAAAAATTAAAAAGGCTGGAGACTTCCAAAAATAGATTTTTTACACATTACAATTTTGTACTACAAAACTGACAATATTTACAAGTACGTAATTTTCTGTTTATTTCAGATGTGAAAAAAGCATCTTTTAATTTTTTTTTTTTTGTGTGTGTGTGTGTGTGTGTTCTTTTTTTCTTTTTTTTTTATGATAATGTCTTAAGATGATATATTCTAATATACAAGTAAATATTTTTCAAATTGGAGTTGTTGAATCACAAACAGCATATTAAAAAAAACTGTTGCACTCTCGATTTTTTTATTTAAATTTCATTTTGTACTTTTTAGTGTTTAAAATATTTTGCTCTTAGAGTTTTGCAGCCAGTTGGTTTATTGGCAAGCGTGGTTTGATGCATAATTAACTTGATTTTTGTTCTAACTTGTATACAATTACAAAAAAAAAAAAGAAAAAAAAAAGTTTGGGGATTTACCAACTGCAGCCAGTAAAATGATAAATGCCTTAAAATGCATTTATAATCAAGTTCTAACAATATTCAAATGTTGTAGTGTCACTGGAAACACACCTGTATACATAATTTTTATAATCCTAGCATATCAGAAAATGAGTGAAAAATCGATTACAAAATTCCATCTTTAAACACAAAAATCAAGCTAAATTAAATAAAAATGTGTAAAAATACTTTTAATTTTACAATCAGTGATTACAAATAATCAGTATATAATCTGGATAAATTAGAGTAAAATCTATAATAATTTTAATTTAGCAAACTTTAACTTTACTTTAAAGCACTTCCTTTCTAAGTTGCACATGAAATTTTGAAAACTTACCTACGAACTTGAATATAAGGCGAATTTCTAGAGTAATTATTTACAAGATCACCCAGAGATTTCACAGAAGATGAAGGTTTTAAACGTATACCATAATAATGATATTTTGAATTACCCCTAGAAGAACAAACGAAAAAGGTAAGAATTAAAAAACAAAGAAAATTTTCTTTTTTATATACAATATAAAATTTACAAACAAGCAGGTCCCATTCTGAGCTATAGCATACATATATAGATAGATAGATTTTGTCAAGTAATGTTAAGAGACTTGATAGTTGTTTTTTGATTTTCAAAGATATTATACAGCGGTAGAAATGATTAAAAAAAAGTCACTGGTCCCAAGGACCAGTAAACATCAGAGTTTACTGGTCCGCAGACATTGTCACTGGCCCTCTACATAAAATTATATTAAGTACCTTTAACCCTTTGAGTGACCCCCCCCCCCCCATCCTCCTCCGAGAATATAAACCAAACTTCCTTTCAGTTACTCAAAATTTTCGGCATAATAAAATGTAAAATTATAATTTGCTAAAAATTAAATAAGTAGTACATTAACAAAAACTGAAATTATTAATTATGTATTTTATTTCCGTTTTTTTATTTTAACTGACTAAGTTTTTATGCTTATTGTAATGTTTGGTTACGGTTTTTGTCAGGGATGGGAAAATTTAAGTTTACCTGCCAGAGAGGGAAAAAAGTTACTTGCTTCATCGGAATGTTAAAAGACATATTGAATAGATTTTTTTTTTTTTTTTAACCAAAATTTTTCTAATTTACCAATGTTTTTGAAGATAAAATAATATTTTGTATTTATCGCTAATGCTGCTTGGAGTCAAGCATTAACAAATGTTATTAAATACAAGAATATTGTTTTGAATTTTTGCTTTATGGGCATGCAGTGCTCATACATGCAGTATTTTTTACTTACTGCCACATGCATGCACAAATTTTTTTTTTTTTTTTTTACTATTTACTTTTTACAAATTCCCTTTCCCCCCTCTTTTTTTAGAAATAACGTTTGGAAAATTTTGGTATTTTGTTTTGAAAACATAATTGTTTTTTATTGGGCTTAGATCAATTTTAATATTTATATGAATCTCAGAATCATTATCATTACAAAATTTTATACTATTTGCTTTTTACAAATTTCTCTTCTCCCCCCCCCCTCCCCCCATCTCTCTCTCTCTCTTTTTTCATAAATAACATTTGGAGAACTTTGGTATTTTGTTTGTAAAAGCATGTTAAAAGATAGATTGAATAGATCTTTTTTTTTTTTTTTAACCAAAATTTTTCTAATTTACCGATGCTTTTGAAGACAAAATAATATTTTGTATTTATCGCTAATGCTGCTTGGGGACAAGTATTATAACAAATGTTATTAAATACAAGAATATTGTTTTGAATTTTTAATCTTATCATCTGTTAACCTTTTGTTAATTTTTATAATGAAATTGAATGAGTTTTTGTATATCCCTTGCATATTCTCCATTGATCGTCTGTCATCTTTTTTGCTATGACCGACATTTTTTTAGCGATTTTGCAACCCTGACTATTTTTAGCGGTAGAATTGAATAAAAAAAAATCACTGATCCCAAGGACTGGCCTGCAGACATCGTCACTGGACTGCTACATAAAATTATATAAGTACCTTAACCCTTTGAGTGACACCACTCCCCCTCTCCTCCTCCGAGAATATAAACCAAACTTCCTTTCAGTTACCCAAAATTTTCAGCATAATAAAAGTAAAATTATAATTTGCTAAAAATTAAATAAATAGTACATAAACAAAAACTGAAATTATTATGTTTTTTATTTCCGTCTATTTATTTTAACTGACTAAGTTTTTAGTTTTTATGCAAATTTTATGCATATTGTAATGTTTGGTTGCAGTTTTCTCAGGGATGGGAAAATTTACGTTTACCTGTCAGAGAGGGGAAAAAGTTACTGTTAGTTACTGGTCCTCCGGACCACTAAATTTTTTAAATTAGTGGTCCGATTGAATTTTTAGTGGTCTCGGACCAGCGGACCACCAAGGATTTCGAACGCTGATATACTATGTATGTGTGTGTATATATATACTATGTATGTATGTATATATATATACACTATGTATATATATATATATATATATATATATATATATATATATATATATATATATATATATATATATATATATATATACACACACACACACTATGTATGTGTGTATGTATATACTATGTATGTGTGTATGTATATACTATGTATGTGTGTATGCATATACTATGTTTGTGTGTATGTATATACTATGTATGTGTGTATGTATATACTATGTATGTTTGTATGTATATATACAATATAATGTATATACATATATATAATAAGCAGTAGAATTGATTAAAAAAAAAAAGTCACTGGTCCAAAGGACCAGTAAACATCAGAGTTTACTGGTCCGCAGACATCGTCACTGGCCCGCTACATAAAATTCTATTATGTACCTTTAACCCTTCAAGTGACATCTCCCTCCTCCTCTTCCTATTAGAATATAAATGAAACTTCCTTTCAGTTACCCAAAATTTTCAGCATAATAAAATGTAAAATTATAATTTGCTAAAAATTAAATAAACAGTACATGAACAAAAATTATGAATTATAATTATCTAATTATTTATTTCAACTGACTAAATTTTAATGCAATTTATATTTTTTAAAATAAAATAAAATTCTGTGGTTTGTGTTTGGTTGCGGTTTTCTCAGGGCTGAGAAAATTTACGCTTAACCTGTCAGAGAGGGTAAAAAGCTACTGGTCCTGCGGGCCACTAAATTTTTTAAATTAGTGGTCTGATTGAATTTTTTGTGGTCTTGGACTAGTGGACCACCAAGGATTTCGAATGCTGTTATATATATATATATTGGGGGGTGGGATGTCATTCATGGGGCAAGAGGTCCATCCAAGCCAAGACAGAAAATTTTTCTGAGCATTATGAATAATTAAATGAAAATGAACTAGAAAACTACCATGTCTTGCATTATGGCTAAAAATGACTAAAAAAAGATTAGTAAAATTGCTATTTTTTAAGTATATAAAGTAGAATTTACTATTAATCAAAAATCTCTAAAAAACTGAAATCAGTTCTGAGACTGAAGACTTGCACCCATGATGTCATTTAAAAGATATAAATTTTGTTAAATGAATGTACAAAATTAAAATTATTGTTGATAAATAAAATTGAAAATAAACTTTAGAATTGGACTTGTTTCAGGAATTACAATATTTTCAGAACAGTTGCTGCAATGCAAACTTATCACTTATTATTTAACTTTATCATTTAAAAAACTGTATGCATCTTTCACAGGTTTATATGTAGACTTTTAACACTTTTGACACAGCAAATTAAATTTAACAAAAAATTATCTCAGAACAACAGCAATTAAAACAGACTGGACAGTTATGATTTCATTAAGTGATATATGTATTGAATGAATGAGAAATGACCGATTCAATAAAGCTTTTTTTTTTTTTTTTTTTTTTTTTTTTTTTTTTTTTTTTCCCCTAAAGTAAGAAGATAGTCAGAAGTGGTAAGAGGGTGAGAAGAGGTCAGAAAAAATATCAGTGGTTTGGTTGTTTAACTTTTCAATGCATTGAAGAAATTTTTAATTTTGAAATGTGTTGCAATTAATATGACCCAATGAACTGTATTACTATTACTGAGCCAATTTTGACTTTTTTTAAAGAAATTGGCAAGGGGTTTATATGCCCTCAAGATACTGTTCAGAGAAAGCTTTGATGTATTTCAATACACATTATTACATATACAAACATGTCACATACAGGCATCCCCCGACTTACGTAAGTAATATGTGCCGTAAACTTTTACGTAACTTGAATTTTTACATAAGTCGAATTTGTAAATTATTTAGGTAAAATTTCATACGAAAAGGAAATATATATACAATTTATACAGTATTATTTTACAAATAAAACATCATGCAGCAGTATTTACTTGGCTATAAACTATAAAAATATGAAAAATATAAAAACAAACTGAAAAAACACTTTTCAAATAAAAAATATCTTGTGGAGCATGGTATTTATAAATTTAACATTGATGAACTGATTTATAACAATTTTAAATTTACATGAAAAGATTAAAAAAAATAAGAAATAACTAGATAGTACCCGTCAAGATTTGACGGTAAATAACTTGAATGTTCCATTAGAAAAATTCTTGAATTTTTAATTAGTTGCTTTTAAATTAATTATTGAAATTGTGACAAATTTTTATATTGCATAAGTGACTACTATTTCTTGAAGGCGAGCTAGAGGGTGCTGTCAGTCTAACCTACTGAATGAAGTGGAAGAACTTTAAGCTTATAATTTACAATTATGCTTGCCCTTTATCAGAAATTTACCAAAAAATACTGGGCAGAGAATTTATTTTTACTTACTACGGTCTCTCTCTCTCTCTTTTTTTTTTCTTTCTTTTTCTTTAAATAACAATATCTATTTTTATTTTTATTTTTTTAACTACATGACCTTTAAAAGCTGCCATGAATTTTATTTATATCAGTCTCCTTCTCTAAAAGCCTAATTTTGAAATTTGATGCAACTAACAATTTATAATATATATTTTTTATTAACTAACCTATTGAATGAAGTGAAAGAACTTTAAGTTTATAATTTACAACCAATTATGCTTGCCGTTTATCAGGAATTTACTAAATAATACTGGGCAGAACTTTTGTTTTTACTTACTTTTTTTTTTTTTGAAAAAAATAACAATATCTATTTTTATAATAAAAGAACTGGACAATTACACCATAAAAAGTTATATATACACTTCATAAAATATCATAAAGTTCTACATTTATTTACATTGCCTTACAATAGATGGGGCCACTGCAGGCCAAAATTGTTCATTTGATATTCTTTTATTCCTTTTTCACCTCGTAGACGGCGCCATATTAAAAATCATTCGAGATTGCAGTCTACTTGTCTAATAGATGGTGCCATTGCATGTTTTCTGGATTGTAATTGGATAAAGTGACTTTTTACTGAATATATAACGAACATTTTGAACTCAAGACGGTTTTGTTCTAGTTTTAGAAAATATACGACAACCAGTGTTCTCGCTGGCCTTTGACCAACATTCGCGATTTGGTGAATAAGAAATAAAAAACAGTAGCCAAATGAAAAGAAATGTTAGCAAAATTCATTCGGCGTGAAACACTGAAAAATCTATTTTTAACCCCTGATTGTATCTCTTTTTTTCAACATGTTTTAAAACAACCTAATTTTTTGTAATTGCTTATAAAATAGAAATTCAACTATCCGCTACATAAACTATTAAAAATAAGTACATTCTGAATGTCTCCAAAAATGTGTAAATGTTTCAGACATTCTTTTAGCATAGTCTAAATAAAAATTCAAAACAGCAACGATCTTTGATTTACCGTTATGAAAATATACTCTAAAAATTGCTATGAGATTTCTACTCTAAAAGATAGAAAAGATTGACCCACCACTGATACTTTAACAAACTGCTAACTGCTTCTTTGAATGTTGCATTCTTCATCTCTGTTTCCTCCTCTTCATCCGATACACTACTACTGCTATTAAGAACATCGCTGTAATGTATTTTTTCACATGTAGATAGTTCTGCATCACAAGATACATATTCCGAAAATTGACAATCAGAAGAAATTTCCTGCCATTCAGTTATTGTTTCATCATTTTCACTGCTGTCGTGTAGATTTTCCAGCACATTTTGCAGCTGGAAACCTGCTTTTGAAAAGCAATTACTGATAGCGTGTTTAGTAACAGCGTTCCACGACTCTCACACAAAAGACATCGCTTCGAGTATGTTCAGAAAATTTCCACCTTTTTTCAGCGAGTTTTCTTCCATGTTATCAATCGATGATCTGTGACTGATCGATGAAAAGAATAACTTTTCTTTTTAAAGATCTCATTTTCCTATCTAAATCTTTTAGCCAATTTGTAAATAATACCCCAGCCATCCATGATTTCTTATTCGCGTCGTATTTTGTTGGTAGAGTTTTGACATTTTTGAAGCATCTTGGATTTGCTGATAACATAAGGTGGCAATTTTTCTGATCCATCGGAATTTGCTGCTAAGAGGACAGTCATGCGAAGTTTACTTCTTTTGCCTCCGTGACACTTTTCATTTCGAAAACAAAAAGTTTTATCTGGCTGTAAATTGTAAAAAAGACCTGTTTCATCAGCATTAAATATATTGGAAGGAGAGTACTCTTTAATGAGTTCAGGTAATGTTTCTGATTTCTATTTTTCTACAGATTCCGGATCAACACTTCTTTTTTCGCCACGCATAACTTTAAGAACAATATTGTGTCTTTTTTTAGATCTATCCAGCCAGCCTCCTGAAGCTGCAAAATCTTTCAAACCAAGTTCTTTTGCAATTTGCAGTGCTTTTTCTTGTAGGAGTGGCCCACTTACAGCTATGTTATTTCCTTGTGCTGTAGTGAACCAAGCCATTAACTTTTCTTCCACATCAAAGTAACTGCCTGTTTTTACAGATTTTTTCTGCAAAGCAGATTTTTCCCCACAGTTTACATAGCACCCTTCAATTTCCTTTCTATTTTTTACAATAGTCGATAATGTGGAAGTTGTAATTCCAAGTCTATCTGCTAAGCATTTTTGACTTCCAATGTTTTTGTCCACTTTTAAAATTGCAATCTTTTCATTTATTGAAAACCTTTTACGTTTTTTCGATTCAGCCATTACACTAGCACAGGTTTAAAGAACGTCTAGATAAGAGCACAGAAACTTTGTTAATGGACACTTTAGTGACCTCTCCCACACCTAACTGATTCATTAAAGAAAGGGACAAATATTTCTTCGAAGTCAGTTAAGTCATTCAACAGTCCTACATTCAAAACACTAGAGAGCAATCGTACACAGGCTGAAGGGGGAGAGAGAAGAAAGCGGTAAGAGGGTATTTTTACAGGAAAGTTAATGGCAAAAAAGACCAGTGGAGAAGTAAAAAAGAAGTTTGGAAAAAATATTGAACATTTTTGATAAAAATTCGAAAATTTCTTCAATTTTTCATTTTTTTAACATTGAAAATTATTCGTTAAATCGGGATTATAAATTCGTTAAATCGAAGTATTTTTGCTCAATTTTCATTGGGACAATAAAAAAAAAATCGCAAAATCGAGAAGTACGTTAAATTGCGATTCGTTAAATCAGAGCTCGACTGTATCAGTCTCATTCTCTAAAAGCTTGATGTAACTAACGACTTAATGCAACTAATGACTTATAATATAATATTTTTTATTACTTGAATTTTATTGTACTTTTTTCTTGATTTTTTAAATATTAAACCATGGATATCAAGATAATTTATTTTAAAGTTCTTATATGAATATTTTCCTTTCTTTCTGTTTTATTTATTTATTTATTTTACAGAAGAGAAGGCCAAACTTTTCTTACTGACTCACACACCTATATATTCTTGATAATGGTCAGAAAATATAAACAAAAGTTGTAGATCAGCTCAATTTATTTAATTGGTAATTACATGCAAAATATTTTAGATTAAATATTTTAAATATAAAATTATTATTTTTTCAAAATATTTCTGAGTGTTAAATTTTATTTAATGATAAACCATTCAAATAATAATAATAATAAAATCAAAATGATATAACTTCTCCTCTTAATAAAATATGCCATTATCGAAAGGAATTATCGCCAAAAACGTTACAGAAATCCTTTTGCCAGACATTGGTCTCAAACCTGTGTCATCTACAAAAGTCCAAAGCTTTAAACTGGTGCTTTAGACCACTCTGCTATCCAGACCTACTCTTCCTTTCCTCTAAATGGAAGATCTAGTAAATTTAACTTCACACATGCGCAAATGCGTGAATTTTTGGCTGATCTTGCAGAATCAGGTTTACGTTTTAATATATATGAGTAATGAGGATTAAATTACCTCTTCATGAATTTTTGATGGGAAAACAAATAAATAGCTCTCACAAAATAAAATAATCCTTTATAAGCATAATATTTATTATGAATTAGATGACTACTATGAATAACTAACAATACAGATTAAGTTGCTATAACAATACTACTTATAGTACACAAAATAAAAAATGAAATGACACTTGTAACTCAGCTAATTTAATTCTGTAGTGGGACAGTCAGCACTTGAGGTTGGGAAGAGAAATACTGTTCTTTAACAACTTCTACGACTCTTGATATTGAAGGTGAAGGTTTGATTTGTTAATGATTTAATTTAATTGTATATCCCAACAAAAATATAACTCTCTCTGACATATAAAACTATATTATGGCTGTGGTTTTAGTCTACATATTTTATTTATAAAATAACTATTAAAAGTATACAAATGCACATCAAACGCACTAGTATGCTCATAAATGTAATTTTCAATATTTATTATGTAGCTGCGAATTTGCATAAGTCGCATAATATGTAAGTCGGAAGATGCCTGATCTCAAAGAAAAGGAAAATTTGAAAAATTATTTGAAAAAATACCATATTTTTTTTATTTATGCCACATGTTTTTTTTTTCTCCTAAATTTATTTAAAAATTGGAATGCACTTGCACATCATACATATGAGTATTTGGGATTTGAATGACCACTGATCATGAAATAAAACTGTTGGATAGCCATTTTCTATTTAAATTAATGAAACCATGAGTATCGAGAATATTGTACAATTTTAATATTAATTGTTAGATTTTAATAGAATAAAATCTATATGGAGTGTTTTTCTTAATCTTCAGAACAATGCCCCCTCCCATAAAAAGGATGCAATATTGCACACTTCAAAAGGAGAGGATGGTGGCCCACAAAGTGTAATAGGGAAAGAAGGTGGGTTAACACACTGTGATATCACATCTAAAATACGAAAACAATTATATAGACATTGTTTGCAAGCAGCATTAAATTAAGCTCATAAAAAGTATGTAATTTTACTCAAGAAGTACTTGATATATTTTTTCTTTGAACTCCCAACAGCTTGAAATTAAAGTACACAAGGTCTTGATGATTTTATGATATTTATTTCAGTAGATAACAAATAGTATGTATATGTATAATGTTGTTTTAATCAAAATTAACCCTAAATCACTGTTGCAAAAAATGTGATGCCACAACAGAAGAAAAGGTGTGTAATATGATTGAGACAATCTGAGACATATGGGAAAGGAAGGGTAAGAACCCCATGAAATTTGTGTGATGTAGTTAATAGTAATGGATGACCCCCACCCCCAAATCAGGTATTAAAAATCGCAGCATACATGTTATATGAGCACATGGCATAAATAAAAAAATATAGTAAAATGAAAAAATAAAACTTATTTACAGCTGGTCTAGGAGTTTCATCTGCATCAAGCTAATATTACTCAGAGAAAAATTTTAATGTATTTAATGGCATATTACCATAACCATATATGGAACATACCACAAATCTTACAGGATAAAAACCATCAAGAAACTCAAAGATAAAATGAAAAAAATAAAACATTCATAAAACAAACTCCTTCTCTTTCCCTATACACATATACATATCTAAAGATTACTATACAGTCGGACCTCTATTTAACGAACCTCTATTTTGCGAACTTTTATTTGGAATGAAGAACATTTTGCAAATTTCTTTGTAAAATAACCTCCAAATAGCGAAGTGCATTCTCTATTTAACGAACTTTTTCTTGGGATCTAAATTTTTTCTCCTTATTTCGAAAAAATATTACTGGACATTTCAAACTTATTCTTTTTTTTAACAAATTTTATGATGATCAAAGACCAAGACCAGGTCTTACAAGGCACCTAATTCACCAAGAACAGTAAAATCACTGTGATTTTTTGCTTCTCATCAAGAAGTGCAAACTTTCAATATCCCCTTTTAACACTCAATGGAGTTGCCCCGTGTCCTTAGTCTCCCGTTTTCTAGATTGTTGATCATGATCAGTCGTGTTGGTAATTTCGGTTCTTGTAGCTCGAAAATGTCAAAGCGAAAGTGCTTGAGCATCAAAGAAAAATAAATATTCTTGATGAGGTGGATAAAGGCGTGAAGAAAAAGAATACTCCTTTAAAATTTGGTATTCCTCCAAAAAGCTTATCAACCATAATAAAAAATCGTGATTGTAATGTAAGATCATTTTTTAAATTGAAATTACAATGTATTTCCAGACAATGTTTTGTTTCATTCCTATTTCCCTTGCAGATTTCTTTTTGATGGGTAAAATAAATAAAACAAATAGATATAATTTATTAAAAAAAAAGTGTGGTTAATTACTTTTTTAAATTATATTTAGTGTTTATGGACATGTTTTATGTATTTTAAAGTGTTCTAAAAGGTAACTCTCTATTTAACGAATTTCCCGTATAACAAACTTTTATTCGGGATTTAGCGACTTCGTTAAATAGAGGTCCGACTGTACTATTATTCTTAAACACATACATGACAAAGAAAAAATAATGTTTTGGGGTTGGCCTTTTATAATTGCATTTTCAAGAATAATCAAGTTTCATGTGATTATTTTTGCAAATGTATAAAATAAAAATAATAACTATTCTAAAACAGAAATAATGTTCATAAAACTCATAGTACAAATGCATTCATACTGAATTGAACAGTTTGGCATAGCTAAAAAAATGCTGGAGGACCACCTTTAAATAAAACTTTACATGAAGTTTTGGTTTAACTCAAAGATGAAATTTTTTACAACATTGCAACTTCTTTCATATGCATTAATAAAGGTTCTCATGAGCACTTTCTACATATCTTTCGTATTTACTACAAGGTTTGTATACATTTTTTAAAATAAAATGAAGGACTTATAATGACTTTCAAGAAACAAAACCAAAAAAAATGTAATGACCTACAAATTAAATTGAATACAAATTAAATATTATAATATGCATTTTTCAATAAAGTTTCATTTTTGTAAATACAAGTTTTAAACATTCGAATGGCCAGGAAGGGGGGAATTTCAGCATGTGGCAGTAAAAATTTAGAAAATTTTAAAATAACAAATACAGCAGAAGAAAAAACTAGTCAGATGTGCCAATCTAAACTTTCTTCTATTTCATACATGTTAATACTTCAAAATTCGCTATCAGAGTGCCAAAATTAAATGACAATCTATGCTCATCATGAGGATTCTAAAGATATATGAAATTCCGTGCATTAGCTCTTGAGATATGATTATTGCTAAAATTGTGTAAATCCTGCAAAATGCAGCATGGCAG
Organism: Maratus speciosus; assembly: GCA_963932465.1. Classification (NCBI taxonomy): domain Eukaryota; kingdom Metazoa; phylum Arthropoda; class Arachnida; order Araneae; family Salticidae; genus Maratus; species Maratus speciosus. Next base: position 198,227,581 of record OZ010789.1, read on the forward strand.
CGTCACCTGTCAGGTGATTTACACCAAAACCTAATCAGCAAAAACTTAAGTCAAAGTCCAACTGAATCTGAAGGCTGATGAAAATCCATGCAATACTTTTTCAGATAGAGCTATAGCAAAAATCTTGAAAAATCCAGCATAGCAGTGCCACCTGTTGCGCAACTTACACCAAAACATAATCAGCACCAATATTTATCAAGGTATACCTGAGTCTGAGGTTTGATGAAAATTCATGCATTAGTTCTTGAAATACAGCTATTGCAGAAATCGTAAAAAAGGCAGCACAGCAGTGCCACCTGTCAGGTGATTTACACCAAAACGTAAACAGTACCAATATTTATCAAAGTAGACCTGAATCTGAAGTTCGATGAAAATTCATGCATTAATTCTTAAGATAGAGCTATAGAGGAAATCGTAAAAATATGCAAGTACTCTTTTAAGTTGGGAGGGGGGGGGGAGGGTGTTTCATTTTGTAAGGCAAAAAATAAAATGTAAATTTTTTGCAGACTTTACTTACGCCCTGAGTGTAAGTTATATAAAAGACATATATGCCAAATCTCATTAAGATTGGATAATATTTAGAGGTTGCACACTTTGATAAGTTTTGTAAAAGTAGGCAAAAATACCATTTTTACTTTCTTCTATCTTCAATAGAAGAAAGTATTGTAATCAAAATTTTTTTCGACTTCCAGTTTTCGACGGATTTACACGTTTCAGGGATCAGAGATCCCAAAAAACATGTTTATAGAAAATGTCTGTCTGTCCGTGTGTCCGTCTGTCTGTCGCCATTGTACCATCAAAAAGTGTATGAAGTTATGCATAGAATTGAACCAAATTTTTATTTTAAGTTTTTGGCTATGGCAAGCAGGTCCTCCTTGAATTTGGAAAAAATTCGCCAGTAGGGGGCGCTGTAATAGCGATTTTGAATATTGTACCATCCAAAAGTGTATAAAGTTATGCATAGAATTGAACCAAATTTTAATTTTAAGTTTTTGGATATGGCAAGTAGGTCCTCCCTGAATTTGAAAAAAAAATCGCCAGTAGGGGGCGCTATAACAGTGATTTTTGTGCGATTTTGAATATTGACCATCCAATAGTGTATGAAGTTAAAATAAAAATTTGGATCAATTTTATGCATAAGTTTTTGGCGATGGCAAGCAGGTCGTCCCAGAATTTGGAAAAAATTCGCTGGTAGGGAGTGCTGTAATAGCGATTTTTGTGCGATTTTGAATATTGTACCATCCAAAAGTGTATGAAGTTATGCATAGAATTGAACCAAATTTTTATTTTAAGTTTTTGGCTATGGCAAGCAGATCCTCCCAGAATTTGGAAAAAAAATTTCTGGTAGGGGGCGCTGTAATAGTGATTTTTGTGCGATTTTGAATATTGTACGATAAAAAAGTGTATGAAGTTATGCATAGAATTAAACCAAATTTTTATTTTAAATTTTTGACTATGGCAAGCAGGTCCTCCCTGAATTTGGAAAAAAAACCATCGCTAAGGGGCGCTGTTATAGCGATTCTGAATATTCTACCATCGAAAAGTGTATGAAGTTACACATAGAATTGAGCCAAATATTTTGTGTTTGTTTTTGGTCATGGCACGAATGTCCTCCCTGAATTTGGAAAAATTCTGCCGGAAGGGGACGCTATAATTGCAATGTTTGTACCATCGAAAATTGTATGAAGTTATGCATAGAATTGAACCAAATTTTTTGTGTACTTTTCTGGCTATGTCAAATAAATCCTCCTTGAATTTGAAAAAAATCTGCTGGAAGGGGAGGGCATTGTAATAGCAATGTTTGTGTCGTTTTCTTTATTGTACCATCGAAAAGTGTATAAAATTATGCATACAATTGAACCAAATTTTTTCATGCATGTTTTTTGCTTTGACGAACAGGTTCTCCTTGAATTTGGAAATACTTTGCGGTAAAGGGGCTCTGTGATAGTGATTTTTGTATGCTTTTCTTGATTTTTTTGTAGTTCTGTTGTCAATCGGCGGCTCATGCAGAGGCGGGAACTCACTTTTTGCTAAGCTGGCTATTCGCAAACATCTGATAACAACAGAATAAGGAAAACTATTAATTTTAACAAATATCATGATATTGATTAACTCGTTTTTAGTCCGTTTAATTGACTGAAGCAGAAATTTAAGATGAAAATCAAAGTTGGTATAGTATTGAACTAAAAATATTGAAGTATTAACATGTGTAACTAGTTTTTGAAATATTGTGTATAAGATAGAAGAAAGTTTTGGGATTGGCACATCCAACTAGTTTTAATGTTAATTACTTTTATTGGAAAAACCAGAAATAATACTAAAACTTCAAATAATACTAAAACTAGACACTAAGATTAATAGATAGCATAATACGCAAAACATGTGTTATATTAATCAACTTTGAATGATGGAATCTCTTTGTTCACTTGGTGACGACTTTTCTGTAATGCTCAATTACCTTCAACAAGAATTGTTTTTGTTGTTTGTCAATAACCAATTCATTTAATCAGATCAATTCCTCTTTCTGCTGTATCATTGACCACAATAAGAGAGTTCATATGGCTTCTTAGAGAATCACTGTGGTATTCTGTCACATCGTGGATCCCATGAAATGATTCAGATCTTTTCCTACAAAAACTAGTTTTTTACCTCAAATAATTTCATTTCCTTTTTCTTTACAGGTTTGGTTTCTAAATTTAGAGTCATATTTCCCTTATTAGTTGGAGTAATACTTACGTCCAAAAAAGCCAATCCTACGTTTGTTTCTAAAAGATACCAAAGGTATTTGTATCAACTTAGCAACTGTGAGAGCACTTTTTTTTACCTTTGCATCTGGGTAAGAGTTCAGAAGCTGTAGCATATCCAAATCATTCTTTGGAGCCCATCAACTTACAATTGCTTCAAACCAAAAGTGAACATATATGATGCTGATACAATGTGCAACTCTTTTCATTTTTTTCAATTCTCATTGAGGAATATTCAACTGTTTAGAGAAGAGTACAATTTTAAGTACATATACTGCCTTTGCCATCCACCTTGCTTGATGCAGAGCGTCTGGAATCCTGAAACTGAAGTTGTTTTTAGACCAACCTTCTAGGTACAAGAATAAGAACTGTAATAACTCTTTGAAATCTTCTCTTAGATGACATCTGTCTTTTAGGACATTTTGGAGGTAGTTAACCTGTTTGTACACTTAATTCTTTTTCTAGGCGAAAACCTTATCAACTCCACTAACTGACGAACTCATATCATCTTCTCTTTGTGACCTAAGAAATTCTTTATCTTCTTGTGCTATGCTAGTTATGCCCATCACATTTTGCAAGGAAATGTCAAATAACTTGATGACATCATCTTTCCAAATCTGCTGTTTCACATTTGCTTGATCCATGTGTCTCAATTTCTCTATCTCAGGTTTTGTTATTCTTTGTACATCTTCTGTAAACCAGCACTGATATTCTCCTCCGTCTTAACAGGAATATTTGCTTTCTTCTACACTTCCTGTAGTTTAGGGCTAGTAGATTTAGAAGAATCCAGAAGTCTTTCTTTCATTTCCTTGTGATGGTAAATAAAAATAAAAGTACTTGCTCGTTTGCAGGGACAAAGTACTAATAAAAACTCATCACTAGGCAGGGACTAATAAAAACTCATCACCAGGCACCTTTCCTAGCCGCCAAATTCCTCTGGAGGTTCCCATTTTAAAGTTCAATTACCTTCAAAAGACGAAAGAAACACATGAGAAGCCCATTAGTACAAAGTACTTCAATATTACATATTTCACTAATTTGAGATGAAAGTGATCAAAGTGTGCAACCTCTAAATATTACCCAATGTTCTTGAAATTTGGCATATATATCTTTTACATCACTCAGACTCGAGGCGTAAGCAAAGTTGTATGAAAATCACATCTTTTCACTTGCTTTCACATCTAATCACCTGTCCCCACCCCCCACCCTGGGGGGTGGAGGGGCAAAAGGAAAATGCCAATTTCAGGTGGGAAGAGAAATCTTTGTGATCGATTATTCATTGCGACAATGAAATGAAAAATAGAGCAGATTTATTTATTTTTTAATTAAACAGTTTTAAAGAGTTTTTAAACTTTTTAAAACTCTTGTAGGGGGAGGGGCAGAATTTTGAGATTGTTTTCACCCTCTCAAAATTTGAAGAATGATCTGATTTCAGAGTATTCCATGACAGCATCCATGTGACATATATGCACCACATATGATAAAAAATACAACTAGGGAAGTGCATGTGGTGGGACTTGCACAAAATTGAGATCAGTGAGAAAACACTAATTTCATATCGTCAAGCAGATATTGATAATTTCTAATTTTGAAACGAACAGTAACATATTGACAGCAACATCTGCAACAGCTATGATAAAATTCTTCAATGTTAAAAACTACAACCAACAGTAGGCAAATTGGAATCTTTCATTGTTATTAAAATTTGTTTAAATGTTGTAATCTGTTTTATAATTCCTTTGTCAAGATAGCCTCTTTTGTTTACGAATGAGCTATTTTCGTAACAACAATGAAATTTCAGACTGATATACCAAAAATTGCTTTTTTATGTGTAGTTTACCTTCCCTCCAAGTTTGTCCCATGATCGTAGAAACACCCTGTATATTTGGAAAGGAGAGGGGAACATAAAAACAAATTTTTATTAAAATATGCAAATCTAATACACATATTATACATAATACACGTTGGATCAAGCAAATACTGAATGACAACGCCCAAATGAAATGCATCTCATTGGTTATCGAACAGCATTTAATACAATTTCATACCTATAAGGGGGGTTACCATAGGGGCGATCCTGTTCTGTCACCAAATGCTGCCAAATTGTTACCAACTTGGCGATATATCGCCAAATTTCGTGATCAAAATTAGTCGCCAAAAGTGATGCAACTTGCCGATATCTGTAATATTATCGGCAAGTTGCATCACTTTTCTATGGGCGCATCACTTTTCTATGCCAAATATTCTATGGGAATTTGGCGAAATATTAGAGATTTGCGGCAAGTTGGTGTCACCTTTGGTGACTAATTTTGGTTGCCAAATTTTACGATTTATCGCCAAGTTGGCAACAAACTTGGTGGCATGGGCAAAAGAACAGGGTCCCCCTACGGTAATCCCCTTATAGGTATGGAGATGCATTAAATGCTGTTCAATAACCAATGCAATGTGTTTCATTTGGGCATTGCCATTAAACAATTAACAAATAATCACGCTTTCTCTGCCACATACGATAACGTAATATATAGACATTTAAAGGAGTCTAAGTAAATTAAATTATGAATAAAAGCAACATGATACAATGCTTAGCATGCTTTCCCAAACATAAATTTTAAGGGAGACCAAACTGGTCGCCAAGGGCGGCTAGTTCAATAACATATGAATAAATAAAAATTTTAAAATAATACATACCGAGTACCAAGTCTCCTAGTTCTCAAGCCAGTAAAAACTGCACGTATAAGTTTACCAAATGAAGCAGCATTTAAAGGTTCCATTTTTTGATCAGTACAGTGTTTTAGATAGTGACTATACATTGTACTTCTGGGCACACTCATTCCATCTGCCATTTCATAGTTTTCAAGCAGCCAATTCATCTATATAAATATTTTTAAAAGGAAATAAATATATGTAATAAAACATCACTTTGCAAATTACATGTAAAATAGATTTTGTATTATTATTAAATCACACCACATAGCAGATTAACGAATTAACAAACAATTTATCGAATTAACAAAAAAAAAAAAGGCCTAGAAAAACTTTTGAAATATCCTTGACAATTTGATTTCTTTTTTTTTTTCCTTCAGTAATTCACCATCTTCATCTACTCCAATCGTATATATATATTTTTTTTCTTCTTCTTCTTCTTCTGTTTTCAGGTTGTTTTTAACTTGTTTAGGTAAATTATCCTAAAATAATTTTAAGCTTTTTCTAAAAAGTTAAATAAATAATTTACTTCAACAGCAAGTTAGATGATACTTTATATATAAATATAACTTTTGAAATATCAAAGTAATTTTTTTTTCTTTTAAATTTGATACATTTTACACATTTTTTAGATAAAAACCAAGGACTTACCAGGACGATTAATCAATTAACAGTTTTATATTAATTAAATTATGATTATACATTGAGAAATAAATTCAGAAATCCCAAAAAGATAATTAATGAATGGGTCACTTAACCCCTTCGGGACAAGCGTCTTTTACAGAATTTTTAATCTTTAATCACCGGTTTTTTAAAACAGAAATTTTTGCCTAATTAAATCGGGGAAAATGCGCAGATTAAATCAAAATTTACAATAAAAATTTACTGGTGAAAATAATCCCCGATTCTGAGCAACTTACACAGTATAAATACCAGTCACTCGTCCCCAAGGGATTAATGGATGGGTTATGAAAATTTACATTTTTCCATTCTGACTCCTAGGAGCACCACATAGAATAAATTTTTGCTTGAATTTTTATCATGCCACATTAGTTTTTCATTTTATGTGTACTGGGTTTATTTCTTGTTAGCATTAATTGTAGTATTATATGTCAGTTAAACCTACTGTGCAGTTTTGCTTTTTAGGTAGCAGTTTTTATTAATTTTGTAACTTTTAGCACATTGAGGATGGGACATGTAAAAATAAGTTTTTGCGGATTGCAGGAAGAACATATTGCTGGTACAAGAAATTTTGTAAGGAAGAAAAATGAAGGTGTAATCCAAGCATGCTTGCTTCTGATTGGTTGTGAGCAGGCTTTAATTTGTAGTGACATTTGTAAACGTAAATTTAGTGCTCATTTTCTAAAAATGGCTTTACTCCCAGTATGTTAACACATTGTACATGGGAAGACACGTCTTTTGGATATAATTAATCCCACACATGGGCAGTACTTTTGCATTTTGTTTGTTACATTACTTCTCAAAAAACATACTGAAAATTAATATTTTTACAAAGAGTACTATGCATACAAAGACTTTGATTAGAAACAATACCATTATCATACACATTCATTTATAATGTAAACATGAACAGAGAAAATATTTTTGTTAAATAATGTAATATGCAAGTATAATGCCATAGGCGGGGCGTCCTGTTTAAAGACCCATCCACAATGTATTAAAAAATGGTCAGAAACCAAGAAAGACAGAAAAAAAACAGTCCATCTGTTAACGGTTAAATAGCAGATTTTTTCTTTCCTGTTGCCATACCTTAGAAATGAAACAGGGCAAAAATTATAATTTTTAAAATAAATTCACTAGTTTGCACTTTCTACCAAGAGAAAAAAAAAAATGAGGAGAATTTTCTGTAATTGGCTTTAGTGCCTGCCCACATCCAAATTAATGTATTTTAATGGAAATAAATGTTATTGAAAAATAATCATAAAATGCACTAACTGTTGCTGTTGATAATCGGGAACTAGGGTAGCAGGACATGTGACTATTTTCAGGCTCTGCAATATTATGCTCATCCATCACATGAAAGACATTTTGTTCTTCAGTATAGGAGTGAACACCAGAATCTTGGCCTTGGCTTTCAGAAACATCAACCTAAAAAAGACAAAATATAGCATAATTTTTAAATAAATTTTAATAAAAATAATTAGAGTAAAAATAAATTCAGTAAGAAAAGTCATTAATTTATCATAAATTAATTAAATATAAAAATAATTTATTAAGTTAATTCTTGGTTAATTTATTATAAATATCCAGGGAGAAATGTTTCAAAACCCCTTCACGAAATTCTGTTTGATAAACATCTATGGCTTCATTGAAAAATACAAAGTACCAGTTACTTTCCCATCAACCATTTCTGGTAAACAAAATCTGTTGCCAGTGTAATTCAATGCCAGTAATTGTTACGTGTCACATCACATATGCCAACAGCCAACACCAAAAGTTGCATTTCATGTCACATGAGATGAACATATTAATAAATTTGTGGTTTTCCTCTTAGCCCATAACTTGTAAAATGCTTCTGAGAGTTGTATCATGAAGCTCTGTGAACATCAGATCAGTTCCGTGGATGGGTTGAGCAGCGGTAGCCTCCCATGCACGTAAAAGAAAAAAAAATTAGTCATTTCCTCCTGATTGAAAATTTAGGAAATGATAGTTAATCCAATATCTTGTAGGGAAAAAAAGCCATCTGATTATAAAGTGATGGATAATACGCCAGCTGGTCACACAAACATAAAAATTGTCAGCTGATGCCCTGAAGGTTGTAACGTAGGAGCCTGACAGCAGCACCTATCACTTATTTAAATGCACCAGCTGACGAGTTTTCCCTCTGCATGTTGCTAGTTGATTTTTTTTATTACGTACAGGATCATAATAACTATCAGCTTACGGATATTTTTCAAGGAAAAAATAACCTATCTTAAGTTATTCGACATTACATTCCATGCTCTAACTAACAGATATAATTTTATTGTGATGTTTCATTTACATCAGTATTCTTTATAATACTTTTAAAATCTCATCCCCTTCTAATTCACTGTCTTCACTCGCATTTTCACCGATCCCAACCGTTATATCAAAAATAAGAAACTGCACATGCATGTGGACGTAGATTGAAATTCTCTTATTACGATAAAAATTTAATGTACAGGGTTACCAGATTGGAGCTTTTGTCATTATCAGGCGTGTCACTTTCATTGCATCAATATTTATTTCATTTTTTTCAGTTGAACAAAACTTTTTGTAAATGTTGTAGTAAGCCAATGGCTTATAATAAATAAAAATACCTCTACCATCAATTTAATATTCTATTTTTATTTGTTTTGTAATTTTCTATGTCAATTACATTATTATTTTATTTTTATTGATAAGCAACACTGCTTTAGAAATAATTTCATGTGATTTTCTTAAAGTATTCAATACTAATGCAATTAGGAAATTATTTATTACTCAACAGATAAAGAGATAAATTTTGCAAATGAGCTGAGTAATTACAACGTATTTCTAATAAAAATGTAGTTGCAAATATATACAATTACTACTATTCCTTTCCACGCTTAATAATAATAAGAAGAATGGTTATCTTATTTTTATTTTTACTTTACATATTTATTTTTTTTAACATAAAGTTAAAAATATATTCTTTTAAATCTTATATGTTCTGCTGCCAAAATAGTATATATTTAAAGAAACATTATTAATTTATTTTAAGCAGTACATATAAATTTAAATGTAATAGTTTATGATTTTTACAAATTTAATAATGCATTATTTTTTACATCCTATTCTACTTTTTTATGTAATTTTACTAAATATTAAATACATTTTTTATTGAATATCACTGTGGCTTTCCTTTTTAAATACAGCATCTTGGAACTGTTTTTTAATTCAGTTATACACAATTAAAAGCTATCTATTCAGATAATTATAAAACTCTTTTAATAACCAATTTATTTTAAATCACTGGAGATAGATGGCAGCACAGTAAAATTTTCTTTTCTTTTTTCACTCTTTATGGATGTAAGTTATTCAGTTTTGATTTTATTTACCTTTTTATTGATAAAATATATCTATTTTAATTTTTTAAATATTTTTCTTATGCTTTTATTTTAATTTTAACTATCTATGAAAATAAAGATTTTCATAAGCCAAAAAGTAATGCCAATTTAACATGATGACATATAGCAAACTCGGTAACCCTGTACAATTTTTCTAGTAAGAGAATTTCCGTTTAAGTCCATACGCATGCGCAATTTCTTATTTCAGCTATAATGGTTGGGATTGGCAAAAATGCTCTCCGCTCTAACATTCTGCCATCAGTGCTCATAGCGGTACCTCGTGTTATATTATTTTTACCGCTTTGTGTATGTTTATCCCCACCTAAGGTGAGATACAGCCCTAGTGGTTAGGAAAAACGGAACAGTTAAAAAAACATACAAATTCCTTGACAATGATGATTCGTTCCAGTTATCCCAAAAAGGAATTGATGGCTCTTCGTCGTCTCTACCTCCATGCAAATTGGAACTATATCAGCATTTTTTTACGAACATGTTACATAGCGCAAATTTGGTCACACGTACATCTAAAAGTGCCAACTACAGATGAACCCGTCAGACTGGGTAGAAATCGACAACAAATATGAATTCAATTGGTTTTCTGGACCTCACTTACCATCATCGATTGATCAAATAATTGTTCACCCCGAAAAAGGTAATATTATTTTTTATTTAATTTTAATCATCTCGATTATGTTACGTTAAACATACATATATTTTTTTTTTTTTTTTTTTTTTTTTTTTTTTTTTTGTACAGATGATTAGTGAAGATATGGTGGCAGATAGTTCTGACAGCGACTCAGACAATGAATCAGGAGATGAGAGCAATATGAGCCAAAGCAAAAATGAACATGATTAAATTACAAAATTAAATTGAAAACTCTTTAAAATAAATAATATGTACTATATATTTAAGTTTCAATAATTTATTAATTAATTTGCTTAGCACAGTATTTCATCTTTTTTTTATTTCTATGTCTATCAATTTTAAAGTATCTATAAAGAATATTGATGTAAATGAAACACCACAATAAAATTATATCTCACAGTTGCATAGAGCATGGAGCGTAATGTCGAGTAACTTAAGATAGGTTATTTCCTCCTGGATGAATATCCGTAAGCTGATAGTTAATATGATCCTGTATGTAATTTTTAAAAAATCAGCTAGCAATATGCCGAGGGAAAACACATCAGCTGGTGCATTTAAATAAGTGATAGGTGTTCCTGTCTGGTTCCTGCATTACACCCTTCAGGGCATCAGCTGAATATTTTTCCACTGAGATATAGCCAGCTGACATGTTTATTTATTTAAAATAGCATATATACTGTCATCTGACAAATTTTCAATTGAGAGGAAATCACTGAATATAATATATATGTATTATTTTATGTTTGTGTGATCAGCTGACACATTATCCACCACTTTATAATCAGCTGGCTTTTTTTTCTACAAGATATTGGGTTAACTATCACTTCCTAAATTTCCAATCAGCAGGAAATTACTAATTTTTATTTTTTTTTAAACGTGCGTGGGAGGCTACCGCTGCTCAACCCATCCACGGTACCGCAGCTGACGTTCACAGAGCTTCATTCTACAACTCTCTACAGCATTTTACAAGTTATCAACTGAGAGGAAATAATTCACGAAATTTGTACCTGGCTTGTTTACTGGACTATTTATTACATAGTTGAAAAATGCATGGCTGTTTGTAATACTTGATAAAATCCCCTGGAAAAAAAAAGGCTGAACTTTCACGGCGTCACGTAACTGCAATCTTTTGACCTTTCTTCCACGACCTTTTGACGAAATTCCAGTTTCTTCCACGATCGTTTGATGAAATTCCAGTTCCTACTGCGACCTTTTGATGAAATTCCCGTTTTTTTTTAATCTTTAGATGATATTCCCTTTTTTTTTTCGACGATCTTTAGATGAAATTCACATTTTTTCTCCGATCTTTTGATGAAATTCCTGTTTTTTTTTTCTGCAGTCTTTTGACGAAATTAGCGTTTTTTGGTGATCTTTTTTACAAAATTTGCATTTTTCCCACAATCTTTTTACAAAATTCGCATTTTTTTTTTTTTTTTTTCCTGAAATTCTTTAACAAATTTCCGCGATAATTTGACAAAATTCCAGTTTCTTTCGTGATCTTTTGTCAAAATTCCCGTTGTTTCTGTGATCTTTTTTGAGAATAGGCATTTATTCTGAAATCTTTTGACAAAATTTGCTTTTTTTTTTTTGAACGATCCTTTGACGAAATTTGTGTTTTTTCCGCAATCGTTTGACAGAATTCGAGTTTTTTCCACGAACCTTTGACAAAATTCGAGTTTTTTTATGACCTTTTGAAAAAATTAGCGTTATTTCCATGATCCTTTCAGAGAATTCGGGTGCTTTCTTGATTCTTTGACGAAATCCTTTCTCTTTCCCCCCCCCCCCTTTCTTTTCGCGATTGTTTTAGCAAAATTCATAGTTTTTTTGTGATCCTTAGATGAAATCCGCTTTTTTTTTTTCATGATATTTTGGCACAATTTGTGTATTTTTGTAATATTTCGACGAAATTAGTGTTTTTTCCCGCGATCCTTTGACGAAAGTTGCCATTTTCCCACAACCCTTTGATGAAATCAGCAGTTTTTTATGCAATTCTATGACGAAATTTGCGGGGGTTTCTGCGATCCTTTGAGGAAATTGCATTTTTTTCTGCGACATTTTGCAAAATTGGCTATTTTTTTCTGCGAATGATTGACAAAATTGTTTTCCGGCGACCACTCGTCGAAATTTGTGATATTTTATGCCTGAATTTTCGGACTGACGACCGATTTTTTTAAAATTTCAAAACAAATCATCAATGCAAGAAACGGTAAAAAATCGGAAAAAGACAAAAAAGCAGAAAATTCTTGGATCTGCAGAAGAATTTCATGCCTGTGTAGCTCCGGAATTTCCAGGGCACGTTTTATCAAATCCCCGGAACACAAACAGACATGAAAACGTTTAGGATTTTGATTTGTCTGTCTAGTCTCTTACTTATGTAAATATACTCAGATCGTTATGGAAACTTTTATATGTTATTGAAGTTTACTACAGAATATTTGCTTCTAAAAATTAAGTGTATAATACAGTCGGACCTCTATTTAACGAACCTCTATTTTATGAATTTCTCTGTTTTGCGAACTTTTCCTTGGAACCAAGAAGATTTTGCGAATTTCTTCGTAAAATAACCCCCAAATAGCGAAGTGCATTCTCTATTTAACGAATTTTTTCTTGTGATCTAATTTTTTTTCTCCCCATTTCTCAAAGTATTTCTGGACATTTCAAACTTATCCTTTGTTTAAACACATTTTATGATGTTTAATGGCCTTGAACCGGTTTTACCAGGCGCCTTCTTTGTCAGCAGTGAGAATTCGGTAAGTACGGAAGACAAAGATGATAATCCCTTTAACTTAAAAAAACTAGTTGGATGTGCCAATCCCAAAACTTTCTTCTATCTTATACATCTTAATATTTCAAAACCTAGTTACACATGTTAATACTTCAATATTATTAGTTCAATACTATACCAACTTTGATTTTCATCTTAAATTTCTGCTCAAGTCAATTAAACGGACTAAAAACGAGTTAATCTATATCATGATATTTGTTAAAATTATTAATTTTTCCTTATTCTGTCGTTATCAGCTGTTTGCGAATAGCCGGCTTAGCAGGAAGCGAGTTCCCGCCGCTGCATGAGCCGACGATGCACAATAGAACTACGAAAAATCAAGAAAAGTATACAAAAATCGCTAGCACGGAGCCCCTTTACAGCGCAATATTTCCAAATTCAAGGAGAGCCTGTTGGCCAAAGCCAAAAACAAGCACAAACATTTGGGTTCAATTGTATGCATAATTTTATACGCTGTTCGATGGTACAATAATTATAATGGCACAGAGATCGGAATTATAGCGCCCTCTTCTTTCGGAATTTTTTCAAGTTCAGGGAGGACTTGTTTGCCATAGCCAGAAACAGGCACAAAAAATTTGGTTCAATTATATGGATAACTTTATACACTTTTCAATGGTACAATAATGAAAATGGTACCGACATCGCAATTATAGTGCCCCCTTCCGGCAGAATTTTTCCAAATTCAGGGAGGACCTTCGTGACATGACCAAAAATAAACACATAAAATTTGGTTCAATTCTATGCATAACTTCATACATTTTTCGGCGGTACAATATTCAAAATGGCACAAAAATTGTACAAAAATCGCTATTACAGCGCCCTCTACGAGCGATTTTTTTACAAATTAAGGGAGGACCTCCTTGCCATAGCCAAGAACTTAAATTTTTTTTTTTTTTGGTTCAATTCTATGCATAACTTCATACACGTTTCGATGGTGCAATATTCAAAATCGCACAAAAATCGCTATTACAGCGCCCCCTAACGGCGAATTTTTTGCAAATTCATGGAGGACCTGCTTGCCATATCCAAAAACTTAAAATAAAAATTTGGTTTAATTCTATTCATAACTTCATACACTTTTGGACGGTACAATATTCAAAATCGCACAAAAAACGCATTTACAGCGCCCCCTACCGGCGAATTTTTTCCAAATTCAGGGAGGACCTGCTTGTCATATCCAAAAACGTAAACTAAAAATTTGGTTCAATTCTATGCATAACTCCATACACTTTTGGATGGTACAATATTCAAAATCGAACAAAAATTATTATATCAGCGCCCCCTACCGGCGAATTTTTTCCAAATTCCTGGAGGACCTGCTTTCCATAACCAAAAACTTATAATAAAATTTTGGTTTAATTCTATACATAACTTCATACACTTTTTGATGGTACAATGGCGACAGACAGACGGACAGACGGACACACAGACAGACAGACATTTTCTATAAACATGTTTTTTGGAATCTCTGACCTCTAAAACATGCAAATCCGTCGAAAACCGGAAGTCGAAAAAAATTTCGATTACAATACTTTCTTCTATTGAAGATAGAAGAAAGTAAAAATGTGAATACAAATGAGAAAAAAAGAAGAAATTAACCATGATGTGCTGACTGATGATTGTATTTCACTAAATTCTGAAATTGAGATCTCGGAAACACTATCCAAATTGGATATTTTCGACAGTGTGAAAAATAAAAACAATACAGCAATGAATTGCGATGAAGACGAATATGATGATGATGGAAATAGAAATTAACAAAACTTCGAATGGTGAAATGCTAAAATTATTTGAAAGAATCCGATGCAGATTATAGTTAGAAGAAAATACGCATGAAGGGGATTTTGGTGCATTGCAAAGATGCGAGACGTATTATGAGAGAAAGCACTTAAAAAAACTCAGGCAAAATTAACAGAGTTTTTCAGAAATTAAATTTAAGTATGCATATGTTAGTGTATGGTTAAAATTATTTGTTATAATAATTATAAATACGATAATGTCATTAAAATTCGTTAATTTTAATGTAAAACTTTTTACTTTAAACAGAAAATACAGTGTATTCCCGGACAATGTTTTGTTTTCAAAGATTTAAACACATAGAAAAAAATGAATTGATAAGGGATATTGGTGGATAAAATAAATAAAACAAATCGATATAACTTATAAAAAAAATGTGATTAATTACTTTTAGTAAAAATATTTAGTGTTTATGAATTTAAAATCTATTTATGTAGTTTAAAGTATTTTAAAAGGTGAATCTCTATTTAACGAATTTTCCATATAACGAACTTTTTTCCGGGATTTAGCGACTTCATTAAATAGAGGTTTGACTGTACTTGTAGTTTGTTTACAAGGATGCACAAAAGAAATCAATTACATTATGGTTTATGGAAAAAAATTTATGTAGTATATTGTTTTAATTTTATGATATTTCAGATACAATGAAATAGATGTTCATCAAGGAGGTAGACTTCAATATGGTTTCTGTAGAGGATAAAAGAGGTAGCATTTAGTTTGTTTAGAGCAGCCATACTCAACCTTTGGCCCACAGGCCACATATGGCCTGCCGACCTTTTATGTGTGACCCGCGACACATAATCATTTAACCATATTTATAAAATTAATTGAGGTGTGTATAAAAGATATTTAAACCCTTCACTGTTCTGTTATATGTTTTCACGAAAAGACAAAATCTATTGTAATTTAAAATTATGTAAAACACGTTAAATGCTGTTTGCTTAGTCAAGAGTTGTTTTTTTTTTTTTTTTTTTTAAGTTCTATTTGTGTTACAGTGATGTATACATTTCTTAATATTCAACACCAGTTAAACATTATTCCAAATTAATTAAATTTCCACTATATATTTACACATTAAAAAAAAATAATGAAAAGTTTTAGTATTGAGCAAAAAACTGATTTATTAAAGAAAATCTGATTTTTTTTTTTTTTTTTTTTTTTTTTTTTCAGAATTAGAAGTTTTACATCTTTATATTATTACTAGATAGAAGATTTGACGGTAAATAACTTAAATGTTCCATTAGAAAAATTCTTGAATTTTTAATTAGTTACTTTTGAATTAATTATTGAAATCGTGACAAATTTCTATGTTGCATAAGTGATTCCCATTTCTTTAAAGCGATAGAGGGCGCTGTCAGTTTAACCTGTTCAATGAAGTGAAAGAATTTTAAGTTTATAATTTACAACCAATTATGCTTGCTTTTTGTCAGAAATTTACCTAAAAATGCTGGGTAAAGCATTTATTTTTACTTGCTACAATATTTCTTTTTTCGAAAAAATAACAATATTTATTTTTATTTATTTTAAACTGCACAACTATTAAAAGCTACCATGAATTTTATTTTTATCAGTCTCATTCTCTAAAATCTAAATTTGAAACTTTATGCAGCTAACGATTTATAATATAAATTTTTTTACTTGAATTTTATTTTAAATTTTTATTTATTTTTTAAATATTAAACCATGGATATCAAGGTAATTTCTTTTATAATTCTTATATGAATATTTCTTTCTTTCTTTCAGTTTTCTTTTATACGGAAAAGAATGGCAAACTTTTCTTTCTGCCACACACATTCTTGATAATGGTCAGAAAATACAACAAAAATTGTAGATCACCTCAATTTATTTAATTGGTAATTGCATACAAAATATTTCAAATATTTTTTTTTTTTTTTAAATACTGTTGCGTATTAAATTTTATTTAATTATAAAGCATTCAAATAATAATAATAACAAAATAAAAATCATACAACTTCTCCTGCTAATAAAACATGTCATAATTAAAGAGAATCAGCGCAAAAAAAAAAAAAAAAAAAAAAAAAAAAAATATATATATATACCCTATATATATAAAATCCTAATGAAATGAATTTATGAAACGATTCTTTGAAACGACTGATTCAGTTTCATGGCTATTTCTCCTAAAATATGGAATACTTTGCAATGAAATTAACACCAAAAATCCGTATTGATATGCAGATCTCAAAACTGGTATTAGAATTTTTAAATTCGAATTAGTTTTCGAAATATTAATTTTTTTCTAATTTTAAGTACATTTTTCTAATGATGGCAACTCAAATTTTAATCAGAATAGATATTTTTTTCAGATTTCAGAAAAGGTTATTTTAAATTAATTTGGCGAACAGTTTGGCCTCCATTAAATATATGCTAAGAAATGTATCGTGCTACTTTTATTTATAATTCAATTTACTTGAACAATCTTTCGCCAAATTGAAAGATTCTGACTGGCGCCAAAATGGCATTATTTTGATTGACATGGTAACCCGGCTATTGTTGTTTATTTACTTTTATTGCTTTTTTAAAATTATATAAATTATTTTGTTCTATAGTTATTAATTTTTTTTGTTATTTCCTTTTGAAAATAATAGAAAATAATTAAAAAATACGGTACTACTTACGTAGATAAGTGCGAGTAGTAAATCAAAATTACGTCCATTACTAATCATATCATAATATTAAAATATTTATTTGCTTAAAAGACGTTATAAAAACACATTAAAATGAAATTAAAAATCTATATTTTGTAAATATAGATAAAATATATTTGTAATATAGATTTTTAATTTACTTTTAATGTGTTTTTATAACGTCTTTTAAGCAAATAAATATTTTAATATTATGATGCGGTACTACTTAGTTATTTTGTCGACCAATTTCGCCAAATTATATAAATCGCCAAATTATACAAATTGACATAATTTTTATTTTAAATATCGAAGGAACAAATAAAATAGTATAACATTAATAAATATACAAATAAAACGTTTAAATAAAAATCACTTGATGACGTAAACATGTATAACTTACTTAAAGTCAAGTGAATGTGACATTTAGGATCAACCATTATTGACATTTAATCTTATAGTTTGGCGATAGAATTTTGGTCGACGGGATAACTAAGTAATACACAAGATGCATATGTAACTGGTATTCGAAAACGAGGTTTTCGCCAAATTTTCTTAAAAAAGAAAAAAAAAATCATGCCAAACCTGTATGTGACATCTGGCCAAATGTTAAATAATGCGGGAAGAGTTCCATATTGTGTGCTGGCTTTTTTGGCGAGCTTTTTTTGTCATTAAATGAATCAATGTGGTTGCGATCTTCAGCCTTTGGCGTTGCTTTTTTCTGGAATGGACTTTATTCATATGTTTTTTGCATTTTTTTTTTTTTTTTTTTTTTTTTTTCATTTAGCCTATTTTTTCGGATAAATATATAACTTTTGTTTTAATTTGACATGTATAATAAAAATAATAAATACATAAAATATAAGTACATAATATTTATTTATAGGTCTATATATACTATGTATGTATAAGGTATATCTCTATACGTAATATATATATATATAACTGTCTGTATAAACATCATACTTTTTTAAACATGTGACATATATTACATTTATTAAATATATATATATGTTTACAAATATTTAAAGACCATGTTTTTCCGACATACTGCAAAATTTTATAAGACGCTAAAATGGCTTTTTGGGCACCATTTTGGATTCATTCGCCAATCGCGCCAACCAGCACACAATATGGAACTCTTCCCAATAATGCAACGAACCTTGACCTTTAATTTCAACTTCAAATCAATGTTTTAATTTACCACTCGAAAAATTTAAAAAAAAATGCTAACTGGCAATTTGAAAAAAAGCTATTGGCGAGATTTGCACCCTGCTAGCGTAACAGTACCAAAAATTCTTTGCGACCATGACAACTTTTATATAAGTTTTATTCGAAAAAAAAAATTGATTTTTTAATCAAAATGGAAAACTTTTGGCACAGATGTTATATACGGACCCATATTGGTGCGATTTTTTTTCTGACGCCAATGTCATATGCGCAACGGGTACTTAAGTGGCGCCAGAGTATTGTTATTTTGCTTGATATGGTAAGCCGGATGTTGTTATTTATGCTGTTGATGCGTTCCCCAAATTGGCGTCGTTAAAAAATCGCGCCAATATCGTATCTGTGCCAAAGTTTCATATGAAAGGCGAAGGGATCAGACCGTATTTGTTTATGGCAGTTGATGGTTGTTGAACTATTATAATATAGATGAAACGATGGCGATAGAATAATATTTGGCGACTTATCACCTGTGCCTGGCTAACATTAAAGTACCAAAATGGCACCTAGAGTATAAAAAGCGAAGTGGTTTACCCGGAACTGTTGATGATAGTCACATGACTTAGGCTATTGTTATAGAAATTTTATTAAAATACTGGGAGACAAAGACTCTGTACACTTAATTTATTTTTTTAGCTTCTTTTCAAATATTTAACTGATCCTCTTTAATCAAACACGAAAACAACCATTGGATGTCTTAACAGCAACTGATTCGGCCTTAAATTTTTGAAATCAAAGGAATTTGAATGGAAACCCGTTTACTGGGAGATCTGCACATCTTTTTTCAGTATAAGTCAATATTCTATAATATTTTTAAAACCGATCAGATTAGCGTGTTTTTAGATTATGTGGTGTCTGAACAGGGGTTGGCGAGCATAGCTTGCAGGGGGCAGAGCCCCCTAGTATATATATATATATATATATATAACCATTAATTAAACATTACCGACCATCATCAAAAACCGCATTATTGTGAATGAATGGATGCCAAAAACATATAATATAGAATACATTATTATATAAAACCTGTATGTATAAAATAAAGTACCTTATACTTAATTACAAGAATTAATAAGGAAGAATAAAAAAAGAAGAATATGAATTCTGAAAAAAAGGAAAAACTTATATATTTTTTTCGGAATCCATATTCTTCTTTTTTTATTCTTCCTTATTAATTCTTGTAATTAAGTATAAGGTACTTTATTTTATACATACAGTTCTATATTATAGGTTTGTGGCATCCATTCATTTACAATAATGCGGTTTTTGATGATGGTCAGTAATGTTTAATTAATGGTTATATATTAGCATTCAAATTATTATGCTGCATTTGCGCATGTAATTATGAATGTAAGCTTTTTATGATGTTTTTTATTATATCTTATCATTTTGAATGCAACAATTCATTTTGAATTATTTATTCCTTAATTGGTATCTTATATATATTTATATATCTAGGTAGCTAATGTTTTAGCAATCTTTTAAATATATATATATATATATATATATATATATACAGTATGGAACCATTTATCCAGAAAACCAGTTATCCAGAATGATATTTCTGAGGCTTCAGAATCCTTGCAGAAAAAGGTGTCATATACTGCCAGTTTGACATAGGCTTTGCTTGAAACAATTGCATAATTTGATGACAATATCTAGTATTTGTTGTCATCAAATTTAGTTGTATTTTAAATGTTTTAATTTTTATGCAGAGGAAACAGAATTTTTGTTCCTAAGGGATTACCATAAATTACCTTCTTTTAAACTCTGGTTAACTTTTGATCTTTCTTGCATTGATTTTTAATCCAAGTAATCTAATAATTTAAAATCAGAAATAATGCCACAACCACACAAAACTTATCAAATGGATGCTGCTTTAATGCACAACCAGTTAACTAGAAAAACCAATTATCCGGAATACATCTGACCCCAAGCATTCCAGGTAAATGGTTCTGTACTGTACATCTATATATATATATATATATATATATATATATATATATAATGCGGTTTTTTATGATGGTCGGTAATGTTTAATTAATGGTTATATATATATATATAAGTAATTTTATTCTATATATTTTGAGTAGTAATTTATTATAGAATATTTTTATGCATCTAATATTTTTATATAATAATGTCGATATGTCATTTTATTTTTATTTGTCATTGTGTAATTTTTCGGAACACTATGTCGTTTCGGAACACTATGTCGTTTCGCAACCGTAAGTATTCGTTTTTAACTGTAAAAATAAATTGGCGGGACAATTGCCGTGATTAATTTGCTACTTGCTCATGGTTTAAAGTGGTCTTTGAAATCCTATATCATGGTATGTCTACGAATTTAATTGTTTCTTTAATTTAAAGTTGTTCATTATCAAGGATCTTGTTATAATTAATTTTTTATATTAATTAATTTACTTGTCATGGTTTTTTAAGCTTTTTTTAAGGTGTGTAGTCAATAGGGTGCATCAAGAATCAATTTTTAGCTTATGCTGGATTCTTGTACAGAAATCGACTATGCTTTTGCTTATATTTGCGTTTATGTACCCCTGATGAAGTGAAATGCTATATAAGCTTCCGGCTCCTTCCTTCCTTCCACTTGATCTATTCTCTGCTTACAATATGTCTTTTAAGTGTTCAACATTTTTTGGGTGGTTTCTTGTTTCATAAGTCTTTAATACATTTTTTTTTTTTTTCAAAAAATCTTTTAGTGGTTTTTCATATGTAAATATGGATTAATCGTATGTAATGTGCTGGCTAATTTGTGGATTATGCTTAATTAATATTACATGTATAGGGTTCCATCTGTATTTAGTATGTTACAGTTATAATTTCTCCTAAATTTATTAAATTATTTATTTTATAGGATTAGATGATGATTTGTAATTATATTATGGCTATATATATATATATATATATATATATATTGAAAAATCCAAAATCATATAATTTAGTATACGAAAAAACATCTAACAAACTGTAACTAAAACAATAATTAACAAAACCAAGAGTAACTAAGAAAAAACTAAATATGGAGACAAGTGGCCAAGGCTTGTGACTTGTACTGCGGGGTTAAACATGTTTTATGTGCACAACATTCCCCCTCACTTGCCAAGACCAAACAAATAGAAATTGAAAAAATGAAAATCACAAACTAACCCAAAAGCCGTCAAATGAAGTCCGTGAATAACCTCACCGTTTGCACTAGGTTGAAATTATGTGTATATGGAGTGTTATGAGTTTATATATAGTGGTGAAATAGTGGTGTTAAAATTTTTGGTAACATTTCTTCTGTGACAAACGTTCAAACCTACTGTTAATATCAACTTTGTTATAATACTTTTCTATACTACTTTTGTTTTCCGACTATTTTAATTACTCTTTTTTTACATTATTATATTAGTGTGTCGCAGCCCACATAACATAATGCACATATTGCTCACCCGCAAGAAAAGTGACACATCTCGACAAAAGTAAATTTCACAGGAGAGGCAAAAGAAAATTTGCACGATTTTACTGTAACATGAAATTAAAGCACTTAGCTCTGCATGTAGGAATGAAACCATGCATAAAATCATAAAACCCTTAAAAATGAAGACGTAGGATGATGTTTGGAGGGTAGAGTAATTTTACCTCCCCACAGAATCTACCCCTCTTCTGTGGTAACAAATGGACATATA
Organism: Maratus speciosus; assembly: GCA_963932465.1. Classification (NCBI taxonomy): domain Eukaryota; kingdom Metazoa; phylum Arthropoda; class Arachnida; order Araneae; family Salticidae; genus Maratus; species Maratus speciosus. The sequence continues at coordinate 198,249,884 of OZ010789.1, forward strand.
GCATAATAAAGTGATTTTCCGCATAGCTACACTTATGAAACTGTTTGTTTTGCAAGACACACCTATGACAAACATATTAGTGGAATAAAACGCAAAATGAATTTTTGCAAGATATGTCACTATTCTTATGGGTGAGCGATACGTTTGCGGCCAGTGAGAAAAAAGGTTGAGTTTGGTTTAGAGGGACACACAGAATTCCACTATATTGTGTGGGGGGAAATCATTTGTAGTGCATTTTAATGTTACAGTACTTCAAACATAGTGAAATTGATATACATCATTGTGGTGCACCCACTACCAACATGTTTTCAATAGATTATGGTGTGCACATCATTTATCGTTCATTTAACAGACACACAAAAAAAAATGGATTACTGTATTGACTATGACAGATAACTGTTGGAAGTGAGATTACTGTTGGAAGTGCATTTTCAGATGTAGATGTAGTATGCATTTTTTTAATTTAAATGATAATTATGTAATGTATATAAATTCTATACGTCATATAGAAGGCTGCACAAAACAATTCACACACATTACTGGATATAGACAGTAATGACTGAAAATGGATGTTATTTATGTATATTATTTATGTGCATTTTAAATAATTTATTTGGATATCTTAATTCAGTGTATGAAAAAAATTAATATTCTTAACAATATTCTATTAGTGCTGAAAAGTATTTAAAATTCTATACCTAGTGCATGATTTTTTGTTTTTGTTTTAATATAATAATAAGTTGTAAGTTTATTAGATTTGACTTAAATAAAGCATGCCTGTAATTACCGTTCAAAGAAAAATACAATAGTTACTCTTTTTTCCTTCTCCCTCCTTAAAAAGAAAAACAGAAATCACAATTTCTTTTCTACCCACAATTTTTTTTGTATCTACATCGTTAAAATAAAAATAAAATAAAAAAACATGCATTGACCCTTGATATTAATATTTCTTCAAGGTAGAGATAAATAGTAATATAAAGCTAAATTTTTTCACTTTTATGTAAAATTATTTTAAAACTCTAATCAGAAGATCGTTTTATTTACACAAACACATTTTGCAAATGGTAATACGGCTTGAAATGCAGAGAACATAAAAATATCTCAAAAACCTTTTCTAAGTAATATCGTTTCAGTTTTGTCACAGTAATGTTGCAATTTACAGGCTATAAAGCAGGAACACACATATGAAAAATTTTTAAGCAAAAGATTAATAAATAAAATATTACAAATAAAAGAAAAACAAATGCATACCTGTGAAAAGTTCTCAGGAGTGTTGCTTGTTGTATAATATGCTGTCGAACTTTGTGTGTACATATTTGTGGTTTCAGGAGATGTGTATATAGAAAATGTAGTCCTAAAAACACATAAAATTCATTGTTGAGAGTATCAACTGATATTTATGATTTACAAATGTTTTTTTTTTTTTTTTTAAAAGTAAGGAAAGTTTAAATAATTAAACATAAAGTTTTAAAAGTTAAGAAGTCAAAGTAAATGATACGAATGAATGAGCGAAGAAGGCAGGGGGGAAAGGGCTTTATTAAAATAATACGTATACACCCCATAGCAGAAACTGTGCAGCATGGCAGCGGCGCTGCAGATTTTTGTTAGACCTTGCAGATAAATTTACCAGTTAAAAATAAATACTACTGGACTTAAAAAATTTACTTTAATTTAAGAATTATTGTGTTTCTTATTACATTTTCTTTGTAAAATGCAATTTTTGCTTATTTTATGGGATACTATAAGTATTTAAATAGTATCTTCATTCAGCGTTGTTGGGTCACAGATGAATTTTGGCTTGCTGCAGATGGACACTGCAAATTCTGCTACTGGGCGTATACAGTACTTAACTAAACAATAGTACATACATTCATAGTGTATATAAACAATAGTACTTACATACTATATAAACTCTGCTAATATTCTTAATCAAATATTATGGACAAAAGCAGTATCAAGCAATCTGTATAGATAAGAGAAGCCCTGGATTTGAGATTAATCAACGCACGGCCCAAACTAAAGAACCCGATCGAGATCGCGAAAATTGAGGTAAAAATACTTCTTATCACATAGAGTGCCGCCAAGAAAGGATTTTCTAAAATTCCACCCCTAAGGGAGAAGGGGGTAAAAAAAAGAGAACGAACTTTTTAAAAATCTGATTTTTTAGTTATTTTTCAACTGAAAACACATTTTAGTGTATTTTTGTAAGCTGAATCGAATGGTACTAATCAAATTCTTTTAAGTCCAATAGTTCATCATATATTTCATATTTTTCTAATTTGGCGATGTCTTTGGCGACAAAACCTCAAAAATTCGAATGATGATTTCTAAAAATACATCTGTTACTATAGCAATGAAATAAAATTAAATTGAGTAATTTTGTTAATAATTTTTTTAGGTTAAATAATTAAAACAGCTATATGAGTTAGAAAAAAATTACAAACGCCTTGAAAACTAAACTTTAAAAAAAATTGGTACTTTTTCGCTATACCAACACCATGCCAAAATGTATGCTATTGCGCCATTTATTTCACCCTAACCGTACAAAGGATTTTTATTGCAAACTGTAGCAAACATTTTCTATTTATTGAATGTGAATATATTTTTTTAGTAGTATTATTTAATCGTAGCATTGCAAAACATCTTAATTTGTTATTTTTCGAATAGAAAATATTTATTATTAAATTATAGCTTACATTTATTACTGACACTGACATGGATTTTACCATTTGGCAGTTACTTGATGATGAGGAAGCTGTAATAAAATTATTTCAGAACTTAAGAATTATACATATAAAAAGGTTTTGTTAAAAAACTTGACGTCTTCATTCAAAAAATGAAATGATTACTGCAATGACAGACATGCATATTAAGTACACCACACTGCAATACTAACCTAAGAGACATTTACAATTTCAGACCTGCAGTTTAAGTTAACTTTATTTTATTTCTTTATTGTAAAATATTTATTTGTTCTTTTATTTTAAGTACTGATTTGTACAGATTAAAAAAACAATTGGTGAATGTCTGTAATTTTCAAATGTTATATATTTTAAATGCTCATTTTTGTATCAACAAAATTATTTTTTTTTCAAATGTTTCATTTCATTTTGTGCTAATTATTATGCTTGGCGACAACAGTGTTGGTGTAATAGAAAAATACCAAAACAGTTACTAATTTTATTTAAAACACAAAGAAAAAAGATTTAATAAGAAATAAATATTGGAAATTGGAAAATTTAAATATGAGAGCAATGTTTGTACTGTTTAAAAAAAGTTTTCATTTTCTAAGGTTTAAATTGAAAAAATATTTTGCAATTTGCTCCTAGATAACAAGAAAAACTGGGTACTTTTATGTTAGCCTTGCACAAATCTTGCCAATATCATTTTATAAATTGCAAATACCAGAACTTAATTTTTACTCATCATCATCTACTATAGATACAAAACACAAATTCTTATTTCATTCCGATTGACTTATAACTCAGGTTCTAATGAACAGAATTTTATCTAGACAGATGGCAGTGTTTCAGCCAAGTTCGTCTTGCATACTAGTATTATATTACATGAACCAGTTCGAGCTGTTTTCACCAAATTTCTACACTCTACTACTGAAAATCTATTTGACCTACATACTTGTAATACGGGGTACGTAGTAAGTAGTGATGGGCGATTCTCGAGAATTCGACAATCGAGAAAAATCGTCATCGTAAAAAATCACAATCGATACAGCCATCGATTAATTCATAGAATCTACAATCGAGATGTTTTACAATCGATTATAACGAGAAAAGCTAAAAACAGTTATTGGAAAACTTAGCTATTATTCTGGCCGACAATTTCATAGTAGTGATAGGGCTTAGTGATGGGCGATTCTCGAAAATTTACCAATCGAAAAAAATCGTTATCGTAAAATACACAATCGATACAGTCATCGATTACTTTCGAGAATCTACAAAGGAGATGTTCTAGAATCGATTATTGAAATCATTATTTTTACATATATATAAGGCAGATTTTATTAAATATAGGGTAACTGAAAACAGATGGAATAAAAAAACAACAAACCAAAGGGAAACTATAAAGGACCCATAAGACTGGAAAAGTCTTGTAAGGGTGCCCCCTGGTTGAAAAAAGCTGAAAAAACGCGAGTAGCTATGAAGCAGTAAGGGGAGTTTAAGTATCAAAAATTAGAATTTTTCGGCCATTAGTACCAAAATGGCCAAAGAAATAAGAATCAAAAGCACACCCTAGTGGCAAAAATATGAACTAAAGGATGATAAAAGGGATCAAATTTTTTTATTGATTTTTCTACGTCATTTGAGATTGGATCTTTAATTTCCCCATTTTTATAAAGTCTTCGACTGGAATACATTAAACGAACTAACGCGGGGAGCAAAGTAGGAGGGAGGGGCAAGGAAAGTGCATAATATGAATAAGTGGTCACAGGACTTTCCAACGATATGGCACATGAGGGGTGTCGGCTAAATTTAGTAAAGTGCCCCCGCTCGGGGGCAAAGTAAGGGGAGGGGCGCGTGCGATATATAAAATGAAATAGTAGTCACAGAGCTTTCCAATGATATATCACATGAGGGGTGTCAGCAAAAGATAGAAAAGAGTCCCAACTTCCAGGATTCCAATTATCATGCCCCCCCCCCCCCCCCCGAAATATACCCTGCCCATCCTTCTCTTTGAAATTTTCATGTATTAAAAATTATTTATCGGAGGGCTCCGTAAAAAAATCCGATCTAAAATGTTTAAAAACGCTAGGATTTCAAAAAAGTTCGAAAAGTGCCTCTCTCGGGGCGCCAAACTAAGGAAGGAAGAAGAAAGGTTCATAATATGAAAGAGTAACTTTGCGATGATAACCGAAAACTTTCCAATGATAGATCAAATGACTGGTCCAAAAAAAGTTAGAAATCTACCCCTCCCACTTGGGTTCCCTCTTTTATCCTAGAATATACCCGGAAATCACGCAGCCCCACTTTTAAAATTTTATATTTAATAAATAATATTTATCGGAGAGCTCCATTAAAAAACCTCATTTAATGATATTTATTGTAGAAATCTCTACAATTAAAAAAAAAAGTCACCCCCGCACCGCTTCCCCCCCCCCCCCGAACCCCTTCCGGAATTCAACTCTGGGAGGAGAAAGGTTCATAATATGAAAGAGTGGTGAAAGGACTTTCCGATGATATGTCAAGGAGAGGTTTGGTAAAAGTTTGAAAATTACCCACCCCCCCTTTCCTTTGTGCACTCTCGCGCACCCCAGAATTCACTCACCTTCCTCTTTGAACTCTTTATATTTAATAAATAGTATTTATCTGAGTCTCCCGGTATGGGGCAGCTTGGCAGAGCTAAAATAAGAGAAACATTGAAAATTCGTGGCAAAATGACACTAAATTTAACAGTAAAGTTTGAAACTAGGACTATACAGAACTGAATACATAAACCACTATGCTTCATAACCCACATCGGTTAATAGCAATAAAATGATAAGTGCCAGTTAAACTGATGGCATTGAGCTCACAGGTTATTAACACTAACTGTATATTGTACTCTTATTTCAAAGAATAATGTCCCTCAAATAATAAATGAAGGGAAATATCCCCCGTTTGCCCCTTTTATACTTAACCAATGAACCTCCAAATCTAATCAGGGAAACTCCTTAACTATAATAAAATAGTATATCAAATTTGAAGCAAATCAGATAATTCTGCATGAAAAAAAGGAACATATCGCTAAATTAAGGGTGGTCTAGCCCCTTTAACCCTTTTATACTTAACTAATGAACCTCCAAATCTAATCAGGAAAGCTCCTTATCAGAACAAACATAGAAAAAAAAATTAAAGTAAATTGAATAATTCTCCATGAAAATCCATTTATCTGAATTAAGGGGACTTGCTCCCTTTTCGCCCTTGTATACTTAACTAATGAACCTCCAAATCAAATGAAGGAAGCGCCATATCAGAATAAATCGGTGTATTAAATTTGAAGCAAATCCAATAATTCTGCATGAAAAACCCTTTTATCTAAATTAAGGGGAGACTAGCCCCTCCCCTTTATACTTAACCCATAAACCTCCAAATCTAATCAAGCAGCTTCTTAACATAATAAACCGGTATCCCAAATTTGGAGCAAATCTAATAATTCTGCATGAAAAACCCATTTATCTAAATTAAGGAGGGGTCTACCCCCCTTTCCCCCCTTTATACTTAACTAATGAACCTCCAAGTTTAATCAGGGAAGCTCCTTAACATAATAAACCAGTATACCAAATTTGGAACAAATCAAATAATTCTGCATGAAAAGCCCATTTATCTAAATTAAGGGGGGACCAGCCCCCCTTCTCCCCCTTTATACTTAACCCGTAAACCTCCAAATCTAATCAAGGTAACTTCTTAACGTAATAAACCGGTATACCAAATTTGGAGCAAATCGAGTAATTCTGCATGAAAAACCCATTTATCTAAATTAAGGGGGGGGCGAACCAGTCCCCCTTCTCCCCCTTTATCTTTAACCAATGAACTTCCAAGTTTAATCAGGGAAGCTCCTTAACATAATAAACCGGTATACCAAATTATGAGCAAATCAAATAATTCTGCATGAAAAGCCCATTTATCTAAATTAAGGGGGGGGGGTCTAGCCCCCTTCTCCCCCTTTATACTTAACCCTTTCAGGGGCGGTGGCTAGGACGTCTATCCACCAACTTTAGAAATTTTTCTCTAGGAGTGCAGTGGCTAGATTGATTAACCACCTATACGAAAAGTCAGCCAATACTTATAAAATGAAAACAGAGATGGCAGCACTAACCCAGCTTTTAAACATAATATGAAAAAAAATTTTGAAATGATCATGTCGAGAGAAAAATTTTCGAAGTTTATTTATTCTTAATTTCTTTAATTGCTTTATGTATAAAAAAAACTATGGTAGCGTATATATACTGTTATTGACCTTTTCAATGCATTAGAGTAACACACAATCTAGGATAAATAATTTTAGTTTGATTTTTGAGAGTAATTCTGTGGTGGCTAGAACGTCTAGCCACCGCCCTCTTAGGAAAATTATTGTTCTGCTGGGGAACGGAATTGCGTTTCTTTCTCTTTGCGATAAACAGAGAGGCGGGATTTGTGTTATTGAAGGGTGGTGAATATAAACAAAGGGGAATGGTGGAATGTAAATAAAAAAAATGAAAAATCAAGGAGATAAGAGGCTTTTATAGAAAACAGTTCAGTTTTTCTGTTTAGAGCTCAGACTGAGGTTGTCTTTCACTCTCGTTCTTATATCGTGCTTTTTCGAGATAGATTTTATTTCTGTAGCATTCTAATTTACTTGTTTTCATTTCATACATTTTATAAATACTTAAAATTGATATAATTTGATATATTAGCAATAATGCCTAGAAAAGGCTTATCGTTAGATGAGGCTATTGCTCTATTTGAAGAATTACCTTCAGATGATGAATCTGCTGTGTCTGACAACAGTGATTGTGAGGAAGAATATATTCAAAATTTACCTCAAGAAGAAATTTCTTCCAGTTCTGAAGATGAACAAATCAATGAATTAGAAGGCCCTAGTTGTTCCAGAGGAGGTGTAAATTGGAGCAAAAATTTCAGAAGCCGCTCTGTTCCAGAATTCATTGAAGAAAGTGGTCCAGCAACTGAGATCCTAGATGTTGAAAATCCAACACCACTTGGAATATTTTTCATGTTTATTAGCATGAAATTATTGGAAGATATAGTCTTTCAATCAAATTTATATGCTACACAGTTGGGAAAATCTTTCACTGCATTAGATATTGATGAATTTTTAAGATTTATTGCAATAAATCTACTCATGGGAATAAAACGTTTACCAAGCTATAGAGATTATTGGTCCAGCTCTCCCGACTTGCATGATCAATATATATCGCAACAAATGTCAGTAAAACGTTTCGGGTGGATTTTGTCCCATTTGCATATTAATGATAATTCTTTGCAACCAAAAAAAGGAACTGATAATTATGATAAGTTATACAAACTACGAGCATTTTTAAATCATTTATCAGAAAAGTTTCTTTCATTATATAGGCCCTCTCAAAATCAAGCTATTGACGAATCAATGGTCAAATTCAAAGGACGTTCTTCTTTGAAACAATATTTACCTAAGAAGCCGATAAAGAGAGGCTATAAAGTATGGATGCGTTGTAATGAAAGCGGATATGCTAGCCAGTTTGAAGTTTACACAGGTAAGGTTAGCAATCTTGTAGAAAGGAATTTGGGAGAAAGAGTTGTTCGCACTTTGTGTGAACCAATATATGGTAACAACCATAAACTATTTATGGATAACTACTTTACTAGTTATAATTTATTCAAATTTTTAGAAACAAAAAACATATTCGCATGTGGAACAGTGAACATGACAAGGATAAATTTGCCGAAAAACTTAAAGGCGGAAAAGGACTTGTCAAGGGGAGATTTTGACTGGGCGTCAAGTGAAGACGGTATAATTTGTCTTAGATGGAAAGATAAACGAGGTTTATGCATATTATCTTCTTTGGAAAATGCAACAAACATTACAAATGTTGAGAGAAAAGAAAGGGATGGTCAAATAAATCTGGTATCATGCCCTCAAGCTATTATTGATTACAATAAAAACATGGGATTTGTTGATAGGTTTGATCACCTGAAAAGCTTATACGAAATTGATAGGAAGAGTCATAAATGGTGGCATAGACTTTTTTTCCACTTCTTAGATGCAACAGTTGTAAATTCGTATATCATTTAGAATATGCTTCCTGAAAAAAACAGTGATTTTGAAACTATGAAAAGTTTCAGGCGTGAAATAATTCGTGAACTTTTATTAGTCGGTACAAAAAAGCCCATAAAGAGACGTTCCTCAAGTTCCAAATCTGTTCCTGTAAAACAGCACAAACCACAAATTCCTGTAGATGAACGAACTGAATATGCAAAACATATTCCTGTCAAAATGGAAAATGGCTTATATAGAAGATGTGCTCTTTGTAGCACAAAAAAAGATGTGCATCGATCGCGTTGGTTATGCAAAGAATGCAATGTGCCACTATGCATGCAAGCAACAGGGGATACTTGTTTTCAAAAATATCATGCAAAGTAGATATATTTTCATAAAACGTGTTGAACTTTGATTTTAAACTGCTTACAAACTGATTTTAAACAGACTTAATATTTTTTTAATGCTTATATTCTTTTATCTATAATTTATCAGTTGATTATTTCGTTATAAGAAAAAGGTAAGCAATTATTGTATTTTATATTATATAATTAATCAATACCAAAATTTATTATTATAAGTATATTTTTATATCATAATTATAATTTTTATACCTTAAATATGTTAATTTATGTTTTCTTATGATAACTAATGAAAAATTGTTTACAACAACAATTTTAATTGTTTACAATTTTAATGTTTACAATTACAATTTTAATTGTTTACAACAATAATTTTAAACAGTTTTATGATCTTAAAATTTTTTGTATTATTGTATGCATAAGTTGTGAGTAAATTAATTTGTTATTAAAAAAAAAAGTTAGTAAGTATTGCATTTTATATTGTATAATGAATCAAAATCAAAATTTGTCCTCCTAACTACATTTTAATAGCAAAATTATAATTTGTATTCCTTAAATATGTGAATATTGGTTTTCTGATGTCAAATAAAAAAAGTTACCTAAGTGCGCGGTGGCTAGAACGTCTAGCCACCACCCACAAAAAAATCCCCCCATCAGAAATTTTTTTATTCGTCAAATAAGGCATGGAGTACATATGTACTTTATAATATATATGTAATTAAACAGAAATTCAAGCATTATTACTTCGTGCCCCTGAAAGGGTTAACCCGTAAACCTCCAAATCTAATCAAGGCAACTTCTTAACATAATGAACCGGTATACCAAATTTGGAGCAAATCGAATAATTCTGCATGAAAAACCCACTTATCTAAATTAAGGAGGGGGTCTATCCCCCTTTCCCCCCTTTATACTTAACTAATGAACCTCCAAGTTTAATCAGGGACGCTCCTTAACATAATAAACCGGTATACGAAATTTGGAGCAAATCGAAGAATTCTGCATGAAAAACCTATTTATCTAAATTAAGGAGGGGGGAGGACCAGCCCCCTTCTCTCCCTTTATCCTTAACCAATGAACCGTCAAAACTAAACAGCGGAACGCCTTATCAGAATGAACATAAAAAAAATTGAAGCAAATCGTAGATTTTAATCAAGAGTTATCGCGTTACGTACATACATACAGTACGCGTACAGTACATGCATACACACAGAACCGACGGGTACATTAGCTCTCAGGCTTAGATAGCCTGTGAGCTAAAAAGAGATTGGATAAGCAGATGGACTCCTTTGAGAAATTATGACTTAAACCAGAAATACGGTAAGTTTGACTCTGAAAGCTTCATTTCCATCTCGCATTTCGGCAAATCTCATCTCGATGATTTTTCCAGCATTTCGACGCTTCCAGATGGCAAACTGCTCGATGGTTGGGTCTCTCGCGGTTTTAAACCTTTCGGGACAGGAAGTCTCTCGAGAGTTTCCTCTCGCCCTTTTCAACCTTTCCCGATGGGAAGCCTCTGGCTTGTTACTCTCGTCCTTTTCGAAATCTCCCAATGAAAAGCCTTTCGAGGATTTCTCTCGCGCTTTTCAACATTTCGCTATGAGAAGCTTTTCGAGGATTTCTCTCGTCCTCGGCAGAGAAGAAAAGTAAGAAAATTTATCGAGAGTACCAAGGGACGAGATAGAGAAAAAGGCATGACAATGAGCTGTGAAATGAAGCTTTAATTTTCAAAGTTTCTCTTATTTTAGCCCTACCAAGATGTCACATACCTGGAACCCTCCGATAAAAATTATTTATTAAATATAAAATTTTCAAAGAGGAAGGTGGGTCGGGTGATTTCGAGGGAGGAGGACGTGAGAGTGGATTCATGGGGTGCAATTTTAAAAATTTTACCGAACCCTTCCTGTGGCATATAATCGAAAAGCCCTTTGACCACTCTTTCATACTATGAACCTTTCTTCGCTCAAAGGGGGGGGGGGGGAAAGGGGCGAACAAATTTTTAAAACCGTAGCCGATTTCTATAATAAATTTAAATATCACTTTAAATATGGGTTTTTTATGCAGTCTTCCGGTAAATATTATTTATTGAACATAAAAATTTTAAAGTGGCTGCTGTGTGAATTCCGGTGTGAAAGAGTGGGCCCACGGGGGGGAGAGAGGGGGAGCAATTTTCAAACTTTCTTTGGACCAGTCATGTGATATGTCATAGGTAAGCTCTCGGATGACTCTTTCATATTATGAGACTTTCTTCCTCCCCTCCCCAATTTGGCCCCCACAGCGAGGGTAGTTTTTTCTGCTTTTATCATTTTAGATCGGATTTTTTTATGGAGCCCTCCGCTAAATATTATTTATAATATATGAAATTTCAGGACACTTTTCCAAATTTAGCCAAGACTCCTCATGTGACATATCGTTAGAAAGGTTTGTGACTACTTATTAGTGCTATGCACTTCCGGTGGCCGCCCCCCTCCACTTTGCCCCCCCCGGAGGACACTTTTCCAAATTTAGTCAGTACCCCTCTTATGAGATATCGTTGAAAAGGTCTGTGACTACTTATTGATGTTATGAGCTTCCGGTGACAGTCCCCCCCACTCTTTGCCCCCCCTGGGGGACACTTTTTCAAATTTAGTCAAGACCCCTCGTGTGAGGTATCGTTGGAAAGGTCTGTGACTACTTATTGATGTTATGTACCTACGATGTCCCCACCACCACTCCCCCCCCCCCCCGGCGGGCACTTTTCCAAATTTAGCCAACACCCCTCATGTGAGATATCGTTGGAAAGGTCTGTGACTATTTATTGATGTTATGTACCTCCGGTGACAGTCCCCCCCACTCTTCCCCCCCCCTGGGGGACACTTTTTCAAATTTAGTCAAGACCCCTCGTGTGAGGTATCGTTGGAAAGGTCTGTGACTACTTATTGATGTTATGTACCTACGATGTCCCCACCACCACTTTCCCCCCCCCCCGGGCACTTTTCCAAATTTAGCCAACACCCCTCATGTGAGATATCGTTGGAAAGGTCTGTGACTATTTATTGATGTTATGTACCTCCGGTGACAGTCTCCCCCAATTTGCCCCTCTCGGGGGACACTTTTTAAAATTTAGCCAAGACCCCTCATGTGAGATATCGTTGGAAAGGTCTGTGACTACTTATTGATGTTATGCTCCTCCGGTGTCCATCCCCCCATTTTGAACCCCCCCGGGGGGACACTTTTCCAAATTTAGCCAAGACCCCACATGTGAGATATCGTTGGAAAGGTCTGTGACTACTTATTGATGTAATGGACCTCCGGTGACCCCCCCCCACACTTTTCCCCCACGGGGGTGTTTTTCTAAATTTAGCCGAGACCCCTCATGTGACATATTGTTGGAAAGGCTTATGACCACTTACTCATGTTATCCACCTCCCGCACCCCTCCCCCCCTTTCCCCCCACGGGGAGGGCATTTTTATAAATTCAGATCCAGACTTCTCATGTGACATATGGTTGGAAAGGCCTAAAGACCTGTGACGACTTAATCATATTATGCAGCTGCTGTGCCCCTCCGCTCGCTTTGACCCCTCCCCCAAGAGATCTGGTCCGACGTTCATTCGTTTCGATATTATATTTTTTACAAGATTTTGTAGTGCGTGCACACCACACCCGCCTGCTATCAGTGCCATATATAGCGGGTAACCTGTTCGTGATTTCATATTACAAGATTACGTATAAATTATGGGCCCCGTTTAAAGGAGAGGCCCGCTAGCGGTCGAAGTCACCTAGTCTTTATTAACATCGACTCATTCCAGTTCACCCGCAGACGATTCTTGATAAATGTATGACGTTTATAATACATAATATATGATTTATAAAAGAAATTTGCAAACTGTAGTCATCGAGAAAAAATTTATACAATCGAAAAATATCGAGATGTCCATACAATCGAGAAAAACATCTCGTTATCGCCCATCACTAGTAGTAAGACCCCCCTAAATACCCAGAATCCAAAATTATATAAATAAAGCATAATTAGTTTCTGAGATAATGACATTTGAAAATGTCTGAAAATCGATAATTTTATCACTGACTGACTCACTCATCAAAAAGATCGTATATATCTACGGCACCTACAAACTTCAAATTTGGTGCGAAGTTCGTTTACACTATAAAACTAAGGAATCGAAAAAAAAATTGTGAAAATCGATTAATTACCCACTTCAGGCTGTCCATTTTTACTTTAACATTATGTCTATTAGGCGAAATTTTAATTTGCCAAAAAAAGAGCCAAATGATGAATCCGGCCTGACCATGCAGCAAAATCACCTGAATATCAGCCATTTTCCTTTAATTTCAGAGAATTAATTTTTTGAATAATACTGCATAAAATTTACCTTTTTATACACATTGTGGAAAAACAAAAACATCTTGAGAGATACATATGTCGAAATACGCATGTATTTCGCGACATCCGTAGTTGAAATTAGTCTAATCCCAGAATTAAAAATGTAAACAAAAGGAGAGTCATTCTAATGATTCAAATAAATATTGGTCATGGATGTGTGACTACCATGGGTCTAGGCAGTCTAGCTGTGGACAACCTTGGAGTGTCTTGGATTCTCAATGTCAGTGTTACAGGTACCCTATAGATTGTCACTGAGTATAAAGGTAGTCTATTGATTCCCGCTGAGTATAAAGGTACTCTACCATTTGCCGCTGAGTATAAAGCTAGTGGAACGGGAGCCGGCAGCACAGACAATCACCTCATCGAGTTCACGGCTGAAATTCCAGAATTAGTTAAAACTCGATTCGCATATTAAAACGCAATCGGTCTTCCAAGTCATATCTTGGTGCAAAACACCTAAAAACCCGATTTTAGCGGTTGACTCATAGGTTTACCATTGTGTTTTACTGCTTCCAGTCCTCAATGTTTTTTATAGTTTTGGGTGCAGGAAAGCACAATGGTAAACCCACTAGTCAACCGCTAAAATCGGGTTTTCAGGTGTTTTCCACCAAGATATGACTTGGCAGACCGATTGCGTTTTATTATGCGAATCGAGTTTTCACTAATTCTGGAATTTCACCCGTGAACTCGATGAGGGGATTGTCTGTGCTGCTGGCTCCCAGTCTATAATGCTTGCAGGACTATCAAGTAGGATTTCGATGTTGTTCGATACCGACACGAATTTTCAAACTGTTGGATACGGAGGCTTTTAAGATGCAAATTCTTGCTATGCTGTAGTTTCAGTAGGCGAATTCAAATTTGAATAAATACTGCCTGTTTACTTTGAAGTTTATATGCTGAGTGTAAAAAAAAAATGTCAATTGTTAGTATAAAAAAATGCTGGCAGAAGAATCGAATGCTACATTTAACGAACCATTTTGAGTTGTTTTCGCCAATTTTCTAATGAAAATCTATTTGACCTACGAGATTGTACAGATCTGCACTGTTTTATTGACAGTCCAAAAGTTTCAAAAATAAAGAAAGAAATGTTTTGAAATCTTGACTTGTATAAATATTATATGATTGTTGTTGTTTCAAAAAAGAAACAATAAAAATTTGGAATCAACGTATTTCGTTTCAAAACCTACATTTAATATAGCAGTATCTAGTTATATAAAATCCAAGTCTGTGTATCCCTCACAATTCTGGTTGGACCGCCTCATTGTAATGAATAATTGTTGAAAAATACTAATAGCAGGGTTACCACAATAACGCCAAATTTTGACCAACTTGTCCAAATATCGCTAAATCTGTCGATAAAAATAAGTTGTCATATATGAAGCCAACTTGGCGATAGATCGCTAATTTGGCGAAATTCCCATTGAAATTCATTATTTTTCCATAGTCTAGCTCACCGAAATTTAATTTAAACTCCGTGCATTTAAGGCTTATTTTTTTTCAAAATATATGGGTCAGAATTTAAAGTGTAATGTACGAAAATGTATGCCAAATATTTTGTTTTAGGAAATTTAAATTAAATTGAATGTTAAAGGAATATATAAATATTATATACAATAATCCGAACTAGAGTGAAAATTAGCCAGAGTCAGGAATTGAACCCGGGACTACAACGTACCAGGCTGTTGCTCTAACCGCTGAGCTACTCCGGCCGATACCTGGATCTGCAATTTTTCACTAATAAACCATGCTGGGAAAGTCACCAGCCATCTATACGACAGCCTTGGATGACCAAACAATGATGAATAGATTTTTACTATTACATCGATCTACGATATACAATAAAACACACAATTATCGAATTAAATGTTGGCTAGTGAATAAACCGCTTTGAAAATCGCTTGTAAACATATCACAAATGATTAACTAAAGTGTCTAAAAATGTTGTAACTGTACAAAAAATAATGATATCTAACAAAAGCATGACTGAAAAAAAAAAAAAAAAAATCTGCCAAGAAAAGAAGTGATATCTAAGTGGGTGCCAAATTCAAATAGAATTCATTCAAACTTACCTACTGAAGTATTATAGCATAGTTTAAATTGTTTAAAAATTAAAATTATTGATGGCATATTAATAATAAATCTAGAACTTGGCAAGTTTTTGATAAATGTTATGCCTATCATTTTCATGTCTTAATGAAATGATGATGTTAATATTAATAATAATGTTATTATAAACAACTGACTCATGTTAATGATTTAATAAACCAATAAACACATAGATACACTCCCTCTCGTCTTTGGTTATCACTCTAGCGACCCTCTCCCTCTCCGGAAACCTCAATGCAATCAGACAAAGAGACAGATACACTTAAGCTTGTTCATCATTCTAGAGACTGCACTCCTTTAAGGAGCCTCAAAACACTCAAATTAAGGCTTCCAAACATGAAATAACAAATTTTGATATAATAATGTCATTAATAAAAATAAATGACTCGTAGGTAAAAACTTGCCAAGTTCTAGATTAATATGCTATCGATAATTTTAATTTTAAAACAATTTAAACTATGCTATAATACTTCAGTAGGTAAGTTTGAGTGAATTCTATTTGAACTTGGCACCCACTTAGATATCACTTCTTTTCTTGGCAGTTTTTTTTTTTTTTTTTTTTTACGGAACTTGGCTCTTTTTTTTTCACAGTCATGTTTTTGTTAGATAGAACTTACACTGTTAGTTAAGTAATTTGTTTCAGAAGTGTTTTAATGTAAAAAAAAAAAAAAATCTATTCTGCTTAATAGCTACGGGAGTTTTAAAATTAGGTGAACCCAATTATGAAAGATTACCTTTTATTTAAAGTTCTACTGAATAGATTTTGATGCTATGTGGGAAAGTTCTCAGTGGTGTAGTAAAAAACTAGAGGATGTAGACTATATGCAGAGAGTATATACTAGAGAATATATATGCTATAGCTATGGAAGGTCTGCAGAGTTTCTTAAAAAATCCAGGATATATAATGTAGACCCACCCCTACAACAATGAGAGTTCTATAATCTCCTAAACAGGATTATTAAAGATATATTTAAATATAACTATCTATAATATATATAAAATGCAAAGAGAAATTTCGTTTTGGCCGCTTACAACTTGAGTTCTGCTGAATAAATTTCGATGGGACTTACATTGTTAGATAATTTTTTAGAAAAAAATTCGGTATATCATATTGTTCTACGTTGCTTAGTTAAATAATTATGGAGGGAAATTCAAAATCAGATGAACACGATTATAAAAGATTGGCTTTTTTAAATGTTCTGCTGAGTGGATTTTGATGGGACTTAAACTGTTTATTAGATAATTTTTAGGGAGGTTTTGATACATTTGCTAGTTTAAATGATTCTGCTAAGTGGATTTCGGTCAAACTTGCTCGGTTAGTTAATTTTTCAGGAAATGCTTTAGTATAAAACACATATCGTCCTAGGTTGCTTGATTACAGAATTTTGGCTGAAAGTTCTAGAATCAGGTGAACACAATTATGAAAGATTAGTCTTTTTAATAGGTTCTATTGGACGGATTCCAATTAGAATTGCATTGATAAATTTTCAGAATAAGGGTTTTAGTATATTGCATATTGTTCTATCCTACTTTACCAAATCCTACAGTAAAGGATCAACTAAAAAAGTTGATCCTTAACAGCTCAAATTTTACCTGCCCTAATAGAAGATATAATAGCATAATGACGTCCATATCATTGGTAATAATTCAGATGGGCATTCCAGGTAAAATGTCCATACTGCTTTTAAATGCATGATCAAATTCAAAGATATATTTTGTTTGATTCAAGATTTGTTTAGAAAAACCGACCAGCTTAGTGGGCGAAGGCTGCTAGTATATTTAATAAAATATATTAGCATAGCCCAAAATTTGTACTTATGATAACACATAAATAACAGAATATTTACCATAATTTTTGATGTAATTTTGGATTATAACATTATATCTAAGTATGGTAAAATTATGTGCATTATAATTTTATAATTCAAATTTGGAGATGAAAGTTAATGGAGTCCATGTAACACATAAATACCGATATTTTTAAGTACAAAAGAATAATTAAATCAATGCTGACAATTTTTAAGTATAGTATTTTTCTCAAACTCTGAAAAAAATAATATATTGCAGGCATTTATCAAATTTAGAAAATCAATAAAGCTATTTATATCATTTCAATTAATTTATACAGAGATGAGAAATACTTGATAAAGCACTAAATATACTAAATGTTTCATGAGAATTATTCAAAAGTAATAACATCTGATTAACTCTAAAGTTAAAGTTTAAAAAAATTAATGTTAATTAAGGTCTAATGTTAATAAAAATTTAAGCTTTTATGTGGCTTCCAATCAAAACATGTTTATTAAAATTAGGACACCCTTTTTTATTGCACAAACAAATTACTCATAAAATTAATTAAAAAAGATATTCTAATTTTTCTTATTAAATGTTTCCCAGAGAAATAACCACAAACTGACAAATAAAAAGCAAAAACAGTGCAGACCTAATGCAAATATATAAAATAAAAGTAAAAACAGATTTTTATACACACTATAAGTTTTCTTACTTAAATTTTATTTTAAACTTACCAGGAAAGTTATCGGATTTGTCAGGGAGTATTCACATGAAAATTTTAGAGGTGAACAAACCACAGATTCAACGTGTGGCATTTTGTAATTGCATAACGTGGAATAGGACAAGTAAAATGGGTACCTTCTTGTAATATTTGCAAATTAAAGTGGAGAAAATAAGAATGAAATATTACTGATGATGCACTATAACTATGACACCGTATTTCAATAAGTATATATATGTAGAGATAATCTGCATAAATTTCTTTTAAGCTTATGTTCCCGAAAGCAGAATACTATGAAATTTGCGACGTACGTCGCAGAACAAACGCCTGAGCTGCAGAACAATTCTGTTCAAATGTGGGGGAAAAAAAAAAAATCAAAACAATCGCGATTTTCTGAGAATGTAAAAGTTCAGCCGTGTACCATTCATTATTCTGAAGGGGAAAACGCCGCGCCGCAAGATGTTTCTAACATCTCTGAGCTCCCCGATTCGGCCGGCTAACCCATGACTATGAATCATCCGAGAATGAAGACAAAGCCCGAATCCAGTTAGATTTTCGCTGTTAGTGAAACGAGATTGACCAATCAGAAGCCTGCATTTTTGCAAACAGTGAAAAGTTCGCAAAAATGCAAGCTCCTGAGTTGTTAATCCTGTTTCGCTAACAGCGAAAAATCTATCTCGATTTCGGCTATAGTACAGCTCAACTTTGCCATGTGCTCTTTTTCTTCTAATGCATGTTTGAATATCGTATCGTAAAGGTGCACGCATAGGACTGCCGCAGCATTTGCATTATTTATTTTTGCGTTACCGTTTTTTGTCAAATATGCGCATTTGAAATTTTAATTTCAAGCTTTTTTTCTGCAGCAAGATTGAGTACTTGTTAAACAGATAATTTTTTTCTTTCAAAGCGATGCGATAATTATGTCGGCTCGAGATAAAGTATCCTGCTTCGACTGCGATGCTCGAATAATTTTAAAAAACTTGAAAGTACACTATCAGCGTTTTCATCCTACTAAGCCTGTGAAACATCGCTCCATTAATGAAAAAGGCGTTGATAAATTGTTTAGCAATCTTAAAAGAAAATCTGAAGATGAGAATGCCAATGAAATTTCTTCGAAGAAATTGGGAAAATCTGAAGAGGAGAATGCCGATGAAATTTCTTCAAGGAAGTTGGATGTAGAAAGCAGTGGAAAAGGTTTTGAAGCCACCGCTCCGTTGGAGGAACATTTTACAAATTCATCAAGAGCCATAGCCAACAACACCCATAATGCTTTGTGTGAAAATAATTTAAGCTCTGTCATTGAAAATGAAAACCAGAATGAAGACTGTGTTTCTGTGAATAAAGACATCCTGAATAAAAATTTTGCTGTCGATTCAAGGTAAGAGTTTTTCCGATGTTCTCTTTTATAAAATTCTCATTTTTTATCGTTTCAATTTAAAATTGTAAACTCCCGATTATCCGCGATCGGCTTTTCGTATCCTCGGCTGCCGCACCACGCAATTCCGTGGATAATCGGCAGTTTATTGTATAGTAATTTTTGGAAGGAATGCCACGGCGTTTGTGTGTTAAAAAATTATTTTTATTAATATTACAAAATTACTTTATTTACTATTACAGGCGATGTTTATTTAATGTATATTTGTTTCTACGTTTTTGCCGGTATTTTAATTGCGGTGTTTACGCCGATTTTTAAAAATGAGATTTTTTATAATGCAGCGTTTACGCCGATAAATGTTACTTCCGAAAATTACTGTAACAAAAATTATTATTCCAAAACTGCCAACTCTTCCATTTTTAATGAAAGACTCATTTGATACATTCCTGTTATTTACAAATAAATTTTAATTCGTGTTGGAAAATGAGACTATGAGAGTGGTTAAATATTGTTGATAGACTAATATAATAATGAAAAAACTGAATTATTAAAAAACAATTTTTAAAGAAATTCCTTTATGTTCATTACTGGCACATCTAACCTATATATATATATAAAGGAATCATTTTTACAAAACCAAATTTTTCTGAAAAGGCCTTTTTATGAATTTGAATTTTGTGAAGAGGTCCCATTAAATTAATTTTGTGAAAAGGCCCCATTAAATTAATTTTGTGAAAAGGCCCCATTAAATTAATTTTGTGAAGAGGCCCCATTAAATTAATTTTGTGAAGAGGCCCCATTAAATTAATTTTGTGAAAGGGCTCATTAAATAAATTTAGTTTAGTGAAGAGGCTCGTTATATAAATTTTAATTTTGTGAAGAGGCTCATTATATAAATTTTAAGTTTGTGAAAGGGGCTGTACGATACAACAGGCCTAAATCAATCCCTGATCCCGAAATGGATTAAACCAATTAATGTTTTATTGTTATTTTGTTTTTACTGCAGAATTCTTTTGATGCAGAAAATGAATTAAAATACAGTCAACTCTGTGAAATCCGCCGATGTATAATCTGCAAATGTCTATTATCTGCACTACATGTTGGAATATAAACAATGAAAATTGTCATTCTAACTGTTAAACTCATAAAGTTAAATTTGGTGTATATTTTTTTGTTATCAATTTTCCCAATGGATAAATATTTAAATATATTGGATATAAATATTTAAATTTCTTTGAGTAACAAAATTTTATCTTGAACAAGAAGTAATGAGTGTTTGTAGACTACAGAAAAACATTATTGACAACAAACCAAAACTGAAACTACCACTATGTAGTGTCAATGTGTAAAATTCGTGTTGTATATAATTTAATTTTTCTTTAATTGTAATTATCAAACATATTCAACCAATGTTGCATTATGTTTTTTTTTTTCCATTGTAATTATAATTTTTGTGCAGTTGTTCTTAATTTGTAGTCAGACTTTAAAAAATAAAATTTAAACAAAGGTATGATCTGCACAAATGTATAATCCATAAAGCCCTTGGTCCCTAAGTGTGCAGATTTCACACTGTTGGCTGTATTACTTTTAATTGTTTGAAGAACACGCACTGAAATATACTTCTATTACAGGTCTTGATGATCAAATCAAAACATTAAAAACAAATAATATCAAGGAGGTGCCATTCCCCCAAACAACATCTGGAGTGCAGAAATTTGATGCCATGAATCTGCTTACAGATGAAGTACATGATAGTCTTTTCACAAATGCAAGAACTATAGATGGTTTATTAAAGTGGGCACCAGACAATACATTTGTAAGAACTGAAGGTGGCTTAATGTGCAAAGCATGCTCTTCAACTCTGTCATATGATTTTACTAATGAGAAGGATTCATTTATTTGTGAGAATATGACAGTTAGCTTCAGACAATTAAAATATAATCTAAAAAGGCATATTAAATCAGCCACTCATGAAAAGCAGTCTTTGGCAATGAAAGAAAGAGAAGAAGAAGAATTGAAATTAAAAGAATACGGTAAGCAAATAGCTATTAATTGTGCTTCAGCAGCATATATGAGTTACAAATTAGATACGTCTTATTCCAGTTATGAAAATATCATCACAGAATTTTACAACAGTGGAGCTTCCGTGGGACAAAAAAATCACTCAAAAGAATTTCCCAGACTGTTTTTACCCCACGTATATTCTTCTCTATCTAAAGCTATATGTTCTTATATTATGAACGAAGGAGTGCCGATTGGCATAGTAGCCGATAAAATGACAGTTAATCATAGAACAAGGCACATTATCGGACTTAGGGTTCCAATTTTTGATATTAATAATCATAAATTATTTGAAAATATCTATTTAGAACACCATTTTTGCGATGATGTAAGTGGAAGAGGTTTGAGTAGCAGCATAATTAATACACTTAAAAAATTTGGTCTAACCCTTCCTTATATTAGAGAACATCTAGTTGGGCTTGCAGTAGATGGGCAATATATTCGACTAGGAGTGATAGACCACTTAAAAGAAGTTCTTGTTCGCCAAGATATCCCAGTATCTTGGGATCCCATGCATAGACTTGAATTAGTGCAGGTGCATTCCAGCAATAGATTAGTACAAGATTGCCTCTCTTTTATAAATTCATGCATGAAAGAATTCATGTGGGGAACATCCTATGAATGCCTTAATAAGTGTGCTGAAGAATTGGATATGTTTTTATATAAACCAAAAATCTTTAAAACTATGAAGTTTGTTTCCCACTCTGTAAATGTTATTCAAACATTTGTGAAAGACTATACAGCATTAGTCGCAGCCAGTGAAAAACTTGAAAATGATAATTTTAGAGATAAACTCATTTCAAAAAGAAACATTTTTAATATATTAGTAATTGCTGATGTTATTTGTGCACTTGCAGCTACTTCCAAACGGGTTCAACAGACTGACCATCTTCCTTGTAGAGCTGTAGCAAACCGCACATATTCGTTACTAAGTAACGGGTATTCTCTAAGATACGAAATACCGAATCGGTACTTCGAAATACGACTCGTTAGTCGTTACTGCGTCAATACGCAGCCGAACAAAATGAAACTAACTTCAAATGCTGCTTACGCTTGTATAATTCATGAATGGAGCAGATAGCCGGATGCGGTAAAAGATGCGAATTTGTATTCAGACTCGGATATTTCGGCGTTAGTTGTTTACGTATCAGTGTATGCGTATCATTCTGTTAGTATCATTTATTCTCAAATCTCAAACGATTTTGATTTCGTAGGGGCTTGTTGATTCCTTCATTATGGAAAGAAAAAGAAGCAAAGCTATTTTATACCCTGAGCTTGCAGTATCATCTGAAAGAATTTTTTTTTTTGAAAATCAGGTTATATATTATCTGAAAGGCGTGCTTCATTAAAACCAAAAAAAAAAAAAAAAAAAAAAAAAAAAAAATGGAAAAAATATTATTTAAAAACATAAATCAAAGATTTCTAAAATAATAATGCGATTGACGTAAACTGTTAATTGATAAGATGATAAAGTCTAAAATGAAACACATTTCTTTTAAATATTCTGAAAATTTTCAAGAAATTCTGTTCTAAAATTTACAGGTTTGCTTTCAGTGCATTCTTTATCCTATAAAAATATCTTTGTTCATGTATTTATGTTTTAAATTAAAAAAATATATGTATTTTTATGATAAAGACGAGTTTTTAGATTGCTTGTAAAAATGTTTTTATGATAACGTTTAATTTTTTTAACCTCCGGTATGCTATTTCTTTCTTCCAGCTAACCTAACAAAGTGTCGTCTCAAAAAAAAAAAAAAAAAAAAAAAAAAAAAAAAAAAAAAAAAAAAAACACGCCCCGTTGTATAAGCCAGCCGTAAAACAAAACAGAGGTATCATTGTACGGAATAATCTCTACCGCATTTTTTTTAACTTCTAAACATCGCACATTTCCAATTTTTATACCGTTGTATTGGGGAAAAAAGTACTTTTAAATGCAATTTGTTTGAAAACTGCATCTCGATTTATTTTTGAGATATTATTATTATTATTTTTTTTTTTTTTTGTAGTTTTAAATGCCATTTGTTTAATTTTTGTAAATCAAGTACTCCATTTCTGTAGAAAGTAAAAGTACAGGAAAAATAGTTGGAAAGTACCAATTATATCTTTTTGTTGCCATTTTCTCATAAAACTGAAAAAAAAAGGTAATTAAAATACCTGCTGTTTCGAAAAAATATAAGTTAATAACTTCTGATAAAACATGAAGTTTTTATAAACTGAACTTAATTTTAAGTATCTACATTAATATTACAAACAAATGAAAGCATATGAATCATGAGATAGCCATTTTTTTTTTTTTTTTTTTTTTTTTTGTCGAATTTCTTAAATAACGAAAGAAATTCTTCAGCGGATGCGGATCACCTCATTTTATATAAAATAAACGCGTGTGTTTTAAGTCTTATAACTGAACTATCTATATTTATGTACATGTTTCTTTTTTTTTCATCGGGGGTGACACTAAATTCTGAAAAAGCAGAATTACTGTTTTCTAATTTTTTTTAACCATTTCAAAAAATGGTTATTGTCCTCTGTCAGGGTAGGAAATCAAAAACACATCTGAAGCTTTTTATTGGTTGATTCCGCATTTTATTCGTTTCCTGATGGGTCTATACAGTAATCTGTATTTTCCCTTTACTTTCAACAGAGATGGATACTTCTGTTGCCACTATGACAAAAAAGTAATAAAAACTACAAAAAAAAAAAAAAATAATAACTCAGAAACAAATTGAGATACAGCTTTCAAACAAATTGCAATTAAAAATCTATTTTTTTCTCTATACGACGATATAAAAAGTAATATTGTGGGATGTTTAGAAATTTAAAAATGAAATTTCATTTAAAATTGGTCCAAGAATGTTAATGTTTAATCCATGGCGTACGAAATGTATGATCAACTCCGTGTGATTTTTTATGTCTTAAATTTAATCTTTGAAAAAATCATTTTCCAAATGGTCGTTGTAATTTGTTAAATTGCTTTTTTTTTTTTTTTTTCTGTTTGGCTTGTAAAAATAATTGGCACAGATGTCATATACGCACCATATTGGCGCAATTTTTTTCTGAGGCCAATGTCATATAATCACCGGGGTACTTAACTGGCGCCAAAGTGCCGTTATTTTGCTTGATATGGTAACTCGGATGTTGTTTATTTGTTAATAAATTGTATAGTTACTTTTATTTTCTTTTTTAAAATTATATAAATTGTTTTGTTCTATAGTTATTAATGAAACATTTTTTATTTATTGTTATTCCCTATTTAATATATATATATATATGTAACTTGCATTCGAAAACGAGGTTTTCACCAAATTGGCATCAGAAAAAAAAATCACGCTAGTGTGGTGCGTATATGACATCTGTGCCAAATAATTTTGTTGCTATGTTTTTAAATTTCATATTTGAAAAAAGGGTATTTTTAAATATAAATCAATAATTTCAGAAATAATAATGTGACTGAAGTACAGTGTCATTTGATAGGATGATCACGTAAGAAATTAAATATATATATATTTAAATATTTTCATATTATTCGAGAAATTAAATTTTCATAATACATAATTACTTTTAGTGTAAAATTAATAAGTAAATTTGTTTGTAAAATATTTTGGCTGTGTAATTATATTTCATAGTTTTCGTACAAATTTGGTGAACTTTTACTCTTCCTAAATTGCTTTCTCCGATTATTCCTTATTTCATAAGTAAGAAATTATACAATTTAGACATGTTATATTCAATTGTGCATCGTATTTTAATTTTATTTGCCTTTTTCATTAAAACGTAGAAAATTAAATGTATTTTTAACGTACAGATGGCAGCACATATTTTACGTTAAAATAGTAACGAATTCTTCAAAAGACTCATGTGCGGAATATAATTAGATTTGCTATTGCTGCAGGTTTGTAGTACATACGATGATTGTTAATACCCGGTTTTTGAACAGTAACGAAATTAACGAGTAACGAATACTTTCTAACGAGTAGCGAGTTCGAAAGTAACGACATCATACGGGTATTCATTTAGTCGTTACTTTTACAGCACTACTTCCTTGGGACTATATAAATTTTATAGATAATTTAAAGGAATATTTAATTACAATTAAATATCATTTAACAAGCCTTTCCAATTGTATTGACTCTGAAAGTTTTCAAAAATATATCAAAACATTACCTAATGTATTTTTCCAATATACAAAGCTTTCCTCTTCAATGTTCGCAAAAGAGAATACATTTCAGGGTATACCAATGCCAGACCTCCCAATTAGTTCCAAAAAAATGAGATCAACCCATGATTCTTCATCAATTTCATATTTTTTACATGATCTCAAAGAAATAATAAAATACATAGATTCCTTACTACACCAATGTAATTTTTACTTTGATCAGAGTGAAAAGATTGACACTATAATTTCTGCAGCAAAGTTGCTTTTTAACTTTGAACATTTGATATTCCCACGTTCAAATGTTGAGATTAAAGTCATGGATCTTCTTGATTTTCTAGAAACAATAAAATCCTTTCCATGTGTTCCTCCTTCTGAAGAGGAAAAAAACGAACTTTTTTTTCAATACAGAATCTTTGTTGACTGGATTGTAAAGAGCATTGATGAATGCAAAGAAACTGGAAATTCTTTTCAAGAAAAAATTATATTAAAAAGATCAATATTTGAGTTGAAATCGCAGATCCCCAATTTTGCTAATTTCCTTGTTCATATATTTTCAATTCCCATTTCAGAAGCAATCTGTGAGACTTGGGGATCTGGAATTGACAAAATTTTTTCAAAACGACCCAATACCAATGATGGCAATGAAATTAATGTTGGAACGACAGACCAACGAATGTTCATTTCTTGTAATGGCCCTCCATCTGGACACAATTCATTGAGAAAACTTTTAAAGGCTGGATTAGTATCCATGTATGGACCATTTTTTAGTCACCATTTTGTGCATAGAGGAAATATGTCAAAATATTTTGCCTCAAAAGTAATTCATAAAACAATGAATTCTATATCACTACCGTGGTATTAAGTAAATCCTAGACATAAAAGAATAAAGATGTAAATATTTGAGTAGAGAATTATTAAAATATATCATTTTCCTGTTTTAAAATTTGATTGTATTTCATTATCATTTTTCTGTTTTAAAATTATGGTTGTATTTCATTAAATTCTAAATTGCATTGTGTACACATAATTAAGTAATTGTGTTTTGATAACATTCGGAAGATAAATTGAAAATGTAGGAACTTATCTTGCAGAACAATTTTGGTCAAATAAATTTGCGTTGCAGAACATCACAAAGTATTCTGCTTTGGGGCTTATGTTCAAAAAATGTTCTATTGGATTAGTACCGTATGACACCATTTAAAAATGACATGGTAATCTGTGATTCAAACTATGTGTGACCTCCTCTGCACTTTTTTGATGAGGTACATGATCTATGGTGATATCAGAAGGCTCCATAGCTCACAGATACCAGGGATATGTTTAGGAAAATTTTAGGTCCTTTAAAGGACCCTTCACAAAATAATTTATCCCAAAACAGGACCCTTCACAAAACATTTTATCCCAAAACAGGACCCTTCACAAAATTATTTGTCTCTTGACCTTTCACAGAATTTTTTCACTTTCAAATTGAACTTTTCACAAATTTAGTCATTTAAAAATAAAATCTGGCCTGTAAGTAAGCAGTTGAACTCACCAAAGAGCATATTATTTATTTTTTTATACATGAAGGATAGTACATGAAGACATCGATAATTTAAAATTCACAAAATTATGACTAGAATTTTCACAAAAATAAGAAAAACTTCACAATTTCACAAAAACAGGACCCTGTGAGAAAAGTCTGGACAGACCCCTGGATACACTATGTTTGCCAGTTTATGGTAGTAAATATTGTGGACAGGCACACACTTTACATACCCTTTATGGGGATTGCAGTTTATTGCAAAAAATGACAGACATTGCACTTGTGCTTTTGTTCACTTTTAAAAGCTTTGTGACGATTCTCATTGACAGTTACGATAGCTTCCATTGTTGGACATTAAAAATACGACAGTTAAATTTAAAAATATCAATTAATTTAATTACAACCTCAAATGAATAGAAGTGATTTTAACTGGAATTTTTATATTTTTATTATTTAATATCATTTAAGTTTAATTAAGTTTCTAGAAAAATTTCTCAGACATTTATATCTTTAACAATGTATTCTTCATTGAAAAATGGCTAAAACAATAGATTTTACATTTACTTTTGGCAGAGACTGATTATTGGCAACTTAATTTGTACATAGCTTCTATATTTTTCCCCAGAGGATGTTCAAATGTCTATCTATTTAGAATGTGAAAATTGGTTACATTATAAGTGAATCATTTTATTTATCAATACCATCAAAATTTCTTCTCAAGAGTTATGGAATATTGTTTTGTTCTCTATAATAAAAAAACACACTTTTCCTAACTTTTTTATTTCTTTTAAATTTGAGGATTTGTATAGAAAATTTAATTTTTGTTGCATGGCCATAATTATTCATTTTTTACACAATTACCTAAAATCCTGTTTTTCATTGAGCAACTGACACATTTTACTATATCTCTAGAACAATTTTTATTCTTTTTAGACTATTTTTGTGAAATACACAATACACCAAGCTACATGAGAAATTCTCAACAGAAATGAAAATGAAACATTTCCATTCAACTTACATATGACTATTTGCAGTAGAAAATGCATTTGTTCCACCTCCCTCGTCTACATATTGTATACATGACGTACTTTGAGTTGTTGGAACTGCTATTTCTGACCTCTCACCTTCTTGAGCTGGCACTAAAAAATATATAATTTTGTTTTTAATGTGCAACATTTCTATTGTGATAATTTACGTTTAATTAAAAATTAAAAACCTTTCTTATAACCTTTTTCTTAAAAAGAATTTTATCTAACTCAATTTCATAAATTTAAATATTTGAACACAGCCAGTATTTGCATTGTATATTTCTAAATGTGACAAGATTTTCTACTAATTTTATGGTAAAAAGAGAAGAGAAACAACTAGCAATCAGCATATAAGAAACAACTAGCAATCAGCATATATAGTCAAACCTCGTTAACACGAACATGCTTAATGCGAATTATTTTTAGCACAAAATGCTTCCGATTGCCCCGTCCAGTTGTATGTAATGTATTTAAGTTTGGATAACACGAACTACTTTTAACACGAACTAAAAAAGTTTCCCCTTGAGTGTTCGCGTTAACGAAGTTCGACTGTAAAACTATTCGCAGAAATATATCCAAATAATTAGACAGAAATATATGAATTTTAACTATAATGTCTACCTAGATGTAAATTTCCAACTGGGCGAAAAATGTCCGGACCAGGATTCAAACCAGGGATCTCCTGGCTGAAGCTGCCAGTGCTCTACCATCTGAGCTATCCCAGATGAATCTGGTAGAACTTTTTCACCCAGCTAATCTTAATGATTATAGCATCTGGTCTGAAACCTGGTTCAGCTCAACAGAATAAATCACAGGTAATCCAACTCCAGAAATCGCTGTATGCAATGGATAATTGTGTTAAAATTAATCTAGTATAATGTCTACTTCATACTTCTGAAATCTTACACAAAAGACACTCTTAAATTACACAATAAAAAAATTTTAAGAAGGGATGATTTGATAGATTTTTTTACATTTAATATATTGTCTTAGTTTGCCCACTACCACCACCAAAAAACCTTTTTATATGAAAAGAATCAATTATGTATTCAAAATTTTGAAATTTATTAAAACTGATACTTCCATATAAGCGGCATGCCATGGTTTAATAGCCGAAGAAAGTGCCAAAAATTTTAATATGTACAGCATCTTTTTTCATTATGATTATTTCAGTGTCATAGTTCAGTTCAGTTTTAAGCACACAGAATACACATCTGTTAAATATGTGTTTTATTTATATTATTTTATTTATTGATGAAATATTAATTTCATTATGGAATATTAGACGGAAACAAGCACTGAACAATTTATATAGTTTTAAATGCAAAAAGGTTAATCTTCCATAATTGAGCTGAATGCGATAGAGATAATTTTTGAAAAATTTATGCTAGAAAATTATTTTAAAAACCATTAAATTCATATGCAGTTTTCGAACAAATTCCATTTAAAAGTACATTTTTTACCTGCTTGATGGTCTAAAAATGAAAATTTTGCAATGCATAAAAGTTTGCTTAGATTGTTGCTACTTGACAGTGTTACTCACAGACATGTTCTTGCTTTGTAGAAAATATTTAGTTCAGCCAATAAATTGATATTATTTGTAAATTGTTCATGTGCCAAAAACATTTCTTTGTGACTCACATTAGGTATGCCTTACTTTCCCTGACCAAATCTCAAAAGATTCCCTTATCAAACGGGCATACAACGAAATTTTCTACTTATTTTCACAATCCTTTGCCAAAATTAGCGATTTCTTTCTGTGATCGTTCTTCAAATTTCTCTTTTTCCCTGACTACTTTGAAATTCCCTGACTTTCCATGACACTGGGAAAACTGACATATTGGTCATATTGAAATTTTGCTTATGCTTTAGAAAAACAATTAAGGTGAATTTTTGATTAGATTTTTTGCTTGATGAAATTTTATTTAGATTTTTAAAAATGTAACTATGATTATTCATACTTTTTTTGTGTGTGTTTTAGCAACTCTATCACAATCTTTATACTAAACATAATACATTAGCCCCTCTTTTCAGTAAGCTTTATTTGGAAGTACAATTAGATTTACAGTTTAAATACCTATTAGCAAATTAAAAATTTATGATTGTAAAGCACGTATATCTTTAATAGTAGACCAGTTTTTGTTAGGACATCCATTATAATATCCATATTAACAACTTATGGTAATGAAGCACACAGGGCCTCTTTACAGTGATAGCCATATTAATGATTTATGAGAATAAAAAAGAAAACCCACCCGGCTATAGAGTTAAAGTCAAACAAGTAGATAATAAAAACATGAAAATTTTATAAATTGACAATCGTATTGCATTAAGCTGAAATTTTAAATCATGACTCTCTGTTATAAATTATTAATGTATAAAATTATGCAAAGTTTTGTAGTTTTTAAAAAACATCAATGTCTTACATAGTTTAACTATAAAAGTAATTAGCTAAAAAATTCAAGGGTAATTACATCAAAATTTACTTCATCAGTTCTATAGTGCTATGGCTATAATACAAATGAAATACTATTCATTTTAATAAAAGAAATTTCCTTCAAATGTATTAGCACTAGCAGATACTGTCATTAATGAATTTTCAAGAAAATGTAATATCCATAACATAATTCAATAGACTGTTTTTTGTTGTTGTTGTTGTTGTTGTTTTTTTTAGATTATAGTTTTAACCATTTGCACAAAATAAAAAACACACCATAAAAAAAAATATTAGCACATATAGATGATGCATACTTTTTAAATAATTATTAATTATTTCCTTTAATGAAGTTTAATATTAGTACAGTACTTTAACTTAGAATAAAATTACAACAATATAATTTAGAAAAAACGCATGCTATTTAAAGCAACTAAAGATATTAACTAAAAACTAATTTGTCCAGCACACTATAGTAAATTTAAGATAAAATAAGGAAAGAAATGTTTAAAAGAAGAAAAGGTATAAGGGAAAAAAAGAATTTACATACATATCACTCTTTTTCTTTTTTTTTTAATATTTTACCTTTGTACTTGATACTTCATCTATACTAATATTATAAAGAAGTAAAAATTGTGTGTTTGTTATATGTAATCTCCGGAGCTACTGAACAGATTTAAAAAGTAATGGTACCAAAATGATGGTGTTAGTCCAACCAGGCCCATATCCAGAATTTCCCTTTGGAGGGGCTTAATCTTGCATTTTTTTTTTCTAGTGTAACAACAGGGATTTGTCTAATTTAAAGAGTAAAAAAATTAAACAAGGCTGAAACTAACGTATATTTCTGCATAGGATACTTGATGTCATCTCCATGTCAAAAATTGTTATTTTGAAATTTTTCTTCGATTTCTGTTATGGTTTTCAAAAGCACTTCCAGTTTCCAAACCGGAAGTGTTTTTAGGGAAAAACTGCAATGGAAATTAAAAAGCACAAACTAAGAATATTTGAGATGAGCCTCATTTATCCTATCCTAAAAACGTTAAAAAATATTGAAATGCAAACAAGTAATTTGAATAGATTTAACGCACAGGATAAATATTAGCATGGGAGTGACTCGCATTACGAGCGCAGTCTTAAAATAATTAACCCGTAGATGAAATTTATTATAAATATTATTTTTTCAAAAGAATAAATTTATTGTTACAGATATATGCAATCATAAAAATTATATTTATATTTCATATTCTCTGATTTTAATTAGAATAATTATAAATACAGTGACTCTTGGTGCAATAAGTTAACTAGTGCTACAGAAGCAACCTTTGTCACTTCTTCTCAGCCATGAGGATGATTACCTTAGCAGGGTCTACCCAATGTCCCAATGAATGGAAATCATTTAAAGGTTACCCAGTATCTCATCAGCCATAATGCTTCGAGACAAAGATTTAATTATTTTTATTGTCGAAAAAGATCTTTCAGCACTGGCTGTTGTTGCCATGATTGTAGCCAAGATTGTCGGCAAGTGTTTGATTGTATTGTAATATGTTGCATTACAGTACTTTGAAAATTTTGAGACCTCTGTATTTGTGTCAAAGTTAGCAATTCTCCTGCACCATAATGTATATTTGGTTTTCACCTGCGACATTGTCACTTTATCGTAAAAATATTGAGAGATATTCTCTAATATGCTTGCTTTTTCCGGAGAAGCAAATCCTGGAAGAAGTACTTGGAAATCTGTTAGAATGTCTTCATTCGAAATGAATCTGTCATTCAAATTTTGAGAAAGACTTTCTACATAGAGAATAAAGACTGTGACCCTGTAATATTCTTCAACGAATGTAATTTGAAGGTTTTCATGTGTTGTCTGTCTAAATGTTAGTCTTAGGATCTTTATTTCAGTTTGGAAGACATCATCAAAAGTTTCACGACAGTTTTGGATGACAGGAATTAGCATGCTGTTGGACAATGCAACGTTTAATCGTAGGATTGCACAATTGGACGTATCTATTTTTTGGATACTTCTGACAAATTCTAGACTGGACCCCACTAACATAACCAGCCATATTGACCGCTCCGTTATATGCCTGTGTGATGCATTTAGACATCTCAAGGCGTTGTTCATCACAATGTTGTAATATTACTGCTATTAAATTTTCGGCGGACAAGGCATTTGCTAGGATAAAACCTATAAAAATCTTTCTGAAATATGGGTTTTGTGAATTTTATAAAAAGTCCGCATATCTAACACTAAGGGCAAGCTGTTCTGTGCTTGAAATGCCTGTAATTTCATCAGCATTCAAACTAAAACAAGTCACGTTATTTATTTTCGGAATTAGTTCTTTGGTAACTATATCTGAGCATATTTGAATTATTTCATTCTGAATGTCTGGGCTAGTAAGCAGTATTTCTATGTCTGTTTATAATATGTCATTTCAATTCATCATCTCGAGACTTTGCTCTAAATCTTAAAAGCGCCCTGAGCTTACAGTCTTTTTTTTTATCGGTTTATCTAAGTTTAGAGGACTGCTATCACGATCACCTCTAAGTGGCATTTCTTGCTCTGCTCAAAATAAGACTTAGAATCTTAGATACCCCCTTGAAAACTCTCTACAGGACACTATAAAATCTGCCAAAAAAATCACTACATAGAGGTATCCATCCCTAAAGTTAATAATTTTTCAAAAGGTAAAAAAAAAAAAAAAAAAAAAAAAAAAATTACAGACAAACTGAAAACTCTGTGCACATTTTCTTTCTATTAAAGATTCATATGCAAACAATTTAAAACAAATTTGTTCAGAGTCTGGGGAAACCGCCGCACAGTGGTCCCAAATCGCGATTATGTGGCCAAAAATCAGAAAATCGAAGTTTCGTATTTCGAAATGAAATAAATTCCACAGTATTTAGAAATATCTGAAGATTTATATTCTTTAATATTTTGGTTTTATAAGCTCACATGAATCAAGGACGGATCTGGAGAGTCCTCAAGGGGGGGGGGGGGGGGGGGGGGATTTTATAAATTTGGAGATTCCTATCTGATGCGAAGGTTGGGGCTACTTTTTTTCACTGTGTGTCGTGTTACTTCTATTTTTTGCTGTGGGTCGGATTTGGGTCTGATTGACTATACTTTTTTGATGTGGGTCACATTTGTGTCCGGTTGACTTCTATCTTTTGCTGCAGGTCGGGTTTGGATCCAGTTGACTTCTACTTTTCTGTTGCGGGTCAGGTTGACTTCTACTTTTTAGCTGCGCTCTAGCGCATTGGGTTTGGGGCAGATTGACATACATTATTTCGGGTTTAGGTCAGTTTCGGATTGGGTTTTCACCCTTGCGAGAAGGGTTCGGCCGACCCGAATTTTAAAAAGATAGTCTAAATATTTTTGAAGATAAAAACTATTTACAGCAAAAGCTCCATAATGCGCACACCCAAACAATTATTTAATAATACTTTTTAATCTTCAGGATTATATAAAAATACTAATTTGGTATAAGACTGCTTGTCTCTTTATATCTAAGATGAGTTGTAATTCAATAAAGAATGATTTGAAACTTACTAAAAAACATACCGGGTGTCCTAAAATGGACTGACTGATTTTAAAATTCAGTAACTTGCAAATGGTGACAGCAATTAAAAAAAATCTTGCAGGAGGTTTATGTAAGATGTCAGGAGATTTTTTAACTGTGATTCTTGATTTTACTTTACAATAGCAGCGATAGATGGCGCTGCAAGCAATAATAGTTAAATTGGGCACCGATTTAGCGGCTATTGCTTGCAGCGTCATCTGTCGTTTCTATTTTAAACTAAAATTAAAAATCGCAGTAAAAAAAAACTCTTTGTCAGGGGTGATTCTCAGTAAAAAAAAAAAAAAATCTGAAATTCAAAGCAAATTTTCTGAAATGTTACAGCAGAAGGAGGGGGGGGGGGGGGATTTCCTTCCTGGCACTAATTATTTTCGTTGCAGGTCGGGTTAGCTGTTTTCGATTCGGGTCAATTTCAGGCTGAGTGTAGATTCCTGCAAGCTGGGTTTGCGTTAATCTGTTTTCTCAAAAGTTAGTTCAGTATATTATTTCAGATTAAAAACTATAACTGTAATAATAAACATAGGTGTATGTATGTGTGCTATTTTCTAAACAGACCACTGTATTTTTTTCCACAACTCTTTGATAAAATTCTAATTTCTTCCACGACTCTTCGACGAAATTTGCGCTTTTTCGGCAACTCTTTGACGAAATCTGCATGTTTTCACAGCCCTTTGATAAAATTCGCGTTTCTTTATAGCTGTTTGATGAAATTCGCATTTCTTCCATTACCCTTTGTCGAACTGCAACCCTGGCGAAATTAGTTTAATTTTGCAGCCCTTTAATAAAATTCGCGTTTTTTTTCCCACGATCCTTTGGCGATAATCGCATTTTTTCACCAATTCTACGATGAAATTCGTGTGTTTTAAGCGATTCTCTGATGAAATTCACTTTTCCCGCGATTCTTTGAAGAAATTGACTTTTTCCGCGTTTCTTTGAAAAAATTCCCGTTTTCTCCGCGATCCTTTGACGAAATTTGAGCTTTTTTTCGCGACCCTTTGACGAAATTCGCATTTCTTTCGTGACCCTTTGATGCAATTTGCTTTTCTTTCGCAATTGTTTGATAAAATTTGCATTTGTTAGTGATCTTTTGATGAAATTCGCATCTTTTCACGGTTATTTGACAAAATTCGTGTTTTTTCCGCAATCCTTTGACGAAATTGAAGTTATCACTTGCGAACGATAGACAAAATAGGTATTTTATGACGACCATTTGTCAAAATTCATGATTATTTTTACACCTGAATTTTTGGATTGATGAATTTTTTAAACATTTCGAACCGAATGCCTTAACCCTCTCGCTGTGAATATATATATATATATACACAGTAAACCCTCGATTTAACGGACTAATTGGGACTAAGATATGTCCGTTGAATTGAAAGTCCGTTAAATCGCAAAGTACTATTTATAATATTATTTTGTTATAATTATAGTACATATATATATTATTACATACTTGTAATTACATATATTATTACAGTGCAAATTACATATATATATAATATATATATACAATATATACAGTGTATATACATGTATTGTATGTATACAATATACGTATATACATAAATATATATTGTATATACATATATACTACTGTATATATATATATATATATATATACATAAACACAATACATTACTTTTAATAATACAATATTGGTAATGAAATACAAACAAATTAACACATATGCAACTTTTATGGGAATGAAACACTTTTTACACAGAAATAATAATTAATAAACAAGCAATAAACAAATGGCTTGCGCATGCTTAGAACGAAAACCACGCTGCAGTGAGAATCAAAGCGCGCGCTTTCGGCGTTTCTTGTTCTTTCCCTTTTTTTAAGGTTTCGTTCATTTGATCACGAGACATTGTGTCGCCACAGATATAATAAATATTTTTTTATTTTACCGAGAAATCGCTTTTTAAAAATAGTAAAAAGAAATGCTTTGTCGTTGTTCATTGCTTGATTTTTTACATATAAAAGCTTAAAAGAGGGTTGCGTGTTGATTCTCAAGTAGGGGAGGGGCAGGGGGGCAGTAATACTTTTTTTTTTTTTCCGAAGCGTGTTCCATCGTTTTAGAAGCTGTTTTATCATGGAGGCTTCCAGTAAATAATAGTGATAAATAAATATTTGACATTTTGTCAAATATAAAAATTTGAAATATGGGCGTTGAATTTCAGATTAGGGAGAGGGGAATAATTTTAAATTAACGATTTTGATTTGTTAATTTAAGGATAAAGTGTTTTAAAAGGGATGTTAAACGAAACCCTCTGTGCGATTTGCGATCACACTTACCCATTTGTTTTACTTTAATTTTTTTTTAATTTTTAATTTTTTTTTCTTTTTAAATTAGTCCGTTGAATCCGAAGTCCATTGAACCGAGGTCCGCTAAATCGAGGGTTTACTGTATTATGAAAACAGGTTCAAGAATTGCGACTTAATTTTATTATATATTTCAAATCTGCATGTATTTTAGAGTTCAAATATATCCAAAATCTTTGTGAAAGAGTTTCTTTATAACTAGAATTGGATTTAAAAAAAAAAAAATTGCTTCTGTGGAAATTGCAGGTTGCGCAAATTTTTCCACTTTTACGTTGGCCATGGAAATAGCGGGATGCGCAGCGAGTGGGCTAAATTTTCAGAAAATTCAGAACAGAATCACCCCTGCTCCTGAGATCTTACATAACCCTCCTTAAAGTATTTTTTTTTTTTAATAGCTGTTGCCATTTGCAAGTTATTGAATGGTATTTAAAAATCAGTCAGTTCATTTTAGGACACCCCGTATATTCAGTAGCTATGGGATGATGGCTGAAAGAAGCATTTAAAAAAAATAAAGCTGGCTTCGATATGTCAGTTAGAGGTTTACCCGGGCTGAAATTTTCAGGTCCAACCCACACAAAAAAAATATTGGTTTGTCCCGGTATAAAAGCTAAAAAATTGACTCCCACCCAGCCTGCATTTTTGCAATTTGAAATTATTCATAAAGCACACTTACTTATGCTCATATTTTATTTTAGATTATGTTCGAAATTCATGAATACAGAAAAACATTAATATTAATGACTACTTAGGCAATTATGTACATAAACACTACGTAAAAGTCATTACTTAGACAAATACATTCAAATGAAAATCCAGTAAGAAAATCAGTTTAGAATTAAAGAAACGAATGATAAAGAAAATCACAATTTTAAAGCTCCTCGAAGAAAAAAAGTAGATTTTTTAAAAATGCATCTCTGTTACTTATCAAATCAAATTAAATTTTAAAAGATTTCGCTAAACAAATGTACAACATAAATATAATTTTTACGAATAACAAATAAGTAAGATGCCAGACCAGGTTGGGCTCTGTAAGAAGACTTTAGAGAAGTGCACAGGTCGTGATGGGGCTGATACTGCTTATCATACGGGCTTACACGGACTTATTCAATTTTTAAAATCTAAATTTAATGACGTGAAGAAACTTTACTATATTTCAGATGGTAGTGCAGCCCAGTACAAGAATAAAAAAAATTTCACAAATCTTTGCGATCACAAAACTGATTTTGGAATTGAAGCAGAATGGCACTTTTCTGCTACAGCACACGGCAAAGGACCGTGTGATGAAGTAGGAGGTACGGTGAAAAGGGAAGCAGCAAGAGCAAGCTTACAAAGGCCTTACCAAGACCTACTATGCCACTTCAGTTATATGAGAGATTAAAATTTCACTTATCTAAGACAATGGAATTTTGTTATATTACCTAGGAGGAGTATATTAAAACTGAGCAGCACCTTGAACACAGACTTAGCCAGGCTGTGGCAGTACCTAATACTAGAAATTTTCATGCTTTTATCCCTTCAACATGTGGGACGAAAATGAAAACAAAGTTATTTTCATTTTCACAATTATCAGAAACCCATGCAATTATTCCTGTTGGAGAAAAATTAGATTTTGAGAAATTAACTGGCTACCTTGTTTCTTACTACAATGATGAAGGGTGGCTGTTTATCTATATCTATTCTATACTACTATTATAAAGAGGTAAAAATTGTTTATTTGTAGGAGGTAAGCTCTGGAACTACCGAACCGATTCCAAAAGTAATGGTCTCAAAATGATGGTATTGGTCCAACTTAGAACATAGGCTATATCTTATGTCGTGCCACTGGCCAAAAGGGGGTGCAGGAGCAAAAAACGTTCTAAAAATGCGATTTTTGCGTTACTGAAGGGCCTGGAAACATAAAATTTGGAATGGTAGTTACTTATAAGACACTAATGATCTCTAAGGACATTTCTTAAAAAGTTCGAAATTTAAAAGGGGTGAAAATGCGCGAAAAGCGTTCTAAAAAACATTCTAAATGGCAATTTTTATGCAATCTCAAGAAGTACCAAATCGATTTCAAAAATAATGGTGTCAAAATGATGGTGACAACCCTTGCTCCAACATGGGCTACATTTTATGTCGGTGCCACTACCCCTAAAGGGGGTGCAGGAGCAAAAAAACGTTCGAAATTGCGATTTTTGTGTTACTGAAGGACCCAGATACATGGAATTTGGCATGGTAATTACTTATTAGATATAAATGATCGCTAAGAACATTTCTTAAAAAATTCGATATTTAAAAGGGGTTAAAAGGCACAAAAAGCGTTCTAAAAAATGTTCTAAATGCCGATTTTTTCGCAGTTTCAGGAAGTACCAAACGGATTTCAAAAATAAGGGTGTTAAAATGATGGTGACAACCCTTGCTCAAACATAGGCTACATTTTATGTCGGTGCCACTACCCCCAAAGAGGGTGCAGGAGCAAAAAAAGTTCGAAAATGCGATTTTCGTGTTACTGAAGGGCGTAGAAACATGAAATTTAGAATGGTAGTTACTGATAAGATATATATGATCTCTAAGAACATTTCTTAAAACATTCAAAATTTAAAAGAGGTGAAAATGTGCGAAAAGAGTTCTAAAAACCGTTCTTAATGGCGATTTCTACGCAATCTCAGGAAATATAAACCGATTTCAGAAGTAATGGTTTCAAATTGATGGTGACAGTCCCCGCTCCAACATAGCCTATATTTTACGTTGATGTCACTACCACCAGGGGTTACAGGAGCAAAAATGTTTTAAATTGCGTTTTTTGTGTTAAAGAGGGGGTAACATTTTAAATTTGGAATGGTAATTACTTCAAAGATGCAAATGCTTTCTAAGAATTGTCGAAAGAAAATTCCAAATTTAAAAGGATGAAGTGAGCGAAAGGCGTTCTATAAGAGTTCTAAATTACGATTGTTATGCAATCGTATGAAATACGAAACCGATTTCAAACATAATGGTTGTAAATTGATGGTGATAGAACCTGCTCAAACATTTAAGCTATATTTTATGTCGGTGCCACAACCCCTAGAGAGTTGCAGGAGCAAAAAAAATTCTAAATTGCGATTTCTGCGGTAGTGAAGAGGCTAGAAACTTTAAATATAGCACGGTAGTTACTTATAAAATATGAATGTCCTCTAAGAACAGTCGTATATAAATTCTAAATTAAAAAGGGCTGAAGCGAAGGGAAGGAGCGAAAAGCATTCTAAAAGAGTCCTAAATTATGATTTCTAGGGAATCTCAGGAAATAATAAACCGATTACAGAAGTTATTGTTTGCGAATCAAGTGTGGTAGTCCCTGATCCTATACGGACTATATTTTATGCCGGTGTCACTAACACCAGAGCGGTGGTAGACTGTTAGACAAGAAAGTTGGAATTTGACATGATGGTTAATTTTAAGAAGTAAATGTGTTATGATGGTTTCTAAAAAATTCAAAACTTCAAATGAATACTGAAATGAGCATAAAATTCTCAAAACACTTTCTAAATTATCATTTATTTGGAATTAATTTTAGGTCTTCTTATTAATTAAAATCTCATTTTTGTCTGTTGCACTTTTATAATGAAGTTTAGTCAAACTGTGGCTTAATTTGTAATATTTGAATTATTCCAAAAAGTGTTGTTCTAATAAACAAGTAATATAAAAATTTTGTTTTTAAAGTCAATTCCTACTTAGGTCATCAAAGAAAAATTTAATATAATCCCTTAAGCTAATATTAGTTTTTGTTGCATTAAAATATCTCAATTTGTTGATTTTCTATAAGCAAGTAGGTTTACAATGGAAGCCTATAAGAATTTGGCGAAATATTAGAGATATTGCCAAGTTGGCGTCACATTTGGTGACTCATTTTTATCGCCAAATTTGGCGGTATTTGGCGACATAACAGGGTCCCCCCTCTGGGAACTCTCCTTACAGATATGAAGATGCATTAAATGCTTCAATAACCAATGGCCGCCATTTTGTCACTCATGTAAAACTAAAATTAATTAATTAAAATTTAATTAATGAATTAGTATTTGAAAAAACTGTATTAACATCAATTGTCATCCAGTACAAGTTTAAAAAAAAATATATCAACTTGATAGGATGAATAATAAGTA
This sequence comes from Maratus speciosus, assembly GCA_963932465.1. Lineage (NCBI taxonomy): Eukaryota > Metazoa > Arthropoda > Arachnida > Araneae > Salticidae > Maratus > Maratus speciosus. Next base: position 198,290,579 of record OZ010789.1, read on the forward strand.
TTTTATTAACGATTGAAAATTTGAACAAGATATATATATAAATATTTATTTAAATATTACTATATTTATTTAAATATAGTGAGAGTGTGAACTAATACTAGGAATTGAAAAAAATAGTTATGCAAATATCACTTGGCATATTTCAATTATTACGCGAGCAAAGCCGCGGGGTTTGCTAGTATTTTAGATAAAAATGCAGGTGAAAATGAAATAAAGGTTACATCCACCCGGACCAGCGCATTCTTTCTTTTACCCTTTCATACCTGATGTTCTGTGGATTTCATCAACTGATGTCATTTGCAAAGTAAACCCTACTACACCAACTGGTCGTACATATACTCTGCTACCGGATGAAGCAAACAAGATTGGAAAAATGTTTACAGATTTCTTGCAGTCAAGAGAGGATCAAGTCTAATTTATTTTCGAATAAATGAATTGAAAATTTATTTTACATTGTGAGGTGGACACAAATATCTTTCATATAAATCAGAAAATCATTTTGCATAAAATGTGATATGCATATGTATGTAAAAAATGGCATTGGCAATGTAACTTAACTTTTTCATATCATATTTTCATGTGCTATTTACATAAATTATTACATAAATTATGCATTTAAAAAAATGCATGCAAACAAAGTATAATATTTATATTTTATCTGTATTTAAAAAGTTATCTATATTAAGTATTTATAAAGTGATATTAATAGAAATATTAAGTATATATAAGAAAGATTAAACATGTATAATATAAAGGTGACCATCTGGAATCAAAAATGAATCAGTTCATATATGAGATGTTTGTGTCAGATATACTTCACAAAGTAAAATAAATTTTCAATTTATATAATAAAATAAATTAGACAATCTTGTAATATAAAAGGATCTATAGTGTTTATAAGGTATATATATTTGTGAATTATCAAATAATAATATCCAACTTTTCATTTCTTATTGTTTATGTTCTAATATATTTAGAAAATGGAAATATTTATTTAAAATATGAAAAATGTTTGTTTATGGCATTTATATAATTTTCTCATTACTTGTCATCAGTTGAAAATTAAGATATTGAAATACAAGTTAAAATTTTCACTTTACATGTGAACTTCAACTTCATGTATCTTCTGATCCCATAGAGATCCCATCATAAAACTTGGGGAAATGTACAAGGGGAATATGAAGTCAATTTGAGAATTTTTTGAAAATTTTAAAAATGTCACTTTTTGAGAAATTTAAATTTAAATTTGAATTTTTTTAATTAAATTTAAATTTTTTTATCATGTTGCATATCAAATTAAAGGTCATAAAAAGAGCTTTAACATGATATATAAACCAAGTTTGTATCACATTTAGTTTTTGAGAAAATGGCAATTAAGTAATTCAAGATATAGCAAATTTTAATGAAAAATGCTTTAATTAATTGTTAATAAAATTAAAATGAAATACATTTAAAAAATAATTTTAGTGTTTTCTTTCATAACTATGTAAGGACAGTTGATAAACCAAGTTTCATTAAAATCTGAGGGGTCAAGGGAGAAAAGGTGTGTTGATGTGACATGGAATGACTCAATTATTAAAGTTTTGTCTCCTTTCTCTACAAAACTTTTTAACATTGACCACTCTAAGTTTTCATTATATGCGTGATATAATGAGGATAGAGAAAATTATAGAAGATCATAACATGCAAGCAAATGTTTTATATTTGACTCCTAATGTTAACTTATACGCCATATGTGTATTACACTTACTTACTTTTTCTCAGTCAAATTAATGAGTTAAAATTGGGTTTTAAGATGAATTTATATTTTTAGAAGTAGATATAAATAAAGAACTATAGATCCGAATGAGCGATAGAATGAGGGATTGCTATAACTATTGAATAAATTTATATTTTTACAACTAAACTTGTACGTAGTCTTACTGTGATGAATGATAAAAACCAGAAAAATATTGTTAATTTTTGTTATCATTAGAGATAACTTTGCAGAGTCTTTCTAAACTTTCGTGAAGGGCTTCAGCCTCCCCCCCCCCCCTGGCTATGTGCCTGAGTCCAACTTAGAACATAGGCTATATTTTATGTCAGTGCCACTACCCCAAAGGGGGTGCAGGAGCAAAAAATGCTCTAAAAATGCAATTTTTGTGTTATGGAAGGGCCTAGAATCATTTAATTTGGAATAGTAGTTACTTATAAGAAATAAATTATATCTAAGAACATTTTCTAAACAATTTGAAATTTAAAAGAAGTGAAAATGCACAAAAAGCATTCTAAAAAACATTCTAAATGGTGGTTTCTACACAATCTGAGGAAATACCAAACCAATTTAAAAAATAATGGTGGCAAAATGATGGTGGCAACCCTTGCTTCAAGATAGGTTATATTTCATGTCAGTGCCACTAGCCCAAAGGGGGTGCAGGAGCAAAAAATTTTCCAAAAATGCAATTTTTGCGTTATTGAAGGACCTAGAAATATGAAATATTAGTTACTTATTAAATATAAAGGATTTCTAAGAATAGTTCTTAAAAAATTCGAAATTTAAAAGTGGTGATATAATGCATGAAGAGGGTTCTAAAAAACATTCAAAATGGTGATTTCTACTCAATTTTGGGAAGTATCAAATCGATTTCAAAAGTAATGGTTGTAATTGATGGTAACAGACCTTGTTTTATGTTTGTATACTACCACTTTGAGACTGCAGGGGAAAAAATGTTCTAAATTGCGGTTTTGTGTTATGGAAGGATCATGATCCTAGAATCATGAAACTTGGAATGGTAGTTACTTATAAGATATCAATGATCTCAGAGCATTTCCTAAAAAAAAAAAAATAAATAAATAATCGAAATTAGAAAGGGTGAAAATGTGCGAAAAGTGTTGTAAAAAACATTCTAAATTGCGATTTCTATGCAACCTCAGGAAGTACTGAACCGATTTCAAATATAATGGTGTAAAAATGATGGTGACAGCCCTTGCTCCAAGATAGGCTATATTTTATGTCTGTTTCCACTAACCCAGAGGAGATGCAGGAACTAAAAACGATCTAAAAATGCGATTTTTGAATTATGGAAGGACCTAGATTCATGAAATTTTGCATGGTATATATTTATTAGATATAAACGATCTCTAAGAACATTTCTTCAAAAATTTGAAATTTAAAAGGGGTGAAAATGCAGAAAAGCGTTCTAAAAGCCGATTTGTGAGCAATCTCAGGAAGAATCAAACTGATTTCAAAAGTAATGGTAGGCAAATTGATGCTGACAGCCTCTGCTCTAACATAGACGCCATAAGTGTATTACACATGTGTATTATTCATGTCGGTGTCACTATCACCGGGAGGTTGCAGGAGCAAAAAACATTCTAAATTTCAATTTTCGTGATTGGTAGGGGCTAGAAACTTGAAATTAGGCAAGGTACATATTTATTAGACATAAATGATCTTTAAGAACAGTTTCGAAAAAATTTTTTAATTAAAAAGGGTGAAAATGCACGAAAAGCGTTCTAAAAATGTTGTAAAAATGTTCTAAAATGCGATTTCTACTCAATCTCAGTAAATACCAAACCTATTTCAAAAGTAATGGTTGCAAATTGATGGTGACAGTCCTTGCTCCAACATAGACTATATTTTATGTTGCTGTCACTACCATCTGGGGTGCAAGAGCAAACATGTTCTAATTTGCATTTTTTGCACAACTGAGGGGTCTAACATTTTGAAATATGGCATGGTATTTACTTACAAGATGCAACTGCTTTCTAAGAACAGTCGAAAGAAAATTCCAAATTTAAAAGGATGAAGTGGGCGAAAAGCGTTCTAAATTACAATTTTTATGCAATCTTATCAAATACCAAACCGATTTAAAAAATAATGGTGACAAATTGTTGATGATTGAACCTGCTCAAACATAAGCTATATTTTATGTCTGTGCTACTACCACCAAAGGGTTGCAGGAGCAAAAAACTTTCTAAATTGTGATTTCTGTGATACTGAAGAGGCTAGAAACTTTAAATATGGCATGGTAGTTACTTATAAAATATAAATGCCCTCGAAGGACTATCGAAAATAAATTCAAATTAAAAAGGAGTGAAGCAAAGGGAAGGTGCGAAAAGCATTCTAAAAAAGTCCTAAATTATGATTTCTATGCAATTTCAGGGAATATAAACTGATTATAAAAGTAATAATTGCGAATCAATGGTAACAGTCTCTGATCCTACACAGGCTATATTTTATGCGGATGATTCTACCACAAACTTTCTAAAAAAGGCCTTTAAAAGCTTTCAAAATTACGTTTCTGTGGAATATTAGGAATTAACAAACCAATTTCAAAATTTTTGTTGGCAAATTAATGGTGACAGTTCCTATTTCAACATAGCCCTTTATGTTGAGAGAGGTGGTAGGACTTGGAATTTGACATGATGGTTAATTTAAGATGTAAGAAGATGGTTTATAAAAAATTCAAAACTTCAAATGAATACTGAAATAAGCGTATTAATTGAGCATAAAAGTTTCAAAATATTTTCTAAATTATCATTTGTTTAGTTTTATTTCTTTTTATTAATTTAAGTCTAATTTCTGCCTAATGCAGTGTAATAATGAAGTTTAGTCAAACTAGGTTTTAAATAGTAATTTTTGAAATATTTCTAAATGTATAATTTCTTTTCATAAAAATTAGACATAAATATCACTTGGCATATTTCAAACATTATGTGAGCAAAGCCGCGGGGTTTGCTAGTAAGCTGATATTCTAAAAATAGCCTACAGGGAAAATTCATTAATACGTGAAAATGCAGTTGTTAATTATACAAATGCTCAAATATCTTGAAATCCATACAGGCTAAATAAATATACATACCAAGATAGGTGTTTTGTTTAATAAATTAAAAAAAAGAAAATGAACTAAATTCAAATGTCAATTACCAGTAAGTGCTATGAAATGAGGAGCTGACTGTGCTGTTAAAGCTTGAAATAAAACAGATTGCTGCTGAGTTTGATCTGAAAATGAATGAGCAACAACAGCTACTTGAGCTGGTACCAAAACTTTAGCTAATGATAAAGGGGCATCTTGAGGAACTTGGGTAGAAATTTCTTGACTGGTACTAGAAGATTGAGTGGATGAACTTTTGATTGTCTGAAACAAATTTTGTATAATATAGAACAGAATTTTATAAGAGCATTTTAATAAATTAAAAAAAAAAGGATGAAAATAGATGGTATTATAATAAAATATAAAAAAAAAAGTACAAAATCTGACTTTAATCTTTGTGGAGTCCAATGAACCAGCTAAATTGGTCTCCTCTGTAAATTATTCATTAAAGCAAAAAGAGTTCTTAGGTACTTGTCCACTTTCTATTAACCCTCTGACAGCCTAGCAAAAGGCAAAATTGTAATGTTGTTTTTCCTGTATTTTGTTTTAAATGCTATAAAAAGATGATTCTTAAAACATTATATAGAAAAACGTAATTATGAATATGAATGCAATTCTTGAGAGCATTAAGCATTGTTCAATGTATCAAAAATGCATTGAATCAATTTATATTACTTTAAATAATGCTTATATTGCAGTGAAACCTGGAGCTTAGTCAATATATTAGCACAGGCTTGTGCATGGGAAGGTTAAAAAAAAAAGCTGTTACTGAACAATGGGATTTAATGGCAATAATACAAAAGTGTGATGTCACATTTGATTTCAAATGCAGTGCTAGGACACTAAGTACGGATTCCATTTTTATTTATTTTGGAGATAAGTCAATTTAGCTTTTCTAATGAAGGATACAATTTAACTGCTATTTCTCTGTTTTATGTCACATTTTAGAAAACAAAAATGATAACAATTTGGATTGAAACTTGATGTGATAAATTATTTTCAAGATTATGAGACTCTGTCATAAAAAAAGTGTACATTAATGGGCAGGATTTGAGACTTTATTTGCAAAAGGATAAACAATGGTAATGTAACAATGAGACTGTGATAAGTACATATCTATTAAATAAGGAATATGGTTCTGTGGCTTCAAAATTACATTTCTAACTGCACTAAAGTTCATTTATAGCTGGTCAGATGAATTAACATCAATCAAATAAGTAAAAAAACAGTTGAACAGTAAGAATATAGTGATTGATTGGAATAGTTTCTCTAAGACGTTTGTATGTTTAACTTCCAGAAAGGTATTCTTGAAAAATCAGAGGACCTTAAAACATTGCAAAAATTGAAGAAATACTAAATACAAAGAGAAATAAAATCAAGCCAATGGAATTCTTCCACAACAACGGTTTTTTGGTAGGTTATGTAGAGAAACTGATGAGTGTTGTATACTAAGAGTCTCCGACAAAAGTACAGCTAATGTGATGGGAGAAAAATACATATAGAAGATACAGATTTATGGAAGGCTTAAAAAGCTATTGAATTACAAGTTGCAGGATTTGAACATTTCAAAGTTAATCACCGCTATAACTTTGTAGACTACTCAGTCTGATTCTGAATCTCTGTTACTTTGTAGATGCAGATACTGGTGTATACGCATAACATCAGGGTTGGCAAAAAACCAGGTTTTTCTTTGAAAAAAAAACCAAAAGAAATTATTTAGTTTAAACCAGGTTTTTTTCTTTTTTTTAACTAACTTTTCCTATTACCTATAAAGGCATATTTATGGATAAAAATAAATATTATTGGATATATAAGTAATATAACTATTTAAAAATAATTTAAATTAAATAATTACAGTCAGTCATGCAGAAAATTGAAATCATTTAAAATTTAAACATTATTAGTATAGTAACAGCTATATCTTATGTTCCAAGAATAAACTGCTCTACACAGTGAAACACTCATATCTTGAAAATCTTAATAAACAATCCTTTGATTACTATGACTAATAAATAAATATATGATGTAATTTCATGCATATAATATGCTTTACCATGGCTATTTAAAAAATTTCTTTGAAATACACTTGTTATCTGGTATGTTTGATTTTTCTGTTAGAACACACTACATGAGCAATTATGATTTTTTATTAAAAATAAAGCTTTTTATAAGGAATTTCTGCAATGATTTGACATTTAGCAGTTGTGTCTGCACTCTACACCTTTCAAGAAGTATTGTGTAATGTCACTTGGCACTTATCTTCTGTAACTTCCAGATTATTTTTTTTTAAATGGCAGTAAAATAAGCAGAAACACTACCAGCTTTTTAGACTACTTTAAATATTGATATAAAAAGGGACAGAAGTTTTACAAAAGTTGGCATCTACTAAAACATTTAAACTTAAACAGCCATGAGACTTAATAAACAGGCTTTTCTTCGATGTTAAAGTCTAATAATACACATTACTTTTAAATGGCAAATCTAAAAATTAATAATATCTACGATCCAATCTCTTGTGCAATTTTGATTATAAGAGCCAACACCAATAAACAGTTTTCTTTATCTTGACTATAGTATTTATTTATTTTTCCTGTGAAAACTAATTTGCTGAATATTTAAAACTTTTTTCTTCACCTAATCATTATTTCACAATTATAAATAAAATCATCTGCAAGACAGTATCTCCATTATGCTTAACTTTTTTGTATAATATGAATATCAATACCTGAGGTTTTTATTTGTTTTTTGTGTGATAACTCCAAGATAACATTTTTTACTATTTAGATTCAACAAATAACATAAAAAATAGATTGGTAATATTAAAAAGCTATAATTAGCACCCAATTTTTCAATGTCCTCTTATTTGACTTCATATCTTGAGATTCATTTTTTATTCTTAAAGGATAGTTTCCATAACCAAGAAAATTTTATTTTACAGCTTGACTGAAATCTTAAAGATCATTTTATGTTACTAATTGCTGTAAGTAATCTGCATTTTCTCAAATGAAAATATTTGTTATATATGCCAAATATTTAATATTTTCACTCTATTTTATTTTTTCTAAATTCACATGTTTTAAGTTTTCAGTTTAGAACACCCAACACATGCAATTTTCATTCTATGTGCATATAAACATGACTTAGACTCACTATTATGTGTCATGCTGATGTTGACTGCTGAGATAGACTGTTAAAAGTAGAAATTTTTTATACCCAATGATCTGAAGTATTTAAATTACCAAAAAAAAAAAAAAAAAAAAAATATTAGATTAGATTTCTCCTAAAAAAAACAAAAAAAAAGTGGTTAAAATGTGGTTTAAAAGTTTAAAAAGTGATTTAAACCGTGCCAACCTTGCATAAAATATCGAAAGATTTGAGGGTACAGCTAGTTAGTGAAATAAAAAATACTGCAGAACAAAACCTCAGCACCTAGATTCATATTTAAGTGAGTTTACATTGTGCTGAATTAATAAAAATGGTGATTTACTTTATTGCTAATTTGAATGCAGGGTTCCCAGCAAAGCTTAAATGGCAAATTCCCTGACCAAATCTCAAAAAATTCCCTGACTTTTCCTGACTCAAAATGGGCATACAATGAAATTTGCTACTTATTTCTGCAATCCTTTATCAAAATTAATGATTTTTTTTCTGCGATCATTCTTCAAATTTCTCTAAAAAATTTTTGCCGATCGTATAATGAACTTTGTGATTTTTTTCTGAGACTATATGATGAATTTCGCATCGTTTTTAATTTTTTCTTTAACACTTTTCCATGACTTTTTAGAAGATATTTGTAAATTCTCTGACTTTTCCTATATATTTTGAAATTTCCATGACTTTCCCTATATATTTTGAAATTTCCATGACTTTCCCTGACTTCTTTGAAATTCCCTGACTTTCCATGATGCTGGGAACCCTGGAATGGCACTAGAGCTATTTGGATGCCAGAATAATTGCTGCAAATTTTGAAAAACAAAATTTTGGCTCATAATTACAAGGCTGTATTGTCTTGCTGTATACTTGCAATTTTTTATGTACATTTTATAGGTTATAGCTATTATTTATGATTGTTGTCTGTTTGCATCTTCTAACTAAATAAAGACCAATCTGTCCTTTACAAACTTCCATTATTATTGGCATTTATTACGTCCCTCCAAAAAAAACTTTAACTATAACCAGAATGTCTATTCCAACTCAGTTACAAATTTTCCTGACTTTTCCATACTAATAATATAAAATTTTCAAATGTCGAGCTTTTGATGAGTTAGTTATATGAAGAAATATTAAGAGCTACAATATACTAATTTTTTGTATCGGGGTGTCTAGCATACCTCAGCTACAGATTTCCCTGGCTTTCCTAGGTTTTCCATGCCAAAAAAAAAAAAAAAAAAAATTCAGGTGTACAAAATTCAGGTGTGTAAATTCAGGTCTACATACAAAAAAATCTAATAATTGCTTGACTCTCCTAAATTTTTTAATGAGAATCTTTTTTAACATGTTAAACATTTTTCCGATATATTTTTAGCACCAGGTTACATTCATTTTGTCCACTCAGGATGAAATTCTTTATCATATCAGACACAAAATGCTTTGACATATTTTAATAATAAAAATCAAAATAAAAAACTTTTTTCTTTGTACATAATATAGCTGCTCTGTAACTAACCAAATTTAAGGATTACAAATATTTAATTAATTAAAAAATGTTCCAAAAGAAAGATATATAAGCAAACCGAATCTCATAAGTCATCAAACAAAACTGCACTACAAAGATTCAGTCAGAGTAAAGCTGGTATTAAAAATTTTTTAGTTACAAGGAAGGACTGAAAGGGTGTAGACAAAAAGAATTGCATGAGAAATTGAAATACTCTTTACAGTACTTATGAAGAGCATAGTTAGATTTTCCTGAAACTGTAATTTCAAATCTTTATATCAGAAAAATCAGAATAATTTTCTCCTTTTTTTTCCTTCAAATAATAGAAAAATTTTCTGAAGTTTTTCAGAAGTTTAAAATTTCTCAGAAGACCTTTTTTTTTCAGAAATTTTAAATTGCTCTGACTTTTCCTCAGAAATGGTAAATTTTCATGACTTTCCACTGACTTTTCCAGTCCATAAAAATTTCCATGACTTTTCCAGGTAGTGAGACACCATCTATAACAGTAGTATACAAAACTATAAACAAGGAATTTTAATGTGAACAGCTTTATCCGGTGAATTTTAAGACAAGAGTCATACCTATTACTTTTCTTTCTCTCTCTCACTTATGTATTTTTGACATTAAATCCTTTTTACTTTCTTCTATCTTTACAGGAAGAAAGTATTGGATTCGTGAAAATTTTCGGTTTTCGGCGGATTTACACATTTTAGAGGTCAGAGATTCCAAATAAACATGTTTTTACAAAATGTCTGTCTGTATGTACAGACCTGCCAACCTTTGAAAATGAGAAATCATAGCACATAAAATTAAAACTAATCTAGAGGTTGGTTGGTTGGTTTTCCGTGTTTCACAGCCATCTTTTGACATTCGTAAAAAGGAATAAGGTTTCAGTCTTTCAACTCAATGTAGTAAATTTTTATACAATATTTAAAGTTTCTTCTTGTTTAGCAGCATTTTATTATTATTATTATTATTTGTAAAAGGAGCTTGGTTCCAATTTTTTAGCCCAGTGCAGTAAATTTTGACGAAATTCTCGAATTTTTTTCACGCGACCATTTCAAAATATTAACAATTCTTTTCCCACAATCGTAATTCACATTTTTCTATCACGATACTTTGTTGAAATCTGCACTTTTTACCATGAACTTTTGATGAAATTCGCATATTTTACCGCATTCCGTTGACGAATTTTGCGTTTTTTTACCACGCAAAAATGGAATGTTTAATAATAATCTGTAAATTGAAATGTTTAATAATAAATTGTACAAATCATGCGATTTTGCACACTATTTCAAATCTTGCCCATCAAAGACCACCCCCCCACCCCCCCTCCAGAAATTCTTAAAATGGCATCCCTGTTTCTAAGGGAAGGAATTCCTGTATAAATATTTACAGAAACACGATTCACTTGTGGTTGATATACATAGCCCAGATTTTTTTTTCCCATGAATATTTTTTAATGTCCGAATTTTCGGATTAATGACCAGTTTTTTAAAACTTTTGGAAATGAATGCTTTGAAATGTTGGAAATTTCAGAACAGAATCACTCATGAAAAATATGCTGTGCGGGATAAAAATCGCAACTAGAAACAAAAATGCGTTTGTGTTTTTTTGCAAAAACTAGTAGTTTAAGACTGATTTTCGTAGCATCGTAGTTTATAGGTTCAAATCGTAGTAACTACGATTTTTTTGTAGCAGTTGGCAGGTCTGGTATGTATGTGACACAAATTTTGTGGGCGCTCTACATCAAGAACTAATGCACGGAATTTAATAAAAATTTATATTCAATCAGTCCCTGATATAAATTGGTGCTAATTAGTTTCTGGTGTAAATTGCTCAACAGGTGGCGCTGCTATGCAGCATTTTTCACGATTTCCTCAATAGCTCAATCTCAAGAACTAATGCTTGGATTTTCAACAAACTTCAGATTCAGATATAACTGGATATGAATTAGTGCTGTTTATGTTTTGGTGTAAATCGCTCAACAGGTGGCGCTGCCATGCAGAACTTTTTAGAATTTCCACTATAGCTCTATCTCAATATCTAATGCACGAACTTTCATCTAACTTCAGATACAGATATACCTTGATATCAATTAGTGATTTTTATGTTTTGGTGTAAATCGCTCGATAGGTGGCGCTGCTATGCTGCATTTTTTGCGATTTCCACAATAGCTCAATCTCCAGAATTAATGCACGGATTAATATCAAATTTCAGATTCAGTTAGTCCTTAACATGAATTGACATTTTATACAATTTGGCGTAAATTGCTCAATAGGTGGCACTACTATACTGCATTTTTTGCGATTTCTGCAATAGTTATATCTAAAAAAATAATGCTTGGATTTTCAACAAACTTCAGATTCAGGTATACCTTGATATAAATTAGTATTGCTTATATTTTGGTGCAAATCGCTCAACAGGTGATGCTGCTATGCTGCATTTTTTAGAATTTCCACTATATCTCTCTCTCAACAACTAATGCACGAATTTTCATCAAACTTCAAATTCAGTTACACTTTGACATGAATTGGTGCTAAATTGATGTAATTTCTTGTACTATTTAAATGATTTGATTGACGTGATTTATATAGAAGAAAGTTTTGTGATGGCTACAACATACTAGTTTAGTTTGGCGATAGTTATTTTCTTTTACAGAAAGTGGTCCGCAGTATATACAATTATTAAGATCTGTTCTTTTTATTATTATTATTTATTTATTTACTTTTATTTTTAGTAACTTATAAAAACCTTAACAGATGCTCTTTTTTCTTTCCACTAGTTCTATAGTTCTATAAAAAATCATATAAAATATTAAAAGAGATATTTCTAGCTTCATATTTTATATAAATTACCCAGATGCCAACATTGAATACAGACTATATCAGAAATAAACTAGTTAAATTTCCGGAGAATTAGACACCCTTTCAAGAGTCAAATATTAGCATTTCAACAGTCATACACTTTTTTTTTTTTTTTTTTTTTTCAAGATACATTTTTTAATAGTTTTTACAAATATTCTCTGAATCCTCACTCCTTACAATATTTGCATTTATTCATACAAACATAACTGAAATAAATGTAACATAATTACTTTTACTTTTTAAATATATAAAAGATTTTTTGTAATAAATTTACAAAAAAAGCTTCTATAATATACTTATACTATATTACAAAAAACGAATTAAAATTTCGTAATTCTTACAAAGCGAAAAATTCTTGACCGATTGACTAATTTTGCGATTTTTTTTCACGCGACCGATAGACGAAATTTGCAATTCTTTGTCGTGACTGATCGCGGAAATTTGCAATTGTTTTTCATCGACCGATTGGCAAATTTCTTGATTTTTTCCCACGATAAATTGCCCCCCCCCCCCGCCCCCAACGGCCGATTAACGAAATTCCCGCTTTTTTTAAGGCAAAAAAATGACGAAAAACCACAATCCCCCCCCCCCTCCCCCTCAATAATCAATTGATGCCACTCGCTATTTTTTTCCGCGTATGACTGAGAAATTCTGGGTTTTTTTTTGTTTTTTTTTTCGTTTTCTTCGAGCGATTGACGAAAATCGCAATTTTTTTTTTTTTCGAACGAATTGTAAAATTTGCGATTTTTTTCAGCAAACGATTGACGAATTTCGCAATATTTTCACGATTGATTGGCGAATATCGTAATTTTTTTTTTTTTTTTTTTTTTTTTTTTTTAATGATCAGTAGACAACATGTTTTTGAGAAACGGAAAAATTAATTTCAAAACTATTATTCTGCTATTCTTTCTTTTTCTTTACACCTATTAATTTAAAAATACTGAATTTGAAGAATTAAGCTAAAATTAAAAATATAAACTCGCAAAATTTCGGTAATTCACGGAAAAAACACGTTACGGACTGACGAACTTTGGGGATCGCGGAAAAACTATATTACCGAACTATTTACTGTACTTTATTCTTCATTTTGAGACAGAAGTCTGCACGGACCCGGGTTTGGCCCGACGCCCGTACCCGGCCGGCGGAATGAAGGCGAATTTTTAAACGGGCCGGGCCGGCAAAAAAATGAACGGGCCTGCAGGGCCGGGCCGATTAAAAAATTAATCGGGTCTATCGGCCCGATATAAGAATTTAAGCGAAGCAGATAAAATACGAGTCATTTTCAATGAATATGACTTTCTCGAGAAGTATAATTGTGCGTCACGAGTCGATGCGAGTTTAACAACATCAATACAAAAATGTAACATGTCCATCGTAGAGGTCGGCATCGTACAGTTACATGAGGTCTGATCCCGGGTTTAATTTTTTCAGCAGACTCGTGCCGGGACGGAACTGGTCTTAATCGTTCTCAGGATGTGTAGGGCAAGCATTATGTTTCGTAAAAGTATGAGTAGCGATAATGAACTTCTGTCAACAATATCTTTGGAAACATACCTTAGGGTAGTTCTCCTATCCACTGCTCAACAATGCGAAACTTTCAGACACATTTTCTGACTCATTTTTAACTATAAAGACATAAAATTGGCAGGCATGACTATTGAAGGCATTTGGAATCGAATAGTTTTTTCCATTTTTGATAAATTACTTACAGAGAAAACAGAGATTCTTGTCACGTGATTGTACGTTTTTCTCCTTTCCTGTGCTATTGCTTCCGGAAATTCGATTCAAAACGCAAACTTTGGCAATATTTTCTGAAAGATATATTGCTTTTATCTAAGGAAAAAAAAAAACGGCATTTACATGGTTTCTGAATAAGAATAGCTACCAATCTTATGCGTTTCCGAAACGAAATGAATTCACAAATGTGTCGAAATGTAGCTCTTTGGATTTGAGAAAAGCCTTAAAAATTAGAGAAATATTTTCACAAATCTACTTTTTACTATACTAAACATTCGAAAGTTATCATGTTTTTAACCCTTTATTCTAAACTACATTATTTTTTTAATGAATCCTTCTTTGAATTTTGAAACGTCTGTAGAGACGATGACTAAAACACTGTAAGTAATCGTTAATGTTCACTTATGTGTTTTATGTTTTGCGAACACATAGCAATCTAAAATATACTGTAAAATTTTCTCATAAATATGTGTCTAGTATTCATTAAAAGAATCTTAATTGTATGTCGAGAAAGAACGGATATTTTATTTATTTATTTATTTATTTATTTTTATTTATTTATTTTTTTTTTTTTTGCAGAAATTGAGTCGGCCGGGCCTGGAAATTCCGGCCCGTGCAGACCTCTACTATAAAGAATAAGAAACATTTTGTAAGAATACACGTCACAGAGAAAAGTATCTCTTTATCAACAGAATAGAAGGAATTACTGGATTTCCGCTTGAAAGAACAAATAATTATGCAACGTTAAAAATATGGGGTTTTTTTTGTTTGTTTGTTTGTTTTTTTTTTTTTTTTTTTTTTAAGAAAGGAAAGGAAAACATAATAAAACATTAGAAATAGATTTATTAAAATCTGACAAGATTTTACAGCAGCAATTCAAACGTCAAGTGGATCTTTGAATACCATAAAAAATCGTGTAAAATATCGTAATGGTTATGAACTCATTCGCAACAGCTAGTTACTAGAATTAGAATGCTGTATTGTACAGAGACATATACAGTCGAACCTCTATTTAACGAAGTCGCTAAATCCCGGAAAAAAGTTCGTTATATGGAAAATTCGTTAAATAGAGATTCACCTTTTAAAATACTTTAAACTACATAAAACAGATTTTAAATTCATAAACACTAAATATTTTTACTAAAAGTAATTAATCACATTTTTTAAATAAATTATATCGATTTGTTTTATTTATTTTACCCACCAATATCCATCATCAATTCATTTTTTCTATGCGTTTAAATCTTTGAAATCTGCAAGGAAAACAAAACATTGTCTGGAAATACACTGTATTTTCTGTTTAAAGTAAATAGTTTTACATTAAAATTAACGAATTTTAATGACATTATCGTATTTATTATTATTATAACAAATAATTTTAATCATACATTAACACATGCGTCCTTAAATTTAATTTCTGAAAAATTCTATTAATTTTGCCTGAGTTTTTTATTTTAAAAAGTGCTTTCTCTCATAATACATCTCGCATCTTTGCAATGCACCGAACACCCCTTCATGCGTATTTTCTTCTAACTATAATCCACGTCAGATTGTTTCAAATGTTTGTTCAATCCAATGTCATGATTGTTTCATTTCATCATACGAAGCTTTGTTAATTCCTGCGTAATGATCATTTCCATCATCATCATCATATTCGTCTTCATCGCAATTCATTGCTGTATTGTTTTTATTTTTCACACTGTCGAAAATATCAAATTCGGATAGTGTTTCCGAGGTCTCAATTTCAGAATTAAGTGAAATACAATCATCAATCAGTACATCATGGTTAATTTTTTCTTTTTTTCTCACTGTATCCACATTTTTTAAAATTACTCTAAGGGATTATCGTCTTCGTCCTCCGTACTTACCGAATTCTCACTGCTGACAAAGAAGGCGCTTGGTAAAACCAGTTCAAGGCCATTGAACATCATAAAATGTGTTTAAAGAAATAATAAGTTTGAAATGTCCAGAAATATTTTGAGAAATGGGGAGAAAAAGAAATTTTGAATACACAAGAAAAAGTTCGTTAAATAGAGAATGAACTTCGCTATTTGGCGGTTATTTTACGAAGAAATTCGCAAAATGTTCTTGGTTCCAAGGAAAAGTTCGCAAAATAGAGGTTCGTTAAATAGAGCTCCGACTGTATATCCAAAAAATATCTATTGTCCAGACTACACCTTTTAATTCAACAATCTAATCAAATAAAATCAGGAATCTTAAAAATTTTGATTGGAGAGGGAGAAAACAGATGAGGAAGAAATGTTTAGTTTTTAATAACTTAAATAAAAATTTAAATATTCTTTTCTTAAGTCGCCTATACGCTTATGTAAAATGAATGCAAAACACATGCATGCACGCTACAAACATCAAATAAAGAAATAAAAATCATATTTATTAAAACGGGGTTCGTTGATATATTTCAATGGATATATATCCGATATTTTCACATTACTTGGTTTTTATTTTCAAAATTTCAAGATGTGTGATATATTTTCTATATTTGAAATTCATTTTCAAAATAACATTGTGCAAGATAAGTTTGATATGTTCAGCCAAAACAAGCCTAATGATATTTTCAACTGTTGTTTGACTGTCTTGTTCTGTGTAGATAAAGAAATTTTGTCTCTGGTAGTGACTTTTTCAGCCAAAGAAGAAAACAAATATATTTTCCAAGTTTTATGCTTGAATTTTTTACTTTTAAATGTAGATTATGTGGAACAAAATTAATTCAGAACACAATATGACGAATGAAAGATAAACTGTCTAATTTAGATAATCAGTTATATAAAGCTTCATTAGAAAAGAATCTGTTCAGTTTAACCCTTTATGCCCCGAAAGTACTTTAAAGTACCATTAAAATAACTTGTTATAAAATTCATTTAATACATCGGTCATTAGCAATACAGTTTAGAATGAGTTATAGATACTTTACTTTATCTTGTTACAAAAGCATTATTGGTTGCACAAAAACAAAAATATTTTTAAAAGGATGATTTCCTTTGCCTTTGCATCTTTTCAGCTTTCTTGGCGTTGAAAGACTGGGGTATGGAAAAGTTTCAGTTCGGAAATATATTTCCATATTTCTGTTGTAAGAAAATTATATTTGTACATTTAATAATTCTACAAAATACTAAAAAAAAATATATTAAATAAAAGATTTGAGTAAAGTTATAAATATTGCACAATATAAACCCCTATAAATTCAAATTAATTAATTTTAATTGGCAAAATCCTTCTAAAATTTATTAAATGGTTGTGTAGATCTTTTAATATAGATTCAAAATTCACGAAAAATGCTTTAGAAGATGAAATTTTTATGAATTCATAACTTGGGACAAAAAGGGTTAAACTGTACAACATGTTAGGGAATAAAACATTAGATAAGCTCACATTTATGTTAAAAATTTTCATTTTTTTTTTTTTTTTTTTTTGTATTTAAAATTTTGTTTTATAAATTTCTGATTTCTTGATAATTGATACTAAATCCTATAAGTTTTTTTTTTTTTTTTTTTTTTTTTTATGTAATTGTATAAAGCAAATTGTTCCTACGTTCAATTAGTTGATCTTCAATTTTGTTCAAAGAGATAAAAAAAAAAAAAAAAGAAAAAAAAAGAAAAAAAAAAAAGAAAGAAAAAAAGGGAGGAAAAAAATGAGTTTTTAGTATATTACTTGATTAATTTTCATGACAAGTACAATATGTTTTATTTTCTAATTTATATTATGCTTGAAAATATTTATTATCAGCAGTAGATATATATCGAAATATGGGATATTTTTGATAATATTATGATATTTACGAACCATGATTAAAACTAAATTTAAACCTTTTTAAAATCCACACTGAAAAGTTTTTTTTTTTTTTTTTTTTTTTTTCCCCGAATAAGGGTCACTTTATTTTCCACTTAAAATTAAAATACTACAATTATACTTCGAAAATGCATTTATCATACATCAATCAACCATCAAATGGAGGGGATAAAACTGTCACTTTTCAATGTGATGCCTCATGCTATTAATACCTGAATCATTCTTGATATTTTACAGAATAGTATGTAGATTAATTTTCATCAGCATTTAATTTAAAGTTTTTGACTTTCTTTTACACAACAACACAAATTAAGATATTTTTTTAGCTAATTTTTTCTAAAAATAATATTTATTTTATTTTCAATTTTACATGATAACTGTTATTGCTGTGTTTTTTATATGCATATTTACAACAACATATTTTAATCAACATACGATTATAAATTCAGGCTCTTCCTAAGCATATGCAACTCTAGTCTCCCGTGCGTATATAAATTTTAAATATTTGTAACTTATACGAAAAACAATTTTGCATTGCAATTATTACATTTTTAAAGTTTGATTTAAAAAATATATTTATAGGATATAGTCAATGTTGGTGATACACTTTAGAAATAAAATAGAATATAAAATGGTAAGAATAAATAAATGTGCACATATGCTTGCAACCTTCAGATGAATGATTTCTTTCTTTATCCCTCAGTTTAAGATCGAAATATGAAAAAAAAAAAAATCTAAGAAATAAAGGAAAATTAAGATTAAACAAGGAGAAAATGCAGCAATCACATGGAGGTTGTATTTTCAAGCAATGTTAATAAATAATTGGTTGCAACAACTTTTAATTATGTAAAAGTACATTATGATTAACAAATACAAACAAATGATTAGTATCACTCACACATATTTTAAGTTATATAAAGCAAAGAAACATGCAACAGATTATTAATACTGAAACATGAAATGTGATTAAAAGAAATGTATCAGTAAATCCATAACACATAAGGTTATAATTAAATAAGAAGCAGAACAAGCATGTAAAAATATGATATTTCAAATATGTTAATATTACATACACAAAATCTCTAATCAATACATATGGATTTAATTTAAATGAATCATGGAATATAAGTAAACATATTAGTAAAATATTTTAAATCTAATTTTTGTACAAGTTCAGAAAGTATATTTTGTGGGGGTTTTATCATTAATATTTTATTTTAAAAATAAATAATCAAATCCTCTTACTTGAACTTCAGAGGACTGACTAGAAGACAGATTTTGAGGCGCGTGTTGCCCGGCAGCGGTAGATTGAGTGCTCTGTGACACAACGGCAGCGTTACTGTTGACACTTCGCAAGTCTGTCATGAAGCTCTGCTGCGTTGTCATGGCAACCAGTCCCAAATGTTGCTCTACGGTTGGCATAACAACAGATGCAAGATAGAAAATATAATGCCAGTAAGCGTAAGGTTGTAAGCATATATACACACGCACAATTAAAATAAATATATTGCTTTTTAAACGAAAATACAATATATGAATTCCCTCAATTTTCTACTAGGCACTAAACCCACAAAAATCGTTTTAATGCTGAAATGTGTTTACTTATCCAAGATATTAGAGTATCCAGTAAAATCATTATCAAATCCATACCTAATTTTATCTTGCATTAATGTTACGAAAGATTAGAGGTGGAAAAAAGAAAAAAAAACATGCAGTTTCAAGAAACGTTTATCAATAAATAAATAAATAAATAAAATACATTCAATTTTAAGTACAAATAAATTTTTACCAAACATATTATAGTAAAAAACTGTTTTCTCTTTTTATCCGTATATTATTTTAAAAAGTAGAGTAAAAATGTAGCATGCACATTTTCATATGTATTTTTTACACATTTAGCACACTCATATTTATTGTCTTTTGTCTAACTATTATTCCTTTTTAGTAATTTCCAATGTAAAAAATAAAACGGGATAAATTAAGAAAACCTCAGTGGCGTAAAATGCGTTTTGGGCAAATTGAAATATTGTATCCCCCCCCCCCCCGTCCTTACTACAGAAGATTTGTGCAATAATCTTTTTGGCGCCCCTAAAAATTCAGGGTATGGCAGTTGCCCTCTTGCACCATTTCCTTCACCTCCAGGAGGAGGTATAGGTCAAAATTAACATTTTTACACACTGGCCACTGCACTGATTTTTTTCACTGGCCAGTTTTTTTTTTAACCACTGGCCAGTAACAAAATTATGTACGCTCCATACAAAATTGTGTTTTTTCTAACTATCAACATTGTAATTTACTAATATATATTACTTACCATTCGATATGATTACACTCAACTGAAAAATTTTATTTTTACTATTAATTGCAATGAAATAAATTCACAGGAAATTTTAAGAAAGGTTACAGCAGAGAGGGACCCCCCCTC
Organism: Maratus speciosus; assembly: GCA_963932465.1. Classification (NCBI taxonomy): domain Eukaryota; kingdom Metazoa; phylum Arthropoda; class Arachnida; order Araneae; family Salticidae; genus Maratus; species Maratus speciosus. The sequence goes on from OZ010789.1 coordinate 198,310,925, forward strand.
CCCCCCGGCACTTACTAATATGCATTTTCTGCGACCATTTAACGAATTTCGTGTTTTTTTCGCGATCTTTTGACGAAATTCACGTTTTTTCGTGACCTTTTGCAAAATCTGCATTTTTTCGCGATCTACGAAATCTGCGTTTTTCCGCAATCTTTTCACAAAATTGCATTTTTTTTTTTTTTTTTTTTTTTTGTAATCTTTTAACGAAACTTATGGGTTTTTTCGCCATTCTTTGCAAATATTTGCATTTTTTTTAGGCGATTTTTTGACGAAATGTGCGTTTTCTCCACGATCTTTTGATGAAATTTGTGTTTTTTCCGCAATCTTTTTTTGAAATTTGCGTTTTTTTTTTTTTACGATTGTTTGGCGAAAGTTGCGTTTTTTCTGTGATATTTTCACGAAATTTGCGTTTTTTTCCACGATCTTTTGACGAAGGTTGCGTTTTCTCCGCGATCTTTTCACGAAATGTACGTTTTTCCCGCGATCTTTTCACGAAATTTGCGTTTTTTTTCACGAATTTTGCGTTTTTCCGCGATCTTATCATGAATTTTGCGTTTTATCCACGATCTTTTCACGAATTTTGCGTTTTTTCCGTTATCTTTTCATGAATTTTGCGTTTTATCCGCGATCTTTTCACGAAAGTTGCGTTTCCTCCGCGATCTTTTCACGAAAGTTGCGTTTCCTCCGCGATCTTTTCACGAAAGTTGCGTTTTCTCCAAGATACTTTGAAGAATTTTGTGATTCTTTCTCGAAATTTGCTTTTTTTCTGCGATCTTTTCTCGAAATGTGTTTTTCTGCGATCTTTTAACGAAATTTGCGTTTTTTCCGCGATTTTTTCACGAATATACCGTTTTTTCCGCGATCTTTTCACGAATCTTGCGTTTTCCGCGTTACTTTGAAAAATTGTGTTATTTCTTTCGCAATTCTTTGTCGAAATTTGCGTTTTTTCCGCGATCTCTTCGCGAAATTTGTGTTCCGCCATTTTTTATGAAATTTGCGTTTTTCCACGATCTTGTCACGAAAGTTGCATTTTTTCCGCGATGTTTTGACGTAATTCGCGTTTTTTACGTGGTCCTTGGGCAAAATTCACGTTTTTCCGCGATTCTTTGACGGAATTGGTGATTCTTTTTTTACGAACTATTGACGAAATTGATTTTTTTCGGCGACTATATCGAAATTAGCGATATTTTTATGTCCGAATTTTCGGACTGATGACCGTTTTTTTTTTCTTTCTTTCGGAACCGAATGCTTTAAATTTTCGGAAAATTTGAGACAGAATCACTCCTGCTACTTTCTTTTCTTACGTTCGGGAGAATCGCCAATTTGGACGCCGTAAATTCCGAACGAATTTCACCCCTTTCCTCCCTGGCATCGATCTTTCAACCATCGTGTTTGGCGAGTGGTGCCCATTGAGTTTGGCGAGTGAGGACAATAAAGTTAATCGCCACGTTTTAAGTGTTACTCGCCGCCTGGCGAGTGGCGAGTGCTAATTTTGTGCTATAGGAGGAGGTAGTAATAAAGTTTAAGAAATAAGTGATCAATTTTATGGTGTGCATAAACAAAAAAAAAATTTGAGAATCATTATTTTCTGGAATAATAGCCAAGGAAAAAGATGCAGATTGATAACAAAATATTAGCTAACTCAAACAGTTGATTTTCCAACTTTAATCAACACTCCTCTGTGGGAACATGAAATTTTGTTTATGAATAACATAAAAATGATATTTTGCACTCAGCTCCATGAACATGTATTAGAAATGCGGAAGAAATGTTGACAAAGAATTTTAACAAACAAAATATTTTAATACAACTATTTCCAAACAATAAACTTCAGATTTCTATTGCAAATGTTATAAAAATAGGCCGCGAAGTTTGCTGTTTGGGAAAATAGTGTTAAAAAAAAAAAAAAGTGTCAATTTTTTTGAGTGACAAATATTGAATCCTAAAAAGCAATATCTATTTATATAAAATCAAAGTCTCTGTGTGTCCCTCACAATTCCGGTTGGACCGCCTCATTGATCGCGGCAATGTCAGGGTTAGGCTTCCTTTGGTGAAATCGGTACCAGCTTCAACAATGAGTAATTGTTGAAAAGTACTAATTGCAAAGCTGCCACAGCAGCGCTAAATTTTGACCCAGCTTGTCAAAATATCGCCAAATTTGACGACAATAAATAAGTTGCCATACATTAAGCCAACTTGAAGATAGCTGTCTAATTTGGTAAAATTTCCATTGAAAACCCATTAATCTTTCATAATCGAGCTCACCGCTATTTAATTTAAACTCCGCGGCATTGAAGGTTTTTTTTTTTTTTTTCCCCAAAATCTATGGGTCAAAATTGAATGTGTAATATACGAAAATGTACGTCTTTACATCTTCATACAGATGCTACTAATAAAATAACCGCCACTAGATGGCACTGTGTTATCTGAGCTCATAACTGCCCAATTTTAAATTGCTTTTTAACTCTTTAAGACTGGAAGAATTTTGGTCGAAATTAAAAGTCTTGGTATTTAACCCTAATTAAAAAGATCATATTTGATAGAAAAAAATAATTAAAAAAATTTTCGATGTCAGGTTACGTCAAGGGGGGATCCACACAATTGTGGGGCGCAGGCTCGGCTTTAAATCACAGAAAAAGAAGAAACTTTCGTCTTTTGCCTTAGGATCACCTACGCAATTGAGTAAGTCAGGTCTTAAAGGGATGTAGCCGGATAGAGAAATTAAATTCTTTGTATTTTTCCAGTATAGGGACCTTGGCAAAATAGAGAAAACTGCCTTGGCGAAGAAGAAAATTTGGCAACATTTTTCCAAATTTTAAAATGTGTTATTTTCATCTGTCACTGCGGAAGAAGCGAGAAAAACCTGAGCTGCGGAGTCGGAGTCGTGCCCATTTTTGAGTGAAACAATCGGAGTCGGATTTGTTAAAATTCCCGGAGTCGGAGTCGTCCATTTTACAAGCAGGTCTGCGTTGTCGGAGCCGGCCCATTTTTGAGCGAAAGAGTCGGAGTCTGCCATTTTTTCCACCGACTCCGCAGCCCTGAAAAAAAACTACTCATATTCTTGCACATATGTTGTATATATCTTTACATCTCATTTCCCGTCATTTTTGACGGGCTATCTTTCTAGTTAGCTATATAATAAGTATAAAATGTTATAATATAACAATGCAGAATTTCCAAGTTGAAAAGAAACAAAATCAAGAAATTTTCTGTAATAACTCAGTCTATTGCTCAATACAAAAACTTTATTTTAATTGTAGTACAAATTTAATTAATTTGAAATAATGTTTGATTATCGTTGAAGATTGAGAAATGTGTACAACACTGTAGCTAGCACAAATAAGACTGCGTGTAAAACGAGCTTTTGACTCAGAAAAAGGCATTTAACATGTTTTAACATAATTTTAATCTTATTATATATAACAGGATAGATTTTGTCTTTCCATGAAAATATATGAAACACCAGTGGAGGTTTTAAATACTTTTTATGCTTATCTCAATTAATTTTATAAGTATGAATTAATGATTAGTGGTGTTTATGTGTCTGGGACCACATATAAAAGGTCACCGGAACGCAGGTTGAGTATGGCTGCATTAGATTATCTTATAATGATGAAATGCAATGAATACGGCATTTCCAAAAACCATTTATCTTTTGAAAATAGCTGCCTGTAAATAAAATTTGTATTGTATACTAAGCGTGTTTTGATATCTACAATAGTATTTTAATAATCGGTCAAGTGCAAGTTTTACTCGCGCACAAAAGGTTCCGTACAACAGAGACTTTGTATAAAGTTTAAACTTGACACTGTGCCAAGAGCACTTCGAAAGGAGGTCCCAAGGCACCCCGATAGGTACCCGTCGTGAAGTACCCCGAGCACTTAATAGCAGAAATTTTGTCCCACGCACCGCAGTTGCAGAAAATTCTCCAAGTGTCTGCGACAGATATTTCAGGCGCAGAAAATAATCTGCTGGTAAAATATTTTACAATTGAAGCATTAATTAATCAAACAATCACTTACCTGCGATGTTTTTATGCATTTTATTCATTTTTATAAATAATAATCTTAGTTTTGTATTAAGTAATAAAGAGCTAAAAATAATTATAAAGCGAAATAAAGGTTTGATGGAAAAATGATCTGCAAAAGAAAAAAGAAAATCTGCGACGTCAGTCTCCCATCTTGAATTTTCTGCTACTGGGCCACGCACTAGAAAATATAATAGCATAATGGAATTTGTATCGCTTTTAGCAACACTGAAAGACATTCCAGGTAAAGGTCCATATTGCTTTAAAACATAAAGCCAAATTTGTCGATATATTCCTTTTGAATCAAGGTTCCTTTGGGGTAACCGACCAACGTAGTTTGCGAAGTCTGTTATTGAATAAATAAATGTAAAACAAGCATGCTGTGGCCATCGCAAAACTTTCTTTTATATCATTCTAATACATTAATTTAAATAGCGGAGTTGCAAACGAACAATTACGAAGTGTAGTGCATTTCTTTCAATTTAACACGGAGTCACATAGTGATCATTGAATAGCCACCCCCTATTAGATATTAAAATTTTTTAGATCTATCTACACACAAATTTTTAATTACTAATCTCAAATATAAAATTTGATGTATTTCTACCCAAGAGAAGCCGAGATACAGCTACAAGGTTCATAGCAAAATGCATAGCACAGAGCGTAGCATAGCAGCACCAGCAAGTGAGTGAACAAAACTAATATTGAATCGATATAGTTTTTCATAAGCATCTTACACATTATATATAGTTCTTTATTTATATCTACCACTAAAAATATAAATTCATCTTAAAACGCAGTTTTAACTCATTAATTTCACTAAGAGAAAGTAAGTGCAGGGATGTAGTGGGGGGTATACGGGGGTATACTGCGTGTACCTTCTGGATTTTTTTAAGAAGCTCCGTATACCCTCTGTTTCTCAAATAAAGCATTAGCGTATACCCTAGCTATGAACGTTCATGACGTCAGCGTATACCCTCTGTTTTTTTTACAACTACAACACTGAGTAAGTGTAATACACATATGGCGTATAAGTTAACGTTAGGAGTCAAACCTAAAACATTTGCTTGCATGTTATGATCTTCTATAATTTTCTCTATCCTCATTATATCACGCATATAATGAAAACTTAGAGTGGTCAATGTTAAAATGTTTTGTAGAGCTTGACCTTTGTGTTAGATATACGAACTTTTTATAAAATTCACAAAACCCATATTTCGGAAAGATTTTTTTAGGTTTTATCCTAGCAAATGCCTTGCCCGCCGAAAATTTAATAGCAGTAATATTACAACATTGTGATAAACAACGTCTTGAGATGTCTAAATGCGTCGCACAGGCGTAACGGGGCGGTCGATATGGCTGGTTATGTTAGTGGGGTCCAGTCTAGAATTTGTCAGAAGTATCCAAAAAATAGATACGTCCAATTGTGCAATCCTACGATTAAACTTTGCATTGTCCAACAGCATGCTAATTCCTGTCATCCGAAATTGTCGTGAAACTTTTGATGACGTCTTCCAAACTGAAATAAAGATCCTAAGTAGGGATGCACCGAATATTCGGTATCTATTCGGTATTCGGCCATGTTACCGAATATTTGGTTTGGCCGAATATCGAAATATTCGGCCGAACCGAATACTTAAAAAAAACTTTTAAAACATATTTTTAAAAACCGTATACAACTTCTTAGAAACAGAATCATATTTAAACAAAAGAGAATGTTTTTACATTACTTATTTGCTGTTTGTTAAGTATTATTTAAGAAAATTAACCCTTCACGAGGATTTTCATAGGAATTAATTATGTACAAATGCAAGTTCCTGAACATTGTTCAGTAAATAATCTGTTTCTTGCTAAGATTTTAAGAACAACGTTTACAATCTCTGAAAATGATTGCCCACTCCAGACCCCGATCTAGGATGCACTTAAAACTTCCTAATCAAAGGGAGTAGGAACAGTTATTCTTACTAAGTTGCCAGTTGCCACAATGTAAAATTTGAATAGATTGTATTATTTATTTACTTTTACTGGCTGTCTCTTCCTGACAAACAAATAATATATGATCCATTACAATTTTTCTTCCAATTTTTTCACAATTTCTCTTTGATTTCAAAATGTTTGATTTAGAATTTAAGAAAATTTTATTCATTTGTTTCATTCTCAGAAGAAGCCATGAAATTTAAAATTTTATTAATTAAAAAAGTTTTATATCTATCTACCAACTTCTTAAATAACTCAAAACACATTTTTTTAGCATAAAATTTACTTGAAAAAAGCTTTTGTTTATTAGAATAAAAGTTTCTGTTTTAAATATTACGTAAAATTGTTTAAAATTTAACATTTTAATGCCTTTAACCTTTGAAATATAAAAATATTCGACAATCCGGATATTCGGTATTCGGCCGAATAGTTAGTATTCGGCAGGCCGAATATTCGGTATTTGGCCTAGCAGTTACTATTCAGCTAGCCGAATATTCAGTATTCGGTTCGCCTATAGGCCGAATATTCCGTATTCGGTATTCGGCCAAAATCACTATTCGGTGCATCCCTAATCCTAAGACTAACATTTAGACAGACAACACGTGCAAACCTTCAAATTACATTCGTTGAAGAATATTACAGGGTCACAGTCTTTATTCTCTATGTAGAAAGTCTTACTCAAAATTTGAATGACAGATTCATTTCGAATGAAGACATTCTAATAGATTTCCAAGTACTTCTTCCAGGAGTTGCTTCTCCGGATAAAGCAAGCATATTAGAGAATATCTCTCAATATTTTTACGATAAAGTGACAATGCCGCAGGTGAAAGCTAAATATACATTATGGTGCAGGAGAATTGCTAATGTTGACAGAAATACAGAAGTCTCAAAATTTCCAAAGTACTGTACTGCAACATATTATACAATCAAACACTTGCCGACAATCTTGGCTACAATCATGGCAACAACAGCCAGTGCTGAAAGATCTTTTTCGACAATAAAAATAACTAAATCTTTGTCTCGAAGCATTATGGCTGATGAGAGACTGGGTAACCTTTAAATGATTTCCATTCATTGGAACATTGCGTAGACCCTGCTAAGGTAATCATCCTCATGGCTGAAAAGAAGTGACAAAAGTTGCTTCTGTAGCATTAGTTAACTTATTGCACCAAGAGTACTGTATTTATAATTATTCTATTCTAATCAGAGAATGTGAAATGTAAATATAATTTTTATGATTGCATATATCTGTAACAATAAATTTATTCTTTTGAAAAAATAATATTTATAAATTTCATCTACGGGTTAATTATTTTAAGACTCTGCCCTCGTAATGCGAGACACCCCCATGCTAATATTAATCCTGTGTGTTAACCGGTAACTGAAGACATGAATTTGCTTACGCGTTCAGAGATATAATGTTATTTTCCTTTTTTGTCTTTTGTAAACAGCATTGGAATTTTTTTTTAGAAACGCAATATATTCTGGAAATCATTTAATGTTAAAAGAACAACTTGTCGGTACTGAGGAATGATTTTATTCAAGGACCAAAAAAAAAAAAAAAAAAAAAAAAAAACACTTGAAAACCATAAATTGTAACAGAAATCGAAAAAAATTTAAAAATAACAATTTTTGACATCAAGTATCCTATGCAGAAATATATCTTAGTTTCAGCCTTGTTTAATTATTTTTACTCTTTAAATTATCCAAATCCACACCAAAATATGTTACACCAGAAAAAAATACAAGATTAAGCCCCCTCCGACGGAAAATCCTGGCTACGGGCCTGTCTGGAATTACCGAACCGATTTCAAAAGTAATGGTTTCGAAATGACAGTGTTAGCCCACGTTCGAACATAGGCTATATTAGGGGTGCACAACTTTTTTAAAAGAAGGGCCACTTACAAAAATTTCTGGGTTGTCGAGGACCACATCAGTAACACGGAGAGAATTCTATTTCGGGGAGGTGATTTGTGGTCTATAAGGAATCAGATAAAAATTCTGGTTTCAGAGAGGGGGGGGGGGTGGATTTTACCCCTCTAGGTTCCCCTAACCCGCCAACATATCCAATTTTGTTGGCAAGGATATTTCAACAGTTTACGTTTGTGTATATATTAGAGATGTAGCAAGGATTATTTAGAAGGAGTGATAATATTCCTTGACTTTATTCGGCTGAGTAATTTTTGTTTTATTAAAAGTGCTAAAAACAAACACAGGCATGAAAGTGTCTAGTGCTGAAAAAAATGTGAGCTTCATGAACGAAGGGGATAGGAGGAGCCGATCAACGAAATTTAGGATTTTTCCGCATCTAATTGACAAAATTCGCAATCTTTTCGAAGCCAGTTGACAATTTGTCCAGTTTGACGATTTTCCGCACTTGATCGATAAAATTTGCGATTTTTCCGCGCCTGATCGGCAAAAATCGCGATTTTCCCTGCCCGATCAACGAAATTCGCGATTTTTCTGCGTCCGATCGAGGAAATTTGCGATTTTTCCGACCTGAACGAGTAAATTTGCGATTTTTTCGCGCCTGATCGGCGAAATTCGCGATTTTTTCCTGCCCGACCAACGAAATTCGCGATTTTTCAGAGCCGATCGATGAAATTTGATATTGTTCGCGCCTGATCGACGAAATTCGCGATTTTTCTGCGTCCGATCAACGAAATTCGCGATTCTTAACTGTGACGAAATTTGCAATTTTTCTCCGCGGTAAATTAAGGAAATCAGCGCTTTTTCCTCGCGATAAATGGAGGAAGCTCGCAATTTTTCCGAAACCAATCAACGAAATTTGCAATTTTTCCGCGCCTGACCAACAAAATTCGCGATTTTTCGGAGCTCGATCGACAACACTCGCGATTTTTACGCCCGATCGACGAAATTTACGATTTTCCACGCCTGATCGAGGAAATCTCCGATTTTTCCGCGCTTGATCGACGAAACTTGCGATTTTTCCGCGCCTGATCAACGAAATTCGCGTTTCTTAACTGACTCAGACGAAATCTGCAATTTTTCCCACGGCAAATTGACGAAATTCACGATAAATAGACGAAACACGCGATTTTTCCGCAGCCGATCAACGAAATTTGTGATGTTTCTACTTCTAATCGACAAATTTGCTATTTTTCCGAACCCGATCGTCAAAATTCGACTCTTAATTGACTGAAGAAATTCGCGATATTTTCTCGCGACTGACGAAACTCACGATTTTTCAGCAGCTAATCAACAAAATTTGCAATTTTTCCGCGCATCATCAACAAAATTGACAGTTTTTTCGTGTCGATCAACGAAATTTGCGATTTTCCCCTGCTCGACCAATGAAATTCGCGATTTTTCAGCAGCTAATCAACAAAATTTTGCAATTTTTCCGCGCATCATCAACAAAATTGACAGTTTTCTCGTCCAATGAAATTCGCGATTTTTTCCGAGCTCCATCGACAAAACTCGCGATTTTTCCGTGCCCGATAGGTCAAATTTGCAATTTTTCCACGCCTCATCGACAAAATTCACGATTTTTACGCGCTTTGATCAACGAAATTTTCGCTTTTCTACGTCTAATCGACAAAATTCACAATTTTTTTGTTCACTAGTTTTCCGCATCCGAACATAACGAAAGTCGTGATTCTTAACTGACAGACGAAATTTTCATTTCTTCCCGCGGCAAACTGACGAAATTCACGATTTTGTTTCTTATGACCTATGGGCAAAAATTGCAATTTTTTACACTTACAAATTGTCGAAATTCGCGGGCCACAGGTTGTGCATCCCTAGGCTACACCTTAAGTTGATGGTACTACCTCGAAGGGGGGTGCAGGAGCAAAAAACGTTCTAAAAATGCGATTTTTGTGTTATTAAAGGGCCCAGAGACTTGAAATTTGGAATGGTAGTTACTTATAAGATATAAAATATTTCTAAGAACACTTTTTAACAAACAGAAATTTAAAAGGGGTGAAAAGGCGAAAAAAGCGTTCTAAATTGCGATTTCTAACGCAGTCTCGGGAAGTCCCGAACCGATTTCAAAAGCAATGGTTGGAAATCGATGGTGACAGCTTTTGCTCTAACATACGCTCTATTTCATGTCGGTGTCACTACCACCTGGGGGTTGCAGGAGCAGAAAACGTTCTAAATTGATATTTCTGTTATACTGAAGACATGGGCGTAATCTGGCGGGGGCAAGGGGGGCATATGCCCCCCCAGTTTTTTAAGAGCAGGGGCAAGACATGTATTTTGCCCCTCCAGTTTTTTGTCTTGTTTACAAATTTCTGTATTTCCTTTTTCGCTTTTTTTTACCCCTTTAGTTTAATAATTTATATTACTATCTTGGGTTTGAACTAGAATTGGATACAGCAAAATCAAAACAGCCAGAATTAATGTTTTCACGTTGACATAAGTAATTTTTCTTATGTCTTGAGAAAACCTTCTGCTATAATAACAGTTCAAAGAGAATTTTTTTCCGTCTCCCTTTTTTTCCTTTTTGTACAAAGTACAAAACTTATTTTCCTCTTCATTTCCAGGGATGTTTGTTTTTTTTTTTTTTTTGGGGGGGGGGGGTGCACTTGTGGGAAGAGGTGGGAATAGATATCACGATTACTGTGTCTTGACTCTGACCATTGTCCTTTTTCGTAAAATAATATAAGCACAAAACAAGAACTTCCTGGCCCTCAGGGCTCTCGACTATAGTGACGCTCCTTGAATATACTCGTAGCGTCAGTCCAGTACTGGTGAGCTGAGGAAATTCTCATGGCGTCTGGATATACAGATGCACACACATTCCGTTCTCTCGCGTACATCAGGGACTAGAGTCTTGCACATGTCGCGTTGTACCCGGTTGTACCGTTGGGCGTAATCTGGTGAGGGCAAGTGAAGATCACATGCCGCCTAGTTTTTCAGGAACAGGGCAAATACCTTTTGCCCCTACAGTTTTTGTATCGCTTTGTAGTTAAAGCCCAGCTTTGTATTTCAATTTTTTTTTTTTTAATTTAACCATTTATATGCTATTTTGCGCACGAACTGGCATAAGCATTGGATAATTCAAAATAACCAGAATTAACGTCTTCACGTTCATAGAAGTAATTTCTGATGCAGTAGTCAAAGCTCAAGTAAGAATATTTCCTCTGCTCTATTTTTCAGAAAAGCGGAACCATTTTTCCTTTTTTATTTTCATAGAACTATTTAAATGCACATGTGGGGCAGATTTCTTGATTACTATCTTTTGATTCTGACTATTGTCATTAGAGTTTCCTTCATCTGACGAAACCCTATTCGTCTCACTCGTCTGTCTGTCCGTCTGTCAGTGCTCGTAACTATATATGTTGGAGACTTGAAATTTTGCATACTTATAGCTGAAGACCTCACATCAAACGACAAATCGTAAAAATTTGAAAAACTAGTAATTAATGGACGTTGTTAATTAAAAAAAAACCCAATTACAAGATCTGAAAGGCATTCATGATTCAACAAAAGCATAGATTTTTTTTTATCAAATTATAAAAACTATCTCTTCCATCGATTAAAACCAGGTGTCATTTTAACGGCAGATAAGAACTACACTGTAAAAAAAAATACTGCCAGTTTTCCGGTAGGAATCGGAAAAATAATTGCCCTTACCGTACCAGAATAATTTCCAACCCAGCTCGGAATAAAATCCCTAAAATCGGAATAAAATCCGTAAAATACCGTTTTACTGACTATTTCCTTATTTTTACGGATTTTATTCCGAGCTGGGTCGGAAATTATTCCGGTACGATAAGGGCAACTATTTTTCCGATTCCTACCGGAAAACTGGCAGTATTTTTTTACAGTGTAGCGATTGCTTTAAGGCACTTTTATTTCTTTTCTACTCATCCCAGAAATTCGAAATTAGTACCACAAGATGGGGAAAAAAAACAGTTTTCAGAAATTCTAAAAATTATCTTGATCGTACCATAAAAACTTTGAAATTCTTTAAAAATCGAGAAAAAGATCTTTTATTTTCCTTCATTTGTGAAGGCGACAGATGTCTGATGAATGGAATTTTCGGCGATAACCAGAGAATATAAAACAGGTGCGGTCTTGCGGTCAGAAACAGACTCAGAATTTTTATATAAGACTAAATTTAAATATAGATTTCCGAGCTATGATTTTTATACCATCCGACGTAAAATTTCATTCTCTTTCAGAATATGTCTTTATTTTTTAATTTCGATAATCAGAAGCGAAGATAATTAATTTTTCGTAGTTAAAAGCAGAATTGAATTTTTTGCACAGCAGGCCAAGTGACATGGAAAGAAAAAGAGTTACATTGTTACCCGGTAGCAGAAAGTGCGTGACGTGCGTCGCAGATTTATTTTGGACCTTGCAGATAAATTTGCCAACTTGAAAAAAAAGGATTTCCTTAAAGAGAAAAAAAAAAAAAATAAGTACGAAAATTCTGACAAAAAATATCGTGAATTCGACAAGTGGTCGCATAAAAATCGGTAATTTATAGCCAAAGGGTCGCTGCAAAAACGCAGATTTCGCCAAAAGATCCTGGACATAAACATGAATTCTGTCGTAGGGTTGTGGAAAAAATACAAATTTCTGTTACAGTACAGGATCGCGGAAAAACGCGAATTTAGTCAAAGGATCGCGGAAAGAACCTGAATTTAGTCAAACGATTTTGGGGAAAATGCACATTTAGTCAAACGATCGCAAAAAAAATGCAAATTTATGTCAAATGATCGTGAAAAAACGCAAATTTATGTCAAAGGATTGCGGAAAAAAAACGCGGAATTTCGTTAAAAGATCCCAAAAACCGTAAATTTCTGCCAAAAGATCGCTGTTTAAACTTGAATTTTATCCAAAAATGCCAGAAAAACATGAATTTCGTTCCATGGGCGCGGGGAAAAAAGCAAATTTCTATCACAAAATCGCAGAAAAGGCTTGAATTTCGTCAAAGGATCGAGGAAAAAACACGAATATAGTCAAACGATCGCGATAAAGAAAAGCAAATTTAGTCAAACAATCGCGAAAAAAACGCAAATTTATCTAAAAGGATTGCGGGAAAAAGCGGAATTTCGTCATACGATCGCGAAAAACGCAAATTTCTGCCAAAGGATCGCTGTAAAAGCGCGAATTTCGTCAAAAGATCTCGGAAAAAACGTGAATTTCGTCCAGGAAAGGCCGCAAAAAATGCAAATTTCTGTCACAGGTTCGAGGAAAAAACACGAATTCCGTCAAAGGATCGTGGAAAACGCGAAATTTCATCATAAGATCGCGAATAATGCAATTTCCTGCCAAAGGATCGCGGCAGGGGCGTGCCTAGCGGGGGGGTGTTGGGGGTGTGACACCCCCCCACTTATTTGGAAGAGTTGGTAAAATTTAGAATAGTCGGCAAGTTAAGAACACTTCCTGCAAAAAGTCCCCTCTCCCGTCGTCAGTATCATTTCAATTCTCTGTTGTCCGTCTTTAAAGGGGAAAAGAAAGAACTTTTCACGGAAGATTGTGTATGATTCTGTGTGGGAGGGAGGGGTTTTCGTGAAAGGAAGGGGGACGGGGTGGTTGTTGCAATCTCTATTGTAAATTTTCCCATGTAGCATCTTTAATTGCTCCCTTCTGCTATGGACTGATTCTTAGCCCATACCATGCCAACTATCTTAGTAATAAGTCGCAAAACGACTTTATTGGGGTTCTTGGATCATGTGTCCGTGAAAAAATAGTTGCAAATGTCAAAAATTGTGGATTTTTTAGCGTTATGGCTGACACACCCGATCTCTCTCATCTTGACCAGCTCTCAATTGTAATCCGATACGTGACCCCAAAGTTTCAGCCAGAAGAAAGGTTGTTAAAACTAAAAGATTATCTGGATAAAACAGGCGAAGGAATGGCTAAGCTTATTTTTGAAATTCTACAATCAGTTGGAATATCACTTTCCGAAGCTCGTGCACAGTCTTACGACACCACGTCATCTATGTCCAGCTGCATTTTAGGCTGTCAATCAAAACTTTCAGAAATAGCTGGTAGATCTATTTTATACATACCCTGCCTCGCGCATAAAGTGAATTTATGTGTTGAACATGCGTGCGAAGAAAGCAATATAATAAACTTGTTCTACGACAGTATTCAGGATCTCTATAACTTCTTTTCACTGAGTAAAAAGTGATTCGGCATACTGAGAAAGAAAATGGAAGTTCTTCAGAAGAGTCTTGAAATCTTTGTCAAAGACAAGATGGACTATGCGAGCGGATTCAGCCAGAGCTGTTTTATCATCCTATGATACCTTCATCCATACTCTGCAAATTATTTTTGAAGACATGAAGGTTGACAAGAATGCTCGAGCTAAGGTGGCAGGGTTAAGAAGCAAAATGATGTCATACGATTTCATTGTTTCTTTACTTGCAATGAAAACAATTATGTTTAGGACCAAGTTAGCAACAGAGCAATTGCAACGTGAAGACATGAACATTGTAGAGGGGGCCGACATAATGCAGAAAACTTACGAAAGCATTTAGAAACTCCGGAATGATGACGCAGCGGCAATAAAAAACATCCTTAAGGAAGCAGACAACATCTGCGAGACACATGGAATAAATCAAGATTATGAGTTCAATTTGCGGCACAGGCCTCCATCGAAGATCGACGAAAATCCTGAAACTGCAGTTCTATTTACACGAGAGAATTATTTTAAAGCAGAAATTTTGAAGGTGGTAGATCGGCTTACAACTGCATTTGGAGACATTCATAAGTTGGTATTTGAGAAAATTAAACCACTGGCCTGTCTCCTTCCATCTAGGATCAAGTATAGCTCTACTGAGGACATTTCTAAACTATGTCAATTATTCCCTGATGATCTCAAATATGTAGATAACTTGGAATGTGAAATGGATCTCATGTCCTCAGAAAAAGCTAGTTCTGAATCGGATACAATTGGCGCAGCAGCGCAAAAACTTGTGGGGAAGGCTCATTTGTATCCTAACCTTTCTTTGACCTACAAGTTGGCCTTAATTATTCCAGTAACTGTGACAAGTAATCAAAGAAGTTTTAGCAAGTTAAAGTTAGTAAAAAATTACTTGGGTACCACCATGTCGGAAGAGCGGCTGGACGAACTAATGCTACTAACCTGTGAAACAGACATAACTGACATGTTGGATTTAGACAGTGTAGCTGGAAAATAAGCTATGCTTAAGGATAGGCGGGTGATAATTTAAAAATGTAGAAGGATAATTTTTAGTCTCTTATACTAATTAATATAT
Organism: Maratus speciosus; assembly: GCA_963932465.1. Taxonomy (NCBI): domain Eukaryota; kingdom Metazoa; phylum Arthropoda; class Arachnida; order Araneae; family Salticidae; genus Maratus; species Maratus speciosus. The sequence continues at coordinate 198,326,135 of OZ010789.1, forward strand.
ATCTTATTTTTAGCGAGCAAGATTTGTCTTTTTTATGTATTTTAAAATTTATACACTTACATTCAGGCTCGGACTGGCCCGCCGGCCCATCGGCCCGAGAGCCGGTGCGCCCTCGTCGAGAAAAACTTAGCGCCCCCATAAGCCATAAATGCCTAAGCCGCACCGATTTGTTTACTCTCGTTGTATATACTATACTTTCTGACTAGTGTACTAAATTTCAAGAATTCGTTTAGGGAATAATCATCATTTAATAGACAGACAACACTAGAGAGGTATTTTTCATTATCACAAAGAAATTAAAGATACATCAAAACAATTTTAGGATCGAAAATTAAAGTGGGAATGTGATTGAGAGAGAAAATATGACTCCAGGGAATGCTTTAGTAGCAATGGCGCCCTGGGCTAGGTTTTTTTTTACATCACTTCTTTGAATGATATATAGTAATAGATTTTAATTTTATCCAAATATTTTACATATTTTCATTCCTACAGCTTTTAGTACCTTGCCTTTCCCTCCCCTTTAAAGCTGGCCCTGAATGCACCTATAATTGAAACCGTGCTTTTTGAAAACAAATTTAGAAAAGAAAGAAAGTTATATCAGAAGGCAACGACCTGTTGTGAGAATTTTATAGCTGATTGGAAAACATGATCTTTTTTTTTTTTTGAAGAATGCAAACTTGATGACACTTCCGGATTGCAATACTGCAAGCTGATGGGAAATCCAGCGCTTTTTCATTCACAAAATTTACACCACAACTTTCCGTTAATGCTAATCTTCTCTTTATTTAATTACAGACTTTTCATGGTTAAATAACTATTAGAAAAACTTTTATTTATTTTAAATAAAAAATTGTTTAATTTAATCGCGAAAAATCTATTATCAAATAAAGGAAATATTAAAAAAATATGACAGGTTTTTGAATAAAAAACTCTGGCTCCGGAATCCTGTAACTTGCATTAAATATTTCCCTTGATTTCTAATTGTGATAAGAATCTTGCGAATCACGGGATGACTGTGCTGAGAAGAGTAAATTTACTCAATTATAGTGATTTTAGTCTAACAAAGATACTTTTTTTGGTGTGCTTTAAAAACTTTTTAATAGTGCAGTATGAATTCAGCATTTTATGTATGCATAAAATCGTTTTTAAGGATACCAAATGCCTCTTTCTACAAAATACCTGTAAAAAGTTTTTGCTTAAAATAAAAAAAATCATAGGTTTTTGAAAAAAAAAAAAAAAAAAAAAAAAAAATCGCCGGCCCCAGGATCCTGTAACATGCATATGGAAACTTAAATATTTCCCTTGATCTCTAATTGTGATAAGAATTTTGCAAATCATGGGAAGTGTGCTGAGAAGACTCAATTATTTCGGGGATTTTATACTGAACAAAACGATTTTTTTTTGTGTACTTTTTCTGTAGAAACCCTATAATAGTGCAATATAAATTCAGCATTTTATGGACGCATAAAGTCATTTTTTTAAGGATATAAAATACCTGTAAAAGTAATTGCTGCCAGATTGTTACAGAAATTGAATTTATCGAATTTTTAACTGACCTATAACTAATTCATATAATATTAAAGCAATATACTTTAAGAAAAGGATGAACCCTTCAGCAGCACTGCAGAAATTCTATTTGGCGTCTGGTGCAAAAAGCCATGTTAGTTTATCTACCTATTGTCTGTTCAACAGTGATGATAAGAGAAATAAAAGTGGTTACCCATTACTAATTCTGCTAAAAATAATCAAACAAAATATATAGGGACCAATCGACTAGAAATAATTTCTACTACTTATTGTTATGTATAAATTATGTTTCCGAAGTAGTCTACATATTAAAAATTGTACCAACTTTGAATTTTCAAACAATAACACTCATTTTTGATATCTTATTTAAGTTTCTTAGATCGCGACAGCCCGGAAAAAGACATTGGTTATTTACATTATCTTAAACATTGATAGAGTTTGAAGAGTTTAAATTTGAGGATACTAAAGAAAACCTATTTGAGAAAAATTAATTTATATCTTCATAAAAGTATTTGATTGATTTTTTATCAATTTGTTTGAGAATACACTGAATAGAATAAAACATACTACAGACCTTTTTCGCGACTTAAAAATCTTTTTAATCATTTTTCATAATCCCTATTAATAAATTCATGTTAAAAAATTATGAAATATGGCCTATATTAAGTTTTGAATACAACAAATTACAGTCATTAAAAACATCAATGTGTAAGTTTACAGCTCATTTGAATAATTAGTTTTCGACATAAAGAGAAATTTTACCTTTCTATAATTTAAGAGGACCGTCTTCTTTTATCAAAAGAGCCACAGAAAAATTTCGTAGATAAAGTACCAGAAACACCGTTTAGGATTTGTATAGCAAATTTATAATAAATTTAAATTTCCTGTATAATTTTACTGGTGACTAATTGAGTGTTTTCGGTACTTTTTATTGTAAGATCATTTTATTTTTCGAAATTTATGGATAAACCCCTAGCACGCTTTGTATTAAGATTTAAGAAAAACATATAAACTGTATCTCTTTACCTGCTGAAAAGGAATTGAAATAGAATGTCAGCCGTGAATGTTACCATTTGAAAAATCAACGTTTGTTCATTTTTTAATATGTAGACAACACACCAAAGCAAAATTTATTAATAGCATTCAATAGTAGATATTATTCCCAATCAATTGGCACACATGTCTTTTTATACCAGGGTTCGCACGGATCATAGAATTTTTCCAGGAAAACTACCAGTATTCTTTATAGAAAAAAAATCTAGTTTAAACACACGAAATCGCCCCTTTTTACGGAGAGATGTTCTACAAGAAAATACTAGTGCCGAAAAATTTTTTGGTTTGCAAAATTCCAGGAGGCGTACGAACCCTGTTATACAGTCATTTGTAGAATTGGTAGGGTACTTTTATTCCATGACTCTTATAAACTATTGACAAAAGAATAATATATAGCATCAGTTATCTATTACAAGCTAATCTGTGTTCAACTTGCTGGAACTTTTAGATATCACATTATTCGTTTTAGAAAATTACGTAGCATTGTGTAGATTTAATGGAACTTTAAACATGAACGGAAAATACAGCCAAGTCTTCTATCTAGACTCAGAGATATAATATCAAGCCATTTTCATATTTGGTACTGTGCGAATGTATTAAACCTTGTTAAGCCACACTGTAAAAAAAAAACGACATTTTTACAGTACAAAGTACTGTTCATCTCGCGCACAAACTCGACCACAGTGAATGTGCTGTATCTTTTTTTGGTTTCCTGACTATATTAAGATGGAAAATACAGTAGTTGCGTAAAATTAACAGCACAATGTGCTGGCAATTTGGACGCCAGCAGTTTGTGTAAAAAAATTCGTCCAAATTGCCAGCACATTGTGCTGTTAATTTTACGCAACTACTGTATTTTCCATGTTAATATAGTCAGGAAACCAAATAAAGATACAGCATATTCACTGTGATCGAGTTTGTTCTGGCAAATCTACAGTGGTTTTTTTTACTGTGCAGATACAACACAAACAAGTAAAATTAACATGAGTTTGTTAAAATCTTTGCGCCCTCTGAAAATCCAAGGTCTGCGCCCTTTTCCCTGGCCCAGTCCGACCCTGCTTACATTACACAACAGCATGCGGTTTTATTTATAGGAACATAAATTCCGAAGTACTTCAACATTCTTAAATTGTTACTTTTGAGAACTGGTTAATGTACGGTACATCCGTACACATTTCCTTTTAAATCGTAAGCAGAATCCTGATTAATAACAGGATTTTCAACTCTACTTATATAGTAAAATAATTTTTAAAAAATTACACATACTGAATAATAGCATTTAATTTCGACTGTGGTTAAGGAGAATGCAGGTGAACCCTTAAGACTTTTAGTGATTTTTATAAAATCACAGTATTGTAGAACAGTTGACTCCGTCACTGAGGGGGGGGGGGGGGGGCAATCACAAAGCCTTTCTCACCCCCGATCTTGCAGTTGGCAAAATTCAGTTCACACCCCCCCACTAAAACAGTCTTCGGCACGCCCCTGGATCGCGGTAAAAACTCAAATTTCGTCAAAAGGACGCCTGATGGATGTACAGAATTCCTAAATTTTAGCTTAGTTTATTCCTGACTCCTGCTCTTGTAATGATAAATTCTTATCATTAAATTAAATATCTTTTTTTTTTTTCCCCTTTCAGTTAAAGAAAAAAATAAAGCTCTGTTCTCTTAATATATCTCTTATTATATATAAAAGATCTGATAAGATTTCTGTGAAATAGATAATCAATGTGGTCACTATTTTCCTTATGTGTTTATTCTATGCCATTTTTATGCACGTATCTAAAAGTGTGCTGGAATAGTATTTGTTCTCGAGTATATGAACCATGTTACATATTCATTATTATTTAATTCTTCATAAAATATTAATTTTTGCTATTTACTTATTTAGGTTAATATTATAGTTAGAATATAGTTCTATTTATTTTTTAGTATTAATCAGTAAGAACCCTATTTATTTTAACACTTATAATGTTTGTACATAATCGCAGTACAGATGTTTTTAACTATTGATTTTACAAATTTGGTTCTTTCGCATCCGAGTGTTATTTCGCACGCTGATTCGTAAAATCTAAATTTAAAAAAAAAATCGGATCACAACTTTCCGGTTTATGAAAAAATCGATTTTTAAACATAAAAGGGATGCTTTTTCGTACAGACAATTGACGGGAATTTGTTAAAATTAGGAAAACTAAAGAGCCGATCGATTTTGAACTTTGACATAGTTCATAACACATAATAAGAATTTTATGAATTTAAGGTGAGCTGAATTTGTGTGTGTGAGTGGGGGGGGGGGGGGGGGGGGAACAAGGGCTCCGTGAAAAAAATGGCTAATCTCATTTGTAAAAAAACTTTACGCATTTGGTTACGTCTATTTATTAATTACATGCATTATCATTTAGCTTTTATTACCGTTCATTTGTTAGCTCCCAGACTATCAAAGCTTGATAGCTAATGTGCCCGCATGTTCTGTATATACGTATGTATATACGTAACGCGATAATTTTTGATAGAAATATCCGTTTTGTTTTAAACTTTGTATAATACATAAAAAACTGAAATATGGGAGTGGATAATTTTCAGGGGGACGCATTCCTAAATATAATAGTGCTGCCATTTATGCAAGGAATTATTAATTTTCTATTAACAATTTTGGTTTGTTAATTTAAGGATAAAGTGTTTTGAAAGAGATATTAAACGAAATCCTCTGCATATCACACTTACCCACTTGTTTTCTTTAGGATAAAATAATACATAATTGATTTTTTTTTTTTTTTTATGGTTTTCTGGCTGGTTTTCTCCTTACGTCCAGAAATTCGGTTCAAAATTCCAATTGATGGTACTCTCTGAAAGATCATTTACGTTTACCAAAGAATGGAAAACGTATTTCGATTACATAGTTTCTGAATAACAACACCTGCCTATTCCATGCTTTTCCGAACAAAAATAAATGAAAACTTGTGTCATAAAGTTGACCCTTTGGATTTGAGACCAGCCTTAAGTACAATTGAAAAATATGGTAAAAAAGGAAATATGCTTTAGATAAATCGAAGCAGAAAACTTGACATTTTTTTCTTCATTCTTCCATCAAAATACTATAAATTACATAAAATTTTGTATTTAATACTTTGAAAGTAAAAACATTACATAAAAATACTGAATATTTTTATTTCGGTCTTTAAGGGGAACCCACTTAGAAAATGTGAAAAATTGAAAACATTCGAATTAAAATAAACATTAAAATCAGTGTTTAATTTAAATTTTTGTATTGCTAAATTATCTGGATTCATCTTAAACCAGAACGAATGGGATCGTATCAAAAGTATTTTTCGCTAAGAATGGCGGTTGACTTTCAGAATGTTTCTCTGATAACGGGTTCTGAACTCCCCAATTAATTACTTTTTTCACACTACATTTGAGGTTGTTTCAGAGCTTTGATAGTCAAGAACGAAAAGAGTGGGAAAAACGAGTTATCTGGAATTTCCCTGGAAATTAGTGGACTATAACAGTTTACCGCCAGTTGAAAAAAAAAATGAACTATTAATGTTACTAGATTTAAACAGCTCTAAAATCTAACCGATGATTAAGATGTCGCATAGGAATTATTTTTTCAATCAATCCCTTGCAAATTTCTCCTGTATGCTAATTTTGTTTTTTGTTTTTTTCCTTTAATAAATGTGTATCGGTATGAAAAAGAAGAAATAATTATCAAATGAATTATTAAGGGGAAATGTCAAAAAAGCTCGCCCAATTTGAGGACAATCTATACTAATAAAAAAAGTTTCGCTTTGTGTGTGTGTGTGTCTGTCTGTGTATGCGATGACTAGCAAAATCCAGCGTAAGTACGAAGCTGACAATTTTTATGAAAGTAGCCCAAAGTCTCTTCTGAGACTTCAGAATTTTAAAATTCTAATAATTAGTTGAGTTATTAATTAAAATTCGCAAATCACTCTCATTAATAACTCACTTCAGCCCTTGCGAAAGGGAAAAAGTGGTGGCGCACGCGCAGAAGCCTTATTTATGCATCGGGAGAAAATGAAGTTCGAAAAGAAGGAATTTCGGGAGTATTTTGTCATTATTTATTAACCTACATCAGTCAAACTGCTTAGTTAAGTTAAAAACGGATGACATGTTCTATAAGATCGTACTCTTATGCCTCAAATGCCGCAACCAATTGAAAAAAATATCACAGTTAATCCTTCGAATTTTTTTTTCTAAAAAGGCTCGTTTTTTCCGTGAAGCGTTTTTCTGTCCTGTTGCAGCGCCCCTCGAGGACGTAATTTTAGAGGTACCGACAAATTAAAAATGTGCTCTCAAAGCTAAAACCTTCTAATCGGTGGTTTTAAAAAATATGAATTTTAACCTTTTCAAATACACTGGCGAACTCAGGTCACTTCGCGTTTTATGGAGACGATATTTTTTTAACCCTAAAAGTAAAAAAACGTCCATACTTTAACACACTTTACTTTTTACTTTACACACCATACTTTTTTTTTATGTTTAGGGCATCTCTATAGGACAGATTTACATAACCTACAAAATTTTTGAAACGTTCGGACGGGTATAAAATATTTTTTACAAGATAAAATATGTGAAAAATTCGATGGAAATAAAAAATCTGAGTGTTTCGTCGCGGTTTCGCCCCTTCAGGGCACAATTTTAGAGGTACCGACAAAACCAAAAATATGTTCTTAAAGGTGAAACATTCTTCTAATCGGTGTTATAATCGGCTTTTAAAAATAAGGATTTTAACCCTTTCAAATATACCGGCACGGAGGTTACTTCGCGCCTCACGTGACGATATTTTTTCTATGCTAAAAGTAACTATACGTGCGTATTTTAACAGAAACTTTTTAGAGCATTTCGATAGACCAGATTTACGTCACCTGCAAAAATTTCGAAATGTTCAGACGAGTATAAATATTTTTATAAACTAAAATATATGAAAATATCTACGAAATCAGTAAAAACCTGGGTGTTTTTGCGCGGTAAAAAAAAAGACGTCTTAATTTAAGTATATGTGTGTGGTGATAGGGAGGGAGGGTATAAATATTTTTTTTTAAAATGGCCTTAAAATTTTTGCCCCCCCAGTCTTAGAGCCCAAGTTACGCCTATGACTGAAGAGGTTAGAAACCTTAAATATGGCATGATTGGTAATCATAAAATATAAATGCCCTCTAAGAACTGTCGAAAATAAATTCAAAATTTAAAAGAGGTGAAGCGAAGGGAAGGATCGAAAAGCGACAAAAGTAATGGTTCGAATCAATGGTGACAGCCTGTGATCCTACACAGGATATATTTTATGCCAGTGCCACTTCCACGTGGGGTTGGCAGGAACAACAAACGTTCTAAAAAAGCCTTTAAAATTTTTCTACAGAATATTAGAAAATACAAACCGATTTCAAAATTAATGTTGACAAATTAATGGTGACAGTCTCTGTTTCAACATAGGCATTTTATGTTAGTCAGTGCCACTACCACCAGAAAGGTGGTAGACCGGCAGCCAAGAAGCTTGGAATGTGACATGATGGTTAATTCTAAGATTGAAACGCGTACTAACATAAGAACGGTTTCTATAAAAATTAAAACTTCAAATGAATATACTGAAATGAGCGTACGAAATGTTCGAAATACTTTCTAAATTACCATTTATTTTGAATTAGTTTTAGTTCTTATTAATTCAAGTCTCATTTCTGCCTAACGCAGTGTAATAATGAAGTTTAGTCAAACTGTGGCTTAATTAGTAATTTTTGAATTATTCCTCCTAAAAGTATCCTCCTTCTAATAAAAATTAGACATAGAAATATCACTTGGAGTATTTCAACTATTACGCGAGCAAAGCCGCGAGTTTTGCTAGTGGCCTATAAAACCTTTACAAATATTGCGTTTATCGATTTGAAATTAACCCATCTATGCGTACTTTTTAACGACTAATCCAAATACCTAATTTTCTTTGAAAACCAGCCGCATTTAACGAAGATGCATTAATTAACAATTTTAATTTTTCGAGAGATTTTATCTGGCAGCCGTTTGATAAATCATTTCAGCATAGTCTGTGGTTAGATTCCATACTGGAATAGTTTACTAATCTATATATATATATATATATATTTATTTTTTTGTTTCCCTTTACAAATATTGCATTTAATAGATTGAAATATATCTTTTAGCTTTTATGCGTAATTTTTAACGCTGAATCCAAATATGTAATTTTCAAAAAAATCGATGAAGAACTTTTAATTTATCTAAAAATCGATTTTGTAACGGAACAGAAAGAAATTATTTTTTCACGCGGGACATATTTTGTATTTATTATATAGATATCTGCGGGGATTGGGAAGAGGAGGAAAGTCTTTTGATTAAATATGGCAACTAGTCCACATGATAGATATTATTACGATAGATAAAAATCTCAAACAGCGAGCGCAAATTCCGGGGGCGCGATAGTCGACCCCTGGGAAAGGGGGCGGGGGTCAATTTTCTAACTTTTTCCGAACCCGCCATGTGACATATCACTGGAAAGCCCTTTGACCACTCTTTCATATTATGAACCTCCTTTCGCCTTCCCACCAATTTGACCCCCTTGGGGATACTTTCTTAACTTTTTCAAATCGATTTTTTAAAGGAAAAATAAATGTTTTCGTACGGCAGAGTATTTCAATCTTTGCGTTTCTTCACTAATTATCATTATTTTAAATATGATTTTTTATAATAGGCTACATAAAATTATTAAAAATATAACATGATACAGACTAGCGGACTTCTCCCGCTATTTAGGCTATGTTATAAAAAATCATGATTTTTATTAGGAGAAAAAATGTTGTATTTGTTATATTTGAGGCGATGGGGATGGGGGATTCTTTTGATTAAATATCGCAATTCGTCCACATAACAGATATTATGATAGAGAATAGCGAGCTTATCCTGCTATCGGGCCCTCTGTGTCCCGTTTTCATAACTCAGCAACTACCTTTTGGATTTCAACGCAGCTGACTCCAAACATTATAATTAACTTAATAATGACATTCTAGAATATTAAAGTAAAATTATGAGTAGCACATACCACTATTTTCGTATAATAATTTCAGATTGTTTTTTCACTTTCAAAGTACCTCGGGTTTTATGGACCCGATGACGACGGGGTTTGGTTCATTCAATTTGATATCGAGAGCGTTACATATTTTAGTTCCATTTTACCGACAGGGGGCGCTTTCCTATCTCAGGTTCTATGTGCCCGATCACAACGGGTTTGGCTCATTCAACTTGGTTTTCGATGGCTTCGTACGGAAGGTCATTTGTTTATAACAGGGTGCGTTCTCTGGCGGTGGAAATTTGAACTAACAGACTTTGAAGAGCGTGCGCAGCAGGGCTGATATACGGTGCCGCATTCAGCAGGGAGCCGTGTCGGATCTTCGTACAGAACTTATTGCCACTTAATTTTTGAGTGGTAGTTACCACTTTTTCCGAATAGTAATTTCAGCTAATTTCTTACATTCTTATTTGAGTCACCTACACCTCGACTAATATATCTACAGAGAGGTTGTATATCGGAGTTTCATTCGTATAGAGGTTTGTTTAGAATAACGTGCGCAGCATGCTTGCTATACGGTGTGAGACGTTTGCAAAAATTTTAAATTTGGTTAAACTTCCGCTAAATTTTGGAAATTTCAGAATTTTAAATTTCGTTTAAACATTTTGTTTGATTTTGAGAAAATAAGAAATTTTAAATTTTGCTTGAACATCTACTAAATTAGAAATTACAGCATTTTAAATTTTGTTTAAACAATTTCTTTGTTTTTAGAAATTGAAACTTCACTTAAATCTCCGCTAAATTTTCGGAATTTACAAAAATACGGAATTTTGAATTTATTTAAATAATTTGACTTGGACAAATATTTCCAAGCGGAATATAAATTAGAAACTTAAACATACTGCACTTAACTTGAAAATTTAGTAAAACAATATTCTAAAAATTGCATTTTTCTTTATCTTTCTCTTTTTTTTTCCACTTTTAATGAAATTGAAAATCGACTACTGGAAAACAGAAACAATTTTCTTTATATGCAAAACTATAGCATTCAGTACCAAGAAAATTTTATGTTTATAAAACAAAATTTTAAATACAAAAGGTTTTTTTTTTTTTTTTGAAAATTTTAACATAAATAATGTAAGCTTGTCTTCTTTTTTGTTCCTCAAGACGTTGTACAGTGTAAGCTCATCTAAAGCAAAAAAAAAGAAAATATTCTTTTCTAATAAAGCTGTAAATAAGTAATTATCTAAATTAGACAGTTTATCTTTCAATGGCTATTCTGAATTAATTAAGTCCAATATAATTATTAGTTCTAAATTTAAAAATAAAAGCTTCAAACATAAAGCTTGGAAAAGATATTTGTTTTCTTTGGCTCAAAAAGTCACTGCCAAAGACAAAAGTTCTTTATCTACAGAACAGCACAGGTCAATAGCAATTGAAAATTTCATTTATTCTCGTTGTGACTCAAAATGTCAAAAATATCTTTCACTGTGAGATTTTGAAAACAAATATCAAGTATAGAAATATCAAACATATTTATATTTTGAAAATAAATATCAATATAGGTCAAAACTGGGAAATTTCATTAGCGGCCACTGGCCAGTAGGACTAGTTTTTTAAGTGGTCACTTTCTTTAAACTAGTGGCCACTTTTTTATTTAAAAATACTAAACAGTAAAATTTCTATAAGTATTAATCTAAAACTGAATAGCCCAAATAAATATGTTAATATATGTTATACTGGAACCAAAAAAACTAGAATCCTTGATGAAATTCAAGAAAATTTTATTCTCTGCTTGTAAAAAAGTGGCCGGAATGTGGCCACTGATAGACAATTTTTCACTAGCCACTTTTTCTCAGTTACTGGCCCTGTGGCCGGTGGCTAGTGCTAATTTTGACCTTTAAATATCAAATATATGAAAATATCAAACATATTGATATTTTGAAAATAAATATCAAATACAGTGGAACCCGGTTAAGACGCTCACGGTTAATACGTGATCCCGCTTAATACGCGGATCTTTTCCACTCCCTTGAACATCGCCCATAAAGCTAATGCAAAAATATCACGTTTAATACGCGAACAGTTATTACGCGATCCCGCTTAATGCGCGATAAATTTTCGATTCTTTGAGGGAAAAAAATCACGCTTAAGACGCGATTTCGTTGATCAAACTTCCTCTCTTCTCGAGTGTTGCCAATTTAGCGGAATTTTTTTTAAATTCAGATGAGAAACAAAGTTCCTGAATAGTATTATTTACTTTAATAACATATTAATAAAGGCATAAATTAGTAATCGAAAATAGTGGTGGATGTTTGAAGAAAACAAAATCCGCTAAGCTAGCAAAACTGCAATTCTTCTTTGATCCCGCCTCGTACCATTCTTTGTGTCTCACTTCGTGTATGTTTTTACTGTATTAGAGAGATATAGGTGAATTCAGGATCCTCATACATGTTATAACTAGTCTAGTTGGATGTGGCAATCTCAAAATTTTCTTCTATCTTATGCATGTTAATACTTCCTGAAAAAAACAGCATATCAGCGCCACCGGTTAGGTGATTTACACCAAAATCAAATCATCAACAACTTATGTCAACTTCTAACTGAATCTGAAGTTTGATAAAAATCCGTGCATTAGTTTTTGAGATAGAGCTATTGCGGAAATTGTAAAAGATTCTGCATAGCAGCGCAGCCAGTTGGGCGATTTACACCAAAAACTAATTAGGACCAATTTATACCAGGAAGTAACTGAATCTAAAGCTTGAAGAAAATTCATGCATTAGTTCTTGACCCGGTAGCAGAAAGTTCGAGACGCGCGACGGGCGTCGCAGATTTATTTTGGACCTTGCAGATAAATTTGCCAACTTGAAAAAAAAAAGTATTTCCTTAAAAAAAAAAAAAGTACGAAAATTCTGACAAAAAATATCGCGAATTCGACAAATGGTCGACGAAAAATATCAATTTCGGCAATCGTTCGCTTAAAAAAAATGGTCATTTATAGCCAAAGGGTCGCTTTAAAAACGCGAATTTCGTCAAAAGAGACCGGAAAAAAAAAAAACATGAATCTCGTCCCAGGGTTGTAGAAAAAATGCAAATTTCTGTCACAGGATCGCGGAAAAAACACGAATTTCGTCAAAGGATCGCGGAAAGAATGCGAATTTAATAAAAGGATCGCGGAAAGAACGCGAATTTAGACAAACGATTGTGGGAAAAACGCAAATTTAGTCAAACGATCGCGAAAGAACGCAAATTTATGTCAAAGGATCGCGAGCAAACGCAAATTTATGTCAAAGGATTGCGGAAAGAAGGAGGAATTTCGTCAGGAGATCTCGAAAAGCGTAAATTTCTGCCAAAAGATCGCTGTACAAACTTGAATTTTATCCAAAAATCCCGAAAAACGTGGATTTCGTTCCAGGGGCGCAAAAAAACGCAAATTTCTGTCACAAAATCGTGGAAAAAAATGTAAATTTCTGTAAAACAATCGCGAAAAAACTTAAATTTTTGTAAAACGATCGCGAAAAAACGCAAATTTCTGTCAAAGGATCACGAAAAACGCAAATTATTTTCAAAGGATCGCGAAAAAAGGAAAATTTGTCAAAAGATCGTAATTAAATTTGCGGAATTTTGTCAAAAAATCGCAAAAAGTGCAAATTTCTGCCAAAGGATCGCTGTAAAAACGCGAATTTCGTCAAAAGATCCCGGGAAAAACGTGAATTTTGTCCCAGAGGTGCCGAAAAAACGCAAATTTCTGTCACAGAATCGCAGAAAAAACACGAAGTTCGTCAAAGAATCGAGAAAAAAAGCTCATTTATGTCAAAAGATCGCGAAAAAACGGCAAATTTCGTCAAAAGATCGCGAAAAAACGAGGAATTTCCTCATAAGATCGCAAAAAAAAGCAGATTTCGTCAAAAGATCGCCAAAATCGGCATATTTCGTCAAAAAATCGCGAAAAAACCCAAATTTCATCAAAGGTGCGCAAGAAAAACACATAATTAGTGCCGGTAGTGGATTTTCGCCTTCCCCCCCCTCCTCTGTTGTAACCTTTTGGAAATTTTGCTGTGAATTTCAGAATTTTTTCTTTTTTTTTTTCACTCTGAATCACTCATGGTATTAATCAGTAAGAACGCTGTTTATTTTAACACTCATAATGTTTGTACATAAGAAAACGCAATACGCTACTCCCGCAGACAATTTTCATCCCACTAAATTGCTGTCGCAGACACAACCATAACTTTCTGCTACTGGGGTTCTTGAGATACAGCTATTGCGGAAATCTTGAAAAAAGCAGCATAGAAGCGCTACCTGTTCGAGCGATTTGCACCAAACGTTAAACAGAACTAATTTATAACAGGGACTAACTGAATCTGAAGTTTGATGAAAATTCGTGCATTTGTTCTTGAGATAGAGCTATTGATATAATCATGAATAATGCAGTATAGCAGCGCCACCTGTTGGGCGATTTTCACTAAAGAGTAATAAGCATCAAATTATATCATGAACTAACTGAATCTGAAGTTTTATGAAAATCCGTGCAATAGTTCTTGAGATATAGCTATTGCGGAAATCGTGAAAAATGCATCATAGCAGCGCCACATGTCCGGCGATTTTCACCAAAAAGTAATCAGAACCAGTTTATATGAAGGTCTAACTGAATCTAAAGTTTTGTGAAATTCCGAGCATCAGCTCTTGAGATAAAGCGCCCACAAAATTTTTGTCACCTACAGACTCACAGACAGACATTTTCTAAAAACCATCAAATTGTGTTCAGGACATTCTAAAACGTATAAATCCATCGAAAACTGGATATCGAAATTTTTCACGAATCGACTTACTTTCATCTTGTAAAGATAGAAGAAAGTAAAAATTATTATGATTAGACATGATCATACCAGTTGTAAGGAATAAGCAAATATGATTGCCGTTGGATAATTCTTTTATATTTTCTTTACTTTTTGCTATACTAACATTGCTTTTTACACAAAGATTAATAAGGATAGTTTTCTTATATTAAAAAGGACACAGATTATAATGGTATTTATTACAAGTACTAAATAGGATTTTTAAAACTGGGTTGTGCTTCAAAGATTTAATTTTTTTTTTCTTTCTGTTAAAAAATAGTCATATAGGAAAATTATTTTTGTTGTTTTATTTTTACTTGCAACGTATTAATCGACAATAAAGCCATGTTTGAATCCATATTTATTTTCCGTTGTTATTCCAGTTGGTCCTATAAAAAGAAACAATCAGTTAAAATGGAATACAATTAAATCTAAATCTAAATATACGTAAAAGACGCAATTTTTTACCGTAAACGTATAAATGAAAGCTCTAAAGTTCATTTAGAGGATTAAATGTGTAAATAAGACAGCTCCTGTAACATTATGCAAATCACGTTTAATACGCGATCCCGCTTAATACGCGAGTTTAGTCCACTCCCTTGAAACGAGTCTTAACCGGGTTCCACTGTATATGAAAATATCAAACATCTTAATATCTCTCTATTCTAAAAAAAAGTAACTACCGCTGTCACCGCCGCCGCCGCCGCCGCCGGTTTTGAATTTTTTGTCACCGGAGGTCTTTCTTCGTTAATATTAAGAAAAATAATGCATACAATAATATAAAAATCGGTGGTTTTATACAGAAATGTTTGATAAACACGCTGATGCAGACAGTTTTCAAATCGAAGAATTATTTTAAGAGATATTTAATGCTAAAGTTGGACAAAATCGTTCCACTAAAAAAGTTTTATAGCAGCAAAAACTATACATGACAGTGTAATAATTTTTAGATCATTTTATGCGTTAGAATTTGCCGGAGTGCAGATTGCATTAATTTTTTTATTTTGGCTCATTTTTCAGGTTTTATTTCTATTTTAAATTCAAATTTTTAGCATTTCTAGAGATATTTTTTACAGATTTCAGAAAATTGCACTAATTTAAACTGTTGCCAACTGTATAAAAAGTGCAAGCAATAATATTTGCTTCAAATTGAAAATTTATTTACACGTGACTATTATAGGCAGGAAAAAAACTTTCAAATTAGAATTAAATAATTACATATAAAAAGCAGGAACTTATTAAAAATTATGTCATAAAAAGTATACGCGTGAATTTTTCTCTCTATTCTAAAAAAAAGTAACTACCGCTGTCACCGCCGCCGCCGCCGCCGCCGCCGCCGGTTTTGAATTTTTTGTCACCGGAGGTCTTTCTTCGTTAATATTAAGAAAAATAATGCATACAATAATATAAAAATCGGTGGTTTTATACAGAAATGTTTGATAAACACGCTGATGCAGACAGTTTTCAAATCGAAGAATTATTTTAAGAGATATTTAATGCTAAAGTTGGACAAAATCGTTCCACTAAAAAAGTTTTATAGCAGCAAAAACTATACATGACAGTGTAATAATTTTTAGATCATTTTATGCGTTAGAATTTGCCGGAGTGCAGATTGCATTAATTTTTTTATTTTGGCTCATTTTTCAGGTTTTATTTCTATTTTAAATTCAAATTTTTAGCATTTCTAGAGATATTTTTTACAGATTTCAGAAAATTGCACTAATTTAAACTGTTGCCAACTGTATAAAAAGTGCAAGCAATAATATTTGCTTCAAATTGAAAATTTATTTACACGTGACTATTATAGGCAGGAAAAAAACTTTCAAATTAGAATTAAATAATTACATATAAAAAGCAGGAACTTATTAAAAATTATGTCATAAAAAGTATACGCGTGAATTTTAAAAGAGAAAGAATATTGTAAAATAATAAATTCATTAACATGCGTTAGAAGTCTTAGGAGAAATTACGTCATATTTGCGTCACATTATAGCTATTACATAAAATGAACACAAAATAAAATTGCAAAAATGTTTAAATTTAGAAATTGCGCTAGACATTTATTTAATATTTTGAGAGGATATTTTGAACTATTTTTGTTAGGAAAGCGCAAATAATGTTTAATTGCTAACAAAAGTACTTTCACGTGATTATTTAAAAGAGAAAGAATAGCTTGGTAAAAATTACGTCAGATTAAAAACGATTAATTTAAAATGTCTCATTTAAAAGAACTTTCTTTTCACTTTGTTAAAAAATACCAGGAGACAAAGACTCTGTTTACTTAATTCCTTTTATATTAGCTTATTTTGAAATGTTGTTACACGTGTCTACGTCATCAAGTTATTTTTATTTCGTCGTTTTATTTGTATTTTTATTAATGTTGTACGAATTTATTTGTTCTTTCGTTATTTAAAATAAAAATTATGTCAATTTGTATAATTTGGCGAGTGGTTTGGCGATTTATATAATTTGGCGAAATTGGTCGTCGAGATAATCAAGTAGTACCGCAGCGGATTTGGCGTTAAAATTCCCCAATCAAAGAGAAATGAATAGAAATTCGTTTATAGGGAGATCGCCACTGTTTTTTAAATTATAATTCACTCTTTCGAAATCTTTTTAAAGACGATCAAATTAGCGTGCATTTAGAGCCTGCGGTGTCTGGACGGGGGTTGGCGAGCGTAGCTCGTAGGGGGCCGAGCCCCCTAGTTGTGAAAATAATGTCAAATATATTAAAATATCAAATATCTTGATATTTTGAAAATAAATATCGGGTATATATCATGATATATAATCAAAGAACTCTGATAACAATAATTTCAAATTCACAAAGCTATGACTAGAATTTTCACAAATACAAGTAAACTTTTCCCAATTTCACAAAAACTGGAGCCTGTGAGAAAAATCTAAACAGACCCCTGGTGGGAGGTGTTTTTAAAGAACTTTCTAGCAATGTGGGCGTAGAAAAACGGAATTGTTTTGCTGCTTCACTAATTAAAGCGGGATTTTTTAAATTTAAGTGTTAATAAAAGAAAGTTTCGTTCTGCGTGTGCGTCTGTTCGTGATGGCAAGCAAAATCTACGACACTGAAAATGTTTGCGAGGGTACTCGAAAGCCCCTCTTGGTGCACCTGAGACTCACAATTTTAAAATTCTAATAATCAGCAGAGTTATAGAATGTAAAAGTATTCATAATTCAACTAAAGCATGGATTTTAATCAGACAGCAAAGAAAATTCTTTCTCAAACTCGACAAGAGACGGAAGGGTGTTGTAGGAGTGCAATGGCGATAAAAACACTGGAGGTTTTTAAAAGTGCTGTTTTTTTTGTTTTTTTTTTTATGACGACCGATTATCTTCACGAGATATAGGCCCGGGGGTGGAAGTGCCCTCCGTGCGGGTCTTTCGCGGGGAACTTAATCCGTATTTATGCAAGGATGTCCAAGATTCGAAGAAAACCACGGAAAACTTCGAACGATTAGGCCGACGGGCGCGATTGCGTTCGAACCCAGCACTAGAGATCTGCACGGGCCGGCCCGTGGCCCGACCCGTCATTACTCTTCACGGGCCGGGTCGGGCTCGGGCCTTACTTTTATCCTGAAGGTTCCGGCCTGGCCTAACTTATTTTTTCTGCACAGAGCCGGTACTGGTTTCATTCCTAATCTTAAGGGCCGAAAATTTTCATTCCTAGTTTTGACCAAACCTGTATGAAAATCATTGTCTCGGCATGCCCTGGTCCGTTCAAAGGTCAGTAAAATTAGGCTTGACACAATTTTTTTTTTTTTTTTTTTTTTTTTTTTAATGCATACATTTTTAAATCGCCATTATTCTACATTACATTTAAACATTCAAATTCGTTCTTTTTAAAGAAGAGTAGATTTCTACGCTTATTAAAATATAGTTAAATTAAAATATAGTAAAACGTGTGAAAAAGAACCTGCCTATGACGGAATCTTGTTTTAAACTGAAAAACGTGTTGATCCATGCAAAATGAATATACTACTACGTAAGAAAAGAATATAAAATACATTTACACTTCCTAAGAAAGGAACTTGTCTATAACGCATTTTTTACTTTCTTCTATCTTCAATAGAAGAAAGTATTGTAATCGAAATTTTTTTCGACTTCCGGTTTTCGACGGATTTACATGTTTTAGGGGTCAGAGATTCCAAAAAACATGTTTATAGAAAATGTCTGTCTGTCTGTGTGTCCGTCTGTCCGTCGCCATTGTACCATCAAAAAGTGTATGAAGTTATGCATAGAATTAAACCAAAATTTTATTTTAAGTTTTTGGATATGGCAAGCAGGTCCTCCCTGAATTTGGAAATAATTCGCCGGTAGGGGGCGCTGATATAGAAATTTTTGTGCGATTTTGAATATTGTACCATCCAAAAGTGTATGGAGTTATGCATGGAATTGAACCAAATTTTTATTTTAAGTTTTTGGATATGGCAAGCAGGTCCTCCCTGAATTTGGAAAAAATTCGCCGGTAGGGGGCGCTGTAAATGCGATTTTGAATATTGTACCATATAAAAGTGTATGAAGTTATGCATAGAATTGAACCAAATTTTTATTTTAAGTTTTTGGATATGGCAAGCTGGTCCTCCCTGAATTTGGAAAAAATTCACCGGTAGGGGGCGCTGTAATTGCGATTTTTGTGCGATTTTTAATGTTGTACCGTCCAAAAGTGTATGAAGTTATGCATAGAATTAAACCAAATTTTTATTTTAAGTTTTTGGATATGGCAAGCAGGTCCTCCCTGAATTTGTAAAAAAATCGCCCGCAGAGGGCGCTGTAATAGCGATTTTTGTGCAATTTTTGTGCCATTTTGAATATTGTACCGTCGAAAAGTGTATGAATTTATGCATAGAATTGAACCAAATTTTATGTGTTTGTTTTTGGTCATGTCACGAAGGTCCTCCCTGAATTTGGAAAAATTCTGCCGGTAGGGGGCACTATAATTGCGATGTCTGTACCATTTTCATTATTGTACCATCGAAAAGTGTATGAAGTTATCCATATAATTGAACCAAATTTTGTGTGCATGTTTCTGGCTATGGCAAACAAGTCCTCCCTGAACTTGAAAAAATTCCGCCAGAAGGGGGTGCTATAATTCGGATCTCTGTGCCATTTTCATTATTGTACCATCGAACAACGTATAAAATTATGCATACAATTGAACCAAAATTTCTGTGCTTGTTTTTGGCTTTGGCTAACAGGTCCTCCTAGAATTTGGAAATATTGCGCGGTAAAGGGGCTCTGTGCTAGCGATTTTTGTATGCTTTTCTTGATTTTTCGTAGTTCTATTGTGCATCGGCGGGAACTCGCTTCCTGCTAAGCCGGCTATTCGCAAACAGCTGATAACAACAAAATAAGGAAAAATTAATAATTAAAAAAAATATCATGATATAGATTAACTCGTTTTTAGTCCGTTTAATTGACTTGACCAGAAATTTAAGAGGAAAATCAAAGTTGGTATAGTATTGAACTAATAATATTGAAGTATTAACATGTGTAACTAGGTTTTGAAATATTAAGATGTATAAGATAGAAGAAAGTTTTGGGATTGGCACATCCAACTAGTTTTTTCTTTTCTATGCAGTTCCGTCTTAGATTTTACTGAATAGCATTTTTCAGATTTTTAACACTTCAATAGGTGGAATATGGATTAACAAAATATTAATGATAACTGAAACATTTACATACAAGAAATAGAAATTCATTAAAAAAAAATAAATATCGCACACTGCGGCACTTCTATAAAAATGAAGATTATATAAACATGAAAAGAAAAGTTAAGATAAATATTTTTGGCCTGAACTCGCACGAGACAAATTTTTAACCAAATCGGGGTAGAAATCAACGTTTTGTAGAAATCCACTCGGGCCGGGCCGAGATTTTAACTTTTTTTCTGTCCGGGCCGGGCCAATAATTTTTACTTTCTTCTATCTTCAATACAAGAAAGTATTGTAATCGAAATTTTTTTCGACTTCCGGTTTTCGACGGATTTACATGTTTTAGGGGTCAGAGATCCCAAAAAACATGTTTATAGAAAATGTCTGTCTGTCCGTGTGTCCGTCTGTCTGTCGCCATTGTACCATCAAAAAGTGTATGAAGTTATGCATAGAATTGAACCAAATTTTTATTTTAAGTTTTTGGCTATGGCAAGCAGATCCTCCCTGAATTTGGAAAAAATTCGCCGGTAGGGGGCGCTGTAATAGCTATTTTTGTGCGATTTTGAATATTGTACCATCCAAAAGTATATGAAGTTATGTATAGAATTGAACCAAATTTTTATTTTAAGTTTTTGGATATGGCAGGTAGGTCCTCCCTGAATTTGGAAAAAATTCACCGGTAGGGGGCGCTGTAATAGCGATTTTTGTGCAATTTTGAATATTGTAACCATCCAAAAGTATATGAAGTTATGCATAGAATTGAACCAAATTTTTATTTTAAGTTTTTGGATATGGCAGGTAGGTCTTCCCTGAATTTGAAAAAAATTCGCCGGTAAGGGGCGCTATAACAGCGATTTTTGTGCGATTTGGAATATTGTACCATCCAAAAGTGTATGAAGTTACGCATAGAATTGAACCAAATTTTTATTTTAAGTTTATGGCTATGACAAGCAGGTCCTCCCTGAATTTGGAAAAAATTCGCCGCTAGGGGGATCTGTAATAGCGATTTTGCATATTGTACCATCGAAAAGTGTATGAAGTTATGCATTGAATTGAAACAATTTTTTATTTTAAGTTTATGGCTATAACAAGCAGGTCCTCCCTGAATTTGGAAAAATTTCGCCGCTAGGGGGCGCTGTAATAGCGATTTTGCATATTGTACCATCGAAAAGTGTATGAAGTTATGCATAGGATTGAACCAAATTTTTATTTTAAGTTCTTGGCTATGGCAAGCAGGTCCTTCCTTAATTTGGAAAAAATTCGCCGGTAGGGGGCGCTTTAATAGCGATTTTTGTACCATTTTCTTTATTGTACAATCGAAAAGTGTATAAAATTATGCATACAACTGAACCAAATTTTTTGCGCATGTTTTTGGCTTTGGCCAACAGGTCCTCCTTGAATTTGGAAATATCGCGCGGTAAAGGGGCTCTGTCATAGCGATTTTTGTATACTTTTCTTGATTTTTCGTAGTTCTATTGTCCATCGGCGGCTCGAGCAAAGGCGGGAACTCACTTCCTGCTAAGCCGGCTATTTGCAAACATCTGATAACAACACAATAAAGAAAAACTATTAATTTGAACAAATATCATGATATAGATTAACTCGTTTTTAGTTCATTTAATTGACTGAAGCAGGAATTTAAGATGAAAATCAAAGTTGGTATAGTAATGAACTAATAATATTGAAGTATTAACATGTGTACCTAGTTTTTGAAATATTAAGATGTATAAGATAGAAGAAAGTTTTGGGATTGGCACATCCAACTAGTTTTTCTACGGGCTCGGGCCGAACTTTTAACTTTTTTATCGGGCCGGGCCAATATATTTTTTTTTGTACGGGTCGGGCCGAATTTTTTTTTCTGCGAGTCGGGCCGGGCCCGAGCCTGGAAATGTCGGCCCGTGCAGACCTCTACCCAGCACTTCCCGTCTACCAGCTTCGAAAGCAGAACCTCTCAGCCACTGGTGAGGCAGTTTTTAAAAGACGTTACATAATTTTTAATATTGCATTTATAGATTTCAAATTAGCACATCTATGCATAAAAAAATTCTTTTTCAGAGTTTCTAAAAATTATTCCGATATTCCAATTAGAACTCGAATTATCAATTAAAAATCTGATTTAATGAAAGGATTTTTTTCCATTTCATTTCCCAACGAAAAATACATGTTTTCAAGACAGGCCAGGTGGCGGAGATTATAAAACCACAGATTTTTATTCTACTTCTAGAGTTCAGAGCTCTATAAAAATTTTAACAAGTAATTAAATTTAAAAAATCAAAATACCCGACTGAATAAAAGCCAACTAATTAATTATTTCTCATCAATGTGAAACTATTTTTTATATTGCTTACCTATTTTTTTATTTACTTGTATTGATGACTTTTAAGTTGTGTTTAATTATTGGTTCCTATCTATAAAAACTGTTTTGATGAGGCCTATAGATGTCCTTGAAGGTTAGAGTTGCAGTAAAGCTTGAGATCCTACATACACAACTTTCAGGTTGTGTAATATTTAAACGGAACTTCTGACTGTAAAATAGTCAATGAAACATCGTCTTCATTTTGAAAGATCTCTCCAATGATATGCCACTCAATATGGTGCATAAAAAACTTTTTTTCGTCTCCACCGCCATTTTGAATTTATAAAAACAAAACGTAGCCTATAACCATCGGACGATTAAGACGAATCGATAGAGACCTCATTCATTGAAGTCCATCGAGCCGTTGGGATGTTTCAACGGTATAAAGAAATCCACATTGCCAGATACGCCTCAAACACATAAACCTTCTTGGCAGTCGGGTAATAAAAAGGATTTCCATTACACACTCTACTATTTTCCTACGTCATTTTGTTTCCCTCTTTTTAGTACGTTTTTTACGCAGTCGGGTTTATTTATTTATTATTTACTTGTATTGATGACTTTTAAGTTGTGTTTAATTATTAGTTCCTATCTACAAACACTCTTTTGATGAGGCCTATAGATGTCTATTGTGAAGGTTAGAGTGACAGTAAAGGTAGTGATCCAAAGTACACAACTTCCAGGTTGTGTAATATTTAAACGGAGCTTCTGACTACAAAATGGTCAATGAAACATCGTCTTCATTTTGAAAGACCTATCCAATTATATGCCACTCAATATGGTGCGTAATTTTTATTTTTATTTTTTTCGTCTCTACCGCTATTTTTAATTTTACAGCCGCCATTGTGAATTTATAAAAACAAAACCTATCCTATAACCATCGGAAGATTAAGACGAATCGATAGAGACCTCATTCATAAAAATCCATCCAGCCGTTCGGATGTTTCGAGGGTATAAAGAAATCCACTTACACAGATACGCGTGAAACACATAACCCTTCTTTTCAGTCGGGTAATAATAATAAAATCTAATAGTTTTATAGATTGCTTTTTTTCGCTAGATATCAAATTTATCTTCAAATATTACATCCACTTCAAACGAGGTATCGTGGCTGAGGGATCTAAAGCGCTGGTTTTAGGCACCAGTCTCTACGAGGCGTGGCTTCGAATCCCACCGCTGGCAAAATGAAGATTTTGCTAATATAGCCCAGGCAATAGAGACCGTATAGGGGCTCTACCTAGCAAAATTCATGGTAGTTCTGGAAAAAGGCTTACTATATGTTTTTTGGGTCGCTGAATCTGGATTTTTAACTTCCCACCAAAATTTCCCCCCGGCAACCCCCCCAAATTTTGGTAAAAAAAACCCCAAAAAAGTTTTTATTAAAAAAATTGTTTTAGGGATTAATTTCTTTATTGTTTTAGGGGAAAAGTATCTAGAAATTCAGAAAGTAGACAAAATTTGCAAGAAATTAGATATATGGCATTATGACTTAGGATGAAGGGGAAGGGAGGATCTGCCTCGGAACATGCGCGCGGTGCTGCGTGAACTAAGTTGCGCAATTCCACTTAACCACTCACACGTTTACATTCGCCCTCCCATCTCCCTCCGAACTTTCTCTATAAGGTTTAAGTTTTTTGAGTCGCTGAATCCGAATTTTTAACTTCCCCTCAAAATTTCCCCCCCCCCAAATAGTTGTTTTTAACTTAAATTTCTTATTGCTTTAGGGGAAAAGCATTACGAAATGCAGAAACTAGACAAAATTTGCAACAAATAGGATGTATGACATTATGACGTAGGATGAACGGTTGGTTGGTTGGTTGATTTTTGACGGCCAATTATCTGCTCGAGGGATATAGGCCTTTTCAACCTGATTCAAATTTTCAACCTGACTCATCGATTCGAGCTGTATCAGCTCAAACCAGACACTCTATTTATTGCTGTGAACTTCACTGTTTGCAATTATCACACGTGACTGACTCAAGACGTGAGTGCAAATTATAAAGCAAGTAATGCCTATGGGACTCAACTTTGTAGACGCTTTTCACGTGCTCGTTAAATGCTGCAGACTTAAAAATAATAGAATTTTTTTAGTTTGAAACCGCAGAGTCTCTACCTCTCTACCGTTCGAATACTCTTTGAGAAAGTTCTAGTATAACAGATGATTATTTGCAAAAATCATTACAAAAAATAAGTCGCGGTATGTATACCTAAAATATTTTTTAATTAGACGAAATTCGTACAATTAGAAAATCATTCTGTGTCGTCGATCAATTAATTATATTTTATTTTATAAGAAAATAAAAAGTTTTGGTCTGAGGCACAGAGAGCCAACTTGGGCCACACTTATAATTACGCGTATAATCATTTAAAAATTCTTTATATTTATGTATGTATTATTATATTTATGTATACTTAACAAAAATTTTTTGGACATTTTCTTTTCCGTTTTCGGCCGAAAATAGGAAGATTACCGAAATTCGGTTTCGGTCTTAGGATCCTGTTTCGGTCGATCGTAAGCATAATTCATTGTGCAGTTATGTTATTTTATCGAATATTGTTCGACATAAGGCCTAAAATCGACACTATTAATCTCCGTATAACCCAGAATGATTGAAATTTATTAAGATGACCAAAAAATGGTTGGTTGGTTTTTGACGGCCGATTATCTACTCTAGGGATACAGGCCCGATGGTGGAGTGCCCTTCGTGGGGGTCTTTCTAAGGGAACCTAACCCGTATTAACGCTTGGAAATCCAAGGCTCGAAGAAAACCACGAAAACTCCGAACGATTAGGCCGACGGGCGCGATTGGGATCGAACTCAGCACCTCCCGTCTACCAGCTTCGAGAGCAGAACCTCTCGGCCACTGGTGGGGCCGTAGGATGAACGGGGAGGGTGAGGGCCGCCTCTGAACATGCACTGCGCGCTACGTGCACTAAGTTATGAAGTCCAGGCAACAGGGGATTTTACCTGGAAAAATTAATACTAGTTCTGGATTTCGACTCACTTTATGTTTTTTGGGTCGCTGAATTCGAATTTGTAACTTCCCACCAAAATTTCACCCGGCAACCCCCCCAAAAAATTGAATTTTTGAAAAAATTTGGTTTTTGAGAAAAGCGCGCGGGGAATGATCCGAGGCAGCCCCCTCTCTCCCCGTTTATCATACGTCATAATGTCATATATCCTATTTGTTGCAAATTTTGTCTAGTTTCTGAATTTCGTAATGCTTTTCCTCTAAAACAATAAGAAATTTAAGTTAATAACAACTATTTGGGGGGGGGGTGTTTCGGGGGACGGGAAATTTTGGGGGTAAGTTAAAAATTCGAATTCAGCTACCCAAAAATCTTAAAGTAAACCTTATAAGGAAAGTTCTGAGGGGAGATGGGAGGGCGAATGTAAACGTGTGAGTGGTTAAGTGGAATTGCTTAACTTAGTCCACGCAGCACCGCGCACATGTTCCGAGGCAGATCCCCCCTTCCCCTTCATCCCAAGTCATAATGTCATATACCTAATTTATTGCAAATTTTGTCTTCTTTCTGAATTTCTAGATACTTTTCCCCTAAAACAATAAATCAATTAATCCCTAAAACAATTTTTTTTAATAAAAACTTTTTTTGGAGGGCTTTTTACCAAAATTTGGGGGGGTTGCCGGGGGAAATTTTGGTGGGAAGTTACCAGGGTTCGTTGATATATATCAATGGATATATATCATGATATATATCTTGATATATATCCGATATTTATTTTTAAAATATCAAGATTTTTGATATTTTCTATATTTTCAAATTCTTGATATTTATTTTCAAAATATCAAGACGTTTGATATTTTGTATATTTGATATTTATTTTCAAAATATCAAGACGTTTGATATTTTGTATATTTGATATTTATTTTCAAAATATCACCATGTGAGATAATTTTGATATTTTCCGCATTCAAAGCAAGTGTAAATGAAATTTCCACATGTTATTGACTGTATCATTCTATAGATAATTTACTTTTGCCTTTGGCAGTAACTTTTTTAGGAAAAGAAGAAAACAAATCTTTTCCAAGCTTTATGTTTGAAACTTTTATTTTTAAATGTAGAGCTAATAATTATGTTAGACAGTTAATTCAGAACAGCCATTGAAAGATAAAATGTAATTTTGATAATTCTTTATATATAGCCAGAGTTCGTTAATATAATGAATATATATCCAATATTTATTTTCAAAATATCAAGATTTTTGATATTTTCATATTACTTGACATTTATTTTCAATATATCAAGATGTTTCATATTTTCTGCATTTGATATTTATTTTCAAAATATGAATGTGTGCAAGATATATTTGATATTTTCAGTCGTAATTCGTAATATTTCAGTGTAAATGAAATAAATTTTCAACTGTTATTGACTATGAATCTGTAGATAAAGAACTTTTGTCTCTTCTGGAGTGACTTTTTTAGCCAAAAAAGAAAATAAATATATTTTTGAAGCTTTTATTTTTAAAATGTTGAACTAATAATTATGTGGGACATAATTAATTCAGAACAGCCATTGAAAGATGAATTGACTAACTTAAATAAGCAGTTATATACCGTTTCATTAGAAAGGAATCTTTTCTCATGTTTTGGTCCAGTTTAGTTTAAACTATACAACATGTTAGAAAATACGAAATAAGATATTTTATACTTACATTTATGTTAAAATTTTTCAATTAAAAGAACTTTTTTGTATTTAAAATTTCTGATTTTTTTTATACTTGATCTTGATACTGAATCCTATAGTTAGTTTTTTTTTTTCTTCTTCTTTATAAAGTAAATTGTTACTGTTTTCAATTAGTTCATCTTTAATTTTGTTCTAAGTGCAAAAAAAAAACAGAAAAATGCATTTTTAGAATATTCTTTGATTAAGTTTTGATGTTAAGTGCAATATATTTTAGTTTCTAATCTATATTATGCTTGGAAACATTTATTATCAGCGGTAAGTTGGCTGCTTTGAAAATATCGGATATATATCGAAAATATCGGATATATATCAAAATATCGGATATTTTTGATATTTTCGAAAATATCATGATATTTACGAACCCTGGAAGTTACAAATTCGGATTCAGCGACCCAAAAAACATAAAGTAAGCCGATTTCCAGAACTACCATTAATTTTTCTAGGTAAAATTCCCTATTGCCTGGACTAATAAGGATCTTTTTTTTTCCCGTACTAGGGGGCTCTGCCCCCTAAGAGCTACGCTCGTCAACCCCCGTTCAGACACCGCAGACTCTAACAGCACGATAATTTAATCGGCTTTAAAAAGATTTCGGAAGATTGAATTATAATTTGAATCTGAGAATTATAATCTGAGGTAATTTTCACCAAACTTTTCTTTTTCTTTTTAATATTCACGTAAAAATACTTTTGTTAGAAATGAAATATTATGATCATCTTAAAATATCAAATAAATGTCTTGAGCAATTTTTAAATTTAAACTGTTTTGCAATATTATTTTTTGTTCATTTTATATAATAAGTGTAATGTGACGTAAATTCTCCTGTTTAAGACTTCTAACGCATGTTTATGAGTTT
The DNA here is from genome assembly GCA_963932465.1 of Maratus speciosus. Lineage (NCBI taxonomy): Eukaryota > Metazoa > Arthropoda > Arachnida > Araneae > Salticidae > Maratus > Maratus speciosus. The sequence continues at coordinate 198,354,168 of OZ010789.1, forward strand.
ATTATTTTACAATATTCTGTCTCTTTTAAAATTCACGTGTAATTATAATTTTTATGACGTAATTTTCAATGAGTTCCTGCTTTTTATATTTTCTGTTTATAATAGTCACGTGTAAAATAAATTTTTAATTTCAAGCAAACATTATTGTTTGCGCTGTTTATACAACTGGCAACAGTTTAAATTAATAACATCTCTCTATTCTAAAAAAAAGTAACTACCGCTGTCACCGCCGCCGCCGCCGCCGCCGCCGCCGCCGCCGGTTTTGATTTTTTTGTGACCGGAGGCCTTTCTTCGTTAATATTAACAAAAATAATGCATACAAAAATATGAAAATCGGTGGTATTATACAGAAATGTTTGATAAACACGCTGATGCAGACAGTTTTCAAATCGAAGAATTATTTTAAGAGTTATTTAATGCTAAAGTTGGACAAAATCGTTCCACAAAAAAGTTTTATAGCAGCAAAAACTATACATAGCAGTGTAATCATTTTTAGATCATTTTATGCGTTAGAATTTGCCGGAGTGCAGATTGCATTAATTTTTTTATTTTGACTCATTTTTTCAGGTTTTATTTCTATTTTAAATTCAAATTTTCAGCATTTCTAGAGATATTTTTTACAGATCTCAGAAAATTGTACTAATTTAAACTGTTGCCAACTGTATAAAAAGCGCAAGCAATAATGTTTGCTTCAAATTAAAAATTTATTTACACGTGACTATTATAAACAGGAAAAAAATTTTCAAATTAGAATTAAATAATTACGTATAAAAAGCAGGAACTTATTAAAAATTACGTCATAAAAAGTATACACGTGAATTTTAAAAGAGAAAGGATATTGTAAAATAATAAATTCATTAACATGCGTTAGAAGTCTTAGGATAAATTACGTCATATTTACGTCACATTATATAGTTATTATAGTTATTACATAAAATGAACACAAAATAATATTGCAAAAAAGTTTAAATTTAGAAATTGCGCTAGACATTTATTTGATATTTTGAGAATTAATTTAAAATGTCTCATTTAAAAGAACTTTCTTTTCGCTTTGTTAAAAAATACCAGGAGACAAAGACTCTCTTTACTTAATTCCTTTTATATTAGCTTATTTTGAAATGTTGTTACACGTGTATATGTCATCAAGTTATTTTTATTTCGGCGTTTTATTTGTGTTTTTATTAATGTTGTACGAATTTATTTGTTCTTTCATTATTTAAAATAAAAATTATATCAATTTGTATAATTTGGCGAGTGGTTTGGCGATTTATATAATTTGGCGAAATTGGTCGACAGGATAATCAAGTAGTACCGCAGCGGATTTGGCGTTAAAATTCCCCAATCAAAGAGAAGTGAATAGAAATTCGTTTATAGGGAGATCGCCACTGTTTTTTAAATTATAATTCAATCTTTCGAAATCTTTTTAAAGCCGATCAAATTAGCATGCATTTAGAGTCTGCGGTGTCTGGACGGGGGTTGGCGAGCGTAGCTCGTAGGGGGCCGAGCCCCCTAGTTTTCTAAAATTTGTAAAAAATATCTCTCGAAATGCTGAAAATTTGAATTTAAAATTGAAATAAAACCTCAAAAAATGAGTCAAATAAGAAAAATAAATACAATCTGCACACCGGGAACTTATAACGTATAAAATGATCTAAAAATGATTAAATTCTCATGTATAGTTTTTGCTCCAATAAAACTTTTTTAATGGAACGATTTTGTCCAATTTTAGCATTAAATATCTCTTAAAATAATTCTTCGATTTGAAAACTGTCTGCATCAGCGTGTTTATCAAATATTTCTCTATAATACCACCGATTTTCATATTTTTGTATGCAACAGTTTTTTTAATATTAACGATGAAAGGCCATGCTTAAGCATTCAAATTGGATGTGGTTCTACCCGGAATATCTACGCAGATTTTCATTGGTCCATTTCCAAATCAAAACTTTTTTTTATATATACTAGGGGGCTCTGCCCCCTACGAGCTACGCTCGCCAACCCCCGTTCAGGTACACCAAAATCCAAAAAGCACGCTAATTTGATCGGCTTTAATAATATTGAATTAAAATTTTAAAAAACAGTAGCGATCTCTCTGTAAACGGGTTTCCATTCGTTTTCCTTGGATTGGGGATTTTTAAGGCCAAATTTGCTGCTGTTAAGAGATACAATGGCTGTTTTTGTATTTAATTAAAAAAATTAGTAAAACATTTGAAAATAAGCTAATGTAAAATGAATTAAGTAAACTGTGCCATTGTCTCCCGGTATTTTTTAACAGCGTTATAAGATAGTTCTTTTAAATAATTCATTTTAAATGTATCGTTTCAAATCTGACGTAATTTACACCAAAGTTTTATTTCTCTTATTAATATTCACGTGAAAATACTTTTGTTGTTAGAAGGAAATTTTATTTGCGCTGTCTTCGAATTCACGATAATAGTTGAAAAGATTATCTCAAAATATCTCGCGCAAATATATTTTTCAATTTAAATTGTTTTGCTATATTTTTTGCCATTTTAAATATGACGTAATTTCCTCAAATTACAAGTTTTAACGCATAATAATGATTTTTTTTTATTTTAAGATTTTGTTTCTCTTTTAAAATTCAAGTGCAAATATGGTTCGGCACAGATGTCATATATTGGCGCAATTTTTTTCTGACGCTAATTTCATATACGCAACGGGTACTTAACTGGTAAGAAAGTGTCGTTATTTTGCTTGATATGGTAACCCGGATGTTGTTGTTTATGCTATTAATGTTTCGCCAAATTGGCGTCGGAAAAAAATAGCGCCAATATGCGCGTATATGACATCTGTGCCTATGGTTCTTATGACGTAATTTTCCTGCTTTTAACATGTAATCATTTAATTCTAATTTTAAAGTTTTTTTTCTATTTGTAATAGTCACGTGTAAATAAATTATTAATTTGAAGTAAACATTATTGTTTGCGCTGTTTATACAACTGGCAACAGTTTAAATTAATAACATTTTCTAAAATTCGTAAAAAATATCTCTCGAAATGCTGAAAATTTGAATTTAAAATTGAAATAAAACCTCAAAAAATGAGTCAAATGAGAAAAATAAATGCAATCTGCACACCGGGAACTTATAACGTATAAAATGATCTAAAAATGATTAAATTCTCATGTATAGTGTTTGCTCCAATAAAACTTTTTTAATGGAACGATTTTGTCCAACTTTAGCATTAAGTATCTCTTAAAATAATTCTTCGATTTGAAAACTGTCTGCATCAGCGTGTTTATCAAATATTTCTCTATAATACCACCGATTTTCATATTTTTGTATGCAACAGTTTTTTTAATATTAACGATCAAAGGCCATGCTTAAGCATTCAAATTGGATGCGATCTACCCGAAATATCTACGCAGATTTTCATTGGTCCATTTTCAAATCAAAACTTTTATATATATATATATATATATAGAAGGAAAAGCCAATAAATTAAGCAGTTTCCATTTAAAGATTTCTTTTCGAGATATGCAAAATATTTTGGCGATAATTAAAATTTATTTCAGAAGAATAATTTTATTCCGCGTTCAAAGTGGCTGAATGAGGAAATTTAATTTTTAAATTATCATTTATTAAAATATTCAGAATCATAGGTTATTTTCAAACCCATGTTACAATAACAGAACATTCTGTGGAGAATTGCTCCTCGATCAATTTAATTGAACGGTAGCGATGAGAAACAAATCTCTCTACCATAGAAAATAAATCAAAAGTTTTATTTTAAATTCTTAAGTAGATTACAACAAAAAATAATAAATTAATCACGTGGGTCGTTGACTTATATGATTCCCAGAAACGCTGAGTCCTTGTAGATTCAAATTTGTAATATAGTTCAGAATAGAACGTCACATTCAGCAAAGAGTTCGTTGGTCGGGTGGCTTTTACGGGGAGGTCCCTCGCCGTCCCACACAAGTTCCGAGTGCCTGGCTCAATTTTCTCGGCCCCTCTCGTGCCTTCGGCCCGTGAAAAAAACTCTTTTCCACTCGTCCGTGCGAGCAAAATACACACTCCAATTCCCGACTCCAAGCTGATCCCCTAATCTCTTCTTCCTCCGAAAAATGTTCATTTTTTTCGGACCCCGTGAGAAAAAATTTAAACATCCGTCTTTGTCACCTTAAAGCTATTAGTGAATTCCTTTGCGAGCTTTCTACCAGGGTGGCTTGTAGATCAACAATTAGTGGAGTCTTACAACCTTTGTGAGGACGTGCCACGTCCTAAGTGCATGATCCATCATCACTCATGGTTCATACACTCGAGAACAAATAAAATTCAAGCACTTTTCAAGCACTATTCAAGGAACTGTTTAGATACATACATAAAAATGGCGTACAATAACACATAAGGAAAATAGCCACCCCATTGATTATCTATTTCAAAGAAATCTTATAAAATCTTTTCATTTTTATAACAGGCATTATTATTAGAGAATTTTTAAAGAATAACGTGTTTTAACTTATTAAGGTACCATGGGAAGAAATTTCATATATAATAAAAAGTTAAGACACAAGAGCTTGATTTTCTTTTCTTTAAGTGCAAAAAAATATTTTAAAAATAAATAAATAAAAGGTATGGTATCACTACAAGAGCAGAAAACAGGAGTAAACCAGTTAAATTTTAGGTATTCTGAACACTCATCAGGAGTCATATATTAGCATTTCTGCAGTTGTGAACAATATACTTTTTTATAAATATTCTCTGAATTCTCAAGCCTTACAGCATTTATGCTTATCCATGCAAAAATAATTGAAATAAAGGTTAGATAATTTACTTTTACTTTTTAAATACAAAAGATTTTTTTAAGTGGATTTATAAAAAGGAAATAAAAATTTTTTATCAGTTACACAGTGAAAAATTTGGAATTAATATAATTCGGTGAAGTTTTAACTGATTGACAACATTCGCGATTTTTATAAATGACCGATTTTTTTTTAATGACAGATTGACTATGTTAGGAAGGAGCGTTTTTTTTTTTTTGGGGGGGGGGGGGGGCAATATATGAAATCGACATCTATTTTGCGATTTTTTCGACAAATTGACGAAATTTGCATTTTTTATCGATGACCAATTGACGAATTTTGTGGTATTTTTCCCCGGCGGATTGTTAAAATTTGCAATTTTTGTTCAATGACAGATTGAAGAAATTCGTGATTTTTTTTTTTCAACGTATAGTTGACGAAATTTTCAAGGGTGATCCTCAGTTTAAAAATTTCTAAAATTCACAGCAAATTTTCTGAAAGACTACAGCAGATAGCAGAAGGGGTAAATGCCCTTCCGGCACTGGATATGCGTGTTTTTCGAGGCCCTTTGGCAAATTTAGTCTTTTTTCGTAACCTTTCGATGAAATTTACCTTTTTTCCGCGATCCTTTGAAGAAATTAGAGTTTTTTCTCCAATCTTTAAATGCAATTCGCACTTTTTCTGCGATCCTTTGACGAATTTTGTGTTTTTTTTTTTCGCGTTCCTTTGAAGAAATTTGCGTTATTTCTGCGATCCTAGGGGTGATACTGAGTAAAAAAAAATTCTGAAATTTAGCTCAAATTTTCTGAAAAATTACAGCAGAGGGTGAGAGGGGGAAATCCACTCCCGACACTAACAATGTGTTTTTTCTGCAGCCCTTTGACGAAATTCGCGTTTTTTCGGGATCTTTCGACGAAATTTTCCGCTTTCTCGCGATCTTTCGATGAAATATGCCGTTTTCTCGCGATCTTTCGACGAAATTTTCGGTTTTTCGCGATCTTTTGACGAAATTTTTGGGTTTTTTCGCGATCTTCTGACGAAATTCTTCGGGGTTTTTGCGATCTTCCCACGAAATTTACAGTTTTTCCCGCGTTTCTTAGACGAAATTTGCGTTTTTTCCGCGCTCCTTTGGCGAAGTCTGCGTTTTTCTGAAAACGATTGGCAAAATTTATTTTTTTGGAGACCGTTTGTCGAAATTCGCGATTTTTTATGGCCGAATTTTCGGATTGGTGGCCGATTTTTGTAATTTTTTGGAAATAAATGCTTTAAATTTAAGGAAAATTCGGAACAAAATCACCCCTACGTGATCCTTTGAAGAAATTCGCAATTTTTTGCGATCTTTTGTCGAAATTTGTGTTTTTTTCACGATCCTTTGTCGAAATTTGCGTTTTTTGCGCGATCCTTTGATGAAAACACGCGTATTTTCGCGATCTTTTATTGCAGTTCGCGTGTTTTCCGCGATCCTCTGACGAAATTTGCGCTTTATTCGAGATTTCTTGTCGAAATTCGGATTATTTCTCTAGTCTTTGACGAAATACGCGTTTTTTTCACGACCTTTCGACGAAATTCGCGTTTTTTCCGCGATTTTTAGACGAAATTCGCATTTTTAAAGCGATCATTTGGCGAAATTACCGATTTTTTTAATGCGAATGATTGTTAAATTGATATTTTTCGGCAACAATTTGTCGAAGTTCGCGATATTTTCCAGCACTTTTCATTCCTTGAAAATGAATACTTTTTTTCCCAGCACTTTGCATTCCTTGAAAATGAATACTTTTTTCCCAGCACTTTGCATTCCTTGAAAATGAATACTTTTTTTCCAGCAATTTTTCTACTTTTTCCAAAGCGTACGAACCATGTCACTTACAATGCCCTACGCGTGAGAAAAATGTCTACTAGCCTTCTATGCACCTGGGTGATATGCATACAGTTTTTCTTTAGGAAGATCCCACAGATTCTTCCCACAGACCATGAAAGCAGCGAAGTTCACTTCTTTACAACACCCCCCTCTAAAAGACGATTCTTCAGGCGTGAATGAGGAATCTTATAACCAGTGGATGAACACAACAAATTCCAATATCTCAGAGTGGCAGATGCAATAAATAAAGTTATCATTGCGCGCTCTGATACATTACACTGAAAAAAATACATATATATACATAACCAGATCAAAAATTACCAAATGAATAATTTAGATTAAAACAACTATTTCTTGGCTTACAAAGCATAAACAAATGAAATTATTATTTTTTTTTCGTACAATAGTACTTTTAGTTTTTAGTATTTAATGAGTTTATTCCGCACGACTTAAATAATCAACATGTGCAATATCTCGTCCTGATCTATGCTTTATTGCATAATGATAGGGTTGCAGTGTGAGATAGAGATGAGTTCGGGCTCACTTTTCGAAGTACATACCCGGCCGAGCCCGACGATTTTAAATCCGAGCCCGCCCGAGCCCGATACCCCGAAAATGTAAACCGAAAATAAAGTTTAATAAAAATTGCATAAAAGTTGTTCTAAATGAAATATCTCATCTCTAGCACATAATTTATGACATTTAAAACCAATTCAAATCATTCTCATCAAAAGATAAGTCCCTAAAAAGATTCTCATATTTTGCCATATTTCGCCTAGATTGTCAAATAATAAAATAAAATAAAATAAAATAAAATAAAATAAACGATCCAATTTTAAAATATTCTACTATTTTGGCGCCTTAGCGTGAATGATATAAATCTGCAAATATTGCAAATTCTTTTTAAAATAGCTGTGATGTTGTAACATTAATCAATCATCACATATAATTATACCTAATTTAAAACCAAAATTGTCCTTTTACAAATATATTTAACTGAAACTTCCCTCCCATTATAAACATTCTCATTACACGTTAATGTCCGCTTTATCTCTTATACAGCTAATAAATATTCCTTTCAGTGTTTACCAAATTATCAACTGTTAACAAAATAAAGCAAAAAAAAAAAAAAAAAAAAAAATCAACTTTCTTACCCTTGTTAACGAACAGTAAAGTTAAATGCTTTTATTTCCGTTCACCAATAAATAAAACCATTTTTTTTTCATTTTCTTTCCTTTTGTGCAATAACCTAAACAGTTACTGATACTTCGTTTTCATCATTCATATGAAAATAATATCAAAATGATTTCTTATGGAAAATGCAATTTTCAACCTAGGCGTCGCGTCGTAAGGACGAGAAGTAGGCGATAACAGACAGATGCCTAATTTATTTATTGAAACCACAGGAAACTGAAAGATTAATGATTATTATGAAAGAAGTAATTAAATTACTTTTACAAGAATAACAGCTTTTTAACACAGATAAAAATAAGGAATACTGAATTTATTTTACAAACATAAATAAATTTTAGATATTAACACACCTTAAAAAGCATTAACAGAATAATATGGGGAACGCAAGAAATTTTGATGATTATATATTAATATATTACTTCTTATATTTTTTTAAAAGTTTTTTTTCCATACGGGAATAAATAAAATTTTCAGGTTAAAAAAAATGAGCCCGAGCCCGTCCGAGCCCGAAGGCTGGTATGAAAATCGAGCCCGAGCCCGTGTCGGGCCCGGGCTGAGCCCGTCTCACCTCTAGTGTGAGAGCCCATCGTAAAAGCCTCGGATTGTTCCCAGAATTTCGTTTAAGAAAAACTAAAGGATTGTGATCGGTTTCTATAGAAAAGAGTTGACCGTCAACATAGTGACGCAATTCCTTAATTGCAAAGATAATAGCTGCACTTTCCTTCTCCGTCGCACAAAAACTTTTTTCTGTTTCCGAAAATTTCCCACTTAAGTAAATTATGGGATGTTCCTCTGAACCCTCACGTTGTGCTAAAATAACCCCAATACCCTTTTCAGAAGCATCCGTTTGTTTGATAAATTCCTTAGAATAGTTGGGAGCGTACAAAATGGGTTCTTCCGTAAGTTTCGTTTTCAACAGTTGAAAAGCCTTTTCCATTTCGTTGCTCCAAGTTACCTTTTCCCTTTTATTTTTACCTTTAAATGCGCGCGTTAATGGTTCCACAATAACTGAGTAATCTTTTATGTACCTTGAGTAGTAACCCGCCATACCCAAGCATCGAGGTATCTCAGTTTTGTTTTTAGGGGTTGGTAAATCTAATATAGCACGAATTTTAGTTTCTGCCGGGGTGCGTCTCCCGTCGCCTACCACATGCCCCAGATATTTGACCGTTTTTGTGCAAACTTGCACTTAGCTAATTTAATCTTTAACTTTGCTTCTTCGACTCTCATAAGCACTTTTTCTAGGTGCTGCAAATGATCCTTCCACGTTTTCGAGAATACGGCCATGTCATCAAGGTAAGGTAAACAAAATTCCTCTAAACCTCTTAACATTTTATCCATAAATTTCGAAAATCTATAGGACGCGTTTAACATTCCAAAAGGCATGACCAGGGGGATATAGGAACCGAAACTGGTTACAAATGCGGCCAACCTTTGCGCCCTAGCTGTCAATGGAATTTGTCAATATCCTTTCGTGAGATCCAAAACTGTTATATACTTCGCACTGGCAACTCTCTCTACCCTATCCTCTATGTTTGGTAAGGGAAAAAACCAGGGCTGTCTGCCCACCTACCGCCCAAAAAAACCCGGGTGGGTTTTTAAAAAAAAACCCACTTAATAAAACCCAAAAAAAAACCACATAAAAGTGGGTTTTATTGGGTTATTTGGTTTATATGAGTTTTTTGCTGCACAGTATCATTTATTTTTAATTACTACTTATTTATTTATTATGATTCTGTTATACATGTAAGATAAAAATTTAATTAAATTTAGCTTTTCAGACATCTTTGTATAAAAAGATAAAAATGATTTGAAAGAACTGCAAAACCCAAACCTCAGCAAATTAAAATTATCCAAAAGGAAAAATAACTATATTTTATCATTCATTATCTAATATGTAAAAATGAAAATTTGCCTATTTGTAATTCTATACAAATCGCCAGTTTGGAAGACAGGATTGTGAAATGTTACATATATGTGTATTAAAACACGGCCGAGGCAACTAAAGTAATCCGGGATCTAAATAATTTATAGTTAATTTTTAATTAATAAAACATCACCAATTTAACAGCAAGTTCTATCAAATTTAAACATTTTATGTTATAGCAGCTCCTAACAATTAAAAATCCACAATAAAATTCTTATCACAACAATTACTTTTCTATTGCAAGATTTCCATGTGAAAAATGAAATAAATAGTTTGACGAATTAAAAAAAAAAAAAAAAGTTAATATTACGTCATAACTTTTCTATTGCAAGATTTCCACATGAAAAATGAAATAAATAATTTGACGAATTTAAAAATGAAGTTAATATTATGTCACATTGAAAATGTAATGGACGTCAGCAGGTGAATATATAACGTCATATGAGTCTGAAAAAACGCATTGATACATGATAAAAACTTGAGCATAAGCTCGATAAGATAATTGGCATTTTAACATTTTGAGGTTCTCTGAATTTGTTTTCGCCATTTTTAAATCTATCCCATATATATACTCTTGTGTATGCATGTATATTAGAATTTCCACAAAGGTTTAGGTCCCTAGAGCTCATTCTTAGTGAAGAACTGAAATAAATATGTCAAATTTTTTGATAAAATTCATAGAATTTTTGTATTTGCCATTTTTCTTTAATCATGAAAAAATTATTTAAATAACAAAATACTCGGAAACAAATTTTCATCAAAATGTTTTAATCTCGGTCTCAATCCAGATCACAGATTATATTTACTAAGTAGGTTATGTGTCGTTCGGAGTAAATGAAAAAAAAAGAGTGAAAATTACGTAAATAACACGCAATCCTTGATTTTTCAAAACTAACATTCTTAAAATTCCATGCAACGCCGGGTACTTCAGCTAGTATTATATATATATATTACATATCATTTATTAAGGTCCATATAATTTATCTAAAAAATTTTATATCAGTTGCTTAAAAATATGTTTATAATGCATTTAATATTTCATTTTGTTTTACTCTCAAAAATCCCAATTTTTGAATTTTTTGTTATTAAAAAGTACAACTTAAGATAACAGATACGATGAAAATCAGAAAATGATAAAGGAGGCATTTTTACTCTGTACCTGTCTGAATAAGAAAACTCTTTTCCTTTAGACACTCTGCATATAAGTAAAATTGAAATATTAAATACAGCCACAACTGCAAAAATACATAATACATTATGAGCACATTTTTTATGTACTATTAAAGAAATGAATTATAACCTATGCACTATAGTCATTTTTTCCTATGTAGTCATAGAAAAATAAAAATACAAGTTCTTTGGATTATATTAATTTGGAGAGGGTTTGGTGGTTGGGTCTTGCAGTTCTTTCAAATCATTTTTAATTTTCATGCAAAGATGTCTGAAAATCTAAATTTATTTGAAATTTTACCTTACATATATAATAGAATCATAACAAGTAATTAAACATAGTTGGCACTGTTCAAAGAAATGCAAAGCAAAAAACTCCAAAAACCCAAAAGAAAACAAAAAAAACCCAATAAAACCCGAAAAACCCAAAAAAGCCCAATAAAACCCACACGGGTTGGGTTTAAAAAAAAAAAAAAAGAAACGGGGTTTTTTCAGCCCTGGAAAAAACTCGGCCCGGGTGATCTCATTTAACTTTCGGTAATCTGTACAAGGACGAGCGTCTTTCCCAGGGGACTCTACCAGAATCATAGGGGAGGCGAAATCTGACTCCCCTTCAACGATTATATTTAGCTCTAACATTCATTTAATTTCTTTCCTCAAAATTTCCGTTTGTCTAGGCGAAGATCTGTAAGGTTTTATCTTCACATGTTTATATTCTAATAGTTCCACGTCGTGCTCCATTAAGTCAGTGCGCCCCGGATCATTAGAAAATAAAGATCTAAATTTATCTAATAAATTTCTCAATTGCTCTATCTGCGCCGACGTACATCTAGAACTCAAATTGCTGTCTTTAATAACATTTTCAAAATCATAAATCTCAGCCCCCGCTTCTGGAAATGCTATGTGCAAATCTTGATTTTCCTCGCCCTCATCTATCTCTTGCGCCACAAAATTCACTAACTCAATTCTTCTTAAATATGGTTTTAAGATATTGACGTGATATATTTGAGCCTTTTCGCGCCTACCTGGCACATTCACATTATAATTTGTCTCTGAGATTTTGGACTGAATTTTCCCTGGACCTATCCACGATACCGATAATTTGTTCTTTTTGTTGGTAGCTAGAACCAACACTTCGTCACACACCTTAAATTTCCGTTCTACCGCCGTTTTGTCATACCATAACTGTCTTTTTTCACGAGATTCGGTCATATTTTCCACTGCTAGTTCCTGACAGTGTTTTAGCCTATTAACCAAATTAAATACATATTCAGTAACTAACTCATTCTCTTCCTCTCCTCCCGTCCACTTTTCAAAAAGCAACGATACGGGAGTTCGTAAATTTTTTCCATGTACTAACTCTGCAGGATAAAAACCCGTAGAATGATGAGTTACCGTCCGCAAGGCTAATAACGCATATGGCAAATTTCCCTCCCAACTCGCGCCATTTTCAATACACAAAACTTTCAACAGTCTTTTCACTGAACGATGCCATCGCTCAACTAAATTACTTTGCGGCCGACAAACCGACGAGTGAGTTAACTTAACGCCAAATTTCTTTAAGAATGCGGTTGTTAACTCGCTTACAAAATATCTTCCGAGATCTGTTTGTAACTCTCTGGGATATCCTAATCTGCTAAATACCCACATTAATGCTTCAATTATAGTTTTCGATCGGGCATTAGATATCGCAACAGCCTCCGGATACCTGGACGCCACACAAATAACTGTTAAAATAAACCTATTCCCTTTTTCAGACTTCGGTAAGGGACCCACAATGTCAGCGGATAACTTCGAAAAAACTTCTCCAATAATCGGCACACGTCTGAGAGGAGCTTTCCCTAGGTTTCCCAATCCTCTGACATGAATCACATGTTTTGACAAAATCCTCTATCTGTTTTATTACATTCGGCCAAAAGTAATGACGCAAAACCTTATCCTTTGTTTTCATTTCACCAAAGTGCGATGAAATCCCCTCATGACAGGCTCCTAAAACGTCTAATCTGAATTTCGAAGGCACCACTAACTGCAATCTGTCCCCACCACGATTGTCAAAAGTTTTCCTAAACGCCAAGTCATTCATAATATCATAGTGAGATTTCTTGGCTCTCGCTTTTTCCCTAACTTATTTTAACGAAGGATCAACATCCTGTTCCTTTTTAAATTCCTCACGACTAATCCGTGCTAAATTTCCGAACTTGTCATTTAAATCCGCAAGGTAACAATACACTTTCCGAGGTTTCATTTTCCGTTAACTGCTTTAACTCCTTTTCGCATTGTTCTGCAAACTCGTCCGATCCACATTCTAACTCCACGACCTGCTTACCCTCACCCCTTTCGCAATTCGTATTTACACTAGCCCCGTCCATCAAACTAACAGTATCTTTCTTTGCCTGCGATCTTGTCAATACCGTATTTACTGCATTAACCTTTTTCTGGCTAATTCAATTATCTTTTGCGTTTTATTCCCTAAGAGATAATAATGCAAGTCTGCTTCTTTGTCTACAACCCCAATTTCCGTTTTTAGCGAACCTAATCCATCAAAAGCTATCTCTATGTGAGCGACAGGTAAACAGCGAATTTTAGAATCCAAGGGCTGTTTCACGAAGATATAATCTCCTGTCAATTGTTCCTTTTTTACGTGTTCCTCACCACACAAATTATAATTGGTACCTGTATCTCTGAGAGTGACAATCACGCCCATTTATTTTCGCTCTACTAAGATAAGGTTTGAACCCTTCTTCATAATCCGATGTTTTACTCACATGATTTACTTTAGCGGTATCTTTCTCCTCCTTTTTTAACTGCGGACAATTGGCTCTAAGGTGAGTTGTTGAATCACAAAGGAAACTCCTGTTTACCCTCCTTTTTTCAAAAACACGATCCCTTTCTGTCAATATATTCTTGTCCCTCCAATTGAAACTTTTATCTGCGCTTTTATTCTCCATCCCCGAGCTATTTTTCTATTATTTCTTATCAAAAAAATTTCTCGAATTTAAAATTTTCACTACCTCTAGTTCATCTAAGCGTTTCACTGAAACTTCTGGGTCAGTGAAATTTGACCAGACATCAATCAGATGATCCTTTAATTCGTGAGGGGCTCTTTTTTTAATTTGATCAGGGATCAAAAGATTCTTTAATTCCTCAAAATTAGTGATTTATAAAGAATTTAACCACCCCTCCAGATAGCTATTCAATTCAAAAATTAATCACATAATCATAATTATCAATGAAATGTGATGGCTCTCTAAGAATTAATTCTGCCACATTTACCGGTAGGAGCGCTAATAAATTTGTCACCAATTCATCATCTTCTAAATTACATTTCTTTGCCTGCCTCTCAAACAAATTTAAGAATAAAGATATTTCTGATCGACTCTCATCGAAACGATGTATTAAGGATTTTAGGACCAATTTATTGCTTCTCTCTGCACCATGATTTGATGTTAAGCTACGCGTTTCTGCTTCTTGCGATAATTTTTAACTTTTCGAGTTCATAAGCCCTGTCTTTGTCTCGATTCTCCCTAATTTGTTTTTTTTTTTCTCCTCCGCTACAAGCGCTCCCCGATCTTGTAGTATATTTTTGGCTTGTGCCAATGCAAAATCTCTATCGAAATCTTCAGCCGCTTCTATTTTTTTTAACTATTTTTGCAATCGTGTCGCTCTCATCTATTTGAACATCTAATTCACCCGCCAGGATTTGCAAATCTACCTTTTTGAAAATTTTCCACTCTGACATTTTTGAAAAATTAACCCCAAAAACTAATTTACATGGATATCAGATCAAAATTTAAAACAGAAAAAATACATACATACACAAAAAATATAATTCAGTTATACATTTACAAAACAGTAAGAAATATAATTCCCCCTTTTTGTAACTTGTTGTTTTGTTCTTGTTGAGCAGAGCAGTTAAGAACACCCTTAAGAGACTTAAGTTCTTTCTAAAGAGATTTCTGCTTATAGATAAGATTTTTCATGTTAAGGTTTTCATGAGGGACACTAAACATGAAAAAAATATAAATAAAAGTATCAGAATGTAGCAATTATAAAATTTTGACTACATTATTTTATAAATGAAATTTCAATTTTTCCAATTTGGAAAAATTAAAAAATAGCCCTTCCGAAAAAAACTGAAAAAAACCAGTTTTTTTCCCAACTTTTCTGACTTTTTTCCGAGCATTCCCATCTCTATCCCCACAAAGCTTTTCATAGTCTTTAGGCGGCTTTGATCCCCACCTCCTCGAGT
Organism: Maratus speciosus; assembly: GCA_963932465.1. NCBI lineage: Eukaryota > Metazoa > Arthropoda > Arachnida > Araneae > Salticidae > Maratus > Maratus speciosus. The sequence continues at coordinate 198,369,330 of OZ010789.1, forward strand.
AATATATCTGATAGGTTGAATAACGGAGTTTCGTTCGGATATAGGCTTGTTGAATGTGGAACTAACAGATTTTTCCGCGCGTGCGCAGCACGTCTGGTATGCGGTTCCGCAGGCACCATTGTCGGATGCTCGTAAAGAACATATTGCGCCTCCTGGCGGTAGAAGGTCGAACTATGGTAATTTGCAGCGCGTGTACAGCATACCTGTTATACGGTGCCGCAGGCAGCGGGGACATGTGTCGGCGTTTCGTTTAGAACAGGGTGAGCCCGCTAGCGATGAAAATATAAGATTTTCAAGCAATAATCAGTTAGAAAATCAAAATTTCTCTCAGGATTTTGATGTGAAAAAAAAATGGTTACGTGTAAGTCAGAGATTTTAAGTCAGCAGGCAGGTTAGAGGTCTGCACGGGCCCGGGCTTGGCCCGATGCCCGTACCCGGCCCGGCCCGCGGGCCGGCGGAATGAAGGCAAATTTTCAAACGGGCCGAGCCGGGCCGGCAGAATTAGGAAATTTTTTTCAACGGGCCGGGCCGGGCCTGCAAAAAAATTAATCGGGCCTATCGGCCCGATATAAGAATTTAAGCGAAGCAGATAAAATACGAGCCATTTTCAATGAATATGATTTTCTCGAGAAGTATAAATGTGAGTCACGAGCCGATGCGAGTTTAACAACATCAAAACAGAAATTTAACATGTCCATCGTAGAGATCGGCATCGTACAGTTACAAGATGTCTGATTCCGAGTTTAATTTTTTTTTCTCAGCAGACTCGTGCCGGGACGGAACTGGTCTTAATCGATCTCAGGATGTGTAGAACAGTCATTGTGTTTTGTAGTATTAATAGTGATAATGAACTTCTCTTAACAGTATCTTTGGAAATATACCTTAAGGTGGTTCTCATATTCACTGCTCAACAATGCGAAGCTTTCAGACACATTTTCTGACAAAATTTTTAACTATAAAGGAATAAAATTGACAGACCTGCCTATTGAAGGCATTTGGAAACGAATAGCTTTTTCCATATTTGATAAATTTCTTACAGAGATAACAGAGATTCCTGTCACGTGACTGTACGTTTTTCTCCTTTCCTGTGCTATTGCTTCCGGAAATTCGATTCAAAACGCTAACTTTGACAGTATTTTCAGAAAGATATAATGCTTTTATCTATAAAAAAAACGACATTTACATAGCTTCTGAATAAGAATACCTGCCAATCTTACGCGTTTCCGAAAAGATTCATAAATGTGTCGAAATGTAGCTCCTTTGGATTTGAGAAAAGCCTTAAAAATGAGAGAAATATTTTCACAAATCTACTTTTATTATACAGCTTCAAAAGTTATTATGTTTTTAATCCTTTATTATGAACTACATTAATCTTTTAATGAATAATTATTTCCATTTTGAAATGTCTGTAGACACGATGACTAAAACACTGTCGTCGTTAATGTTTACTATTGTGTGTTTTCTGTTTTGCGAACATCATAGTAATGTAAAATATACTGTAAAATGTTCCCATAAATATGTAAGTAGTATTCATTAAAAGAATCTTAATTGTATGTTGAGAAAAAACAGATTTTATTTTCTTATTTTTTCTTTTTTTTTTTGTAGAAATTGTGTCTGGCCGGGCCGGACCTGTTTTCACTGATTTTTGTACGGGCCGGGCCGGGCCGAGAACTGTAAAAATGCAAACGGGCCGGGCCGGGCCGGGCCGGGCCGGACTTCCAATTTTACACCGGGCCGGGCCTGGAAATTCCGGCCCGTGCAGACCTCTAAGGCAGGCATTTCAGACACAATAAAGTAAAGATACGGCAGTTATCTCGAGTCTTTTTACCGCTAAATATCAGTTTGTTTTTTTAACAGATTTTTCACACAGTCAGCGGGCACGTATTTCAGATAAAATCGAGTTAAAGATTTAAAAAAAAAACATACAAATTTTAGGTTTACTTAAGAATATTAACACGGGCCGGGCGGTTCGGCTATCTATACTAATAAAAGAAAGTTTCGCTCTCTCTGTGCGGGTCTGTCTGTTCGCAATGGCTAGCAAAATCTACGATGGGTCCAACTATGGAACATTAGCCCTATGCTTTATGAGATGAACATTATAGTTTTATCTCTCATACTTGTTTGCTATAGAACCCTTCGTGCTGTTTAAAAAAGTTTGGCGAGATTTGGGTTTAAGAAAGCGCCAAATAAACAGCTATGAAAACAAACCTGATCAACTTTTATGCTTGTTTATATATGTACTTTTATAATATATAAACATTTGATCTAAAACTAGCTAACCCGACCGGCGTTGCCCGTCCCCGTCGATTTTTCGAAACAAATCGAGAATATTTAAAATCTCGATTAATATTAAAATTATATATATATATATATATATATATGAAAATGAAAATTTGGAATGGGTCCCCGCTGCCTCGGGTAGCGTGCACCGGGCGTACGCAGTATATTCCAAACAAACCTCTCCGAACGAAATCTGTTACTTTCACATTGCACCGCTTAAGCGCTCACTTGTTTCTAAACAAACCTATATCCGAACGAAACTCCGTTGTTGGGTACTCAAATAAGAGAAAATCTCCCTGTGGGCAAATTGAAGACGGACGGGAGGTGCATAATAAAAAAAAAGTGGTCAAAGGGCTGTTCAATGATCACATGATGGGGGGCGGAAAAGGTTAGAAAGTAGCCCCAAAGGAGGGGGAAATTGAGGAGACGGGTGATGCATATGATAGTGGTCAAGTGCTGTCCAATGATATGTCACATGCAGGGGAAAAGTTAGAATGTGCCCCGGGGGGAGGAGACGAAGTTCATAATACGAAAGACAAATCAAAGGGCTGCCCAATGATATATCACGTAAGGGGTCGGAAAAAGTTACAGTAATGCACGCGGTGGGGTAAATTGGGGGGAACAGGAGGTTCATAACATGAAAGAGTGATCAAAGGAATATCCAAATGATACATCACACAAAATTCGCGTTTTTTCGCGATCTTTTGACCAAATTTGCGTATTGTTCGCAATCTTTTGAACAAATTTGCGTATTGTTTGCAATCTTTTAACAAAATTTGCGTATTGTTCGCAATCTTTTAACAAAATTTGCGTATTTTTCACATGTTATTCGGACCCTTTGTTGAAATCAGTGTGTTTTTCGCTATCTTTTGACGAAATTAGCGTGTTTTTCGAAATCTTTTGACGTTTGCGGTTTTTTCCTCGATCTTTTAACGAAATTCGCGTTTTTTCACAATCTTTTGAACCCGTTTTGTTCGCTTTTTGACGAAACTAGCGCTCCTTTGACAAAATTCACGTTTTTTTTTCGCGATTCTTTGACGAAATTCGCGATCTTTTCACGAAATATGTAATCTTTTGACGAAATTTGAGACTTTTTGATGAAATGTGCTGTATTTTCCTCTATCTTTTACATAAATTAGCGTTTTTTCGTGATCTTTTGACCGTGTTTTCTTCGTTTTTTGACGAAATTAGCGATCCTTTGACAAAATTCATGTTTTTCTCACGATCCTTAGACGAAATTCCCTTGTTTTTTGCGATATTTTGACGAAAATCTCGTGTTTTTCGCGATTTTTTGAAGAAATTTGAGACCTTTTTATTAAATTTGCGGTTCTTTTCTCTATCTTTTAAGCGGGTCCGGGACATAAAAATCTTCAAATTTTGTAAAAAACATTTTATTTCATTAAAAATTTCTCTATTTTTCCCTGCTTAAAATGTCATTTAAATCATGTTTCTGTCTGAATTGGAACAAAAAATATTATTTTTTTCGTTTTGGTTTGTTTTCAAAATCTAGCTTCCAAGCAATGGCTGTCATGGAAACGACTTCTTGTAAAAATGCGTTTATCTTCATGGTAGGTTTTTTCACCATTTCTCGTATTTAAATTCTTATAACTCGAGAACCGTTAAAGATACGGGCTCAAACTTGAACATATATTTTTCAATAATTACTTTCTTCTATCTTTACAAGAAGAAAATAGTGGATTCGAAAAAATTTTCGACTTCCGGTTTTCGACGGATTTAGACGTTTTAGAGGTCAAGAGATTCCAAAAAATAGGTTTTTACAAAACGTCTGTCTGTGAATCTTCGAGTCTGTCTGTCTGTGACACAAATTTTGTGGGCGCTCTATCTCAAGAACTAATGCACGGAATTTAATAAAACTTTATATCAAGTAGCCCCTAATATAAATTGGTGCTGATTAGTTTTTGGTGTAAATCGCCCAACAGGTGGCGCTGCTATGCTGCATTTTTCGCAATTTCTGCAATAGCTCTATCTCAAGAACTAATGCACGGATTTTCATCAAACTTCAGATTCAGTTATTCCTTGAGATGAATTGGTGCTGGTAACGTTTTGGTGTAAATCGCCCAACAGATGGTGCTGCTATGCCGCATTTTGCAGCATTTACACGATTTTGGTAATAGCTCCATCTCAAGAAATAATGCACGGATTTTCATCAGATTCAGTTAGTCCTTGACATGAGTTGACGTTTTGTACTTTTTGTTGTAAATCGCAACAGGTGGCGCTGCTATGCTGCATTTTTGTGATATCCGCAATAGCTCTATCTCAAGAACTAATGCTTGGATTTTCAACAAACTTCAGATTCCGGTATATCTTGATATGAATTAGTGCTGTTTATATTTTGGTGCAAATCGCTCAACAAGTGGCGCTGCCATGCTGCATTTTTCAGAATTTCTCCTATAGCTCTATCTCAATAACTAATGCACGAATTTTCATCAAACTTCAAATTCAGATATTCTTTGATATGAATTTGTACTAAATTGATGTAATTTCTTGTATTATTTTAATGATTTCATTGACGTGATTTATATAGAAGAAAGTTTTGTGATGGCCACAAGATACTAGTTTTGCTTTAATTTTGATTTAGCATATTTGAAAAAAATATTTACTTTTGAAAATATGATTTAAAAAAAAAAAAGTTGTACCACTTTTTTTTTTTTTTGTAAGTATTTTTAATTTTTCATAAATTAATATCTTTAAAAATACTGAAACCAAATTAAAACTTATATATATTTCTGTTTATATAAATGAAAAAAAAAATTAAATTCTGTAAATAATATTTCGAGTTATAACGATTTTAAGTTACCCCACTTTTTTGATAAATTTTAAATTTAATTTTTTTTTTAAATTATGAAAAGTTTTATCATGTGATATTGTTTACAAATGATAAGGTAACAAAAAAATTCGGAATTTTAACTAAATAAATAAAAATTATTTTAAAATGTGTCCCGGACCCCCTTAAATAAATTAGCGTTTTCTTCACGATCTTTTGACCGTGTTTTGTTCATTTTTTGACAAAATTAGCGATCTTTTGAAAAAAATTCACGTTTTTCTCGCGATTCTTTGACGAAATTCGCGTGTTTTTCGCGATCTTTTGACGAAATTCGCGTGTTTTTCGCGATCTTTCGACAAAATTTGCATGTTTTTCGCGATCTTCTGACAAAATTTTTGTTTTATTCGCGATCTTTTAACGAAATCCCGTTTTCTCGCGATCTTTTGACCTCATTTTGTTCATCTTTTGTCGAAATTAGCAATCCTTTGTTAGAATTCACGTTTTTTTTTTTTTCAGGATCATTTGACAAACATCGCGTGTTTTTCGCAATCTTTTTGGCGAAATTCGTGTGGAAAATGATAGATTTGGCTCAAGAATTGTTATCGAATTGGCGCAGTTAGGCGCAATTTTGTTGAAAAATGGTCGTTTTGACGCAGCTGTTCCATCACTGCATTTGCCTCTGGCTGAAGTTGAAATTGAATGTGAATTGGGCCATGTTCAAATTAAGGCAGCAGTTATCAGAAATGGTCTGGATCAGGGAAGAAATATTCTTGGAAATAGAATTGCCGCACTATTAAGAGAACTGTCAGCTTCGGTTTCTAGGTGACATCGGAAGGAAAAAAGAAACTGTAAATGTAGTATATTGACACAAGTACAGTGAACGATATAGTGGCGAAAACAACTTGCAAAAAAGAGAGATTTAGTAACTACTGAACAGAAGAAATTGGAATTTTTGGAAGAGACAGGGTTTGATAGACAGATTGAGAAAAGCCTTCCAGATGTAAAAGTTAAACTTGTGGATGAAAAAACAGAAGAGAAAGCTGTTTAAGAATGAGAAAGACATGTTCCGTGAGCCTTGTTTGCCATAAGGACTGTTGTAAACCATGAAAGTACCAGATTCAGCCCAGCTGAATTAGTGCATAGAAGAAATCTTAGATCACCGGTTATATTATTATATGAACAATGGTTAGAGCCACCTGAGGAAGGAAATGATTGTTCCGGTGCAGATTGCAAACTTTTGCTGGAGGTTGTGGAAATTGAAACCATTTTGGATTTGGTGAGAGTGGATTTGAATAGATTTGCTGAAGATCAACAGAAGAGTAAAGAATTGGCTCCGTGGTTTACATTGGCCAAAAAGACTGAAACAGAATCTATGGATTTTAGAATATTTAAATAAAAATTACTGGTTAAGGGAAAGTTGATAAGATGGGAATAGAGGTGGATTTACTTGTGGGTTTTGAAATTACGATCAACTCCAGCAAATGCCTTGCAAATTTCGTGATATTTTCATGCGACCAATTGACACATTTTGAGAGCTTTTTAATGAGAAAGATCGTTGAAATTCGCGAATTTTTCACGCGACTGATAGACAAATTTCATTATTTTTTCCCCTGAGATTGATTGACAAGTTTCGCATTATTTTCCGCGACTAATTGGCGAATTCAAAGGTGATTCTGCTCCGAATTTTCCAAAAATTAAGAAAGATCAGTCATCAGTTCAGACATAAAAAAAATATAACTGAAAAATATCGCAAATTTCGACAAATGGCTGCCAAAAAAATCAATTTCATTCTCAGAAAAAAATCGCCAATTTCGTCGCAAAAGATTACAGAAAAACGTGCATTTCATCAGAGGATCGGGAATAAAATGCAAATTTTGTCAAAGGATTGCGGGAAATAAAATGAATTTCGTCAGATCGTGAAATTCATTAAAGGATTGCAGAGAAATACAAGTTTCATCAAAGAATTGCAAAAAAAACACAAATTTCAGCAAAGGGGCGCTGGAAAAACGCGAGTTTCGGCAAAGGATCACATAAAACAATGCATGGATTTAGTTCTAAGTGTATGGTTTTGCGTGCAGAAAAAAACGATCGTGGATTTCATCAAAGGACCACGGAATAACCGCAAATTTCGTCAAAGGATCACATAAAGAATTTTGAAGTTCGTCAAAGATTGCAGAAAAAATGCAAATTTCGGCAAAGGATCACGAGAAAAATGCGAATTTCGTCAAAGGATTACGAAAAAACACGAATTTCATCAAAAGATGCAAAAAAAAAAAAAAAAAATGCAAATTTCATGAAAGCATGGTGAAAAAAAAATGCGAGTTTCGCCAAAGGATCACCAAAAAAAAAAAAACTAGTTGGATGTGCCAATCCCAAAACTTTCTTCTATCTTATACATCTTAATCTTTCAAAAACTAGTTACACATGTTAATACTTCAATATTATTAGTTCAATACTATACCAACATAGATTTTCATCTTAAATTTCTGCTTCAGTCAATTAAATGGACTAAAAACGAGTTAATCTATATCATATTTGTTAAAATTATTAGTTTTTCCTTATTCTGCTGTTATCAGGTGTTTGCGAATAGCCGGCTTAGCAGAAAGCGAGTTCCCCAATAAAACTACGAAAAATCAAGAAAAGTATACAAAAATCGCTATCACACAGTCCCTTTACCGCGCAATATTTCCAAATTCAAGGAGGACCTGTTGGCCAAAGCCAAAAACATACACAAAAATTTTGGTTCAATTGTATGCATAATTTTATACACTTTTCGATGGTTCAATAAAGAAAATAGCACAAACATCGCTATTATAGCGCCCCCCTTCCGGCAGATTTTTTTCAAATTCAGGGAGGACTTGCTTGCCATAGCCAGAAACTATAGGTCAAAATTAATATTTTTACCCACTGGCCAGTACACTGATTTTTTTCACTGGCCAGTTTTTTTTTAACCACTGGCCAGTAACAAAGTTATGTACGCCCCATACAAAGTTGTGTTTTTTCTAACTATCAACATTGTAATTTATTAATATCTTTCACTTACCATTCGATATAATTACATTCAACTAAAAAAAAAAAAAAAAAAAAAAAAAAACTGGCACTAACATGACGTAACAGAAAAATATAACCAAGAACTGACTGCTTCCAAAATAAAAGTCAAACACATATTTCAAGATTTTTGACATACTTTATGCAATATATAAGAGACAAGAAAATTGAAATATATTTTAAGAATTATTTTATTAAAATCTTGAATATTTTATTTGTACTTAATAGCAATGAAATAAATTCACAGAAAATTTTAAGAAAGGTTATAGCAGGGGTGGAACTCTCCCCAGGGGACTAACTATGCATTTTTCTGCGACCATTTTCGCGATCTTTTGTCGAAATCTGCGTTTTTTTTCGCGATAGTTTGACGAAATTCGCATTTTTCCGCGATCTTTTGACGAAATTCGCGTTTTTTCCGCGATATTTTCGAAAAATTTGCGTTTTTCCGCGATCTTTTGACGAATTTTTTTATTTTTTTTCGCGAAATTTGCGCTTTTCCCACGATTTTTTGACGAAAGTTGCGTTTTATCTGCGATCTTTCCACGAAATTTGCGTTTTTTCGCGAATTTTGAGTTTTATCCGCAATCTTTTTGCGAAAATTGTGTTTTATCCGCGATCTTGTCACGAAAGTTACGTTTTTTTTCATGAAAATTGCGTTTTAACCGCGATTTTTTCACGAAATTTGCGTTTTTCCGCAATCTTTTCACGAAATTTGCGTTTTTTCGCGATCTTTTCACGAAATTTGTGTTTTATCCGCAATCTTTTCACGAAATTTGAGTTTTTCCGCGATACTTTGAAGAATTTTGTCATCCTTTTTTGCGATCCTTTGACGAAATTTGTGTTTTTCTGCAATTTTTTTGACGAAATTTGCATTTTTTTGCATGGTTCTTGGGCGAAATTAAAGTTTTTCCGTTATTCTTTGACTGAATTGGTCATTTTTTTCCACGAACGATTGACGAAATTTATTTTTTTCGGCAACCATATCGAAATTAGCGATATTTTTATGTCCGAATTTTTGGGCTGATGACCCTTTCTTTTTTTAATTTTCGGAACTGAATACCTTATATGTTCGAAAAATTCGGGACAGAATCGCCCCTGCTACTTTCCTTTGTTTCATTCGGGAATCGCCGATCTGGATGCCGTAAATTTTTGAACGAATTTCACCCCTTTCCTCCCTGGCATCGATGTTTCAACCATCGCGTTTGGCGAGTGAGGACAATAAAGTTAATCGCCACGTTTAAAGTGTTACTCGACGCTTGGTGAGTACTAATTTTGTGCTATACCAGAAACATGCACAAAAAATTTGGTTCAATTCTATGCATAACTTCATACACTTTTCGGTGGTACAATAATGCAAATGGCACAGAAATCGCTACTACAGCGCCCCCTTCCGGCGGAATTTTTCCAAATTCAGGAAGGACCTTCGTGCCATGACCAAAAACAAACACAAAAAATTGATTCAACTCTATGCATAACTTCATACACTTTTCGATGGTACAATATTCAAACTGGCACAAAAATCACTATTACATCGCTCCCTTAAGGCGAATTTTTTCCAAATTAAGGAAGGACCTGCTTGCTATAGCCAAGAACCTAAAACATTTTTTTTTTTTAATTCAATTCTATGCATAACTTCATGCACTTTTCGATGATACAATATTCAAAATTGCACAAAAAACGCTATTACAGCGCCCCCTACCGGCGAATTATTTCCAAATTCAGGGAGGACCTGCTTGCCATAGTCAAACTTTAAATAAAAATTTGGTTCAATCCTATGCATAACTTCATACACTTTTTGATGGTAGAATATTCAAAATCGCATAAAAATCGCTATTACAGTGCCCCCTACCGGCGAATTTTTTCCAAATTCAGGGAGGACCTGCTTGCCACAGCCAAAAACTTAAAATAAAAATTTGGTTCAATTCTATGCATAACTTCATACACTTTTTGAGGGTACAATGGCGACAGACAAACGGACAAATGGACAGGCAGACATTTTCTATAAACATGTTTTTTGAGATCTCTGACCCCTAAAACGTGTAAATCCGTCGAAAACCGGAAGTAAAAAAAAATTCGATTAAAATACTTTATTCTATTGAAGATAAAAGAAAGTAAAAAAAGAAGAAGGGTTGCGGAAAAAATGCAACGGTCTCTTTAAAAAACAGCACACACACACAAATATCTATGTTTATTATCATATGTATAGTTTTTAATCTGGAATAATATACTGAGCTAACTTTTGAAAAATTGGTTTTAACCCTAACCCAACAGGGTTGGGTTGATTTTTTATGTCCAATTATCCACTCGAGGGATATAGGCCCAGGGGGGGGGGGGGGGTGCCCTACGTGGGAGGTCTTTCTAAGGGAACCTAATTTGTATTTACGCATGGAAATCCGTGGTTCATAGAAAAACATGAAAACTCTGAATGATTTGGCTGACGGACACGATTGGGTTCGAACCCAGCACCTCCCGTCTACCAGCTTCGAGAGCAGAACCTCTCAGCCATTCCAATTTACAGGAATCTACACTCAGCCTGAAATCAACCCGAGCCAAAAACAGAGGTTACTCAACCTGGAACAAAAATAATTAGCACCTGGAGAGGATTTCTCAATCCCATCCCATCCTCTATTGTAACCTTTCAGAAAATATTTTGTGAATTTCAGATTTTTTTCCCTACTCGGAATCACCCATGAATTTCACGGTTACGTTTTGTGACAGACTGACGAAATTCACAGTTTTATCCCGCCGACAAATTTTGCGATTTTATACCATGGCAAATTGACGAATTTCACTATATTCTTCCCTCGACCGATTGAAGAAATTCAAGATTTTTTTTTTCTGTGACAGAAAAATGAAAATATATAAAAGAGCGTGCCAAAAAAAAAACCACAGTAAGTGTCACTGGGCACTGCAGTCTGTCAAATTGTTTTAGATTCAATAGTAAACAAAAATAAGATTAGAAGGACTGCAAAGATCTTGTGCTGCACATGAAAGAAAAATTCTGAGCTAGACGAATTAAACATATTTAGAAACACCAAACTAGTTGATCCTTGCAATTCACAGAAATTAGGACTTGACAATTTAAAGTAAATCTACATTTCTCGTGTAATAGAAGAAATGAATATAAACAGTTTCCATTTCAAACTTTGGACTTTGATTGAACAAGCTTCGATTGAACAAGCTTCGCATTCAAATATTAAATAAGAAAAATACCAGGGAGTCAGATTTTGACTATAATTCCATTTAAGGATATAATAAAACAATTTTGTTTAGAAATGGATATTGATGATTCCATTACCGAATACACATTGTTCATGCAAATAGCTAAAAATGAAGGCATGTCAGATATTGCGAAGTTTTCTGAAAATTTTTAAGAGAGCATAACCATACATTTCCGATAATTTCAAAGTTATAAATGTTGTGCTTGAGCTATCTGTCACAAGTTTACCTTGTGAAAGAGGATTCAGGGCCCAAAATTGAATAAAATCTAAATTCAGAAATTCATTTAACAACCCCATTGTTAAGGACCCATGACATTTGGCTGAAAGTTGAAAAATAGACTGCATAAAAGCTTAACTTTCTTCGTTTTTTAAATAAAAAAATATTTTGCATAAGTAATATGAATTGTTGATTTAAATTGCTTCAAGAATATTTTGTCATGTCTGTATTAATATAATTCTTTAAATAGCCCATGCCAATACAAAAACAGTGGGTTTTAGATTTTTTTCTTTTTTCCCCTTCCAAATAGCTGAACTCCCCTTCATTTATATAAGTTGGTAGGGAGACCCCCCCCCCCCCCCAAGAAAAATTGAATTTCAAGCCTTGATCAACTATGATTTATTATTATTATTTCTTTCTACAAGATTTTAGGTATTTTTCTGTTAAACTAACGTCACTGACATCAAGTATAATAAGTTGGGACAAAAGGAAAAATTTGAAAAAAATTAACATTGTTAGTGGAAAAATGATAATTTGAAAAATATTACATTTAAAAATTAGACTTTCACAAACTATTTTATTAAATCAATACAAATACAGTAGACTCCCTCAAATCTACAACCCTGAAATCCGCAAACGCCTAAAATCTGCACATCATCACAGATGTAAACAATGAAACTTTCAATTCAGATGTAATGACAAAATTACAGAATTTTTTAGTTTTATATCATTCTGTATGCATTTTAATATGTAATTCTCAATAACATGACTGAACTCGTGGTTTTTCATGAAGTATAAATTTATTCCTGAAAAAAATCAAGATACTGCTGATATCACTGGTAATGAATCTTTTTACCAAAAATATTTATGTATTAATCGAACTTTATTGGTTATTAAGACTGGCTAAACTTGAAATAAAACTTTCTTACTTTATGATTTTGATGTGAATTAATAGGGTACCTCAAAGAGGAATGTTTCATTCATTAATTCAAGAAAAATTTATCTCATTTTTATTATGCATATTTAATTATATACAGTACAAAGTGTAAAGTTCGGAATTGTCCAAAGTTCGGACTTTCAGCGGTACTAGGTATTCAAGAAAGGAGGGGAAAATCAAAATTGTTGAAATAAACAAAGAAAAAAAAAGGTCTAAAAGACTCACTTTTTTTAGCGCAAACAAGCTTTATTACTGAATCTAAGTTAATAAAGCAGTGCACATAAACTGAAATGTTCAATAGTTAAGTAAGTTACAATTTGTTCTTAAATTGTATGTTTCCTTAAATAAATGTTTTTGTTTTACTTTTTATTTTGTTATGTTTTATTTAATGAAAATTATTGTTCAATTTAGTATTAATAGCTGTTATATGCAATATTTAATATATGAACGTCATATTTTGCCTTTTTAAGCAGTGAAATTTATTTTTCTTTTTATTGGAAAAGCAATATTTTTGATGACCCAAAGTTCAGAAAAATCTGAAGTTCGGACTTGGTAAAGCCCCGAGGATTCCGGACTTTAGACTTTGTACTGTATTATTAATTATTTAATTGATCTTTACTTTTGATAAATTAATCATTTTTAAAATTATCTTACTTTTTATTACTTTACCCAATTGTTTTAATATTTTACTATATTGTAAGCACTCCTGATTCCGATTGTATTTTTACATTCAAATTACAGTTTTAAAAGTGTACACAAAGCAATGACCAGAAATTTGCAAAATTCTAAAATCCGCGCAACCTCTGGTCCCAAGCTGTGCGGATTTAAGGGAGTCTACTGTATAAGCTTAAATAAAAGAATAAATAAATATTATACAATAAAATAAAACTCAATTTAAATTGTAGACATGAAATTGTAAATGTCTCTTAGTATTGCAAAATATTTCATTCCTTGAAACAAGATGTTGCCACATAAACTCTATGAGATAGGATTGTAAATATTTGTTAAAATTCTTTCTTAATAGGACTAATTTTACGTGAAGAACCTGTGTAATTAATATTTATTTATTCCAGAAAAACGTTTATAAAAGTGACTATGCAACTACAGGGATGACCGCCCCGGAAACCCAGCTTTCGCTTTAGAGTATAAGTGCAATCCCGGGGGGAGACACTATGCAACTACATACACAATACCCAATAATTAATATTTGTGATTAAAATATGCTACATAATAAACACCTGTGTGCAAGTTAACTGTTAACACAAGCCGCCGCCAGATGGCAGCACCACAAATTTTCATCAATCAGGAACTTATCTCATTTCGACGTTAATAGATGGCTACACCATGCAGTGACAATATGCAATTAAACTCTGAAGCTTCATTTAACAATGAAACAGCTGACTTATGTACTTTTTCCTGTCTCAACCCTTTGAACAGTTTGTGGGACCCCAGATTTTATTAGTCTGCATTAAAATCTCGATGGGACAACGTCCCGCTTGCAGTGTTTGACGACACCTATTGTTCTTCAAAGGAAGCGTCAGCTCCAACTTAAAAAATGTCACGAAACCTCGTATTATAGGCAGTTTGAACTGTCTAAATTTATATATGTCAACATTTACTAAAATTCTATTTTCATTCTATTTATAGTGTAACAGCTTATAATCAAGACGTTTGTGATCATTAAAGTTTTCTTTCCTTTTCAATCCCGACTTCTCGCTCAAGCTACATCCCTCATTGACTTATATTCAAATAAAGTTAATTAGATTTTTAGGTGAAACACGTAAGAAGAAGAGAATTCTACGTTTTCTCACCAGAAAGGTAAGAAAATACCTTTTATCTTTCATTATTGCTATTTAACAATTTAATACTATAACTCTATATTCAAACTGGGTTCTCAGCTCAAGCTGTTCCAAACCCCTTCTCAAAATATCTCATTAATATTGATGAACAGTGTTGTGCTGGTGACATTATTTTGCAATGCCCCATAATCTTTTAACAAATTGGGTATTATAACATCCATGTTAGCGAGCGTCAACAAAATTATGTTTGTGGTTTACAGTGAAATGTTCAAAGCTCACATCTTGCAAAAAAACTTCCTTTGTATATAATTCCATAGCCCTGAAACAATTTTATTGCAGCTTCCTCATTATCATGTAATTGTTAAATGGCAAAATCCATCTCAGCGTCAGCGAAAAATTTATAACTTAATAAAAAATATTTCTGATTCAAAAAATAGCAAATGAAGATGTTTTGTGCCGTGTATATTTGTGTTCAATAATCAGGGTTACCGGCTTTTAGCCAGGCCAAAAAAAGTTAGCTGACTTTTTTGGTTTTAACAACTTTTAAAAAGTCGGCTTTAATTGAAAAAAAGCCGGGTTTTATTTTTAATATACTTATAACTATTTTATATTGAAAGAAAAAAATTATAAATTTCTATTAAATTTTGTCAAATAAATGTCTTTATAAACACTAGAAGTCAACTGTGAAGGCATTATGTCTGAAAAAAAAGAAAAATATTTTGAAGAATACATTAAATCAGACTCCAAAGTGGTGGTTTGAAATTCGATATTATATAGATCCACATATATTATACATTTTAAAGATCATATTTAATTTAAATAATGACAAAATGTCACACATCAAAGTAGAAACATTCTTGCATATCTATTTTTAAAATTACTTATTGCTATTTACTTTTAAAATTGATTAAAACTAAATAGCTTATATAAAAATAGCAAATAAAGCCTTTGTGCAACAATATTAAAAAGCAGAAAAACCAACGTTTAAAATGCACAAATAATATATGAAAAGCAGCAAACAGCTGTTTCGAATCTACTAGCGAGATTCTTCTTCAGTGCAAAAGGAACAGCGTGTCTCTCAGCTTTGCTTTTTCTAGCACGCTGTTCCTTTTGCACTGAAGAAGAATCTCGCTAGTAGATTCGAAACAGCTGTTTGCTGCTTTTCATATATTATTTGTGCATTTTAAACGTTGGTTTTTCTGCTTTTTAATAAATAGCTTATATGTATTTAATAAATGAAATTATCTGATATAGTACTTGAGAACACCCAGTAATAAATAATTGGTTTTCTAATAACTTTTGAAAATGATATATGCTAAAAGTCTTTTCGCTACTCAGCAATTATGTAACTTATTCCAGGTATGTCCATTATGCCCAGTAGCAGAAAATTTCCGAAGCGCCTGAAACAGATACTTCAGGGGCAAGAAAAAATCTGCACATAAATCATTTTACAATTGAAGTGTTAATCAATTAAACAATCACTTACCTGTAACCTCTTTATGCATTTTTCTCATTTTTATTAATAGTAATCTAAAGTTTCTGTATTAAATAATAAAGATGTAAACATAATGTAAAGCGAAATAAAGGTTCTATGAAAAAAGAATCTGCAAAAGTGAAAAGAAAATCTGTGATGCCCGTTTCCCGTCTTGAACTTTCTGCTACCGGGCCATTATGTACAGATTAAATCATGAAATGAACAATGTTGAAAGAGAAATTAGGAAGGATATAACATTCGAGGAGATTTTAGTTACATATGTAAGTGTATAAAATAACGAGAATATAAATAAATAAAGGACTGTTACGTCTTGAAATTTAACATTACACATATAATAAAAAGGTTTACTTAAAGACGCATACTATACACAAAAGGTACAAGCTTTCAAAACATTTTTTAAAAAATTTTAAGTCTAAAAACCGACAAGTTTAAGCGTGGCCATTGATAATGAGAACAGTTACAAAAAATTTCTCTAAATAAAATTTGTTGAATTAAAATTCTGAAAAGTATGTAGCTATTTAAATAAGAGTGCATATTCATTCATATGTTATTCATAATACTGTTTTTAATAGTGAGAAACAGTGTTTTTATTAAATGGCTTTATGTATGATTTTAAATATTTACGAGAAATAAAATAAGACACACGAGTATTAATAGCTCCTAAAATTAGTTAAGTAATAAAACATGTAACTAAGCAACCATTGCCCTCTTTAATTATATAAAGCGGTAAAATTGAAAAAAAAAGGGGGGGGGGGTTAAAAGTAATAAATAAAAAATTTTTAAAAAAGATAATGATGAAATCAGATATAAGCAATTGATATGGCTCTTTTAAGATTTGCATCTGACTACAAATCACTAGCAACTCCATCTATGTGTTATTCCAATATTCATGTCTTCATTATTGATAAAATGGGTTATTTATTAAGTTCTAACTCAGTTAAATATCTTTAAAACTATTTACAAATACTTAAAAATTAAAATGCTTCACTGCATAACAGCCAATTTTGGCCAAAAAAAGCCAGTTAAAACCAATAAAAGACACCGGCCGGCATGGCTTTTTTGCAACCCTGTCAATAAGGAGCACATCACAATGCTTGTCACGGTTTCAATGAAAATTCTTTGCACAGTCATGGTTAAAATAAATGGTGCATTTTAGCATGATGATGGAATAACAGAAAGTGCCTGAATTTATTCTGTTATTTATAAATCCAGAATTTCAAGAGAATAAAACATTTGTTCATATAAGTAGCTGATGAAGAATTTTAATACTTATTTACATACTGATGAGCATAGTGAAAAACTATTAATCAAATAATTACACATAAAGATGCTGCAATTTTCATTCTTATTGCTAGAAATAGGGTAGATGTACTAGTAATGTA
Source organism: Maratus speciosus (assembly GCA_963932465.1). Classification (NCBI taxonomy): domain Eukaryota; kingdom Metazoa; phylum Arthropoda; class Arachnida; order Araneae; family Salticidae; genus Maratus; species Maratus speciosus. Next base: position 198,386,494 of record OZ010789.1, read on the forward strand.
CCCCTTGATGTTTCTGGTTCATAAAAAAATAACTAACAAATATTTAGCTTTAATTATTTTTGTTATAATTCCCCCTTGCATGTTTTATAAAACTGGCTTATTGTTCACACTTTTAATCAAACCAATCAACAAGCAGAAAGTAATGTTTCAAAGTTTCGCTGTTTTTCTGCGAAAATCTTAATGAAGAGGCTAAGAGCTGGCTTCATTTAATTTATATATTATTTATTTTCTTGCAAAATTTGAATGTTTTTGTTTGAGTAGCAATGAAAAACTTAGAATTTTATATACTGATGGTCATTTACAAAATTTCATTTATTTTTAAGGTTTTAAGACCATTACTGGGATGATTAATTAGTCATTTTCCAGTAATAATGGACACCCCATGTAGACATTGCTAAAAATGCAATTTCCATAATGTTTATAGTGCATAAAATATTTTAACTTAACTGCAAACCTAAATAATCAAATTTTTAAATCACACTTACCAAAATGTAATAACACCAAAACTTTTGTAAATAGCTACTTTTAAGTTATTTTATGTGATTAATAAAATTTCAATATTTTATTCTTTTTTTTTTTTGTGTATATGTACCTTGCACATTTTATAATCAGGCAATCAAACGAGCCAGGAAGCAGAAAATATTGTTTAAGAGCACAGTCAAAGAGAGGCTCATTTAAGGCTTAATCCCTCTGTGTTTAAATAAAAACAATTAAGTTACAGAAGCTATTAAAAATCTATTTTCTCTGTTAAATGTTTCCTTATTCACCTCTGACCAAAAAAAAAAAAAATAATAATAATAATATTAATGAAAGTTATAGGTAATATTCTAGAAACTAATAAATATGCAGATCAGTGGCCTCAAACATTGGTTCTGCAGCTTTATTTTGAAATTATTTTATTTAGTAGTATTTAAAATATTCAACTCACAATACCATTTCTTTCATATTTGTAATGTTAATTATTATAAATGATCTATCAAGTAGTCTCCGGAAGATTGTTAAAAATAGTGAGACAAAACACTAATATTCCAAAACTTTTTAATTACCTTTTAAATCCTCACTATTTCAATAATTTGATAGCTGTATAATTGCCCGATATTTAGTATTTTAAACTATCCATCTAAAATACTTAAAACATCTATCTTCTGATAATTACAATAATTGATGCAAACAGTAAATGATTATCACAAATATTTTATTAATTACTGCTATCCTAATTGTTAAATTTATTTGAAAATAACTATTTTGTTTCATTAGTATGTGGGCGATTCCGTGCGGAGAGTCACACACATAACGCAGGCTTTAATTTTCATTTATTCAATTATTTATTAAATTTTAATTGTGATTTTAGGTGGTATGGTAAATAAGTTATTACCATATTTTTTAGTTTAAATGTGTGGAAATAAATCTCACAGAAAGATATCATTTAATTTCATACTCAAAATGTGCTTTCTTTCTGAAGTAGAAAAAAAGCACATTTTGAATAATGAAATTAAATGATATACTTCTGCGAGTTTTATTGCCACACATTTAAATTTAAAAATATGGTAATAACTTATTTACCATACCACTTAAAATCAGAATTAACATTAAAATTTAATAAATAATTGAATAAATGAAAATTAAAGCCTGTGTTACATGTGTGACACTATCCATGGAATCGCCCATGTATTCATTAAATTCTGGTTCTAAATACAGTCATTATTTATTACTTTTTATAAGGTGTCCATTACTGGGCCAAAGGGAGTTCATTACTGGGCTTTTGGATGTTTTGATATATGTATTTCTGTTATTTAAAATTAAATTTCGATTCATAATTCATATTGGGAAATGATACTATAAGAATGGTTAAATATTGTTGATAGGTTAATACTGAAAAAACAAGAATATAATAATTATAACTATTCATAAAAAAATACTTTAAAAAGTAATTCCTTAAGGGTGTCCATTGCTGGCACATCTACCCTACATAAAACATTAATATAGATATTTTATTATATATAAAATAGAAAGTGTAGGAAAAAAAGGCATAAATTCAAGTTAATAAGAATTATCAGATCCAATTTTCTAAATAAGAATCATCATAAAAAAAATTTACAGTATAAGTTTGTTATACATCCTACATATGTTAAAGCTCATTTACCTAAATGCTATTTTATTAATATTGCATGAGTAGTTTTTTATGAGAAATTAATAATTTAACTCAGAAGAAAAATGTCCTACCAATGTTAATGAAAAGATCATTAATGTTGAAGCTTTAAATTTTTTAACATACGGTATCGGTATATAATAACATCTTTATTTTAGTATTTAGAAGTAGAAAGGCAATAAACATAATGAAAAAAAAAAGAAAGAAAAAGTCGATGATTAACAACTATATAAAATAATCTGAAATCTTCCTTTATTTTACATACAATCATTTATTTAATTTTAAAACACAAGACTTTTACAAGTTTATTGATCTGCAGTTTCATTTGCTGTCATAATAACACTAATTCAGGAAGGAGGGCTCTTGTCAAAATAATTTTCAATATTTTATTAATGTTATCCACATTTATAGGTAATAGAAAATGTTAATTTTAATTTCTTAAGAGAATAGTCGAAAATTATCAAGCAAAGAAAAGTTGTTATTTATCTTTCGTAAAGTCACTGTTGAGATAAATTTGTTCACACAAGATTTTTAGTTTAGCCCTATCTAATCTAACATCTTCAACCTATCTACATTTAGCGTAACTCATGCAGACTTCATATAGTTTTTCGTAAATTCTTTCAGAAGAAATTAAACTAAATTCTTGAATACTTCTTTTCACAATATTGTGAACAGATTTTCTTAAAACGTGGAATACATAATACTTAACATAAAGTTTTGCAAAATGCGCAATAACTAAATTTATGTCTGATTATGAAAGGCTAGCAAAAACAACAAAATATCTTAGAAGCCCCATAAGCGTAAAGTTGGAGAAAAGGGAAAATTAAGAAGAAATCAAACACTAATTTTTATATTCACCTGATGTCAACAAGCGCAGGTCGTCGCCTAGAAACGGAGAAAATGGCGTTTACTTCATTATCCAAGGGCAACGGTTGCTAACGAGACGGCCCATAAACAAGTAGTTCCAAGCTATCGATGTCATGTTCCAAGTGACAGGAGAAGGAGATTATCTAAATATTTAAAATCTGCCATCTGGTGAGCAAAAATTTAAGCTCTTCTCTGTCGGAATATATTCTCGAGAATAGTAATATTGTTGATTTTTCAACTTGTTCAACATAGGTTCTTCAACATAGGTAGATTTCCCAGGCTTGTTAATTCTTCCTCCTTTAGGTAGTGGCGGTAGCATTCTGTGCTTGTGCAGAACGAAATATATTAGTGAGCCTTTTCAACAACCACTTCGCCCGCTCGCGAAGGAGACAGATGCATATGGAGTGGGATATATTTTAAACGCATAGTCACGATGAGCTTGGGAGCTAAATACTCAGCAGCTTTGTGTTACCCTCAGAGTAAAGATAATAAGAGATTATATGATAAGTCTGTGGTATTACCTAACATTTTTATTAGATAAAAATAAGGCAGTGTTCCGCAGAGTGTTTTTAAAAGAGAATAGTAATATATGCACAGAACGAATGTTCAGTTCCAAAGTTTTTGTACAATCTATGGCAGCCTGGCAGAGGTTGGTGATAGCCTAGTCTTTTCCTTCGCTTGAAAAATAGTGCTTTTTTACAATTATAACTTTCATTTTGATGCATTTTCTGATAGAAATTTTGATGAGTACTAGGTAATTGTTGAATATTTGCTAAATAAATTATGTCCTTTTGGTAGTAAACTGCAAATTAAAGCACATATTTTTCTTTTTCACTGTATTTAAAGATAAAAACTTTTTAATTCATTATTTTATAACTTTGAAAATTATTTTTTAAATCTATGTGTGGCACATTAATTTCCTTGAAACTTGAGAAAAAAGTCATTAGGGAGTACAACTGCTTGTTAAGTTATTTGAATCCCACCACTGTTTTTTTTATGATGTAGTTTGTTTTTTTTATCGAGCTGTTCAAGCGAATCAGTCAACCCACCAAAACGAGTGAAAACATAAACAAAAAAAGCCAAACACGTGATCATAACGACCACAGATTTTTTGTGGGTCAAGTGAGCGAAGACCGGGCATAAAATTTGCTGCTGATCGGATTTATATCAGATCACATGATACTTTTCATGAATGTTTTGGATTTTGTCTGAGTGCATATAGACATGTATTCCTATTACGAGAGACATTGTTTGGAAAGATAAGAAGATTTAATCATTGGTTTTACCTGTTTCGAACCATAAAATTACAAAATAATTAAATTATTTCGAAATTCCTTACTTTTTTAAGAACTACTCCATGAGGTATATCTCCCTGAGTCTGGGCGGTCCGATTTGCGTCGCTGAACAAGCTCTGGGTCAAGTCACAGACTTCTAATATAAGTAGACTCCAAATCGGCAACCTTTTCTTGTCTCCTACATCTCTGCCCTCCATCACGGGATGGAAGGCAGATTTAGCACGCCAAACTGATTTTTCTCCTCGGAATCTCTCTCCAGATTCCCGCCGAAACATCGTCTGTCAGAGTTTGTCTTGAGTTGACCCATAGATATAGTAAAAAATAATTAAAAATAATAAAAGTAAATAGTAAAAAATAATAAAAAATTATTTTACTAGATCTATGAGTTGACCGCACTTTTGCTTTGGCAATAAAGGGATTACGGCCAAGATACGGCACCCTTTTGGCGATGAAAGCAAAAGATGTTGGAGTCAAAACTTTCTGGAAGAACAATGGAATTGGGAGTCTACGGAGGAGTCTACTTATATTAGAAGTCTGTAGGTCAAGTGAGAGAAGACCATAGATATAGTAAAAATAACTAGATTAACCACTCAGTGTTATTCCCCCATTACTTCTTGATTCTGCAGCGGTTCGGTGGCAACATCCATTAGAGTGGCAGATAAAGAGTGGAACTTGTGATACTCAAAGAAGTTGGAAATGTATTCCTTCTTCCATGGTGATACTAAAGGCGAGGTGTTCGTGGTCGAGGTAGGTTGCTGTCGGCCCGGCTCCCTGCTTCAAGTTGTGGTGTCCCCGTTTCGTCTCTAGAGCTACAGGTTGTAGTTTTTCCCTTTTTACTTTCTTCTATCTTTACAAGAAGAAAGTATTGGATTCATGAAAATTTTCGAATTCCGGTTTTCGACGGATTTACATGTTTTACGGGTCAGAGATTCCAAAAAACATGTTTTTACAAAATGTCTGTCTGTGAGTCTGTCTGTCTGTCTGTGTATGTGACACAAATTTTGTGGGCGCTCTATCTCAAGAACTAATGCACGGAATTTAATAAAAATTGATATTCAGTTAGTGCCTAATACAAATTGATGCTGATTAGTTTTTGGTGTAAATCGCTCAACAGGTGGCGCTGCAATGCTGCATTTTTCACGATTTTTGCAATAGCTCTATCTCAAGAACTAATGCACGGATTTTGATCAAACTTCAGATTTAGTTAGTCCTTGATATGAATTGATGATGATTATGTTTTGGTGTAAATCTCCCAACAGGTGGCGCTGTTATGATGAAATTTGCAGGATTTACACGATTTCCCCAATAGCTATATCTTAAGAACTAACGCACGGATTTTCATCAAACTTCAGATTAAGTTAGTCCTTGATATGACTTGCTACTGATTAGGTGTTGCTGTAAATCGCCCAACAGGTGGCGCTTCTCTGCTGCCTTTTCCACGATTGCCTCAATAGCTCTATCAATAGAACTAATGGACCAATTTTCATCTAACTTCAGATTTAGTTATATGTTGACACAAGTTGTTGTTAATTAGGTTTTGGTGTTAATCACCCAATAGGTGGCGCTGCTATGCAGAAATTTTCACGATTTTCGCTATTGCTCTATCTCAAAAACTAATGTACGGATTTTCTCCAAACTTCAGATTCAGTCAGACGTTGACATAAATCTTTGCTGATTAGGATTTGGTATAAATCACCCAATAGGTGGCGCTTCTAGGCAGCATTTTGCTGAATTTAGACGATTTCAGCGATAGTCATATCTCAAGAACTAATGCACGGAATTTCGTATCGTTAGAATCCTCATGAGATGCATAGATTGCCATTTAATTTTGGCAGTGTGATAGCGAATTTTGAAGTATTAACATGTATGAGATAGAAGAAAGTTTTGGGATTGGTACATCCGACTAGTTTATTATTGCTTTTTGTTCAACGTGGTCTCCAGCCCTGTGTGGTGTGGTAAGCTTTCCGCGTTTGTAAATGTTTACATTTTGCTGTGTTTAAGAGGTGTTTATTTTTATTTTTTTTTTCTGGCTCGCTGGTCGAGGATTGTTTGTGTTGTTTTTTCATAAAGTATGTCGTCCATTTTTACTATTACAGATGCTGGTGCTAGTGACCCAGAAATCTTTGTGCAATAAGTTAGTAATCCTTCGCAACAGGTTACTTATGCGTTCGCAAATGGAGTCTCCAGTTTTTATGTCTTTCTTGAAGCGACTGAGGGTAAGATTCCACGAAATAGGCCTGTGGCTTTAAAAGCTGAGTTTGACAAAATAGTTGGTCCGAATGCGCCTTTAAAAATTCGTTTTACCAGGACGGATAAATTGTTAGTCGAGACGTCTGATGCTCAATGCGCTCAGGCGGTCTCCGGTATTGACAAATTACTTAATGTGCAGGTCAAGGCGTATATTCAACAGGAAACTATTACGTCACGGTTTGTCTTACACAATATCGATACGAGTATTAGTCTCGAAGAGTTGGGAAAGGAAATTCAAGCTGAAAATAAGTTGAAGGTTAAAGATTTGCGGCGTTTTAACAGAAAGGATAATGGTGTTACCAAACTAACGGAAACTGTTTTAGTGACTATTTACGGCACATTTATTCCTGAAAGGATCAGGTTGTTTTATATGACCGAAAGAATTAGACTCTTTTATGAAAGACCACGCCAGTGTCTTAACTGCTGGCAATTTAATCATGCCACCAGCAAATGTACGAATAAAACCAGCTGCAGGAAGTGTGGTGGTAAACATGCGTCTGCCACATGCAGTACTGCAGAGCTTAAGTGATCTAATTGTCAAGCCTCCCACCTGGCGTCTGACCCGAAGTGTTCAGCCCCCCTAAGGGAAATGGATTTCCAAAAATACAAATCTGATAACCATTTATCAATCACCGATGCTCGTAGACTGTATGCAAAGAATTCTAAACCAAAAATGTATGTTGACTCTGTTAAAATGAACTCTGAAGTAACCTTGAACCCCACATATGTAACTAAAACAAACCTCGAACAAACGATGGAACTCTTTTTTCAGCGCACCCAAGAGTGCATCGTTAGTGTGTTGCAACAACAAACGAACTTATTCATACAAACCATGGAAGGTTTGATAAAGTCTTTCACGGCGGCCTGTGCGGCCAATACACGGACTGCTAGTGCTTCTAAAGATGCGGCTGGCAGCTCTCCCTCCAATCGGCCGAAGAAACCTAAAAAACAAAAGGTGATGACCCCGCTGCTCGCTGCTATCCTTAGTGAACTGTCAGGACCAGGATTACAGTAAAACGAGAGGGAACGTGTTTGTTCTGAAATCGGTCTCTGAAGAAGAGTCTGGTGGCGACGACATGGAACAGTTTTAGCGCCCCCTCCTTCTATGTTTTTTCCTCTTTTTTGTGCCGCCCTTTTTGGTGTTCGCCTGTGGGACTTTTGGTTGTTTGTGTGCTTCCCAGGTGTTCTTTGTCGTTTTATTTATGGTGCAGTTTTCGACCCCTTTTGCCGTGATTCAGTGGAACTTGAGAGGCATTAAAAATAAGGTCCATTGGTTGAAGTGTTCCCCCTTTTCGAAGGCCGATGTTTTTGTTTTTCAAGAATCCTTTCTTAGAGTGGATGATTCTTTTGCCTACCCGGGTATGGTGGTCTATCGTCAGGACAGAGCTGGCAGGGGTGGTGGTCTGCTCACTGCTGTGAGTAGTAAGCTTACCTCTGTAATGCTTGATTTGGGCTCTCTTAGCACCCAGGGTGTGAAGGTCCTTGGGGTTAGGGTTTGGATGGCTAGACGGTGGGTGACTATCGTCAATGTTTACGCTCCCGAGGGTAGAGTTAGCGAAGCGTGGCTCCAGCAGCTTACCAATAAGATTTCGCATCCCTTCCTGATACTTGGTGATGTTAATCAAAAGCATCATGCCTGGGGCAGTTCTTGTAATACTTCGGGCTCTGAAGAGATTCTCAACTGGCTTCTCAACAACAATGTTTGCATTCTTAATACAAATCATCCAACTCACGTCACTCATTCTGGCTCTGCATCTTTGATTGATCTCTCTTTTTCAAGCCCTGATTTTTTTTGGCTCACGGACACTTATGTTCACCCTGATCTGTTTGACTCTGATCACTGGCCTAACATCCATAAAATTAACCACGTCACTACGAACTACCTGCATACTTCTACAAATTGGGATGGAGTCGAGTCTTGCCTCAATCGGACCCTGGATATTCATGATGACACCTCATTTGAGCACCTCCATAAGAGCTTTCGAGATGTTCTTTCTCATAATTCTTTCAAGCATATGGTGCAGCGTCGGGATAACCCCCCCTGGTGGGACTCACGTTGTGCGTGGCCCCTCGGCCAAAAGCGGAAATTCCTGAGATTAGCCAGAATCAACTTATCGAGGGATTGCTGGAAATCGTATAAGTCTTATGCTGCTCAGCTCAAGCACTATATGAATTATTAGGCTCGCAATTACTGGGGTGATATATGTGAAAAGGCCGCCAAAGGTACTATTTATCAAATCATCAAGGCTTTAGCCAAGAGGAGTAGCTCGGAGTCAAATTTATATTTGATGGACGAGACTGGGGAGCTTCTCGACAGGTCTGACCAAGCCAATGACTTTGCCGCGCAATTTCGAAGCGCCCGTGAGTTCGGTAGTATCCCTTTTGATCTTAGCAGTTCGGATGAGCATTGGAACAACCCGATCACGTTCGAAGAGTTGAACCGTGCGATTCAGGATACCAAGAATACCACCCCTGGTGAAGACGGAATTCCGGCTCGTGTTTATATGGCTCTTACAATTGGAAACAAACAAAAGTTGCTTCGTCTTTTTAATGATAGCTTCATGTCGGGCAGTGTTCCGGAAAGCTGGAGAACTGCGGTGATCCTGCCTATCTGGAAGATTGGGAAACCTAAAGGGAGTCTTAGCAGTTACCGGCCCATCGCTCTCACGGCTGTGGGGTGCAAGATTATAGAGCGCATCCTCCTCAAGAGGATTCTCGACTGGGTTATACCTAGACATCTTTTTAATGATCGACACTTTGGTTTTCTTCCCAATAGTGATTGCACGAAGGCTTTGAAGCTGTTTTACTTAGACATTAAGCGTGCCAGATCGGAGAGGAAGTACATCATCGCTCTCAAGTTAGACATCCACGCGGCGTATGACTCTGTATGGCGGGATGCTCTTATTTACAAGATGGATAGCCTGGGCATTGCTGGAAGAACGGCCTTGTGGATCTTAAAGTGGATCGAGATTAGGAAGATCAAGGTTAAGTGGAGAGGGGTTAAGTGGAGAGGTGTTTTCTCTCATCTGGTGAACTCTTTTCGTGGTGTGCCGCAGGGCAGCGTCCTTTCGCCCGTCCTGTTTATGATCTTCCTGTGGAATTTATTCGAAGCTGTTGATTCGGGGGTTCAAATCATTGTATATGCCGACGACATCCTTCTCTACTTTTCAGATTTTTCCTTAGAAGATGTTTTTTTGAAACTCCAGGAGATGCTTAATAGGATCAATGCTTGGTGCACTTATTGGAAGCTTGAGCTCCGGCCTGATAAATGCTCGGCAATAAACTTCTCTCGGCAAAAGGATTCTCCTCCGCAGAATTTCAGTCTTCATGGATCAGACATCCCGTGGCAGAATACTACAAAGATCTTGGGTGTCTTTTTTACTCACAACCTGTCGTTCAATCAGCAGATTCAGTTTTTATGTAAAAAATGTATGAAGCACCTAAATTTATTAAAAGCTGTAGCCAGTCCTCAGTGGGGAGCGAAATCCGTCCATCTCATTCCTTTGGTCAATTCCTTATTCGGGGCGTTATTGATTATGCGTGTCCTGTGTACGGCGTTGCCACTAAGACCTCTCTAAAGAAGCTGGATGTGGTGTATAATGCGGCCCTCCGTTTTGCGACCGGCCTGCCCAAGTGGACTCCCATCTTCAATCTATATCGTGAATCCAACCAAGCTCCTCTTAGTTTTCGACGAAGTTATCTTACCTCTTCTTTTTACATCCGGTGTACGTCTGCTGTTAATTTTGGTCGTCCCTGCTCCAATTTTTTTCCTGATGGGTTTTCTTGGCCTACAGACCATGCTATTGTGACTCCTCATATGCTGATTATCTCTCACTGGCCTTGCGGGAGCTTAAAAGATGTCTGTGAGATCATAGTTGATGAGTTGCCGTTTCAAACTAAAAACCTCCCTCCCACCGCTATCAGTCAGTGTTTCAGTCTGTACATGGATGAGTTCCGTCATCTTACCAATTCTTGTTTTATCGCCACGGATGCTTCGAAAAACGATTTTAAAACTTCTATTGCTGCTGTTAATATTACTGAAGATACATCCTGCGCTTACCTCACCCATCATTTAAATTCAACTTTTACTGCGGAAGCTCTAGCCCTTAATCTGGCTGTCCAGCGCTTTCTTATCAAGAGCTACAACTACTTTATTTTGTCGGATAGCAAGTCTGCCCTTGAAGCTTTAATACATATCAACCATAAGTCCCCAGCTGTCATCTTACACCTTTTACAGTCTTTGTGCAGGGTCCGTGATTCTGTGTGTGGGATTACCTTGATCTGGGTCCCTGGCCATGTTGGTATCCCTCCTAATGAGAAAGCTGATAATCTGGCAAGAAATGGCCCGTATGCGGTCAGCACTTATAGTGGGGTGGCCCCTGAAGACTTAAAGAGGCATTTAAAGGATCAGCTTCATGCTAGCTTCCAGAGCTGGTGGGATGATTGTAAATATGCAGCCGATTCGCCGTATCTTGGTCCGAATATTTATAAGTGGACGCATAACCGTAAAGAGGATGTTTTCATTGCTCGTTTCCGGACGCAAACGGCTGTCACTGACAAAAAGTCATATATTTTCAAGCTAAGTAATTCTCCCACATGCTCTCTTTGTTCTACGGAGGATGGGACGGAATTCCATTACGTTTTCAAGTGCCCTGCTTTTGATGCTGAAAGAACGATGCTACGGGATGCCATGGCATCTGTTAGTTCCTTTCCTGATGACTGGATTGACCTTTGGGAATGTATCAACTCTAATCGTCATTGTTTTTGTCTGTTCATCAATCTCTTCCTCCGGAGCGGGCGTTTTTAGTCGCCTTTTCCCGTTTGTCCTTTCTCGCTTGTTTCATAACTCTTTCTTAATGGCGGTGTTTGTCTTTTTTTGGTGCTGCTTGTCTGAATGAGTTGTTTGGCTCCTTCGTTCTAGGTTGCCCCTGGTTTATGTTTAGGGTGCGTCTTTTCTGTGTTTTTCAGGGTAGTTTTTGTCCTCTTGTTGGTGTTATAAGTTCGTGGTTTGTTGTGGGGGCTGTCCCACTTTGTTTCTGGTGCTGAACTGGTCTTCATTATGTTTCGTTGGTTTGAGTATATGTGATCATTTGAGGTCATGCCGGCCGGAGCCGTAGCACCTACCTCAAAGTTCAAATAACAAATAACACTAAAGTAGCAATACATAGTGGATATCCGAGAATTGCGATGTTTTCATTTTGTATGTTTTAAATAAATATATGCATATGATTGTTTAGAATTGTCTGGAAAGACAGTGGAATACCCTATATGGATATTTACATCCATATTTGCAATTTGTTAGATACTTTTTAAACTATTTAGTACAACTTCGATGTAATGTTTAGTTCATTCAGTAATTTTTTTTCTTTTCTAGTATTTCTGTTTTTTATTAAAATTTCGAGCACATACCAAATCCACATATCATTATGAAAATATATATTATTGTGAAATGATATTATTCCGAAAATTATATGAAAAAAAAGTTAAGATTTGCTTAAAAGACTTTTAAAAAAAAGAAGAATTTAATATATTTATTTTTAAGCGTTTAAGCATTTTACGTTTGTAAAAAACTTTGAAATTGTCATTTGTCGAGTGTCGAATGGTGCGAGTAACGAGATACCCATAGTCGCTGGTTCATTAACTACACTTATTAATTTAATTTACTTTATATACAAGAATATTATTTACAGTTTATACATTATTCGAAGAATTATATACATTATTTGAAGAATATTGGATCCAGCGAACGCACCATAGGTCCGCAGAGATCGTCGAAAACAAACAACTGAACTATTCTTAAAGGTTGCCAAACGGCCAAACCTAAATTACAGAAGAATGCGCCATGGAGGCGCGCTCGACAGTCAAGGTTAAGAGAAGCCGTAACATACCGGCCCCCGTTGACATGTGTCAACATTCAACATAATAATACTAAATATAGCAATAAACAATAGGGATTAAATTTCTAAAAACAATATACACTAGTTTCCAAAAAAAATTACAAATATGCTACTTTCCAATAATATACACTTAAGTTTTTCAAAGATGAGAATTAGATAAATTATAATGCAAACAGTGGTTACACTTGAATATCATAAAAGACTATTATCAAAATTAGCACTCAATTACACATAGCAAACTAATAAAATTAACAAAGTTTATAATATTTAATTAAAGAAAATATATAGATACGGTAACAGTTTGATTTAGATTCTATGTGAAAAGTGAAGCAAAGAATTGCGTTCTGTTATCCCAATTTTAACTTGATATACATAATAAATGTTCAAAATAAAAATATTAGAAATCAGCAATCATCTAATGGAAGAGGACACACTTTTGAGACGGACCTCGTAACTATACCTGTTGCTGTTTTGATGTGTAAAACTCTGACTTTTTTATCAGAGCCATGTATTACTTTAAGGACACGACCTAATGCCCATTTGCCAGGAGGTAAATTATCCTCCTTTAGGATGACCATACACCCTTCTTTTAGATTTTCTTTTTCAATGTACCATTTTGTGCGTTGCTGTAAATTAGCCAAATATTCCGTGTTCCATTTTTTCCATAAAAGTTGGGTCATTTGGGTTAATTTTTGCCAGTTAGACAACCTATTATCATTAATTTTGGTCAAATCCGGTTCAGGAATTGAAGTAATTGGTCGGCCTATTAAAAAATGGGCAGGGGTCAAGACTTCAATTTCATTTGGATCTGACGACAAATCCAGGCCCGTAGCCAGGTGGGGGCCAGGTCGGGCAAAGCCCGACCTGGAAAATGTTTGCCCGACCTAGCGCATTCCGATAAAAACATTAAATTTCCAGCTTTCCCCCACTTCTTGTCCAACCTAGAATGAAGCTCGACATTCTGATCATTTTTTCACTCAGTATTTCCCTTTAAAAAAATTTATGTAATACAACATCAATTTTCATTTTTCCCATGCCAGATCTTGCCCTCTACCCCTAAATTTCCTTTCTAGACTGGAAACAAAAGTAGCAAAATTTCATCTATAAAGCTTTTTTTCTCTCCCTCTTTAACAGACCTGTCGAAAATTGCTCCATTGTGCGTGCCTCGCCTTTTTCACTTTGTAGAAATTATCCCATACCGCTTCAACAACAAATCGGGTTTACCTTAAATCCCTAAAGCTTGCTTTCTTTATACAATTGTCACCATACGTAATTTATCGTTAGGAGGCGGGGTTGAAACCAAAGGCTTCTGAAAACTAATCTTGAATCAGCCCACAATACTGTTTCCTTAACTTTAATTTGATGTACATGACAGTTAAATGCTTCTTTCGTGGAAACTTGGTCCAACTACAACAAACTCCAAAGGACACTCCCCCCCCCCCCCCCCATGTGAAAATACAAAATAGATAATGGAAGGTCTGCCCTTCATCTCTTCGACTGTCTCCCATTCCACTGAATTTTTTTTTTAAATGTCGCTTCTAAAATAAACCAATCATTATTTCAAATTTAAACAATACAATATGTCAGGTTACTTACGATTTTACAAATCCAAATTTATTACTTACTGACACATTCATCAAGCCATTTTTATTCTTAAATAAAAAAAATGTTACAGATGTTTTTATTAATGAACGAAGAAACTGAATGCATTGTTTAATGAAACTATTCTGCCCTTTTTCTTAAAAGCAAATCAATTTCCAAAGTGGTCGTCAAAGTTGCCAATCTAAGCCAATTTTTGCAAGGCGATAGCCTGATACAGACCATCATAAGATAGAAATCAATTACAACTCAAAGTGTAATGCATTTATTGAAAAGTGAAAAATGGTATTCGATTCCAATTCCTAATTAAAAGAAATGCATTTTATTTACGTTATGCCCAGGGCTGTAGGAAGGTCTTTCGAGGCCACCCACAAACTTTTTTTTCATGTCTCCCGTCTCTAAGATTTTGGAGAAATATCTATATTTAATTTTGCTATCCGAGTTCTATTTTATAACAACACCAGAGGAGCTCACTAGTTTATTTTTTCAAAATGAAACACAAATTAAACGAATTTAGAGTTGGGTTGAACTGCTTTCGGCAATGTGCGTACACCCATTGGGGCTATGCCGGCTCAGATCTCGAATCAAACAAACCTTGAATTATTGTAAATTTTTATTTCGACCCGGATTAAATTAAAATGTTCAACATTTTGTTTATGGTGTTGCAGTAACAGATTTGATATTCTTATAACATGAATTTAATCAAAGCACTAGCAAAATTTAACTGAGAATTCCCCATTTAGAAAAACAATATAAAAAAAATCACTACGCTAACGAATCACTAATTCTACGGAACAATCAAACAACTGAACTATTCTTAAAGGTTGCCAAACGGCCAAACCTAAATTACAGAAGAATGCGCCATGGAGGCGCGCGCGACAGTCAAGGTTAAGAGAAGCCGTAACATCATTTGCTAATAATTAGTCGTTAGCCCAGTTTAATAAATAAATATATTTATTAAGAATATTGACCTTGGTAATGTAATTAATGTTTTCATCTACATTTGCTGAGTAATGCATGGCTTAAAAAAAAATCTTAAGAATGTGTATTATTAATGCAGGTATTTATTTATTTTTTTTTTTTTGAGGAAAAAAAATTCTTGCTATTTAATTCAGGTAAACAATAAGCAAAAATTGATCGCATACTTACATATTTAAAAGAGCGTGTAAAAAAACTTTAACAAATATCTAATTTTAAAGAAAGTTTTGAAAGTTAAATGCAAAAAATTATGTTATTTTAGATTACTAAAGCAGTTAAAATGGATTTTTTTGCATTATTTCCACGTTTTCTTCCTTTTTTGCGGGGGGGGGGGGGGGGAATTAATACCAATGATTCAAAATAACAAATAGAGTACAATAATATAACTAGTCGGATGTACCAATCCCAAAACTTTCTTCTATCTCATACATGTTAATACTTCAAAATTCGCTATCACACTGCCAAAGTTAAATGGCAATCTGTGCATCTCATGAGGATTCTAATGATATGAAATTCCGTGCATTAGTTCTTGAGATATGACTATCGCTCAAATCGTCTAAATCCAGCAAAATGCTGCCTAGTAGAGCCACCTATTGGGTGATTTATACCAAATCCTAATCAGCAACAATTTATGTCAACGTCTGACTGAATCTGAAGTTTGGAGAAAATCCGTGCATTAGTTTTTGAGATAGAGCTATTGCGAAAATCGTGAAAATTCCTGCATAGAAGCGCCACCTATTGGGTGATTAACACCAAAACCTAATTAACAACAACTTGTGTCAACATATAACTAAATCTGAAGTTAGATGAAAATTCGTCCATTAGTTCTATAGATAGAGCTATTGAGGCCATCGTGAAAAAGGCAGCACAGAAGCGCCACCTGTTGGGCGATTTACATCAACACATAATCAATAGCAAGTCATATCAAGGACTAACTGAATCTGAAGTTTGATGAAAATCCCTGCGTTAGTTCTTAAGATAGAGCTATTGGGGAAATCGTGTAAATCTTGCAAAATTCATCATAACAGCGCCACCTGTTGGGCGATTTACACCAAAACGTAATCAGCATCAATTCATATCAAGGACTAACTAAATCTGAAGTTTGATCAAAAATCCCTGCATTAGTTCTTGAGATAGAGCTATTGCGAAACTCGTGAAAAATGCAGCATAGCAGCGCCACCTGTTGAGCGATTCACACCAAAAACTAATCAGCATCAATTTGTATTAGGGACTAACAGAATATAAATTTTTATTAAATTCCGTGCATTGGTTCTTGAGATAGAGCGCCCACAAAATTTGTGTCACATACACACAGACAGACATTTTGTAAAAACATGTTTTCTGGAATCTCTGACCCCCAAAACGTGTAAATCCGTCGAAAACCGGAATTCGAAAATTTTCATGAATCCAATACTTTCTTCTTGTAAAGATAGAAGAAAGTAAAAATGGTGGAACTTCTAAAAATTTTAAAATTTTTTTTGTGGTTGGGGGGGGGGGGGGAGGGGTAGGTAAGTTTTACATTTACTTTTACAACTTAAGGCTGTTCTCAACTGCTCTGCTCAACAAGCGCAAAACGTTATGACACATTTACAAATTCATTTTTTAACGGAAAGATATAAAATTGGAAGGCCTAACTATGGAAGCGATTTGGAATCGAACTGTGTTTTCCATTTTGTAATAAAGAAATTACGTATTGAGTTATAAGCGATTTTTATCTCGTGACAAAGACTTTTTCACCCTACCTTGAGTGGTTATTCTTCTTTCGAGCGGAAATTCGGTTCAAAACGCCCACTTTGACATTATTTTCTGAAAAATCTATTGCGTTGGCAAAAAAAAAAAAAAAAACGAAAAAAAAAACAGTTATGTTACATAGTTTCTGAACAACAACACCTGCCAGTTTCATGCATTTTCGAACAAAAATGAATTAAAACTTATGTCATAAAGTTGCGCTTTTGGATTTGAGAATAGCCATAACAGATAGGGCTGAAAAAATCATTTTAAATGTTTTAAGTTTTGTGGATAAGGAAAATTTTACATCATTATTTATTGCCATTGCAAAGAAACGAATGTGCAGAAAAGAAAAAAAAAATCGAAAATGGTAAACTGCGTTCTTTTTTTTTTTTTTTTGAGGAGGGTAGGCTATAATATATTTACTTTTGCTACACTTAACAATTTGGGAAATAATAATAATAATAAATGTTTTAAGTTGTGTGGGCAAGGAAAATTTTATATGATTATTTTTTGTCATTGCAAAGAAACGAATGTGCAGGGGAAAAAAAAATTAAGATTTTAAACTGCGTTCTTTTTTTGGGGGGGGGGGGGGGGGGGGCTTGTGGATAAGATATATATTTACTTTTGTTACAATTAGGGCTAAAAAAACACCTTAAATGTTTTAAGTTTTGTGTGTCTGGAAAGGTTTGATTATTTATTGCAATTGCAAAGAAACGAGTGGGCAGAAAAAAAAATATTTATCGAAGATTTTTAACTACGTTCTTTTTGTTTGTTTGTTTTTTTATGGAAGGGGGGGGGGGGGTCTGGGTCGCTAAATTATATATAAGTTATATATTTTGCTACAACTTAAGAATTGGATCACAGCAATAAGAAAAAAGAAATGTTTTAAGTTTTGTGGGTAAGAAACATTGAATATAATTATTTTAGTTTCATCGCAAAGAAATTGATGGGTGGAAAAAAAATCGAAAATTTTGAAATGTGTGTGGGGGGGATAAAAAGAAGAAAACAGAAATTTTCGAGGGTGGGAAGGGGGATAAATGGAAGGTGGAAATCCGTGGAGGAATCTTACTCTATACTTTAATATAAGCTCTCCCTTCCCTATAACTTTTACTTTGGATAAAAAAACAAATACTACAGAGGATAATTGAAATTTCAGTTAAATACTGTTTTAATTTACTTCCACGTTGAAAAATATTTAAGTATAATGGAGAAAAAAAATGATAGTTTTTGAAAGTGAATAATCTATGTATTCATTTTTATCATAAAAATTACTTAACGATAAAAATTGCTAATTTGTGGTTAAAAATCATTGATATTATATATTTTGAATCATTCATCAAGGCTTAAACTTATGTAAACGCAATTTATGAACGCACAAGTCATTTGCATATGTCATTTTCTCCTTATATCGATGGATCACCGTCCATTTGCCACCCTAGTGGAGTAGCTTCCTCGAGTAGCTTCGCTCGCGCGCGCAGAATCAACTTTTCTCCCCGTATGCGTAATCTAGTTATTTTACTAGATCTATGGAGAAGACCGGGTTACAGCGCCTAGAAGATACAGTATGGAAAACGGCTACAAAATAGTGCTAAAAAAATTGAATCCCATAAATGTACAACGATGCTGAATAACAAGATGTCGATCGTAGCGCCATCGTAGTGATTTAAAAACGATAGTCATTCTAAAAGAGACTCTTTAACCTATTTCACGTCATTCCTTAACTAAATTAGCTTATAACAGACTAAAATATCTTATATTTAAAGTTTCCGATATTTAACATTCTATAATTTTTGAAAACACAGTGTTCAAAAGAGTTGCGAGATGGCGCTCGTATCAGCATGTTGCCGCTGAGCATTGTTGGAGATTTATGGGATACAAGTTTTTAGCACTTTTTAAAGCATTATAGGAATAGCCGTTTTCCACACTGTATCTTCTAGGCGCTGTAACCGGGTGTAAAATTTACTGCTGATTGGATTTATATCAGATCACGTGATACTTTTCATGAATGTTTTTGATTTTGTCTGAGTGCATATAAACATGTATTCCTATTACGAGAGACATTGTTTGGAAAGATAAGAAGATTTAATCATTGGTTTCACCTGTTTCGAACCATAAAATTATAAAATAATTAAATTATTTCGAAATTCCTTACTTTTTTAAGACTTACTCCATGAGGTATATCTCCCTGCGCACGGGTGGTCCGTTTGCGTCGCTGAACAAGCTCAGTGATCCGACTTGTACTTTCTTTAGACCCTTTTAACTGTATGAATGGACTCGTGAATGAATAATGAATCAATGAATAGTATTTTATGCGCATGTTTGCAATTCGTGTTTTCTGAAAATATTTCTATTGATTACTTTTCCTATTATGATTATCCAAATTTGAATGTATTTCTATTAAATAATGGCTCCAGTTAGCAACTTACACGTTGAAGTTTTTTCCTCTTTAAAAGGTAATAAATGAAAGTTTTTATATTGAAATTTTGTTGTATGCCGCGTAAAAAACTGCGACAAAACTGTTTGATAATTTTTGTTATTTTTTATGTTTTTAATTAAGTTTTCATTTCTTCCTTGAAGAGTTTACGGAATTAAAGGTTGAGCCTGTTGGAAAATGGTTTGAAAAATTTCATTTAAGTAAATTGAATGAATTTGAAAGTCCTTTAGCAAATGAGAATTCTCATCTGGATGGAGATGATGAAGAATCATCAGAAGAAATTGAATTAGAAGATAACTCTGCTTACCTAAAAAAATTAGACCCCAAGGACTGGAAGGTAACTCTTAATTATTGTGGAATGTAACTCTTATTATAACTAATGCAACTTACATTAATCGTCTGATCAAAGCCCGTTAATTACGATGTGTGAAATATTTAAAAGAAAATTAAATGTGATTTTTTTTTCGCTGTATTTACTGAAGAAATAATCTATGCATATTTAAAGGAAACTGGGGAGAGTGGGGCTTTAGGACAGTATTTGATTAATGATTTTTATAAATTATAGGGTAGATGTGCCAGTAATGGACACCCCTTGATGTTTTTGGTTCATAAAAAAATAACTAATAAATATTTAGCTTTAATTATTTTTTTTATAATACCCCCTTGCATGTTTTATAAAACTGGTTATTGTTTACACTTTTAATCAAACCAATCAAGAAGCAGAAAATAATGTTTCAAAGTTTCACTGTTTTTCTGTGAAAATCTTAATGAAGAGGCTAAGAGTTGGCTTCGTTTAATTAATTTATATATTATTTATTTTCTTGCAAAATTTGAATGTTTTTGTTTGAGTAGCAATAGGAAACTTAGAATATTATATACTAACGGCCATTTACTAAATTTCATTTATTTTTAAGGTTTTAAGAAGGGGTGTCCATTACTGGGATGGTTAATTAGTCATTTTCCAGTAATGGACACCCCATGTAGACATTGCTAAAAATGCAATTTCAGTAATGTTTATAGTGCATAAAATATTTTGACTTAACTACAAACCTAAATAATCAAATTTAATTTTTAAATTATACTTACCAAAATGTAATAACACCAAAGCTTTTATAAATAGCTGCTTTTAAGTTATTTTATGTGATTAATAAAATTTCAATATTTTATTTTATTTATTTATTTATTTATGTAGTACATATATAGTATATACCTCACATATTTTATAATCTGGCAATCAAACCAACCAGGAAGTAGAAAAATACAGTTTGAGAGCACAGTCAGAGAGGGGCTCATAGGGCTTAATCCCTCTCCGTTTAAATAAAAACAATTAAGTTACAGAAGCTATTAAAAATCCATTTTCTGTCTTAAATGTTTCCTTGTTAAAAAAAAAAAAAAAAATGCAATACTATTAATGAAAGTTATAGGTAATATTCATGAAACTAGTAAATCTGCAGATCAGTGGCCTCAAACATCAGTTCTACAGTTTTATTTTGGAATTATTTTATTTAGTATTTAAAATATTCAACTCACAATATCATTTCTTTCATATTTGTAATATTAATTATTATAAATGATATATCAAGTAATCTCTGGAAGATTATTAAAAAATAGTGGCACAAAACTAAACATTAATATTCCAAAACTTTTTTTTTATTATTATTATTACCTTTTAAATCCACTACTGTTTCAATAATTTGATAGCTGTAATTGTCTGATATTTAGTATTTTAAATTCCATCTAAAATAATTAAAACATCGATCTTCTGATAATTACAATAATTGATGCAAACAGTAAATGATTATCACAAATATTTTATTAATTACTGGTATCCTAATTGTTAAATTTATTTAAAATAACTATTTTGTTTCATTAGTATGTATTCATTAAATTCTGGTTCTAAATACAGTTATAAAAACAATTATATTTATTACTTTTTATGGGGTGTCCATTACTGGAACAGAGGGTGTCCACTACTGGGCCAGAGGGTGTCCATTACTGGACTTTTGGGTGTTTTGATATATTTCTGTTAATTAAAATTAAATTTCTATTCATATGGGGGAAATGAGGCTATAAGAATGGTTAAATATTGTTGATAGATTAATATAATATTGAAAAAACTGGAATATAATAATTATAACTATTAATAAAAAAATAATTTTTAAAGAAATTCCTTAAGGGTGTCCATTACTGGCACATCTACCCTATATAGGGTAGATGCACCAGTAATGGACACCCTTAAGGAATATCTTTAAAAATCGTTTTTTAATTAATAGTTATTATATTCCAGTTTTTTCAGTATTGTATTAATCTTTCAACAATATTTAACCATTCTCATAGTCTCATTTCCCAATATGAATCAAAATTTAATTGTAAATTACAGAAATATATCAAAACACCTAAAATGCCAGTAATGGACATCCTTTATCCCAGTAATAGACACCCTCTGTTCCAGTAATGGACACCCCATAAAAAAGTAATAAATATAATTTTTATGAATATTTAGAACCAGAATTTAATGAAAGCATACTAATGAAACAAAATAGTTATTTTCAAATAAATTTAACAATTAGGACACCGGTAATTAATAAAATATTTGTGATAATCGTTCACTGGTTGCATCAATTATTGTAATTATCAGAAGTTCGATATTTTAATTATTTTAGATCGATAGTTTAAAGTACTAAATATCAGGCAATTACAGCTATCAAATTATTGAGACAGTGGGAGGATTTAAAAGGTAATAATTTTTTTTTTTTTTTTTAGTATTAGTTTCATCTCACTATTTTTAACAATTAAGCTTCCAGAGATTACTTGTATTATAATAATTAATATTACAAATATGAAAGAAATGGTACTGCGAGTTGGATATTATAAATACTAAATAAAATAATTTCAAAATAAAACTTTAGAACTGATGTTTGAGGCCACTGATATGCAGATTTACTAGTTCTGTGATTACTATAATTTTCATTATTACTTTTTTTTTTTTCTGTGGGTCAGAGATGAATAAGCAAACATTTAAGACAGAAAATAGATTTTTAACAACTTCTGTAACTTGTTTTTATTTAAATGGGGAGGGATTAAGCCCTTTGAACCCCTCTTTGACTGTGCCCTTAAACAATATTTTAAAGTACTACTAAATATCAAACAATTACAGCTATCAAATTATTGAGATAGTGTGGAAATTTAGAAGGTAATAATTAAAAAAAAATGGTTTTGGGGTATTAGTGTATAGTTTCATCTCATTATTTTTAACAGCCAAACTTCCAGAAACTACTTGACAGGGTTCTTGCTGGCTTTTAACCAACATTAGCGATTTGGCAAATAAGAGATAAAAAACTGTAGCCAAATGAAAAGAAATGTTCGCAAAATAGGTTTGACGTGAAACATTGAAAACTATATCTTTAACCCCTTGGTGGATTATGAATATGTTCTAAAATAACCAAATTTTTTGTAAATATTTATAAATACAAATTTGACTATCCGCTACGGAAACTATTAAAATTAAGTATATTCTAAATGTCTCCTAAGTATGTAAATGTTTCAGACATTCTTTTAGCACTCTAAATAAAAATTCAAAACAGTTATTTTTGATTTACCGTTGTGAAAATATGCACTAAAAATTGCTATGAGATTTCCACTCTAACCGATCGAAAAAAATTGACCGGCCAATGATACTTTAAACTTTACATACAACTAATAAATAGTATCAGGGCGGGATTCGTGCCCAAAATTTTAAAATCCCGCCCAAAAGAATATCGTGGGCGGGAGGCTCCCGTCCAAAAAAATTTTCCCCTTTTCCGGAAAGTTTGCATTTTTAAACTACGGTCAACTCCCGCGAATGCCTAGTGAATTTTGTGGTATTTTCGCATGACCGATTGACACATATTGAGAGTTTTTTACTGCAAAAGATCATTGAGATTTACCATTTTTTTCCCACGACTGATAGATAAATTTCACTATTTTTTCCTGATATCAGTTGACAAGTTTCGCGTTATCTTCTGCGACCGATTGGCGAATTCAGAGGTAATTCTGTTCCGAAAATTTAAGGCATTCGGTTCTGAAAATTATGAAAAATCGATATACACAAAATTTCCCAGAAGGATTTTTCCCCAAAAAATTTTTTTCTCTGGTTACAGCACTTTCAAATTCATGATAAAATTGACAATTTTCAGAAAAAAGCTTCATTTTGAAATGAACACAGTACCAAAAATATTTAACGTATCTGGTCAATTTATTTCTTACAAATGATTATTAAACTGAATTTTACAGTAGCATAGTTTTAAAAAAATATAGTGACATTTTTAATTAATTAAAAAAATTAGTTTTTAAGTACAAAAATTATAGTTATTGCTGAGTTTGATTTTTTTTTTCCAGAAAGAAAAAATATTTTAAAACTAAATACTGATGGCAATAAAAAGACCTTTAATGGGAGTTTTACAGTAAATTTTATTTTAAGCCTAAGATGCATGCAACTTTTGCAATTCAATTTTAAATTAAGCGAAATTTTGTAAAATCACTACTTTTGAAATGCAATTTCTCAAAAACACCATTTTTAAAAAATCTGATAATATGCTCAATTGATACCTTTTTAGTTTCGAATAAATACCTTACAAGCAAATTGTGTGTTTTTGCTTAGAAAATTTTATATGATTTTTTGAAAATAACATGTTGTGTATACTTTTCAAAAGACCAGAAAGTCAAGCTTTTCCTACGTCACTGAATTTATAATATGATTAATTTTTTAATAAAAAGGTACAATGCACATAATAATAATGATATGCACATAATAATTATCGCAGCTAAATATAAGCTAATCTTAAAAAATTCTTATTAATAAAATGGGATTAATCTAAACTCCTATTTTTTTTATCTGAATTTTTTTTTATTTTTTCTCCTCTTAGTGCTGAATAAATAGATTGCTATTGAACAGTGTATTTTTGCTTGGTAGAAAATATCATAAAACATATTTTCACATTTCTATTAAAATATGTTTTGATATTCTATGATGATTGTTTTAATATGTTCTATTGAAAATTTCGTTTAATAACTTCATTGAGTTTAAAAAT
The DNA here is from genome assembly GCA_963932465.1 of Maratus speciosus. Lineage (NCBI taxonomy): Eukaryota > Metazoa > Arthropoda > Arachnida > Araneae > Salticidae > Maratus > Maratus speciosus. The sequence goes on from OZ010789.1 coordinate 198,410,763, forward strand.
TCAAGTTATTGATCCTGACTTATTACAATGTATTTTACCAGTAATACTTAAAATTTTAATGATTTTTTTAAATAAGAAAAAAAAAATCCCCATGAATAAAGTTTTCTTTTTTATTAAACTTCTTTTTAATAATTATTATCTTACACTCTACCATTTACTAATGTTGTATAAAAATATAGAACATTTTAGTGAAGTTGTTTTTATTCAGAATTGTTTAAACAGATCATACCTATGTTATTTCAAGCAGAAACATCTGCTCATTGAGCAGCTAATCAGAAGTTGACCTTTCTCTCCTTTTAACTGAACTGTTTTAAAACAACATTCTATTATTTCAACTTATTCACTATAAGTTTTATTCTTTCTATTGTTGTCTGTGGAAGTGAACAGTAAAGTTCTACTTTCCTGAGTTTTATCATACTGAATCTTTATAGTTTTTAATTAGTAATTTATTTCAGTTTATCTACCTGAAATCAGTTTAAAATTTATAAATGTTAAATTAGGTGCATAATAATGTCTGACATTCCTAGTTCTAAGAGACTTAAATGTGTGGATTATTATTAAGATACATAAAAAAGTTGTATACAAAACAAAGTCTGTTAGACTATATAGTGCTGATGCTTTAGCTGATGAAATTAAAAAAATTGTTGGAACTTCTGTTTCTGTAAATAGAGATGACAATTTATGCTCTAATTGTATAGAATTTTATCAAAGGAAATTTTTAGAACATGAAAATGAATATTATGAGGAAATGCCTGTATGTGATGAATATCATGAAGAAATGCCTGTATGTGATGAAACTTTTCTCCCAGGAAATGAGGCAGTGAATACTTTAAATGAGAGCATTAAAATTCTTGATGGTGATATTTCACCACTAAAACAACCTACAAAAATTAGATTAGACAGAAGAGAAATTTAATTAATATTACTTTTTTTTTTCGTCAGAGATAAATAAGCAACTATTTAAGACAGAAAATGATAATTTATTTTTAACAACTTCTGTAACTTTTTTTTTTTTTTTTTTTTTTTTTTTTTTTTTTTTAAATGGAGAGGGATTGAGTCCTATGATCCTCTCTTTTCCCTGTGCCCTTAAACAATATTATCTGCTTCCTGATTTGTTTTATTGATTGCCAGATTATAAAATTTGCAAATCAGAGTTGTAATAAAAAAATAATTAGATTAAAATAATGAAAATTTTATTAACCACACAAAGGGTCTATTCGGATAAGCATGGCGAAATGGCCCCCATGGCCAATGTTTGAAATAACATGTATGGTAATAAGGCTCACCATGAGAATGCAATATAGAGTGTTTTTAGCCTCTGACCTTGATCTGTCCTTGAGATAATTGGGGAAGTATGCGCCGGCGCTACTATTTTTCAAATACGTTTTTCTCAAAAAGTACAAAAGTTAAAAAAAATGAAACCAATGCCAATTATTGAAGAATATATTAGTTCACATTATATATTTTTTTCACATTTTTACAAAAATTTTAACATAGAAAAATAAACAAAAACATTTAAAAAAAATTATTAATGTAGTAATTTTATATTTACACCAACCAAAAAATTAAAAAATAAGCCTCAAAGTATGTACTTTTACGAAAAAAAATTTCGTTAAAATCAAAGATGCACTTTTTCAGTTATAAAAAAAATAATGTTAGCAACTTGCTAAAATATTCGTAACTTTCCCTGTTTGTAATAGGGTAAAACCCGTCTAACATATTTAAATAAGCAGAGTCTAAAAGATGATTAAACATGCACAGTGAGAGCTTCGCTGGAAAATAATATGACTTGCAACACAGAGTGAAAAGCATGTAAAAGTTAAATTGAGATGTGGGTAAGCAGCATTGAGACAAAACTGTATTTGAAGAAAAAGGACAAAGTCAGAATTTCTGGTGAAGATGAGCAATTTATTAAAAGATAATATTCACATCCTTGAACTCAGCTTGGATACAACAGCATATTTCTTTTAAAACAGATATAGGTTAAAATGACGATAAAAAGCAACAACATGATGAAAAATGACTAGATTAAATAAACATACCAAGCACTATTTTGAGTAAAGCTGTTTCTAAAACGTAACTAATATCGCATGCATCACCGGTAAACTTAAACAAGATAACTGGAAAAACGAAATGACAACAAACATATTTAAATAGCTTAAAACACTATTTCCCCGATAACACGAAACGTTATCGCCACATGAGACATCCAACAAGCTTATAACTCGGATGTGCATCTGCTGTTGAATGTTCCAACCGCAGTATAAATACCATCCAATCGATGACACGTGCCGGGGAAAACACCCATTTGCTAAAATGTTCTGTGACGTGACGTGAACACAAACTTCATGAATAATTAAACAATATCGACAAATCAGATGATTCGCGATATGCTGCCATCTGGTGCCATACGGCAAACCAACTTAATCGATTACTTCGATTACGACGTAATCGATATTGTGTTCAACTATCATGCCGCGAAAGAGATAAAATGCTAATAAACTTTTAAAGTAAAATAAATTTAAACAAAACCTATTGTAAAGCAAAAACCTGGGCAATAAACCATTAGAAGGTAAGTTAACAATTAAATATAATAACGAAAGTGTATTTAATAAAAGAAAAAGTTGCATTCACTATTGTGTAATATGTAAACAAAGTAAAACGATCTTTTGGGCGATTCCGTGCAGAGTGTCACACACATAATGCAGGATTTAATTTGCATTTATTCAATTATTTATTAAATTTTAATGTTAATTCTGATTTTAAGTCGTATGGTAACCACTTGAAATCAGAATTAACATTAAAATTTAATAAGTAATTGAATAAATGCAAATTAAAGCCTGTGTTACGTGTGTGACACTCTCTACGGAATTGCTCTTTTAACTAAAAATATGAAATGAAATTAACTATGAGGATGAATGAATGAGTAAATGCATTAGATGTATAAGTATATGAGTGGGGTTTTGAGCAATGAGACTGAATACTGATGTTAAATTCTATCAGTTTGCATTTGCAGAAATACGCTACTATCAATGCATTGGTCGATTCGTGACATTTCCACTCGGGCAGGATGCGTAGTGCGCCAAAATAAGAGAATGTTTCCAAACATACCACTTCCCTATAGGTTTGTTTCGTGTTTGTAAACATTCTGTTATTTTGGCGTACTGCGCATCCTTCTTGCATAATAATATCAAGAATTGACAAACAAAATGGTAACATTTGCCTACGATGATTTTCACATAGAAGAAAGATATAGGGCTGAACAATGTACATATATAAGGTATCACTTTAGGGGGGGGGGGTCTGGCATTTGACATCGTAGGATATCTGTAGGGGAAGGGGGTTTACATTTGATATCGTTATATATCGTTATCATTTTTTATCAAAACAGGATTTACTTTTTTGGTATCTTTTTCTTTACATTCGTTATCTTAATTTTTTTTAAGTCTGTTTTTTTCTTTTTATGAAAATACAAAGTTATAATTAAAACCATTGAATGATTATAAAACATTTCATTCCAAAATAGGGAATAACCCAACGTTCACCATTAATATTCTCCTGCCATATGCGTATATAATTTGTAGTTAGAGAAACCAGATTCGAAATTATACTTGTTATTTTTGTTAGTAACAGATGGAGAAGAATGTTGTCTGCCTGTTTTGTTTAAAAGAAGTTCTGTTTAGCCTTGTGCAAGGGCGAAGTGCAAGAAGACAATATTACTGTTCAATGCATTATGTAACAAAGAGTTATTATTAAAAACTTTTAAATACTATTTCTTTAAAATGTTATTTGGTATAAAGTTATTTCTCATATAACAGTGATATCTTATAAATTTCTTCTCTTTATTTAAATAAGTAAAATATGCAAATAAAAAATGTACAACCATAACTGTATATCATTGCAAACGTATAAAAAGGAAAACAATTGTAAAAATAAAAAGAATTTTTAAACACTGATAACAATATTATTCGCGGGAGGGGGATTCGAGGAATGATAATGTATGATATCAGAAGTTTGTGAGGGAGTCCGAAATTACCAAAAAGTTGATAACCTTATATATTTACAACCCCTTTAGCTTCACTTGCACAATGGACTACACCATCAACTTGATATTATTATGCGAGAAGGATGTGCAGTACTCCAAAATAACAATGTTTACAAACATGAAACAAACCTATAGGGAAGTGGTATGTATGGAAACATTCTCTGATTTTAGCGCATTGCGCATCCTGCCCGAGTGGAAATGTCCCAAATAGACCAATGCATCGATAGTAGCGTATTCCTGCAAATGCAAACAAGGAAAGTTACGAATATTTTAGCAAGTTGCTAACATTATTTTTTTTATAACTCAAAAAGCACATCTTTGATTTTAACAAATTTTTTTTTCTTAAAAGTACATACTTTGAGGCTTATTCTGTAATTTTTTGGTTGGTGTAAATATAAAATGACTACATTAATAATTTTTTTTAAAAATATTTTTGTTTATTTTTCTATGTTAAAATTTTTGTAAAAACGTGAAAAAAATATATAATGTGAACTAATATATTCTTCAATAATTGGTGTTGGTTTAATTTTTTTAACTTTTGTACTTTTTGAGAAAAACGTATTTGAAAAATCGTAGCGCCGGCGCATACTTCCCCGATTATCTCAAGGACAGTTCAAGGTCAGAGGCTAAAATCACTCTATATTCTATTCCCATGGTGATATCCCCTTATTACCATGCACATTATTTCAAACATTGGCCGTGAAGGCCATTTCGCTATGGTTATCCGGCTAGAACCTTTATTAAAAGCAGCTATTTATAAAATTTGTTGATGTTATTACCAGAATCAGATAATATAGACGAACACGCGAACACCGTTTGCAGAAAATTTTCAAAGTTTGCAGACAGTTTTGATGGGGTTTTTTTTACAAATTTTTATATAAAAATTATCAAGACCCCAGGCAGAGAATCAGTGCAATGCACGTCAGAGATTCTTCAGAAGGTCTGCAGACGATTTTTCAACTGCAGAAAAAAAAAAGTTTTAAAAATTTTTAAGAGTCGCAATATTAAGGAATAGTTTGTCTCAAAAATAGTAGATAAACTGATGAGTAAGAGTTCATCTCTTTCTCTTCCATTCATGGACTAATAATTTTTTTATTTTAACGTTCATTTATTCGTATTTCAGTTATTTTATAGATTAATAAAATAACAGGTTTTGTTGAGCAATCATAAATTGATATCTTTATATAAATTAATGATTAAAATGTTTCACATTTTAATATTTTTTTTTCATTATTTTTTCTTTCATTCATTAGTTGTCTAAGCATACCATTCAATATTACATTTCTTGACTGAGTTTTAATAATGCTTGTAAATTAATATTTTTCTTTTAGTGGTGTTGCTTAGTGGCACTCCATTTGCATGTAACTTTTCATTTTTGCTGTTAGGGGCGATATAGGACTTGGGAGGGGCGCAGCGTTATTTTGCAGAAAATTTTAAAGAAATTATTTGAGTTCGCAGACAGTTTTACATTTTAGGTAGCTTTCATTACAAAAAGCTACCTATTGCAGCCATTCGGAGGAAAACGATTCCGAAAAATTTTGGTATATTTTCCCCGATCATGACCCCGAAACCACCCTCCATTCAAAATTGATATATATACATTATATGTTTATATATATCCAATATATATATTTATCTGATCTTTGTCATACTGTAACTCGTATTTATGAACCGATTTGGATAAAATTTCATGTGTACATAGTACATACCAATGTCTCGAATGAGTTCGTTGGCCAGCTTCATCTGCCATCTTGTTTCAAAATGGCGGCCTTTTAAAAATTCAAAATTTAAAATGAGGGACAAAAAAAATAGACAGTGAAAAAGATTTTTTTCTGATGTGTTTGGGCTTGTTACAAAGATTCTGGAGCATTTTTCGTTTCGTCTATATCTTAAAAAATGACTGAGTTATAGCACTTTGAATTTCTAGCATGGCTGATATTTTGAAACGATCTGATTTTTGTCATGCGATAATACACATATTTATGAACCGATTTGGATGTGACAAGGCATGTGCATAGTATATAGCAATGTCTCGATCGAGTTCGTTGGCCAGTTTCATACGCCATCTTGTTTCAAAATGTCGGCCATTTAAAATTTAAAAAAAAATTTAAATTTAAAATGAAGTACAAAATTTATAAATCGAAAAAGATTTTTTTCTGATGTGTTTGAGCTTGATACGAAGATTCCGGAGCATTTTTTGTTTCGTCTATATCTTAAAAAACGGTTGAGTTATAGCACTTTGAAATTCTAGTGTGGGTGACATTTTGAAACGATCTGATTTTTGTCATGCGATAACACGCGTATTTATGAACGGATTTGGATATAACTTAGTGTGTACATAGTACATACCAATGTCTCCACCGAGTACGTTGGCCAACATCGTCCACCATCTTGCTTCAAAATGGCGGCCATTAATTTTTTTTCTATTTTGATTTAAAATGAGGTACAAAAAAATTAGAAATTGAAAAAGATTTTTTTCTTATGTATTTGACCGTGATACAAAGATTCTGGAGCATTTTTCGTTTCATCTATATCTTAAAAAATGGCTGAGTTATAGCACTTTGAATTTCTAGCATGGCTGACATTTTGAAACGATCTGATTTTTGTCACGCGATAACACGCGTATTTATGAACTGATTAGGATGTGACAAGGCATGTGCATAGTACATAGCAATCTTCCAGCCAAGTTCGTTTGCTAACTTCATCCGCCATCTTGTTTCAAAATGGCGGCCATTAAAAAAAAAAAAAAAAAAAAATTAATTTAAAATGAGGTACAAAAAAATTAGAAATTGAAAAATATTTTTTACTTATGTGTTTCAGCTTATTACAAAGATTCCGGATCATTTTTTGTTTTACCTTTATCTAAAAAAAAAGGCCGAGATATATCAGTTTGAATTTCGAATGTGTATGACATTTTGTAAAATCTAATTTTTTGCCTGCAACAGCACTCGTATATATCAACCGATTTAGATATGAGTAAGCATGTGCACAGGAATTACTAAGGTCTCGGCAAAGTTCATTGGTGAGCTTTGTTGCACCCCTTATGTTGTTTTAAAATGGCGGGCTATCACCGATAATTCGGTTAATATAATTATTAATATAATTCGGGATATCACCGAATTTGGCGACAAAATATAAATCACTTTAATAAAACCAACTTTGATAACGCTGACTAATTTGGCGAAATTCTCATTCATATTCAATATTGACAAAAATTAGTATTTAATCTTCTATAATCGGATTCCACTAACAGGGATATGTTTAGGAAAATTTTAGGTCCTTTAAAGGACCCTTCACAAAATAATTTATCTTAAAACAGGACCCTTCACAAAATTTTTTATCCCCAAACAGGACCCTTCACAAAACATTTTATACCAAAACAGGACCCTTCACAAAATTATTTGTCTCTTAAATAGACCTTTCACTGAATTTTTCACAAATTTAGTCATTTAAAAATAAAATCTGGCCTGTACATAAGCAGTTGAACTCACCAAAGAGCATATCACTTAGCTTTTTATATATGAAGGATAGAACATGAAGACATCAATAGTTTAAAATTCACAAAATTATGACTAGAATTTTCAAAATATAAGAAAAGCTTCACAATTTCACAAAAACAGGAACCTGTGAGAAAAGTCTGGACAGACCCCTGACTAATTTGAACTCCGTGTGTTTGAATAATATAAGCTGGCTTTTAAAAAATAAGGAATATGAAAGCTACCTCTTCCTCCTGGCACTGGCCGGAAGGACTTTTATCTAAGTCTGGTTATTACATTCTGGTAAGTGCAATTTAAAAATTAAATTTGATTACTTAAGTTTTCAGTTAAGTCAAAAGAATTTATGCACTATGAGCATTACTGAAATTGCATTTTTAGCAATGTGTATATGGCGTGTCTATTACTGGAAATTTACTAATTAAGCATTCCAGTAATGGACACGAATCTTAAAACCTTAAAAATAAATGAAATTTTCTAAATGGCCATTAGTATATAAAATTCAAAGTTTTCTATTACTACCAAGACAGAAACATGCAAATTTTGCAAGAAAATCAACTGTATATAAATTTATTTTAATGAAGCCAGCTCTTAGCATGTTCATTAAGATTTTCACTGAAAAACAGTGGAACTTCGAAGCTTTATTTTCTGCTTCCTGATTGGTTTTATTAAGAATGTCAACAATAGCTCAGATTATTAAACATGCAAGAATTAATATTTTAAACATGTTATGGAAAAATAATAAAAGCTAAATTTTTATTGGTTACTTTTTTATAAACCAAAAACATTGAGGGTGTCCATTACTGGCATATCTACACTATATATACAAACAGTAAAACCTCCTAAAGCGATTTCGTTCCGTTCCAATAAAAATTGGTCGCTCCGAGAGGTGGGGTCTTAATGGAGGTCACGTTTAAATCTAGATTTTAATTGTTGAAAAAAAGGTAACAATTAATGTTACTAAAATTTATTTTTCACAGTAGGAAAAAATATGAAAATTTAAGCATCAAAACAAAATTTAATTACATAAGTTAATTACTGCAGAGTTTAAAAACTGAATACATTCACTTTTGCTTTGATTTTATGTTTTTATCTTCTATAATTTTTATTTCCATGTCCTTTCGAAGTGCAGTAAATAAATGCAATTTTTTTTGGACAGAAACAAATAATGACGATTTCCTTAATTTATCTATTTCTTGAGAGTTTCCTGACAAAATAGGGCATGGTAGTTTATTGACCGTCATTTTTAATTTGTCATCAGAGTTAAATTCATTGCCTAATAAGGCACAAATAAGTTTAAACACTTAAAAGTTACCGGAATAAATAAAAATTCTAAACTTAGTTTAGAAGTTTGATGAATAATGCGCTCTCCGGAATTATTATTCTAATAAAACCTTCTTCAAGCGACCAGAAAAAAACGGAATTTGTTTCATTTTCTTCAAAGAAATCGGTCACTCATGGAGGGAGTTCAACTGGAGTGGTCTCTGAATAGAGGTAAAATTAGTATAAAGCCTTTGGGAATAAATTTCGTTCCATGAAAAAGTGGTCGTTCAGGGAGGTGGTCTCACAGGGAGGTTTCACTGTATATATATTTCTACCAGGCATAAGAGTTTGAGAATCTCTGATATAGGGACATTTCCTTAGTAGAAAATCTGAATATTTTGTTATAGCTCTGATTAAGATGAAGCAACCTGATCCAAAGAACATGGAATGTGCTTCTCAGTATATAAGGTAATAGCCAGCATAGAATAAAGAAGCATAGGAGGTTTTTTTTTTTTTTTTTTTTTTTTTTTTTTTTGGCTATTGCTATGTATTATTGAATAGAATTTTTCATTTTTAATGACCGAAATAACATTTAATTATCTATTTTACATGTCGATATTTTCATGTAGGACACTGAACACAGGGCTCAAAATGGAAAAATCCATGAACAGGGATGTAGTGGAGGGTATACGCCGTGTACCTTCTAGGTTATTTTAAGAAACTCCGTATACCCTCTGTCTCAAATAAAGCATTAGCGTATACCCTAGCTATGAATGTAGATGACGTCAGCATATACCCTTTGCTTATACCATATACTCTCTGCTTTTTTTATGACTACAACACTGTCTACGAACCAGAACACTATTTCAAAATCATTATTGGCTAATTTTTTTTTTTTTTTTTTTTTTTTTAAGTATAGATAAATTTATTTCTAACCATATAAAAGAAATTTAAAAAATGCATTCAATATTCTAAATAATTTAAAAATAAGGTTACAGAGAATTTGGTAAGCTATAATTGTGAAACTGTAATAATATATTTTAATAATTCCATGAACTGGAACAATCTTTACCATACTTTTATGAACCAGAAAAATCTTTGCCATACTTTCTTGAAAAAGAAATTGTCATAATTTCACAAACCAGAATATAGTTCCGGTTTGCTCTGGTACATTTCAATCCCTGACTAAACATGAAAAGAAAGAAAGAAAAAGCATCAGACTGCAGCCTATTATAAAATAAAATTTTAAATATATTATTTTATTAAAAAAATACATTTTTTCCAAACGAAAAAAATACATTTGAAAAAAAAAATACAAAATACTTCCCAATTTTGTTTTCTAGCATTCCTATCTTTATACACTATATAATTTTATATTTATGTCATCAGTGTTGAATTCAAATGTTTTCTCCAGGAGGCACTAATACTGCTGTGATAGAGACTTCTATCCCTAACATTGATTTCACAATCATAGGTTTTCTTTATTTGAATTTTAGCTGTTGTTTTGAAATATTACTGATGAATTTCTTATTTCTTTCTTCTCAAGAATCAAGATCATTATGCAGTTCTTGGCCTTAAGAAACGAAGATTCTTAACTAAAGATGAAGACATAAAAAAAGCTTGTAAGTCGAAATTATCACTCATTTTCAAAATGGAATGATAAATTAAAAGTGGTAAATTAAGAAATATGTAAATTGCATTTACTATCATCATTTTTTTTTTATCCGTATTGAAACCATTACATTAAAGATGAAAATAAGCACTCGCCAGTTGCCACTCTGCGATTACACTTGAAAAACTGGTGTTTAAAAATGTGGAAAAAACCGGCCAAATGCAGAATTTTCCGATTTGATCTTCCCCATTCCTTTTTTTCGTTACACCTCGGATGTTTCCGATTTCATATTGCACCGTCAATTCAATGATCTTTTCATTCTCACACCTGCTAGTAAACACACCTATTTTATTATTGTCAGATCTTAATTCTAGACAAATAATAATAATTAAAAAAAGGGTACTTATGTAGTTAGCTACACAAGTACTTAAGTTTAATAGTATGACTTGTGTAGTTAGCTACATATGCATGCTGTGTATAACTTTGCTGTTAACTTATTTTAGAATTTAAAGATTGGAAATTAGTATCTCAAGTCTATTAAAAACAATATAAATTAAAATATTTTTACTTAGTACATAAATTGCTTGTTTAATGTAAACTCATTATATATATATTTTTTAATTAAATATTTAGTGACATAAATGTACTTACTGGCTACTAAAGAAATTATTCTCACTAGCCAGTAACTAGCTACTAAAAAAATTAATTTATTGGGAAGTGACTACTAAGCGAAATTCCTTATTTTCGTCTTTATATATTACATTATAAAAATTCTTATTTCTACAGTATAACATCTAAATGAACTTATTATTCTATTTAGACAGGAAAAATGTTCTGCTGCATCATCCAGATAAACGAAGACATGCTGGTGAAAAGATAACAGATATAGATCATGATTACTTTACTTGCATTACTAAAGGTTAGTAACATAATACTTATATTTTTGAAGTTATGGGATATGAATTTTAAGACATGTTTTATCATGTAAAAAAATGCAGTGAGTATTTTATACATGCTAAATAAAAAAAAAAATGAAAATTTTAAATTTTAAAATCCACATTAATATAGTAATAAACTAGAAATGTAATGGATATCTGTTAGATGCACCTTTCATTTTGTTTGTGTAAGTGGGAAACTAAACTTTGTTTCTTAAGTAATAACAAAAAAAGGCATGACATTATGATTTTTATTTACTACTGTATTTACTCAAATCCAAGATTCACCTTTTTTGTTAAGCATGGAAATAAGAATTTTTCTTTAAAATTCATATGTAACACAAAGAAATTAAGAAAAATAAAAAATAAAATAAATATCATGAAACTTATAAAATATAATGAATTCTAAGTTTATTTAATAATTATTTTTTCCAAATTAGTATTAACTATTCATACTTTCCATATAGATCATATACTTTCGTTATAGACCATATACTTTCTCACATGTTTCACTTCAAGAATAGTTATTTATGCTCTCAGATGTGGTGGTATTGCTGGATTGTTCTCAGTTGGCATCATAGGAGCCAACTTTGGTCCCAAAGCTGGGTCTGCCACAAGGGAAGTTATTTAAGAGGGGTGGGGGGGACATGCATTATGCTGAGCAAGACAGCGAGCGAAGCGAGCCCAATGAAATAGGGGGTCTGGGGGAGCGTTCTGAGCTCCCCCAGTGGGGCCCAGGCTGATGCAATTTGAGCCTTTTAATGCAAATTCAGAACATTTTAGACCACTTACCACTTTTAGATAACATATACAAAATATTACTAGATATCTGCATATTGCTACGCTAAAAACATTACTATATCAAATTGCAGGTCGATAGAGCAAAGCAAATTAAATGATACTTTTTGTCACCTTGGAGATTTTTGCAACACACCGATGCAGTTTGAGCGTTCTAATGTAAATTCAGAACATTTTAGACCACTTACCACTTTTAGATAACACATACAAAATATTACTAGATATCTGCATATTGCTACCAGGGTTCATACAGAGTTGGGAAGAAAAAAATCCAAGGAGTACCAAAAAATCCAAAGTGTCCAAAAAATTTTAAGAATTTGACATTTTTTGTTGTTGTTGTTTTTATGTGCTGCATCGTTATGTGGTATGCCCACTCCAATTTTTAATGCCCAATTTGGAGAGAAAAACATTTCAAAAACAAATTTTATTCTATTAGAATTAGGGTGTCAACGATCGTGATTTAAATTGATTTAAAAAAAAAATCATTGATTAAAATCAAAAATTTCCTAAATGTTTAAAATGACATAAAAAAAGTATTCAAATCTTAGATAAACATAATTTGCAAAGTTTCTACCGGTATTGTAACTTATGAATACACAAAACAAAGCTTTAAATAATTGTTTCGAAGCGTAATTCCTGAGTATTGTGAAAAATTTAAGTACAGTAAGTTTGTAAAAAGCATGGTTTTTATCTAACAAACACAGGGTTCGTTGATATATATCAATGGATATATATCATGATATATATCTTGATATATATCCGATATTTACTTTTAAAATATCAAGATTTTTGATATTTTCGATATTTTCAAATTCTTGATATTTATTTTCAAATATCAAGATGTTTGATATTTTGTATATTTGATATTTATTTTCAAAATATCACCATTGTAGGTAATTTTGATATTTTCTACAGTCAAAGCAAATGTAAATGAAATTTCCACCTGTTATTGACTGTGTCATTCTGTAGATAATGAACTTTTGCCTCTGGCAGTGACTTTTTTTAGGAAAAGAAGAAAACAAATCTTTTCCAAGCTTTATATTTGAAACTCTTATTTTTAAATGTAGAACTAATAATTATGTGAGACAGTTAATTCAGAATAGCCATTGAAAGATAAATAATAATTTAGATAATCATTTATATATACAACCCGGGTTCGGTGATATGTATCAATGGATATCTATCCAGTATTTATTTTCAAATTATCAAGATTTTTGATGTTTTCATATAGTTGATATTTATTTTCAATATATCAATATGTTTCGTATTTTCTGCGCAAGATATTTTTGATATTTTCAGTTGTACTTCATAATATTTCAGTGTAAATGAAATAAATTTTCAACTGTTTTTGAGTGTGTGAATCTGTAGATAAAGGACTTTTGTCTCTTCTAGATGTGACTTATTTAGTCAAAAAAGAAAAGTATATTTTTCAAGCTTTATATTTGAAACTTTTATTTTTAAATGTTAAACTAATAATTATGTGGGACATAATTCAGAACAACTATTGAAAGATAAACTGACAAATTTAAATAACCAATTATATACAACTTCATTAGAAAAAAAATCTTTTCTCAAGCTTTGGTTCAGTTGAGTTTATACTATACAACATGTTATAAGACATTTTATACTTACATTTATGTTAAAATTTTTCAATTAAAAAATTTTTTTGTATTTACAATTTTGTTTTAAAAAGCCTGATTTTTTTTTTTTTAATACTTGATCTTGATACTGAATGCTATCGTTAGTTTTTCTTTATAAGTGTATACAGCAAATTGTTATTGTTTTTGATTTTTTCATCTTCAATTTTGTTCTAAGTGGGAAAAAAAAAAAGAAAAAGAAAAATGCATTTTTAGAATATTGTTTGTTTTCATGTTAAGTGCAATATATTTTAGTTTCTAATCTATATTATGCTCAAAAACATTCATTATTATCAGTAAGTTGGCTGCTTTGAAAATATCAGATATATATCGAAAATATCTGATATATATCAAAATATCAGATATTTTTGATATTTTCGAAAATATCATGATATTTACGAACCCTGAACAAACATAAAAAGCATTTAATTTAAAAATGATATTTAAATTTAATATAACTTACATTGTCATAATTTCCTTTTAATAATTGAGTCATTCATTCTTTTATATACAATAAACATAGCGATAGAGTGTCAATGATTTTAATTAATTGATTTAAATCAGATGATTAAATCCCATATTTTCTGATTTTTTAAAATGGTGTGAAAAAGCATTATAATCAGTAATGAAAATGATTTATAATGTTTATAAGATAATTTAATTGCTGAATAAATAAAAGAAGCTCTTTTAAAAAATAAAATTGTTTTAAATATTTTAAATAAGTTATTTCTTTAAAAATTGACAAAGTTTTTATCATAAAACTATATTTTATTTAAGTGGATATTTTATAGTTTCTACATATGCTTTTATAACTTCTTTTGATTAGTTAAATTATTCCTTCTACTATATAAAATAAGTGCAATCTATTATTTTCTGTTGATAAATAAATTAGAAGAATTTCTGTGTAAAATTACTAGCTGCTTTATCAATTTATCAAACTATTATTTGTCACTTTTTTCGACCACTTTTTCAAAAATGTAGATTGTGTTCTTAATTAAACAGTTAATTGTTTAATAATTAAAAATTTAATCTGTATCATCAATTTAAAATTAAATGCAATTTATCAATAACTTAAAAATATAAGCAGTATTTAATATTGGTTTACATAATTGTTACAAAATATTAATGCACATAATGTTGTATGTTATTAAAGAAATTTTTAATTTGCATTTTTTTTGTAATTTCTGTAATTACATAATTAAAATTTTATTAATTAAAGCAAAAAAACATAGGTTATATTAGTAATTGGTGGGTTATTCATTTTTGAAATGCTTAATTCTTAGTAGATGTTTAATATTTTAACACAAGGAAAAAAATAAAAAAAATCCGATTTAAATCAAAAAAATCTGATTTTTTTACACCCTAATTAGAATCTAATTGTTAGTGTTGAAATTGCACAGTATTCACAATATATTGCTTACTGATTTCGTAAGTTTAAATACAAAATAGACAATCAACTTTTTTATGCAGTGACCAATGGTCATATAAATAGAGATTAGTCAAACCCCAATCGCTTATTATGTATATTACATACATGATACATCTTAAAGAAAATTTTAAAGGGTAAAAAAAAAAAAATCCCTGCCGGCTCGGGCCTTACAGGCGGAGGTAGATTTCGAAGTTAAGTACTAAATTCACCAGCAAAACTTAAATCAAGATTAGCGATAAACCCAGTTTCTTCACAAAGAGTGAGCTGTAGGGAGCTAAACTTTTTGTGAAAATTATAACATACACGAATACATACACACACACATGTATATGGAATAGGTTTAAAAAATGGCTACAAAAAATTCAGAGAACCTTAAATTGTTAAAATATGTTAATGTTTCCATAGTCGGGTTTTTATCATGTTTTAATACGTTTCTTCAAACTCGCATGACATTACATACTCACCTGCTGAGGTCCATTCTATTTCCAATATGACGCAATGTACATATTTTTTTAATTCGCCAAACTATTTATTTTATTTTGAGTTTTCATGCTGAAATCTTGCTCTAGAAAACTTATGACATAATTTTCAATTTGTCAAACTATTTAATTTTGCAGTAGAAAAGTAATTGTTCTGGTGAGAATTTTATTATTATTTTTTAATTGTTGGCAACTGCTATAACTAAAAACATTTATTTTTTTCCTGCCATTGTTGTGTAAGAGCTGGTTTTATCAGAGTCATGTTAAGACAGTATTCAAAAATTTGAACCCTCCCCATTTCCACCCTCTTGGGCCGATTTCGCCCATTTTCAATCCCCGCCGAGATATTAGCCATATCAAAGTTGTTGGCGAGTTTGAGGACAATCCGTGCATAATTGCGACTTTTATCGTGCAGACAAAATTTAGTACATACATACATACATATATATATATATATATATAAACTTTTTAGGTGGGGGTGGTTTTGGGTTCCTGGGGTCATATAATGAAAAGTTATGAAGGAATTTTTCAAAAGTCGCACCTTGGTAACGACTGCAATAGGTAGTATTTCTTACGAAATCTACCTAAAAGAATGTTAAACAGCAACATACAGGAAAAAATATAACAAGTTTTGAATTTATTCTTTTAGAACAGCGGTAATCGCTTTCTTTGAAAGTGAAACTTTGACGAAATTCGCATTTTTTTCGCGATCTTATGATGAAATTCGCGTTTTTCTCACGATGTTCGGGGGGGGGGGAGGGGAATTCGTGTTTTTTCGTGATCTTTTAATAGAATTTGCGTTTTATTTCGATCATATGACGTTTTTTTAACGATCCTTTGACGAAATTCGCTTGTTTTTTGCCACCCTTTGAGGAAATTGGCGTGCTTTTCGCGATTTTTTTGAGAAAATTCACGTGTTTTTCGCGATTTTCTGGGGGAAATTAGCGTTTTTTCGCCATCTTTTAATGGAATTCGCGTTTTATTTCGATCAATTGACGTTTTTTTTCGCGATGTTCTGGGGGGGGGGGGGGGGATTAGCGTTTTTTTCCACGATACTCTGGGGAAATTTGCGTTTTTACGCTGTCTTTTAATGGAATTCGTGTTTTATTGGGATCATTTGGCTTTTATTCGCGATCCTTTGACGCAATTAGCGTGTTTTTCGCGATCTTCTGGAGAATTTCGCGATTTTCTGGGGGACATTGGCATTTTTTTGCGATCTTTTAAAGGAATTCGCGTTTTATTTCGATCGTTTGACGAAATTCACGGTTTTTTTCATGATCTTTTGATAGAAACCGCGTGTTTTTCGCGATCCTTTGACGAAATTCCCGCTTTTTTTTCGCGATCTTCTGGGGGAAATTCGCGTTTTTTCGCAATCTTTTAATGGAATTCGCATTTTATTTCGATAATTTGACTTTTTTTTCGCGATCCCTTGAGGAAATTCGCGTGTTTTTCGCGATCTTTTGGGGGAAATTCGCTTTTTTGTCATTTTCTGAGGGAAATTAGCGTTTTCGCGATCTTTTAATAGAACTCGCGTTTTATTTCGATCGTTTGACGCAACTAATGTTTCTTTCGCAATCCTTTGACGAAATTCGCGTGTTTTCGCGATCCTTTGACGAAATTTGCGTGTTTTTTGCGATCCTTTGAAGAAATTAGCGTGTTGTTCGCTATCTTATGAGGAAATTCACACGTTTTTCGCGATCTTTTGAGGAAATCCGCTTTTTTTCTCGATCTTTTAACGAAATTAGTGTTTTCATCGTGATCCTTAGAGTAAATTCGTGCTTTTTCGGTCTTTTAAGAAATTTGCGTTTTTCGAAGAAATTCGAGTTTTTCCACGATGTTGTAGAAATTCGCTTTTTGTCACGATCCTTTGACAATATTTAAGAATTTTTTCCGCGATCAATTGATGAAATTTGATGGTATTTTTGGAACATATTTGCAAAAAGCGCGATTTTTCCGAGATTCTTGGCTAAATGCCAAACATCGATAAAATTTAAAATAAAGATCGGTTAACAGTGTCGAAAAATGGACCTAGTGGGAGCCCTGCTATTAAGATTATCCTAACCAATCAGTGCTGTGCTCACAGATGAATGACATGCATAAAATATTTGCTGTGCGTTTTACAATCCCGATTTTTTTCCTCGCCAGCAATATTGCTTTCGTCCGAAGCTGCAATATAATTTAAGAAATTTCTAAGGAGTGGTTTGCTTAAGTAGTTCTAAGTACTGCTTGGGAAAGTTTTCATTTCTAAGGAGTCTGTGCGAATCCTGTGCTACGCTAAAAACATTACTATATCAAACTGCAGGTCGATAGAGCAAAGCAAATTAAATGATACTTTTTGTCACCTTAGAGATTTTTGCAACCCACCGATGCAGTTTGAGCATTCTAATGTAAATTCAGAACATTTTAGACCACTTACCACTTTTAGATAACACATATAACGCATATTGCTTTGACAAAATTCGCTATTTTTTTCAGCGAACCTGTTACGAAAATCATGTTTTTTTCCGCGATACTTTGACGAAATGTGATCTTTTTTCGAGATCATTTGATGAAATTCGGCTTTAATCCGCGATTTTTTGACGAAATTCGCTATTTTTTTGCGATTTTTTGACGAAATATGCTATTTTAACGCGGCCCATTTACGAAAATCGCGTTTTTTTTTTTTTTTTCATGATATTTTGATGAAATTTGCGCTATTTCGCGATCTGTTGACAAAAATCGGCTTTTTTCCGTGATTTTTTTTTGACGAAATTGGCTATTTTTCGCGATTGTTTGACGAAATACGCTACATTTTCGCGGCCCTTTTATCAAAATCGCGTTTTTTGACGAAAATCGGCTTTTTTCGCGATTTTTTTAACGAAATTACGCATCCTGTGGGATGCATAAGAGCTACTTTTTTTGCGTCCCGTCTCCGATTTTTCGCGTAATTTATGTGCTATATCGCGTCCAAGGCATCGTTGCGTTTTGACGTTCAACTGATTCGATTCTATGAGCCTCCGATAATTGATATAGTCACAGAGAAAAGAAAGGGTTGGCGGGTCAGATTTTAAGTGATATTTTGAACACATTTTTGCAGGGTCTGCCGAGGTATTGCAAGGTCTGCAGATATTTTTCAGGGTCTGCACCGCAGACCCAGAAGTCGGCGCCCCTGGTTGGCATGTTCAGTTCCATTCATTACATTAGTCATAAAATTTCATGCATCTTTTTCATACACCATGCTATTGCAAAGAATAAATAATTTTTAATATGTTTAGTTTTTGATGTTCTGTATTTCTTGATGTAAGCCATGTGTTATAATATGGACAAATTTCTGCTCTAAAAGGTCTATTAATATATACATAAATTTTTGAAAGAAATAGTTGTGTGCACCCTGAATGAAAATCATACAAAAATAGAATCAAAATAAAATTCGAGACAAACAGGCAAGGTAGCAACTAAGAAAAGTCAGGCTGTTAAAAAGCAGTGTTCTCTGACTGAGAAGAGAGGGAGGATTAAATAAGCTTCCAATAGATACCAAAAGACCCATATTTAGTCATATACAACTGCACAAAGAATCAAAATTTTGGGGATGAAAAAAATTTTGAGTAAGGCAAAATATAGCTAGCAGTAAAAATGCATTAATTAGTAAAACATTTTGAATTTTTTCTCGCTTTTCCTTATGAAACTGGCAATCGATCAGCAATCTTGTATTGGTAAGTATGGTATTATTAGTGTACCTTTTCTGTATTGAAGGCTCTCTATAGAACAGACAGTAGGGGAGAGTGGCTCACCTTGGAACACGGTACACCCCGGGACAGCTTTATTTTTTGTCCTAAATTTTAAATTAACTTTTAAATCTTGCAGATGCAGATAGATAGCAGCACAATCTAATTTTCAGACATGTTTTGATTCCACTGATGAAGAAGGCAAGAATTTATTAAGATTTTTATTTTGAAAACATGTCTAGTAACTTTCATGTAACAGTTTGATAAGTTGCAAAGTTGAATTTGATTGAAAATATTTTGAAATAAAAGGCAATTAGGGATGCACCGAATATTCGGTATTCACCATGTTACCGAATATTCGGTTTGGCCGAATATCAAACTATTCAGTATGCCGAATATTCGGTTTGGCCGAATATCGAAATATTCGGTTTGACCGAATATCGAAATATCCGGCTGAACCGAATACTTAAAAAAAACTTTTAAACATATTTTTTAAAACCTTATACAACTTCTACGTTTAACAGTCAACTTATAAAGATATTCATAATAATTAGAAACAGAATCATATTTAAATAAAAGAGAATGTTTTTACATTATTTATTTGCTGTTTGTTAAGTATTATTCAAGAAAATTAACCAATCATGAGGATTTTCATAGGAATTAATTATGTACAAATGCAAGTTCCTCAACATTGTCCAGTAAATAATCTGTTTCTTGCTAAGATTTTAAGAACAACGTTTACAATCTCTGAAAATGATTGCCCACTCCAGACACCAATCTAGGATGCATTAAAAAACTTCCTTGCTTAATTAAAGGGAGTAGAACAGTTATTCTTGCTAAGTTGTCACCATATAAAATTTGAATTGATCGTATTATTTATTTACTTTTACTTTAGTCTCTTCCTGACAAGCAAATATATGATCCTGTATAATTTTTCTTCCAATTTTTTCACAATTTCTCTTTCATTTAAAAATTTTTTTTTAGAATTTAAGAAAATTTTATTCATTTGTTTTATTTATTTGTGTTTGCATTATTAATAAATTCTCAGAAGAAGCCATGAAATTAAAAATTTTATTAATTAAAATTTTATTAATTAAAAGTTTTTTAATAACTATCCTCTTCTTAAATAACTCAAAGCAGATTTTTTTCAGCATAAAGTTTACTTAAAAAAAGCTCTTGTTTATTAGAATAAAAGTTTCTGTATTAAATATTATGTAAAATTGTTTTAAAATTCAACATTTTAATGCCTTTAAACTTTGAAATATAAAAGTATTCGACAAGCCGAATATTCTGTATTTGGCCTAGAAGTTACTATTTGGCTAGCCGAATATTTGGTATTCGGTTTGCCTGTTGGCCGAATATTCGGTTTTTGGCCAAAATCACTATTCGGTGCATCCCTAAAGGCAATATAATGAAATTTAAAGTTTTCTCTATAAAACTGATATATAATAATAGTTCTATTGCTAAGCTTAACAGCATGACATTCTAAAATTTCATAGTGGCTATAGGGTGCACCTTTGGGACAGGTGGAGGTGATGCACCTTGGGACACAAGATATGCCTGATTAACTTTTATTCGAAATATTTTAACAAAAAGATATTGTGTTTAAAACATTTTTTATTTATTCCACATAACATGTATTTATTAATAGTTATTATTTCTTCTTTTAAGAAGTCATTAGGCTTATCAATGGCAAATTTTAGAATACAAAATAAATGCAGCAATTCATGCTGACAATATTCAGGAAGCTGCTGCAAAAATTTTATCAGTTGAAATGTCTTTTCAGTTTCTTTTCCTGAACAAACAATTCTATGTATATTGTAATTCAGTTATTGAATTCTTCAGATTTATTTTTAACTGTCCCAAGGTGCCCCACCAGATGGTATATCTTGAAACAAAGCACAAGTTTAATAAATATATATATTTTTAAATTTCTATAATGGATACAAGATCAAAAACTATTTAATAATGTACACAAAGGTTAAAAGAATGAATACCAGGTAAAATTTTGACAATTGATCTATATTAATGAAAAAAGAAAGAAAAAAGGTGTATAAGGTTAGCCACTCTCCCCTAATATACTGTCCATTTCAGAACCAAAGCGTCTAAAATTCACAGTTGCTGAAAAATATGACTACATTGTGTTCTTCATATGACTACTTTCAGACTACGTTATTTATGCCAGTCCAAACTTCAAACTAGCTTAGCTAGATTTAGAAATAATCTCAGGTTGGTAGACACACCAAAATTTGGATACCACAGTTTGAAACTGTGAATGATTAAGCTTTTTTGAGAATCATTGAACACATCACTATTTCTAAATAGTATTTTTTGCCTGTTTATGACAGAAATTATGCATTTAAATAAGACCATTTGAAGGTAGTGGTATTCTGTCCCTAAGTCCTGAATTCCATGTGACCATGCTTTAATATGGCTCTGGCTCAAAAATCTCAGTTAAGCTGGCTTAAATAATCTAGTCTGAAGATGGTATGCAGACGAGTTCACAGTTTAGATGATGAATACATAGAATATTAGAAAGTAAGTTGTTCATATTTTCTTATCAGGAGTTGAAAAAGCATTTTGCAGAACATAAAAAAATCCACTTTTACAATTGACAAATTCTTTTAATTCTCATGCATATTTTGCTGTTTGTTCAGCACTGAAAAAGGCTGTAAATTGTAAGGAAGAAAAGTTAAGTAGAATTGTTTTTAGACAGATTGTTAATAAAGATTAATAGAAAATGAATCAAAATTATCTCAACATTGAATGAGAAATTACAATGAATAAAAATTGCAGCAGTTCAGTATATTATGCGCAGAAATTAGTTATAATTAGAATGGCACAAGTTGTGCAAATTTCATTTTAAATAGTACCATTTTTCGTTCATTTCCTGCTAAATTTGAGCAAGAATGGTCAGTACAATGTTGTACAGGCACAATATGGTTTTTAAAGTTAGTACAAAGTTTATATAACTACTTTGCAGATTCTACAGGTAAATGGAACATTTCCAAATTTTGATTTTGTAAGTACAGTGAAACTCGTTTAAGATATGCCCGCGTAAGATACGATCACGCTTAAGATACGAATTATCTTCGGTCCCTTAAAAAATGCCCATTAAACCTGTGTAAAATTACCCACTTAATATGCGAACGCATAAGATACGATCCCGCTTAATATACGAAGAGAATTTGTCCCTTGATGTCAAGAAACCCGCTTAATATACGAAATGGGGCTTATGTAATATTTAAAGTAAAGAGAAAAGCGCTTTCTTTGACTGAAAAATTGATGTCTTAAGCAGGGACCCGGAGCGTTCCGGAGTTGTGTTTTTCCTGGAGCTGGAGCCGGAGCTGGAGCTCTAAATTTTCCCCAGCTGCAGGGGTCCTTTAGTTTTTAATATTCTTTTAAATCTTTTTTTTTTTTTTTTCAGTCTTTTAAATTTCTAGGCTTAAAATATTTTAATTACATCATTATTCAGCATTTTAATTATATCATTTTTAGGTTTTTATTATTATTACAGTCGAACTTCTATTTAACGAAGTCGCTAAATCCCGGAAAAAGTTCATTATATGGAAAATTCGTTAAATAGAGATTCACCTTTTAAAATACTTTAAACTACATAAAACAGATTTTAAATTCATAAACACTAAATATTTTTACTAAAACTAATTAATCACATTTTTTTAAAATAAATTATATCGGTTTGTTTTACTTATTTTACCCACCAATATCCATCATCAATTCATTTTTTCTATGTGTTTAAATCTTTGAAATTTGCAAGAAAAACTAAACATTGTCTGGGTAAAACTAAACATTGTCACAGTGTTTTCTGTTTAAAGTAAATCAGTTTTACATTAAAATTAACGAATTTTAATGACCTTATCGTATTTATTGTTATTATAACAAATAATTTTAACCATACATTAACATATGCGTCCTTAAATTTAGTTTCTGAAAAACTGTTAATTTTGTCTGAGATTTTTCTTTTAAAAAGTGCTTTCTCTCCTAATACATCTCGCATCTTTGCAATGCACCAAAAACCCCTTCATGCGTATTTTCTTCTAACTATAATCCGCGTCGGATTGTTTCAAATGATTTTAGCATTTCATCATACGAAGTTTTATTAATTCCTGCTTCATGATAATTTCCATCATCATCATATTCGTCTTCATCGCAATTCATTGCTGTATTGTTTTTATTTTTCACACTGTCGAAAATATCCAATTCGGATAGTGTTTCCAAGGTCTCAATTTCAGAATTAAGTGAAATATAATCATCAATCAGCACATCATGGTTAATTTCTTTTTTTTTCTTCATTTGTATCCACATTTTTTTAAGTTACTGTAAGGGATTATCGTCTTCGTCCTCCGTACTTACCGAATTCTTCTCACTGCTGACAAAGAAGGTGCCTGGTAAAATCAATTCAAGGCCACTGAACATCATAAAATGTGTTTAAAGAAAGAATAAGTTTAAATGTCCAGAAATATTTTAAGAAATGGGGAGAAAAAGAAATTTAGATCACAAGAAAAAATTCGTTAAATAGAGAATGCACTTTGCTATTTGGAGGTTATTTTACGAAGAAATTTGCAAAATGTTCTTGGTTCCAAGGAAAAGTTCGCAAAATAGAGAAATTCGCAAAATAGAGGTTCGTTAAATAGAGGTCCGACTGTATTATTATTAGGGAAGGAAAACTTCTCAAAAAATGGCAACACTACTTTACTTCTACTTTCTACTTGAACTAAGTGACAACACTATTTGAAAACAAATATGGCCGCCTGTTGTTTACATGTGTAGTCGTACAATTTTGGCTGTTCGAAAAGTGTAGAAGAAATTTAAGATTTTTGTGTTTAAAATTCTACCAAACTTTCTATTTTAAAAGCAAAAGCTAAAAGATGTCATATTTTCTGAACAAGCATTTCAAGTTTGATGAGAAGAAAAATGCATTTTGATTTTTTCTTCACATTATTTATGAGCAAAAAATTAAACGTGTAAATTAAAATCTACAACTTAAAAGCGCGAAGTCGGAGCCGAGTTGGAGCCGGAGCCACGGTATTTTCTCTAGGAGCGGAGCTGGAGCTGGAGCATCAAAAATTGTTCGGCTCCGGGTCACTGGTCTTAAGGAAATAACGACGCCCCAAGAATGTGATAAGCAAGACTGTCTTTGCCAAATCTGTGGGAATACACGAGTCAACACTTCGAGCTCTGTTAAAAAATAGACAGAAACTGGAAAATAGTGCATTAGCTGGAGGCTCTGGCATAAAGAATATTAATGTGGCAGACGAAGAATTGGAGAAGATTTTATTTGAGTGGTTCACCCAAAACATGACGAACATCCCAACTAACAGATTGTCCATTGGCCTGCGAAATTGCTATACGTCTTGGAGTGGATTTCACTCCTATCAACGGTTGGCTAGACCACTTGAGACAAAGATACGGCATAGTATAATAGGAAGGTATGCAGAGAGTCAACAGCTGTGAATGTAGATGATGTCAATTGTTGGAAAAATAACGTGCTCGCACCCCTATTAAAAAAGTACTTAATATGCGATATTTACAATGTCGACGAGGTGGCCTTTTTTAAAATTAATGCCTGATAAAACAATGGCATTTAAGGGTGAGAAATGTGATGGTGGCAAACTGAGCAAAGGACGTATAACTGTTCTCATTGGATCAGATATGAGCGGAACAGATAAATTAAAACCCCTCATCATCGGCAAGTCGCGGAATCTTCATTGTTTTAAAATGATAAAAATCTGCCCTGCGATTATGAAATTCAAGCCAAAGCATGAATGACAAACGATATATTTGTTAAGTGGATCTGCAAATTCGATGAACGAATGAAAAACGAGTCTAGGAAAGTATTGTGTCTCGCCGACAACTGTCTCGTCCATCCCAAGGATATCCCCAGCTTACAAAACATTGAACTAGTCTTTTTACCTCTCAATGCACTAGCGTGGTTCAATCCATTGATCAAGGCATAATTCATGTTCTCAATATGAAATACAAAAGTCGTTTCGTTGTACGTCATCTGCACCAAATAGATCATCACGAAAAGGACCTGTTCTGCCCAACTTGTAAACCTATTAAACTCTTATATGCCATGCATTTCCTGAGTGCGTCCTGGGAAGACGTAACATCAACTACCATTGAGAACGGCTCTTGTAAAGCCTTTAACGTCGACGGCATTTTGTAAAATGTTGACATTGCGGAAGAGGAGCAGGATCAAGAAGAATACAAAGATTGGGACTCGTTTGACAAAATTGACGATCAGGTTGTAACAAGTGAAGTTTGTTCTATCGCGGATGTCAAAAGTTCCGATGAACCTAGGCCATCAGAAGAGGCAGAAGACGACACGGATGAAGAAACGGGTGTACCAGCCATACCATCATTCGCATCTGTAATGAGCTCGTTCAGCTTACTTCGACTGTACGCCTCTTTGATGGATGCTGGTCCTTCCGTTGAAGATTTTTTCTAGCACATCAACAAGGCAGAAAACTTAGTGATAAAATCTCGACCACCACAATTCCATCTCGATTTTCACCAAACCAAGGTAAACGACTTTTCTTCAACAAACTAAAACTACCTCACATACTTTAATTTTGTTAGTTTCTGTTTTCTAAAGATTAACAAAATTTCGTTTTATTGTCTTTTTTTTTTAATTTGGCTGAGAGTATTGCATAAAGGTATTTTAATTTTGTTATTGTACAAATGATGACTCAATAAAATTTTGGAGTAAAATAAAGTTATTCTTTATTTCAAAATTTTAAACTCAAATTTCCTAGAATATCCAAAAATTGTTAGAAATGGGTAAAAGGAGAGTTGTAAATAGCTAAAATGCATTAATAACAATGAGCACTTACTTTATATGCATTATTACTCGAGAATCTGTGAAATCCAGATAAGATTCGATCCCGCTTAAGATACGAAATGCTCTCAGTCCCTTGATTCGTATCTTAAACGAGTTTCACTGTATAACGTTGAAAGTGTTATTAACAATTCGATGGTGTGCATGTGAGGATGCTTTAAGAGCTTGAATGCAAATTGGAAAGCAGTGTTATTTACAAGAATGATTTTAGAAACTGGAAAAGTCCAAAGTTAGATGTGTAGTCGAGGGCTTTCTTAAAAAGTTAGAATATTGAGTTAGCACTCATGACGTCAGTGTCAGTGTAGGATTGTATTCTGCAAATATTTGGCAAAGCAAAAAAGGTAAGCCGAGCTTGTGGAAATTTAAACTGCTATTAAGATATACACATCCTCTCTTATAAAGATTTTCACTGGGTCGAAATTGTCAAATTGTGAGAAATGATTTTCTTTTCCCTGTACAGGTTTTATTCATGCTGTTGATTGATTCATGTTTCTTGTTGCATTCAATTATATTATGCTATATACGTTGCTCTATTTCTACTGAGAATCTTATTAAATTTCATTAAAACTCCCTTTCCGTCCTTTGCCCATCCACTGCACACAAAATTTTTCTGTCCTATTTTTTTTTTTTTTTTTACTTTATTGTAGCAATAAATAAATAACCAGTCATCTAAATCTCCCATCTAAAACCACACATTCCCCCTTTGCTGCTCCTCCCTTTCGTAGCACCAGACATATAAAAGTTTAAAATCTACAAAACTACAAAAAAAAAAATTCTGCTTTATTGCACCATCATAAAAAAAATTAAATAATCATCTAGATGACTCTCTTCGTCTAAAATTTTTACTTCTGCACCTCTGCTCTCCCATCTCCAAATGTTAAAATCTTTAAAGTTGTTTACTTTTAAATTATTTCTTGGTATTTTTGTTTCTGAATGAATTATGGGCTCTAAGGACTTTTTATTAGTCTCAATTAAAAAAAAAAAAATCTTCAATTTGCCAAATTTAAATAAAAATAAAAATATATTTAAAGTTACACACTTTTATTAGCATACTTAAAAATAGAAAACATTTTTTTAAAATAGAAAATCTGGATGTCAAAACAAAAGCTATAAGAGCATGAGACACTGATAGAAATATTCCAAATAAATTAGAATTTTAATCACGTTCCTAACATATTTTAATTTTGAAAGAATATTTAGGAATTTTGTTTCTTATGATTTTCATTGTGGCTTAATTTCCTTATTGCATCATTTTCAGCATCTCATGTTTTAAGAATTTTGTTCTGCTGTACATAAATATAAAATGAACTTTTAATTGTTGAATTAAATCATTTGTTATCAAGTCCTCTGTCCTAAAATATACTGTAAAATTTATGAAGTAAAACATGTATTTAAGCATATTGTATTTCAGCATATGAAATTCTTGGAAATCCTGTCAAACGTCAATCATATGATAGTGTTGATCCTGAATTTGATGATGATGTACCACCTATAACCAATTATTCAAAAGAGAACTTCTTTGAAATATTTGAGCCTATCTTTGCAGCCAATGCCAGGTATATTTGATTTGCTTTCTTCAGTATTACTGTTGTATAATCATCAATACATGTCTTGATGCAACAATGGAGGGAAACTCTCCTTCACATAGCAATAAAATATTTGATAAGTACAAAAATGTTTGTGCTACAGTTACTTTATGATATTTAAAAGCAATTCTAAGAAAATCATAAACTGCCAAATTAGAATTTAACATACAGGTGTTTTAAGACTTCATAAAGGTCTCTGTAGTGCAAAATTTAGGAATTAATAAATAAATATTTTTTATTATATTTCTTGTTTGCATTTTAATTTTCATACAAATTTGCTAAGAAAGACTGCAAAGAAAAACCTGTAAGTGAAACAGTGGTTTGTAATCCACAACATCTTGGCTAATAATTCCATGGATTTTGCTTAGTTCAGTGTGATTTAAATATTTTTTAAACAAAAGATTAAAAAAAAAAAATACTTTTAAAAATAATTACTCAAAGGCATCTTTAACCTTTGGATGAGCATTGCATTATATATATGTTACTAGTCTCATAGAGTATGCCAAAACTCACTCATCAACTGATTAATGTAAAAAAATTTCAGTGTTTATATAAAATAAATAAATAAGTTCTAATTTTCTAGATTTATTTCCCTCTTTCGTCTCTGATCCAAAATGGATTCTTAAGGCCGTTCTCAAATCCAAAAGTTTTAATTTATTATTATTCGGAAATGCATGAAACGAGCAGATGTTGTTGTTCAGAAACTATGTAATCGAGCTGTTTTTTCCGTTTTTTTTTTTAACGCAATAGATCTTTCAGAAAATAGTGTCAAAGTGGACGTTTTGAACCGAATTTCCGCGCAAAAGGGGCATAATCGCTCAAAAATGGACGAAAAACATGTTTGTCACGTGATCAAAATCGATTATAACTCAATAGGTAATTTACTGATCAAAAGATGGAAAACACAGTTCAATTCCGAATCGTTTCCATGGTCAAACTTTCCAATTTTATATCTTTCCGTTAAAAAATGAATTTGTAAATGTGTTAAAACGTTTTACGCTTGTTGAGCAGATCACTTAAGAACAGCCTTAAGAAAAACAAAGAAAAAGCTTGTTTAATTAATAGTGAAAAATATTTTTTTTTAATCTGATTAGAAACTGTTTTGAATAATATAAGAAATATATCACTAGGTCATAAAAAGTGCATTTTAATGGGATAATAATAACTGATTTTCAATTATTTTAATAATTGTAGAGTTACGCACTTTCATGCATATTTCACTATTTCATGTTTTTTCCTCAAACATAATTTCAATTTGAGAATCCTCTTTGTCAAAAGAAATGTATGACCAGCTACGAGCGCTCGAGTACCACTTTATTTCCACAGTTTGGCGTCTTGTTTTTCTCTCCTGAAGAAGATTATTAAAAAAATCTCAAAACTCTCGAAGATTGTTGTTTTAATCAACTTACATTGAGGTTTATTACATAGATCTGTTAGAACAAGGAACTTTTGTAAAACGTTTCTTTCTTTCTTAAGATAATGAATATTTCAAAAAGCATAATGTCTAATAATAATAATAATATAACAGTAACAGTGGTGGGTGGGATTGAAATAATTTAACCGCGGTTCGCTCTCTTAATGGCCGTTTTGAGTATAAAAACGGGAAAGAAAAATCACGTGCTACATATAGATTATCGGATTTTCTCCAACACTGTGATATATATGTAAAGCTGCATATTTTATGCTTATTTCGGTTTAATAGATTTATGTTAACCATCCGCCTACCAGAGGGGTTCAATGGCCCCGGCAGGTACATTTATAATGACATTTCTAATTTATTTTAAAAACTGAAATTCCTGTAAATATGGGGTTTTTTTTCTGGGATGTTCTATTCTTTTGAGTAGAACATTCCAGAAAAAGTCACATATTTACAAAATTTTCATTTTTTTAAATGTGAAAAATCAATTTGAATGTACCTATCAGGTCTGTTGCACCGGTCTGGTATGCGGAAGGTTAACCCATTAAGGACCAGCATGTTTTACAGTAATTTTATTCAGTTCGCGCCATTTTTTGTTAAACCCTTACTTTTACTTTATGAATCACTGAAATGTGTTAATTAAATAAGGCACATTTTACTTTTCTCTTTTGCTGGTATCAAAAAAATTTAAAAATTCACAAATATAATATTGCGAAAACGCAACGTCAGTCTTCAATGGGTTAATATTGCATTTAAAAAGTTTTACAATATACGAATTTAATTATTGGTTTCCGAAGAATGCAAGTTGTGATTTTGTACAGTTTTTTCATTTGTTATTTTATTTCTATTTCTTGCTAAATAATTAGAATTTAAATAACTGTGACTTTGTTTTAATTCAACGTAAAATAAAAGCAAAAAAAAAATCGTTTATCGTTATAATTTCTTATAATAATTCAGATTTCTAGATCGTTATTGATACTCGCAAATCCCGAAATCAATGCCACGATTAATGCCTGTTACTGTGGTGATGGATAATACATATCTGAGTTTAATTTCGATCAAAGCAAGGCTTCCTTCAAGCCAAACTAAATTTAATGTTTCAAGCCTAATACCAAACTTCCGTTTTTATTGAGGTAAAACTTACTGCAAATGCGATACTAAATTTTATGTATTTTCCTTTCTTATTGTTATTCTTTTCACTTAGAAGATTTATTTATTTATTTTCATTTTTTTTAAATTACATAAAGTTTTCTGAAAAGTTAGAATTTAACAAAATGTTTTATCTATTTTAAATAGTTTTGACAATAAAAAGTTTAACTCCGAATAAAAAATAGTCAAATTCTCAAAAAATTAAGGTTGGTATTATCTAACACGTTTACAACATATGTATTTTATTCAACGGCCGAAACATCGTCAAAAGGATAGTTCTTTATACAGTACTACACTCTGTAATAATAATGGACATACTTTTAATTTGTTTAATTTAATTAAACCAATAAACCGTTTTTCAGTTAAAATGTTAGCAAATTTCAAATTTAAAGAAATAGAACTTTGAAGTTTAGTGAATCACTATATCTTTTGGCGGAGATAATATGTACTATATATGTATAAAATCATATATATTACTATATATATGCATATTATAATATTAATATATATAATATTATTTTATAAATATCACTAGCCATAGCCATGCTGCTAATGAATCTGTTTACAAATCATCTGAAGGAACTTTTACCCTTTCGTGTAACACAAGTGTTCCATGACTTCATGAGTTATGAAGCTCCAAAGATCCCAATCCAAACAAACATATTAGCATCGCAATTCACTCACATCGAACTGGGGTTCAGTATAAGTGGAGAGAGGATGACGGCGGATGAGGGTGTGAAATTAGAGAAATTTCTGTAGGTTCTCGTGAAATTGGAGATTCAAAAAGAGCTGTAAGTTTATTGAAATTCTACGTAGTTAACAGCAGTTTACAAATAGCGATGTTATGGTATAAGACAAGACATACATCAGTCACTCAGGAAAGACAGTGTGCAAAAACGTGCTTTACTTTTTAACCCTTTCCAATAAAGTTAGTGTTTATGAATGCGGTTTGTCTGTCCGTATGACCGCCTGTTCACGCTCTAAGGCAAGTCACACACTAAGGCGACACATAAGACATGTCGCTTGAATTCGCTAGAAAAACTGGTTTAGAACAAGTTTGTAACAACTTCGTTCTTTGTTTCGACCGGTTTTTGCACTTCATGTTGCGCTTTATGTCGTTCTGTCGTTTCAGTGTGTGATATACCTAACTCCCTTAAATATACTCGGATTCCCATGCAATTGATATATGTTAATGATGTTTACCATGGGATGTTTGGTATTCAATATGAAGAGTGTAGCATTAATAGTTCATTTACAGAGGCACTCAAAAGTATTTCGTTACATTATGGTCAACGGGAAAAAGTCGTTTGCAGTGCATTTTAATGACATTAAGCTATTTCAAATGCACTCAAATTGATATATATCACTGAATTGTACTACAAGATGATTGCTATAGAATAGGATGTTCCACTTCTGAACCAGATCCTGAAGGCAGTGATAATAATGTTGATGAATTATGCAAATATCCTGTGTGCGTAAAGTTAGGGAACTGAGGAGAAAGACGATAAATGGGATAAAGTTATTGAAAGTACGGACACTGGAACAAAACGAACAAAAATGTAATCTATTTTAACAAGTTACATATCCAAACCAGTAGGGCCATCCAAATGAAAAATGAGATTCAGAATGAAAAATGAAATTAGGATTACCTAGAGGTAGATTTTGAAGAGGAATCTATGAGACTAAAAATTCCTAGACCCCGGTGACAAATATCAGAGCAATAATAAAATTTCCTATACAGGATGTCCACTCTCAACGATGTCCAATGGCTAATTCCTAAACCTTTAGTCATAGCCATATAGTTCCAATTAAAAAAAATGTTTTAAATGGGGACAAAGAAGTATTTGAAAAGTGATTTGGGTCAATAGAATCATTTCTTGAAAAATTATGAAATTTAATTTTTTATACGGTCCCCCGGTCCTTCAAGTTATAGTTAGTAAAACTTTCCTATTAACTATAGTATAACTTACAAGTAAGACAAATAAAAGTCCTATTATTCTAAGATTAAAACTGACTGAAGTAATGGCTGTTTAAAGTTGGAGCACATTTTTTGCTGCAAAATAGGGGTCATTTACAAATTTACTAGAAATATAAATAATCTTCAGGTATATAAAAAAGAAATAGTTGATAGTAAAATTAACATTCCATTATAAATTTGAAATCTATAATCATTCTGAAATATTAATGCAAAATATACAGCTTGTACTAAACATATAACAGGGAAAAAATAATAGAATTTTCGTTAAATAAAATGTTGAAAAGCAACAGCCTCGATTCTTTGCAAAATGACACATATTTTGAAATGTTATTAGATTACACTAGGATGCAAATTTGTGTTGTGTCATGTGTTTTAGCTTTTGATAATTAGTTCTTACGTATTTTGTAGCACTGAATCCAAAAATGGCCTTCATTTTTTATCACAAAGTACAGATTTTTTGCAAATCGTAAATTTGAAATCTAAAAAGTGAAAAATTTACGGAAATCTGAGAGTATAAAATAGACGTGATTGTTATTTCTTTAACTTTTGATAATTGATTTTTATCTATTTTTTACTATTGAATCCGAAAATGACCTTCATTTTTAACCATCACGTCAGGATTTTTCGCAAATTGTAAATTTCAAAGTTTAAAAGTTCAAAGTCTTAATTGAACCTCTTCCCTTCCCACATCATTGGATCACCGAGCTGTTTAGCTGTAAGAATCCCAGTATAAGCCAAAAATTGAATAAATTCTTGAATTAAATTAAATTAAATTGAATAAAAGAAGTTTTACATCCATTTTATAGTATCAGATTTTCGCTATTTTTTAACTTTGAAATTTACCATTTGCAAAAAAGTCTAACATGATGGTTAAATATGAAGGTATTTTTTACATTCAGGGCTAAAAAGCACATACAAATCAATCGTAAAAGTTAAAAAATGCAACCATCGACTCTTTTTTACAGTTTTAGCTATTTTTTCAATTTTGAAATTTACTATTTGCAAAGAATCCTGACATGATGGTTAAAAATGAAGATAATTTTCGGATTCAGCGCTAAAAATACATAAAAATCATAATTTTAAAAATACATAATTTAAAAAATAAAAAAACACAACCATCGCAGTCTTGTGTTATCTAATTTAAAACTTTTTAGTAAACTTGTTGGCAGTAATCTATCCGAAATTTTTTGTGTTACCCTGTAAAATAAGTTCATAATGGTAAGCACTGAAATTCATAATAATATTACATTGTCATCTGATTTACGTCAATATGTAAAATTTAACCTCGATCGCATATTTTAAAGTAAGTTGAATTTCAAGTACAAATTTTGAACTGGAAAGACATACATACGATCGTTTCAAGTTAACCCATTACCCGCTGATGTCGCGTTCACGCAACGGTCAAAACAATTGCGCATGCTTAAATTAATTACTTTGTTACCACTATTTTAGAATTTAAAAAATTGCCTTATTTATTGGCAGAAATTTTGATATTTTAATAAAGCGAAAATTACCTTTCTGAATTTGTGGTGACAAGCGACTTTCAACAAGAAATTTTAAAATTCCTACTTTATAGTTTTAGTGGTTAATAGGTTAAATAAAAGCTTATAAAAATAGCATAATTTTTGTTAAAAAAATCATGAAAAGAAACAGCTTCAAATACTTACAAAAATCTGTCGTAATACGATTTCTTTCAAATCGCAGCTACACATGAAATAAATCCTTCAAATACTTTAAGCATTTTGTTTACGAAGCATGGCTAAACTCATGTGTATTGGGATGCAGAAAAGTGGCATAAGTCTTGCAGTTCAACGTTTCGTATAACTTCATGAATTTTAGTGTTAGATGAATGGGACTTTTTTTGTCTTTCTTTTAAGAGAACAGGAAATTTTTACTAAATATCACTTATAGGGCCGGGGGACCGTATAAAAAATTAAATTTCGTAACTTTTTTAGAAATATTTTTATTGATCTAAATTACTTTCAGAATAATTTTTTACCTTATTTAAAACATTTTTGTAATTGGAATTATAGGTCTATGACTAACGGTTTAGGAATTAGCCATTGAACATCGTTGAGAGTAAAGACACACTGTATAAAATAATAATATAAATGGACGGTCATTTGACGACTTATTTTCAAGAGAAACCAATGATTACACTGAAAATCGAATAGACCTTGCACCGCCCTTAAATTTCCAAGAGGATTTATGTTTTATACCATAAATCATAAAGTTAGAAAGAACTGCAAATTAATTGCACACCCCGATCAATGAAATGAACTCTTAAAAACAAAATCATATGTCCAAAACATTACAAAATTAAGCCGACTGGATGCGTAAGAAAATGGATGGGTACATAAGAAAATAAATTAGTAAAAAATATTATGGATTGCATGTAGTTCTCTTTATCTCGGAAGTGTTTTTTCTCCCTTGGAAGTGTTTTTTTCCCCTTGGAATCCTTTATTTTTCAAAATCGTTCATTTTTTTCGGAATCGTTCATTTTTTTCGGAATCGTTCCTTTTTTCTCGGAATCGTTTCTTTTTCTCGGATTCGTTCCTTTTTTTCGGAACGATTCCAAAATGAACGACTCCGAAGAACTCGTTCATTTCGGTGAACGATTCCGGCTGGAACGATTCCTTAAAAGGAACGATGTTGCCCATCTCTACTATATAGTATATATATATGTAAAAAAGTATATGTATTTCTTAAAAAAAAGAAGAAAACAGTTTTTCAGTTTGAAGTTGAAGCAGAACATTTTAAAAGATTTTGCAGATAGAATAAAAATTTGTGAAAAGCTGAGACACACAACTTTATAGGATTATGTTTCTAGATTAAAAACTGAGCTAGTTTGCTATCTAAGTAAACTATATCGATTAAAAATGGTCCAACCTTTTCCCTCACTAATCATGCATGATAGAAATTTTTTTTGTCTATTTTAAAAACTTAAAATCACTCTTACAGAATTGACAGTTTTCCGATTTAGAAGGGTTATTTCTTATTTGCTGTAGATTTCTCCTGATTTTTTGTTTTAACACCAATCCTCTCCTGATAGTCTAGTGTTTGAAATCTTTCATTCACTCTGGGTCCATGATGATGCATTATAGCACATCATTGACTCCAATATTTTGCCTATTTTGGGTCCTTCAGACAAGAATTTTTTTGAACAAACAACTTACTATACCACTCTGCTGTCAACAACTTCAACATCAGTACACATTGGCAGGACTTTTTTTGCAACATGATAAATGGGTGTATTTCAGTCAACCAAAACTGATTTCCTCTAATTTTAAATTGCTAAAAAAGGTTTAAGACTAATAATAGAATATACCTGTAATTTTCTTTTGAAAGAACAATGCCAATTTTCATCAAAATTACCTAATTATACTTCCAAGGAGTACTTTTCAGATTTGAAACTGTTAAAGAAATACTTCTGCTTAATTTTTTTAACATCTGGATGGTCACCTGATCTGAGTTATACACAATATGTGTTTTCTGTTGTATTTCTCGACCACTTGGGAGAAGAGAATGGCTTGTCTACACATCTTCCTGACTTGTGTGGTCTTCCATTCCAGTAGTATGATGACCTTTGTCATGTACTCATGTTGCTAAAATCTATCTATATGTGCCTATCAAATACCTAGCAACCTAATTTGTAAGTGTTTTTGTTTTTTCAGATTTTATTGCATATTTTTTTTTTTTTTTACAATAATTTTTACTGTTGTAATGTTAATTTATAAAATACAAGAACTGGATCTCACAGATAAGATCTAATAAGTTCTTTTATGGAAAATCCGCAAGAGAAAAGTAAAAATTTCTACTATTGATTATAAACAGGGCTGCGGAGTCAGTGGGGGAAAATGTCCGACTCCGACTCTTTTGCTCAAAAATAGGCCTGACTCCGACTCCACGACTCTGCAGCCCTGATTGTAAAAGTTTTTTTTACATCTAAATGTTCACAAATTTTAATTATTTTTATAAAATTAACAAATAAGTAGATTTTATGATTTTAAGATTAAGATTTATGTATTTTATGCATTTTTTTGTTAGTTGAAGTTTTTAACATTTTTAAACAAAACTACTACTACTACATGCAGGGGCGTCGCCATGGGGGGGGAGCCTCCCCCCCCCAATATATGTGAAGTTGGGAAATTTGAGCTTAGAGTTGGGAAATTCTAGATTTTTGAGACATTTTCTTTTTTAAAAGTAATAGTAAAAAAATTACGAAATTTTTATTGTTTTGGTGATTATTTTGAGTACTGCAACAGTAAACAAGTAAAATTATGAAAAGAAATACAAAAAGAAATCAGCCACACTCAATCTATCATTGTATTTTTCAGTTCTACAAAAATATTGTACATCTACCAGACTTAAATTTCTCTACTCTTGTTCATCAATAACTGACTAACCTGTTCCTTTATTTCCTCCAAAACTTTGTTCCTTTCTCAAAAATTTCACCCTACCTCCCCTTCTCCTCCCAAAAGAGAATCCAGCTATTTTAATCCAAAGGGATTGCAGCTTCTTTTGAAAATTGGAGATCACTTGTAGCAAAACAGAAAGGAATGTAGTCACCTGCTTGAAACACAGCTATGGGCAAGAAGATTTGATGAGTTTTCACAACTTTTTTGACTAATTTTGCGATTTTTGGACAATATTTTACTCATTCTCGTGATTTTTTTGCTGCAAAAATTAGTTAACCCTTCGCTATCAAGTAAAAAGCGTTATATGAGCAAATGCGGATATAAGAAGTCGTTAGTTCAGATAAATTTGTCACATTTTACTTTTATTTGTGTGCGGAAATATATATCAGTCCTGTTCGTTTATATTCATATGTGTTTATAAAATTTTAAACCAAAAGTCCAGTGTTCTGTGTTTAAAGCTGTTCAAAAAAGTTACTATAAATCTCAGCACGAAGAAACCCTTCATAATAGGAAAAGAGTTTTCGTGCAAGATTTTGGAGCATCTAAAAATCCATTCGAGGATGAAAAAGGTAAAAAATGGACGATTTTAATTTGGAACAGAAATATGACCATGAAAGCAGTCCATCAACTGAAGAAAAAAATCGACATAACACTGACACGTTGCACTTGAATAAAATTTCGAAGAAATAAAGATTTCCTTACAACCAATCTCACAAACAATTAATATTAGGATGTGACTGGAGAAGCTGAGTTCTGAAAGCACCGTAGGAAAACGGTTTCACCAAAGGCAACTGATAAAAATAATAGCATGAGAAACCGGATGTATATGACTTGCAGAGTCAAATGGAAATAAACCAAATCCCAACTCACTTAACAAACCTTTTACTCATGCCATGAAATTCAAAGACTATTTGGGTCACGCAGTCAAACTATATACTCGTACCTTAACATTCACAGCAGCTTATCTTTATGGCGTTGCATCTAATGAAAGAATCTTTAGTCAAATAAAAATTTAAAATATATATATTGCAAGCTACAATGAGGGATGACAGACTTGACAGCCTAATGCTTTTAAAATATGAAATTGAAATAGGGGAATTTTATAATAGGGAATTTTATTAAACTAAGCGATGTTATTAACAGGTGGGCTTCTTTGAAGACTACAAGAATTAA
This sequence comes from Maratus speciosus, assembly GCA_963932465.1. Lineage (NCBI taxonomy): Eukaryota > Metazoa > Arthropoda > Arachnida > Araneae > Salticidae > Maratus > Maratus speciosus. The sequence continues at coordinate 198,448,742 of OZ010789.1, forward strand.
TATTAAGTGAAAACTAGTCGGATGTGCCAATCCCAAAATTTTCTTCTACTCCATACATGTTAATTCCTCAAAATTTGCAATCACAGTGCCAAAATTAAATGACAATTCTTTGCCTATAATAAAAAACTCTAAAGGTATAGATTTGTTGAATTGTGTGCATTTAAAAAGGAGATATAAGCATAGCATCTTTCAAACAAATCATTGAATTTTGGCATCCAGTCTCTTAGATGTCTGCAATAAAAATTCCTTACTCAAAGTGCACAAAAGTGATAGCTTTGGACAGTATAGACCCAAGCCTAATGAAGATCTATTTATGTGGAAGTGCTACTTATGTGGAATATGAAGTTTGACTAAATTCCGTGCATTAGTTTTTGAGATACAGCTATCGCAAAATCGTGGAAAATGCTGCATAGCAGCGCCACCTGCTATATGATAGACATAAAAAGCTAATCTGCATCAAATTATGTCAAGGTTTAACAGAATATGACGTTTGATCAAATTCCGTGCAATAGTTTTTGAGATATATTTATCGCTAAAATCATGTAAATCGTGAAAAATGCCACATAGCAGTGCCAGCTGTTGGACAATTTACACCAAAATCAAATCAGCACCGATTTTTATCAAGGTACAGTCAAACCCCGTTAACACGAATTGTTTCTGATTGCCTCGTCCAGTTGTATGTAATGTAGATAAGTTCTGATAACACGAACTACTTTTAATACGAACAAAAAAAGTTTTCCCTTGAGTGTTCGCGTTAACGAGGTTCGACTGTATAAGTGAGTCTCTAAAGTTTTATTAAATTTTGTGCATTAGTTTTTGTGTTAGAGCGCCCACAAAATTTGTATCATAGATAGACAGACAGATATTTTCTAAAAACAGTCGAATCGTGTTCAGGACTTACTAAAACGTATAAATCAGTCTAAAACCAGAAGTCGAATTTTTTCACGAATCCAATACTTTCTTCTTGTAAAGATAGAAGAAAGTAAAAAGCGTATTTATTTTTTTAGTAAACAAACCCATAATTAGAATTTTTATCTTTTCAGTTTCAGAATTTTTCTTTGGAAAGGAATTTTTTATGCAAAAGTATCATTATAATTATTACACACGTTGTGCTTATCATTTTAGTCGAAAATTGGAGCAATTTGTTTCAAGTTGGGAAATTTTCGAATTCTCCCCCCCGAAAAAATATCTGTGGCTACGCCCCTGACTACATGAATATTAAAGAGTTTTGCATTAATTTCTGCAGTTTAGAACGTGAATTTCTATTAAAACTTCTGGTTTCACATGCTGATTAATTTATATGGAATTTTTAATTTTTTTCAATCTTTCCCTACTTTATTTAAATATTAAATCAGTTATAAAAATTATAAACACAATAACTCTCAATACATAAATACTAAAGCATATAGAAATAGCGATGGTGACTTTAAATATTTCTCAGTAATTAGATTAACTTGAGTCCTCCAACTTAGCACAAATGTTCCCAAAATCTGCAAAGTCTCAAATTAGTGTAGTATCATTTTCTAACAAGAAAAAAAGAGGTTTTTGTGATATGTTGTATAGTGAAAAAAGGTATATTTCCTCAGTCCAAAACTCTCAAACTTTGCATATCAATTTTTTATGAAATTTCTATTTTTAGAAAAAAGGCATTAAATGGCTTATTCTTTCGAGACGAGAATTTTGTCAGTATTTTTGATGAATAAATCAATTTGGGGAAGTGTGTCTCACATATACTTAGCAGCATTTCATTTGACTCTATAAGTAGTGACCTTTGGAGTGTTAAAGCATCATTAAAATGAAATTGATTTCCATGTTTATTTTTAAAAGTTTAACACAATATACGGCCATTAATCACCAGACACTTTCAATTTTAGACATTTTGTTGAATAGTTAAAGATATATTTGTCAGATTTTTCTGGAACTTCAGGATTATGAAGAATGTTTGACTTCATATTTATCAACAGCGATTTGATCAAAAGGACAATTAGAGGGTCAACAAAGAATCAAAGAAAAATAATGTTTGGGATCACCCTGTAAAATAAAATGCCCGAAATGATTTATCACTATACCTTACGAATCTATGGATATTGTACAATATATGTATTCATTTGTAGGAGAATAGAACATATATTCATGGAGATATATCGATTTTTTTTAAAAAGTTAAAAAAACTATTGCATATTTTTTGCTTATATCATGCAGGATTTTTTACAAAATTTAATGCCAGTTTCATAAAATTTGACAAAATGTATTAGAAATAATATGGTGTAATTGGAATGTAAATGTATGAAATATTTGATGAAATGTGAGCAGTTGTATGAAATATTTTTTTATCTGCGCATGCACGCACGATAAAAATATTCTTTTTCATGATTTGATAATCGACTCTATGGAGCAACTCTTAAAAAAAAGCCAGTCAGATATCGTGAAAATTCAGAAAAATATCGGCAATAGGCTAGGATGATTTTTAGTTGTTCCCTAACTACTAGATTACAAATGTTATTGTGCAAATAACAATTTTCATAAGTGCTGTATGTACACATAATTTTGCAAACACCACAGAATTATTATGCTGTACAAGATAATTAAGTAATAAAATTCTGTAATAATGAAATTATGTTAAATGTAGTATAGTTTTAATTAAGAAAATATGTAGTTAATGTGTAGTAAACATTCATTTATTTTTCTTTATAAAAATGGATCTTTTCTTTAATTAGCTCTGTGTTTGGTAAATTTTCTTTTTTGTTTATGTTGTATCGGAATATAATTTTTAACAAATTATCAATTTAGATGGTCTGTGAAACCAGGAGTTCCAAATCTTGGAAATGAAAACTCAACTGTTGAAGAAGTAGATGATTTCTACAGTTTCTGGTAAGTACTTTTTAAAATTATATTACTACTAGGGTGTAAAAAAATCATGATTAAAAAAAAAAAAAATAAATCTGATTTTTTTGATTTAAATCAGATTTTTGATTTTTTTCCCAGCATTCAAATACGGAATAGCTACCAAGAGTTTTAGGTTTCCAAAACAATTAAACCACTAATTGCTAACATAATCTATGTTTTTACACTTTAATTAATAAAATTATAATTATATAAGTAGTAATTACAGAAATTATAAAAACTGCAAATTAGTAGTTTCATTAGGTAGTATCATACAATAATGTTATATACATTAATATTGTAATAATTATGTAAAACTTTATAAATACTAGTGATATTTAACATTTATTAAAATTATTAACAGCATTTTATATTAAATAATTAACACTGCTTCAAATTAATAATTATTAAAATGATAATAATGTAGTATTCATTTTAGAAAGGTAAAAAGGATAGGGTGCTAGTTCCAAAAAAGGGTACTATTTCATGAGGAAATATATTAGTAATGTGTTTAGTAATGATATAAAGGGGGAAAAAAGAATAATTTTTAGTATGATGAATAAAGTGTCCTTAATTTTTAATAATTTTATGAATAAGAAATTGAAAAATACAATTAAATAACATATTTTAATAATATCCGGTATTTTCTAAAGAAATAAAGTTCTGTGTTTTTGCGAGATCTTGGCCACATGAATTCAGAAATACTGTTCAATGGGGAAGTTTTTTACAAGAAATCTCTGGCTTCAACTACAGGTGAATTTCAACTATATTTTTTAAGGCACGGTGCATTTTGCCAATTTCAAAAGGGGCGTGGAGCGGCACCATTTAAAAAAGTCCTAGAAGGAATAGTATAAGTAATTACAGGATTAATAAAAACTGCAAATAAGTAATTCATTAGTTAGTAACACAAATAACAAAACTAACAAATATTATTTGCAGCTCGTTTTGCATTTGTATTTAGGAAAATTACTGTAAACCACCAAAATCTAAACTTACACACATGTATGTGTATGATAACCAAAATAATTATGAAAATGAGTTAAACCCATTCGTATAGGATAAATCTAAGTTAGACACTTATATCTGAAATCCTCAAAATATTTAAGTAACAGCATTATTACCTCTCAGTGTGGATTATTAGCTTTCAATGGTTCTTTTTTTTTTTTTTTTTTTTTTTTTTTTTTCTTTTAGAAAAATTTTGCTGCTTTTTCAATACCTAATCATTATTTTTTATTTAGTATTGTGTGAATTAGAAAGTTAAAAACATTTATTAAACCTATACCGAAGAAGTTCTTGCTGAGCTTAGCATTTTTATACCAATTATTTCTTTTTCTCTTATGCATTCATTTACAATTGAGCTTTGAAAAGATGTCATTCTTTCATTCTTCTTTAACTTGAGATTGCTATTAATTACTATTTATTCTTTTACTTGTATAAATGTATTACACTTGCTATGTGTAATTTTATATAAAATAATGCATAAATTGATTACCTAAAGGAATTTATGACATTGCAAATTATATTAGATTTAAATATCATTTTTAAATTAAACTGTTTTAATTTGGATAAAAACTTAAAAACAATGCTTTTTATAAACTCAACTGTTTTTAATTTTTTACAATACTCATGAATTAAGCTTAGAAACAATTATTTAAAGCTCTTTTTTTGTTTATTCATAAGTCAAAATACCTGTAGAAACTTTCAAATTATGTTTATGTTAGATTTTAATAAATTTTTTGACAATTTAAACATTTAGAAATTTTTTTATTTAAATCAATGATTTAAAAAAAAAAATCGGTTGATTAAAATCATGATTTTAATCACGGATTTAAATCAACTGATTAAAATCGTTAACACCCTAATTACTACATAAAAAATTACAAAAAAAAAAAAAAAAAAAAATTACAGAAAAAAAAAAAAATTGTAATTTTTTTTTAAGGCAAAAAAGCTTTTAAATTTTTTCAAGCTGAACCCACTTTGGCTAGAGCTATTTTTTTTCTTTTAATACTTACTTCAGTTTCTTTTTACAAAATTAAACTAAGCAAGAAAGCATAAATTGCTTTTAATGCATTAAAGGAACTAAAATTGGCTTTTATTTTATGAATTTTGTGGGGAAATGTTTGGGCTTCTGTTTTGTTTCTAAATATCATTCATTGAAATATTCCAATATTTGTGAAACTTATTTATAGAAATAAATTAATAAAAGTAAATTGTTTATTTAATAATATATATATATATATGTGTGTGTGTGTGCGTGTTTGTATTAATTTAATGAAAAACTTCCAATATACAAAGTATTGAGATTCAGATTTTTTTGTTGATGTAATTTTTATTTAGTGATTTAGTCATTGAATTTATCATTGTTTGTTATTTAGCAGCTTGTGCACAGCTTCTCATAATTGGATTCTAACTTTTCTTTTTAGTTGAAACATAATTTATAAGATTATAAATTATAGTTTCCTTAAAAAGAGCATGAGTATTTTATGGTTATTTCCAATTTCCAGTTACATTTTCTCAACCACTTCAATGATAACAAAAGATTAATTAGATAACTGAGAAATATTATAGATCTAGTTAAATGTCACTTGCACTAAAATGTTCTGTCAATTGTGCATTGCAAAAATTAACAAACTTATTAATTAGATTGTAAACCTTCAATATGTCAGATGAAAATCTATATATATATATAAGCCGTTCTCTGTATGTATGTCCTTTATACAAATCGTCAATTTTTGACCGATTTGCACAAAACTTGATGTACATATGGTATCGTATAACATGGAAAAGATCGCTGTCTACTTTAAAAAATCATCAGACCACCATTTATCCCTTTTTTCTACCACCTGCCATAATTTAACGTTATAGAAATATATCTTTTTAAATTTTCTAGTTCAATCGTTTCTTTCCTGTTGCCACACCTTAAAAAATGACACAATAATCTATGTATATAAAAAACATTCTCTGAGTATATGTTCTTTATACAAATTTTCAATTTTTGCCCGAAACTGGTTGTACATACATTTCAGAATGTGGAAAAGATCGCTGTCTGTTTTAAAAAATCATCAGACTGCTATTTATCCCTTTTGTCTACCACCTTCCATAATTTAACATTATAGAAATATCTCTTTTTAAATTTTCTAATTCAATCGTTTCTTTCCTGTTGCCACACCCTAAAAATGACACAATAATGTGAAAAAAATAATGATAACATGTGTATTTTGTTTTTATTTGCCTATAAAAATTCAGATTTTTTTGCTATATTTTTGTATTATTTTATATATAAAATAAAAACTAACTATCGATATAAGAGCGGTTAAATGACGTAGCACTTTAATTTGAATGTTTTTTAAATTAAAACATTTGCTTTAACACAGGCATTTTAATTTCAAGAAAACAATTTAGGAAAATATAATAATAAAAAAAATCGTTTTGCTAGATATGACGTCAATTTCTGTTTAACTGACATCATTTTCTAATAATGTTTTATTCTGAAGAGAGACTCTTGATCTTCTGAAATTAATCATTATTATCATCTATAAAGTGAAAGATATATTTTTAAGCCACACGAATTTAAAATTTCAGTAAATGCTAGGTCATTTGGTTGTATTTATTGCTTTTTTCCACATATTGTCAGAGAAATCGTATGCTTCAGTTATACTTTCTGAAGAAAACAAGCATTCTGGTTTTAAAAGCTGAAACACTTTACTATAATTACGTCAAACTGACATGATTTTTCGTGAAATTCAATTTTACGAGATTTAAAATTAAGTTTAAAAAAAATTGAGTCTTTTCATAAACATCAGTTTAAGCATTATTGTATATTAATATTCTGTAATCGAATTTTGTGTCAAGAATTCGCTAAAAACATGAATGGCATTATACTTTTGTAAGCAATAGGTTCCATAAAAAGTATCAGTCACTTTTGTTAAAGTACGCCAAGTAGCGGGCAGCCTGATTATCGAAGATTAACCCATATGCACTTACAAAGATAAAAATAGTTCAGCACTTTTTTTTTTTGTTGTTGTTTATTATTCAATAGCAAAATTAGAAGTTAGCCAAAAAAAAAAAAAAATCCCTCAAGATTAATAGGTATGTAATTGAACTACTGAATTTTTCATATTTAACATAAATCTTTAATGATAAGTGATTTGAATAGACGTAGAAACTTAATTTAAATATATTTTAAAATTAAAACATTTACTATAACATAGGCATTTCTATTTCATGAAAAAATATCGGGAAACAATTTGCTAAATATGGTGCCTCTTTCTATAAATATGTTGTCACTTTCAATAAATATGATGTGAAACTGATTTTAAAAAACGGTTGCTATGTTTTCTTTCTTATTTTGTTGGCATGCTATATCTTTAATTATATCATTTAAATAAGTGTTTTAGTCCCATAAATGCAATGATAACATTCTGCGATTTATATTAACCTTCCAATACATTCGTGGCATACTGCATACTCCAGAAAAGCTCTTTGGTATGTATGGTTTGTATTTTGTTACCGATAAATTCAAATAAAAATCGTCATATTATTTAACTGCAGGCATTTGTTACAAATTCTACGATGATATAATTTGAAGGTTACTTTTCGAAAAACTGTGGTGGCAAATGTAAATACCGTACATATTGCGGATATCATATACCAGAGTTGGCGAACCTATGGCACACGTGCCAGAGCTGACATGTAAGACAATTTCTCTGGCACGTGAAAAAATAAATTTTATTATAAAATTTAATTTCTATTATAATCAATTAAATTTTGTTACATATGAACAGACTGAGACTATCACAAATAATGCCATTATTTTTGCATGAATTAACGCATGAAAATAATTTCCTTTTCTTGTTATATTATGCAGCATTTTCGACAGGTAGTTTGCCTTTTTGTCTGATTTTATAAAGCTATATTACCCAAATAATTTTTTTAGATGGAAAATGGAACCAATTTATATGCATATTTATAAAACTATCAAAATACCGGGTGTCCTAAAAAGGACTGACTGATTTTAAAATTCAATAACTTGCAAACGGTGACAGATATTTAAAAAATTCTTGCAGGAGGATTATGCATAAGCTCAAGTTTTTTTACAGTGATTTTCAATTTTAGTTTGAATTACAAACAATAGATGGCACTGCGATATATAGACGCTAAATTCAGGCTCGGTTTTTGGCACTTCGGGACCCACTCAATACATTTTAATCTCCTTTTTCCGCATGGAGGAAGAGAAAGGCCAAAAAATTGAGCCTGTATTAAGCGCCTATTGCTTACAGTGCCATCTATTGATTGTAATTCGAACTTAAATCGAAAATCTGTAAAAAATCTTTTGACCTCATGCATAACCCTCCTGCATGAATTTATCTGTCACCGTTTGCAAGTTATTGAATTTTAAAATCAGTCAGTCCTTTTTAGGACACCCAGTATGAATCAAGTATAAAGCAATCTCCATTGAACATATCACAGCAAAAATCTCATCAATAATTTGTTATATTGTTTAATGCAACTTGATAATTATAAATAGATGTTTGCATTAATAATAAGGTCAAAAATTTCTAAAATGAAATTTCGTATTTTTATTCACAGTGAAAATGGTTACATAAAATAATCATATTTGCGAATAAAAATTTTATTAATTTAATGGCTTATTGCAATATACAGAGAAATAGCCGTTTGATTTTTAATATTTTTTAATTATTACAGGATTACTGTAATGCATGAAAATAACTAATTCTTTAACTAGTGTTTTCTATAAACATCGTACTTTCTAAATTATTTTATGTGAAAGTGAGGCACGTTGAACTATTGTTAGATATTGTTGGTAAATTTTTGGCATGCACACGCAACAAAAGTTCGCCGATCCTGTTGTATACTCTGCACGTGTGTTCTAGGGTTAAATACGATTACATAAAATATGTTTTTTTCTACGATTTATATGAAATAGAAAATGAAACATAGCAAATGTTTTCTAAAAGTTAGTTTTTTTTTTTTTAAAGAAAGCTTCAAGACTGGCATCAGGACTAAAGACTTCTGGAATTTGATGCCATTATCAGGTTATTCGCTATAGATTTTGTTTTTATGAATCAATGGTTTTGTTTAAAAATAACCAGCAATCCACCCTGGAATATCCGTGGTTAAAGATGATCCACACACCGTTTACAGAATAGAAAAAATATATCATTTTTAATTTAAAATAGTAAAAGATTTTTTTACATTTACTATATTTTTTAGAATCCCCAATAGCTATATCAAAAGGCATTTTTGGTACTTTCGTTCTAACAAGCGGTCAATTATGATTTTTTAAAAAAATTATAGCAACTTTCATTAATGTGATAATTTTGAATAGTTCGATTTGAAATCTGTTAAATCCGTATTTTATTTTTTATAAGGTTTTCATTTCAACTGCCGATTTAGTTGTGGAATATTGCGCGATTAAAAACCCAAATTATGAATTATTTACATTGTTTTAGGAGCTATCAGATTCATCTTTTGTTTGTAATTGGGTTGCACGAATATTTAAAAATATTCTTGTTTAAAAATTACTATAAAATACTTAAAAAAGTAGTAAATTGAGAATCAGTTTTCAAACAAATGGCATTGAATGTACTTTTTGTTTTCCATTAGACGTTGAAAAAATCGAATGTGTGATGTTTAGAGGTTAAACAAATTGCAGTAAAGGCAAAATTTACAGGTTAGGTCATTCATTGCCACCAAAAATATGATGCAAGCATTACTCATGGACATGTCGTTTCCTTATAATATTGCATTCAGAGCAAATGTGTTCATTCATTTTGGGTTGCAAATTTAAAAAGATCCATACTTGAAAATAAATTTAAAATTCATTAAATTCAAAAAACTATATCTCAGTTTTGTGATTTTTAGTGATTAGTGTTAAAATCAGAAACAATTAAAATCTGAAAATTGAGATATAATTTTCAAATAAATTTCATTTGAAAGTAATTTTTTCTATTCTGTATAAAAAATGAAATTGTGCATGTTTAGAAGTTAAGAAAAATTACAGTAAAGGCACAATTTATGGGTTAGGTCGTTGATACCATCAGTATGATGTCAGCGTTACTCACAAACATATTTTTAATTTATAATGTATACATATGCTATATCATCGAGAATTTTACTAAACACTACGCATATTGGTTGATTTTTTTTTTTTCCCTTCATATTATCAGGAAAGTCATATATTTTTCTGTTACACCAGCCAAGAAAAAGAACATTCTGATATTTAAAACAGGGATTTTACTATGATTGCGATACATACAATAACACCATATTTTCTGATTCTTTTTATAATGATTTGAGGGCGTGAATGCACAAATATCAGTTATTATTGCCGTATTGTTTTATTTTAATTTATTATACCCTAAAGTCTCTTCATATTTGACATGGCGGACGCCAGGTAATTCTGCTAGTATCTTATAACGTAAATTATCATGTTTGTGTCAAATATATAAAAAAAGACTTTTATTCAATTTTAGTAGGTCGAAAATATATATTTTATATATTTTTCCAATTGCATCTGTCATTAGTTTGATTTCAGACCTACATTTACATTTTGTTTCAAGTGCTGCTCATCAGAAAAGTAATTACTAAAAAATTGTAATGATGGATGTTTTCAAATTTAAATTGCTAACTGTAATTAATAGAGCATCAAATATTCATTACTCCTTTTTTTCCCCAATTGTTTCATAGGTAGTAAGAAAAGAAGTGAAGCTAAATCACTGTCGCACATTTAACATTCTATTATGACAGATATAAGTTAAATTTATTATTTTTAGAATATTTATACGATGGTCATAAAAATTTGCATGTAAACAACAATTATTTATGCATTTTTTCCCCATTGTTTTTCTATGAAATAATAGTTTAACTGATAAAATTTATCTTCATGTTACAGTACAGGACCTATTATCCGGAATTCCAAAATCCAGAAGGACCCGAAATCCAGAGAAAAAAATTGAAAATTTTTAAATTCGTAAATTTTTACTAAAATTTTGCAATTCCTGAAATTTTTCGAAAATTTTACAGATTCCTAATTTTTTTTGGTCTACTGAGTTGCATTGTGTAACCAATAAAATATGTTACATCAATGATGAGGGAACACGGTGCCCCCCCCCCCCCCCCCATGAAATTAGAAAAAAGTCTTTTTTCTGACAAATTTTAGTTTAAAATTAATTTATATTACGATTTGTTTTTTAAAAAAATCATCAGATATTTCACACCCTCCCTCTCACTTCAATAAAATATTATGGCTACACAATTGTGTTACTTGAATCAGGGGTGATTGAGTAAAAAAAAAAAAAAAAAAAAAAAAATTCTGAAATTCACAGCAAATTTTTTGAAAGTTTACAGAAGAGGGGGGGAACCTCTAATGGCACTAATTATGCGTTTTTTCCGCGATCTTTTGACGAAATTAAGGGTGTTTTTTTTTTTTTTTTTTTTTTGCAATCCTTTAAAGACATTTTTTTCGCTATCTTTTGACGAAATTTGCTTTTTTTCCCGCGATCCTTTGACGAAATTTGCATGTTTTTTCGCGATCCTTTTATGAAATTTCCTTTTTTTGCTATCTTTTGACGAGATTTGTGGGTTTTTTCGCAGTCTTTTGACACTAGATTATAGTATAGATTATATATAGTATTATAGATATTAGTATTATAGATTAGTATTATAGATTATAGATAGTTTTTTCGCGATCTTATGATGAAATTTGCCGATTTTTTCACGATCTTTTAACGAAATTGCAGGGGGCTTTTTCGATCCTTTGAAGAAATTTGTTTTTTTCACTATATTTTGACGCAATTTGCATTTTTTTTTTTTTTTTTTTTTTCTGCGGTGCTTGGAAGAAATTTGTGTTTTTTTCGCGATTCTTTAACGAAACTTACGTTTTTCCAGCAATTTTTTGACGGAATTCGAGAGGACCTGAAATCCGGAAAATTCCAAAATCCAGAAAGCTTTCGGTCCCGAGGATTCCGGATAATAGGTCCTGTACTGTACTTTCAAATTCATTTGTAAGTACCTACATATTCTTTGTTGGTAAGAAAATTTGACTGATGATATCAAAAAAGCATTATATGTTACACATTCAATAATAATTGAAAATATTTAACTGTTAGTTTTGATTTTTTTTTTTTTTTTTTTTTTTTTAATGCATCTGCTTTAAATAAACAGCTGAGGTTGTTTTTTCATTTTTCTCAGATTGTAGAAATTATTTTATTCTAAAATAAAAAGTGACTGTTTTCGTCTTATTTTGTGTCATAAATATATTTCTACAGTTTTTCTATTTTTCTTAAAATGAGTAGGGCCTCATATGCTTTATTTCTTATCTTATTATAGAATTTTAATATTTCTTTGTTTTTGTCAAAATGTGCTTTGATTTCTCAGGTATGATTTTGAATCTTGGAGGGAGTTTTCATATTTGGATGAAGAAGAAAAAGAGAAAGGAGAAAAGTGAGTTTTTTAGTTTTCATGGCCTTTATTGGTGTTTCTTTTTACAGTGGCACAACCAGGATCCTCATCTGGAACATGTTTTGAACCATTTTTACCCATAAAAGGAACAATTTCTGTGTGTTACATGTTCATAAGCTAGAGGAAATGGTCCAAAAATGGGCTAGTGTTTAACTATGGGCTGGGATTGTGCACGGTCATGGGAATAGCACCAAACAGAAAAACAAGAAGTGGGTAAAGAATGGTGAGCAGATGGTCTTGGTCCTTGACCCATATGGATTGGTACAAATTGTTTTCATCAGAAAAACCTACTTTTGAGGAACCCAGAACTTTTAAGGTTTATGGAATTTAATTTCCCTCTTCTTTAGTTCTTCAGTAAAGCAAGCGGCTTTCATTTCATCTCAAAGTAGATGTCCTGATCTTCATGTAGAGAGTCTGTTTCAAACAATTTGTTTTGTAATGGTTGTTGAACCATAAACTTGAAGTACTGAATGGTCTGAAACAGGCTACCATACAGATGATAGTGACAAGTTGAATGTTCCTCTGTAGGATAAATCTGGTGATGACAATGCAGCATGCATTTTCTGTGATGGACTCTTTTCAGATGATGTTAGAGGGCAAGTTTGGAATCAGTGCTATGAGTGGAGATTGGGCACACTCCAAATATGCTGGAATGGAAAAAGAGGTATACATCTGTGACTTCTGTAGGTAAAAAATGAAGAAAATGCTTTTTTTTTTTTTTTTTTTTTTTTTACAAGTTTCAAGATAGTAGTTTAATAGGTTTTTGAACAAAATTTGGTGTTTATGATTTATTACGAGATAAATTACTAAGTAGCGCATATTTGGAACACCTCTTGAAAAACAGTCATTTTCACATTTTTTGGAAGGAAATTATTTTGGAAAACTAAGACTGGTTATTATTAGCATTTTGAATTTTCATATCACCCGCAGACTATTTTTAGAAGTAAATGACACCAAAATTATCCATTTTGAGTAAGCAGGTAAATCGGTAGATACCAAAATGGAAGGGGTAGCCTGTTTTTGGACCTCTAGTGTTTAGTAAATACATAACACGTAAAAACAGATTTAATGAAAAAAACAAACAACCATAATGAATTGTGCATATAAGTGTTTAAAGCTTTCATAAAAGAGGAAATTCCTTCAATTTTCTAGGGGGGGGGGGGGGGGAGGAAGAAAGAGCAGTAACATGCATACTATTTTGCTGCTGCAGCTTCTAACTTTATTTTTCATTGATTTTGTGTTAAAATAAAGACTTCAAGCCCTTGTGTTAAAATAAAAATATGATGTGAAAAAAAAAAAAAAAAAAAAAAAAAAAGAAAAAAAAAAAAAAGAAAATCATAACCAGCATAAAAAATTTACCATTCAATTATTTCAATTGAAATTTTTATGAGTTTTAGACTTTTCTTTACTTTGTTTTTTACATATGATATGTTTATCTTAACTCAATGGGGTTTGTAAGCATCTCATTAGTTTTTAAATGCTCTAGAAGGGATTTTAACCCCAAAATCTCTCCCATCCCATTCACCACTCTTGTGCTTTTTACAATGAAGATGATTCCCATAACTAAAATGGTTTTAAAATTTCTGATATGTTAGTGTCATTCCATAAATTATTTTTTCAACCTTAAAATTCTAAATCTAATCCATTACTTATCAGCACCCTATTTTCAGGCAAGTTATCAGCAGAATTTAACAATAATACATTTGTTTGTCTGTCTCTTTTCTTGTCTTTTTTTGATTTTATAAGCTTTAATAAAAAATTGACCAATTATCATCGAATTTTAATATAGTACTAAGCACATAGTATTACTTAATGATTTAAAAATAGTTGTACATGGTACATGTATAGCTATTTTACAAGGACACGTCAAAAATTAATATGTTGTCAACTGTATTTTATCATATGTGATATTTTCAATAAAGGTAACTAAAATGAATGTGAATTAAAGTGCTACATTGGGTTGGTAACCTGATTTTATCCAAACACAACCCAATTTGCAAGTCTGGCTGTATTATAGTTGGATTGATTCTAATAATTATTTCAAGTAGGATTTTGATTCTTGCTGGTCTGAATCGGTAACCCTTTTTTCAAAAGATAATTTGCAATATTGTTTCAGAGGAAAAACTATATTTTAATGTAAAAAATTATATATGTTTATCTTTCTACATAAAGGATGAAGTTGATATTAGAAGTGCAAGAGTATTTTTTCTTAATTGCATTAAAATATAGACTAATTCCCTTTCATTATGGAACAAAGTGAATCTGGGGTAAACAAATTCTTTTGTTGTTGTTAGGATTGGGTTTTGGTTTAACTTCAAATAGAATTTTCAGGTTCATGAATGTGGATTACAATATAGGATGCTAATGTGTGTTACAATATAGGGATTTTGTGTTACAAAAGTAACAAACATTTCCTTCAAGTCTGTTTTATTTTTCCTCTTAAAAATTATTTATTGACAATTATCAGTTTGTAGATTTCGTTATTTAGACACAACACACTTTTGTTATTCTTAATACAAAATGCCAGAACCATTTTATCACAGGGATTGTTTAATTTCTTTTAACTACATGAAATTTTTCTTCTCTAGCTTATTAATATTTATGAAAATCTTTTTTATTGTCTATTTTTTAGTCATGATTATCAGTTATTTAAATTGTACAATTAGAAAATTATTTTTCTTTAATGTGTAATCATTCTTTTCTTTGCAATATTTTTGTCAAACATTATGGAAAAATATATTAGTTTTAACTCTAAATTGAAATTTAAGTGTTATTATTTATGGTAAGAATGTTGTTTTGATTTTGATGTTAGACGAGGTATATATTTATGTCACATTTTTGCAACCAACTTTAGGGTAATTAATTTTTGTGTATATGTTAAATTAGATAGGACAGGTTAAGATATCTGCCGTCAGCTGGCACACCAATGGGAAACTCCTTACATACAAACTGTATCCACTGGTAGAAAATAGGAACTTAAGACACCTGAAAAACTGGGGGAAATATATATATGGGCTGGAAAAGTCAGGGAAATTTGAAACTTCTGAGAAATTTTTCTATCATAAAACTAAGGATTTGAAATTGCAGCGTCAAAAAAAGTTAACTTAGCTTTTCATAAGTACTATTTCAATCTCTTATACAATTTCTTTTGCCTATCCCCTTTCAGAACTTCCTTGTAACTCAGTGAATTTTAATACCAGTTTCATTGAAACTTTTTATAATTTTGTATGGTTTCTCAGTTGATTGTCTATTTACTTATCTTTGTTTGGGAACTGAACATTTGTTAGCTAATTTATTGAATATTTATAATCCTTAAATTGGGTTAGTTACTGGACATATATATTACTGATAAAGGAAAGGTTTTTTTAATTATTAAAATATGTCCAAGGAATCTGTATTTAACACGATAGCTGTGATAAAGAATTTCTTCTTGATTGGACAAAATGGATGGAACCTGATACTCAAAGTATTTGCAAAATGTTTAGTATGTACAAAAACATCGTCATTAAGACATATAGGAGCTGAATTCATTAACCATGAAATGAATTTCTTGCTGTTCAACAATTTGTAAATTTTGCAAACATTTGTTTAAAGAATCGGTAGGTTTCAGTTGCGAAAGTTCCATCTCAAATTGACAACTTTTAAGTTTTTTGCATATAACGTCATAGAATCTTGATACATGAAAAATTATTTTTAATGGTATGTAAAACCTGGAAAAGTCAAGGAAATTTGTCAGACACACTGTTTAATTTTCAATAATCTGATTATTTTGAAAGAGGTTTATAAAGTACTGCGAACTTGCCACTCATTATATCTTTATCATGATGCGAAATTATTCTCCTTGTGGGCAAAGGAAATGAAAAGTTATAGAAATTATATGTATTTGCATGATTCTGAAAATTTAAAATTAAGATAAATTTGATATTTTAAGTATTATGAATCACTCAAATATGGGATTTTTTTTACTGATTTACAACATACCTTGTATCAACATTTTTTAATAATACTGCAGGATGTAAAAGTTTTCTTTAAGCCCTCAAATTTTCACAAGGATGTTTTAGGCATTGAAAATACTTAAATTTTTCTGTGTTTGCAAATTCTAACATTAAAATGGTATTTAAACTATAGCCTTCCATAAAATATCACACATTCAATATATTTTGTGCAAGCCCAACAACAAGTCTAACTTTTATCTAATTTTTATCTCCAAAAGTAACTAAAGTATTGGATTTTCCATTGCAGCATCTTTACTAAAGCTGAAGCCTGGATAGACTAGGCAACTATCAGACTAACAGACTTCATTCATATTAACTTTTTAAGTAATATAAGAAAACTTCACAGAGATTGAAATAGTATAAAATCATTAAAACACATTTCATTCAGTAAATATCTATTCTATATTATTTGAGTGATCATGTAAACAAGCCGTAAATGCTTCAATGTAATTTTTCCTTTCGGGAAATCTTTGTGATTGGCAGTAGCAACATACTTTAATATCATATATATACGATCCTTTTGACAAGATTTAGGCCATTTAGAATTTTTTTTCTGTAGCGAGTATAGGAATAACATAATTAAACCCATTAACCTAATTAAAAAAATAAAATACATGAAACTACAAAAGAACGAACTACTCATGAAAACAAATAAAATGCAATAATTTGCATAAAAATCTGATAATTACATATCGCTGTAGCTTTGCCAAAAGATTTGATCTCAACATGAAACAGAAAATTTAAAAAAAGTGAAAAGCTCACTTTTAAAATCTCATTTACTAAACCCCTATTTGTCGAATTCCAATTTACTTTTATTTCTTTGTCACTTGGCATGACCCATTCCATAGAATTAAATCTGTTTCTATGACAAATAGAATAGAGTTTTGAAATTCCATTTTGTTCAATCTACAAAGTATAAACTAAACAAAGTACTACAGTAGACTCCCTCAATTCTACAACCCTAAAATCTATGAACGCTTAAAATCCGCACATCATCGCAGATGTAAACAATGAAACTTTCACCGTGGATGTAAGGGCAAAAATACAATTTTTTTAAGTTTTATATCATTCCGTATGTATTTTAATATGTAATTCTCGGTAATATGACTGAACTCGTGGTTTTTCATGAAGGAAGTATAAATTTATTTCAGAAAAAAAATCAAGATATTGCTGATATTATTGGTAATCACAATCTTTTTACTAAATATATTTATGTATTATTCAAGCTTTTATGATTGTTAACACTGGCTAAACCTGAAATAAAACTTCCTTATTTTATGATTTTGATGTCAATTAATAGGGTACCTTCATGTGGAACGTATTATTGAGTAATTCAAGAAAAATGTATCTCATCTTTATTATGCATATTGAATCATACATTAATTATTTAGTTGACCTTTACTTCTAATAATTTAAACATTTTTTAAATTATGTTATTTTTATCATTTTAGTTTATTACTTTTCTTACTTATTTTTTTACTATATTGCAAGCATTCATTATAATTTTGATTGCATTATTACATTCAAATTATTGTTTAAAAATTGTAAACAAAGCAGCGATCAGAAATCCACAAAATTCTAAAATCCGCTCAACCTGTGATCACAAGTGGATTTGAGGGAGTCTACTGTACTTAATCATTTAAAATCGTTTGAGAACAATTGGGGGCTGGGCATATATAACGTTATCAACTTTTTTGTAATTTCGAACCCCCTCCCCCCCTTATGGCATCATCCGTTATCAAAGATCGAACCCCCCCCCCCCTCTCCCGTAATGATATCGTTATCAATGGAGTGATATACAAATGTGGTTGCATTTATTTTTCGAATACTTCAAATGATGAAGTTAATAAAATATCAGTTTATGTATGAAATAACTTTATATCGAATAACACTTAAAAGAAATAGTTACTATATAAAAGTATTTAATAATAGAAATTTTTTAATTCTTTCAACAGCAACAATGTCTTTTTACATTTGCCCCCGCACAGAGTGGGGCAGACAGAACTTCTTATCCATAAAACATGTGGACAACATTGTCTTTTTTATTTACTAGTAAGTACAATTATAATTTTAAACATACTTTGCATATGGTTTGTAGAACAGCGGATTTTATATGCATACATGTATGACAGAAGAATAAGAATGCCTAATGTTGGGGTATTCCATATTTTGGAATTAAATGATTTTATAACAATTTTATGATTTTAATAATAATTTTGTATTTTCAGAGAAATAGATAACATTCTAAAAAAATATAACATTCTATTTTGATGTAAAGAGCAGGTTACGAAGAAAAAGAAAAATGGTTGGATTAAAAATGATAATGATATCAAAGATAACCCCTCTCCCCCTAGAGATACTTTACGATATCATGTGCCAGACTCCCCCTTCCCCCTAAAATGATAACGTTATATATGCATAGCCCCTTGGGAGAAATTGATTTCTTTTGTTGTTTATTGAGTTGTTGTTTATTGAGTTGTTGTTTCTTGTGTTATGTAGGCAAAATCTATATTATTTATGTTTGTAAATTGATATGCATAGCTATGCTTATTTGTAAATTTAATATGCAGAATTATAAGTTGTATTTCTGTTATAAGCTGATTTAAGCTGTAACATCAACTTAGCAGTTTTATTAAATTCAGTTACAATATATCTAATTTCTTTTCGTGAGAGGCAAAATGCCATATTTTTCTGTATATGCCATGACCTAATATAACATGTGCCTCTTGCCTTTTAATACCTCATTTAGGAAAAAACATTTTCAGATAAATAATAAGAAAAACATTTCTACGAGATTTTATTCAGCATATATTAATAAAATTGCCCACTTTATCCATAAAGATTAAAAAATATGGTATTTTTATTTAGTATTACTTGTATAGCAGCAATTTGTTTAAAAATGATGCAAAAAAAATATATTTTTATTGTTATCTAGCCGAGAAGAAAGAAAATGGATTGAGAAACAAAATAAAGTTGCAAGGCAGAAGCGAAAAAAAGATGAAATGGCTAGAATTAGATTGTTAGTAGGTATGTTGCTGTTATAATTTTCTAAAAACATAAATTCCATTATTAAACATTTTTTTTTTTTTTTTTTTGGTTCCAATCAATAATTTATATTTTTTCATTATTACCCTGCAAATAGCTCATGAAAAATATTAAAATATATCTAATTTCAAGTAGGTGTTATTCAAACATGTGGTTTTCTAGACATATTAAATTATTTACATGATAAATTCCATCAAATAAACAGGAATCATTAGTGTTTCTATCAGCATTTTTGTTTGATGTTATGCATGTTACATTTGTTGTTGATTAAATTGTATCTTTTTACACAGATTTGCTTTTGTAATATTTATTTTTGATT
The DNA here is from genome assembly GCA_963932465.1 of Maratus speciosus. Classification (NCBI taxonomy): domain Eukaryota; kingdom Metazoa; phylum Arthropoda; class Arachnida; order Araneae; family Salticidae; genus Maratus; species Maratus speciosus. The sequence goes on from OZ010789.1 coordinate 198,468,467, forward strand.
ATTATCAGCATTTAAAAAAAAAAAAAAAAAAAAAAAAAAAAAAAAAACTATTTTGTAGATTTTTGTTGATTGTCATTTAATATAAAGCTATGTCTGAGATCCTTTGTCTAGAAATATTGTATTTTCCTTAAAACAATTTTGTTTTAAGCTTAAATTCATTTGTGGGTTGAGTAAAAAAATTATTGCTTAGTGCTTGAAAAATCATAATAAGGAGGAACATAATTTTTCCTCCCTGTAGGTGATCAGTTTAAAAAAATTTAATTTTACCTTCTTCACATGGGCATTTTTTGTTGATTAAATTGCTTTATACAGCTGTGTATTTATGTGTGTTTATGCATAAATATTTATGCACACACTTGCATGTATATAGTACAGGTTGCTGTAAGTGCTACTTTTATGTTATTTTAACAGTGATTTAGTGTAATGTAAATATTTTCAAATTCAGATATAAATATCATGTTGTATTCTAAAAACCTTGCTTCTTCTGCTTATGGGGATAAAAAAAATTATGTTAATGCATAAAAGTATTGTGAATTATTTGTTTTATGTTCTATTTTTACAATAGTTTGGTATTGACATGTATTAATTTATACCTATTTTCATTTCTTTAGAGCTGGTAAAATATTAAAAGTAAAGTAAATGTTCCTATGTCCAGCCACTCCTTTTCAGAAGCCAGCTATCAAGAGATAAAAATACTTTATAAATAGTATATTCTTGGTTCATGAATAAAATGAATAATTTCTCAATATGCAGCCTATATGCCATCAAAGTCAAACATCAGTAAAAAATCATGGATATTTTTATTGAGCTAGTAATCAGTCATTTATGTTTGGTTGTTTCAAGGTTGACTACTGAAGCTTTTACCATATTTACAATATTTTCAGTTGAAAATACTCAAATGCATTACATAACAATGATAAGTGAAGATTTTTAATCGAGTAACAATCGTAACTGGTATTAGAAACATGCTTTAGAATAATGATTCTCCGATATTAAGATTCAGTGAAATCCTGGTTTTACGTTTTTCATCAGACTGACGGAAAATAACATACTAAGTGGGAAATAATAAAATCAGGGTTTAAGGAAAACTAACACATTAAGATGAAAACAAAATGAAACAGATACTCATCTTGTTATTTTAAAAATAATTTGCTTAAACCTTGTTTTTTGTTTTTAAAAACAATGTCATATACTGCATTTTCAATATTTGCTAGTTTTTGTAAATTCAGTTCTTGGTTTGCATTAACAGATAAAAAAAACTTTTTACAGTTTTCACACTTTCAAAAACTTCTTTTGATGAAGGCACATTATCTGTTGGATCGTCCTCTTCATCATCTCTGCTGTCAGAATCAAATTGGATATGGTCAGAATTTTTGAAGTGACAACATCTTTATCACATTCAATATATTCATGACCATCGATTTCTGGATGATCAAATTCAATATTTCCAATAAAATCTTCCTCTTTTGTTTTGTCTGGCTGTGTTTCACTGGATCCTTTGTTGGTTGGGTCCGGAAATCCCTCTTTTACAAAAGCATTGGAAATGAGTGGTGTATTGGTCAAGAAATAAAATAATTTTTCGATTTTATATGTGAATCTTTTTATCCAATTTTCAATGAAAATCTTCAAAAAGTGATTGGGTCATTCATAATTTTGTGTTGGAGGCATAATCAGTTGGTAAACTTCTTACATTTTTGAAACACCAAGGTTTCTTGGCTTTACCGATTACAAATGGCATTAGCTTTTTGCTTCCATCTGAATTTGCACTCAGCAAAATAGTCAAATGTACTGACAGTTTTCCACCAACCATGGCAATTTTCCCCTTTAACTGTGTATGTAGAACTGCCAACTCTCCTGTTTTTTTTTTTTGCGGGGAGACTCCCTTTTTTAGCCTGATCTCTTGTTTTTACGTTAAAGTATGATTTTCTCACGCTTTTCAGTCGTATTTTAAAATTCCTATAAATGTACTTCTGAAGAAAAGAAAATTGTTCTTTCCAATTTCAATATTTGGCGTCACAGGATCTCCTCAGAATTTTGCCATAAGATCGCGAAAAAACACAAATTTCGTCAAAAAATCAGAGAAAAAAATGTAAATTTTGTCAAAAAATCGCAATCCCCCCCCCCCCCCCCAAAGATTTCTTCAAAAGATCACGAAAAAAATGCAAATTTCGTCAAAAGGTTGTGAAAAAGCATCAAAAGGCCACAGGGAAAAAAACATAGTTACAGGAGTGGATTCCCCCCCTCTCCCTGCTGAAAATTTGCTGTGAATTTCAGAGTTTTTTCTACTCAAAATCACTACTGGAGCAGCCATCCAAAAAAAATTCTGATGTGATGCTTGGAATTTTGTCGATTCCTCACAGCAATGCTGAGTGTGTGTGCATATTTGGCCTCACAGCAATGCTGAGTGTGTGTGCATATTTGGCCTCACAGCAATGCTGAGTGTGTGTGCATATTTGGCCTCACAGCAATGCTGAGTGTGTGTGCCTATTTGGCCTCACAGCAATGCTGAGTGTGTGAGCATATTTGGCCTCTCAGCAATGCTGAGTGTGTATGCATATTTGACTTAGTAAGAAAAAATAGCTCTGAATTCCGGTCATCCATTTCAGATGATAATTCAGAGAGTTTATTTGTTTAGAGCAATTTCTCAGGTCATTGCTATGACCAAAAATTTGATGTAGAATTTTTATAGAGCAAAATCTGCAACTTCTTCAAAAGTTAAATGCTAGAATATCATAAATTAAGTTCTAATAAATATTTTCATTTTATTTGAAAATAGTTTGTTTCATTTGTTGATATCCTAAGGTTTTTTTGTGTAATTTATTTAATTTATAACATATGAAAATGTTATTTTTCAAATTGATATATATCAGTGGCGTGGCGTGAAAATTTTCGGTGGTCATCGCAATTATTTAAGTTTGTGGTGAAAAATTATTAATTCTAAAATTCAATGGTTGAATGTTCAAAAAAGAAACTTTAAATCTTACCTTCACTTATACATGAACTCCAAATGTTCTGCTAAAACTGGATCGTAGAGTTTTAAAAGCTTATTAAGAGTTTTAAAATATTGCTTGGTCATCGCCGCATCCAGCGATGACCGGACGCCACGCCACTGATATATATATATATATATATATACATTGTCATCTCTTTATCTTTTAGCTATGAAACATCGTCCGCAGGCTGCTATTGACTAACGCTAACTGGTTTTAACTTTGTTTTTGGTCGAAGATTATTTAAATGGTGGTGTTGATTTATCCTGTATTGAGCTCTAGAGTGAAATGTGGCGTGTTTGTTTCTAACAAGCAAAATTCGAAAAAAAATATTTTCTGCCTCTCAGTAGAAAAAAGTAGGAAGCAGGAAATCTTAGAAATAATGACACAGAATCCAGGATTTTTTATTATTATCAATATAGGTTATTTGTTCGAACCAGCAAAAAATGACTCATGAAAGCGGGTACCATAAAATCAAGGTTCCACTGTATTACAATTGAAAAAAAAAATAATAATAAAGAAAAATCTTTAACTAGAAATTTTATTTGCAGATAATGCTTATGCATGTGATCCTAGGATAGCAAGATTCAAAGAAGAAGAAAAACAGCGAAAATTAGCTCAAAAAAAGGCTAAATTAGATGCTGTTAGGCAAAAGCAAGAAGAAGAAGAAAAGGTGTGAAAGCATAATTTATCTTTCTTTATACACATAATCATACTGATAGATCAAAATAGATAAATCTTTTATATTTTGTATAGAAAAGGCAAGAAGCTTTAGAAGCTGAAAGACGCCAGAAAGAAAAAGAAGAGGAAGAAGCTAGACTAAAGGTTTAACTTTTTATAGTTTAATAAAATTTAAAGAATTTTTTTGAATTTTCTTTATTTTTTCTTTTCTGTTTTTAGAGGGAGAAAGAAAAGAAAGGAAAAGAAGCTATGAAAAAGTTACATAAGAAAGAAAGAAAACTTTTCCAGCAGATTTGTGAGCAGAACAATTATTTTTCATCTGATGAAGATACAAAGATAACTCATCTTCAGGAAGTTGATAAACTCTGCAATCTTCTCTCTCTTGTGCAGTAATTATTATTTTTTAGTGTTAGGTTTAAGCATTTTTTATACGTTTTGTAAAAAAATAATTTAAAACTGAAGTTTTAGTATATATAATATCCACTTGTTATATATGATGCATACTGAGAAAAAAGGGGAAAAAAGCTGCAATATATCAAAATGTATGTTATGATAAGGGCATTAAAATTTACCCATTAAACACCGCTCAAAACCAATTAGTTCTGAGAAGTATTTCTTTTTTTTCAAATTGCTTGATTGTTACTACTTTTTTGAAATAGTAATATTTGCTTTATCTCTAATCTATTATTAAATAAGATGAGTATAACTATATCAAAAAAGTGGTAGCAATTATTCAAATTGAATACTGCTCCCTCCCTCCCATCCAACAGGCAACACTACTTTTCAGGAAGTCCTGTCACTTGGATAATATAGGTTAATTGCATTAGAAAACTAGATTTTATATTTGTAGAATATTTAAATACAATAGATGCCATATTATAAAATTGTTTAGTAAATATAACATGGTTTTGTAGCAGAAGCTTTAGAGTGTGATACTCAAAACTGTCTCCAGATTGAGAAAAAATATACTTCTTATTTTTTTCATGCATAAATTCGTTTGTTGTTAAAAAATTTTAATAATATCATTTTTTGGCATGATGCAAAAAAAATTATAAAAGCATTTAAATAATTGCTAAGTATGTATATATATATATATATATATATATGTACTGTAATTTTGCACATAAGCGCCGTGGCGCATACGTAAAAAAAGTTTTAATAATTCTGGGAGCGGTGCTTACGCTGATGCGGCGTATACGCCGATTTCACTTTTTGAAATCTTCTTTTTATCTTACGCCAAGTTTTTGACTATTTTTGAAAAAACATTTATAAACATTCAATAAAAGATTTACAAACGTTAAGACGAATTTAATCATATTTTGAATATCTTATTTCTTGCTACACAGCATCGTGCATTTACACAGAAGTAAACAGTCATTGACTGTTGCCAAATTCAACCAACTAAACTTATGAGTACAGGAAGCATATGCAGTGCGAGAAATATACAGTTAACAGTGAACACTTTTAATGAATTAATAGTAAATATGAAATAAAAGTTAAATAAAAATGTTAAAGATGAAGTGTAATTTTAAATACTGTAGAATGAATTTCAAGATGTTTTATGGGATTTTTGAAATGACTCCATAATGAATATTTTTGTATTGTAATTGTAACATTGACTGTGAAAAGTAAGACGCACATGTAGTTGAGAATTGAGCAGTTGTGTTGGTTGAATAAACCTCGTGGTTGTGAAATCTCACTTCTTTTTTTTTATTCCTACTAAAATAGTAACACAATGGCTCCAAAACGCAAAAATAACAGCTATTTTGCTGGTTTTAAGTTAAGTGTAATTGCCAAAGCTGAAGAAATGGGAAATAAAGCGGCTGGCAGGGACTTTGGTGTAGATGAACGTTGCATTCAGAGATGGCGTACCGAAAAGAAAGCTCTGTTAAAGATGCCAAAAACTAAGAGAGCTCGCAGAAGTGGAAAACCCGCGTGGCCTGAACTAGAAACCAACCTCGAAAATTGGATTTCATCCCAAAGAAGTAATTGATTTCCAGTGTCCACCGTAAAGGTTCGATTACAAGCCACAATGATCACGGCGAACATGAGGATAGAGGAATTCAAAGCTAGTAGCAACTGGTGCTACAGATTTATGAAGCGAAAAAAAACCTCTCTGTTCAGGCCCGCACAACCGTAGGGCAAAAATTGCCTGATGATTGGGAGATTAAGAAATCTTCTTTCTTAAAGTTTGTACACAACCAATTAAAGGCCAATAAATTTTCCATTGATCAGGTGATTAACATGGACAAAGTCCCTTTGACTTTTGACTGCCCCCCAAGCAGAACTGTCAACAAGGTTGGCGAAAGTACGGTAGTATTGTTACTACCGGTCACGAAAAAACGTCCTTCACCTGTGTACTATCTTGCACATCAAGCGGGGAAAAACTAAAGCCTCTTTTGATATTCAAAAGAAAAACTCTTCCCAAAGGAGAATTTCCCAATGATGTCTTGATCCGCACGAATGAGAAACGGTGGATTAACGAGACATTAATCCAAGATTGGTTGCACGAAGTCTGGCGAAAAAGAAAGGGAGCATTTTTTAAGCCAAAAGGTGTACTTATAATGGACTCGATGAGGGCTCATTTATCAGAGCCTGTTAAAGTTGCAGCAAAGACTGTGTCTGCAAATTTAGCCATAATTCCCGGCAGGTTGACAAGGTTAATTCAACCACTCGATTTGGCTGACAACAAAGCATTCAAATGCCGAATGCGAACTCTCTGGGAATCGTGGATGTTAGCAGGCGAACATTCTTATACAAACCGAGGCTTTATGCGAAAAGCAACTTTTGTAGAAGTTGCAAAGTGGGTTTCAGAAGCATGGAGAGATGTGTCCATTAAGACAATAAAGGGTAGTTTTGTAAAAGCAGGGATAATTGTTCCCAACGCCGGCGACAACGACTGTTCTGGGGAGAGTAGTTCTTCCGACGAGGAAGATGCGGACGACCCAGGAACAGAAATTGACCCAGCCATTTTGTCGTTTTTTAATTCCGATACAGGAGATGAGGACTTTGATGGTTTTAATTGATGAATCTGACTTGTGTTTCTTATATTTTCATTTATTTTTATATTTTGCATATCTTATATTTTTTTATTTATATTTTGTGTATCTTATATATATATATATATTTCATTTCGATGGTTGTTAGTATTAACTAATATATTTATTACATTCGATCATAATATTTTGACATAGAATAACATTTGATGCTCCCTGATTGCTTTTCTTTTTTAATAGTTCATGTGTTACTGTGAAATAAAAATGTGTTTGCATCCTTTTAGGTTTTATTCCTATTTTGCATTATACTATGGTAGATGTTTCGTGATTATGATACTAATTACAATATTAGTACTGAATTTAATATTAATTAAATTAAATTACATGAATTTAATTTTCAATATTATATAGTATAATTTTAACTTTGTGCATACAATTGACAAATAATGTGAACAAACACAAAGGCATGAGCTTCAAAGGAAAGTACGCTAGTTTTGCCGATTATTTACTTCCATGTAGATATGAAGGTAAGAAAAATATTGTTAATGGAAGTTTTTCATTTAATAAATTAAATTTATTGATTTTGATTTGAAAAAATTCAGAAGGGCCGATACGAAACAATTATGTGATTTGCATCATTTAGACGATAACTTACTTTTGAATTAAAAAAAATTAAGTTCTATAAAATCTTACAAAAACTTTAAAAGACCTATAAAGATGCAAAATATGACTTAAAAAGATGTTTTTAAAGTTTGACTTAAAATAAATTTTGGTATGAAGTAAATCGCATTAATCGCAGGTGCGATCGCAATGAATTTATTGCCGAATGTTGCAGATAAATAGCGCTACAATCAAACAACTCAACCAAGCAACTAGCAAATCAAAACAAATGCAGAATCGGCGGTTTGCATGTTGGAAAAAAGGAAGCGGGTTAAAAAAACGTAGCATGGGAATCTAGGACAAAAATTACGAGATAAATTAAAATGTGTCGATATTTAGGAATTGCAAACATTACGTGAATCATATTTTTTGTAAGATTTTATCAATATTTTTTGTTAATTTTAATCAGATTTTGCTAATACTTTTTTGCCTTGCCACTTACGCTGCTATTAATTTTTTTGAACCAATTTTTCAACAGTGCGGCGCTTACGGTGGTTGCGGCATTTCTGCCGAATTAAAAAAAAAAATTGAATGTATTTTCAGAGGTGCGGCACTTACGGTGGGTGCGGCGTGTACGTGCAAAATTACGGTATGTTAATATTAAATTTTTGAAAAAAGTTTGGTCAAATTTTAAAGTATGAAACAAGAATTGATAGTGAATGTATTAGAAATATTAAGGCAAGCTTACTTACTTTATTCTGTCTGCCACGCTACATGCCGTGAGTTCGGCTCTCGGCTGGGCAAGGTTCACTCAACCTTTCATCTCTTCAAGGTCGATAAAATGAGTACCAAGCTTACTTGGGAACTAAACACCGAGGGTCTCGTGTTGGGCTGACCACCTGGCCGGAGCACATGCTGCATAGCACCTCGGGGCCCAGGGTCAAGTAAACAGAGTTGGGCACTGTAGGTCCTGATCCTTCTTGGATCGTACAACCACAGGTTTAGTTTAGTTTTTTACTTACTCTATTATTTTATTTCACATTGTTTAAGAAAAACTACAAGGAATAGCTCTTATGTAACATTTTTTTTTACACTTTTACATGCATATTTTATGTATTTATCTTGATTTTTATCTGTATGTATATTATAGTTTTTTATTCCATTAAAGCAGATTTTTTTATTATTGTTACATTTTCAATATTTCAGATTATTAATTTATCGTCTGCATTACTTCCCTATTTAAATTTAAATATATAAGTACAAAAACAATTTTTAAAAACGTATTAAGTAAATAAATAAAAAGCATTTTAAATAATTTATATTCCGTTAGTAATCTTATAATTAATAATTATCCAAAATAATAAATATTATAATATGCAATTAAATATCATTCTAATAATGTACAGATCTTTTAGAATATAAATATTACGGAGTATCGTACGTTAAAGTAACTTACAATGCTTTTCTAACAATCGCTAACTTCCGAAAATATAAATTAAAAAAGTTATTTAATATTAATTATTTTATTCCCAAACTATTTTTATTGGATGCTACTATTTATTTCTAAGCGATTGCCAAAATTTCATTAATTTTAAACCGTAATTTAGCGAGATATCCGCATTACAATATTTAATCACTTCTGTCAGTTTTAAAAGACCTGCGATCCATTTTATTCCCTACGCAGTTAGACATTTTTGTGTTTCTTCCTTGCAGTAAAAGAACGTCGTGACGTCATTCTATCCTCCATCTTGTTTTAGTATCAGGCAGAGATATCTCCGGGACTCAGGAATGCAGGGTGAATGCAACTTCGATTACGATACAAATCGTTATCAATATTTCGATTGCGATAAAAATCGCTATTGATGTGACTCAGAAGCGTGCGTGCCGATTGCTCATTGGTTAAATTTGAGTTCAGCGTCAGTCCAACGATCTTTTGGGGGCCATGTGTGCTTCGTCTCTCTCACTTGTCAACGATGTAAGAAGCAAGACACACGTACGTTTGAGGCTCTGGCCTCAGACAGAAAAAATGATTGCGAAGAACAGCACACTTATCCCAATCTAAGAGGATAATCCCATTTTTCTACTGAAGTAATAGCTTGCTCTTCCCACTTGATGTTGTTTCATAAATAGATCTTCTATCATCTCAGCGATTTTCTGTTTGTCTTGGCATAAGATCCATCTGAGCAACGACATCTTAAACCTTCAATCAACCATCAACCAAAAGCTGAAGTGTTGTTAAATATATCCTCATCATCTGAATAAAACAGAGATTGACCAACATCTATAATGTCCCTGTTCTTGTTATATAAAAGAACTGCATAAAATTCGTAATCGTCTGTGCAACGAAGACGGCGATTATCTTTCTAATTGTCTGTATAAAATCCGTAACAATCTATGCAACGAAGTCCAAGATGAATGTCCTATTTGTTCTTGTTGCCGTGATATAAGTGAACCGTTAAACAATCCATGATCGTCTATGTTTATGAACTGATTTTTTTACAATACTCCGAACTGTAAGACTTTAGAAACATTTTCAGAAATACCCGCGGAAAATATCATCTGATTTAAACATACATTAATTGATTTATATCTTGTAATCATCTTAAAATGGAAAATAGTATATTTGCTTGGCCAAGCATAATTGTGTCTTAGTAAAGTAATTCATATTTGCAGTACATGAATGTCTGTTTACTTCACAAAGGGTGAGTCTTTTTATTTTTATTTTTCAGCTTCCACTTCGGATATTTTTTAATGGCAACATTTTCTAAATAATTTATTTTAAATATTTAACTTTAATTCTTAATATTTTCATTGGTTGCCAATTCATATTATTTTTCAGACATACACTACGACATCACGGCCACAATTTTACAATTATCTGTTTTAAATTAAGCAGTTGTAACATGTGTCATAAGTGAAAGTTGGGTCATCTCTTATTAGAACTCATTATATATACCCCATCCTCTATTATCAAAACATTCAAATTAGTGAAACAAAAGTTTAATTTTTTTCTCATTGATACGAGATCTGTTGCTGTTAAAGATCTAAAAGAGCCGTACCATTCACATACTTAATATAATATAATATAATATGATTCTGTAAGTGAAAATAATTCTTCTGTCTCTTTTATGTTTATCTTCTACAACCTGTCTAAGGCAGTCTATTTTAAAATCAATTGCTAAGCATACTAATTTTTTATCTTTTCTTTTTACTAGACTCAAGTTTCTTGTAACAAGAAATGGAAAGATCTGTTTTACAATTTTTGAGACAATTTACTTTTACTCATAGCATAATAATGTAATAATGTAATCTGTTTTCTCTAATAGTTACCCTCACTGGAAATTGTTTCCTCCCTTTTTTCAATAATTCTAACAATGTACAAAATTATCTTTAAAAAAATTATGTTTTATGGGATTATTGATGTGTTGAACTTTTTCTAAAAGTTCCTGATTTTTTTGTTTTTCAGACTGTATTTCACATAATTTCCAGCAGCACTGATATACACTATTCCATTTAAAAATAAAAATTAAAAGCCATTCATCATAATGGTCAATCACTGTACCCAATAGTCCTATATGCTAAATGACATTTTATTGTCCAAGAGTACATTTCTTTCTTTACTGAAGAGTGCTCTCAGACATGCTGTCACAAATGCCAAAGCTCCCATTGTGAAAAATTCCTCTTGCATAACTTTAAACTTATCTATTTACATTGAGTATGCTGTTAATTAAAATGCTGTTTTTAAATATTTATTTAAATTAAAAAACAAATATAGTTTTTTTTTTGCTTTTTAATTATATATTTAATTATATATGTTAATTATATATTTTGTTTTTTAATTAGATTTACACTATTTTTACTTCAGATGGCCCAAAACAAATTTCTTATTTTTAAAAAAATCTGGAAAAATAGAAAATTGAAAACATTATTCTGGAAGAAAAAATATATATATATATACTGTATTCTATAGCATTTATTTTCATGTAAAAATTATTGGTTTTCTTAGAGATCTGCACGGGCCGGGCCCGGGCTCCACTTTTTTCGGGCCGGGCCATACTTTTTTCTGAAGGCTCGGGCCGGGCCTAACTTAATTTTTCTGTATAGAGCCGGGCCTGGTTTCATTCCTAGTCTTCACGGCCCAAAATTTTCAGTCCTAGTTTTGAGCCAGCCTGTATGAAAATCATTGTCTCAGCGTGGCCTGGTACACTTAAAGGTCAGTTAAATTAGGCCTGGCCCAAAAATTTTTGCGAAAAATGCATACATTTTTGAGCCAACATTATTCTACACTTAAACATTAAAATTTATTATTTTTAAAGAATAGTAGATTTCTATGCATATTAAAATATAACTAAATTAAAATACAGTAAAATGTGTGAAAAGGAACCTGCCTATGACGGAACCCTGATTTAAACTGAAAAACGTGTTGATCCATGGAAAATTAATATACTAATAAGCAAGAAAAGAATATATAATACATTTACACTTGCTAAGAAGGGAACTTGTCTATAACACATTTTTTTTTTCTTTTCTATGCAATTTCATCTTAGAAGATTTTACTGTATAGCATTTTTCCGATTTTTAACACTTCTATACATGGAATATGGATTAACAATATTAATGATGACTGAAACATTTACATACAAGAAATAGAGATTCATTAAAAAAATAAATATCGCAGCCTGCTGCACTTCTATAAAAATAAAGATTATAAACATGAAAAAAATTTAAGATAAATATTTTTGGTCAGAACTCCTCGTAAGAAATAAATTTTTAACCAATTCGACGTAAAAATCAATGTTTTGTAGAAGTTCACTCAGGCCGAACTTTAAATTTTTTTATCGGGCTGGGCCGGGCCAATATGTTTTTTCTACGGGCCGGGCCGGGCCCGGGCCGAACTTTTAATTTTTGTATCGGGCCGGGTCGATTTTTTTCTCTCTATGAGTAGAGGCTGGGTCCAGGCCTGGAAATGTCGGCCCGTGCAGACCTCTAGGTTATCTATTGCATTAAAATCTTTGAGAATAATAATAAATAAAATATCTTCCTGCTAGGGTCTCTATAATTTTAATTGGATGGTTAAAATCACTGGTTTAAATCATGATTGTAATAACATGATTTTTTTGGAACATTACGATATTATAGGAATGACAAACAGAAAGTTTAAAACAAGGATCAAATAACATATAGCAGATATCAAATACAACAAGGGAGAGAACTAACTACATCTTTAGGCCAGATTACATAACAAAGAGCCTCGACAGATTAATTTTAAAAATAGCAAAATATTTTATCCACCAAGATTTTATTTCCCATCCATTATTTTAGAATCAATAGAAATCAGTATGCACAGTAAGAATATAAGCAATGATTCAGCCTCCTTTGAATTACCTAGAATTTGATTTAGATTCTTTATGAATTAAAAAACAATAGGATAAAATAATTCATGTTTACAGATGACCATTTTTATTAAAGCATCTACCTTGGTTATGCACCTTTGATTCCGTGGTTTTGCTTATCAAGTTGATTTTTCAAATTTTTCTGAAAATAGTTTATTTATCAGCACTGATCTTAATAATGTCACCAATTGTATGTATCAAACATGTTGATCTGTTTATTAAAAGGTATTTAAAAGCCTTATTAAGTTTTCAAATTATTAATTTTTACTTTCTTCTATCTTCAATAGAAGAAAGTATTGTAATCGAAATTTTTTTTTACTTTCGGTTTTCGACGGATTTACATGTTTTAGGGGTCAGAGATCCCCAAAAACATGTTTATAGAAAATGTCTGTCTGTCTGTCCGTCTGTCTGTCGCCATTGTACCATCAAAAAGTGTATGAAGTTATGCATAGAATTGAACCAAATTTTTATTTTAAGTTTTTGGCTATGGCAAGCAGATCCTCCCTGAATTTGGAAAAAATTCGCCGGTAGGGGGCGCTGTAACAGCGATTTTTGTTCGATTTTGTATATTGTACCATCCAAAATTATATGAAGTTATGCATAGAATTGAACCAAATTTTTATTTTTAGTTTTTGGATATGGCAGGTAGGTCCCCCCTGAATTTGGAAAAAATTCGCCGGTAGGGGGTGCTGTAATAGCGATTTTTGTGCAATTTTGAATATTGTACCATCCAAAATTATATGAAGTTATGCATCGAATTGAACCAAATTTTTATTTTAAGTTTTTGGATATGGCAGGTAGGTCCTCCGTGAATTTTTTTAAAAAATTGCCGGTAGGGGGCGCTATAACAGCGATTTTGACTATTGTACCATCCAAAAGTGTATGAAGTTATGCATAGAATTGAACCAAATTTTTATTTTAAGTTTATGGCTATGACAAGCAGCACCTCCCTGAATTTGAAAAAAATTTGCCGCTAGGGGGCGCTTTAATAGCGATTTTGCATATTGTACCGTCGAAAAGTGTATGAAGTTATGCATAGAATTGAACCAAATTTTTATTTTAAGTTCTTGGCTATGGCAAGCAAGTCCTTCTTTAATTTGGAAAAAATTTGCCGGTACGGGCAGCTGTAATAGCGACTTTTGTGCCATTTTGAATATTGTACCATCGAAAAGTGTATGAAGTTATGCAGAGAATTGAGCCAAATTTTTTGTGTTTCTTTTTGGTCATGGCATGAAGGTCCTCCCTGAATTTGGAAAAATTCCGCTGGAAGGGGGCGCTATAATTACGATGTCTGTACCATTTTCTTTATTGTACAATTGAAAAGTGTATAAAATTATGCATACAACTGAACCAAATTTTTTGTGCATGTTTTTGGCTTTGGTCAACAGGTCCTCATTGAATTTGGAAATATCGCACGGTAATGGGGCTCTGTGATAGCCATTTTTGTATACTTTTCTTGATTTTTCGTAGTTCTATTCTCCATAGGCGGCTCGTGCAAAGGCGGGAACTCACTTCCTGCTAAGCCGGCTATTCACAAACATCTGATAACAACAGAATAAGGAAAAACTATTAATTTTAACAAATATCATGATATAGATTAACTCGTTTTCAGTTCATTTAATTGACTGAAGCAGAAATTTAAGATGAAAATAAAAGTTGGTATAGTAATGAACTAATAATATTGAAGTATTAACATGTGTAACTAGTTTTTGAAATATTAAGATGTATAAGATAGAAGAAAGTTTTGGGATTGGCAGTTTCTCCTGCATCCATTTTCTCTGTGTTGTACATTTCTACTTTCCTTTGTGTATTTTTTTACTTTCATGTAATTTAACTTTTCTTTTACTTAATACAATTTTTTCTTTTGATCTTCTGAGCATTAAAGGCTTTATTTATGTTATAGTAAAAAATCAGTAACTTTTTGCATTTTACAAGTAGATCTTTCAACTCTCTCTAGATTCCCTCTCTATTTATATAAAAAGATCCATTTTTTTCCCTGTTTCATTAGTCAAAATTGATAGGTGTTTCTAAAAAAAGTAAAAAATAAAAAGAAGAAAAAACTGAGATAAATTTAGTTAGATTTTGTCACCGTTGTAAACATTGTTACAATGTTAATGTGTTACAACAATGTTAACATAATGTTACAATAAAACGTTGTAGATTTTTACAATAACAGCTGTAGTTTGTCTTTTTATAAGAGTAAGACTCTCACATTTTGTTTTGATGTACCTTATCATATATGGGTTGTTTTTGTGTGGAAATTTCAATTGATTATGTCAAAATTCAAGATTTTAAAGGTACTGAATCCCCTAAAAAGCCTGTTTAAATCTGACTAACTTTCACTTTCTAATTCTCTTTTCCAGGTTACAAAATCTTAATGCTGAGTTACAAAAGGAGGATACTAATAATATGAAAAATATATTTTTGAAAGAAGTATGTAATTTTCATAACATTATTAATTGCAACTTTTAGTCTATAATTTAAAAGTATTGAAATGCTTTGAAATAAATTTCCCATGCTTAAACAAATGAAGTATTGTATATTTTTACTCAGAGATTGTTTTAGAATGTTTAATATGTGAAATACTTTCTATATGCATTTATTTTTATAGTATATTAGAAACAATATAACCATGCATCTTTTTGAACATTCTCTGTATTTCAAAATAACTGATTTATTATACAGAGTAATAAGTTCAAATTTATAATATTCAAATGAAAATTACTTGATGTTTTCTGTTGATTTTGTCTTTGACCGTTTTTAAATTTTGAATGGAAAAAGTGTCGTTTTTGAAAAAAAATTAAACATAGTGAGTTTTTTTTTTTATTTGCTACAGAACATACTGTTATAAAAATTTAAAGGTTACTGTTATAAAAATTCAAATCAAGAAATTATCTAATAACTTTTAGTCAAAATTAAAAAAATAATTTGGTATTATGACTTATCTGTTCTAATGACCAGAAGTCATTTTATTGAATATTTTGGTATTTAATTATTTAATAATTTTACTGTTCAGTATATTTAATAACACATATTTAATGATTTTAACATAACAATCTGTAAAAATAAAATTATGTAAAACCTTGCTGTCCTCTTAAGTTGACATATGTTCCAATCCATGTGAGGTAATGTATAAAAACTACGGTAATATAAAATTACATAAATGATTCAAGACTTAAAACATGATTAAACAATTAAAAAGATAAATAAAATAAAATAAATGTAGTCTCTTTTTTTATATGTACTACAGAACATATGATTTTTAACATCTTTTTAATCGTTTATTCATCTTTAGGTACTGAATCATTTATATTATATTTTTAAGATGAATTTTAAAAATTATAGCTAATATATTTTATATTATTATTATATTATAATTTATTAATAACTATATTTTTAATTATATATAATTATTAATTTTTATTTTAGAAAACCTACTACAGGGAAAATATTTACAATTTCGCATTTGTAACACTTTTTATAATTGTTATTTATAAATAGTGATTCCAGTGTTTATTTTCCTCTCTAAAAAAATCATTTCCACAACCAAATTTTTATTTTTATTTTTTCTGCAGGTTGAATCTCTCAATCAACAGCTGGAAATGGAGAAACGGAAACTTGCTGCTTCAACTCAGAAATCATCAACAAGTTCTGAAGAAAAAAGCAACAATTCAAAACCATGGTCCCCAGATGATTTGCAACTTTTAGTGAAAGGTGTTAATCTATTTCCAGCTGGCACAAATAATAGGTACATTATAAAACTTTGACCATATTAAAATTTTATCCTAAAATCTGCATAAGTTTAGACTGGATCATAGCGAAAAGTTAAACAATCTAGAAATATTCAGTGCTTGGCATTCAAAAGTGTTACAGCTGAGTAAATTAAAAAATAAAATTGTGAAATTAATCATTGAACAGGAGGAAAATTATTATTTAAAAAATATTCCATGCTTTATATAGTATGTATTGCATTGTTGAGAGTTTTTTTTTCCAATTTATTTAATCTTTAATTTTGAAGGAAAATAGCTGAAATCTTGTATTTCATTAAATTTTGTTCGCAAAAATTATTTATATATTTTAATGAATGGTATTTATTCTATATAACCAATTTTGCTAAATCAAATAAGACTTTGGCAATTGGGGAAAAAAAAAAAAAAAAAAAAAATTAGAAAAAGTAGTATTTCACTTGGAAAAAGTCTGATTAGAGTAATCTGTAATTATGTGTATGGGAATAAATGGAACCATTTAACCAAAAACAAAATATAAAGAGGTATTAATTACTGCACTGGTTACAGTTCAAAGGTTACATAAAAAAAAAAAAAAAAGCTTTATTGCAACCAAATTGGTTTACTTATTTTAAGTTGTTACCTTTGTATTGAGGTTTACTTTATGTGAAACTTATCTATCAAAGCAATCAAAATATATTTTTTTTTCCTTTTGATTTACTGAAGCTTTTCAATAATACCAGCCTGGCTTTTGATTTTTTTTTCATATTCAGTTTTTTATATTTCATCACTACTTTTATTACACAATTTTATATTCATCTTTTAGGTGGGAAGTTATTGTGTCATTTATGGAGCAACATTCAACATCCAAAATAAAAAGAACTGCTAAAGAAGTTTTGAATAAAGCTAAGGAACTTCAAAAGAAAAGTATGATTCTATTCCTTACTTTTAGCTGCATTAAGGTGCATTGTGCTTATGTTCAGAGCACTTAAAAAATGAATAAATACACATATTTTTAGTTCAGTTGTAAATGCAATACAGATTGTTGAAAAAACATAAAATCCTGGCAATATCTTCATAACATTTAAAAAAATTAGGATTTTTTGCCATTTTTTAAAGCAAAATTTCATGCTTATGCCATACAACGTACACTCAATTCAGCTAAATATATTTAAATTTCCTATGTACTACATACTACTACATATTATGTAAGTACTACTAATGTACTACATACTATTTCAGAGTTACATTTATCTGTGCATTGAACTAGGAGTTTTACAATATCTTAAAAATTAACTTAAATATTTCAAAATATGTTGAAAAATACATATTTTTTTATTAAAAATTACCATTTTTTATATTTGAGTACTTATAATTAAACTGTCACATAGAGCTTAGATTCCAGTTCAAAACATACTGAGTAGTATGTAAAGCATTCTGATGAAAATTCACTGAAATATGTTTAAAACATTTTATGTAGTGAAGTTTATCAAACATGGAAATAACGGAAGAATTATTTTACCCAGAAATCATATTTAAAGATTTCTTTTATGTCTTTCAGATACATATAAAATTAATCTAGAAGTGTCAAGATTTATTTAGTCTTTTTATGTAAAACACGTAAGAAAGTAATGTATAGAAACATTGTTTACATTTCTCCTGACCTTCCTACACCTGCTTCTGGTATTTGACTCATTACTTCCTATTTATTAAATTAGCCACAACTGCTCTTGTAATCATAGAATTAAAATTAAAACAGTTTTGGAATTGTAAAAGAATACGTGTGAATTACTTTTTCAAATGAAGCAATAAAATAAGTTTAGGAAATTTTCACTAAAAATTTTCACCATTTTAATGTGGGAATTAAGAAGAAATTAAAATAATGCTAAATAAAATTCTTGTTTAGATTTCCCACCTCAATTTATTTGCATTATCATTTGTGAATTCTTCGATAACAGCTATTATACTTATATTTAAAAATTATATATTCTCTCTCTGTACATGTATGAAGGAGAAAGAAAGAGGGAAGGGGGGAATGTAGTAATGAACTCTGGTCATATAGTATGTTTAGCTATAATGAACTGAAAATTTACAATACGTCAACCTTTCATTCTTTTAGGTCAAAATTTAGAAAATATATAGAAAGTTTCATTTTTATTATAGTCTTGAAATAATATTAATGAAACTCTAAAATGAAGATATTCTTTGAATATAAAATTACTTCCTTATAGGTCCATAATGTAGTAAAATGATTTTCCTTTTAGTCACAAATTTAGTAGAATAACTTAAATACTTCCAGAAAGTTACTTATAAAAAGTTCGTTAGTAATAATCTTTGTTAAAAATTTAAAATTCCATCAGTTAAGCACAACATCATCTCACTGGTCTAAAGCTCAAAGTTATCTGACTCTGAAAGGTACAATCAAAATTCAAAACAAGGTCATAAAAAATAAATACAAGAAACATTAAAATTATACACTGAAAATCAAAACTAACAGTAGTCCAAGGTAGAGATGTGATATCCTGAGAGTTAGACATTACCCATGACACAATCAAAACCATGCCCACTATGGCAAAGAAGAAAAGGCATGCACATGATCAGTAATGCCACAGTCTTCACTCTGGAAGAATAGAGTGATTCTATGGAGAATTAAAACAGTAGTGCCAATTAACTGCAAAGCACTATAGTGTGAGAGAATCCTTACAGGAAGACTGAGATTAATTGCAACAAAAAGAAAAAAAAAAGGGGTAATAGTTATTAGTTATTGATACTTCGTCTTATTTTAATTGTTAACCAGTGTGTTATTTGAATTATAAGGCTTCAAATTGAAAATAGTTGTCTGTATTTATCATTTAATTTATTAACTTAAATGTGATTTTAAATATTCCTGAAACTTTTGACTGGAATTGTAATCCTTCTACTGCAATAACTGTATATATATATATATATATGTTATATAAAAATTTTTACCTTTTACTATTCATTTAAATTATTCTAAATTGCCGGCCTATTCATTATTTCCTTTTTTTTTAAATACGCTCTATTATTTCTAGCTAAATTCCTCTATTTTTAAAACGCGTATCTTAATAATAGATTTATTCCAAAACGTAATCTAAACTTTTAATCCCTTCATTAATTTTTATCGTCTACCAAACTGTAAAGTTCTGAATGCAGTTACTTATTTTTCGAATGTTTATCAAAGCCATTTTTACTTTTTTATTCTATTTCATCTCATTTTCCCGCCCGTGAGGCACCAGCCTTTTCACATTGAAATCATTCCATTAGCGGCGCTGGGATTCTTTCCTGTGACGTTTCTTGATCGCTCTCCATTGGCTGAGTGTCAGATCCCAGTTTCACTTCGAGGCTCGTTCGTGATTTTCGTTGGTTTAGCTTGAAGTTTTCATTTCAATCGGAATTCCTCCGCGCATTCTCATAAATAGCAAGAGCATGAGCTCAGAACGAGAGATTTTTGTGCTGTGATTGTTTACGTAACCTGTTACCCGGTGTCCTTAGCCATGTAGAATATTCATTTCGTAAATTAACATCTATTTAGCATGAGTAACTAGTTTACGCTCGAATGGAATGCTCTGATTTCTCATCTGCGGGAATTGTTCAGTGTTGGTATGTTCTGATGGAATAAACAGTTATTTTATGACTACGTTTCCATGTGTTTAATTGGGAAAACCCCATATTTCTTCATACGCCTTTTTTCACCACTCACGCTGCCTTGTTTTCATAATGAAATAATAAGTGTTTGATTGGACTATACCAATATTATCATCGCTCTACAGCTGCTATATTTTCATAGAGTTGATACCTCCGCTAGCAATGCTTGTGTTAAGTGGTAGGATTGCTTACAACATCACCAACGTTAAAATGTGGTATGACTCCAGTAATACGTAATAAGCACGATGTGATATTTCAACTACACCCATTAAATTGTTTCGTAACATATATATATGTATAACCATTAATTAAACATTACTGACCATCATATATATATATATATATATATAAAAGATAAAAGTGTATTTTCTACTAGTTTCTTTTTATACACGTCAGTAAATATATCTATTTTTTTCTCATAACAACTTATGCTTGTATTCTATCAGCTTAAAAAAGTTACATGTTGACTTTGTTTTATTATTACCAGGGTATCCAACCCAGTCTAACTTGGTCAACCCCTTCGCAACAAGCATCTTTTACAGAATTTTTAATCTTTTATCACCAGTTTTTCAAAACAGAAATTTTTGTCTAAATTGAATTGATAAAATTTCCTGATTAAATAAGGCAAAATTTGTAATAAAAAATAACTGGTGGAAATACAGTAAACTCTGTCTAAGGCGGAATCGATCGGGACCGAGAAAATTTTCTGTAGTAGACAATATTCCGCCTTAGATAAATTTTACCCTATGTCTATGGATTCGCAGGGACTTGAAAATCTTTCCGAGTTAGACAGATTTCCGTCTTACACGGGGTCCGCCTTACAGAGGGTTTACTGTAATAAGAAATTTTGAGTAACTCATGCATTAAATATGTGATGCTCATCCCGAAGGGGTTAATGACAATCAGTATACTGCATTGTGTACTTGAAAATCGCTGTTAATTGAAAACTGTAATAAATTTTTTATGTGTAGATTTTCATAGATTGCCCACTACCAACATCATACTTTTGGCACTTTTGTATTAGCCACGTGCCAGTGGTTAACTGTTAAAGATTTAATTATTTATAGCAATCTTTTTAATTCTGTTTATTTCAGTGTTTAAGTGTGTAGTTCAATTACATATTTAAAGTTGTTTTCTTTTTCTTATTTATTTGAGAAGTTTTAATTTCATTTAGTAGTTTAACTATGGAGTATTACATAAAAAAGAAAAAAAAAAAAAATCTGAATTGTGCTAATGGGTTAATCTTCCATAATTGTGTTTTATACCATGTTTTGCCAGACAAATTTTTAAAAAATTATTTTAAAAACCGTAAAATATCAGTAAATTAAGATAGTTTTTAATCAATAAATTTGCTATAAAAGCAAATTTTATTAATCATGTCATTGCTACTGTTGATAACGATGCCAGCATTACTCACAGACATGTTTTTGCTTCATAATATTATAGATTGGTTGTCCTACATATCTATTAATTTCTGTTGCTATTTTCTTAAAATTCTTACTTTGATTCATCAGAAATTTTTACAGGGTGACCAGCGAACTTGGAAATCAGGTAAACCTGGAAAAGTCAGGGCATTAAGGTGCACTGCAGTCTGGGAATTTTGTGTAAATCCTTGAAATTTCAATTCAATGTATGTTGCAATTGACCGCTTACATCACAATTTTACTAGAGAATGACATTAGAAAAATCATTGAAAATAACTTGGAAAAGTTAAAGAACATGAAAAAGTTTTAAGTGCTCGCCACCCTGTTTTAACCCTCTCAGTGTTTGGGGCATAATATTCCGTTCACTAAGCTCCAGGTTTCACAGCAATACAAGCAATATTTAAGATAATATAATTCTATAGATTTAATGAATTTTAAATACAATACTCTCAAGGAGTACATTCATATTTGTAATTGAGTTTTTTTTTATAATGTTGAAAGAATCATATTTTCTTAGCATTTAAAACAAAATGCAAAGAAAACAACATTACAATTTTACCCTTTTGCAAGACGCTCAGAGGGTTAATAAAGCAAATTCCTTATTTATAATTGTTATAAATAAATAATGCATAAATTTCTGTATAAATTTCTTCACTTGACACATATTTTCTTTTTTTTACATATTCTTCTGTTTACGTACATTTTGATTTTAATTTTGAATTAGTAAAATTCGGTGAATCATTTATTCTATGTGGAATTCTGCAAATCATCATTTAAAAATTAATAGGTATTCAGAAGAAAAAAAAAAAAAATATATTTTAAAGTTTTTTTTTTCGAAATTTCATCTTTTTTTGTCAAAAACTCTCATCACAATTTCCCCAATTTACTATTGTGAAGTTTTTTCATCTAAAAATTTTCAGTATTTATCTTGTACGAACATTATTTTAATAATTAAAAGAAAATAATTAACATTTATTCATTTAGATCAACATATCATTAATCTGTGTAATTATATGGGAAAGGGGAAGAAGAAAATTGTGCAGGCTATTATGCAATCAATTCTAATGTTCTCATCAGTGATTTTCTACAACCGGACAGTGCAAAGAAAAATCTGATATAGAACATAGTATTATCTGTTATATAAAGATTTTTTATTAGAATATTTATAAAAATAGGATTATGAAGAAATACATAGTAAAACATTAGTAGAACATCGGATTCTGTGCATGAACTGCACCTGAAATCATTAAAACAATGCAAAGGAAACATTTACCCAAACGTTTTTCATGTAGTTCGTCAATTTATTGTCTAATGAATTCATTTTCTCACCCCCCCCTTTTTTTTTTAAGGTTGATGATAATTATTTTGAAGCATCAAGTATGAATTTTACTTTTGACTTTTCTACAAAACTGATTTCTGATTTAATAGGTTTTAGCTTTATATATGCCCTCTGTTTTTTTTTTTTTTTTTTTTTTTTTTTTGACATAAAAAGAGCCTTTAAAAATTGTATAATTAGGCAAATTTGGAGTTGAAGTTAAGATTTGTTTAAAATTAAGATATAACTTTAAGCATATTTAAAATGGTACTTTACAAATTTTATGTGTATACCCTCCAAAACACATACTCATACATCCTTTCATTATCTATACCGATAAGATGAAAAATAATGAAAGTCTCAATCTGCAATAAGGAAATAATATTTGTGTCTACAATATTTCTTTAAATTGTGGTTTATAATCATATTTTTAAAATTTTCATTGACATTAATTTTTTATTTTAAAGTTCCACTATTTTAGTTATTCTGTGAAAAACAATGCAAATCATTTAAATTGTTTTTAAATTTGTACTTTACATAACAATATGTTTTCCAATCTGTTTTTTTCTTCTTTTGTTATTATAATGGTAAAATAATGTGTGCTAATAAGTACTCTTGTTGTGCTGAAAACAGCAAATCTTTTAAAGTTATCTAAGCAAATATGTTGTATTTACTTTTGACATTATAAATGAATTTTAAAAAATCTTCCAGGTGGTGGTTTAAGAGAACAAATAAATAAAAATGCATATGAAAATTTGGAAAAGAATCAGAAGCAAGTACCTATTGCTGTTAAAGATCAGTCTGCACCCACAGAAAGATTCGATAGTAAGATGATATTTTATTCTATTTTACAGTGCAGATTACTTGTCTAACAATTGCTACATTTCCATGATTATAACATATTAATAAATATGATAGTTTTCAGTAAATTGTGTTTTAATTGCTAAAAGGAATTGATATGGTTATCAATTCTGACCTTGTCAATTTATTCTAAAAGAAAAAACAAACAACAGCTATGAAAAATAACATTAAAAATATTTAGTCATTTAATAAAAACACTTTTGTTTTGTAAGAACTTTTTCCATTATCTTTTAATTTTCTGAGATTTTAATGTTAATCTTTTTATTCAGAAATGCAAATGAAGTTCTTCGCTTTTTTGAAGAAGTGTCAATTAATATTTTCTCAATATATAGGTCCTGGACTTTAGAAAATATTATCATTCATGTTTTTTACCATAATTTGCTTAATATAATAATTTTCACAATAAATTCTAACTGTATAAATTTTCATGAATTCTATTACAATTAAACATTTTCATTTTGATGATTGCCCCTTCTTTTTAAGGCATTCCAACATAGTTAAAAAGTGTTTGTGAGTTGGACTTGTCTGTCTGTCTATCTGTCTGCTTTATTCGTGAAAATATACTCAGATTGTCATGTAATTGATATACGTTATTTACATTCACCATGGCATGTTCGGTATTGATACTGAAGTGTGCACCCTTCATAGTTCATTTACAAGGGCACTCAAAAGTATTCCATTATATTAAGGTCTAAGGTGACAAATAATTTCTGATATGTTTTACCAGTGTTACAATATTTTAAACATAGTGAAATTTATATATATTACTGAGGTGCACTAGAAGATGGTTACTATAGAATCTGTCATGTGTAGCACTCACAATACACATACAGGGAACTCAAATATAATCTGTTATATTATGGTCTATGAAAAAAAAATCACTTGCAGCATATTTTAATGATATTACTCTGTTAAAAACATAATGAAATTGATATGAAATTCTGAGATGCACTAATACATGCTTTCTGTAGAATATAGAGCGGAAAGCATTTATCATTAATTTACCGTGTCACATAAAAGAGTTTGGCTATATAATGGTCTACAGGTAAAACCTGTTTGCAGCATATTTCCATTATGTTGCATTATTTCAAACATGATGAAATTGATATACCTTACTGGAGTTTACTACAAGATGCTTGCAGTTGAATATGATGTGCATTGCATTTATTGTTCATTTACAAAGACTCACAAATGATTTTGGATACAGTAACGTATCTGAAATATTTTCTATTAGGGAAGTATCTGAAGTATTTTCTATTACTGAAAGTGTGTTTTCAGTTATGACATGCCTTTTTAAGATTAACTAAATTTTTGCATACTACGTGGTGTGCATAAATTCTATAGACAACATACAGGGCTACAACAAAGAATTCACAAGCATAGAAGGAGCGTGAATTGCTTAAAGGTGTTTTTTTAATTTGAGTTATGAATTTTTAAGCTCAACTACATTTAGCATACTAAGAGATTTTGTAGCATATAAATAAAATCATATGCAGGCAGGGTTCGATTTAAGCGGTATCGCATCGCAATTTGCGATTCAAATTTAACTAAAATGCGATCCAAGAAATGCATTAAATCGCAATCATTGGGATGCATATTTCCCACACCCTTTGTTATGTCATGTACACTTAAAGCAGGGATGCCGCGGACGCACTATAGCGCGTAAATTACGCGAAAAATCGGATACGGGACGGAAAAAATAGCTCTTACGCGTCCCGTGGGACGCGTAATTTCGTGATAAAATCGCGGAAAACAGACGATTTTCGTCAAAGAATCGCGAAAAAAGCGTAAATCTCATCAAAATATCGCGCAAAAGCAGCGATTTTCGTAAAAGGGCCGCGAAAAAATAGCGTATTTCGTCAAAGCATCGCGAAATGAAAAGCGAATTTCGTCAAAAAATCGCGGAAATAAGCGCAAATTTCATGAAAATATCGCTGAAATAAGCGCAAATTTCATCAAAATATTGCGAAAAACGCGATTTTCATAAAAGGGCCGCGACAAATTAGCGTATTTCGTTAAAAGATCGCGAAAAAATAGCGAATTTCGTCAAAAAATCGCGGAAAAAAAAGCCGAATTTTGTCAAAGGATCGCGAAAAAAGCGCAAATTTCATCAAAAAATCGCGGAAAAAAGCCGATTTTCGTCAAAGGATCGCGAAAAAATAGTTGCTTTTCATCAAAGGATCCCCCCAAAATAGCAAATGTCGTCAAAAAATAACGTAAAAAAGCCGATTTTCGTCAAAGGATCGCGAAAAAAGCACAAATTTCGTGAAAATATAGCGGAAAAAACGCTATTTTCGTAAAAGGGCTGAGACAAAATAGTGTATTTCGACAAAAGATTGCGAAAAATAGCAAATTTCGTCAAAAAATCGCGGAATAAAGCCGAATTTTGTCAAAGTATTGCGGAAAAAAAACACGATTTTCGTGACGGACTCGCGAAAAAATAGCGAATTTCAACAAAAGGATCGTGGAAAAACGCGAATTTCGTCAAAGTAACGCGGAAAAAACGTGAATTTAGTCAAAGCACCAAAAAAGATGTGCAAACTAAACTTATAGGTAGAAAATTCATAAAATGGGATTTAATTTCTTTTTTATGAGATTCTTAAAAATACAGCATGATTTCAGTGTACTTTGATAATATTTATATTCATTAGGTGGACCAGTAAAAATCACCCCCCCCCCCCCCCCTCGTTCTTACTGCATTGAAATGTCTCCCGCCTTCAGAACATTTAAGATTTGATGCTTATTAGTGATTTAGATATAAATTTCCCTTCCAAGGAAAATGTCTGATTCCAACACAGATCTATGCTGACAAATAATTCAATGGGAAGTATAATAATGAAAGCACCCATTCATTCAACGAAAAGTACACCTTTACTTAACATAAGTGTACTTTTTTTCAGCAAAAATATCTTTTTCAATAAACCCGCCTTGCCTCTTTTTAAAAGAATGCGAACATTAGTGATACTTGTTAGTGGAACTTGGTATCTTCTACTTTCAAATAAACATTATTTTGCAATTAAAATTGTATCTTGCATTAGAGCCGTACCAAGTACTCGGTAAATACTCGGTATTCGGCCTACTCGGCCAATTTGCCGAGTACTCGGTACTCGGCGAAATTTTGGCCGAGTACTCGGCCAATACCGAGTAGTTGTAAGAATTTCATTTTTTAAGCTTATGAATTTAAAACTGATCTGTAAAAAGTTATTCGAATATCAATGTATAATATATGTAATAATTCATAAAACTATTTACTCGGTATTTAACAATATGTCTACAAAATACAGTAGCCTTCCTCTTAATCGGAACTTTGCTTTAACCGGCCGGCTTTTTTTCCCAACATCTGGCAAAATTCATAAAGGAAAATTTCGGTTCTCATTTCTTTATGGTTAATTAACTCAAATTTACATAATGTAGAATAATTTCAGCAGGGTTGGCAGGTTTTTGACACATGTCAGTTTTTGACAGTTTAAACTGCAGTTTAAACCGTCATGTCAAAAACCCCTTGTCAAAAACCCCTTGTCAAAAACCTCAAACACTTACAGTGATCTGTAAAATTTCACATTAAATGTCACACATTAGATGTAATATTTAAAATTCACTATTACTGTAATTGTATAATTAGTATATAGTATTAGTAATAATTACAGGGTTGGCAGGTTTTTGACATGTGTCAGTTTATGTCGGGTTTAAACCATAGTTTAAACCGTCATGTCAGAAAACTCAAATACTAAATTGATCTGTAAATATTCAAATTAAATGTCACACATGAAAACATTACATGTAATATTTTAAATTCACTCTTACTGTATATCAGTAATTAGTACATAGTAAAGCATTATTATTAAGTACAACTTTTTAACAAGGTAAAATTTTATTTAGTTTTTGTAAAATTGTGTTTTTCTAAAAAGTAGACATTAAGCTCACCTGAGCTGTACATTTTTTCTCTTACTTAAAATCGTTTTAATTTCGCTTACTTTTGAGATCGTTTAGCTAGCTTTTTTTATGGAGAAAAAAAAAACTTAGAAAAGTGTAGATTTTTTTGTATATATAACAAGATAATGCGCATCAGTGTTATTCTAGTCTAGGCAATAGCCATTCCATTCAAAATTGAAATTGGATTATTAATTTTAAACATTTACAAAATAAGAGAAGTAATTAAAGAAAAAAAAGCTTAAAAGTCAAAATCTTTTTAAAACATGCTTTCTTTCAATATATAAAAATGTTTTCGATTTTAAAACTGAACAAAATTGGCTCGGTCATCTAAAAGAAAATTCCTGTAAGCCCATATTGAAAAAGTGCATAACAGAAGGGATCAAATCATGAAACCATACCATTGTTTGGCTTATACTTTGCATCCCAACCATCAGGGGCAAGGGTTAACTGCTGTATCAGTTGATTCAGCTCGCGCTTGAGCTATGGAGAGAGTTTATGGATGCTTACCCATACTGATTGTGTATGAAGCTAAAGAATCCCCTTTCCAGTCTTCTTATTTCAGTGCTATAATAAGGACTCCATTGTTTGGTGGAAAGGTATCACTAAATGTAACAGCTTTTTGAGCCTGCTTCAAAACTTGCTCATCTAGCAATGCTTTTGCTATCAAGTCCAACTAGCTCAGCATTAATTAAGAGACAGACTATTTTCTACATGCACTCTAAACTCAAAAATCTTTTGGATGTAAATAAATGTGCTAAACAAGTGGCGTGCTGCAGCATGCTGCGGGGTAAAATTGATCCGGATTATTTAATTCTACAAAATTATTTTCTTCTGTTTGAAAAATCCAAAAAAAAAAAAATATTTTATTGCAAATATATTTTTTAAATTATTAAATTTCAATAAAAGATCACATAAATCATTGACTTATTTAATGTCTATCTATTGTTAAAATGTTTTAGCGTGTTACATGTGTTTGGCAGTTTTCGACGGTTTAAACCAGTTTATGACAGTTTTCGACAGTTTAAACCAGTTTATGACAGTTTAAACCAGTTTTTGACGCTTGTCATGTCAAAAACCAGTTTTTGACGTCAAAAACCCAACCCTGAATTTCAGCTTCTTGGTATGTGACAAGATTTTCAACAATTTAATTTGTATTGAATATTGTTCATTATTTGTTATTAGTGATAACTTTTATTACTATTAAATTACTTACTATTAGTATTAATTTCACAAATTATAGAAAATATGTACTACAAATTAAAAAATTAAATGCATCCTACACTTTTAATTAATTAAATATGCAGTTATTTATTTACATTTTTTAAATTCTCCAGTTTAACTGTTTTTTCTCTTAATTGGCTAACCCCCGGTTCCGTTTAGGCCGGTTAAGCGGGAGGCTACTCTATACTAAAAGTTAAGAACAAAAACCCTCCTAAAATAATTCCAGATTAAAATTTAGTTTCATATTTATACAAATAAAAATAAGTTATTTTTAAATGTATAGGAAAACAGAAAAGGCTATTATTTTGGATAAAGAAACTGAAAATACAATAAATGTAATAAAAAAATTAATAATTAAATTTATTATATTTCAAATTATGGTGCAAAAATACCAAACGTTCTACATTATCAGTAGGCAGGGCATTTCTTTTACTACTATAAATTTTCCTGCCTCTGAAAATATACGTTCAGAATAAACAGTGGTTAAAGGTGCACATAAGAATTTTTTTTGCAAGGTTGCACATAATCGGAAAGTTCCCCCCCCCCCCACCACCATGCAAATGGAGTGTCAGTTTTACATAAGTCTTCTGTTAAGAAAGCCTGTATCTCTTTTTGTTCCTCTCTTTTTATTTTAATCAAAAGAAAATAAGGTACAGTTACAAAATAAATATGAAATGTTTTGGATTATTCAATGAATTGTTGCAGTAACCAATTAACATTTTTATTTTTGATAGACAGATTTCAGATATCGGAATAAATTAGAGGGTTGTAGAATATTTAAATTTTATATTGGTTAATAATTGAACTTGTTATGTGTCAATTCTCCTTTTTTTTGCTACTGTTCTGAATTGTCAAAAATTGTCTTTAAAAGGTGCACAAATACATTTCAAATTTAATTATTTAATTTATATATACTATATATATATATATATTATATATATGTACCACAGGTATATTTATATATATGTACACACAAGCTCACATTATGTGCACATCAATGTTTTTTCTTTCTTATTACGCAACTACTCGGTATTCGGTACTCGGCCGAGTACTCGGTACTCGGCTACTCGGCCAAAGTACTACTCGGTACACCACTATCTTGCATTTTTACTTTTAAAAAAGCAAAGAAAATTTCTCTTAATATTTTTTAAAAATATCTTATTTGAGTGCAAATAATGCTGGTTTTAATTCATTATTTAATTATTGTTAAAACAATAATTAATGCATTTCATTTATCTTAATAAACAACTTTCATTTATTCCTTTAAAATATAAATTATTATTGATGGGGACCCGCTTTTGTAAAAAAGGGACCCAGATTTTTGGAAATCCTGTGTCCCGGGGACCCAGGTTTTTTCAAGTACAGCGGCATCACTGCTTAAAGTTAAAATTTAAAGGTGTTTTTACACGACATACGTTGTGTTTTCACCCTCCCCAAGTGTTTATTTACAATGGAAGTACAGCGAGGAAGTACACTTTTTAAAAAAAAAAATTTGTTGTAAATTTTCAAGATTTAAAAGTTACGTTAGCTATTTTTTACTTGCTATACAAAAGTGTCTAACTGCTATTCAAAACTGACTTAGTATAGCAGTTACTGCTATGCAACTTTCTTTTTCTAAATTGACCCCTGTATGCAGGGCTATGCTAAGAACTGGATATATGGATACTTAATGGATAGTATACAGTTAAACTTGGATAATTCGAAGTTGAAGGGACTAGAGAAAAGTTCGAAATATCCAAAAATTCAAATTAAATATATTCTCTCAAAAGGAAGAGATAAATAATAAATATTAACTCAACGACGAAAGATTTAACGCATAAACTTTATTTAAGAATACTGCTACCTTTTATTTTCATTAAGTCAAACATTTTTTACTAGCTTAATTATTCGTCACTTTTAAGAAAAAAGTCAGATATTTTTTATTGCTTCTTTGAATGCAATCTTTGAGTCATAGCATATGATTCTGACCTATCGATAACAAAAAAATAATCTTTGACATTAGACTGACCTCCAAAAAATGCATCAAAGTTCATGTATATGGTATAGTTCATGTATTCATATGTATACTTCTGACAAAATAGGTAGGGGCTTCTCTTATATCTCCTTGTTCTCTTCATCCCCGATAGTCCGTCCTCAGCTTGGATTATTTTCTGCCAGTTGAGCAGTAATGTTTGCATCAGTTGCCTCATCACATTTTAGTACCTGTTGACATAGTGCTCATACAAGATTGATGGATCAGATTTTACATCTTCCCAATTATCGATAGCCAGCTCAGGATCGATTTCATCAAAGTTTTCTTCTACATTTACTCTTTCTGTTTCTTTCATTATATCCCACCTTATGAAAGCATTTCATAATCGTTCTCTCACCTGACCTTGCCCCATGCCTGCCTACACATTCGTGAAGCATGACGAATGTTCAGATTCTTAATGTCAAAATCTTCGATGAGGATACTTTCAACCAACAGATGCCTGTAGAAATGTTTATGATCTTTGATGATTCCTTGGTCGATTGGCTGAATCATAATGTCATGTTACCCCCCCCACCCCCCTTGGGGATGCTGTTGTGAGCTGTACAATTTTCAATAAAAAGGACAATCTCTCACTTTTGTTTTCCAAATTTCTTGTTCATATTTAAAAGCCATTTTCCAAAAATTTCGGAGGCCATCCATGCCTTTGTATTTGAATCGTAGGACACAGATTTAGGTTTTACATCTTTAAAACAACGTGGATTGACCGATTTGCCAATCTTTAATAATGGCAGCTTTTTGGACCTTTCCATATTTTCTCCAATAAGCAACGTTACTCACTCTTTACTTAATATTCTGCCACTGCATGTTTCTCCTTTGAAAGCAAGAGTTTTATTTGGAGTGCACTTATAAAAAAGTTCAGTCTTGCCGACATTAAAATATTTTTTGGTTCCTTATCTTGAATAATTTCTTTTAAATGTTTTTTTTTTCCATTCATCAGATGCTTAAATATTCACTGAACCCCTTTCACCACACACTGCTTTTTCTGTCTTTGAAACCATTCAGCCAACCTCTGCTGTCTTTGAAATCTTGAATGCCTAATAATGAAGCGGGAAACTGTTCAGCTTTGGCTCTCATAATAGGGTCACTAATTGGAATATTCTTATCTCATGCTTGTTTAAACCACTTAAGAACACAATCGTCCACATCTGGGTTGTCAGGTCCTCTTGTTCTTTTTGTATTTTTTCCAGTGCCATTTTTGCTGCTCAAAATCTTATCTTTGTTCGTCAAATATGTCGATAATGTATTTAATGGAATTCCAGATTCCTTGTTGATTTCCGATTTTTTAAGGCTTTTTTCCTTTTCAATAATCACCACTACCTTTTGAGCTAATGTTAATGACTTATAAGGAGTTTTAGCTTTTGACAATGCCATAGTAAGAGCATAGAAACAACACTTAATGACCAAGGACAAATACATACAGCCATATTAAATTATTCACGCACTTGACTCTAAGACCAAAAGAAATCTAGCTGCACTTCTGAACAAAAAAAAGGGGGAGGAAGGGTAAATGGTGAGAATATCTTATTGCAACCCCTAAGCTTCGATCTTTTCAATTGGCAGTGAAATAGATGCTCCTGCGAAGGGATGTGGCCAATTGGATTTGATCTTGAGATTTTGCTTGTGTCAGAAAATGCCTTGGAAATCCCCACATACTGGCATTCCAAACCACCCCTTTCTTTTCCTTAGAAAGACCATTAAAATAAACTGTTAAAACATTTTACACCTTGCTGAAAAAGTCTCAGGAACAATTTTTACCGCAAAATTTTTAAGGGCAATCGTACGAAAAATTCGAATTATCCAAAATAAAATTTGAAATATCCATGATTTTTTTTTTTACATTATTTTAATACAGAATTCTAGAGACCGAGCAAAAAATTTGAATTATCCAGAATTTCAAATTAAACAAGTTCGAATTATCCAAGTTTCACTGTATTCGGGAAGTGTGATTTCAGTAGTTTTAAGCATGCTTTTGCCTGAATTAAGTTACATCTTAATATGTGGAGTGTATAAAAATCTGTATGTAATATACAAAATTGTTGTAACATTTATGTACAAAAGAATTCAGGTACATTTTCGTCTATTGGTAGAATTGCTGAAGGTGAATTTCAACTGTGTTATGTGTTTTCTTACTAAACTAGATTTTACCATACTATGTAGAATCTGTACAAATATATAGATCATATACAGAGCTGAACAAAAGAATCGGAGTAGTAAAGAATTGGAGAATTCCGGCTATATTCGGTACTTGTTAAAGTTTGGTTTTCAAATGAGTTATAAGTTTTCTAAAATGTTTACTTATGTATCTTCTTTTACTGATTAAATGGCTAAATTTTGTTAAAATATTTGGGAAGTGTTGGAAAGTGTTTCATAATCTGTGCGTGACACATGATTTTCTTTCTTGTTTTAATTTAACTTGGCACATTTTGACTTCTTTTTACATTCATTGTTAAAATTAATTTTGTCTTCATTTAGCAGTTATTCTCATTGTCCTTAATTATACTGAATGGTATCTATCCTTCATAAAAATCAAAATTTTATATTAGCATTTTTACATACATTTAAATTGATTATCTATATCTGCTTTAACCCAGTATCCAAGGGAATGCGGCTGTATTTTATTAATTTTATGGTAAAATTATTTACTATGTGTTCTATATTAGGTAATTTAATTATTTGAAAATCATCCCTATCTACTTAAAGATTGATAAAATTGTGTATGAAAATTATGAATCTAATTCCTTATAAATCAAATGAAAAAAAATTTAGTGTAAAATCCACTGTCCTTTTCTACACATACTGTCAATAATTTCTCCTTTCACCACTCAATGTATTTCTGCTGGAGGAAAAGTTTATTTGCATAATTTGTTCTCTGATGATGATTTTATATATATATGTAAACACAAATTTTGATTTTCTTTTAGAATGTTTATTAATATTTATAGGTACCAAATTTTCATGAATTCATATTAATAATGTGAATGTCTTTAAAAGCATTTTCTATTTTATAGAGTGGTTTATTTGGTAGTGGGTAAAGTATTTTTGGTGAAGTTTGGTAATGTATGTAAGTTTATTAAATTTCTTTTTATAGATTTGTCTGATAATTCACCAGCAGCATGGACTGGGGAGGAGCAACAATTATTAGAGCAAGCATTAAAAACCTATCCAAGTAATACTGAAGAACGGTGGGAAAAAATTGCTGCATGTGTTCCAGGCAGAGACAAAAAGGAATGCATCAAGCGATATAAGGTGAGTGCTTTCTCGTGATTTTTATTTTATCAAATATTCATCCTGTAAACAATATACTTTAATGACAACTCTTTTCCCCATTTTTCCTTTAAGCTAATTTTAATAAAAATTTCTGTTTGTATTTATGTGATCCGTTTAATATTTGACTTGTTTTATAATTACATATTAGTCCAATTAAAAGTACATTATATCATCTTTATTTAAGATTTACCTTTCAGCATTGACTTTATTTATAATATTTTACATATTTTTGTCAGTTATGAGGTATCTTTTAATGACACTTTATGCTAATTTTCAAGGGTTATATCTACTACTTTAGAGATATGCTAATTTATGAAAATTGACTTTAAAACTTGGCTCAATTATTTTAATTCATTTTTCTTTAAACCAACTTCCATATAAAATCCGTTTCTACATTTCCTTTCAAAAACAGAAAAATAGCATTTCTTCCATGAAGAAAAATTTTTTGCATGTTGTGAGTTTCTAACTATAAATTTTTATTTATTTTTCTTCAAATGCCCTTTTAAACCAGTGGAGAAGACCAAGTTACATTCTGTTAAAATTAGCTTTGTTTTTAATATAACAATAAATTCTCGCTGTATTATTGCTATAAAGCATTTTATTTTACTACAGTATTATTTGCTGAAACAATCAAAATTAAAACTATGTACGTATTTCTAAATTTTACATTACTTACATATTTACAACCAAAGGGCATCCTTCCAAACTATGTTTTTAGTTGGACTCTGATTGATTGAAACATGTAACTCAGCTCTTATTGGAAATTTCTAAAAAATTCCATCAGATTCTGAAAAGCCAATTTTTTTGCCAAATGTTGCCAAATTCGGCAACATGCTTTCATTTGGTGCCAAACCTGTGTTTTGGCATTGGTAATCTTGAAAGTTGATTTTCCTGCCAAATTTGCGACTTCGTTTTCTGCCAACTGTTCAATAACTTAACTGTTTCAACCTTCAAATACAGTGAAATGCATTGACCTGTAGTGACCCCAAAAGACCCAGTAATCGAATTTTCTCAAACGTGTAACCTAGTTCAATGGTCTTCTTGTACCCCAAAATGGTAGGATACAAAATTTAGTTAAAATCTTTAAAGCAGTTTTTTAGATAAAATTTGCATACACACATATACAAGATTATAATAATACAGTGAAACCTCTCTGTAAGGGCCATCTGCCGTTCCTCATTGGTCCTTATGAGGGATGGCCCTTGAATAGGGGTGACCAAATTTTTCATTACTTTCTTTTTATCCCGTGATTTTTAAAATCTGCATATTCTTACAGTAAGTTCTCTTTGTTTTTAACAAAATTGTGTATTTGATTCTTGCTGCAATTAAACTGTGAAGCCATTTTTTTTTGCAGATGTTCCTTGATCATGAAAATTAAGAACTTTGATTTTGTCATTCAGATCCAAAAGTACTCTTTGAATTGATTTAGGTGCCATAATTTTAAATTTTACATAAGCCTGAGCATAAAATTTCTACTGTAAAAATTGTGCTTCAATATACATTCACAGTTTTAGTAATGTGGAATCAGTTTTTCTAGATAACCTGTTATCCTTTGTGAGGTTTCAACAAAGGGTCAAGTTTCTCCTCCAACCAACCCTTACACGTTGAAAGGTCACCCAAAGTTTGAGGAACACCTGTTTGTCTCAATTGTGGAAAAGTTTGTGGTCTTTCATTGTGTTACTAAATCCTACCCATCTTCTTCTGCCTTCTTTATTGCAAGTGCAGTTGTTTGCTGAACTCTTATCTTTTGGTTCAAGAATTCAATACACCTGTTTAGGATTTAAGGCACATGTGAAAAAAAAAATGGCCTTTATGAGGGGTAGGTGCGGCCCCTAATGGGAGTAAATTTAAATTTATGTCTATGGGAAAAATTCCGTTCCTAAAAATATTGGCCCTTAATAGAGGTGGCCCTTGAATAGGGGTGGCTTTTAAAAGAAGTTTCACTGTATATGATTTTTTTATAATATAAGTCACAACCATGTCATAAACATCAGCACCCCTCGACTACATTTATCGAGTACTTTCCATAATGGCCGATATATGTTCCGATTCAACCACCTTAGAAAATCCAGATCATTTAAGATCAAAAAGGCAAAAACCAGTATAATAAAAGTATTTCTATTAAGTTTAATATATCATGATTATTCTAAAAATTTTAATTTCTCAACTATAAATTTATTGAAACTTCTTATTAAACATTAGCATTTATTACTAAAGCTAAGCTTTACACTTTAAACTTTACTGCAATGGGCAAAGTTTTATTTTATTTAAATAAATTTATGCTAAAACAAAATAAGTTCATAACTGATTGTTGGAGATTTACATAAGTAATGTCTGTGGTTTTGGTATATAGCAGAGTACTAAAATAATATGTTGGCTGAATTTTAAACCCCATATAAATTTACATAAATCATCTTAATATCGTAATCTTGTACATAAAGTAATTAGCAAAATAAAAATAGATTTTCTCGATTGGTGGTGTGGAAAAATAAAATAACATATTCAAAGAGGACAATACATTTATTAACAGTTAAGAAATAAAAGCAAACTATTTCAATTTACATCATAGCATAAACTTATCAATAACATAATACAAAGGCTTTAAACTTATCTAAGTATTCATATTGATGAAAAATATTGTCACACACAGAAAGACATCTTGACTTTCAAAGAAATATTATATTTGATATGAAGGGATAAAAAACTATTGTTGAAAAAAACAACAACAATGATTCTGCTGGAAAAGCTTAAACATGACTATGGCGTTTCACAACATAACTTTATCTCGGCATGACTCAAAAACTATCAATCTTGGCTCTGAACAAGTAGATATCCTCTACACCTTTCGAATTAGCCATTTAAAAGAATTAAATACCAAACAGTCATGGAAGGAGCTTTAAAGAAAAGATTAATAATGAACAGCTTCGTAAATCGGCCGGATTCTTTTCCAAGTCAACTTCATCTGTAGAGAAAACACAAGCATGATAAAGACGATGAATAGCTGACTATTTCCTTAAACACACATTTCAGTTGAAATACACAACTTTGACATAATTCATTCAGGAAAAGACCTTCTGAGGGTATAACCCAAGAACTAATTGAATAGCGAACTCACTCTATTGAAAAAAAAAAAAAAGTTCAACTAGCATTTGAACACCATCCTTGTTTCTTGCTTCTAATATGCAAACTTAACGTAGATTAGAATATCGTCTTGGTAATGATTAAAAGAATTCCTAAAAAAAAAACCTTAAATTATAATGAAAACAGAACTACCGTAATATGAAATTCACATCTCACATCCCTAAGAAAAACTGAAGAACAAATGTGATGAAAGTCTAAATGCCATATTATTCATACAGCATAAGTGGCTGAGAACATAAGTCCTGCAGATCCGATCAGTATTCCGTCTGCCTTCGAGAAGGTAGAAATGGAAATGTATAGTGATGACGCAGCTCTCTTTGGAGAGATGC
Organism: Maratus speciosus; assembly: GCA_963932465.1. Lineage (NCBI taxonomy): Eukaryota > Metazoa > Arthropoda > Arachnida > Araneae > Salticidae > Maratus > Maratus speciosus. The sequence goes on from OZ010789.1 coordinate 198,506,041, forward strand.
GATCGTCCAGACGTGTAGCGCTTACTTAAAAAAAGCTGGGAAAGATACGAAGAGAGCATACGTAATGCATGAAAGAAGTAAATAAAGAATATTACGTGTGGCAATAAATACCGGTGATAATTAAAACAAACTAACTAAAACTAAAAGCACGAATTGCAGCAAGTAAAAGAACTTATATTAACAGAAAAGTAAGTAAACTTCAAATGGATTTATACTTTAATAAGATAATTTAATAAAAGCATTTAACCCCTTTTTGTCATAGTTTATTTTCATTAAAGTATGGATATGAACATTTGTATACTTTGATAAGAACCCACATATTGCATTCCGTTGGCACAAAAGTTGATATCTTCAATGTGCAAAGCACATGTGTTGTTTAGACTTCAACTAAACGAAATATACTGATTCTAGGGCTTTTGTAATGTCTGACACCTGTCAGTGCTACTTGCGCCATCTGTTGTCAATCCTTTAAAATTAAGTTTAATACCTAACTAGCTAAAGTACTCGGCCTTGCCCAGAATTTTAAGAACATTTGCTTTGAAAAACCAATTTAAAAATTTAACATACAACATTAAAAAAAAAAAACAAAAAAAAAACAGTCAAAGTGTTGTACACATGAAATGAAAACCCAATATAAAAATGTATAAATTTATATAATGGACGCAAAATAATACAGCTCTAAATGAACTTATTTCCATTCATCATTGGAACAATAATGTTAAAATATGCCAATATTTCCATAATCGAGTTTCTATCATTCTTCAATACAATTTTTCACACTTATATGATGTTATATATTCGCCACGTCCTTTATATTTCCAATGTGAAGTAATATTCCATTTTTTTATTCGTCAAATTAATTAAATAATTATAATATTTCACATGGAAATCATAAAATAGAAAAATTATGACGTAACATTCACTTTTGTTTTTAATTCGCCAAATTATTTATTTTATTTTCATTTTTCATGTGGAAATCTTGCAGTAGAAAAGTTATGATGTAATATTCCCTTTTTTAAAATTCGTCAAACCATTTATTTCATTTTTTCACATAGAAATTTTGTGGATTTTTAATTGTTGGCAACAGCTATAGCGAAAAATGTTTAAATTTGATTGGAAATTGCTGTTAAATTTGTGGTTTCTTATTAATTAAAAATTAACTATAAGTTATTTCGATTTTGGATTACTTTAGTTGCCTCGACCATGTTTTAATACACATGTAACATTTCACAATTCTAGCTTCCAAACTATGGATTTGTGTAGCATTACAGACAGATAGACAGACAGACAAATGTTCATTTTTATATATTAGATAGTACCAGGAATCTATTAACACTGATGTAACTGTAAACATTTGTTTGTTACAGCAGTGCAAAGTAACATTTGCATTAACATAAATAAAAAATAAGTATGTAAAACTATGGAAAAAAAGGCAGGGTTACCGTAATTGGTGATTATCACTTATCCTTTGCGAGAGAACCTTCTACTGGTATTTAGTTGGCTTAAACTAATTGTTTTTCTAAACTTGAATATATTTGTTAATATGAATAAATTTTATTGTATTTAGATTTTAAATTAGCATTAAATTTTTTTTATTTGCTTTCATTTTTTAAAAGCCTGAGAAAGTTTTTAAAAAAAATTATCTCTATAATAATAACCTAAGTCATGTGACTGTCATCAACAGTTCCGGGTTGACCGCTTCATTTTTTATATGACAAACAGCCAATTTGGTAATTTAATGTTAGCCGAGTGCAGGTGATAAATCGCCATGTTCCATCGCCATCATATCATTAGTATTATAATAGTCCATCTCATGCGACTGTCATCAGCAATTTTTTGCGAGTTAAATTAAAACAAAGCTTTGATGTTGAAGTTAAATGTCATAGTTTATAGTATTATTTATTACTTTTCTTTTCTTTTCTTTTCATTTTTTTTTTTCTTTTTTAAGAAATAAGAGAAAATTGAGAATCAAAAATTTTAAGTATTTTAGTTTTAAATTAAAGTTATGTATTTTAAATAAAATGAGTGCAAGTATTATATTTTAAATGAAATTAATGAAATAAGAAAAAATACGACTGGTACAATGTTTGGCAATTTATCACCTGCACTCGGTTAACATAAAAATGCCGAGTTCATGATTTCTGTATCAAAATCTTCCGATTTGGCGAAGAAGTGAGCAAGTAAATTAAATTATGAACAAAAATAACATGATACATGATGCTTAGCATGGTGCATAACATGATGCTTAGCATAGATTTAAAGGAGACCAAACTGGTCGCCAAGGGCGGCTAGTTCCTTTAATATATATTCAGTGGAATGGCTTAGTATTTTAAAACGGAATTATAGTTTCAGTGAAACAAAAATTTAGGCACCTTGAAAATTGTATATTTCAGCAGATAAGATGATGATTTTTATGTTAATTTTTGTTTTTATGTTTATTTTTTTAATATAATATATCAAAATGTCAGTCACATTGAGCTAGTGCAATTTTTAGAACATTAATTTTAAAGCTTATTTTTATTGAAATGAAAAAGTAGACAACTTTTTGTGTTTGTATCATAAAAACATCTTTTGTTTATAAAAAATGTATTTTTATAATACAGTAAACTCTGTCTAAGGTAGAATCGATCGGGATCGAAATTTTTTTCCGTAATAGACAATGTTCCGCCTTACAAGGAGAGGGCCAACCTTGTTAATCACAGATTTTGATTATTTTAATATATGTTGTAGGGTAGAGGCCCCTTAGTGCCAGGTTCAACGGATTTTATCCAATGCTCCTTAGTTCTTGAGAAACCGGGGGGTCTAATATTAGTGCACAACTTAAATACTTACTTTGCTAAAGCATTGATAGGTCAGTCGTAGCTCAGTTGGTATGGTGTTAACCGGCTGATTGGCGGGCCCGGGTTCGATACCTGAATGCGCTACATTTGTTTTTCTCATTTTTTGTTTTATAAATTTACTTGTAAGTATAACTTAATAATCTCACTGTCAATTAAAATTTTTAATATTGTATATCAATTATAATTTTAACCTATTTAATTTTTTACTTTTAACTGAATAGTTGTAATAAAACATCATAAAACTGTTATTTTTTTTAAAATCACTTTTAAAATGTATTTCATATATTCTTTATCGTTGCAATGATATTGAGCAATTGTGTCAATTCGTGATTTTAAAGAAACATCATTTACGCATTGCTTTAACAAAGGAAGTCAATGAGATAATGCTGTTATTCTGTTTTTAAAGTAACAAGCATAATCATATTAAAAATTAGCATCAGAATTAAATTACAAACGATTTTTTGCATATTAAAGATTTTTAAATTTGTAATAAGTATGCTTGCGCTTTCAATTATTTTGCTTTCCCCTTTCTCTTTTTTCTGCTTTTATTTTATTTGAATATTCCTTTTTTTTATCATAACTAGATGGCACCACAACAGAATTTGTCACGATTTTGGAATTTTTATCATTCAATAATAGATCCAATTTCTTTTTAAACCTCTTTAATGGATGGGAAATGATAGTTTACAAATAAGAAATGATAAATTTAAGTTTGTTAACATTATAATTAATGTTTGGTGTTAAAATTTTTAATTGAAATTATTAAATTATAACTATATTTATAAAACAAAAAATGAGAAAAACAAATGTAGCGCATTCAGGTATCGAACCCGGGCCCTCGGATCAGCCGGCAAACGGCATGCCAACTGAGCTACGACTAACCTGTCATTTTTGCTGCGAAGTAAGTATTTAAGTTGTCTACTAATATTAGACCCCTGGTTTTTCAAGAACTAAGGGCCATTGGATAAAATCCGTTGAAGCTGACACTAAGGGGTGTCTACCCTACAACATATATTAAAATAATCAAAATCTGTGATTAACAAGGTTGGCCCTCTCCTTGTTAGACAAATTTTACTCCATGTCTATGGATTCGTTGGGATTTGAAAATCTTTCTGAGTTAGACAGATTTATGTCTTACACACAGTCTGCCTTACAGAGATTTTACTGTGTATATATATATATATACAGGGTGTCCGGTCTCAACGGTGTCCAATGGCTAATTCCTAAACCGTTAGTCATAGACATATAGTTCCAATTACAAAAATGTTTTAAATCAGGTAAAGAAATATTTTAAAAGCGATTTGGGCCAGTAAAAACATTTCTTAAAAAATTATGAAATTTAAATTTTTATACGGTCCCCCGGTCCTATAAGTTATATTTAGTGAAATTTTCCTTTTACACTGACAAGTAATACAAAAAAAGTCCCATTATTTTACGCTTAAAATTGACCGAGTAGTAGCTGTTTAAAGTTGGAGCATATTTCTTGCTGCAAATTGGGGGTCATTCACAAATTTAGTCGAAATATAAATTCGTCAGATATAAAAAATGTTTGGGAGTAAAATTAACAATGCAATATGAATTTGAAATCTTTAATCATTCTGGCATATTAATGGAAAATATACAATTTGTAATAAACATTTAAGAAGAAAGATAAAACAGAATTTTTGTTAGATAAAATGATTCCAAATTAACAGCCGCCATTCTTTACAAAATGATACGTATTTTAAAATATTATTAGATTGCACATGCCTGCAAAAGTGGGGTTATGTCATGTTTTTTAGCTTTTGATAATTGATTCTTATATACTCTGTACCGCTGAATCCGAAATTGACCTTCATTTTTAACTATCATATCAGGATTTTTCGCACATTGCAAATTTCAAAGTTAAGAAGTTCAATGTTAAAATTGAATTTCCTTCCCCATCTCATCGGACCACTTAGCTGTTTAGCTGTAAGAATCCCAGGATAAGCAAAAATCTCGAATAAATTTTTTAATAAAATAAAATAGAAAAATGTTTTACATATGTTTTATAGTATGAGATTTTCGCTATATTTTAACTTACACATTTGCGATTTGCAAAAAAATTCTAACTTGATGGTTAAAAATGAAGGTCATTTTCAGATTCAGTGCTAAAAAGTGCGTAAAAATCAATTATCAAAAGTTAAAAAACACAACCATCTCCTCTACTTTATAGTATTCGATTTTTGTTATTCTTTAAATTTGAAAATTTATGATTTGCGAAATATCCTGACATGACGGTTAAAAATTAAGGTAATTTTCGGATTCAGTGCTAAAAATACACAAAAGTTAAAAAACCCAACAATCGCAGTCTTGTATTATCTAATCTAAAACTTTCTCTCAAACTCCTTGGCAAAAATTTATCCAAAATTTTTCGTGTTATCCTGTAAAATAAGTATAAATGGTAACCACCGAGAATCTTAATAATATTAGATTGTTATCGGATTTGCTCCAGTATATAAAATGCAATCTCGATCGGATATTTAAAAGTGGGTTAAAGTTCGAGTACAAATTTTGAACTGGAAAAACATACAATGTTGATGTAACATAAAAACTTATAAAAAAAATAATTTTTGTTAAAAGAAATCTTAAGAGAAACAGTCTCAAATCCTGACAAAATAAAACATATGTTATTTTAGCCAATTTGAGACTTAATCATAATACTTGTAGGATTTTTTTTCAAAGCGCAGATATACATGAAGTAAGATCTTCGAATACTTTAAACACTTGGTATATGATCCCTCAAAACCAAGCCGAACTCATTTGTTTTCAGAGTAGATAAGTGGCATAAGTCATGCATTTTTAAAGTTTCATAACTCGCTCAATTTTAGAGTTATATGAATGGGACTTTTTTTATCTTACTTGTCAGTGTAATAGGAAAAAAATACTAAATATAACTTATAGGACCGGGGGACCGTATAAAAATTTAAATTTCGTAATTTTTTAAGAAATGTTTTTATTGACCCAAATCGCTTTTAAAATGTTTCTTTACCTGATTTAAAACATTTTTGTAATTGGAACTATATGTCTATGACTAACGGTTTAGGAATTAGCCATTGGACACCGTTGAGACCGGACACCCTGTATATTACCGAAATGTGTTTGTAATATGTGATTTTTTTTTTCCTTGTAGGATTTGGTGGAAATGGTAAAAGCTAAAAAAGCTGCTCAAGCTACTGCACAAAAACTTAAAAAATAGATTTTGATCAACTGATTGCATGAATTTAGAAAACAAATCTTGTAAAAATATGTATAAATTAAACTATTTAATACATTTCCGTGGTTGTTTATTTTAAATCTATGTCTGTCTTACATTTTCTTTTTTTACTAAACAATTTATTTTTTAAAATATTCCTTTAAAAAATCATTTAAGAAAATTATATTTATATAAAAGTTTTATATCTAGAGATTTGTATTTTGCAAAACAAATTACTTGATATACTAAAGATAACTGAATAATGTTTAGATTTTCTCCCCCAAAAGATTGTGTGTATTTTGTCTGTCAATTACTTTTTTGTTCGACTGAACCTGAAATTTTTTGTTTATTTTAAAACTATACTTCATGACTGCTACTTTGGGGGAATTTAAGATAGTAGCATACGAGTATTTTAGGGAAGGTATAGTATTTAGTTTAGTTTATTTTAGTTTTAATATAGGGAATTTTTTAAGGAAAGAAGAATCATGTTTCTTAGTTTTGTTTTTGATAGTCCACAAATGCTGAGCATAGGTTGGGAATGTAATCATGCTAGCATTTTTTTTTTTTAATGCTTTCAATAAGGATAAGTTAAAACTTTTTAAAAGTATATTTGCATAATTGAGATAAACGTTTGAAGTACTGCTGGCTACTCTGGACAAAGTACTTTTTGCAACCGCTATCAGTGGATCGCTCGCCAGTTCGCCTAAAGTTGTTTTGCCATTCCTCATCTCCTTTGTAATGGTCCTTTGGGACACCTGTGGTGGACATTATGGAGATTTCATCACTTTATATTCCTCTTGTAATAGAAAGAAATTAATCTGTTATAAAGTAAAAAACACTATTGGGAAACAAGTGTTTTTTTTTCTGAATAAAAAAAATCTGCTAAATTGGCAACACTCAATATGAGAGAAGGAATTTGCATCTTGATCAATGAATCCGCATCTTAAGCGTGATTTTTTTCCTTATAGGACCAAAAATTTATCGCTTATTAAATGTGATATTTTTGCATTAGCCTTATGGGTGATGTTCAAGGGATCATAAAAAATTTATGTATTAACTGTGAGCATCTCAACCGGGTTCGATTGTATTTTCACTTCTGCTAAGCCTGATTGATAAACAATTCACTCACCTGCAAGAAAAGTGGCAACTTCAAAAATTTCAGTTTTCTTATTATTGCACTAATAGGTCCGACTTAGGTGCATCTTGCTACAGGAAAAGTGTCATAACTTTAGTTATCTGGAAGACGACTAGATTATAATCTATTTGCTACCACAGAAGGAAGGAAAATTGTGTGGAGGGATAAAATTTCTCAATCCTTCAAACCTCTTCTATGTCTGATCAATATATTGTACTAAATTTGAGTTGCTTTTAGTTTTAAATTGTCAGGAGAAGAAGGTTCCTTTCTATTTACAAATAATATAAAAGTAAAAGGTCATCAAAAATGGTTGGACACATTTCAAAAAATTACATCACCTTCCACCATGCGTCACTTTTGCCCATCATCTGAAGATCATGGCTGTGAAATAGTTATATCTTTAACAGATCTCGGAGAATGGCTGAGTACTTTACAAAATCTGTTTCTTCAATTAGTTCTGGAGTTACGATTTTTTTCAGATGTATCCAACCATTTCTGGCGATCCTATATGAGTCATTCCATACAAACTAAGCAAGTCATCTGTGGATGAAATGTCACTGATTTTAATGAAAATTGGCATATAAGAAGATATTTATTTATGAGTAAATGCAAAATAATAGATTTCAGGACTGTTTATTTAAGTATTAAAACTTGCATTACAAGTTGATATAAAATAGAGATTTTCTCTTAAGGAATTAAAAGACTATATCAATTTTTTTTTTTTATAATTAAGACTGAATAATAAGTAATAGCTTGGCACATTTTAGTAATTGTCACTTTATTCGTTAATGAGAATTTTTTTTTTTTTTTGGGGGGGGGGGGATGAATATTTCTACTACTTGTTTGAACATGAAGGAAAGCTCTTAAAATTTAAAAATTATTTGACATTATAGATTAAAGTGTCTATTTTAAATATAGAAACTTTCATTCTTGCCCCCAGTTTACTTTTGTCTCAAAAGTATTTTAAAGTAGAGTTGACTTGAACAAATAATTATATAATAATCATAAATTAATATTAATCACATCACCAGCAAAAGAAGAAAAGAATTTGGAAGAAAAATAGAAAAAAAATTTAAATGAGTTTTGTGGCAAACCCTGGACAAATTTCCTCTTCTTCATTTATTGCTTGTATATATGACAAACATTGCTTATTGTGACTGTCATTTCACCAGATAACTGTGATTTTCTTGTTTGAGTTTACATGGATTTTCTTTACACATTTCGTGGTCCATTACAGATGATGTTTGCTCAATATCATTTGAAAATATGCGTATTACAGTACCAGTTCTACCAACATCATCAACAGACAAATCTTAAAAGATTGAATTTAACCAGATTGAGGAAATATTTCAAAAGATTCCAATAATCTGTCACATAACTGTTGACTGATATTCTTTTTCTTTAGTTTTTTATAATAGTATATTGTACTGTAAAGTTGGGCTTAATGAATTGGAGAGTGAAATTCAATCCAAAGTTTGAATTGAACAAAATTAATTCCGATTCATAAGCTCAAAATTACACTACAGCCGATGACGTAAGTGGTTGACATTGCTAAATGTGTTTTTTATGAATTATTTTAAATTATATAAGATCAAATAAAATTATATTTACTAGTTATCGTAGCTGAAAAAAAATAAAGAAAAGTAAACACTCACCCAAGTACTTGAACACAGAAAGATAATTCACAAATGACGTTTATTTAAACATATATAAAATTTGCTGATTTGAATGCATTCTTACATTATGAATTATGTAAAGATTATCAAAGTGAATGTAAAATTTACTATAATTTTAGACAATTAGAGACATATTATCATCTAAGAAAAAGCAGAAGTTTACGTAATATTTCTTTTTGCAAATTAGGGATTAAAGTTCAGGAATGTAAAGTTAAATTAGGGATTAAAGTTCAGGAATGTAAAGTTAAACTAGGGCTTAAAGTTCAGGAGTGTAAAGTCAAGATCAACTAGGGACGTAGAAGGACTCTTGTATTTGGAAAACTGGATACATGCTGTCGACAATCCTCCTTCGGGAATGTAGATTCTATTTCTTTTTATTCAATGCGAATCTGAAGCGAATGAGAAGTTACGGATTTGGAAAATTGGAAATAGGAAGTTTGAGAACTTCTTTCAGAAATGCAGATTTTGACGATTTCGGTTCTTTACATAGGCAATTTACTATTTATTGCATCGACAAAAAAAACAGATGTTCAATTCATATTTGTTGATCGAAGAACAATAAAATGTCGATGAGCAGAAGAACCATTCAGGGCTTTCAATTAATGTTCCATGAAATTTACTTAGAAATGTTTCTTGAAGAGAAAAATATTATATTTCCTTTAGATGATATACGGCCGCTAAGGCCTAACGAAACGTCGAACTCTTCTCACTCGCTCGCCGAACTCCTCTGCCGCAACAACCGGCTAAAAAAGCACGGCGTCGCAGCCCCCACAAGTTACTTGCTCCAACGGCTCCCTGGTGAAGAATGATGACTTTTCCAGAAGAGTTTCAAACATGAAAAGCCATTACAGAGCGCGCCAGCCAATTAAAAACGCCTATCCTCCCCGCGCCTGACGTCACACAGAACGTGCGTGTTCCAAAAGGAATGTTAAACGATTTAGCAGACGTCCGGTTTTGAGCTAAGCGTCTGTTTGGCAAAGGGGAATACCCTTCTTGCTGGAACTTTCAAAATGTCGGAAAGAATGATCTCATGGCGTCGCGCGCCGAAATTAAAAATGAGAAAAGATAGAAAATACATTTTTGCGTATTTCTGCCAAAGTATTTACCACAAGTCACTGAAAATTTTGCAATCGGCTAGAAATAAATATTTCTATCCACATAATATGATTTAAAAGGGAAATATTGATAAATAAAAGATTTCCATTTTTTATATTTTAGACTTAGAAAATTCCGATGTGTTTACACATTCGCGATGTATGTTGAAAGAAATTTGAAAGTTAAATTACTGAAATATAATAAAATACTAATTGCACTTAAATAATCTTAATAAGAGATAATGTTTACATTGAAAAATAAGGAAATATTGAATTATTTATCATTAAAATTTACATTATAAGTTTAAAACTTGTGATTAGAAATTAGGTGTTTGAAAATGTTAATTTAAGTTGTAAAATTGAAATAAATTATATTATTTAAATTAATTTGAATGGGAAATGATGCATTATATTTTTTATGATGCAACATATATGTTTATATATGTTTTCTTCAACGAAGATCTGTTAAAATATTATTCAATTTGATAATAATATTTTGGTGTTTTAATTCCATATTGGTTTTTTTTTAGTAAAAAATATACTGTAAACTGACTCTATGTCATCATGGAAATGGCTCATAGAATGTAACAAATATCTTTTGGAACTTAACTCTTATGTTAGGAATTAAAGGCAATCTTGATTTCTTTTTTTTCCAGGTATATCGCAGGCATATTGATCTTTATGCCTATGCAATATTGTTGATGTCTGAATTTTCCTTCATTTGATATTGTAATTGTGCCTACATATGAGAAAAAATTATGATTTTGTACATTTTTTAAAACTTTCTAAGCCATGTTGAAGATGAAGGAAGTAAAAAGAAACTTCCAAACTTTAGCAATGTGATTTTCATCAGGCATCAATTTCACAGATGTTTTTAAATTCCTTTGACCCCCAAAATTTTTTTCGTTTTGTCAAAATTGGTAATTCTTCAATTTTTGCAACTAATTCAAGATTAACTGTGGTGTTAACAAATTATTATTACCAAATAAATAAGTAGATAATTTATCACAGATGGCAATATTATAATTTTTTTATATTTACTTTAAGTAGTTTTCAAGGTATGGAACTTCAAACCTGCAACTTTGAGCAATTGCACATATGCTGTTCTATGTCATAAATTTTTTTAATGTCCAGAACTTCCAAATTTTTTGTGTCAAGATATTTCTCTTAACTCTTATTTATATATGAATTGAATTTATGCACTGAATTTAATTAAAATTTATTACTATGCAGTCACCTTTTTTTACTTTTGCTCATTTTGCACAGAATAACCCATATACTAACCTAATGTGTACCATTCATATGTCTTAAAATTGCCCAGGACAAGGTATCTAAAGATAATAGTAATTCATTGACACTTCAAATTCAAATTAAGTTTCAACGAAAATATGTATCAAGCTTTAAGACCAGTTGAGTAAACTATTGGTAGAGCTTATTATCTTTCTTATTGAATTAAATTCTTATTAAAAAAAGTTATTGCTTTCATATGCGAATTTAAACACATTCATTTTTTAACCAAGGCTGAAAAAGACCAGAGACAGTTTACGTCAATTCTTGCACAGCAGTCATGTTGATCAAAGTATTTTTATTTAGTAGTTGACCTGTCTTTTTATATAGTACAGTAGACTCCCTTAAATCTGCAACCCTGAAATCTGCACATCATTGCAGATGTAAACAATGAAACTTTCAGTTCAGATTTAGAGGCAAAATTACAGAATATTATTGTTTTACATCATTCCATATGTATTTTAATATGTAATTCTCGATAATATGACTGAACTTTTGGTTTTTCATGAAGGAAGCATAGATTTATTTCTGAAAAAAAAAATCAAGATATTGCTGATATATCTGGTAATCACAATCTTTTTTGGTTATTAAGACTGGCTAAACCTAAAATAAAACTTCCTTACTTTATGATTTTGATGTGAATTAGTAGGGTACCTTTATGAGAAAAGTTTCATTGAATAATTCAAGGAAAATGTATCTCATCTTTATTATGTATATCTAATTATTTATTAAAGCACATAAATTAATGTCTGAATTCCATTTTTAATTATTAAAGGTACACATATATTAAGACAGACTATTTGCTGGCAACCCTTAGGAGAAACTGAGGAGGATTTCGATAACGTGTGTTCGCACCTGCATTCAAAAGGTTGATTGGTTAATTTTAAAATTTAATTAGCCCATAATTAGGTTAATTACCAACTTTTTCAAAATTTTATGATTTGTTGTTTGATGTGTGGTGTTCATCTATAAGTATGCAAAATTTCAAGTCTCTAACATGTATAGTTTCTGAGAACGGGCTCTGTGACGGACAGACAGACAGAGGAGCGAGACGAATAGGGTTTCGTCAGATGAACGAAACCCTAAAAAGAGATGAATGAAACAAGATTTGTTTTAATTTTTGAAATTTCCCCTTTCGCTTCATTACCTCACACCCATACTTTATTTCTAACATAGAACCCCCTCTGTCTCCCCCACACACCCTGTGGGTATCTAAACATAAAGCTTGATTCTTGCCATTCTTCTAAATATGAAATTCAGAACCACTCTTTACTTTAAATAGATCGTGGTAACGGACGCCGTAAGGATTCTTTCTTCTTCAAATCAGTATTACAAAGTTTTAAATCTATTTTATACTTATCTTTGTTTTTTAAAATATAGTAGAGATACATTAAAAAATTACTGTTGACGATTTTTTTAAATTATACTTTTTATTACTAAAAATTAGTTTTTTTCATAAACATGGTCTCCAAACTCCAACAAAACAAACAAACTCCAGTAACTGACACCATCCCTTTATAAATACAATAAACCCAACTGGAGTAAAAAATTAGCCGGGGCCAGGACTTAACCTGGGTCGACAGCGTAACGTGCTGTTGCTTTACCATTAAGCTACCCTGGCCGATGCCATAGCCTGGAAATTTCTCACTAATAAACCAAGTTGGGGAACGTCACTGTCCATCTATCAGATAGCACTGGATGACGTGACAATGATGAATAAATTGGAAAAAGAAATTTACTCATCGTTGTCACGTCATCCAGTGCTATCTGATAGATGGACGGTGACATTCCCCAACTTGGTTTATTAGTGAGAAATTTCCAGGCTATGACATCGGCCAGGGTAACTTAACGGTAGAGCAACAGCATGTTACGCTGTCAACCCAGGTTTGAGTCCTGGCCCCAGCTAATTTTTCATTCCAGTTGGGCTTATTGTATTTATAGTCTGTCTTAATATATGTGTACCTTTAACAGACTTGCCAAGTCTCCTGATTTCGGCAGAAGATCCTGATTTTCACATGTTTTTCCCTACTCCTGATTTTTGATATATTTCACACTTTTTTAAATATTCTATTTTACAATCAAATGTACTAAGATTCGGTGATTGAAAACTCCAGTACAAGTGTAGTCTTCTTTAGTATGACTGATCAGTAAACTATGGACCTGTTTTGGATTATTAATAATTTGTCTCGATTAAGAATTATTTAAGATCTTTATTGTAGTTTTATGGGGAACAAAAGATTCCTCTCTACTGTAATATGTAGTCAATTTAAAAGTACGTTAAAACATCCTAAACATCATATGCTTAAAATACAGTCTATTTATGAGGAGTATATATTTTCCTTATTTGGAGTAACAGTGACGTATTTCTAATCTCCGATAATAACCGAGCGCTACTTACTTGCACTAAACATGTTTACATTTAAAAATTAATAAGTTTTCATTGACAAAAATATCTCCTGATTTCTGTGATGAAATCTCCTGATTTTTGGCTTTCAGAACTTGGCAAGTCTGCTTTAATAATTTATTTGGCCTTTACTTTTAATAATTGAATTATTTTTAAAATTATCTTACTATATTGTAAGTATTCATTGTAATTTTGCTTGCATTATTCCATTCAAATTACTGTTTAAAAAATGTAAACAAAGCAATGACCAAAAATCTGCAAAATTCTAAAATCCACACAACCTCTGGTCCAAAGCTGTGCGGATTTGAGGGACTCTACTGTAGTATCCTTACATTGTGCTCATGAGCAAAAAATGACCACAATATTAAAGAGGCAATATGTCAAGGTAAAACTGGGAGGAGGGAGGGGGGGGGGAAACAAAACAAAACATTCCATATAGACCACGGGATAAGAGCTTAAAAGATGCTTAAAAATAAGTTTCGTTTGCCAACGTTTGGGAGTATATGAATTTCTGCATGTTTAATCCTTAGATATTACTTATTGAAAAAACAAAAAGTTGCCCAAAAGAAACGTGCACATTAAAAAAATAATATTAACCGTATAAATAGGAACTATATTTCAAAACTGGTTATTTTGCATGAATGTTCTCACTAGATGGCGCTATTTACACAGATATTTTTTAATTAAAAATAAAATATGCATGTAAGCTGCTTGCAGAAACTTGTTTATATTATATTTTATAACATAAGAAATATTTTTATAAATAAAAGTAATGTAAGCATTTAAAATAATATTTTGGTATATTTTAAAAGAAAGCTTTGTATCCTTCCGCACATTTGTTTACAAACATACGTGATCCTCCGATCAAATTTTCCTTATTTTTCATAAGTTTTCTCTCTCTTTTTTTTTTTTTAATTGCATGTTTTATTGGTTTTCTTTAATTGCCCGTATTAAAGCAATATGGCGATGCAACGTAAGTTTTTTTTTTTTTTAAACATTATTGGGGCTTTTTTGTGTTGGAAATTGGTTTAGTGGTTTGAGAATACTGATCGTAACTACTTTTGATATTTTTCATATGAAAATAAATAAAGTACAATTCACTAAGAAACTGCCTTTTAAACATTTTCTTTAACCTATCTCTTTTTTCGAATAATGTGTATTATTTTTTTTCTTTCATTTTATATGCTTGTAAATATAGCTTACTTATTTACAGCTATTCAAAGTATAAATGACAAAAATTATGTCATCGCCAAATAAAATATTGTTTATTTATAAGCAAGAAATATGATAAGCTTTTGTTTTAATAAAACTATTAATTTATTTTAAACTGTGTAAGGTTCATTTCGTCAGTATTTCTTTTCACTCACAACATATAAGTTAGATAGATGTGCCATTAATGGACACGGACACCCTTAAGGAATTTCTTTAGAAATTTTTTTTTATTAATAGTTATAATTATTTTCCTGTTGTTTCAATATTATATTAATCTATCAGCAGTGTTTGACTATTCTCATAGTCGCATTCACCAATGTGAATTGCTCAGAGAACAGAGTAATTTCTTCAGAGATGAATGACATTTAAGATAGAAAATAATATATATTTAACAACTTATGTAATAAGGTGGGGTCCCCCATGATCTCTTCTTTTCCCTATTCACTTAAACATTTTTTCTCTGCTTCCTTATTTGTTTGATTCGTTGTCAGATTATAAAATATGCAAGGCAGTTTTTTTTTTTTTTAATAATTTGCTTACAATATCAAAAATTTTATTAATCACATGAAATTAATTAAAAGCAGCTATAAAAATTTCATTCTTATTACATTCTGGTAAATGCAATTTAAATATTAAATTTGATTACTTAGATTTTCCTTTAAGTCAGAAGATTCTATGCACTATGAAGATTACTTAAATCACACTTTTAGTATTGTCCATATGTGATGGCAATATTTGGTAATATTTTATATTCCATAATATGGGCCGTTAACTTGAAAGGTAAATTTAAATTTGAAGTTCTTTTTAGTTACAATGCGTTGTGTAATGTTTGCAATGAACCCTCCATTCTTTGAGGTCAGCAATTGTAAAAAAATAGAAATAAATGAAACTTCTTACTTGGATCGTGTAGTCTGTAAAATAAATGAAGAGGAGACTTGATAACAATATAAATTAGTCCTTTATTTTCATCTTGAGAAGAGAAGATAAGGCTTCCCGTTGGTCACTGTTCATAAATTAATTCAAGTTATTTAGTTAGTTTAAAAGTGCAGCATGAATCAAGAAATTATTAAGAAATAATTTAACCGGAGTTGTTAAAATAGTACACATCGTTTACGCAAAAGCTTTTCACCGGATTCCACATTCATCGGCGTCGGCAGACCGGAGCCCGCGATCTTTTTGAAACCAAAACTAAGTCATGACAGCTCTCCAACAAAACAGATTCTGATTTAAAATTAACGGAATTTTTAATTTATAGTAAGAATACGGGGACTTCAAAAGTTACTGAAAGAAAAGATTTAAATCTATTAGAGAATTAAAAATATTAGCTAATGTCTTAATAAACAAATCCAAAAGAAAACATTTAAAAAGCTTTATTTTAATTTGCTCCACATACGGCGAATAGACACACCTCCAAAAGATAGCCACCCATTCAATGTATATGCCGTGAGAGGCTTGCTCCGATGACGTCATCACAATCGTACAAAGTTCAAAGGAGAAGCATCCCATGCCAGGGGCAGCCGAACGTCAGCGAACTTGCCGATGTGCGATCGAAACGAATCGCACGCGCAAAAATAAATATGGATTTAAGTTTAAGGAACATCGATGTATAAGGCCAAAAAGAAATAAACAGTAACATAATTTAAACACTGTGAGATTTTATCTCACAATACCCCCATTTACCGAGTAAAATTTTGGCAGAGCAAGTGATGTAAAAGGTAAATGAAATAAAAACCTTTTACAGAAACGGGATGACAAAATTTTGAATGCCAAAGACAGAGAAAAAAAGATAAAATATTAAAGTAAAGCCAAAAGTTAAACTGCTGCAAATAAAATTTAGTGGTGACCAAAAGGGAAGAGAGAAGAAAAAGAAATTACATCAAAAGTATACATAGTATATTCAAAAAGTATACATAAAAAGTGCCAAATCTTTCCATTTATGGCAATTGCAGATGATGTCATAAACTTATCTTCACAAATACTTAAGTACAAATGCTAAAGAAAATGAATTAGCATATATAAAATCTTATGTATTACTTAAGTAAAAATGCTAAACAAAATCGGAATTAGCATATATAAAATGAGAATTGGCATATATAAAATGAAAATTAGCATATGTAAAATGAGCTCATTATCAAACATTTAATTAAATTGATATAACATGTAAGAAAAGTTGCACTTTATAAGCAACAAAGATCAAAATAACTTCAGTAGTTGATCATCGCCTAGGACTTATAATTTTTAAAATAGAGCATTTATTTTAATTACTCCAAACTGGCCATACATAAAAAATATCTTTAGTAACATTTTCATCATCAATTTAGTACTAAATATGTGACTTCAAACAACCAGCTGTATTCCACATGAACAAGTAGCCAAATCGTGCACTAAATGACCACTCACATGTAAAACACAGATAGTTAAAGTAGTTGCAACAATATATATATATGAGAGAGAGACATGTCTGAAAGGAATTAAGTGTTTTACTGCTGAAACATATACTTTTACTATTTTCCATTTAGACCCTGAAAATATGCATTGCAAAAGTAATATATCAACAAACACTAATACTTTTGTATTATTTACTCATCAAAAATTTTCAAAGTATATACTATTCTTTAAAATATGAGACATCACTTAACACAATTTCTACACATGCATAAAGATAAACTCATAAACTTATAGATAAACAGAGAAACCATGGTTTTAAGAATAAGTAAGTATTTGGTTGAGTGGGTGGGGATCCCCAGAAAAAATAAATGCTTTCATATACAATGAAAGATTAAAAAAAATTGACACTATCATGGGAAATTTTAATTTTTAAGTGTACCATAATATAAATATTATAAATCATTTACATAAAATATTTCATGCAGAAAAATCAAGAGAATTATGTAAAAAAATATACTATTATCTACAATCATAGAACAATATACACTGTGACTACTCATGTTTTACTCAAGATTTCAGGTGGCTTGGATTTTCCCTAAACAAGGCTCCTGACACCCTGTGCAAAAAGAAAAAAATAACTATATACATTAAATAGCACAATATACCACTCCATAACTGCAAAAACAACAGCAATGTCCTTCTTTACAGATCCTTGATACCTTAGCGTTATAAACACAATTTAAAGTTTGCATGAAAAATAACGAAATGTTATCAGAACAAGCTGACAGTTTTGGTACACAAAAAAAAGACATCAGTTATGTGTATTGTTGCAAAGGTGTAAACATTGTGTTTACCATGTAGAAACAAACACACATCTCTAGATGACATACACAAAAAGGCAACATCAACTTAACAGTTGAATAGACATTTTACAGGAACATTGGACGAGAACTTTTTTTTTTTTTTTTGGCGACAACACAACATCAGTGTGCTTGACTTCTTTTGAAGCTAATTATTAACTTTTAGCAATCACTATTTCCGGACACACTAAAAGGATGAATTATAGAACACTGATGAAGAGAAAATGATGTTGTATTTCATGAGAATTGATGATGTATTCACACACACATCTTGGGAAAAAAAAGAGACATAAGTAGGTAGGTGAAGATATCAATAAGCACTTTTTCTTTAAATTTCTTAGTAATTTTGAAGATTCACTAAGGAACACTTCTATATCAAAAGGCGCTGTTAAATAGTTACTAAGAACTGTGCTTTTCTTTTCTTTTTATGTAATCTTGTATAGGAATTGATTTGATGCCCAAAAAAAATTAATTTCTTCATTAATAATAATAAAATCTTCTGAATTCATTCAATTAATTACTTGTGTAAAAATATGAGGCATATGACAAAAGAAAATTTAGAGACTTTGGGTATATTCACAAATGAAAACAAAGGCACAATAAAATTTTTGAAATATGGGGAATTTAGACAGAAAATAAATTGATCTTGAGAATTCCTGAATCAAAATACAACTGTAGGTATCTGTAGGAACACACATACAAAATCAATATTGAAATTAACTAATTTTATAATATTTCATAAATTTTCTTGATTTAGCAAAAAAAAAAAAAAATAAATTTGCAAAAAAATAGCAACACTGACTTATAGGAGCAGACAAGTCAACCAATCCACTTAGTAAGGATAAATTACATCTCACAAGAGAAAAGGCAAACCAACAACACTTCCATAATCAGATCTTGGGACAGCTATTACTTGAGAAAACATTTGAGATTACTTGTAAATCCTATTTAGCTTTAGAGACAAACATCGAAGATATTGAATTGAATCAGACATTGTAAGGATAAATGACTCAAACATGACATGACCCTTTCAATAATCACTTCAGCGTTGAAAATGAAGCATAAATTAAAAAGTTATTGTTATAAAACAATGAGTTGAGCAGGTAAGTATTAATACATATATCTTCTATCATCAAACAAGGAAAATACTAGAGAAGAGGTCAGCACAAATGGATACAACACATCAGTGAATGGCCAACTTCATCATGTAAGAAACTGTTGAGAATGAAGCAAAGTTTTTTTGCAGGTGAGTATATATATATATATATATATATATATATATATATATTTTAACAGGTTGGAATAGAAACTCTTAGAGCAGCATATGTAGAGAGACAGTTTTTAAATATGGGAAACAGCAATGACACACAGTTAAAATTATTGCAGAGAAACACTGACAATATGAGAACTTATTTTAAATGCTGTATAAAACCATAAGACTTTTTAAGTAGATGATGTAAAATAATTTCAAGAATCTAATTATAACAGGAATGAAGTAGCCCCATGCCTACTTCTTCTCAAGAGTAGAAAAAATAATGCTGCTTTCATTCTTTTTCTGAGAGCAACATGAGAATCTTGTGTGTTGAAAACTGTCATAGTCTGCACATACGATGAAGTGGAAAGGTCTTGATGTCAAAATTACAACTTGCCATAAGAATATATTTTTTTTTTTTTTTTTAAAAAGAAGCAACAAGAATTTTTCAAATGTAAAATTTTGTCAGCTGAGAGTGCTTTTAGAAACAACATGAGAACAGTTGTATAATAAATGTGAAAATATTCTTAAATGCATACATTCTTAATTTGTAAGTTGCAGATTATCTTTGCACTAAGCCAAACTGTATGATTATAATAGAACATCACAGTCCAGATGGCATAAGAATAAATCTACGAACAAATTCTTGTATTCAAATTATTGTTAAACAAAATATCTTGATTTGGAATTTGTAGAATAGAAGCATAGAAATCTCTAAGAATGTTATATAGGATATTTGCAACTACTAACTTCTGTGAAGAATTTCAGCTTCAGAATAATAAGTATGACATTAGAATAAAATTTCTCAGCACAAATAATCATAATTTCAAAAATAATGCTTCTTATAAATATATAGAGAATTTACAAATTTGTTGCAATTTAATAGTGCCATAAAATTTAAAAACCCAAAGTCATAGCCTCTTAAAATATGAAATATGTTCGTGAGAACAATTTTTTTATTTCAAATTCATTAGAATTTTTCCAAGAACAATATATAATTAATTTCAAAAAAATATATACCAAATAATCATTCTTTAAAAAAAATTATGTTCTCTAATAATTCATTACAAATAAAAGAATATGTAGATGAAATTCTTTCAAATAAAACTATTTAAATAGAATAATAATTATGCATCATCAAAAATATGACTATTCTTCAATAGGAAATTGTTCTTAATTTAAATAATTGTTTAAAAAAAATATGGGAAACTTAGCAAAATATATTATATTCTTCAAGATGGAGCAGAACAAAATTATTCTAGAGTTGTAAAATTTAATTCTTCAAAATAGCAAAAACCTATGCAAGAAATTTTTTGAGAACAGAAACTTCCAATACTAAAAAAATATTGTCATATGTAGTTATGCAAAAATTCTTGCATAAAATATTCCATATTTCTTAAAATTCACTAAAAGAATAAATCTTGAATTCTATTGAACGCATCAAAAAATTTTCAAAAGTAATTCTGAGAACAAAAGTTCTAAAATATTACGATTTTCTTTTAATCAATTTAAATTTTTCTTCTGAACCACCGTTTTTGCGGCACCAAATGTGATGGATATATTTTGTAATATATTATATTCCATAATATGGGCCGTTAACTTGAAAGGTAAATTTAAATTTGAAGTTCTTTTTAGTTACAATGCGTTGTGTAATGTTTGCAATGAACCCTCCATTCTTTGAGGTCAGCAATTGTAAAAAAATAGAAATAAATGAAACTTCTTACTTGGATCGTGTAGTCTGTAAAATAAATGAAGAGGAGACTTGATAACAATATAAATTAGTCCTTTATTTTCATCTTGAGAAGAGAAGATAAGGCTTCCCGTTGGTCACTGTTCATAAATTAATTCAAGTTATTTAGTTAGTTTAAAAGTGCAGCATGAATCAAGAAATTATTAAGAAATAATTTAACCGGAGTTGTTAAAATAGTACACATCGTTTACGCAAAAGCTTTTCACCGGATTCCACATTCATCAGCGTCGGCAGACCGGAGCCGGAGCCCGCGATCTTTTTGAAACCAAAACTAAGTCATGACAGCTCTCCAACAAAACAGATTCTGATTTAAAATTAACGGAATTTTTAATTTATAGTAAGAATACGGGGACTTCAAAAGTTACTGAAAGAAAAGATTTAAATCTATTAGAGAATTAAAAATATTAGCTAATGTCTTAATAAACAAATCCAAAAGAAAACATTTAAAAAGCTTTATTTTAATTTGCTCCACATACGGCGAATAGACACACCTCCAAAAGATAGCCACCCATTCAATGTATATGCCGTGAGAGGCTTGCTCCGATGACGTCATCACAATCGTACAAAGTTCAAAGGAGAAGCATCCCATGCCAGGGGCAGCCGAACGTCAGCGAACTTGCCGATGTGCGATCGAAACGAATCGCCCGCGCAAAAATAAATATGGATTTAAGTTTAAGGAACACCGATGTATAAGGCCAAAAAGAAATAAACAGTAACATAATTTAAACACTGTGAGATTTCATCTCACACCATATAGCGTATCTTTTACTGGAAATACCATGTGCTAGCCAGTATGCATTTAAACTCTGTTTACTCGATTAGAGACCACAGAGAAGTTTCCGGCCTCCTGATTGGTTGGTTTCTTTTATGCGATTTGTTTTAGCGCCATTATGAAAACGCAAAGCACTAACTTAGAAACAACTGCTCATTAACAGTTTTTTATTTCCTCATTTTTATAAAATGTCTGCTTTTGGGGAAGTTAATCTTCCGACTTCATATTTTAATGAAATCGAATCAATTTCCCAAAATTTAATTTCAGTTTGCAGCAGTGTTAAAAATTTAGCAGACTGCAATAAATAGTTGAAAGAATTCAGAAATTTGAATAATAGAAAATGGAATTCAAGATCATCAAAGCCTTGTGGACAAGATTAAATTGGTCAAGCAAAAAAGGGAAATATTCCTTGGAAAAAAACGCTAAATTAAACCAGCCAAATGCAAAACGTATTAGATTTTTCTATTATAGGCATATATTTACTAGAAAATGTGCCACAATTTTATTTTATTCTGAATACATTTTGTTTAAAATTAATTTTACCTTCTAATATTTTAAATTTTTATTAAATTGCTTCATGCGAAACTATTTTGTTATTTAATAAAAGATTTATTTATTTCCCTAATTAGTTGCAGATTTAAATAATAATGATAAAGAGAGCAGTTCAAAGCACACATAAAAAAATATACCTTTTATTCCCGTTTTCGTTTGTTAAAATAAACGATTTGAAATACCCTTCTCATTTAAGCTTACGGGAAGATTTAAACAAAAATAATCGATTTTATCTATTAAACACTAATTTTAAGAACCCTTTATTCAGATAAGAGAGAAAATTAACAACCTTAATTTTTTTTTTTTTTTTTTTACAAACGTAATATTTTTACAAGCTATAAGGATTTTTTTGGTGATATTTACGTCTTATAGCATATCTTACGTTCCTTCCTCCACTCTTCATTAAATTAAATTAAAAAAATATGCATCTTCGTACTCCCAGCTTTTCTAAATTGTTAAAATGTTTTTGAACATCTCCAAGGTAAAAATCATCAAAACATTAATGAAAAAGTACAATTATAGTATGATGCATACATATACAAACATAATTTTTTTAGTTTTTACATAAGACTTTTTTTAGTCCCTTTCCCACCTAAAAATTTTGAATATATCATTAAAATTGTCCAAATGGAAATGAGAACAAAAGTATTATTATTATTATTATTATTATTATAATTTTTTTTAATAAAAAATACAAAGGGAAATTTTATCGTGAAAATAAAATAAATCACAGTTACTAAATGGTGTATACAGAATGTTGTAAAGTTAAAAACTAAACTAACGTCAACACCGTAAATGTTGACCGAAACGTCGATTTTTAACCTTTAAATTTAATGTTTGTTTAGTTTATAACGTTACAACATTCCGAATTCATCATTTAGCAAACTTGCGATTTATTTTATTTTCGCGATAAAACTTTTAGTAATATTTTTCATGATGGAATTGTTCAGACTATTTATTTAAAAAAAAAAAAAAAAAAAAAAAAAAAAAACTTTCGTTCCCTGTATAAAATACTAGAATTTTAAAAACTTTTTATAAGTATAAATGTGTATATTACATAATATAAATAGATACAACGCAAAACGTTTTCGAAACTGATAATCAAAAATCAGATTTAATTCCTTAAAGAAAACAAAAGTCACAAAAGACAAACGTTGACTAAAAAAACAAGCTAAAGTTTAGTATAAGAAAAGAAGATGGCGCCATTACATATATTTTTTTAATGTTTTTCCTTTAATTCATGTTTTCTAACCTAAGAACATTTTGCGGAAATCTGGATTAATTAGTCATTTGACAAGAACTGAGTTAGATTAAAATGTTGAATGTTAAATGCTAATTCACTTATATGCAAACAAAAAGAAAAAAAAATAATAATTAAAAGAATTGTGCAATGGTATATTACTGTTGTCATTAGAAATTTCAATTTCCAAAGACCTTAAGCATTAGAAAAAACGAAAGGGAAATTAACCAATCAGGATGACGGAAACTTCTATGTGGTCTCTAATCGAGTAAACAGAGTTTACATGCAGCCAGTATTGGCTGTGAACACGCATCAATACTTTACTGGAAATTGACTATTTAAGCATTCCAGTCATGAACAATAGTCTTAAAATCTTAAAAATAAATTAAATTTTATAAATGGTCATTAGTATATAAAATTCAAAGTTTTCTATTACTATCAAAATAAAAACATGCAAATTTTCAAAGAAAATAAAAAATATATAAATTTATTAAGTGATGTTAGCTTAGCATGTTCATTAAGATTTTCAATGAAAAACAGTGGAACTTCGAAACATTATTTTCTGTTTCCTGATTGGTTTGATAAAGAGTGTCAACAATAACCCAGATAATAAAACATGCAAGGGGGAGTTATAGAAACAATAATAAAAGTTAAATTTTTATTGGTTATTTTTTTTTTTTACTTTGAAGGATGTCCTTTACTGGCACATCTTGCCCTATATATATTTTTTAGCCTTTTATGTATTTTTCATTTTTCTCTTTTTTTTTTTTTTGTAATTAATACTTTATATGAACTTATAATTAATATGTTTTGCACTTAATTTGTGTTTGTTGATAAGTTTTTTATGAAATATTATTTCGAGAAAGGGTACAGAACACAATCTAAAGTTTAGTGCCTGTATTTACTGCATTATAAATCTTAAAAAATCAATAAATTAAGCATGTTTTATATACAGTTATAACACAATCATCATCAGTTTGGAATATGTCAAAAATAATTATTTAATTCCATAAGAAGTTATTCAAAAGTATTATATTTATGCTGAAAACTGTATGCAAATTTGTTTAATTATCTGTTTATCATTATATTTTACTAATCTACATATTTTTTAGTGTTGTCTTATTTGAAAGCACGTGGTTTAAAGCACAGTTGTCAATATAGAATGTTTTTTATTTATTTTTAATAGAGTTTTTAAAATTTTGTATATTTTATAATTATATTATTCAAGAATAAATGATAGATGGCCCCAAAGTTCCCTATTTCCAATGTTTCTACCTAATTATTTTTTTACTGCATGTGTAATTAATGCATATTTTGACTGATGATTGTTACTTATTTCGATTTTCTAATAACTTGGGAAAAAATTTTATTTTTACATATAATAAAATATTTTTGCCTTTATTAAAACAAATCATTGTTCTATTATTTATAAATGTTATTATATTTTATTTATGAGCAGCTACTTTTGAAGCAATTTGGTATTTTAATAACTGATACGTAGGTTACCGTGAATGCAAACGAAATCCATGTCCCATGTTTGTAAACAAACATGCACAAGGATACAAAACTTTTTTTTCCAATAAAGAAAACCTTTTTAAGAATCGGAAAGTCATTTTATTTACTAAAATTATTTATTATATCATCATAAAACATAATAAAAGTAAGTTTATGAAAGCAGATTGCATGTATATTTTATTTTTCCCTAAAAAATATCCGTGTAAAGCGCCATCTAGTGACAACCTTCATGTAAAATAATGCAAACCGGTGTTAAAATATAGTTCCACTTTATACAACTATTATTTTTTTTTTATGTGCACATTTCCTTTGGGCAACTTTGTGTTTTTTTAATAAGTATTATGTAAAGATTAAACATACAAAAATTCGCAAACTCCCGAAGTTTGGTAAACAAAATTGAACAATTCTTGCTTACAGCCCATGGTCTAATACTAACTTTGCTGTAGATCGTCATACAAAAATGTGACTGGTACTAATTGCTTAGTAATAATGTCTACTAATTAATGCTATACTTGAATTTTGCTTAGGGTGTCATCTAAATATAGCCATTGTATCAAACTTGAAAATTTTCAATACTAACATCTAATTTTGACATGTTTGGATTCTCCAATAAATTTTATCTTACTTGACCAAATGACTTTCTGTTTGGTATACTATTTTAGGAATTGTGCAGGTTTAAAACTTGGAACTTCTGATATTAAATTTACTTTTAATGGTTGAAAAACAGGTTGCAATATGGGTAGTTTTTTTTAAGCATAACTCCTAAAATACTTGGCAGAATGAGCTGTAATTTTGGATTTGCATGTTTGAAGCTCTAGAAATCTATTTCTATTAAAAAAATTCATAGGTTACAGTTAATATTTTTTTCAAAAGATAATTTTTAAATTGCATATAATTAAAAAAATATATATGAAATGTAACTTATAAATTTTTTAACAGAAATTTATTTTCAGAAGCTTTGAATATGTGAATTCAAAATTACAGCTCATTCCTCTAAGGAGTTTTTCAGCTTTGCTTAAGAACCTTTCCACATTGCAATCTGTTTTAAAATGATTAAAAATGAATTAAACATTAGGAGTTCCAAACTTGTTATTACTAAGACTGGTACTAGCCACATTTTTATATGATTTGCATGAGTTAGTATGCGGGTATCCCCCCCCCCCCCCAACTGTACCAATATCATACTTGCCAACTTCCAATTAATCTTCCTTAAAAACTTGGTTAATTTAACGCAAGTCAAACATGTTTTATATATTGCAGATCTGCAACATACCCCAAAGTCAATGTTACCTACACAGTAAGTTTTATTTTTTGCTCAAATTTCTCAACACAGCAGTTAATATAAATTGATCATAGAATTCTCAACAGACGGCGATACTGAGTTAATTTTACATGCCAATTTTTTTTTTTTTTAATCATTGGAGCAGTTTCACGTCAAAATTGCTAAAATTCGTAAATTTTGTAAAATGAAAAAAGCTAGAGATGGCCAGAAATAGATTTTTTAAAAATTTAATTTTGTATACTTTACAACTTTGTATTAGAAAATGGACAATATTTATGAGAAGTATGTTATGTAATTTTCTGTTTATTCTAGGTGTGATAAAAGTGCCTTTTAGTCAATATTTTTAACAGTTTTATATGTTCTAATTTTTTTTATTATTTTTTTACATTCGTAAAATGATGTATTCTAACATCTGAGTAAATATTTTTCAAATCGGAGTTGTTGAGTTACAAGAAGTTAATAAAGGAATCCACAGGAACATGAAATTAAATAATCAAACATTAAATAAATTTTCTGGTTCTAAATGTGTTTGACAGTTGTTGAATTAACTCAGTTTTAATGGAATAATACTAGGAGGTTGGCAAATATGCAATATATCAGTGAGAAGTAAAAGATATAATAAAATAGAGTCAATAATGGCAATAATAATTTAGAAAAACTTCCATTTTATCACCAGTATATTATTTTAAAATACATCTTCAGACAAAAATATTGAAAAGATTGCCTATAACATAATACTTAAAGATAAAGAAATGTACATTCAATGGAATGATTACATGCATTAAAAAAATATTAATTAAGCAGTCTTATTAAGTCAACAGGTTTTAAAAAAGAAATAAATAACAAACAAAAATTATTGCTGAAACTTGAAACATGCTATTTTGATTGCCCAATAAATGTTTTAGAGCAAAACAATGTGATAATTTTTAAACACATGGCTGAGAAATAACAATATAAAATATAATACTTTTTTTAATTATTTGCACATGTTAGTAAACATTAGTGAAAATCAGCAAGCAAATTATATAACAGGTATTGCACAAACTTTTAACATACAGGACTTTCAAAATAGCTGTAAAAATTTTAGAATAATCATGTTTAAAAATACAAAACTCTCTACAAATAACGCAAATATTAATCAATATGAATAAATTTTAAAATTACCTTAGTTAATTTAGGTTGCCAGCACGAAGAAAGAATTCCACATTGACTTTTTGCTCCATTTTAGATTTTAAATGTGAACTAAGTTCTCAATTATATTTTATAATTTTAAGTTTAAAATTACATTATTTAAAATATAACCATTTTGAGAAGATAAAAAGATACAGCAGTTATTTCAACACTTATGGCACTATTCTGACTAAAATTATTCTTGTGGTTAAATGGCAGTTGCGATATGGTGTAGTCTAAATATATTTCTTGGAGTTTTCTAATGTAGAATGCATGTGATAATCTCTCCTAACAATAGCAAAAAGATTGAAATGCTCATATTTTTAATCATTTTTATCTTCAGATTAATTTTTTTTCATTCACATACTAAATATTTTTTGTTCATTGATGTTTTTAATATTTAATTCATTTGGCTTTTGTGATACCTTTCATTTAAGTACAAAATAAATAAATAAATAAATATAATAATCTCACATATATTTTATGTATAATGACAATAAAGAGTTACAAATACACATTTGAGAGGGGCAAGGTTCTATCGTGTAAGAAAGAAAGTAGTATAGTACAAAAGTCCAGAAGCTTCATTTATTATTTTTTCATTTTGCTATCTATTTTTCACAGATCTTACATTTTTTCTGTTAATAATACTTTTAATTTCTCTTTCCTGTAAAGAAACTGCTTTCATTTTGATGTATAGAGAGATACAAATATAAAATTATTGAGCTAAAGCTTGTGGACTTACATAATTATATGAAATGGGATTTACATGAGCAACAAGTAAAGCAGTACAAAAGAACGAATTCTAGACAGATATTTGCAAATACAAAAATTAAAAAGAACAGGCTACCAGTTGATAGCATAAAATCTGTATTATCATCAACTAAATGTATATAAATAAACAGATGTAATTAAAAAAATAAAACTTTGTGCCCCATTTATGCATTTACAGGATGGCGGGTGATCAGGGGAAAACCACAGTCAAAACAGGTATTAAATACCAGTATTTTGTTAAAAAGAAATTTGCCTTCTTTAATCCCTTTATATTTGAAGCATTTTTGATAAGAAAATACTGGTAGTTTCCTCTTTTTTTCTTACTGTGTTTTTTCCTGATCACACGCCCCCCTGATTTACAATCACCTCAAATAGCATACATATATACATAAAAATGCACATTTGTAAGTAAAAAATATTAATAAAATGGGATTCACCAGTTAACACATAAATATGCATTTATACAAAGTATAGTTACACATATTTTATATTTTTTACAAACAAAATGCTATTTCTCACAAAAAATAGTTTAAAGATACTAGTTCTTGTGAGAAGGAGCATTTGGTGGGGTTTTGCTGTATAAAAATATAGAACTTATTACCAAAGAAGCTCCAATAACAAATTTTGCTGTAAGATTAAATTGAAAAGCATACACAGAAACAACACACGATAATACAATAGCTAAAGATGTTGAAAATCCTTTCAGAATATTATCAGCATATTTAACAACAACAGCAACCACCAAGCCTCCCAGAGCTTGTAAAAATATAACACACCATACAAGACCGTTGTAACCATGAAAGAATCCTTTAGTAAATACTTCATCATAGTCTACTACATAAACACTAAGGAGTCCAAGTGGAATAGAAGAAACACAAAGCTGTATATTTCGCATCCATACTGTTACTGTTTCACTCCCTTTTAAAATTTTTTCAAAATAAACACCAGCAAATCCTGATAAACAACAAGCAATCACTATTGCAAAAAAACCAAGAAGAGGTTTTTGTTCATGAACAGTGTCAGAAGGTGCGGCATTCAATTGTGCCACTTGCACTAGAGCAACACCAACAAATAAAAGAAATAATGCAACCCATTGATGAGTATGCAAGCGTTTATTTAACATTGCCACTGAGAATAGAGCTGTAGTTAATATTTTCAATTGATATGTGACCTAATAAATGAAAAATAAAACACACTGGATTAGAAAATAAAATAGCAGTCTTAAGACTTCAAATTAAAAAACAAATGAACTTTAACACATTCGCTGCCACTAAAATGGATATTTCCATCCTCAGAAGCCGGATTACAAAGCAGTGTTTTAATGGTTAAAATTTTCCTTATATTTTACTACTAAAATCAGAAAAACGAAAAAATATATTATTTTCCTATTTATTGCAGTTCATGCTTCTCTACCGTGCATAAACAACCTCTCCGTTCAACGTCACACTAAAAACAGTGCATATAACTTATCATAGTCGATCGATGCCCCAGAGCGTCGCCGGCATACGAAGTGGTGACGGTCGGACGCGCTAGCGCGTCGGTGGCAGCGAACGTGTTAAAGCATGACGTAAAAAAAATATACAATCAAATACCTTTTAAAATCACTTCATATCTGTTTGAGTTTCAAACTGCTGTTATACTTGGGACAAAAATATTACTGACTAAACATTTGATCAAGATGGTAAAAACAGATAAATAATAATAATCTCTTCAGAAGAGATTATTATTATTACCTGGGGTGGGGAATTTTCAGAAAATTTTAGCAGCCAAGGATTTATTTTAGCAGCCAGCAAAATACAATGTACAGTTGAAAATTGCTATGATAAAATTTACACGACTGCAAAAATAGTTAATTACTATTACTAGAATGCATTTTTATATATTTTTTTGGTACTTTTTGGTTAGCCGGGCGCCAGTGTTATATATACAATATATACACACACATATATATATACATATGTATATATATATGTGCATATATATATGTATAGATAACACTGGCCCCCAGCTAACTGAAAAGTGCCCTTTTTTTTTCTATGAAATTAAGAAATATATACAAGAGAGGAAAGTTTAGCATAGAATATAACTTAGTAGGGACTGGTGGGGTAAAATGGGTAGGGATTTTATTTTAGTATATAACAAATGTCACATTAAAGAGAGAGGTTTTATTTTTAAAATATATTTTCAGACATTAGTTGGCAACATTTCTATACCTTCAAAAAGTTTCTGTGTTGTATATGGCAACAGGATATACCCTAGTTTTCATGGGTAGAATGTATGTGTTTCAATTGTGATAGTGAAAAAACCTTAAAAATCTATATTTTTGAAAATTATTTTATAAATATTTTTTATAGTTTCAATTAGTAAAGATTCTGAAGTAAAGTTTATGACAAATTGGAAAGTAATATTTAAAATACTTTTTTGTAATTAAATTTTTTGTGTGGTGGGGTAAAATGGGTATAAGCTAGGCTTAACTAATACATCCAATTAAAATGTAATTGAGATGAGATTTTTCCGCTTTTTGGCAGAATTCTTCTTTTTTGGGTTCAATTCCGCTTTTTGCTTTCCAGAAACCCTATATAACTGTGGTGACCGGGTTTATGAGGCGGCAGGAAAAACATTTGATATTGGCATGCACAAACAACATTTATTATGACGCGGACACAACATTTATAAACATAGAAAGAATCAAACAACTTTGAACTTGTTTTCATTCAACCATGAACATAGAATAGGGATGCTATGTTCATGCATTCAACCATTCGAATAAACATTATCATCTGTTTCTTTTTTGTATTTTCTCGAACTGTTGCCGCTTGTATTAGAGTAATATTTCGTTGCCAGATACAACAATTCTCCCACGCTTAAAATGGAATGTACACAACAGTTATAATGTTTGTTAATGTACAACAAACATTAAGCAAGCAAACGTCTTGCAAGTATGATGGTGGTTTACGTTGACGAGTGGATCGTCATAGCTGAACATCATGTCCGATTGGTGTTGGTGGTCTCTGCACATTTGCGTCGGGTTGTTGGAAATAGTTTCCAGGTAGTGCTTACTATCCATTGGGGTTGAGAAGATTCCTTTTCATTTATTGGATCCTTACACTCATCGTTTTTTGAATTTGTGGTGAATGTGACAGTCTTTTTTGGAATCTCAGTTTTTCTCAGTTGATCAATATGGCGCTTGAATATGTGTCCGTTATCTAATTCTACTTGATAATGCAATTTACCAAATTTTTGAAGTACAGTACCTAACTTCCACAGTTCTCTATTTCTGGCATAGCATCTCGCTTGCACTCGATCTCCCACACTTAAATTTCTGCATTTAATTGGGTTATCATTGTTTTGAATATGTTTCATTGGACGTAAGGCATTAAGTTGAATTCGTATATTTCGTTTCAAATACAGTTCTGCTGGTGTTTGATTACTGGACAGTGGAGTTGCTCTGTATCTGAATAGTATTTGTCGTACCTTTGCGTGTATTGATAACAGTTCAGAAGACATTGCTTTTAGACGATTTTTGAGTGTTTGCACATTTCGTTCAGCTAATCCGTTTGTGGCTGGATGACCTGGAGCAGTTAGTTTGTGAAAAATTCCATTTTTAGCACAATATAACTGGAATTCGTCACTTACAAAAATTTTTGCGTTATCTGAGACTATGACCCTTGGAAAACCATGAAATGCAAAAATGTCAGATAAAGCCGCTATCAGATTCACCGACTTTTCGAGCAACCAACTTTACAGCCGATTTTAACTTCAACTTTTTCCAGTTGAAAGGGAGAAAAAGGTTACAATTGTCTTTGCTAAAGTTGGAGGAAAACCCGGGAAAACCAGTACTACTAGTACCAGCCGTCAATATTTATCGCATTTTCGTATCAATTGTTTATCTCTGATTCGCTGAAATGTTGAAAGGTGGGAGGAAAAGTTGTGGCTAGGACAGACTTTTTTGAGATGCGGATAAAAAGTTGGGGATATTGCTGTTTGCTATCACACTGGGTGTCGAGACAACATTTCGCGAAAAGTTGGAGGAAATCAAGAATTGGCTCAAAAATTGCTCGAAAAGTTGGTGAATCTGATAGCGGCTTAATAGCTCAATTGTAGAAATAGAAGTAGGATCATTGCGGCATATTTTTACTTCAGCCCATTTAGATTTTGCATCGACGACAATTAAGAAGAAATGATCTTGAAATGGTCCTGCATAATCAATATGTATACGGTCCCAATTTTCCTCTGGCTTGTCCCAGGGATGTACTGGTACTTTTGAAGGATTTTTCTTAATTTCAGCACACGCTTCACATGTTCTTGACAGATGTTCAATATCTCTATCTATACCTTTCCAGTGAACATAACGGCATGCTAACTGCTTCATTTTAGTAATTCCAATGTGTGTTTTGTGTAATTCTTCTAAAACTGATTTCTAAAGTGCTTTTGTAATAATTATTCGTTGTGCCTTAAACAAAATTCCTTCTTCAAGTGTAAATTCATATGAAAGATCTGGATTTTCTTCAATTTCCTTCTTTATTTTTGATAACTCTTCATCTGCATCTGTTGCCTTTCGTATAGTTTCGAAATTCAGCAATTCTGTTGAAATCGCATTTACAGATGACATACAAATGCAATTTATTTCACTGTTAATAACCATATCACTTGATACTTCTTTTTGAACTTGAGCTCTAGACAAGCAGTCTGCTTCTACATTATCACTACCCTTTTTGAAAACCACTTTATAATCGAATGCGGATAAAAATGTAGCATATCTTAGCAATCGTCCTGAAGTCATAGGAGGTAATTTTACGTGTGGGTGGAATATTCTTGTTAAAGGTCGATTATCAGTAGCTAACTTAAAATGTTTTCTGAAATAAATAATTGAAAAAGTGATTTACTGAAAACACAATGGCTAGAGCTTCTCGATCAAGTTGTGAATAATTTTCTTCTGCTGCTGTTAAAGATCTTGATGCAAATGCAATGGGTCGTTCTTGGTCTTCTATAATATGTGATAGAACACCGGCTACTCCTACAGGACTAGCATCACATGTAAGAATTGGTAAGTTAGGATCATATGGAACAAGAAAACGTTCACTAGAAATTTCACTTTTCAATTTGATGAAGGCTGCTTCACATGCTGCTGTCCATCTGAATCTGAAATTTTTCCGAAGAAGCTGTCGAAGAGGATATGTGACTGTTGAATTATCTGGCAAAAAACGGGAATAATAAGTACCATTCCTAAGAATCTCCGTAGTTCTTCCACATTTGACGGTCTTGGCATATTGTTAATCGCCTTTACCTTTTCAGGACTTTTTGAAATTTTATTAAATTCAATAACATGACCTAAATATTCGATTTTCTCTTGAAACAACAAGTATTTGGTACGATTTAAATGCAGATCATATTTTTTTAACTTTTGAAGACATAATTCTAGATTTCTTCTACACTCTTCTTTCGTTCTTCCATGCATAATAATATCATTGAAATACTTTAAGGTTTTTGGTAAATCTCGGAGGATCTGATCTAGAATTCGATTGAACTCGCTAGGAGCGGTCTTTATTCCAAACGACAATCTATGCATGCGATAAGCTCCTCTATGTGTGGTTATAGTTTGAATAATACTGCTTTCTTCATCAACTGGAACGTGGAGATAAGCTTTAAACAGATCTAGTCTACAAAAGTATTTTGAATTTCTGAGACTATTTAGAATTTCGTCTATTCGTTCAATTGGATAATTAGCACTTACAAGTCTTTCATTTACACCAATCTTGTAATCGACGCAGAGTCGTACACCTCCATCAGCTTTTGGTATTGCTACCAGAGGCGACCCCCAATCACTCGTAGCTATCTTCGAGATTATTCCTTGAGATTCAAGTGAATCTAATTCCCTTTCAACTTTTTCACGAAGAGCATACGGCACTTCTCTTTCCTTATGGCAAACTGGCTTACTATTTTCACGGAGTTTTAATGAAACTTTGACACCTGGAATACATCCTACTTTCTGTTTGAAAATTTTTGGATACATAGAAATAACATCTTCGAGGCTTTCTATAATTTTTTACTTGTGAGGTATTTAAGTTGTCTGGCTCTTTTGAATCAATCTGTTGAAGGCTAATTCCGAGACGTCGAATCCATACACGACCTAACAAAGCATCGAAATTTTCCGGGACGATATAAAGTTCTTCACATGAGCATCTTTCCTGATATTCTACATTTACTGTAACTTTTCCATCTGGTAGAAAAACATCACCAGTGTATGATCGGAAAGCAATAGTTGAATTTTGAAGTTGAACTGTAATTTTCATTTTATAGAACTTATCTCGAGGAATAAAAGTAAATCCTGCAGCTGAATCCACTTCAAACGGTACGTTATGGCCCTCAATGCTCACTGTAGCAAAATATTTTTCAAGGTCTTTAGCTTTGCCCTTTTCATTTTGAAAAACCCATCCTCGTCACCAATGTGGTGACCGGGTTTATGAGGCGGCAGGAAAAACATTTGATATTGGGATGCACAAACAACATTTATTATAACGCGGACACAACATTTATAAACATAGAAAGAATCAAACAACTTTGAACTTGTTTTCATTCAACCATGAACATAGAATAGGGATGCTATGTTCATGCATTCAACCATTCGAATAAACATTATCGCCTGTTTCTTTTTTGTATTTTCTCGAACTGTTGGCACTTTTATTAGAGTAATATTTCGTTGCCCGATACAACAATAACATTTATAGTTTATTGACAGGGTCACACAAAAAAAAATTTAGCAACATTATATGTGGAAATTCTATGAAATATGTTTTAGTGATGTTATACTTTTTCAAACTTAATAGAATTTATCTATGTTATTAAAGTACACTACAACATGCTTTCTGTTGAAAATGGTATTTATAGAATTTACAGGGCCACACAAAAGTATGTGGATTCAGTACAATCTATGAGTGATATAATTTCCTCTCCTTACAAAGATTTAAAAGTGCCATTCTGACAGCGATTTCTCTTTCTCAGAAATATGGCACGAAAAATGCAATATGTAAAAGGAAACAAATACAGAGTAAATCTGGTGAAATTTTGGCACATAATGAAGTGGCACAACGTCTCTAACAAGAAATCGATTGTTTAGAAAGGAAGGAAAATGTAAAGTCCCAACCAAACAAAATAACAAAAACAAATCTTGCAAATAAGAGAAAAAGATCCCCATGATTCACAATTACACATCCTACTTGCACAACTTCTAATAGGATGAAAATATCTGGAATTTTACCAGGCAAGTGTGTTAAAGTGAAATATGCAAATAAAAGTTTGTTGTTGAATTCAATGGACAAATTATTGGCATGGAGGCGGGAGGAGAGGAATTCAAAGTAAAGTTCCTAACAAAGTCAAGCATTGATGATTTTTTTTATATTTCCTGAACAAGATGACACAGATGTGGTTGCAAAATCTCAAATTGGTAAATTTTAAAAGGAGCCACATTTCAACAACTGTGCTCACTACAGATTTCAAATAAAAAAATTGTACAATCTTTAAAGTTAACATTTCAATTAATTTTGCATAATTTTCTTTATATAATTAAAATAAAAGCTTAAAATAAAGTTTCCCGTAAATTTAGATAATTATTTATTACTTATTCAATCAATACCTATTTTACCCCACATGGTACCCATTTTACCCCACTTCAGAGATAAAAAGTGTATATAAAACAAAAAAATATTTCTACTACAGTAGACTCCTCAAATCCGCACAGCTTGGGACCAGAGGTTGTGCAGATTTTAGAATTTTGTGGATTTCTGGTCATTGATTTGTTTACATTTTTGAAACATTAATTTGATTGGTAGTTAAGCAAGGGAAATTATAATGAATGCTTACAATAAAGTGAAACATTAAAATAAGTAAAATATTAAAATAATTTATTAGTTTAAAAGTAAGTAATTACTAAAATAATTATGTAAAATAAAAATTTAGAAAAATATTAAATTATTACCAACGAAATCGATTCAATTCGATTCCAAAAGTCCTATGCTGCCATCTAGCGGTAAAGCGATCGTAAGGTCAGTACCTCATTATTCGTCCTTAGCACTTTTAACTTTAGTAACTTGTTAGTAACTTTTTCATTGTTATTTAGAGTCTTGAATGCTTTTCTTATACTGCTTTATATGTTTAGAAAGAAATCTGTCTATAATTTAAAAAAAAAAATTCCGCGAACAATAATTTTAAAATAGCGTTCCGGTTCGTGGATTTTTCCATTTCGAACCCTGGAATGTTTGATGTAGATATGCTAATTTATATCAAAATTAAAAGTAATATAAATTTATTTAGTAATAAATCAGCTGTAATAGCCAAAAGAGAATGATTAACAAAAAATTTAGTAGAAAAAACATTGCGGTAGTCGCTGATTTTGGCACCATCTTGAATTTTGTTCCTACAACTTAACTGAAGATTTCATTGTTTACATCTGAAAAAATATGCGGATTTTAGGGTCTCTACTGTATTTAAAAAAATAAATAAAAAAATTAACAACTATATAAATGTTTTGCCAAGACATCAGTTGCATAAATAAACGTAGAAAATCATAGTAAATATTTTTGTTTCAATGAAAACAAGCATTGAATGAACAAATAGTGCTTTTCATACCCATTTTACCCCACCTGACCTTACCATGTTTACATCATTGTAATTTGGAAAGTTGCAAGATATAGGTAATTAGTAAAATAAATAAAGTTTTTGGCATATGTCTATAGTTTGCAATTTTCAAAGACTGCCTAAAAATTCACTTGCCCTGTCAGAAAATTCACTCACCAGTGGCGAGTAAAATGATGTATTTTCCCTTCCCTGATTATTACTTATCTTTTCATTTATATATAACTTATATTTCATATTTATATGTAATAAGGGTTCTCCTGAAGAAAGAACCCTTATCACATTAAAAAACAACATTATTATACATATATATGTATATGATTAATCATTAAGCATAATGTATAACATATGATCAGGAAAGTTTACACTTGATTTAATTTTTTAAATGTTAATGCCACAAACAGGGTTGGCGCAGTTTAAATCACCTGGGTTTTTTTTTTAAGAATTAACTCAAATTAATATTTTCACTTTTTTTCTTTCTTTAATTGTTTAAAATTATTAGATATAGATAATTTCTACTTACGGCATTTTATCTTAGCAATCAACATAAGTCATAGTGAGTATAAGTTATGTTTGTACAAATGTATGGGGAAAATTATCATGTGTTAAAGTATATGGTACCAGGTAGACCGAGTCTCGCTTGGAAGTTTTTTCAATTTTTTTTTCAGTCAACATAGAAAAGTGAAAGTACTGTATGAAAACACCAATCAGTTATGGAGGATATATTTATATCTATGGCTTGTAGTCTTAGCATGGAAGTGAAAAGTCAATGAAAATGATGTCATAGTGATGCAAAAGTGATGACATGTTTCAGTTTTAAATGTCAAAATGCTTGTTTTCTTTTAAATATACTGTCATTTTTTTCTGGGGGGGGGGGGGGGGAGATTTAGATTTTGAATTCTGAAGCATTCACTTGAGTATGTAAAAAATAATTAAAAAAAAACAACCTTTGTATATGTTAATAAATTTGGATTGCCATTTATAAAAATATAAACTTTAATTATATGAATGTGATTATGTCAAGCATATCTTGAATGCTATTCTCCATGTTTTATAAAAATAAAAATTATTCTTTAAAATTGTTGTCCAAGTCAAGTCAAGTCAATGCGGTGCTTAAGGAGTACCAACATGGATCGTATTATCACCATGCGAGACCTCCAACGAAATTTAAAAATGGACATAACTTTAAATTTAGAAAAAACGGTTTAGAAACAACTAAGAATTTTGAAAACCCTGGTGGAGAGCCTTTAAGTTCCAGCATTTTGAAACACCAGAGGTACAATTTTGCCTCCAAATAAAATAGCACATAGAGCATCCAAATAAATTTGGGTGCCCTAAACTTTGTTGATAGACCGAATATCTGACCTGGCAAAAGCAGAGAATAAAGAGGGAAGTGGTGCCAGGAGTCATAGCTAAACCTGACATCCAGGGAAACCAGAGGCCCTAACTAATGCTAAAACCCTAAGAACTTAAAAAAAGAAGAGGGGGCCACATAGCTCTCTAAAATTTTGATAGCCTAATGCTCATCACAAGTCATGGATCACCGGCTTTCACTCGGACATCTCAGCCTTTAAAAAGGCCCTTTGTTACTAGACACTAAGTTCACCACAACTGTGACTACCATTTCGGTGTTGACCATTATCAAAATTGAAGGGTAATTTTAAATTCAATAATCCTATCAAAAATAAAATTAATCTACTAAGCAGCATGAATCTGTGACCAGTCCCCGTGAAAAAGAACTCCCGTAATCCCTGAAACAGCTCGAACAGTTTAGCTCTGATAAGAACACTTTGCTTAAAGGTTTCCGGAGAGAAGTGCACACACCAGCGGTCTTGGAAGAACTGAGGCATGGGGGGTCAAATCCAGGGTTTAAATACATTCGGCCGAGGATCTCATGAGCAGGTTCTCCTCGGCCAATGAAATTACAGGAGAGGCTGAACCTGACCTAGCAAGATGACATAATCAGAATTACATGGCCCATAGAAGGACTCAAATAGATTCGGCCGAGGATCTCGTGAGCAGGTTCTCCTCGGCCAATGAAATTACAGGAGAAGCTGAACCTGACCTAGCAATTTGATTGGAGCTAGCATGATGACATAATCAGAATTCCATGGCCCATAGAAGGGCCGTGGAAAAAAAGAAAAAATTACAGTTTACAAGATTAATGATTAAATATAAGCTAAGAACAAAATTAAATTAAATTTATACGAAAATAATTAAAGAGGGAGGAAAAAGAATAAGGAAACTTGCACTTGCGATTGTTGTAAAAATAACTGTAAATTGCAAGATGTTGGGGGAAAGCCAGTTCTAGACTAAAGTTTCTTTCAGTCTAGGGAAATAGTGAATTTGCAGGAGAATTCTGCATTTAAGTAACTCCCGAAGAGTTCCTTCTTGATGTTTTTGAGCATGGAATAGAATCATTATCCCTAGCTAAAATAGCCAGGGGACGTTTCCACCCCCTGCCCACCCTTGCATCATAAGTACGTATAGAGTTTAATGCAGGATTCCTTACTGATGGTATTGACCTGTGAAACTTCATCACAAGTTTTTTAATTTCTCCAAAAATAGGTCTCATTTTCGGGTCTCGATGAATGACGTCATTGCGGACATAATGTGTCGTACGAACAAATCTACCTAAATGCTCATTTTGAAGGGTTTGGATTTTCTGAAGGTGGGTTTTAGAGGCACTATCATAAACGACCGAACCATAAGAAGCCAGCCAAGAAGTAGCCAAATCATAGATTTGTACTACGACAATTTATTTTTAATTCACAGGGGGCTGTGGTAAGCCAAGAGGGAGTGAAGGGAACACATGGCAGCATTTGCACGACTCAATGTTTCTGAGATGTGCTTGCCCCATGTCAATTTAGAATCTAGGTGAACACCCAGGTATTTATAATCTGATTTCCAAGGGAATTGATTCATCATTTAATTTAAAGTTAAGATTATTGCCTGGGGTGAATCTTTGGTTTTTGAAAAAAAATGGCAGTACTTTTGGCATTATTGACTTTGGGTGCAGAAATTGAGCCCTGGGGGACAGAGCTGAGAATGGGTTTAGGGTTAGAGAAAGCATTTCCTACTCTAACAACACATGTTCTATTTTTTAAATAATCAGCATAGATTTTAATGAGTTGGCCTGGAAGGCGACAGTTATTAGTTTAAAGAACAAGGTGACATGCCAGACTTTAACAAAAGCCTTTTGCATATCGAGGAAAATTGCCCCCGTGATCCCGCCCGATCTAATTCCTTCGTGTAGGAGTTCCGTGACCTTCTACACTTGATGAGAAATTGAAAGATGAGCTCTAAAATCGAGCAAAGAGATTGATCGAAAACTAGAAGAGACGTGTATATCATCGGCTCCACTTTTGGGTAGAGGGACAATGATGACCCTTTTCCAGCAATCGGGAAAAATATTAAGAGATAACATGCAATTTATTAAAATAACAAAAATATAAAGTTTTGGGGCAGATAGTTGGTAGTAAACATGAGCTATTTTGTCAATGGTGAGGTAAATTTGGCAGGAAAATTCTCTGGTTCTTAAAATTGCTGCTCATTTTGCACCAGGGTGCAATGCCATGCCATCAAATTATAGCGATGTTTGTAACAATATGGTAGTGGTTTTAAACATAGCAAAAGTATAAGCAGAGTTATTTATCAAGAAATGTTAGCATATTTACAGAACGTTTCTGAAAATATTTAAATTCACCAAATCAACATTTGGTAAAATCAATTTGTTCAGTGAACACATACATTTGTTACGCAACTATTATAATTTATGAGAAACCATTTACAGAAAAATCCCTTCAACTTAAATCACTTTAGAGTTATTTATTGCTATGACTGTTATTTAAGAAAAACCTTATTGATATTTCTTGAAATAATAATCTAAAAACGATTATCCATCGTAAATCAACACTTCATTTCCTGTTGTAATAGAAATATCTACGCAAGACATAAACAATCCCATAAATTCGTCATTATTGTGAAATATGTTCCTTTAGCAATTAGCAATTTTGAAACTATAAATCATCTGAAATAGTGTTATACTTAAAAACATTATCCTTCATATTCTTATTGAAATAACTTTGTTTATCATATCAAGATACTTTTCTATTTAGACATTTTTCTCAGTTTTTTAAAAATAATTATTGTGATTCATATGTGTTGGTCAAGGACACTTCCTGGTTTCAGTGCATTTTGCATTAGAAGAAGCAGTTGAACTCGAACATTCACACTGTACGCAACAGCTCATCTTTCTAGCTGTGATTTCCTAATTTTCGCAGCCGGGTAACAAAATCCCCGGTCCTTGTAAACCGCAAGCACTCTTTCCTGTGCACATGCAAGAAATTGTAACATGTCAATTCTCAATATAGTTTTATTTACATCTCGTGTTAATTTACTAATTCTATAAACACACACAGTTTTCCATACATTAAAATATGGAGGCACCGGCGAGATCTTGGATACTTTTTTCAAGCTTGGAATAAGTGTACGCTCATCATATCATCTTACTGCAGTTTTTAAATAAAGTTTTCACCAGTCTTATGTGGAATTGCAACAGACGACGGAGTACCTCGCATCACATTTATTACAGATAAGTACATTTTATCTTATTATTATTATCGGTTTGGCTTTTGTTTTTTACGCTATTCACCTCATTATTTGAATAATGAGTACCGACTTAGAAGCCGCAAAAAAAGGCTGCTGAAGAATTGGAAAAAGCATCTATAAATTTACGTGGCAGAGCTAAATCTGCTCTAACAAGAATAAACAACTTTATTAACTCTGAGCAAACGTTTCAAAAGAATGATTTATACAATAAATTAGAAAAATTAGAGACAGTTTACTCAGACTTTGATAAATATGATGCTCAATTACCAGCTGAAGCATCTGAAATTGAGGAATTTGAGAAAAAATATTATGAAACCAAAGCCAAACTGCAAACAGAACTTGAAAAAGTTACTGTGAATGTGCATGCACAATCTCAATTGATAAATGATCAGATTCCAGTTGTTAGTTCTACTATTTCTAACAATTTTAAATTGCCTAGGCTAAATGTAGAAAAATTTAATGGTGATTTTAAAAACTGGCTGTCATTTAAAGATTTATATTTATCATTGGTTCATAATAATGGCAGCATAAGTAATATACAGAAGTTTCAGTATTTAAGAGAGCTACTAGGGGAGGAGGCAGCCTCTATAATAAAACATATTCCTATTTCTGAAAACAGTTATTCAGAAGCGTGGGAAAAATTGCTGTCGAGATATGATAAGAAAAAACAAATAGTTTCTACTTTAGTTAAAACATTCTTGGACATTCCCCCCATCACTCAAGTGAATGCATTTAGCTTACGCTGTTTATCAGATGTATCAGATGAAGTAATTAGAGGCCTTAAATCAATCTATGAAAAGGCATCTGGCCGTGACTTATGGCTAATTCATAATTTATTACAAAAGGTTGATTCTAAAACAAGGGAGGAATGGGCAAAATTGACCTCAAGCGAAGACTTTCCGTCTTTTGATCAATTTATTCAGTTTATAAATGATAGATGTTCATCTTTAGAGTTGTATAGAAGTGAAAATGAAGGTTCGCATAAACAAGACAAACAATATAACATCAACAGATCTTATTCCAGTGTCATTAGTAAATGTTTACTTTGTAAATTTAATCACTCACTTTACAAGTGCATTAAATTTAAGGAATTA
This sequence comes from Maratus speciosus, assembly GCA_963932465.1. Taxonomy (NCBI): domain Eukaryota; kingdom Metazoa; phylum Arthropoda; class Arachnida; order Araneae; family Salticidae; genus Maratus; species Maratus speciosus. The sequence goes on from OZ010789.1 coordinate 198,548,791, forward strand.
AGCATCAGGGATAGGAGACAGTTTGTTAAGAAAAACAAGTTATGCAGTAATTGCTTGTCTGACAAGCACACTACCTGGCAATGCAATTCCTCTTACTCTTGTCACAATTGCAAGTTGAAACATCATACTAGTTTATGCGAAAATAAGCTGCAAAATTACGCAATATCAACTTCTTGTTCAAATGAAAAACAGAGCCGCAAAAACAAACCTGATTCAGAGGCCGGTTTGATTCCCGATGAGAATAAAAAGGAAATTTCTCCTTCCATAGATGCAGTTCAAACATCTTTCACACTTTTGCCCACTGCTAGTGTATATATTAATGATTGCATGGGTCAAAAGCACACTTTAAAAATCATGTGTGATAGTGGATCAGAGTCTACGTTTGTTTCTGAATCCTGCATGAAAATGTTAGGAATTAAAAGGAAAAATGCTAGGTTCCCCATAAAAGGTCTGTCTAATTCAAAGATCGCAGTAACTAAGGGTTACGTAATGTTTGATCTTACATCAATTTATAATGCTGACACCAAGTTGTCTGTGAAGGTATTTATTTTAGATGATTTAACTGCTCCGTTACCTGCAGAAAAAATACATGAGAAGCATTTTTCGCATTTAAAGAATATAAACTTAGCAGATCCACATTTCGAGACACCAAGTAAAATAGACATTATTCTAGGATCTGATTATTTCTTTTCTATTTTGCTTCCTGGTCAAGTAACTGATACGCAGAGCAATTTAATTGCTCAAAATTCAATTTTTGGCTTTCTCGTATCAGGGAAAATGCCACATTTTAGTATATCTCCAAATTCGATACATAATTTACACATTTATGAAATTAATATTGATAAAGAGTTAAAGCGTTTTTGGGAAGTAGAAGAAGTATTTAATAAGAATACTCAAATGTTGTCACCTGAAGAGCAATTTGTTGAATCACATTTTCAGGAAAATTATTCAATTAATTCCGAGGGTCGTTTTGTGGTTAAGTTACCTTTTATTCAATCTAAATCAGAATTAGGTAATTCTAAACCTGCCACAATTTCTCGCTTGCTTGCTATGGAAAAGAAATTTAGAGAAAAACCAGAATTTGAAAATCAGTACAAAGAGTTTATGAACGAATATGAAGAATTAGATCACATGGAATTAGTCGCACAAAATGACATTAATAACTATGGAAATGAACACTACTTTCTTCCTCATCATGCGGTTATGAAAGCTTCTAGTATCAGTACTAAATTAAGAGTAGTTTTCGACGCTTCATGCAAAACTTCAAGTGGTGTTTCCTTGAATTCCATTTTGGGTTTAGGCCCTAAGTTACAATGCGACATTTTTGAAATCTTATTTAATTTTCGATTTCCGAAAATAGTCTTTTCTGCAGACATAGAAAAAATGTACCGCCAGATTTTGGTTGCTGAAGAGGATCAAATGTATCAGCAAATAGTTTGGAGGTCTAATCCTAATGAGGAAATAAAAAATTACAAACTAAAAACTGTCACATATGGTTTAGCGCCAGCATCTTTTCTGGCAACTAGATGTATAAAACAAATCGCTCATGATTACACAAAAAAGCCTTGCATTTTGCGCATGTTAGAAGAAGATATGTACATGGATGACTTATTATCCGGTACGAATACTGTTAGGGAAGCAATAGAAACTTGCAAAGAAATTACAGATTGTTTAGACGCGCATGGTTTCCACTTGAGGAAGTGGAATTCAAATTCAAAGGCATTTCTTAATGAATTTATAGATTCTTCTAGCACTGAATCAAATTTTGAAATAATTCCTAGTGACAACGGAAGCTCCAAGGTTCTAGGCTTAAGCAGGAACTCTTTATCAGATAGTTTTATTTTCATAACTGCATTAATACTCACTCCACCTCTTACAAAGAGACATATTTTAGCTGAGTCTGTAGTACAGATTTTCGACCCACTAGGTCTAATTTTGCCCTGTACTGTAACTTTAAAGGTATTTTATCAGAAACTCTGGCTTACAAAAGGGGACTGGGACTCTATTATACCGCAACATCTTGCAGACGAATTGCTACAATTTCAAATTTCCTTTAACGGATTAAATCAATTGTCTGTTCCTAGATGTGTCACGCTTTCATCCGGTAACCCATTTGAATTACACGGATTTTCTGATGCCTCAACACTGGCATATGCTGCCGCAATTTATTGCCGACAAAGTTATAAGGGGAAAACAAACTCTTTTCTCTTAGTTTCTAAAACTAAAGTTGCTCCAATCACACAGATTTCGGTGCCAAAATTAGAGCTTTGTGGTGCACACCTACTATCTAAGCTGTTTCGTTCCGTCATGGAAACATTAAAGAGTTACAAGTTTGATATTTTCGCCTGGACGGGCTCAAAGGTCGTCCTTTCTTGGTTATCTGCACATCCACGTAAATGGAAGACTTTTGTCGCTAATAGAACATCTCAAATCACCGAAATTCTACCTACAAAGCGCTGGAGACATGTCCCATCCAAAGAGAACCCCACAGACAGGCCCGGACTGGCCAGGTCGGCTAGTCGTCGATTGCCGAGGGCCCTCCAAAAATGGATATACTAATTCATAACTAGTTACATCAGAATAATGTGATTGTTTCCCCATAAGTTTCCCGTAATCTTACGCATTTACAATCAATTTTAAGCTGTTGGCAGTTGTTTTTTGTGTATGTGAGTCTATGTAAGGGGGCCCCAGAGGGGCCACCATAAATGGATATACTACTTCATAACTAGTTATATCAGAATAATTTGTCTGTTTCCCTGTAATTTCCCCGTAGTTTTACGCATTTACAATCAATTTTAAGCAGTTGCCAGTTGGTTTATGTTTATGGTAGCCTATAAGGGGACCCCAGAGGAGCCTCCAGAAAAGGATATACCACTTCATATCTAGTTACATCAGGATAATTTGACTGTTTTGCCGTAATCTTACGCATTTACAATTAATTGTAAGAAGTTGCCAGTTGGTTTTGGTTTAAGGTAGCCTATGTAAGAGGGCCCCAGAGGTGCCTTCAAAAATGAATATACTACTTCATAACTAGTTATATCAGAATAGTTTGACTGTTTTCCCGTAATCTTGCGCATTTACAATTAATTGTAAGCAGTTGTCAGTTGGTTTTGGTTTAAGGTAGCCTATGTAAGAGGGCCCCGGATGAGCCTCCAAAAATGTATATACTACTTCCTAACTAGTTACATCAGGATAATTTGACTGTTTTGCCGTAATCTTACGCATTTAGAGTCAATTTTAAGCAGTTGCCAGTTGGTTTCTGTTTATGGTAGCTGGTAGCCTATGTAAGTAGCGCCGGTAGTGGTGTCGTGTCGCTGGCGAAACGGAGGAGTGGTGCTGACTTGCTCATCGCGCTCTCTGCAGTGCTCATAGGCTCAGGTTCAGAGAACATCGATACACTGGCTGATCAAAACAGCGAATCCTCCCTATGAAGATTTACTGCACATGCTCAATTTCTACTGAAAATAGTAACCAGGATTAGCAAGACAGCTGAAAAAAATTGACAAAAGTTTTTTGTAATTATTTAATTCGCATTACTCTGCTGCATTTCGCAGGAATCTGCTTTTAAAAAAAGGCTTTTATTCTGAATATGAAAAAGTAATTTGCCATATTTTAAATAGTACAACTGCAACTTCCTAAAGGTTTCTTATCTACCGCGTTGTTGTTATTCTCGTGATTAAGAAATGAGATATAGTTCATGCTAACATTCCTAACTTAATATGTAACCTTTGCTTATTAAACTAATATTTAACTTTAAATTGTATCAGATAGTACTCTAAGATGCAGCTGTTATGGGTCGGCTGAAATTTGCGTCCGCTATGTCGTTCAGGGAAAGATATATGAAAGATTTTTAGAAATAACAGTAGTCGATAATTCATGTGGATTGACTTTGTACGAACTTATAAGATCAAAATTAGCCAAGTGTGACATTGCTACATCAATTACTATTTCTTGTTCATTTGACCGAGCAACAAATATGAAAGGCTGCTATAATGGTATACAAATTTAGTTTAAAAAGGAAAACAAAGATTTTATTTACACTCACTGTATAGGACACGTACTGAACTTGGTAGTAGCTGATTCAACAGTAACGTTCCTCCTAGCAGAAAAGTTATTTAGGTTGGTGTAAGAATCTGTCGTTTTTCTAAGCTCATCTCAAAACAGAATATGGGGGAGGAAAACAAAAAGAAAACATATTACACATGATAAAATGCACAGGTTGCAAAAAATAGGAGCAACAAGATGGAGGAGCAAATATAAAGCTCTTTCTTCGATTATCGATGAGGGAATTTTAAGATGTGAGGAAAGTGTAAACACAGGGAAACTATTCCATTTTATTACCGTTTTAAAAGAAATATCAAATGGAAGTTTTGAATGCAAATCTAAATTCATGGCAAAAAATTTGATTACTAAATAGTCTAAATTTTAAAACCTATTTATGTATATTGTTTTGTTAGATTTATTTCTTGTTACATCTCCTAATGTAAATTATTTACAAAGTAAAACTATTATAAGGTAAGGGATAAAAGGTAGCGGTACAAAGTAAGGGATAAAATACTATGAGGTAAGACTATTCTACAACTTGGAACTTGGTACAGCAGCTGCTTCAACAAGTAAGGGATAAAAGGAATGATAAACACTTTCAGGTTCAGTATTGAAAAGCAAAATATTATGCAAGTAGAAGTAATAGCAAATTTGAAGATAACAATATTTATGTAAAAGTAGAGAAATGCCTGTTGAAAAATCAATAGACGAAGCTCCTTGAATCTCAATTGCTCAAAAGTATAAATTGGCTTTTTCAGTGTTTTAGATTGTTCCAGGACAAGTATCGAAGGAAGATTTAGTCGATTGATTCCAAGTTAGAACCAAGGAAAATTAACGAAATCGTAATGCTTTATATAGTTTTCCAACGGAAGTCCTTTGTAGTATTTCTAAACTTTGTAAAGTTAAAAGAAATCAATTATTGATAGAGCTGATATAGTTTGTAGATCAGTGTGACAATTTTACAATGGCTTAAAAAACTAACATTGAAAGAAAACAAGACAATCTTTGAATGGAGCTGAAGAAGTCTGTGAATATGACGATGTAGAATCTGAATTTGAAGAATACAAGAATTTTTATGGTTATTCCTCTGGCAAGAAACAATGTTTTCTGTGGTTTTATATTTTTTTTTTGAACTCTTACACAATCTTGAATGTTTACAAACCTGTATGTAGCTTGCAAGTTTGTACTAACCATATCTTGTGGGAAAAGTCATCTGTGAAAGGGTGTTTTCTAAACTTAAATAGTTAAGAATCGACGTAGGTCTACTTTAAGCCAAGACCTTATGTCTAATCTTCTTTTCATGAATGTAGAAAGAGACTTATAATTTGGATAAAGATGTTATTATAGATGACGTAGCCAGGATCACTGAAGAACTGACTAAAAAGCTGTTAGGTTAGTAAACAGCCTATCACAATCACATAACCTTTCTTAGTTTGCTGTATCTGTACCAAGGTATAATAGAGTCATTTTTCTCTTTCTTATAAAATCTATTTTACAATTTGTAACAATTAAATCAAAATTAAAGAGGACTTTATTTTTTTCAATACGCTTGTTTTTTTTTTTTTTATTACCGCTGTGTCCCTTTTAACACTTTCCAAGGATTTTGAAATTTATGTATAACACTGAGGTGTACTACAAAGCTCTTATTGTAGAATCTGGTGTGCATTTAATTTATTGTTCATTTACAGCAGTGGTTCCCAACGTGGGGCGTACGCCCCACCGGGGGGCAATTCCAAATTTCTTACTAACTCAATCGCTATCAGTTCCTTTTGTCTTTTTTGGGGGAAAAGTAATGTTGTAGACTAAAAATAAATGAAATACAAGCAAAATTTAAGAAAGCAGTTTTTTTATTGAATTTTTAAAATATTCTCTATCGAAATTTTAAAATAGATTAGAAATCAGAATAATTATTCGAATAATCTTTCAAAATATTTTGATATCTATAAAATTATTAAAACTCGCTATAATTTTTCTGGTGGTAATTGTTTTAATTTTTCATAATGTTTTCCATTACTTATTGAATGAGTTTTCTACTTCTATTCGCGAAGACAATTAACGCATTGAATGCCAAGTCTATTTTGTCTGTTTTCCCGTTTGGGCCACAAAAAAAGATTCCTGTTTCAAAATCTATAAGTGTCAGTTACCGATGACTGACGCGACCTAAACGGAAAATTCAGTGTCAGTCACTGGTGACTGATGTGGCACTCAACGTGTTAACGATATTGGGAAAGGGAAAATAGAGAGAATGTGTTATGCGGAATAATGGCTACTGAAATTTGATAAAGATGATAATTTTGAAATACGTACTTCTTGTGTATTGTGTTATCCATAGAAAGAAAAGTCAATGCCTAAAGATTTTACACCAACTCTTAATAAGTTACAAAAATGCATTATAAAATGTATGAATTTATCATTTTTAACATTAAATGTAAATGTATTTTAAGTTATTTTTTGAAAATAAAAATGCAGACCGTACACTTTTCTTTAACATTAAGTTAAGTTGGAAAAGTACAAAAATCTCGTTTTGGCATATCAGGAAAGATGTATAATCTCTTTGCATTTTTAAAATTATCTAAAAACACATTTGTGGTAAAAGATTCACCTTTTTGACAAGTTAAAAAATGTGAAATGAATAGCTATTGTAACTGAACTATTACACTCCCACCGTGTGAATAGAGTTCACTTTTTAAATAATAAGAGACATAATTTACAGATTACGGGGGGGGGGGGGGGAGGAGGGGGGGGGACATAGTGACTTTACAGATGCTTTGGTGGGGCGTGGACTAAAAAAGTTTGGAACCACTGATTTACAGGGACACACAAAAATATTTGGTTACAGTACTGAATATGAATAATAATTGCTGTAAGTGTGTTTTCAGTTATGGTACGCGATTTAAAATGTAACTATTTTTTTGCATATTACTTGGTGAATATTAATTAGATCTATAGATCATATACAGGGCTACAGAAAAGGTCTCAAGTACATTTCCATTTCAAATGAAAAACAAATTTCAAAGTGATTGCTTAAAAGGCGCAAAGGCCAACATAGTGAAAAAGATTCCAAGCCGGGACTCGAACCCGGGCCATCAGTATAGCGCACTGACGTTCTACCGACTAAACCACTTGGAACGATACCTAGCTCGGAAAATTTCTCACTATTATATGTTGGCAAGGCTAGAAACGTAGCACAAGATGTCTTTTGCGCCTTTTAAGCAATCACTTTGAAATTTGTTTTTCATTTGAAATATTGTATGCAAGGCGAATGTTTCTCTCTGGAATAATTTCCATGTATTAAAATAGTTTCTATCGATGCTGGATTTAATTATGTTTCGTGCTTGCCCCAGATCGGTGGCTCACGATAAATATTCCATCTTGTGCTACGTTTCTAGCCTTGCCAACATATAATAGTGAGAAATTTTCCGAGCTAGGTATCGTTCCAAGTGGTTTAGTCGGTAGAACGTCAGTGCGCTATACTGATGGCCCGGGTTCGAGTCCCGGCTTGGAATCTTTTTCACTATGTTGGCCTTTGCGCCTTTTAAGCAATCACTTTGAAATTTGTTTTTCATTTGAAATATTGTATGCAAGGTGAATGTTTCTCTCTGGAATAATTTCCATGTATTAAAATAGTTTCTATCGATGCTGGATTTAATTATGTTTCGTGCTCGCCCCAGATCGGTGGCTCACGATAAATATTCCATCTTGTGCTACGTTTCTAGCCTTGCCAACATATAATAGTGAGAAATTTTCCGAGCTAGGTATCGTTCCAAGTGGTTTAGTCGGTAGAACGTCAGTGCGCTATACTGATGGCCCGGGTTCGAGTCCCGGCTTGGAATCTTTTTCACTATGTTGGCCTTTGCGCCTTTTAAGCAATCACTTTGAAATTTGTTTTTCATTTGAAATATTGTATGCAAGGCGAATGTTTCTCTCTGGAATAATTTCCATGTATTAAAACATTTCCATTTATTGGCGTACATTACTGGCTAGAAATTTTTAACTGCACTATGCATTTAATTTAATAGACGTTTAGCATACAACGTAATATACATACAAATTTATAGATCATATAGAGGGATGAACAAAAATTCTGATGTTTTTTAGATTATTGATCGTAATTTCAGTAATTGTAGAACAACTGTGTTATGCATTTTCTAAATTGTTCATTTAGACATCTTTCACCGTAATAAACTGCAAAGTTTTATTATAATTGCTGAATGTGTTGGAAAAATATTACACAATCTTTGCAGGACGCATGATTTTTCGCTCTTGTTAATATTTACTTAGGTATTACAGTAGGATTTAGATTATTATGGCTTCAAAACAGTGATTTGGTTGGCTAAAACTAAAGACATTTTTCCCACTCATTTTTAAATTACAAACAACTCCTAATTAGCATATTTATTTATTTTTTAACATGGAACTAGTTTAGATACTGTATATAAAATAATATAAATATTTATTATGAAAGTAAGCAAACTACAACAGAAGCAGATTATTTTTTAAATCAAGTGTTATGGTGTTTTAAAAGTATTTTTGTTTTTAGAATACCTCTATATCTATATGAAAGGCTATAGATGGCACTACCTTATAATTAACGATCAGTGCAAAATGTTATACTAAAGAGTATATGTTCCTTCAAATTATATTACGCTAATATCTATTCTTTTATCTATTTATAGGTTACATAATGGTTGATACAAATATTGAAATATTATCCATCTTAAGACATTATTTTAAAATTGCTCATAAAGTTGTTGAAGCATCTCGTAAAATTCGAGAAGTTGAAAGGGATGATACAATCAGCAAACGTACAGCCCAAAACTGGTTCAAACTTTTTAAGGGAGATAACTTGTCCCTTAAAATGAAACTCAGAAGTGAGAGGTTAATCTGGATACTTGTTAATCTGGAAGGTTTGAAGCAAAGACTAGAGATTAAACCAACGACCAGCACAAGGAAACTTTCAGAGGAGATAGGACCATCTAAGGACATGATATGCCAAACTTTATATAAACTACGGAAAACATACAAGAACTCTAGGGAAGTCCTTTATGAACTGACTATGCAGCAAGCAAATCACAGAGTGGAAATGTACAAAACTCTTCTGGAAAACTTACAGGATTTGCGGTTTTTCAAACGCAAAGTGACATATGATGAGAAATGGATGTATCTACAGAACCCAGATAATCGAGAAATAATTGTTTCATGTAGGACAATCAGTCCAACATGTTACGAAACAAGCGCGGTTTGAAAATAAGTTCATGATCAACGTCTGGTGGAATTTTGAGCATGTAATTCATTTTGAAATCATTCCACATGGTCGATCGGTCAACTAACTCTGAAACTGAAATTTACTGTGAACAGATGGACACGATGTATGCTTCTTTGAAAAGCAAATGGTCTGCATTAGTCAACAGAGATAAACATCTTCTCCAACAAGACAATGCAAGACTGCACACGTCTCGCAATAAAGTACAAGATCTTGACGGAATTTACATCATCTCCTACATAGCCCGGACCTTGTTCCTTCGGTCTGCCACGTGTTCCGTTCTATGGCATCATTTTTTTTTTTTTTGGGGGGGGGGGGGGGGAGGGGGAGGGGGGCAGGTGCTTATGTAATATTGACGATCTGCAACGGGGTTTTCTAGGCTTTTTTGCTTCCAAATCCAAAGATTGGTATCAAAATGGTATTGTTTAACTTTCAGGAAGATGAAAAGAAGCCATAGAATTTCATGGTTTATATACTGATCTGTGATACGTTTATTTTACGTTGAAATATTGCAACAAAGATTTCATTGTGAAAACGAAATTACATTTGATACAACCTAATATTTTACAAGCAATAAAATAGCTAAATGTGGTTTTTAGGCACGTAAGCCTAATTTTCAAAAAATAAATATTCTAATATTGTATTCCCTGTACATTTTTCGGTAAGGGGCCCCTTTTCCATTTCTAGCCGAGGGCCCCCAAAGGCGCCAGCCCGGGCCTGCCCGCAGATATCTCTTCACGCGGTATTAATCCAAAATGTCTTCCAGGTTGCGATTTGTGGTGGAAGGGGCCAAGTTGGCTAGTTTTGGAACCATCCAATTGGCCCAAAGACGACTCGAATGCTGAGGAATTTGATGATCAAATCAAAGCCGAACAAAGGTCTGATCCAATTTTTTCCTTTCACACCCGCACATCAAATGACCTATTCGATAATTTGTTTCAAAAGCACTCCTTGCTTGCAAAAATTATTCGCATTTTGGCATATTGCCAAACATTTATCAAAAAATGCAAGAAGTCTAACAAAACAGAAATTTCTTCACCACATCTTACTTACAAATAAACAAAAGCTGCTGAAGAAAATATTGTTCGTTGGATTCAGAATTCTTACTTTCAGGAAGAATTTAAATGTATCCGAGAACAGAAAGCTTTTCCAAGGAAAAGTATGTTACAGTCCCTCCACCCATTTATTGATGATAAGGGTCTGTTACGGGTGGGAGGACACTTACAAAATTCACAATTATCATTTAATCACAAACATCCGTTAATCTTGCCCTCACAGCATAAAATGGCTGAGTTATTAATACAGCAACAACACATTGCCTATTTACATGCTGGGCCTTCACTGCTATCCCACATCATCAGACAATCTTATTGGATAGTTTGTGGAAAAAAGATTCATTAACAAATGCATCAATAGATGCTTGAAATGCTACAGATATAAAAGGTCCATTGCAACCTCTCAACTAATGGGGAATTTGCCAAAGCATCGAGTAACCCTGGAACGTCCGTTTTTCTCCAGTGGTGTTGATTACGCAGGCCCTATATCTACTAAATTTAGTAAGGGTCGGGGTGCAAAAACAACTAAGGGCTATATAGCTTTGTTTATTTGTTTGGCTACAAAAGCTGTGCATATTGAAGCTGTGAGTGATATGACAGCTGAGGCATTTATAGCCGCCCTTCGACGTTTTAGTGCAAGGCGAGGCACCCCACGGCATCTTTATAGCGATCCAGAAAGCTGGATAAAATCTATGAACTATGGCGTTCATTTACAGATAATGAAATAATGTCACATTATCAAACAAAAAACTCTCTGGAATGGCATTTCATCCGTCCCTCTGCCCCTCATTTTGGCAGGATTTGGGAGGCTGCCATAAAATCGACAAAGTATCACATCAAACAAGTCATAGGAGAGACATTGCTCACTTTCGAGGAACTAGCTACGTTACTCGTTCAAATAGAAGCCTTGCTCAACTCGCGGCTGCTTATACATTTAAACGATAATGATGCTGATTCAATAAATGTCCTCACTCCCTCACATTTTCTTACAGGGGATGTCTTGCATTCTATACCGGAGGAGTCAGTAACCGCTACAAGCAGTCTAAGGAATCGATGGCAGCTGATCCAGAACATGAGATCTGGGTTTTCCAAGTGTTGGAGCACAGAATACCTAGCCTCGCTGCAACCCAGAGCTAAATGGAAAACTGGCATGCCTAACATCCAGGTGGGACAGGTAGTGTTACTGATAGAATCGAATCAACCACCTGGAGCTTGGCCGTTGGGCCGTATTACAGAGGTCCACCCAGGGATAAATGGAATCATCAGAGTAGTGACTGTGCAAAGCGGGTCTTCATTAGTCAAGCATCCAATCAACAAAATAGCATTACTCCCTCAGTATCAGGACTAAGGCTCTGATAGGGGAGGGAGCATGTTCAGTGAACACATACATTTGTTACGCAACTATTATAATTTATGAGAAACCATTTACAGAAAAATCACTTCAACTTAAATCACTTTAGAGTTATTTATTGCTATGATTGTTATTTAAGAAAAACCTTATTGATATTTCTTGAAATAATAATCTAACAACATTTATCCATCGTAAATCAACACTTCGTTTCCTGTTGTAATAGAAATATCTACGCAAGACATAAACAATCCCATAAATTCGTCATTATTGTGAAATATGTTCCTTTAGCAATTAGCAATTTTGAAACTATAAATCATCTGAAATAGTGTTATACTTAAAAACATTATCCTTCATATTCTTATTGAAATAACTTTGTTTATCATATCAAGATACTTTTCTATTTAGACATTTTTCTCAGTTTTTTAAAAATAATTATTGTGATTCATATGTGTTGGTCAAGGACACTTCCTGGTTTCAGTGCATTTTACATTAGAAGAAGCAGTTGAACTCGAACATTCACACTGTACGCAACAGCTCATCTTTCTAGCTGTGATTTCCTAATTTCGCAGCCGGGTAACAAAATCCCCGGTCTTTGTAAACCGCAAGCACTCTTTCCTGTGCACATGCAAGAAATTGTAACATGTCAATTCTCAATATAGTTTTATTTACATCTCGTTAATTTACTAATTCTATAAACACACACAGTTTTCCATACACAATTAATTTTATTTGTTCTAGCCAGTTAAAATGAATTTTACTGTATTCGAGACCTAGATAGGCCATTATCTCATGCTCGATTTAGTATAGAAGGTAAAGCATTAGTCGCACCTTCAAGATCATCCTTTATCATGTTGGTGATCATTGACCAAAATACTGGTGAGAATTCTGATTATGGAAGTTTAAATATAAAAAAAATTCTTAGACTCATCAAAAATAACTTTTCCAAAGCTGAGACTTAGTTAGATGGTTTTCTCATATTTGAATAAAGCTTATTTAATAAAAATTATAGAGATTGTTTTTCACCTGCAGTCACAAATTCTTTTAAAGGGTTAATATTTGTATTTTTGAAAACAAATTGCATTTTTGTAGAGAAGGTGCCTGCTTTAAGTGGGTATTTTTTGTTTATCTGCATCTTTGAAATTGAACCCGATGCAAGCTTCAATTAAAAAAAAAAAAATTGCAAAATCAAACGTTTTTGAAATTTCTTTTGAAAGGATTAACAATAATATTTTTTCAAGTGGATTGTGGTGTTTTAAACGTAAATGTCCAATCTACAATTTGGTGTAATCTGTTTTCAGTATTTTGAATGGTTTGCCTGATACGCATTAAGAAAGACGAGTAAAGTAAACAAAATTAAAAAAAAGCTGCTCTCGCACTTTTAGATATTCAATGCTTCAGTGTTCCAAAACATAGTTTCTGTTTTTTCGACAACCACCTTTTTAATTAGAGCTTTTAATTAATATATTGGCTAGTTATAAAAAGAAAAATCTGAGCTTCAGATGCATTGGGACATGCCTTGAACTATCTTCATCCAAATTTTCAGACCTCTATGCATGGTAGATTTTCCTAGCCATCATAAACAAACATCTTTCTTTTATTAGGATAGATAGCTAAGAAAAAAGTGATTAAGGGAGTTTGAAGCCTGTTAATGGGATCAAAGTTTTTTGGTAGAGTAAATAAATATTTGTTTAAGTATATATCTTATTTATATTTAAATCTCTACTAAACTAATAATAATTATAAATTATACAATGGTTTTTTTTTTTATTATTTATTAAAATATATACAGTCTACTCCCTCTAATCTGCAAACGCCTATAATCCTCACTATATTTTAGATGTAAACAAACAATTAAAATTTTTTTTTAAGCAAGATATTTTACACTTTAACCAAAATAAAAGTTGACAGATCTGATGAATTTATTAAGAAATTTTAATGAATTTCTGCATTAATTAGAAGGAAATGTTTTTGTTTATCTTATCCTTGTAAATAACTACTAGACTGCTATATTCTGAACACATTTGCTGGCTATATAAAAGATAAAATTACTTTCAAAGAAGGGTTTAGCTCTTGAGGATAAATATCCTAATTTTTTAGAAAACAAACTTTTGTTTCTGATCAAAATATCCTGACTCTTTTAAAAGGCTGCAAGATTAAATTGCAGAGCATAAATTAAAAGCTATAAAGCAAACCACTATCACTGTGATGTTTGATAGATTTAAAAATAAGTAGAAATATTTTCTATTAATTTTGTATTATCATTTAAATGTATTTCTAATATAGGAAATAGGTTTTTTTTATATGAAAAAGGGCATTTTCTTTCATTTCTGTGTTATTTATTTAGAGTGTGATTTCCATATTTGTTGATAAATTCAAATATTAGAATGTAAACAAAGAAATGACCTATAATCTGCAAAATTCTATAATCTGCAAAACCCTTGGTCCCGACCTGTGCGGATTAGAGGGAGTGTACTGTATTCAAAGTTAATTTTCTACAAACAAACTTTTAAGTAGTTCATTTCAACCAATTTAAATGCAAAATATTAAATAACTGAAAAGACATGTATATTTAAAAATTAAATAGTCATTATTGAATTTGTTCTCCATTATTTAACTACATTGTTAATTATTGAGAAATGCCTATGACTACTGTTTGTCATAGAGTAATAAAATATAAAAGTTGTATTATTATTTATGTTTTTTCTGTTTGAAACTTATACACACATACACATGTATATGTATGTTTGTTTGTTAGATAGAAATGTGTTTCTACAAACATGTATTAATAAATAATTATATATATTTATGCATGTATTAATAACTTAAACATTTATTTTGGACATTTTCGTTTTTGCTTTCGGCCGAAAATAGGAAGATTACCAAAATTCGGTATTGGTCTTAAAAACCTGTTTCGGCCAATCCTTACCGACCAGTATCATCAAAGAAACAGGTAAATAATGTAAGAGAAAAAAGGTAATACAGTCGAACCTCTATTTAACGAAGTCGCTAAATCCCGAAAAAAAGTTCGTTATATAGAAAATTCGTTAAATAGAGAGTCACCTTTTAAAATACTTTAAACTACATGAAACATATTTTAAGTCCATAAACACTAAATATAATTTAAAAAAGTAATTGATCAAACTTTTTTTATAATATATATCTATTTGTTTTATTTATTTTACCAATCAAAAATAAATCTGGAAGGGAAATAAGAATGAAACAAAACATTGTCTGTAAATAAATTGTATTTTCAGTTTAAAAAATAATTTTACATTAAAATCATGGTTTTTTATTATGGTTGATAAGCTGTTTGGAGGAACACCAAATTTTAGAGCAATATTCATTTTCTTCACGCCTTTATCCACAAGTATATATATATTTTTATGCTCAGGCTCAGGCACTTTCGCTCTGACATTTTCGAGCTACAAGAACTGAAATTACCAGCACGACTGAACAACAATCTAGAAAACGGGAGACTTCTAGTTTAGGGGTACGGTGCAGCTCCATTGAGGATTAAAGAGGGATATTGAAAGTTTGCACTTCTTGGATAAAAAGCAAAGAATCACAGCGACTTTAGTGTTTTCGGTGAGTTAGGTGCCTGGTAAGACCTGCTTCTGGTCATTGATTATCATAAAATGTGTTAAAAGAAAGAATAAGTTTGAAATGCCTAGTAATATTTTGAGAAATAGGGAGAAAAAAAATTTTAGATACCACGAAAAAATTCGTTAAATAGAGAATGCACTTCGCTATTTGGAGGTTATTTTACGAAGAAATTCGCAAAATGTTCTTGGTTCCAATGAAAAGTTCGCAAAATAGAGAAATTCGCAAAATAGAGGTTCGTTAAATAGAGGTCCGACTGTATATATATATACATAAAGAAGAAGTTCAAATTACTTGGCATGTTGCAGCATCTAAATGAGTAGCTCCAACATACAACAAATTATTCTGTAATAAGTAGACCAATGATGGTATGGCAACCTAAAATAAATACATATATATATACATTAACTATCAATAAAGGAGAGAAAGTATACAAAATACAGAATTTATTGTCATGAGTAGGTATTAGTAAAAATATTACTTTGGAAGGTTCTTTCTAAACACTATTTCTTTTTTAATTAAAAATTTTAGATTAAATTAAATTTATACATTAATAAACAAATATTTCAAAGGTTTTTTTTTTATGAAAAGCTATGAAAGATTAAAACTAATTATTTTTAATATTCAATAACATGAATAACTTGATTTAATCATAATTGCTTTCAGTTTGTTGATATAAAATACACAATTTTTAAACACTGTCTAAAGACAACTGTCTGAAGAGTGTATGTTTTTATTTATGTTGGTATGACGATGAGAAAATTTTGTGATAGAATTAAAGAACATGGAGCAGATCTATCTTAGATTAAATAGACCCCATACTGTATTATCAAGATTAGCTCAAACTCAATCAGATTTTAATAAATCGAAAATTATCTTTCGTACAAATAATTACCAGGAAGCCATTATAAGAGAATCAATTGAAATAATTGCTAATAAAGATACAGTTAGAAATGATGTACTATCATATAATATCCATGGAGTATGGTGTGATTTGCTGCATAATAGATGAAAGCTTGTTTTGTTGAAAATTTGAATAACTTTATCTGAATTCGCATCTGACATACAGCCTTTAAATTATAATATTTTCTTCTGGACAATTCTCAAATAAGCACAAAGAAAATAACAACATTTAAATTCCACTGATGACGGCCTTGTAATGGCTGAAAACGTTCTGGTTTTTTCTAATGTATTTTATGATATTTTTAATGTATATTTTAAATATCTTTATATTATATGAATTTTAATTAATGGGTTACTAAAGTTGAGAAAGATCTTTCTTTTCCATTTCTGAAAGAATCTATAAAGCAGGAAAATACACAATATATATAGCATTTTTGAAGCTTCTTATTTTGCACTATTGCTTACATTTTAAATTTTTCGTGTGTTGTCTTCCAAGACAAGTTTTAGTTTTTTATGGTAAACATCCAAGCAATTGGAAATATCTAAAGGGATTTTTTTTCTTCAGATTTTTAAAAACATTTTTAAAGCCATTTTTGGTCAACAATTTTCAAGCTTTGATTATAACATATTTTTCTAAATTACATATTTAAAAAATATAAAATTCTTCATTAATGAATGAATAAAATTTCTGTATAAAAAAATATGATCCTTTATTTTTCTTTTGACAATTCTTTGTAGTTTTTCTTGGTTAACTGAAATAAATGAGCATACTCTTATTTTATTTCTTTTAATATATATATATATTAAATAAAGTTACAATCATAAGCAATTTTAAACTGAATTCTTTATTTTGAAAACTTAATACAATAAAACTTGTTTCAATGACTATCTTTGGGGGAGGAGGCACTTTATAAAGGTGTTTACTATTGCTATTTACAACAGACAGTATATTAGAATTTAGAAAAAGAACTCATATTAAGCAAGTAGTCAGTTTATAAAGATGAAAACCACTTTTTGACATGTTCCTTTATATTTTAAACAAAAACTTTTTTTAATGCAATTTTCATTCATTATTACTTTTAAAAATAAATAAATACATTAAATTTAGTGTTACACTTAAATTATATAATCAAAATACTTATTTGATCAATCTGACATTTTTATTGTATTTACTATTAAAACAGGCAGTTAAAATCATATCGGTTTAAGTCAAAATTCCTCAAATGTTCAAAAGCAAAGGAATTACTAAAGTGTTACACTGTAATACAATGCTGTAGGACATCTTTTGATGCTATTTACAGGCAGTTTTGTAAAAATATGACTTACACTATTCTTCCTATTGATAATGTTTAGGTGCTCTCAAAGCACTTAGTACCGATTTTCAAAGTTAGTGACTTACGCCATGATAATTTTAATAGGCTAAAAAAAAAAATAAGTATTGGGAGTACAAATTAGTTTGGTCCATCTTTTTGTGTTCATCAAAATATTGTCCACTGCTGACGACTACTTTTTGGCACCTCTCAGGCAATTTTCGAATTCCATCTTGAAAGAATAACTCGTCTTTTGAGGCGATCCAAGTTTGGAGGCAATTTTCGATTTCTGCAAAAGAAGTGAACCAGTGACCTGCTAAATTGTGCTGCATCCGTCGGAACAACCAGTAATCAGAGGGTCAATGTCCAGAGAATACAGCAAGTGCATTAAAACATACCACTTCAGCATATCCAAATATTTTTTTATGACTTTTGCAAAAAATCGCCTTTCAATGTCTCTCGGTTTCAGTTCATAAGGCACCCAATTTCCTTGCTTTTGAATCATTCCCATGGATTGCAATCGTATGGAAGTGATTTGTTAACTCACTCCTAATGATTCTGGAAGATCCTCTTGAGTTTGACTTGGATCTTCATCCAGTAATTCCTCTAAATCTTTGTCTTGAAATTTTTTTGGCTGTCCAGAGCGAGGCTTGTCTTCAATGCTGAAATCATCATTCTTGAAATGTCAAAACCATTACCTACATGATTTATTAGTTGAAGCAGCGTCACCATAAACTTCCACAAGCATTCGACAGGTTTCAGTTGTACTTTTCTTCCAATTAAAGCAAGAAAACTAAAACTTCCCGCAAATGCTGCTTAGTTAACGCAAAATTTGATGTATTCAGTCCAGTAAAAAACAAGTTGGAAATTGCTCGTCAAACGTGACAAATGAGGTGCGTTCGTACTATAACTAGTTTTATAAATATTTTTTGCACCATACATTGTACTGAATGTATATTTTAGTGCACTTCAATAAGTGCATATCCATTTTATTCTGTTCGAAAGGCTGTAAATCATTAAAATGCACTTGAAATAATTTTTTTCCCATTGGCTGTTATGTAACGAAAACTTTTGGCTGTCCCTGTAATTAAACTCTACATCCGATTTTCATAAAATTTGAAGTGACTCGACAAAATTTTGCAACAATTATATATTTAAAATTTCAGACCATTTGGAAGGCTGTAACATCACTAAAATGCACTTGCAATAATTTATTCCCATTGCCCGTCATGTAACAGAAAACTTTTGGCTGTCCCTGTAATTAAACTATACATCCGATTTTCCTAAAATTTGAAATGACTCAACAAAGTTTTGCAACAATTATATATTTAAAATTTCAGACCATTTGGTTGGGTAGTTTTTGCTCTGTTATATGCGGACAGACAGACGACTATAGGTGTTACGTATTTATATAATTACGAACACACCTAACAAGGTTTTTGTATGAAACTCAAAGCGATATAAACTGAATAATATTGACAGATGTCTAGTGTCTCTGAAACCACCGAAATCAGCTGTCACTATAAAACATTCAGAACAGCCAGTGCCATCTTTTGAAAACGACCAAACTAATTTGTAAACCCAATAAAAATCAGTGATATTTATACTGAGAAATTACCAGAGGTAATATTAAAAATTTGATTATAAATTCAAGATTAAATGTAACTATGGACCACTCAATGTTCTTACTTTGAAAGTATCGAAAGGTTGATCAATTACATGTTTCCGTACAGCTTTAAGTAGGCCTCTGAAACTTCCTTCATCTGCAGCTCCGACCATAAAAAGGCAAGAAATTAACTTTAGTATTTCAGCCATCACAACAGCTGTACTTGATATAAATAGTTCTGGTTGGGTACGAGCCATTCTCATAGTTAAATTTAAGGCAGCATTTTGGAGAGTAAGGCAGAGTAATGACGTGTACTTTAATACTTTTTGTGTACCTGCAAAATATGCATAATTCAATAAAGCAGCTTCAAATGATCTATTTTTAACAGAACAAACAAGGAACATGAATAATTGATAAATTTAAAATAAATATTTTGGTAAAAGAACTGAACAACCTTTTACCAAACTACTGTTTTAGCATTTTCTTGTGATTTAATTGATGCATTTAAAAAGTATCAAAAGATTAAAAAATTATGAAACCTTAAATTGTTATTTTGACTAGTGATGCAACGAATAGTGGTTTGGCCGAATAACCGAATACCGAATATTCGGCCAAGTTACAGCCGAATATTCGGCCGCCGAATAATGAACTTATTTCTGCCTAAAAACAAAATATAGTATGCACAATTCTTGTGTATTTCACAATTAAAATGTATTGTTTTCTTTTAAAAAATTATTTATATGCAAATTTTTAATTTTTTAAAGCATTACTTTACTCTGAAAAAATATTCGGCTATGTTCGGCCAAAAAATTGCCTCAATAATATAATTCAGACCCCCCCACCACCAAAAAAAAAAAAAAAATTCTTAGCAAAAGTTCCTCATCAGATACTGTCTAGTTACATTTTAATAGATATTATGTGTGTTGTTGTTACATTTTAAAATAATGACAAAATTTTTAAAGTACTAGGAAACATAAGTGTCAGCTCTCAGATGAAATAAAATAAAAAATAAGAAATCTTAATATCTTAAGAAAAACCACCGATAGAAAGGGTGAAAGGAATATCCTCTAAAATGGTGGAAAGAAATCATCGTAGACTTTATAAAGCTCACAATTAACAAAATTTTTAATTATCTTTATTATTTTTTTTTCTTTGCTGTCAGCAGTGAAGCCTCTATAGAAAGTGCTCCTCAATGTGAAGAAGTAAAAGAAATTAATAATTTTCTTTCCCAGCCACTACTAGAAAGACAACAGTGTCCTTTGGAGTGGTGGGCGAAAAATTAGGAAGACTTTCCAAACCTTTCACAATTAGCCAAAAAATACCTTTCTTCACCAGGAAGTACCATATATAGTGAGAGATTATTTTCAGAAGCAGGTAACATTTACGAAAAAAAAAAAAAAAAAAAAAAAGAAATAGACTATCACCTGAGAATGCTGAATTATTATTATTTCTGCATCACAATCTACGTTTATTGAAAACATTTTAATTGTTTAAGGCATTACAATGCTATTCTTGAAAAAAAGAATTTAGTATTTACATTTCTTTCATTACTTAATAAGAAATAGTAACAGACAAATCACTTAAATTATATTTAATTTTTAAGCGTATTTTACTAAAAAAAAAAAAAAACCCTTAAGTATTGCAACATATACGACTTAAATATCTTATACATATAATACATCTATATCTAATCAATCATATATTTATGTTCTTTATAGGTATAATTCAAAATATTATTGAAAGAAATATTTTTTTATGTAACAAGGGTTAAATGTTAAACTTCCCATTATGATAAAAAAATTTTTGAATTAGCTTGTACAGCTGTATTAAAACAATTTTGAATAGATTAATTTTAAATTTAACAGATTATGTTAGCTTATTACAGATACTTTTTGTACTTACTGATACAGCATAAAACTTTTTTAACATGATTCCTAAATTAGCCTCTTATATAAAAATGGGTAGATAAAACCCATTCGGAGTATGAAAGTTGATGGAAAAAAAAGTGTTAGTTAATTTCAAATAAAATTTTCATTATATATGATGAATATAAATTGTCAAATTAAAAAGTTATACTGTGTAAATATAAAAACATTTATTACAGTATTATTCGGCCAAGGCCGAACAATGGACTTGATATTCGGCCGAAAATTCGGCAAACAGGCCGAATATTCGTTGCATCTCTAATTTTGACCAAAAGATTTACAGCATATCTTGAAGCAGAAAATTTTATTCTTATACCTAAGTTATCTGAGTATTTAATCCTTTGACAAGTACCACTTACATGTATGTCACTAACTGCATACAATATGCCAAAACATGTCACCAATCGCATACAATATGCCAAAACATGTCACTAATTGCATACAATATGCCAAAACTAACTCATATCATAAAAGAGTTAAAAATTTCGCATGATTTTAATTGTAATTGATACTATGTTATTTGTTTGCTTCTTAATAAAATATGTGGAAAATAAACACACATGAAGTTATATGCCTACATTAGATGAAGATGAAAAAAAAAAGTCTGTGTATGCATTTTTGAAAAAAATATTTAGTTTGCATTTAAAACTTTTCCTTCAAGCGATTCTTCTGAAATAAGAACCTAGGAAGTAGATTATATTATTGAAGGTAATGTAAAATGGGGCTTCATATCTGGAGTAAAAAGAGTTTGAGGATAAATGGAAACATGCATGAGATGAAATTTCAAGGCCCAGCCCTACAAAAACTTTATTGGTCTGGCCCGGCCCAGTATAAAAGCTATAAGTTTTACCTGATCCCAGTTCAGCCTATTATAAAATCTAAAAATGCAGCCCATTGTGAAATATAAAACTCAGACCAAGCCTGGCCAGACTCAATCTCTACAAAAAAAAAAAAAAAAAAAAAAAAAAGCGATATTTCTGAAGCAACTTTACCCTACAATTAAAATTCTTCAAAAAGTATGCTTACTTATGCACAGACTTGTATAAAACCAAAAACTTTCTGCGCACATAAATATTGGGTCAAAAATTTTCTGCAAATTAATTTAGTGTTTTATAAAATTATGTGTTATATTATTTTGCAATATGAATTAAAAACCATAGTTTAAAATAATTTCTATTTAAATTCAAAATTAATATTAATTAATGAATAATTATTTTAATTAAAAAATAATAAAGCAAAAATCCATGATTGAAGGGGTGAATTCTTTTCAATTATTTTGTTAATGCATGCAGAAACCGTTCAATTCTTAATATTGTGCGTACAAAATGCCAGTCACTCTTATAACACTACGAAATAATTCGATTTAATCGCCGCCGCCGAGCTAAAAAGTCACTGCAGCCGCCGATAGAAACCGATCTGGATGTGCGGAAAATAGAAATAAAAGGATCTATGATGTCACAACAATATTTTGAGTCTTTAAACTTTGAACAAACAATATATAAATTGTACATAAAATTGGGGAATATTTTAATTTTTCGGTATTAAAAAAAAGTTACAAAAACAAAATATAATTTTTCTTTTATTAATTTTTTCCGCAAATTTTTGAATTTTTCAGAAAATTTTCCGTGCACGGCATTCGTCTATATTATACAACTCTGCTTATGCATAGATTCTATTTTAGGGTTATATGTCTGTAATTCATGGAATACGGAATAACAATAATATTAATGATCATTTAGACAATTGCATCCATAAAAATTCATTAAAAAAAAAAAAAAAATGTGGTTTAGAATGAAAGAAAAATATGGTTAAAGAGAATCATAATTTTAAAGCTCTACAGAAAAAAAAGTAGATATTTAAAAATATTTCTATGTAATTCATTAAACTATTTAAAAATATTTCTATGTAATTCATTAAACTAAATTTCTAAAGATTTTGTTTAACAAATACACAACATCACCATTAGTTAAAAAAAAGCAAAAATAAACGACAGCCCAACATAGTCTTGGGGATAAGAATGAAGTACAGGCCAAGCTCAGCCTAAAAAGAAAAGAACAAAAAGGTGTGGGGAAGGGGGAGGGGAGTCTGAATTTCTCTATATAACGAATTTTTAGTAGGAACACTCACTTTTTCCCATGATTATATCAAAAATAATCCCCATATAACAAACTTTTCCAGAAAATTTTCTTCATTTGTTCAGAAAAGGCTTCAACGGATGGTAGATGAATGACAATCTAATTGGTGTGCAGTATCCCACTGATAGTGACATTTTAAACAGTGTTGTTAACGATAATGGTGAGAGTGAGTACATTTGTTGTAACTCTGTTTGTTATGCTTTTAAGCATAAAAAAATCTTTAGTGGCTTTTTGGATAGAAGTATTTCACAAACTTAAGACCATAAAATGATCTTGCATTTGTATTTGTTTTCTTTAGTTTATATTTTTTTGCACCAATGTAAAATAAATGCTTTATTTGCACTTTGAACAACTTTGTTGTTATTTTTTTTAGCAAACAGGATTGCAGTCAATTTAAAATTTGTGATAGGGTAGATGCTCCAGTTGTGGACACCTTTAGAGAAAATTTGAAATTGAAATTTTACAGTTATTGACTGATTGAAGCATATTAAATCATAATAACATCATTATTTAGCAAATTTAATTGTCTTTCTGTGAATTATAATAACTTTCAACAAAATATTTTAGATTGTGAGTAATAACTCATTAAATAATTTATTTCAATTTGTACCAGTTGTGGCCACCTCTACACCAGTTTTGGCCACCTCTATGCACCAGTTGTGGCCACTCCAATATCATGTAGTTTAACAAACATTTTAATTGATAATAAGTAAAAATAAAGCATTTTTATGCAACATCTATCTTACCACACATATTTCTTGCTGTATTAAAAGAATTTTGCAAGTTTTTTTTTATGAATTGATAAAAACATCAAGTAAAATATACTTATGTTGACTTTAACTGAAAATTTCAATTAAAAAAACAAAATATATATTTAATTTGATTCATAAAAGGGACAACAGTGCCTGTAGGACATCAAGATTAACTATTTAAATTAGTTTTATAATTATCCAATGGATTGTGAATTGATTAAAACACTTGAACCGTCACCAAAGAGTTTTATTTCTGGTGCTCCAAAACTTTGCTAGCTTGTAATGCTGGCATTACACATTTTGAATGGCCTTAATTTTACTTCTTATCCTAGAACAGTGTTCCCTCTAGTCCATTTTTTAAGAGCACAGAATTCTGTGTTTTTTAAACTTAGTAAAATGAATGCTGTTCTTTTTAAATAATGGGAAATAATTCTTGCTTGTATTTAGATATCTCTAGTTAAGATTTTCACAATATTTAGTATTTCTAAATCAGTTTGCCCGAAATCTGGCAAAAAATATGGAACTTCTTCACTTCTTTAGGAAAAATACAAGAAATCATGCTGTAATTTTATTAAACTTTTTAATTTATGTAAAATCTTTCAAAATTTGTTTTAATTTATTTATCGTGTAGGACATATCGCCCCTCCCCTTTGGTTTTATGAATACTAAACACAATATACTATATTTTCTTTAGAAATATCATTCTTTAGTTACTAGCACAGTGTCCTTTCTAAAGTGAATTATCTATTGGACAGAGAAAACAAAATCTCTTTGATAGAACTGCTATTAGCCTTGCTTTTTATTATTATTATTGAAGCCATTACTATATAAAACAAAACTAAATAGATTTTTTTTATCCAGATGTTCTTAAAATTATTTAATGGCTAAAATTCTCACTATAATGAATCATGTGGCCAAAAATGAAACATATGCTGTGCCCTTTTTACCACTTCCAACTTCCATGGCCATAACTGGTACATATAGCAAATTTAAAGCACCAGTTGTGGCCACCCCCCATTAAACTGTTAAAATAATTAATTTAAATGTGAAATTGCAATAGAGAGGAAGCTTACCTCATAAAACCTAACAGCAATTTGTTTCAGGACAAACAGAACCCAATAAGTGCCTAATATTGAAAGATTTGGAAAACTTGTCAGCTAAGCAAAAATCTTAATACATGTGAGCACACACTACAGATTCGCAAATTTATTTTTTTTGCAAGTCACATTTTATCAAAAAATAAACAAATGAGATTGTAAATGATAAAAGGGTGTTTGCTTAAGGTGTGAGAATGCATATTATTTGTCTGCATCAATTCACGGCTTAAATATTGGACAAACTGATCCAATGTGGCCACAACTGGTACAGTGGCCACAACTGGAGCATCTAGCCTAGTTTTTTCTTAGGCATTACACTCATCTTAAAAAAACAATCCATTATAAAGGGATATATCTTGAACGATGTCCAATATGAATAATAAATATTAAATGAAAGGAGCATGTTTCTGTACTCTTCAGGCAGATGATCGATATAAATGTTCTCTATTGTGATATTTTTCAACCTGTTGTCGGTAAATGATTAACTTCCATAAACATAAAAAGAAAAATGTGGCATGTGAAATTTCTTAAAAAATTAAAGCAATCAGCAGCATCTAAAACATATCTAATAAGAATAATAAATAGATATAAATGTTCATAAAAATAGTGGTACATTTTATGTAGCATCTAATACATATTTATGTACATAACATTAATCCATTCATAAAAAATGAGCACTGAATTTACTACATTTTCAAATTACTAATAATGTACCACCAAGCAATGGTTGTTTATTTCGTTGAATTTCACTTATTTAAAATAAATAAAAACTGTAGATCATAGTCCAAATGGTCTACAACAACGGATTAATTGACCCAGAAAAGTTACCAAATTTGGTAAACTCAAATTCCCCATTTCTGGAATTAGTACTTGTTTAAGTTATTTGTTCGCTTAAATTGTGGGTACGAAAATGGAGATTTCTCTCAAAAGAGGAGAAAGATTTTTGTAGATGTATTACCTATTTTCAAACCCACTTTTGTTTCAGAAATTTGGCAATTTAAATCAGAGGCACCAAGTGTTTTAAATTCCAAGGAGGAAGGTGGAGGGAGGGGGAGGGGGGGGTCCATCATGGAACTTGCTGAAGTTAATCAAAGAGATGAAGGGACAGGCTTCCAATTGCTTATTTAACATTTTCAGAAGGAGTGGCAACAACTCTTCTGGAAATTTTTAGATGGGGAATATGCAATAGTATATCTCTCCTACTCATAGTTGACAGCTATAGTTTAAATATATATTTTTATTTCTAAACTAGATTGCAGAATAAACTGAGTTAATTATGGAAAAGGAAATATTTTCCGCTTCCTGCTTTTTTTGAATAAGAGTATCAACAATAACCCAGATTATAAAATATGCAAGCGGAAGTTATGATAAAAATAATAAAAGCAAAATTTTTATTGGTTATTTTTTAATAAACCAAAAACTGCGAAGGGTGTCCATTACCGGGACATCTACCCTACCTAAACAAATGTAAAAGTATGACAAATTTTTATATAGAAGTTTCAATATGCATAATAATTTCGGCATGTATAATAACTTATTGGATAGATTTTCTCCGGATTAATTTTCCTTAATTATACGGCAAATGTTTTTTTAATCATTTATTTACCCATTATCAGCTTTTCCGCTACCGGAAGATCGATTTTTAAGGAATTTGGCATAATGATGCATTCTTCTTTTTGTATAGAGTTTGACATCTAAAACAGAAAAGGAAAAAAAAAATTATGATTAGTATAGTGAAACCGGTAATAAAGTTTTCAATTCGTGACATAAATGAGAAATGAAGGGAAAAAAATAAAATAAAAATGAAAATAAATGTCTAACCGGTAATTGTAAACGTATATTTCTAGATATAGAAAATTAAAATGATAATCTTTTCTTAAATGGATCAAATTATGGAATGGATTAGTATTTATTTATATTTTTGCCATGTTGACGTTGAATAGATCTAACGCACCGACAGTTCAACAAATTTCTTTTAATAATATTGCGCTGATTTATGCTAGCGTCACCTATCCTTTTATAAATAAAATGTGATTGAGATCCATGTTTTCTGTGTATTTATTTACATTTATTAAATTCAAATTGGCATCATATGGAATGGAGGCGTGATGCAGCTTGTAAACATTTAGCAGAAAGCTTTTTAATAAATAACTTTTTATGTAATAAAATATGTATAATTCATGTGAATTTCGTTAAAAATATATCCATAAAAGCAGTTTTAATATTATTTGTGCTTATTTTAAAGAAATAAAAACATGGTTGACTTTTTAGCTGATAATAACGCTTGCGGTCAAAATCTTTTGCGGCTTGTTTCTCGTGGGAATGCTATAATTGCTGAGCTTTTAAGGCTCTCTGATGTCGTTCCACAAGTGTTTCGATTAGAAACAAAATTTGACATTCAAAAATATAATGATGTTTTATGTGATTTCAGCTATTTTAAAATGACAGACTATTATGAAAATAAAATTGAAGCAAATCCTGTAAGTGTATGCATTTTTATTTCAACTTAGTTTATGTGTCATAGTAATATGCTGGATTTGACTACCTAAGATCCACTACCTTCACATTCGCACCCCCCTCCTCAGACACACGTGCAGAAAAAAAAGTAACTGTATACTAAAACTTTTTAAAATCATTTTGTTATTGTACAGTAAAATCCCTTTAAGACTTATTTATTTTTTGTTTCACTAACCAGATTATTTACTTTAAGCATATTTCTTTTTGATGCATTATTTAGTTTCTGAAAATCACCAATAATAATTTTTAATGACCTGAGGGTAGTTTTTTTTTTTTTCCTTGCAACATGTTCTTAATGAAACAATGCAGTCGAACTCTGTTAATACGAGCAATTGCACATAAAGAAAGGCACGTCATTTAAACTATATTAAGATTTTCTTGTTTATTATGAGCTCCAAAAGTAGGATCATGGCAAGGCTAATATGAGCAAAAGATACATTCACTTCAATCTGAATTTCGGCAAAAATTAGGGTAGAATTAATTTAGGAATCCTGTCATGTGAATCTAAGATCCATACTGCGACACTGTTCACTGAATTTCTCTTTCACAATTCTATATTGTTTTTTATCATTAGAATAAAAACAGAAAGATATGTTCTTTTGCATAATGATATTGACATAATTTTATCCCTTCTGAACAATAGAATCAACCTTCTACACTTACGATTTCTGCTTTATGATTGCATTAGTGACCTTTCGATCATGTTCTACTTAGAGATGGGAATGCTCGGAAAAAACCCGGAAAAGTTGGGGAACATGGAAAATGTTGTCTGGAAAATCATGCAGAGATCTCTTTAGAAAGAACTTGAGTTTCTTAAGGGTGTTCTTAACTGCTCTGCTCAACAAGCGCAAAACATTTTGACACATTTACAAATTCATTTTTTAATGGAGAGATAAAATTGGAAAACCTGACCATGGAAGTGATTTGGAATCGACCTGTTTTCCATTTTTTGATCAATTAATTACCTATTGAGTTATAGGTGATTTTGATCATGTGACAAACACGTTTTCACCCATTCTTGACCGGCTATTCTTCTTTCATGTGGAAATTCGATTCAAAATTACCACTTTGACACTGTTTTCTGAAAGATCTATTGCGTTTGCAAAAAAAAAATCCCCGGAAAAACAGCTTGATTACATAGTTTTTGAACAACAACACCTCCTAATTTCATGCATTTCCAAACAAAAATAAATTAAAACTTATGTCACAAAGTTGCCCTTTTGGATTTGAGAACAGCCTTAAAGGATCCTTCAGTTTTTTCTCCTTAAAACATGTGACCTTTAACGAAATTCTTTCTCTTAAAAATAGACATTTCATAATTTTTTTTTACAATTTCCAAATTAAATTATTCACAAATGTAATAATTTTAGGATTAAAAAAAAAAAAACCCTGTTGTATAATAGCTGCAATAACTAATGGATCTATTATCTAGCTGTTTATGTACAAAGGACCATCTCAATAATGTCTAAATAAGAACTTAAATATGACAATTTCTAATTTACAAAATTCCCATTACATTGTTTACATTTCATTCACATTTTTTACAAGTTCACAAGTTTTTATAAAAGTTCCATAGCTGCCAACTTGTACGGATTGGCCGTACAATGTACGGATTTTGTTCTAATTGTACGGTTGTACGGATGAACAGTACGATTGTACGGTTTTGCACACGGGAAAAACGATCGCTGAAAAATGCGAATTTTGTCAAAGATCGCGTGAAAAAACGCTACTTTTGTCAAAGATTGCGTGAAAAAACGCTAATTTCGTCAAAGATTCCTTCAAAAACGCTAATTTCTTCAAAGAATCGCGAAAAAAACACTAATTATGTCAAAGAATCGCGAAAAAAACCCGCTACTTTTGTCAAAGGATCGGAAAAAACGCCAATTTTCTCAAAGAATCTTGAAAAAAGCCCTAATTTTCGAAAAAAGAAAACGCGAATTTCGTCAAAGATCGCGGAGAAAAACACTAATTTCGACAAGGGATTGTGAAAAGTACGCGAATTTCGTCAAAAATCGCGGGAAAAAAAAAGAATTTTATCAAAGATATTTGAAAAAAAGCAAATTATGTCAAAGAATCGCGAAAAAAACGCGCATTTCGTTAAAAATCGCTCAGAAAAACACTATTTTTGTCGAAAGATCGTGAAAAGAACGCGAATTTTGTCAAAAATCGCAGGAGAAACACTAATTTCGGCAAAGAATTGTGAAGAGAACGCGAATTTCGTCAAAGATCGCGGGGAAAGAACACTAATTTCGTCAAGGGATCGTGAAAAGAATGCGAATTTCGTCAGAAAACGCGTAAAAACGCTAATTTCGATCAAAAATCCTTGAAACAAAGCTAATTTCGTCAAAGATCGCGGGAAATAACGCGAATTTCATCAAAGATCTCGTAAAAAAACCGCGAATATTGTCAAGGATCACGTAAAAAACGCGAATTTCGTCAAAAGATCGCGAGAAAAATGCGAATTTCGTCAAAAGATTGCGAGAAAAATGTTTATTTCGTCAAAGATCGCAGAAAAAACGCTTTTATCAAAAAATTGTGAAAAAAACGCTAATTTTATCAAAAGATCGCGAATAAATGCAAATTTCGTCAAAAGATCGCGAAAAAACGCAAATTTCGTTAAAAGATTACGAAAATAACACAAATTTCGTTAAAATATTACGAAAATAACACAAATTTTGTCAAAAGATCGCAAAAAAACCTGCAAATTTCGTCAAAAGATCGCGAAAAAAACACAAATTTCATCAAAAGATTGTGAAAAAAACAGTAATTTCGTCAAAGGATCGTGAAAAAAACACGAATTTTTCACAGGATCATGGGAAAAGTCCGAATTTCATCACAGCACCTCGAAAAAACTCATAATTAGCACCGGAAGGGAATCCCCCCCCCCCTTTCCTCCCCAATCCTTTGACTGTGTAACCTTTCAGAAAATTTGCTGTGAATTTCAGAATTTTTTTTTTTTTAGAATTTCCCATGCAAAAAATTTTTTTTTTGATATCTCACGTTTTTATTTTGAAAAAAAAAAGAGACTATACATGAATATAGCATAGAAAATGTTATGAAGTATTACTTTTTTCATTGCATGTGCATATGTTATGCATTTTTAAGCACCCAAGAATACGTCATAAAAATTGTAAGGATTTCAAAATTGACATGTTGGCAGGTATGAAGTTCACAATTTCGCAAAAAACATGATCGTGTGAAAAAAAATCCAATCAAATCCCTGGCAAGATAATTAGATGCAACTTCTCTTGTTAAAAATGAAAAATTCACGTGCAAAACTATTTCAATATTATACCAATAAATGAAAATGGTAAGATGAAAAATTTAATGTAAAATTTGAAACATGCATTTATTTTTATTCGCATAGCTGTAATTTTTCACTAAAAAAAAAAAAAATCTTTTGATAATAACATATAGTTGAATTTATGTATGATTTTTTGGTACTTTTCTGTTAGCCGGGCGCCAGTGTTATATATACATATGTATGTATACCTATATATTCATATATATGTATACACACACACAGAGCTATATAATATAGATGCACGGCGTGTGCGGAAAATTTTCCGCAAAATTCGGAACTTTGCGGAAAATTTCTTAGAAAAAAAAAGTAATTTTTGTTTATGTATTTTTTTTTTTTTTAATACCGAAAAATTAAAAATGTTCCCCAATTTTATGTACGATTTATTTATTGTTCGCCAAGGGTAACAATATAGATCTGAATTTTCAGAAAATTTAAGGCATTCGGTACCGAAAATTTAAAAAAAATCGGCCATCAGTCCGAAAATTCAGACATAAAAAAATATCACTGAAATATATTGTGGATTTCAACAAATGGTCGCCGAAAATAAACCAATTCCGTCGATCGTTCGCAGAAAAAATATCCAATTTTGTCAAAGCATCGCAGAAAAAAACGCGAATTTCGTTAAAGGACCGCGGAAAAAACACGAATTTCTTTAAAGAATTGTGGGAAAAAATTTTTTTGTCAAAGAATCACAGAAAAAACACAAATTACGTCAAAGAAGTGCAGGGAAAAAGCGAATTTCGCAAAAGCATAGTGGAAAAAGCGCGAATTTTGTCAAAGGATTGTGGGAGAAAAACGCAAATTTCGTAAAAGAATCGCGGAAAAAAAAAATTTTCGTTAAAGGATTACGAAAGAAATACAAATTTCATAAAAGGGCCACGGAAAAAGCGCGTATTTCGCCAAAAGATTGCAAAAAACACGAATTTCCTCTAAAGGCTACAGAAAAAACGCGAATATCGTAAAAGGATCGTGAAAAGAAAGCGAATTTCATCGAAGAATCACAGAAAAAAGCAAATTTCATGCAAAAAAGCACCGGAAAAAAAAGAATTTCGTAAAAGCATAGCGGAAAAAGTACAAATTTCGTCAAAAGATTGCGAAAAAATGCAATTTTCGTCAAAAAACTGCGGGGAAAAACTAATTTCGTCCAAAGATCGCAAAAAACACGAATTTAGTCAAAACGCCGCAAAAAAGCGTGAATTTAGTCAAAGGAGAGGAGAAAAAAAATCTCATTTTGTCAAAGGATTGTGAAAAAACAGCGAATTTCGTCAAAGGATTGCGAAAAAACAGTGAATTTCGTCAAAGGATCGCGAAAAAAAGAGCGAATTTCGTCAAAGGATCGCGAAAAAAACGGAAATTTTGTCAAAGGGCCGCAATAAAAACTCATCGGTCTCTTTAATGATGATACCTATGAATTAACCTCTCCTTACAAAATATGATTCAGTTGTTTCAGAAGCAATGTCCATTATTGCATTTTGTGAGAAGAGGTCACAATATTAAGGATTGGGCTGTTTTTAAATGCATTGACAAAATAACTGATAAGAATTCACCCCTTCTTATCATGGATTTTTTAGCTTTATTATTTTTTTAGCCAACATAATTATTCTGTAATTAATATTAATTAATTTTTAAATTAAATGGTTATTATTTTAAAACTACTGTTTAAAATTCATACCATCTAAGTAATATAACACGTTATTTTATTAAACATAAAATTAATTTGAAGAAAGTTTTTGATCCAATATTTATGTGCGCAAAAAGTTTTGGGTTTTATACAAGTCTGCACACACACACACATATATATGTATACATATAGCTTCTATATATGTATAAATATACATATATATGTATATGATATAATTTACTGTCACTTTTTGTGACATTCAGACGACTCTCGATATATCGAAGATAATGCAGTTTAGTAATTAATACCAGTAGCTTTGCCAACCCTCCGTTATCATATGACAACCGGAGTGCAGTCGTGGTGGCCTAATTGAAGACAGGTTCAAGAAAACATTGGAGAAATTTCCCCTTCAAGAATAATAGAGGCATCATGAGTTGAACGTGGTTTATTTGATAGGAATATGTCGTAAACAATTCCAGTAACATATTCATCAGCTCTCGACGACATCGTTGATCCACTTCATAATAAATTTAAGATGTTAAAATAGTAGTTTCTCCACATTACAAGTCTAACCACCAAGTGACGAGGATTATTTAGACAAATGAAAAAGCGTACAAATTATGAGCTCCTAGTCTTTGCAACGCTATAAATACCCAGAAAAACAGGACGCGAATGCATACATTAACAGTGGAGAACCACTCCAGTAGAGAGGTGGGGAGGAATGGGACAGGAGACAAGCCACGATTCGATGGAAAGGGGTGACGAACGCGTGACGTCGAATGACCTCTTTCGAACCGGCGTCAGAAAAACTGCGTAAACAAACTGCTGGCGGGAAACTGATGGAACAAATAGAATAATAGTGCAAACGATATTTTAAAACATTCAAAGAAAAAGAATTTAATATCAGAAATAAACTGAAAAAGTGTTTTAATGGATTTTGACGAATAGATTTAAGGTTTTTAGAATAATAAAAGAATACGCATTTAAAGCATGGGAAAAAATAAGAGATATTTAAGATAGTATTAAAGCAAGTAAAAAAGGTAGCTATTAAGAATTTGGAATAATTTTACTAAGAATAAAGGGTGAAAATTTTTATTATTACTTGTATATATAGGTATACATACATATGTATATATAACACTGGCGCCCGGCTAACCGAAAAGTACCGATTTTTTTTCTTTTTTGAAATATAGATTCTTAGATTTGTCTAAATGTATTTTCAAAAAATATAAATCCATACAAACTTTGCTAGGAAAATGTAAGCAAATCTCTGGAAAATCTAGTTGAAAACAATTTTTAAACATATGAAAAAATCCACCTGTTTTAAAAGTTTCATAAAAAAAAAAATATCACTTTCAATATTAAGGATCTAAATCTTACTAAAACATAGTTTGGGTTTAGTCTGGAAAGCTGTACCAAAACTACATATACAGGAAATGAAAATTATAACTGTAGGGGGGGGGGGGGGTTACAATATTTTAAAATAATACAAATTTTTGAACAACGGAAGATTTGAAAACGATAGTAGTATTTATAATAATACCAGAACTACTATAATTTGTTTCTTTTACACTGGCATCCTTTATGTATTTGAAAACCAGTACTATGTAGATGAGATGTACAATACAGTTTAAAACTGCTTTAAAACTACAGTGATATTGGTTGAAACTAAAGTTTTTAATTAGCTCTACTGATATAATTAAAAAAGTGCTACTGAAAAATCATTTTAACAGACACATGATATATTGCAAACACTGATGTTAAATTCAGCAAGAAAAGCTACTGTCGGAATTCTGAGACTGAAAGGATAAACTTTTAAAAGCTGGCTTTTTTTTTTAATAACATATTCACATGTAATAAGAAATTTTTTTTAATGTGCACAAATATTGAAAAAGTTTATTATTGTATACTTTTTAAGAAAATATAACTTATTTTTGAGAAACATTTATAGGAAATCGATTTTTCCAACTTTTCCAATTTTTCCAGAAAAGAACTGGAAAAAAACGGTTTTTTCCGCCACTTCAAATTTTCCAGAAAATTTACATCTCTAGTCTACTAGATGTCAGTATTTGGAAAGTTTGGCTCACAAACAACCAATAAGAGACTGCCAATAATAGCACTTAGCCAGTAGAAACTTAAAAAAAAATTGTTTAATATGTTTTTATTATCACAAGAGCTTGGTGCGACTGTGCTTTAATCCCCTTCTTTGCAGGTTCCCAAAAAACTGTTGCATTTTATCTCCAGGAGACTCTATGCAAAAATGTGAAAATTAAGTTGGCAACAATCAAAATTAAGCAAGATTATATATTTATTACCTAGAAAATGACTTTAACCAAAAGTTTATTTTAAAGTGAACTTTCTAGAAAAAAAAAATTGTTTGTAAGGGTCAAGCCCCAGTAATAATTTTGCTTAAAACGTGAATAATTTCCAGACATGCAAGACAACTATGATCAAAAGAAATATACACACACATGCTCTTAAATACAAAACAACCTTTTTTTAAAAAAAAAAAATTAAGAAACATTAAATAAATGACTTTTTAAAGAAATATATTAAGCTTTGACTGCAAATAATAATTTTTTTCTTTAATACATAATTAAATAACATTAAAGTTCAAAACATCTCTATGTCAAAAGACAAAAGAATGTCCGAAACACTTACTTTTAAATAGAAAAATGATTTTTAATAAAAAACAGTAAATAGTAGTGCATTTTATATTACAACGACTAAACACAAAATCATGATTTCAATAGTTGCTAGCCAAGGATCAAATAGAAAAAGATGCTACATTATTTTTATAGTAAATTCTTTTCTTATTTATCAATCAAGATGACCTAACACGAATAAGTTAACAGCACATGCGCTCTCTCGTCAGACTTCTCTTTGGTGCAAACAGAAAAGTCTGCTTGGGAGGGTTGCCAGAAAAAGCACGTCTTAAAAACTGAGAGTTGCCAGGTTTGCATGTTTATCGCATAGCGGAAAAAAAATGTCGCCAAGTAGGGAATTGAAGTGAAGCACAGATCACACCAGAGCTTTAGATATTAAATTAATTATTGCATTTAAATCATTAAAGCAATTAATAATAGTTATTAATTTAATTATGTGTGTTTTTTAAATATTTTTATTATCTTTCCATGTATTACATTTAACAATTAATATGAGGACTTTTCTAATTCCGTTGTTTCTCATATTAACTGAGTTCGACTGTATATCAAAAGTATTTTGCCTAAAAACATATTGTTAGTTAACTACAATAATGTAAGTTATTTTTAAATATATTTTACTTAACGATAATCCATCTACTTATACCTTTAAAAGTAATTCAGAGGAGATTATTTTCATTTTTGCATGCAACAGTTAAAGTAGGGTATTGGGATATTGTAAAAATAATTCAATACATAAAGCCAAATCATTGATCATTGACTATTAGGTATTGCGTATGATATCTAAAATTAGGGAAAAAGGTTTTGTGTACGCTTCACTTTCTAAAGAATGGAAACTATAACCAGGGCTTGAATTTCAGGTTGGGATGATGGGATTCGTGCCCAAAAATTTTAAATCCCATTCAAAAGAATATTGTGGGTGGAAGATCCCCCCCCCCCCCCTCCCAAAAAAAAAAATTATTTTCCGAGAATATTATTATTATTTTTAAACGACGATCAAGTCTCACAACCAACGGACAAATTTCATGATGTTTGCTGTGTTCGATCGGCAAATTTCACAGTTTCTTCTTATGACAGATTGATGAAATTCACAATACAGTAGAAGATCTTTATAACGCAATTCTATATAACGCAATTCTCCATATAACGCACAACTCCTCAGATGTAAACAATGATTTTTGCAGTTAAAAAGCACCTGCATTTTCACATTGTAAAATATTGCTACTCTCTAGAGGACTAAATTTGATACATTAGTTCAACTTTATCTTCTAATTTAAGACATTTTTACTGAAAAAAAATGCTATTATTACAATAAACATTTTTGAAAATGTCTAATATAAGGGATGGTTGTGTCAGTTATATTTGGATTATGTTTATAAAGTAAATTTAACAATGTCTGACCTATATTATGCAAAAATTTATAATTTGGATAACTCTTGGTAACAAGGAATGCAGTATAAAGATATTCTAATGTATTTTGATATGTTTCAGACATATTTGGCCATGTTTACAAGGTGAATTTAATGATGTGATCCATATAACGCAAAATTCTATATAACGCACAACCTTGCGTTTTTAGGTTTGCGTTATAAAGATCTTCTACTGTATTTTTTATGCATCCAATTTAAAAATTTCGGGATTTTTTAACTTGACCGATCGGCAAATTTCTCAAATTTTTTCCCGTAACTAATCGACAAATTTCATGATTTTTTTTCTTCTTTCTGATTGTCGAATTTCACAATATTTTACCGCGACCGATTGATGAATTCTGTGATATTTTCCTGTGACAGATTGACAAATTTTGTGATATTTTCTAAGATATTTTTTTCTCTCCCTCTCCCAAATAGTTTAACTCCTCTCCATTTATAAATTCCAGAGAGGGAGACTCTCCTGGGGAAATTTGAATTTCAAGCCCTGTTAACGTTTTTTTTCTTTTTTTTTTCATATACTAACACTTAACGCATAGAAGATGACAGCTTACTACCTAGCTAGAATTTCTATACTGATCTAAGATACGTTTTGATAAGGGATAAATTCTGCAGTATGTTTTAAGCACCATTCTGTAAAAGTTTCATATGCTTGGAAAAACAAATAGT
The DNA here is from genome assembly GCA_963932465.1 of Maratus speciosus. NCBI lineage: Eukaryota > Metazoa > Arthropoda > Arachnida > Araneae > Salticidae > Maratus > Maratus speciosus. Next base: position 198,586,033 of record OZ010789.1, read on the forward strand.
TAATTTTTGTGTTGCAACAAAATTATTAGTTAATGATAAGTTAATTAAAAATTAATGAAAAAGTATATCGGCAAAAGTCTCAAAGATTACAGTGTGAAACCCTGACACAGGTTCATTGGTATTTAAATATTCTGTTAAGTTATACAAAAAATAATTAAAAAGCAAACATACTTTTTTTCTTAAAAGTGTATGTTTTTTAAAAATGTTGTATATGCAGGGTGCTAAGTGGTGTACCGAGTAGTACTTTAGCCAAGTACTGAGTATTCGGCCATTTACTACTCGGCTGAATACCAAGTAATTGTGAGTAAGAATCATTGATACACACATGAAGTGAGCTTAGTGCTAACACCCCTATGTTGTGCTATATACGAAAAGTATGAAACATAAGCAATTTCAATTAACCGAGGTTCCATAGGGTTTTTCAGAAAATTAAGAACTTGTTTTTTGAAAGACTAGGTTCTTTTTTAAGTTAAAATACCTTCTTCAAAAGTTCATCCTTTTAATAGATAATGTATCATCACATCACAGCCAGTGAAAATGAACTGGATAAAAATGAGATTCGAGCAATTTTCTTGGGAAAGTAACTTCCCAGATTCAACCAATAGATTAGGGGATTAATCAGAATTTTAAGAGACATTGTAGAAAACAGTTTTTAATTAAATCTTCTGGGTAATAGAAAAGATGTTTAATATTTACAATTTGTAAATATGAAGAAAGTTGGCTTCTTGTCAAGTTTTACATGGGATGAAGTTCGATGTAAACATTAGTTAGATGTTGTGGCAAATTGTAGCTTGATGTTGAGTCAATAGTTTTTAGAAAAAATATTGACTCTTCAAATGATAGAATTTCAGATAACAGTATTTATCTCAATATCAAAATATTCTTGGATATGTCCGAGAAGCTTCCTGGAAAATTAATGGCACAATCCCAGAACAGGCGAGACACCCCGTTTGGCGATTTTTCTGACAAGCGCCAAACACCCCACATACGCCAACCTAAATTGCGGCAACCTGAAAACTAACGTGATTGGTCCACTTTCCTGAATGCTTCCAGACTGTTTTTTACTACATCATCATCCTGGAATCATGAGAAATGCAACATTTATAAATAACGACATATTAGAAAACACAGGAAAGCTGATTTTTATGAGATTCAAAATAAAACAAATGATTTCAACATAAGTTTATTGAAAAATATGAAATTTTTAAAGTACCTTTCCAAATCAGAATAACGATTTAATGATTAAAATTTTCATTTCTCGACAACTTTCAGAAAAAATCATGGCGTCATTTAATATTTTAAAGTACGTGCTTATATCAGAGTAAACATTGAACAATTCATTTCTAATTTATGGAAGTATGAACGCTTCATGTTCATAAAAAAATAATATATATCACTGAATACAGCAACCTAGTTCTGCAGCAATCTGAAAAACACAGGAAACTCGTTAAGCGGCAATCGCTAAACGTATGAACACTTAAGCATTCATTAACCGAAAAAAAAACATCACTGGATTCAGCAGTTCTCGCTGTATAGCAATCTCAAAATTCAGCAGTTCTCGCTCTGTAGCAGTCTCTAACCGTCGTATGAACGCTTACGCATTCATTAACCGAAAAAAAACATCACTGGATTCAGCAGTTCTCGCTGTGTAGCAATCTCAAAATTGAGCAGTTCTCGCTGTGTAGCAGTCTCAAAATGTACAAAACTCGTAAGGCCAGCATACATGAGAAATATACAATAAACGGCTAATATAAAAACTACAACAAAAAATGCATAAAATTATTAACATACCTTAACAGACATCTCCTTTCTTGAAAACCAACCCTATAAAATGTTGAATTGCCATAATTTCGTAAATTTCCAGTCGTCGATAAACTTCATTTAACTTTCCAGCAAAAAAAATAAACAAATACTTACAATTTCAAACTAAATTACACAGGCACTTTAACTTTCAAATTTTACAACTAAAAACAGCAAAAAAAAAAAAAAAAAAAAAAAAAAAATTAACAAATATTAAAAATAACTAACTTTTGCCTTGCCATCATTTAATTTTACAATTACAAAATGTCTTCCTTCTACACTTCGTTCTACACAAAATACAAAACATGCGGAGTTGAGTTGTCAAAGGTAAGCGTAATCATCCAATACACAACAAATCAACCAATCCCATTAAACCAATCCAAATTCAAGATCAGACCACTGTATGCGTGGAAAGAATTTACGAAACGAACTGGTAACAACAAAAATCCATTTATCACCTCGCCAAATTGAGCGATACCAAGTGTCTCGGCTGTTCTGGGATTCAGCCAAATTAATAAATGATAAAGTTACAGCCTGACTTTATCCAACCAATGATAAAGCAGTGTTTTACAGATGATGAAACACTTGAAGTGGTAAATAAAAAAGATTTTTTTTTCTGCCTCCTAAATCATGAAGAAAACTGTTACTCATGGTGAGGCTGCAAAAATACTAGATGCTGCTTTTTGATACTTTAACCCGGGAGAACTTGCTGCATTAGATTTTCTCTCACAGTCCTACATTTTAAAGACTCTTATTTAAATCATTTTTCATTTTAATTAGAATTTCAAAATGTTTTACAATTATTTTACCTATTTTGTGAATAAAAGTACTAAGCCAACCAAAAAAAGTTGATATTATATTAATGTAAAGTAAAAGAAAAGCAATTTGGCATTCTCACTAGCGAGTTCTCCCGGGTTAAACAAAAAGATTATTCTACTGCTTCTGATATTCCATTATTCAGGAAAGGGCATGACAAAGCAACTTTGAAGCAATGTCAAACTGAACAGCAATCGAAAATCAGTGTACTATACTTAGAAAAGAAATAAAATTCAATGGTCAAAGTGAAAAGTTTTAGTGTTTACTTTTGAAAATTTCTTCCAGTGTTTAATTTATTCTAATATATACACTATAGTATTATACATATATATATATATATATACATATACATATATATACATATACAGTCGAACCCCGTTATAATGAACTTCAAGGGACCGAAGGTTTTGTTCGCTATATCCGAACTGTTAAGAAAAATGTTAGAGTTCACAAAATGTATAACTCGTTAGTTGCTATGTGTATATTAAACAATAATGTATTTTAAAAAAAATATATAAACTATTAAATATGGTCATTAATGAATTAAATTGTCTAAAATCAATTACATTAAACTGACACAATACTAATTAAATTAACTAACAATGGAGACAAACAGAAAAAAATTCATTTTACCTTTAATTGTTGCTCACTGTTTTGATACAGAAATAATCGGTAATGTTCTGCTGACGTGATGCTGATTTCAAAAACGTGTTATAGATTTCTTTGTCTAGGACAGCGTTTCTTAAACTTTGGAAACTCGCGAACCCCTTTGATTTGATATGCATTTCTGGGACCTCCAACAAAATTTTTCTTAATGTAAGATAAAATAAAAATTTAATGTTATAGGCCTTATTTAAATAAAAAACATGTTTGGAAAACTAAATCACTGAAAAACGAACCTTTGAACACACAATATATGCGAATCAAGCACTATGAAAATGAACAGAACTAGACGTTTCGTGAGTACTGAGACTCACATCATCAGTGTATAAAATAAATTCAACATTTCCCATGAAATTGAAAGACGAAAACCCAAATGTCAGTAAACTATGAATCAAAAGACCACCATGTTCCAGCAACCAATGAGATGAAAGCAGAAGTGAAGCTTCGTGACATAACAAATTCACCTAGAAAGGTGAGATGTAAGATACACTGGGAAAATCGTTGACCAGGGAGTTTCTAAATTTATGAATATGAACAGCTTCAAAAAATCTAAATCTGAAAGATTATTGCATTTCTTTATAATAGTGACCGAATCAAAGTTGAAATTACGTCTTCCTCCCAACATAGAGAAACAATAGAGGATTTTTGTAATTATTTTTTCTTAACATAGTTTAAATGTTCATAAATTCAGTAATGGAGTTGTCGTTTAGTTTGTCCAATATATGGCAAACCAGACTGGCATTGCATATTGTAAATACCGTAAAAGTCTTGAGGAGTAATTTTATCAATCTTATAAAATTCCTTCTCCAGCATTGAAATGTCTCCTTCGAAAGATTTAGATTTAGGTGTTTATTTTATGTTTATTAATACTCCTATGATTAGAATTCTAGTCCTGCATTTATCCACAACTACAGCTGCAGAAATTCTTGCCGAAGAAAAAAAATTGAATTCAACACTGAGCTTGAGGACCTCCGTCTGTAAGCTTGTGGACCCCCAGGGGTCCACGGACCACAGTTTAAGAAATGCTGGTCTAGGACATCAAATGACTCTCAACACCCTTTCTTTTACTGTTTGTGTAGACAAAAATTTATTAATTACATGCATTGCTGCTGTAGCATCTGAGATTGTGGGGATTTCATCATTTATCTGCTCCTTTTCATCAGCATCAGATGCAGAATCATCAATTTCAGAATGATTCATTTTAATTTCTTCCACAATCTCTTCATCATATGGATCTTCACATGTAATGACTTCATCATCACATGTTTCGAACAATTGCATGTCACAAACTGAGAATGATGAAATTTTGTGTTTTTTTATCCACATTGTGATAAGTAAATTTTCATCATCCTCTTCTTCAACATTCGTTGTATCTTCAATATTCTTTACTAGGCCTGCATGTCGAAAACATTTTCTAATTGTAGAATCCGTAACAAACTGCCAACATTTTTCGTCTCCATTCTTGCACACAGCTGTGATCAGGAATAAGGGGAAATGACTGACTGGTGGGCAGGATCACACTTCAGAGTGGCTATCGTAACAGAGAAAGAATGCAGTTGTTTCTACCCTTTAATAAAAAGACTTATCACTGATTTGCACCATATTTCACTAGCCGATATGCATTTTCTTATGAAATTGGAGTCAAAGTCCTGTTTTCATAACTGTGCAAAAGTAAAAAAAAAAATCATGGTCGACTGGAAAAAATATTCATTATAGCCGATTCTTAAGATTTCGGAGGTTCGCTATAAAAGGATAAATTACCATTAAATACAATAGGAAAACGGCAGGACCAAAATTTTCGTTCGTTATAACGGGGCTCGACTGTATATATCTCTATATAATAAAACGCACTGTAACGCTGGGCGGGGCGAATCCATCAATCTTACCAGTCTCCCAGGAAGAGACTCAAGGGGAAAAGGATCCATTCTCCCATTGGTTGACAAGAAACAAGAATCCCGTGATTACTTCTCAAGGTTAAAAGTCCTGATAATTGAGCAGTGGTCGGCACTTCTTCCTAACAAATCAGTGCAAGGCCCATCGCATTACACCACCAAAATAAATCGCCAAGTGTCACTTTAGATTATTTCAAGCATTAAGTTGCAATCATATTAAATTTTCTTTGCGACATGTAAGGAATTTTAATTTATTTCTCATAGAAAGTGATTCACGGAAAACAATGATGTGGTATTTTTAATCATCCTTTTTTTTCCTGCAAAAAATTGGTAAAACTGACTTTCTTTTAAAAAAGTAATCAATTTAAATATTTTAGGCTTATTATTTTGTAACTTATTTTTAAATTACACATTACTTATATTTTCCTTTTCTATATACAGGTGTATGTAAATTTAAACTTAAAAAAAAAAAAAAAAAAAACATATTTAATATTTTAAAAGTAAAAAATTAATATTTATACGAAAAGTAAAATTAATAATTTTTGATTTATAGCTTTGCATCAGGAGGACAGAAGCTTAGGGGATTATACCCCCCTCCCCTCCCTGAAATAATATCCTGGCATTTTGTAACTTATTTTTAAATTACACTTACACATTACTTATATTTTCCTTTTCTATATACAGGTGTATGTAAATTTAAACTAAAAAAAAAAAAAAAAAAAAAAAAAAAAAAAAAAAAAAAAAAAATCCCATATTTTAAAAGTAAAAAATTAATATTTATACGAAAAGTAAAATTAATAATTTTTTATTTATAGCTTTGCATCAGGAGGACAGAAGCTTAGGGGATTAGACGGTTGGGATTCAACCCGAGATACTTATTTATTAATCAATATACATATTTTAAAAAATTGGAGGGGGGGGGGGGGGTAAACAATAAAATACAATTTCAAAGTGTTATTTAAAAAAATAGTATTATTTCAATAGTTCCAGCAGACTGTTTTAATTACGCACTTTTATTGCATATTTATTAAATTTTTGTTTTATTAAGAAATCTTAATTTTGTAATAGTACATTAGCCGGAAAACCTGGTTTACCCAGAAATATTGTAAATGCTAATTGTGAGTTTATTAGAACATAAACTAGCCGAACTTTGCTCATCTAAACGCTTCCATAGTGTCAATTATTTTTTTATCAGTTTTTCAAATTTTAAGTGAAAAACACAATTTTTACCCACCATCCTAGGACGGGCATTTACACTAGTATATATATATAGTATATAGTACATTTCCTCTAATCTGCCTTGGCCAGGACCAAGGGATTTGCGGATTATAGGTCAATTCTTTGTTATCTAATATTTGGAATTTATCATCAAATATAGAATTCACACTGCAAATAAATAACACAGAAATAAAAGAAAATGCTTAAAAAAAATTGAATATTTGAAATACATTTAAATGATAGGGGAGAGGGGGGCACATGTGAACATTCCATATTTCACTCAGTTAATTTGAAATAAAAAAATTCAAAAAATTACCAATTGATGGTAGTACTGGTACCATCTTTTGGCTGAATTTTCAGAACAATAGGCCATTTTGATTTCTGGTAGTTGTAATTTGTTTGTTTTAGAAGGTGTGAAGTAAAAAAAAATCTTCTAAGTTATTGAAGTAAAAATTCATTCAAGACATTTTTTAAAGAAGAATATCAGCATTGCATTCTATAGTGGCATTAATTGGGTAAGTTTACAAACAGTTTTGTTTCCATATTTCAATTAAAAATATATATTTTTTTATAAGTTAGGCTGAAGTTGGTAGATGGGGCACTTATGAACAGAACATATGGGGGCAGATGTGAACAGTTCACAAGTGTATTTTTTAATTCTGTGAATGCATTTTTTTTTTTTTTTTTAGTTTAAAATTTAATTACCTTTGTCAAAAATTGAGCTATATGTTAAATGTTTTTAGGATTGCTTCACAGTTTTAATTTACAGGAAGTTAGATAACAATTAAAAGAGACTCAAAAGGAGTAGGCATATTAGTGTACAATTTTACGAATAACTTCTTGTATCTATGGTGAAACATTTATTGATTGATTCACAGAACTAGAAAGAGGGCATCTAATTAGTTTATATCACAGTTTTATTCACAAAAAATTATTTTTATCATATTTATGCATGTGTTCACATGTGCCCCAGCTATGTTCACAACTACCCCTCCACCGGGGCACATGTGAACAAATTTAGACAATTTTTTGAATGATGAGATAAGTTAGAAATTCTTGATAAATGCATCCAAAAGTTTCACCAAAAGAACAAACAAATTCCAAATATTCATATAAATCAATTTTTGTTTCAATAGCTCATAACAATTTTGAGAAATAGTCAAAAATGTAAAAATTGTTCACATGTGCTCCCCTCTCCCTTATAATACAAAATTAATAGACAAAAATTTCTAATTATTTTTAAATCTATCAAACATTGCAGTGATAGTAGTTTGCTTTCTAGATTTTGCTTTTTGCTCTGTTATTTAATCTTGAAGCCTTTTAAGAATCAGGATTTCTTGATCAGTAACAAAAGTTTGTTTTTCTAAAAAAAACTAAGATATTTATCTCCCAGAGCTAACACCTCTTCAAAAGCAATTTTATCTTTTATATAGCTAACAAATGCATTCAAAATATAGCAGTCTAATAGTTATTTATAAAATGCACAAAACATTTCCTTCTAATGAATGCAAAATCCATTTAAAGTTTCTTAATAAATTCATCAGATGTCTTTTTTTTATGGTTAAAGTGTACAATATCTTGCTTAAAGAAAGATTTAAACTGTTTGTTTAGGTTTGATTATAGAGTTGCGGATTAGAGGAAATCGACTGTATAATGTATTCTGTAGTAAAAACGTTCCATTTTCTTTTATGGTAAATTTAAAATAAAATAAGTTTTTTAATAATATTTTAATATGTTTTATAATTTAAAGTCAAAGTTTAAATATATCCCGCTAAGTTGATCGTTGGATAAGTGGGGTTCTACTGTACTGAAAATTATTTCAGTTTACTGTAAAAAGATTTATTAAATTCAAATTTTATTTAAAGTATATTATCAATTACTTGTAATTTGAATTTCTAATAATTTTAATATTGAATTTCTATTACAGCAACTTCAAGATAGAGATGAAGAGTTCAAGGAAAATTATATAGACATTTTGACAAGGTTTTACTTCGCTTTTGAAAGTGTTCACAAATATATCACAGATTTAGGAAGGTAAATATAGTTAATTATTATTTATAATTTATTTACTTATTTATATTGTAAAATAAAAAAAAAATTCCAACCCAAACTTTTTTGTCAATCCACATTCTGACCCTAACCTGAAACCTAAAACACTTCAACAGGAATTCAAAATACTCCAGTGGATCATTCTACTTGCCGCTGGCAAGTGGATTTTTTGACAGGGCGAGTGAATGGCAGTCTTTAAAAAACTCCATGGCAAAAACTATTTTTTTTTCTAGTTAGCTATATTTTACAACTTTCCAAATTACTGCGATGTAAACTTGGTACTAAGTTCTATTCCTTATTAAACTTTTCTCTCTTGTGTATATTTCTTAATTTTACAGGGGAAAAATATTATATGTGAAAATGTATTGTAGCAATACTAATCAACTATTTTTGCAATCACGTAAATTTTATTATAACAATTTCCAACTGTACATTGCATTTTGCTAGCGAGTAAAATAAATCCTTGTCTGGTAAGATTTTCTGAAAATTCATTACCCTGAAAATGTCTAAAAAAGAATGAGAGATTGAAATAAAAGGCAATTTTTCTCATATTACATGAATATTTTCAATAAAGAATTGATTCAATATAGAGTTCTGCACTGGGTTGAGTTACCTGATTTTACCTGCACCAGAAATGACCCATGGTTCTGGTTGAGGCTTTTTTTTTCATTGTGGGTCGGATATTCGGGTTGAGTTTGATTATTTCTTCATACATACATTAAATTATAGATTCATTTTCTTTGATTGCGGTTTTTTGTTGGTATTCGAGTTGAAGTATTTCAGGTTTAGGTTGGATTGAGGATCAACAATTTTTTTTTTTTTTTGCCTAATTTGGATCGGATTGCAGGTTAGCAAATTGTCAGGTTTAAGTTGGTTTGTGGGTTGACTTTAAATTGATATTGCAGTTTTGTGTTAAATATATCCCGGCCCGTGCAGTTTTGAAACATTTACTTCAGCCTTCAATTTAGTTTTTGCTGCATTCATCACACTGGAGCATCTCTGACAGTCTGCTAAATTTAATGGCAAGATTGCAGCAAAGTGTTGCATGTTGAAGTTATTACAGGTCATTTCCTCGAATCTCCTGAATTCATGGTTCTGTTATGAGAGCTCATGAAACTTTTAAATTTCCATTATGATAATATCTCAGATGACAAACTGTATCGTCCAAATGTATAAGATTATAAGTTCATTCAATTTCTTTTATGCTATAGTTTTGAAAAGTGACCTTGTCCATTGCTAACAGAAGATTTTATGAAATAAATTGCATTTATTTAACTTGATTCATCATAAATTTCTAACGCGTCTAATAAAACTTTTATTTTTTGCTTATTGGAAAATTTTGTACAGAATTTTGAAGGGGAATCTTTGTGCTAGCTGATCAATTATAAACATATGACGTACTCTTCACTAAGGCTCCCAGCTGATGTGTATTTTCTATTAGTTTAAAAAAAAATTTCAATTGGAAATTGTTTATTTGTTTGTCTCTTTGTTGTGATTACTGGGCTTTAAATTTTTGTTCTTTGAGAATGAAAGAGGGTTTCTATTTTATACTTTTATTTTGTTGCAGCAAATGCGTTTGCATAGTAAAAAAAAAAAAAAGTTTCTGATTGTGGGTTCTTAAATACTCAGAATAGTTTCAGCACAGTAAAGTTAAAGACTTTTTTGTGCTCTCCTTTGATTTTATTATCGATTTTTACCTTCAATAATTTTACATATCATTTCAAATTAATTAATTTTAAATTAAATGATCTGTAGTATGGAACCAGTTATCCGGAATGATATTTCTGATAGACTGATTTCAGAATCTTTGCAGAAAAAGGTGTCATACACTGCCAGTTTGACATAGGCTTTGCTTGAAGCAATTGTATAATTTGGTGACAACATCTAGTATTTGAAATGAAAACATGTTTAGTTGTATTTTAGATGTTTTAATTTTTATGCAGAGGAAACTGAAGAATTTTTGTTCCTAAGGGCAGACTTGTATAAAACCAAAAACTTTCTGCGCACACAAATATTGGGTCAAAAACTTTCTGCAAATTAATTTAATGTTTATTATAATGATGTGTTATATTATTTTGACGATATGAATTAAAAACAGTAATTTTAAAATAATTACCATTTAAATTAAAAATTAATGGATATTAATTAAAGAATAATTATTTTGGGTAGAAAAATAATAAAGCTAAAAATCCATAAGAAAAGGAATTCTTATCAATTATTTTGTCAATGCATTTAGAAACAGACCAATCCTTAATATTGTAACCTCTTCGCACAAGATGCCAGTCACTCTGTTCACAGAAATAATGCGGCATTGCTTCTGAAACAACTGAATCACATTTTATAGGGTCCATTCATAGGTATCATCATTAAAGAGACTGATGTGTTTTTACCGCCCTTTGACGAAATTCCCGTTTTTTTTAGCGATCTTTTCATGAAATTGTTTTTAATCGATTTTTTTTCACGGAATTCGTGAATTTTTAGCATTTTTTTTTTCTCACGAAATTCGCGTTTTTTTAAACCGATCTTTCCACGAAATTCGCATTTTTATAAGCGATCTTGTCACGAAATTTGCATTTTTTAGCAATCTTTTCACGAAATTCGTTTTTTTCCTCGATCCTTTGACGAAATTAGTTTTTTCTGCGCTTCTTTTACGAAATTTATGTTTTTTTTTGTAATCCTTTGACAAAATTCAGGTTTTTTTCCGTTATGCTTTTACGAAATTCGTATTTTTCGTGATCCTTTGACGAAATTCGCGTTTTATCTGCGATCTTTTGACGAAATTAGTTTTTTTCGCAATCCTTTGAAGAAATTTTTTTCCCACGATTTTTACGAAATTTGCGTTTTTTTCGCGATCTTTTGGCAAAATTCGGACTTTTCTGCTATGCTTTTACGAAATTGTTTCCTGTGCTCCTTTGACGAAATTTGCGTTTTTTCTGGTATTCTTTGACGAAATTATCTTTTTCGCGATCCTTTGAAGAAATTCCCGTTTTTTCCGCGGTCCTTTGACAAAATTCGCATTTTTCCGCGGTCTTTTGACGAAAGTCGTAATTTTTTTTTTGCGAAACATAGACGAAATTGGTTTTTTTTTCGGCGACCATTTGTTGAAATTTGCAATATTTTTAAGTGATATTTTTATATGTTTGAATTTTCGGGCTGATGGCTGATTTTTTTAAATTTTCGGAACCGAATGCCTTAAATTTTTGGAAAATTCGGAACAGAATCACCCCTGGCAAACAATAAATAAATCTACATAAAATATGGGAATATTTTTAATTTTTCGGTATTTAAAAAAAAAAAAAGTTACAAGAACAAAAATTACGTTTTTTTTTATTTTTTTTTCAAAAAAATTTTCCGCAAAATTCCGATATTTGCACAAAATTTTTCGCGTACAGCGTGCACACGTGCATCTATATTATACGACTCTGCCTAAGGGATTCTTATAAATTACCTTCTTTTAAACTCTGGTTAACTTTTGATCTTTCTTGCATTGATTTATGATTTTTAATCCAAGTAATCTAATAGTTTAAAATCAGAAACAATGCCACAACCACACATACTGCACAAAACTTATCAAATGGATGCTGCTTTAATGCACAACCAGTTAACTGGAAAAACCAGTTATCTGGAATGCATCTGACCCCAAGCATTCCGGATAAATGGTTCTGTACTGTATATTTAATGTACCGTACTTCACAAACTCATTAAAATGTCTAAAAACTCAGGTATTTGACTGATGATGAAATAGCAGAGATTGTGAAAAATATTTAGCCTTCAGAAAGTAAAATTTCTGAGAGTGAAAGTGATTCTAACGCAATCATTGAACTCTGACTATTTTGATAAATAAGTGCATACTTTAACATGCATATTTTGAATTAATAATCAGTTTTACCCCTTATAACTGAATACATTTATTTAATGTATTTAATTATATATATGTTTCCATTTACAAAAATACTTTTAACATTAACATTATTTTTTATTATTTTTTATGAGTATATTTAGAATTATTATTTAGTTTTATTCATTATTATAAATTATTATTCAATACTTTTAGTTATGTAATTTTTTTTGCATGCTTAAATATTTTTTTATACATAAAATATAAATAAAGATATTTTAACATCAACAAATTCTTTGAAGAATGTATTTTAAGTTATCATTCAATTTTACTCATTATTTATCAAATAATAGTTATTTGATATTACTTTTTATTTTCATTAATATATATATTTCCTTTAATTTTCAAAAATATTTTTAACATCACAACGTTTTAGAAATGTATATTTTAACCTATTCTATTCTGCTCCATCCTCAGATGTGCACTACTGAATGCACACACCATCGTGAATGGGTTAAGCAGGGATATCAAACTAAAGAAGATGCTTGATTTATGTTTAATAGTAAAGGTGTGGGAAAGGTTTAAAGTTGAACTATGTGAAAACGTGATTACACTTACCCCCACTTCACCTTATGTGAAATATGTGTAAAATCTACAATGTTCTATAACATATTTAAGCAATCTTTAAACAAAGTTCAATCAGACAGGCAGTAAATATAGATACTAAATTATACTAAAACAATCCAAACATCTTAGAAAACAAGATTTTTTTAAAAACTGTATTGGAGAGCAAAAATCATTGCTTATCTACCAGTCTTATTCTGTAGTTGGAAATATTAATAATTTTTAAAATATTAATTCTTTTTGATCATTGAAAATATTAAAGAAAAAAGATACATCACATGTCTCTTATGGTGATATTTACTGTGAAAACAATCTTTTATTCTTGAAAAACAGGGTTGGCGGCTTTTAGCCAGGTAAAAAAAAGCCAGCTTGGTTTTAACTGCTTAAAAATAGCCGGCTTTAATTGAAAAAAGCCGGTTTTTACTTTTGAAAAGTTGTTTACTGCAAATTCATATTATATTTGGATTAATTTATTTTTAATATACTTATAAATATTTTTCTACAAAAAAAAATTATAAATTTCTGTTAAATTTTGTCGAATAAATAAGTCTTTACAACCACTAGAAGGTAACTGTGAAAGCATTATGTTTGAAAAAAATATGTATTTAAATATTGAAAAGAATAGAAATTAGACTCCGAAGTGGTGTTTTGAAATTCTACATTACATAGCTCCGCATATACTACATATTTTAAAGATTATATTTATTGAAACAATAGGGTGGGTCGAAAAAAACTTATTTTCGATGATGGGTATTGTGGAAATGTTGCTACTGGTGGCACTATGTTCACACAAAAAATTTGAAATTTTTTGAACAATTCCTTGATTTGCCACTTAAAGTTTTGCTTAAATGCTGATTTTGAACTTTTTTAGCAAAAATTTTAAAAATGTTAAATTAATTTTATTTTCGATGAATTTTCTTGAAATGTCATGATTAGTGTACTAAATGTTTAAATAAGCTCCGATATATATTATTTAACAGTTATGTGTATTTTGAATTGGGTGATTTTTATAGCAATGTATAAGTGAGCAAAGATTGTAAGTATTGTTTGGTTCGTTCGCCGTTTTCTCTTTTTTGTCTTTATTATGGTCCTCAACCTTCCTTCTGTTTTTCAATGTGTTCAGTGTCACATATTTGTATGACGGACCATAGCACGTCTTGACAGCAATTCTGGAAGGAGAGGAGAGTGTGGAGCAGAAACCAATGAAAACACAATCAGTCATCATGAGGATGAAAGAGGAAATGGGAGATGGGAGAAACTGCAAGATGGGATGTTAATTATTTTTCTGCTCTAAAATACAGATATTCTCAGAAGATTCAAATAGTGGGAACTTTGAAGCAGGCAGTTCGTCTGAATCAGAATTTGAACCAGGGCCTTTAAATGCAGACCCTTCCGAACGAATATCCCTTTCTCACACAGTATGCATTTAGAACTGGTATATCATATAGTAAACTGCATTGAGCTTCATCTGTGCTTCAGGGTGCAGGAATTGTAACAACAGGGAATAAGGATCTCATCATCGATAAAGGCAAGGTCAGGAGACAGAAAAAAGAAACTTGGAAAGAAGATACAGTAGGAGGAAGATCTTGGAGAAAGAAAATATTACAAGCATATTTTTTGATAGTAGAAAAAATAAAATGATCTTCATAGAAAGAAAGGGAACAAGCGGCACCGTCGAGAAAAAGACAAAACAAATATCACCATATTGTTGAACGTAGTTCGGAATATTTCGGTCACTTGACACCCCTTTCTGGTCATTGTGAGGAAATAGCAAAATCATTATATATTTTTTTAAGCCATAATAAAGCCTACCTTGGAAAAAATTAAGAAGGGAACTGCAGCATTTGATATGTATTCTTCATACGAACGAGCTTCCACTCTGACACTGACATCAACTGTCTAAACTAGATGGTAGAACCACTTGAACGAAGACTTTTACCAACCCAATCGGAGCTAGATTAATAGAATACTCAAATCTTCAGCTTTTTGCATTTCTGATGTCTATGAAATAGGAATAGGCTCATAGAAAGCGACACATACATTTTCGCACACCATCATTCATCTATCTCTTGATGGTGCTGCTGGTCCCTTTTTTTGTATGATGATTGTTTTATCTTTTCTACCATCAAAGAATATGCTTGTAATTTTTCTTCCTCCAAGATCTTCCTCCTCCTATATCTTCTTTCCAAGTTTCTTTATCTGTCTCCTGACTTTGTCGATGACAAGATCCTTATTCTTTGTTGTCACAATTCCTGCATCCTGAAGTGCAGATGAACCTCTTAACGCAATTTACCTATATGATATACCAGTTCTAAAAGCGGCGAACTCTGTGTGAGAAAGGGATATGCGTTTGGGAGTGTCTGCTTTTGAAGGCCATGGTTCAAATTCTGATTCAGATGCCTGCTTCCAAGTTCCCACTATTTGAACGTTCTGAGAATATATGTATTTTTAGAGCAGAAAAATAATTAACATCCCATCTCCTATTTCCTCCGTGATCCTCATGATGACTGATTGCATTTTCATTGGTTTCTGCTCCACATTCTCATCTCCTTCCAGAATTGCTGTCAAGACATGCTGTAGTCTGTCATCCAAATATGTGATTCTGAACGCATCAAAAACAGAAATAAGAGCAAGAAACATAAAGAGAGAAACCGACGAACGAATCAAACAATACTTATAATTTTTGCTCACTTTTATGCAAAAAGGCTATAAAACTTGCCTAATTCAAAATACACACAACTATTAAATAACACATAATCAGAGCTTATTTAAACACTAGCTGCCCTGCCCGGCATTGCCTGGGCCCATAATAATATTCTTGAAATAAACCTGAAATTTATATCGCAGGTCGGTAGGGGGGGTGGGGGGGGGGGGGGGGGTAGAGACTTTGCAAATTACCAGGGCCTGACTCTTGTTCAGTTGGAAAGTTGTGTAAAGTCAGTGGTTAAGGTTTTGAATTTTTATTTATCTCACACTTTAAACTCTTTTATTCAAAATTAATTGGTGAACTCAATTAAAATTTAATTATGTTTTCAATATTTTAAATTTTTATTTAAAATCTTTAGATGAAAAAGTAATTACAAATGCATCCGAAACTGTAATACTGAAAAAGAAATAATAAAACTGCAAGCAAGTACTACTATATAGATTTTTAAAAAAGGTACTATCCAGCAAATGTATTTTCTGATAGAGTAAAGCTTGTTTATAATGGAGTCGTCGGACCATTTTTTCACTTTAAATACCCTTCAAAGAAAAATGAAATCCTTAAAGTAGCAAAAATCTACTAATTCAAATTTCAACTTAGTCTCATCCAGTTTCGAACCTGGGTCTGTTCGTACAGAAAAGTAACACGTTAAGCGACTATGCCACAACTGCTACAGAAAATTTAGTAAATTAAGGTTCCATATCTGAGCGTAAATGGTTTCTGCCTTTCTTTTTTTCCGTGTTGCATTGGTTTTATTAGCATAACAAAATAAACAATTATTGTTGTCTGAATTCTCTGAAATTTTAATGGATCGTAAATATAACTAAAACCAAACCCTTTTTAAAATTTCATAAAAAAATATGCATATTTTAGAGGGTAAACGTTTAACCGAAATGTAAATCTTCTTTATGAGGCGGGCAGTGACCTGCATTTGGCGGTGTATTTGAAAGGGTTAAAATTCATATTTTTAAAAACCAATTACACCATTGATTTGAAGAAGGTTTCAGCTTTATAAGCATATATTTGGTTTGTCAGTACCTTTAAAATTGCATCCTGGGGAGGTGTTGTGATAAGGGAGAAAAACATTTTTCGGAAAATCGATCCTTTTTTAACTTTTTTTTCCAAGCGGTTAATTGCGATATATTTTTAATTGATTGCAGCATTTGAGACGTAAGAGTACAATCTTTCAAAACATGTCTTCTATTTTTAACTTTACTTAGTGGTTTGGACGATGTTAGTTAATAAATAATGACAAATACCCCTGAAATATTTTTTCCGTTCTTCATTTGCGTATCAGCACCTTCAGCGCATGCATCAGAGATTTTCCCGTCCAAGATGGAATTTTAATGAAAGTGAGTGGCAGTTGATAATTAATAACTCAGCTGTTAATTAGAATTTTCAAATTCTGAGAACCAGGTATATCAGGAGAGACTTTGGGCTATTCTCACAAAAATTTTGAACCTCTTGCGTGCTATGGCACGCCGTAGATTTTGCTAGCCGTCGTACACAGACATACACACATACAGAGCGATTTGTTCTTTTATTAGTATAGTTTCATACACTAATCATGACATTTCAGGTAAATTCAGCTGAAATAAATTTAATTTAACATTTTTAAAATTTTTGCTAAAAAAGTTCAAAATCAGCATTTAAGCAAAACTTCAAGCCATTTGTGGAAAATCAAGGAATTGTCCAAAAAATCTCAAAATTTTTTTGTGAACTTAGTGCCACCAGTGACAACTTTTCCGTACTACCTATCATCAAAAATCGAAAAAAAGTTTCTTTCACCTACCCTATTAAACAATGTCAAAATGTAGCACATCAAAATGGAAACATTCTTACATGCCCATAGGGAGAGGTTAAATCATAGAATGAACAATGTTGAAAGAGAAATTACGAAGAATATAATATTTGAGGAGAGTTTAGTAATAAGTGTTAAGAAAATAAGTGTAATAAGAGACCAATTAAAATAAAGGTTCTTCAAATAAAATTTGTTGAATTAAAATTTTGAAAATCTTGTTGGTATTTAAAAAGAGTGCATATTTGTGTATAAATTCATGCATATGTTATTCATAATACTATTTTTAATAGTGAGAAGTGGTGTTTTTATTATGTGACTTTATGTATGATTTTAAATGTTTATAACAAATAAAGTAAGACTTGTGTATTAATAGCTCCTAAAATTAGTTAACAAATAAAACATGTAACTAAGCAACCATTGCCCTTTTTAATTATATAAAGCAGTAAAAATGAAAAAAAAAGGAGGGGTTACAGGTCAGTGTAAACCAGATAAAGTAATTGCTATGGCCCTTTTAAAATTTAGCTGACATATTTGCAATTCTGACTATAAATCACTAGCATAATCTATGTGTTATTCCAGTATTAATGTCTTCATTATTCATTGAGAAATTGGGTTATTTATTAAATTGTAAGTCAATTAAATGTCATTAAAACTAATTAAAAAACACTTAAAAGTGTGTAGTTTATAATTAAAATGCTTTACTGTATAATAGGGATGCACCGAATAGTGATTTTGACCAAATACCAAATATTCGGCCTACAGGTGAACCGAATACCGAATATTCGGCTAGCCGAATAGTAGCTGCTAGGCCGAATATCGAATATTCGGCCAGCCGAATAGTAACTATTCAGATTGTCGAATAATTTTAGATTTCAAAGTTTAAGGCATTAAAATGTTAAATTTTAAAACAGTTTTACATAATATTTAAAACAGAAACTTTCATTTTGATAATCAAGAGCTTTTTTCAAGTAAACTTTATGCTGAAAAAAATCTGCTTTGAGTTATTTAAGAAGAGGATAGTTATAAAACTTTTTTAATTAATAAAATTTTAAATTTCATGGTGCCTTTTGTGAATTAAAACAAATGAATAAAATTTTCTTAAATTCTAAAACAATCATTGTGAAAAAATTGGAAGAAAAATTGTACAGGATCATACATTATTTGTTTGTCAGGAAGAGACTAAAGTAAAAGTAAATAAATAATACAATCTATACAAATTTTACATGGTGGCAACTCAGCAAGAATAATTATTATTTCCTTTGATTAAGCAAGGAAGTTTTTAAATACATCCTAGATCGATGTCTGGAGTGGGCGATCATTTTCAGAGATTGTAAATGTTATTTTTAAAATCTTAGCAAGAAACAGATTATTTACTGGACAATGTTCAGGAACTTGCATTTGTACATAATTAATTCTTATGAAAATCCTCGTGATTGGTTAATTTTCTTAAATAATACTTAACAAACAGCAAATAAACAATGTAAAAACATTCTCTTTTATTTAAATATATGATTCTGTTTCTAATTATTCTGAACATCTTTATAAGTTGACTGTTAAACGTATAAGTGGTATAAGGTTTTTAAAAATATGTTTTAAAAGTTTTTTTAAGTATTCGGCTGGCCGAATATTTTGATATTCAGCCAAACCGAATATTCAGCAGGCCGAATAGCAAGCTATTCGGCCAAGCCGAATATTTGGTATACCGAATAGTTTGATATTCGGCCAAACCGAATATTCGGTAACATGGCCGAATAGATACCGAATATTCGGTGCATCCCTACTGTATAAAAGGCAATTTTGGCCAAAAAAAGCCGCTTAAAACAAATAAAAGCCACTGATGTGGCTTTTTTAAATTTTAGCTGGCTTTTTTGCAATTCTGTTGCAAAAGCACTGGTAAGGTGACATTAGAATATTCAATATAAATGTTAAAAGTTGATAATGTGAGTATTTAGAAAAAGATGATGGTATACTGTTGCATGAAATAATTATTAATGTGGGAGAAGAAGGTATAGTGGCTGTTTTCCATGCAAACGTTGCAAAAATAAATTATTTTTGCATATACCTTGCTTCTTTATGCATTTACTTCAGATCAATATATATTTTCTGCTTTTCAATATATTGACTGTTTTTGTTATTGATGTAAGAAAGCTTTTATTTAAAGATATGTTTTCTCTAAGTTTTTGTTTGTTTGTATGTTTATATATATGTGTGTGTATCTGTATATATATTTAATGCATAATTTTAATGTGCAGTATTCTGACACATTTATTTACGTACTTTTCTGTTTCAGGTATTTGGAAGATTTAGAAGAAGGTATATATATTCAGCAAACACTTGAAACTGTATTAGCCAATAATGATGGTAAACAGTTGATGGTATGCGAAGAATAATGATTTATTTAATTTTTTTTTTCAATTTTATACCTCAGTAAAATTAAATAATTATCAATTAGTCAATCTGTAAAATTATTAAAACTTGTTACAGAAATATTTGAAAGTCTGCATATTAAAACAAAAATCATACTTCTTTTCCAGTGTGAAGGCCTATTTTTATGTGGCGTCATTTTACTTGTCATAGATCAAAAGATTGAAGGAATTGTTCGAGAGAGAATGCTTGTATCTTATTATCGATATAGGTAAGAGTTTATTTTAACTGTTAAACTGTTAAAAAATATAAATTACACTATCTCTAGAACATCTCTGCAGGAAAGAAAGCTTTCATATACCTAAGTTAATTGAATTGTATTAGGCACTTTAATTGGAACTTTTTAGTCTTTCCATATAAAACTTTTCATTATCTAGTAATAAATAACAATTATAAAAGTTAGTACATCAGCGACTCGTTATATTGTTCTTTTTTCTTGTCTTCCTCAAAAAAATTCTACTTTAACCCCACTTTTTAAGTAATTTTATGTGTATGTTAATTTTACTAAGTGTGATTTTTTACTGTCCGTTTTATAAAGAAAATTGCAATAGTATGCATATAAAGTACAAAAATTAGTATTTTAGAATCAAATATAATAAAATATTTATTAGATACTTTCTCAATATTTAATGTTGTTGGTTATAATATCACATTTTGTCTCCCAGCAAGTGTGATATAACGAGGGGCTATTGAGTAATGAAAACTCAAATTATTAGTAGAACAAAACCTTTTATCCGTACCTCCTCCCTCAAACAGCTATTTTGAAGCTCAGAAGAAATAATGCTTTTTAAAACTACTTTATACAGTAGACTCCCTCAAATCTGCAACTCTGAAATCCGCACATCATCACAGATGTAAACAATAAAACTTTCATTTCAGATGTTGGGGCAAAATTACAGAATTTTTCAGTTTTATATCATTCCGTATGTATTTTAATAAATAATTATCGATAATATGACTGAACTTGTGCTTTTTCATGAAGGAAGTATAAATTTATTTCTGAAAAAAAAAAAAATCATGATATTACTGATACCACTGGTAATTACAATCTTTTTGCCAAAATGCATTTATATATTAAACAAGCTTTTGTGGTTTTTAAGAATATAATCTGAAATAAAACTTTCTTACTTTATGATTTTTGATGTGAATTCATAGGGTACCTTTATGAGGAATGTTTTATTGAATAATTCAAGGAAAATGTATCTCATCTTTATTATGCATATTTATTTAAACATTATTAATTATTTACAACTTGACCTTTACTTTTAATAATTTAATCATTCTGCTCTTCTTTTACCTAACTCAAATTTATTTAGGGCATGCAAAGTTAATAATGTGAGCTTAAATTATTAGTAGAATACTAATAACTCCCCCCCCCCCCCTTAAACAGTTATTTTGAAGCTAACAATACATGATGTTTTTTAAAAAACTAATTTTTTTTTATGCTTTTCTAGGATTTTTTTCATTATTTCACTTATATTTAAATTATGTAATTTATTTTCTCTTCTTTCCCTATATGTTTTTTCCTACTTTCTCTCTCTCTCTTTTTTATTTAACTCAGATTTATTTAGGGCATGCAAAATTAATAGTGTAAGTGCATATAATATTGATATGAATAAAATGTTAAATAATCTTTTTATTATTTTTTAATAATACAGATAAATTGACTCAAACATTCACAAGCTTAAATTTCAATAGGAAACATTGTGCTTTAAAAAATAAACTATTTTTCTATACATTAATTACATATTCATTTAATTTTTTTTATTATTTATTTGAGGATATATATTGCATTATACATAAATTTTAGTCATATTTGGTTTCAGGCACTAGTTTCCAATAGGACAAATGGAGTATGCCCAGGCCCTCAGTTAAAAGTGAGCCCCAAATTAACAAAATCAGAATTGTAATGTATATGTTTAAAATTCAATTTGGAATATCCAATATCTCTTTACGAAATAAATTACTGATGTTTTATAAGTTGTGGCTCATACACGTGTTTGTATTCTGCCTACCTAACAATTAATAATTTTGGATGTTTTTCTTTCTATATAAACATCAATACAAGCTGAAACTCCTTTAGAAACATGTTCACTCAACGTATACCTCCGTGGACGTGGCTCAAGTTTTAACTTTGCAGGATTAAAATTTCAATTTCACTTTAGACCACATTGCATTTTTTTTTAAATAAATGGATATTTTATTTAATAAAATGAGAAAACAAACAGCACAGTTTTGAATATGTGAGGCATGGTCATGTAAGCACAACACATTATATTCTTATGACACCAGGCAGATTTTTTTAACAACCTCTCCAGACCTTTTTATTTGGTAAAATTATTCTTAGATAAAACATTAAATGAGACAAATATTAATAATAATCAAAATATTGCTTTATTTTATGTATTTTCAAATTTAAAATAATTACTGATTAAAAATGCATTTCGCTGTATGTCAATTCCCAAAGTGTATGTAGCTGGATGCAGACTACTCTATTTCCTCCCATTTTCGTATGCTATTCATATCTGTCAGTAATTTAAAAATGTATTCAATCTCTAAATAATTAATTTATCAAAACTGTATGAGACCATATTCTCAAATTTTCTTAGTGCCCAGCGGTCAAGTATGGATTCCAATATTGACGATGTATGTAAATTATTGAGAAGTACTGGTTATAGTCCTGCTGCTGGTGCTAAAAGACCACCTAATTATCCAGATGAATATTTTAGGTATTTTTTTATGATTTTGTGGGCATAATGTATAATTAATAAATTCCAGTATCTTATTTCTATAAAAATCTTTAAATTATAAATACATTGTTATAATAATATTTGTGTGACAATCTTTCTCATTCTATCTTGTAGTCACATGATCTTTTGTAATAATTTTGTTAAGAATAATTATGATATATATATATATTTTTTTTTTATGTGCCATAATTAATAGTGATTAATGTAAAATTTAAAAAAAAAAATCATATTATTAATTTTCTTTTCTTCTCAAGTAACTACAGATTTGTTTGTTTTAGTTGTATTTTATAATTAATTACTTTGTTTTATAAGTGTATCAGAGTATTTCCTCCCCCTACCTTTTAAATTAAATTTAGATCCATTAAAATAAAAAAAATCTATTAAAACTATTTATTTTGCTTTTTGAGAATAGGGGAAGGTGGGGCACGTTGGGACATGGCCCACCTTGGGACATCTCAATTCTGAGGCTTAATTTTGCAGTTGAAAATTAGCACACATAAGTGCCAATATATGATACTACAATCTACTCTTCCATGTATTTTGGAATCACTGGTGTTTGTTGGCAACAAATAATACCATTATTTTTGTTTTGAATGAGGTTGAGTAACATTTATGTGTGTTTTGAAAAATAATTTTTTTATTAAAGAAATGAAATAATACAAGTGGGGGCATGACATGATGGAAAAACATTGATTTATTGTTATTTTAAGGGTAAAAAATAGACTGCAATGCTAAGGTTAACTGTTTTAAAGTTTTTGTTACTTAATGTGCGTGGTGGGGCATGTTAGGATACTCAGTTGTGGGGCACCTTGGGACATATCCAAAAATGCCGTAAAGACCAAATGCAGCTTACAGAAAGAGAAAAAAAAGTACACAACCAATTAGAATTTTCATCAAGCATTGAGGATGAGACAGTTGCGCTAGCAAAATTGGTGAAAATTACCCCTGGAAGGAAAACAAATATAAATTATTTGTGTAATGGCAGTAGTGATGAATTCAACTGTTCATGTGATGCTAATTTACCTGCAGATTGCAAACTTACTTAAGATAAGTCCAGAAACTTAAAGGATAAAGGTAAACCAACTGTGGGATAGTGTACATTGGCAAAGTTGGCAGGAAAACAAAGCATTGTTGTATTTGTGTTCAAAATGTTGAGGGCAGCAGCGAGTATGAGATATCCATTTTGAGAAGACGAGATCTAGAGTTATTTTTATTTATTTATTTTTTTTTTTAAATCCTGATAAACATGATAGCTCATCTGTGTGTCAAACAGATATTCTTTTAAAACTTAGCACTCCTGAAAACAAAATAGGTCAAAGATGTGTTTTATTAGAATTTGATGAACACCATTTTTTTCACATCAAGTACAAGATCTATTAATGAAAACATGTTACAATTCAAATTATTTAAAGTGTTTCAATGCTTAAATTATTTCATGCTCAACTAAAGCTTTATAAAGAAAGCTTTGTTCATCAATTAAATATAAAATTTTACATGTATTTTTGATTAAAACTAGTGTCCTAACCTGCCCCACCATGTGGGGCGGGTTGGGACATTTTAAAGGCTTTTTTGTTTTGTTTTCACTCTTTTCCTATGTGAGATATTAGATTATTATGAGGTTTATTTGATGCAGAAATGTTTATACTTTATGTCTAACTGGTTCTAAAATAAGAATAAATAATAAAATTTAGAAAAATTATTTACTGAAAAACGTCCCAAGGTGCCCCACCTTCCCCTATAAACAAATATTTTAAGATTTAAATCATATTGTTCTTCCTTTATTAAATAAGTTTACAAAATTTTTAGTATAATATTTTTGTATATAAGTTCATCATTTTTATTGTCAGCAGTAAAATTATATAGTTCAATTTTTTTTGTACTAGCTTGTAATTTTTCTAACTCTAGAATACTAGCGTTCTCCACATCTATATGTTATTTCACTGAGAAATATTAGTCAAAATGACATATAGTAATGTTCTGTTCTAAGGTTAAAAGCTAGTGGTTTGGTCATCATCAGTAGTTGTCATTTCTTTTGTTTTCATTTAAAGATTAGTATTTTATTATTATTTTGGATAGGAATATCTGAATTACATAAAATTTACTATCCATTAATCTGTTTTTACATTGTGACTCTAAACGCTTTTAAAGATTAGTATTTTATTATTATTTTGGATAGGAATATCTGAATTACATAAAATTTACTATCCATTAATCTGTTTCTACATTGTGACTCTAAATGCTCTGTTTGAAAGTGTTGTCAATTAAACCCAAGAAAAATTTATTTTATGTTATTAGTATTTAAAAACTACTATGTATTTTATATTTTTTATATATGTAATTTACTTATTTATTTATTTTATTTATTTATTTATTTTTTAATATACAGGAGAGTCCCTTTGAGTAGCACTTTTGTCAGTATGATTATTGGAAGATTAAGATCTGATGACATATATAATCAGGTATACCTTCAGCTATTTAAATAATTGCTATGTGATTGATTTTCATTGATTTATTGTGTTCATTACCCTATTGGCCATAGAGTTTAGTTATGTTGAATATCTGCTATGCTAAGTTACAAAACCAAAATATGTCAAATAGTGTTTTACTCCTTTTAATTTTTAAGCTTAAGATGCCTTTAACTATAAAGTATGTAGGAAAATCATGTAAAAAAGATGGAAAGATATGCCCTTTTAATTTTTAATGTGCAAAGGTATATGCTAATCTACTATTGATTTAATTTATAATTAGTTATGGTAATTTACATGCTTCTTTTTATTTTTGTGATACAAGTATATTTTTGTAGCTGTACTATCTATACATTTAAAATGTTAAGCATTTTCTTTCGACAGTCCATGAGAAGAAACTACTGCATCAAATTACACCAATCTTTTTTAAAATGAAAGATATTTGGCCTCAAGTTTGTTATCGTACTTTCCTTTGTTCAAATATTTTATTAATTAGCCGTAATTTTAAATTAAAATTCTACAGTTGTGCATGTGCAGTATATAAGTACAAGTCTGCCTTTGGAGTGATGCGCTGCACATGTGCAAAGATGCTCGCTCAGTTGAACTATCACATCACAGGTAGAAGTTGTTTTAAGTTCGTCTGCTATTCGATCTTACTGTAAACAAGCTTTTCTTTCTTTCACAAAGTTAATATTATTTGGCTCTTTCAGCATTACTAACAATTCAAAAATTTATTGTGTCGATATTAAGAGCTAGATACGGTTTATTTTGGGGGTGTCATATTGTTTTGGTCATATTATACACAGAAGATAAAAACAGTAATTTGAGGCTAAAAGTTATGGCTGGTGATCCATCTTATGAATTGCCAATAGTTACACACGAAGATTGGCAAACTATAGTTGTAGCTGCTTCTTTGAAAAAGAATAAGGTATCATAAATATTAAAAAGCAAAACTATTTCTGTAAGATCAGAACTCAAATTCAATATAATTGCATATGCATTAACTGTTTTTCGAACCTCTTCAATTTAGAAGGAAGAAAAATTAGTTCCTGCTAGCATAGTGGGTTAAAGCAACAGTTTAAAGCTCTGAATTTTTATAGAGGATGCAGGTTCGAGCCCAAGCTTGGCAAAATGTGTAGTAATTTTTTCGATAATTCATTACAATAACATATTTTATTAGGAAGAGAAGTTATAGGATTTTTATTTTATTATTATTATTATTTGAATGCTTTATAATTAAATAAAATTTAACACTCGATAATATTTTGAAAAAATAATGATTTTATATTTAAAATATTTAATCTAAAATATTTTGCATGTAATTATCAATTAAATAAATTGAGCTGATCTACAATTTTTGTTATATTTTCTGACCATTATCAAGAATATATATGTGTGTGTGTCAGAAAGTTTGTCAATCATTTGCATAAAAAATAAAACAGAAATAAAGAAAAATATTTGTATAAGAGCTATAAAAGAAATTACCTTGATATTCAGGTTTAATATTTAAAAAAAACAACCTAAAATAAGATTCAAGTATTAAAAAATATATATTATAAATCGTTAGCTGCATCAAGTTTCAAATTTAGGTTTATAGAGAATGAGACAGATAAAGATAAAATTCATGTCAGCTTTTGTTTATTTGTTCCTTGTAATGACACAAGACACTTGCAATGAAGTACTTAATTATTTGTGCATTTCAGATGTTATCCTGCTTTATGCTGTTTTGTATAATTTTATAATTTTTATTTATTCCAGAAAAAATTATTTCAAGAATTTGTTTCTGATTATTAAAAAACTAGAGAACAGGAATTCTGCTTTTTCAGAATTTAGTGTCGCCCTCGACATTTCCATTACTTCATTTTCTTCTGATGGACTGGTAGTTTCTATTATTATGAAACAGCCATTATAAATGAAATGTTTAGGTGAAGATCAAAGAGCAGTCGTAAAAAGTTAGAACTTTTAATTTTCTGGTCAGAATGGGAAAAAAAAATGGCCATAATCTTTTTTTTTTAAACTATGGCCATTTTTTTTTTTCCATTTTGACCAGAAAATCAGAGTTCTAACTTTTTACGACTGCTCTTTCATCTTCACCTAACGTTTTATTTATAATGGCTGTTTCATAATAATAGAAGCCACCAGTCCATCAGAATAAAATAACTCAGTTAAGCGGGACTCGGATAATCGGAATCTACTGTAGTGCAAAACATATTTCAATTTTAAGACTTAAAGCACACGCTTTTATTTTATATAAAATGACGTCATTTGCATTAATATAGATACTTAAAATTAAATATAATTTATCATAGCTTCATGTTTTTATCATAAATCATTCATTTATATTTTTCTCAAAATAGCACGTATTTTCATTACTGTTTTTCAGATTTTATGGGGAAATGGCAACAAAAAGATATAATTGCTATTTTTCAACTATTTTTTCTTTACTTTCTACAGAAATGTGGGGTACTTGAGTTGCCAAAATGTTACAAATGCCGCTAAAAACTACAAAAAAATTAATATTTAAAAAATAAATGGAGATGCAGTTTTCAAACAAATTGCATTAAAAAGTATTTTTTTTTTTCCAATACGACGGTATAAACATTGAAAATATGCGATGCTTAGAAGTTTTGAAAAATGCTGTAGAGTATTTAATCACACAATGAAACATTGGCTTTTGTTTCACGACTGGCTTATACAAGGTAACGTTATTTATTGGAGACGACACAAAATAAGCTGGGAGAAAGAAATAGCATACCATGGGTTAAAAAATTGGTTTTATAATTTGCTACTCTTGTCTTCATAGGTTTCATCCTACCCACTACCTGAGCATCGAAGCACTGCTTTAGCTACGCAAGCTGCAATGTTGTATGTGATTTTGTATTTTTCTCCTGAGATTCTCCACAATCACCATGCAAAGATGAGAGAAATAGTTGATAAATTTTTCCCTGACAATTGGGTAATTTCTTTTACTACTATTATTTTTTTCAAGTATCATTTCATTATGTAGACATTTTAGTGTTACAAATATTTGAGTAAATTTATTTGTAGCCGTGGATCAAATGGTGGCACCAAGTTCATTTAAGACCTAGCTTTATTCTTTTAACTTTAAGTTACATGGTATTCCTTTTTAAGTTAGACCCTTTTGCAGAGAGAATACTTTAAATTGTTCATTGCTTCAAAAATGCGCTAGAGGAGAGGGTGTTACGAATGTTATGAGCAAATCATTTACCAAAAAAGTGTGTGTATTTCTTGCATATTATTGTTTTATTTCGTACTTCTGAAGTTCATTTTGGCATGTAAACAAAGAAAATTATGATTAACAGTAAAACTTTCTAAAGAAATTAAGTATATATAAGTTATTTTATTATGATTTTTCCAAAAATCAAAACACAATTCAAGAATGTTTATTTTTACATACTGTATAACAGGGGTGTCAAACTGTGGCCCGCCAGATACCACTAAAATTTTAAAGAAATTGTCTACAAGTTGAATCGCAGGAATTCGGCGATTAGATAAGGCAAAGATAACTATAAAATTTTAGTGGTATCTGGCGGGCCACAGTTTGGCACCCCTGCTGTATAATAAAGTAATTATTTTAGCTGAAAAAATGGAAATCAAATACAAAGCAATGAAGAGTGCATCAAATGCATTAAGTGGGCATAAAAAAAAAAAAAAAAGAAATAAATTAAAAAAAGAAATAAATAAATATTAAAGAAACATTTCTGCACTTGCAATAGTAGCTGACTTGATTCCAAAATTATGATGTTTATTTGAGAAGTTACTGTATTCAGTATATCTGTATTATTCTCTGTAAATTGTTATGTTTCTTACATGATATATTTATTTAGCAATAAAATTTTATCATTAAAGTGACTGCTCATTGATTGCAGGAATAAATTATTTATCATATTAAGGGGCTCTGTACCCTATGAGCTATGTTCACCAACCCCCCTGCAGACACAGCAGACTCCAAAAACGCACTAATTTGGTCGGCTTTAAAAAGATCACAGAAGATTGAATTATAATTAAAAAATCAGTCGCGATCACCCTGTAAACAGGTTTTGATTCATTTCCCTTTTATTGAGGAATTTTAAGGATGAATCAGCTGCTGTCAAGACATCTAATGCTTTTTTTGTGTGTGTGTTTGATTAAATAAGATCAGTTAAACATTTGAAAATAAGCTAATATAAAATGAACTAAATAAACAGAGTCTTTGTCTCCTGGTATTTTTTAACAACACTTTAAGAAAGTTGTTTTAAGAAAGACATTTTAAATGTATCGTTTTAAATCAGATGTAATTTTCACCAAAGTTTTCTTTCTCTTTTTAATATTCACATGAAAATACTTTTGTTGTTTGAAAGGAATTATTATTATTTTCACTGTCTTAGAATGGAAATAATAGTTTAAAAGATATTGAAATATGTTATAAACGGATCATGTAAAAATATTTTAAAATTTAAACCTGTTTAGCAGTATTATTATTTGGACATTTTAAATATGATGTATTTTTCCTTATTTACTGCTTTTAATGCATATTAATGAATTTATTATTTTAAAGTTTTCTTTTTTAATATTCATGTCTGAATACAATTTTTATGATGTAATTTTCAACATTTTCCTGCTTTTAACACGTAATCAGAAATTCTAAAGTTTTTTTTTTTCTGTTTTTAATAGTCATGTGTAAATAAATTTGTTTTTAATAGTCATGTGTAAATAAATTTGTTTTAATAGTCATGTGCAAATAAATTTGTTTTTTATAGTCACATGTAAATAATTTTTTTATTGAAAGGAAATATTATTCTTTGATTCTTTGTGCTGTTTTTACAATTGGCAAAAATTTAAGAGAATAACCTTTTCTGAAATATGGGAAAAATATATTTTGAAATGATGAAAATTTTTAAAAACTTTTAAAAAACCTCAAAAAATTAGTCAAATAAAAAAATAAATGCAGTCTGTACTGCACACTGCAAGTTTGTTTTCCTTATAAAAATTTATTATATTCCTATGCTTTTGCTCCTATAAAACTTTTTTAATGGAATGATTTTGACCAACTTTAACATTAAAAATCACTTAAAATAATTCTTTGATTTAAAAACTGTCTGTTTCAGTGCGTTCATCAAACATTTCTCTATAACAGTACCACTTTTCATATTTTTGTAAGCAGTAGTTTTCTTAATATTAGTGAAGAAAGATACCCCGGTCACAAAAAATTCATTTACGTCAGCAGTGACAGCATTAGTTTAGTTTTTTTAGAATAGAGAGAAACAAAAATTTAAGATTAAAAAGTTGAATAACAACTTATAATATATTTTTTCATAAAGTTATTGCTAATTTACAATCGGACAGAAAATGAATAGGAAGGGATAGAAAGGAATATTATCTACAAAATCTTTTTTCTCAAACTATGAAGTTTGCAAAGTTAACTGTGCAAAGAAAATTGTAATAGTGATATTTTGTATTACGTTAGGTAAGAGATGTGGTAATTAATATTTGAAATTATATTTCAGGTAATAAGTGTTTACATGGGTATTATTGTAAATCTTGTGGATGCTTGGGAACCATATAAAGCAGCAAAACAAGCTTTAAGTAATACTATAGATCCTTCAAATATAAAAGAACAGGTAATACACACAAGTTCAGAAGTTATATTTCTATTTTGTTTTTAATTTTCCTATTTTTAATTAATTATCTATATGTAGGCTTTAAGATATCACACTCGAGTTGTAAAGATGATTCCTCAAGTAGAAATACTTCTCAAAGAAGGTGCATTGTCTGAAGAAGTTGTTCTTGATAATGTTCCAAAACTTTTAAATGTGGCCAGAGAATGTAATGTTACTCTTAGATGGATGTTCCTGCACACAGTACCATTATCACAAGGTGGGTAATACTTAACATTGAGAATTATTTTATGTAACTAAAAAGTTTTTACCAAAAAATATCTATGTCTTAAATTTCATCAATATTTAAGACATTAAATTGCGTATTCTTAACCCATCAGTACATGCGCTGGGATAAAATCTACCCCAATCACGTTTTTTTTTTTTTTTTTTTTTTTTTTTTTTTTTTTTTTTTTCGAAAAAAAAGGATAATTTTTTTGTGGGACTCTTCTGACGTGCCTTGTACCTGTCAAGGTTGAGAAGGGGTGGGTGAAGGAATGTCTTTTCTTTGTTCATTAGGAGGGAAGAAATATGGCTCTTGGAATAAAATAATCCTGCGTGTGTACATTCGTTTAATTTCGATACGTTCATTTCTTACGGGATAGCACACACTAAAATAATTTTAATGAAAGAGTAAGATAAAAGCTACTTATATATGGATGAGAGGTTATTAAATGTAATTAATATCCATTTTGTGAAATAATTCGTGTTTTAAGAGGTAAAACAAATAGTTTGCATATTTTCTAGGAAAATATGTGATTTTTACAGAAACTGCTATAAAATCTGAAAATAAATATGAAAAGCATGATTTTTTCCCTAAACAGAAGTAGTACTGATGCATTTTACAATACAGAACAGTAGATTCTTTTTTAAAACATATTTAGCCAAAAATATAATGGGAGACAAAATGGAGTGAGATTTATCCCTTGCATGTGCTAACGCTATGAATGTAGGTGCATCTGCTGATGGGTTAATTCATTGCTGCTCGAAAATAGGAAATTTGCTGATTCTTTCTCTTGTTTAAGAAAGAATAAAGTTAAAAGAAAATATTTAAAAGTATGGTACAGAATACCCAATGAATATTAAGCATTTCATCTTTTCTATAAATTTCCGAAGTAGAAAAAAATGTTTCTGAATTCTGATTTCTGTTTTATAAACCTCTGTATGTAAATGAGATAATGAAATTTTAAATATGAAAACTCTCAAAAACTTTGGAAAAGATTTTTTTTTTTTTTTTCAGTATTGAACTATGATGTCATGGATGTGCATAGCGATGGATGCGCTATGAAATTTTAAATATGAAAACTCTCAAAAAGATTTTTTTTTTTTTCTGTACTGAACAATGATGTCATGGATATAGCGCATCATTTACACAAATTTTGAGAAGGGATGCATAAAAGAAATTATGATGAGTTATTTAAAATATGCTTAATTTTTCTCCTGGAAGAAAGAAAAGTTTGATAAACTAATCATACTAAGTACTAAGAACACATTTTGTATTAACATGTTGAAATTGCTTTATTAATATGAAAAGGATCTCAATTTTGTTAAAAAAAAAAAAAAGAATAAAAGGATCCAGATTTTGAAAATGTTTGCATCGCAAGGACACAAGGTTATAAAAGTCTAGGATCATCTCTGATTAAAAATGTATGCTAAGTGCTAGTTTCCTTAAATGATGGGATATGACCTTTTGTTTTTTTCTATTACTTAACTATCATATTACTTATCTATACAACTCAGTATTTAGATTTTTTTCTTCTATAATAAAGGTATCTAGATATCTACTATGTGTTAAGAGAAATAATGGATGAATTATAATACATATTTTCTAAACTGGATAATTTTATTTTTAATATTATTCTTTTAACTATCAATATTACTCTGATTTAAAGTTCCTTTGAAAATTTAAGAACTTTTAAAAACAAGTTAATTGCATTTGTAAATTAAATTTTTTACTAGAATGAATTTTTTTTATTGTAAAATTTTTTATTAGACTGAAAAATTTCATGAATATTTATATTTTAAATATCTATATTATAAATGCCCATTAGTTTAAAACGACTATGGCTATTGTATAGTACTCTTTTAGTCTTTCTTACTAAGTTGCATAGTATTGATTATAATTTTTTGTTATGTTATGGAAGCTTAATTTTATTTTGATACTTTTATATGTGCTTCATGCATGTGTTCATTGAACAAGGTTAGCATTTTCTCTGGTTCTTATTTATTTATTGTACAAATGTACTTTTCAGCTGCTGAAACTAATAAAAGATGTAGGCAAATCAGAGATCAAGTATTAAATGATTGTCGTTATAACCCTCTTCAGGTCTTTCAATTGTTGTTATATACTGCACAGTTTGAATTAAAAGTCAAAGAAGTAAGTTCCCTTTTCATATCATTTTCAGATATTTAAAATTATCTTGGGTGTGTTTTTAGATGTATAATTAGGTGAGGTTGTTTTACTTGCATATTATGCAAGCCTGGAACCTTACATCACTATTAGTGATGCTGATAATAATAATTACTACAGGATATTGTCAATAATATGAACCCTTAGCTGCAGCTACTTAATTACTACTAGTTAGTATTTGGTCTAGGAATTAATTTGTGCGGTTTTTAATAAAAACTTAAAGCTTTACATCAAAAGCAAAATACATAAATACGTTAACAAAAATATTGTCCATTGCTACCCACTACTTTTTCCCATCTTTCAGGCACTTTACGAATTCCGTGTTGAAAGAAGTCCTCACTTTTCAAAGCGATCCAATCAGAGATCCATTTTGCTATATTTTCTGAAGAAGTGAACCCCTGTTCAATCAAATCGTTATTCATTCAATCAAACAAGTAGTAGTCTGAAGGAGCAATGTCTGGTGAATATGGCGGGTGGGGTAACACTTCCCATTCGACATTCTCCAAATATGTTTTGACCGGTTTTGCGACATGTGGTTGGGCGTTATCATGTTGAAAAATAAGTTTATTATGTTTGTTATCCCATTTTGGTCGTTTTCTGGCCAGAGCTTGTTTGAAACGCATCAACTGAAGTCGATAACGTTCTCCATTAATAGTTTCGCCAGGTTTTAGAAGCTCATAGTACACCACACCTTTCATATCCCACCATATACACAGCATAACCTTTGCACAGTGAATATTTCATTTCGGTTATGATGGACCTGGTTTACCTGCCATTACCCATGCTTTTTTTCATTTTGAATTCTCGTAATAATTCCATTTTTCATCACCAGTGACAATCTGATGCAAAAATCCCTTATTTTTCTGTCTTTGAAACAGCATTTCGCAAACGGTTTTTCTTCTTTCAGCGTCTCTTTCTTTTAATTCATATGGAACCAATGTGACATCTTTTGAATCATTCCCATTGCTTTGAGGCATTTGGAAACTGTTGTTTAATCAACCTCTAATGATTTTGCAAGTTCTTCCTGCATTTGACACGAATCCTGATCGAGCAATGCTGTCAATTCTTCATCTTCAAATTTTTTTGGCTGTCCAGGTTCTGCTTGGTCTTCCAAGCCATAATCACCACTTTTAAACCGTACAAACCACTTCTGACACATTCGTGCAGCTAGAGCATGGTCACCATAAACTTCCACCAAAATACGATAACTTTTGGTAGCACTTTTCTTCATGTTAAAGTAATGAACAAGAACCTCCCACAAAAACATTTTATCAGGCACAAAATTTGACATTTTCAGTTGGATAAAAATTGTTGTTGTTTACGCTTAAACCAAATGGCATATACTAAACTGGATGTGCAATAACAGTAGTTTTAAATGCATGTTTGAACTAACGGGCTGCTAGGGCAAATTAAGCCTAGAAGCCACAACAACTTAAAGCAGAGTTCAAGAATCGATGTCCACTGACATGCAGAAATAAGTCAGGATACAATTCAAACATAACTTTATTAAAACCAATTAAAAACACTATTAAAGATATTAAATATAACAATATACGGCCATAACTTCGGCCAAGAACTTAAACAGCTCATATATCGAGCCTTTACTTATATCAGTCACATTATTGAAATATAACATACAAAACAAGCCATCTGAACATGAAGTCGCTCCAATATATACCATCCAAACTGAATCAACTTCATAACTAACAGTGAAACATACAGTTATAGAAATCAGCCAATTAGAAACCAGCATACGTCATCGGCACGATGACACAATACTTAAGTTGGAATTCAGTCATTCATCTCCAGATGCGTGGAATTCATAAATGTATGACGTCATATCGTCAGAAAAACAAAACGCTCGTAAGTTAAAGGCTGAAAAGATTTCGAAACTAGAAAACAAACATCGATATCGAACAGCCTCAGAATTGGGCCCCAAAGCATAATGACTTGAAACACTGATATCTATGCAATATTTCGATATCAGCAAGAATGCCGCGATATGACATCATAAACAAACAAAACTATGGGACAATACGCTAGTTATGCCATCTCTTGTAAAACCGCACAAATTAATTCCTAGACCAAATATTTGACTCTAAAAATTGAGGATTCTAATTTTTTCTTTCTGCATTATAATTGTAGAGTTAACCACTCACTTGTGACATGTGCTTTATTTATTTATTTTTGTACAATGTTTTATACTGTGCATTTTGAATTGTTTGCAATTTGATAGATTTGCAAAGAAGGGAAACAGAAGCTTGTTTTTTAAAAATGATGGTGTCAGAACTTATTTATGTACTGTGCCTGTGATGATTTAATATCAACACTTGAATAATACTTTTGATAATAGATTTTAATATGTTTTAAATACATATAAGATTAAGCCTGGTTATTTGCAAATGATGTTAATTACTCTGCAGAAGTAATTGTATAAAGTCTTTTCAGATTAAGAGGAGATGCTCAAGGCAGATTTTTCACTAGGGCAAAATATCATTTTGACTCCTCCCTTCCTCCTATCTGGCTAATCACATCTACCAAACAACATCAGCAAATTCTTATATTCTTAACCACTTGGTCTCAATTAGAATGTAAATTAATTTGAATATTTAAAGCATTTAAATATTATTCTATGATTTTGCTATTCAGTGTGATTTATCTTGTAGATTTTTTTATGTTTGCAAGTTTAAAATACATGACCTCAAATAAAAGATTTATTAGCTACTTTCAAAAGTAAAATGTAAGTAAAAGTAATTGATAGACATAAAATTAGATGTAAATTTCAAATTCATTAATCATATATCTGATATGGTGCTCCCCTAGTTTCGGCATCCTGGGAAGTTGGCTGGTTCACTTAGACCTAGGACTTGCTTTGCATATTACATTTTTTTTTTTATGTTTGTTTTTGTTATTGGATGGAGCTTGGTTCCAATTGTAGCTACAATATCAAAATAATCAGAAGTAGAAGTGTAAGTTTAATGGAAAGAAACTTTTTTATTAAGTAAAAAAAAAAAAAGAAAAAATCTGAAACAAGAAAAATACATTACTTTAAATATATATATATATATATATGAAATGATAATAAAAGAATTGCCCATCATAAATATATTACTGTTTGTGAAATCCATTCAATAAAGTAGAAGTTGATTGACATGTTTATGTTAGTTAAGTACTTAAAATCATAAGTCACAATCAACTATCATTATGACAGTTATTGGGCTGGACGACGGAGCGGGAAAATTTGATTTCATCTTCTGGGCCGAAGGATTTTGTGAAACTAAGCCTAACTCTTGTAAAGAGTTCTTCAAAAAATTATAAAAGATTCATTATTCCATGTAAGATTTTGAAATGCACATACATGAAACAAGTTGTTATTATATATATTTACACAAAAATTTGAAATATTTTCTCGGATATTTTAATGTAAAAAGGAATTTTTAAACAAATATAATGCATGTTTTAAACACGTTTTTCAGTTTAAAAAATAATATTATATAATTACAAAACACTTACGTTCCTTTAATACAGCAACATATGAAATGTTTTGCTCAAATAAAGGATAGTTTTGTTTAAAAAAAATAATAGTTTTGTTTCTAAATAATTGTTAACACATTCCGTAAATAAGACAAGTAGTTTTAAAAAGCTGATTTATTCACAAATAAAAATAATTAAATAAAACTTGCAAGCAACTTCTGCATGCATCTTTTTAATACTTATTATACAGACAGACATAAAAATAGTTTGAAAATTTTTAATTTAATTTAAAATATTTGTGAAAATTCAAAATTTACATGCAAATATATAATCAATCATAAAATATCTATAAAATAAAAAATATTGAATATATATAATAAGTAAAATAGAATTATACTTTAAATTTTTAAAATATACATTTCTAAAAAGTTGTTGATGGTAAAAATATTTTTGAAAATAAAAGAAATGATACATATAGTAACGTATAATAAAACGAAATATCAAATAAAGAATGTTTGATAATAATGAGTAAACTTGAATAACTTAAAATACATTCTTCCAAAAATTTCTTTATGTTAAAATATCTTTATAAACTTTTTTTAATGTATATATATATATATATATATATATATATATATATATATTTAAACATATAAATAAATTTATGGGGTTAAAAGTATTGAATAATATTTTTTAATAATTTCTAAAACTTAATAATGATTTTAAATATACTGATAAAAAATACTGTTAATGTTAAAAATCTTTTATAAAATGGTAATATTAACGAAATCAAATAAATGTATTCAATTATAAGGGGCAAACTGACTATTAATTGAAACTATTAACTTTAAAACCTGCAAACATTTATCAAAATGTCAGCGTTCAATGATTGTGTTAGAATCGCACCTCCCTCTTAAATTTTACTTTCTGAAAATACATAAATTTCATACATTTTCTTTTCTTTTACTAAATATATTTCACTATCCCAGCTATTCCATATATTCAGTCAAATACTTGCGTTTTTAGATATTTTAATGAGTTTGTAAAATAAGATACTTAAATATAGATAATTTAAGACGGAATTATTTGAAACGGTATGAATAATTATTGAAGGAAAAAAAAAAGAAGAGCGCACAAAAGTTTTCTTGACTTGACGGGGCCGAAAATATTTTGAACAAGCATCTGCAAATATTTAAACTGCATAGCAGCACTTGTTGAAACAAAAAATATAAATATAAATAGGCCTCCTGCTTTCCTCCTCAATGAACGAAAGTCCGAAACTATTAATCACCACGACGTACAAATAAATTATTTCCAATCGAGATAAAAGTAGAAAAGAAGTAATTGAAAATGAATCAACTGGAAGCCTAGCCATATGTGTACGTGAAGCTTACGTCATAAGCTTAGATTTGATCAGCTGACTAAACCATTCCTTTTCCCAAGTGACGTAGAAAAATTTCTGATAAACAAAAAATAAAGTTTCATTTGACGCATAAAAGATTTATGATAGAAAGAAAATCATGTTTCAGAAGCATAAATAGATGCATGTGAAATAAACACACTTTTTTTTCATTGCAGCCATTTTTGGAAAAAAAATTAAATTGACAAGGATTAAAAATATATTAATAGATTCCATTTGCTTTCCTAGACAGAAGGAAATATGCTCTTCCCAAATGTATGCTAAAATTTGATTACGAAATTTTTTTCTGAGTTAAACTTTTTGGAATAAAACGTTCCAACTGTGTGGCACGAATACCGGTCGCTCGGGATGTGAGTGCCAAAAACGCCGGTACTTATACCCGTCGCGCGGGATGAAAGTGCAAACGAGGCCGGCACGAATACCGGTCGCTCGTCCCGAATGGGTTAAATAAATACTTAAAACTATAAATACTCATTTACTTTTCCAAATATGACAGTTGGTTATATTTAGGCTATAAATTCTAATTACTGTTCCTCAAATTTGACAGTTATTAGATCCATGATTACATTTAATTATAAAATATAAATTAATCATAATATCAATTATAATCCATGTTAATATAAGTACATTTAACCCATCAATCCCTATTAACTTTTCTCTAGCTGGTATTGATTAAAACTTAAATAATCATTAATGTCAAAAGTGGAAATTACCACTTGTGGTGCACCTATTAAAGAGCAGTGAGCCAATTAAATTGAAGTTTAGTCCCAAATTGACATGTTCACCCTCTGCTGGAAAATATCCAAAACTCTTAACAAAATTCATGTGCTCAGCCTAAGAGCTCAGACTTTTTTAGATATTTGTGCTGACACTAACAGATCAAGTATGTAGGGCAAGAAATATATGGTATCTTGGGGATTTCACAAACTCTCGGCTCTCTTGTACTGCAAATGTGCTAAATAAACAGAGTTCACTGGAAAAGCGAGGTTCCGAGTTAATTATTTACTATGCCACGATTACATCCTACAGTAAGTAAAAGGAAACATCAGCAGAATCATTACATATATATATAATACTTTTAGTTGCATAAATTTTTGCGTTACAGACTAAGCGTAAAGCCAACAGAGTGAAACAGTGTCCAAGCTGAGACTTTTCACTCTGTTGGCTTAGTTAGCATTTCAAAAATTCATGAAACCAAAATATTCAAATATTCCGCTCGTAATTCACAACTACAAGCATTATATATGTACATTACTTTTATGTACTAATATACATGCTGATTTCTTAAAATTAGTATTGATTGACATATTCCAAATGTGAATGCTGCAAAAAGTGGGAAATTAAGTAAGGATGCTATTTCATACAGTGACTACAGTGCAAAAGTGTCTCTAGTTCATAGAAATTCCAAACTATGTTGTTTTCTTAAAAAGCAGTAAACCAACATTTAAAATGCACAAATAATGCGTGAAAAGCAGCAAACAGCTGTTTGCTGCTTTTCACACATTATTTGTGCATTTTAAACGTTGGTTTACTGCTTTTTAATATTCCTGCACAAAGGCTTTAATTGTTATTTTAATATATTGTTTTCATTTCGGCGTTATAACTTAGCCTGCTTTGTTTTTTGATGCTTGTGCTGTACTAAACTATGTATTCTAGTAGCAAATCGC
Organism: Maratus speciosus; assembly: GCA_963932465.1. NCBI lineage: Eukaryota > Metazoa > Arthropoda > Arachnida > Araneae > Salticidae > Maratus > Maratus speciosus. The sequence goes on from OZ010789.1 coordinate 198,625,705, forward strand.
TACTTAAATAAGTTATGTGGGATGACATTTTTCTTATTTCTTCATATATAAGTTAACTTGCAAAAAGTAATGTAATTTTTATATGTATAGAAATTGTCCATTTCTATACATATTCTTGGGCATTTTCTTGATGTCATTTTCTGAAAGTAAACTAACATAATGAGTTATTTCAGAAAATAAATCAAAATAAAACTTATTTTATCTGTCAGTAATAAGCTGCATAACATTATGTTAGCAAACTTTTTAAATGCTTTCTAAAATATAAGGCCTAATATTCTAAGGTGTTGTTATTAAGCACTTTGATTTTTCTTTTTTATTTATTTTTTGAGAGAGAGAAGGAAAAAAATAATTGATGAATGTGATGATATATAATGTACAGTGTCATCGAAAAATAATGCCTAGATTTTAAATAACTGTCACTAAAAAACTATGAAATGTAATTTATTGGTTTTAGTCTTATAATGTGCGGTAAAAAATAATTTTTTTTCTTCATACCTTAGTATGTTTCAATGTGAGCACTGTTCGGTGTGCACCAGGAGCAGTTTGACCTGGATAAGTTGTCCGAAAAAGTCGCTGTACACTGACTATTGATTTTGACTCCACATACCAAATCACGCACTGTGCTTTTTGTTGCACGGTCAACATCATACTGTGCTTTTTGTTGCACGGTCAATATCGTACTGAGCAGCTGCAGTCTGGTGCGTCGGCTGACCTTGACGACTGCGTAATTAATCCGCGCATAACACAGACATGCAAACAAATTCTGGTGAACTAAAACCAAACTTGAGTTCACCAGTTATCGTGTAGTGAAGGAATTACTCATTTAACATAAAAGGTTTCGATGTTATGATTTTTTAAAATCTAGGCATTATTTTTCAATGACCCTGTATTGAATACATAAATATTTTAGTAATAAATTATCTAGTAAGATTGTATAGATCTGTCATTTTAATTTTTCATAATACTTTTAAAATCACAATTCAATAGCTCTTCAAGCAATTGTTGTCTGAAAAACATGAAAAATGGACTAAGTATAAATCTGAAAGTACTGACAGAATGTCTGAATTGAGTGAAGTTTTCTCTGGGACCAAGCCATTAACACGAGTTGAAAAAAATGGTAATTTGATAGCTGACTTTTTTTTCCTTCTTCACTGTTCTTTAATATTGAAATATTTCTGATTTTGCAAAGACTTGTTTAACTAATTGCACTATATCTTTATTTCATAGAAAATTTGCAAAATTGGTTTAAAGATATGGCAAATCGCATTGAAACTTTAAATTATGATGATGCGACTGCAACTGGACGAAAAATTGTTCAATTGATTGAAGCTCTTAAAGAGGTAACTGATGTTTATAAAATAAATCTTTAATACAGTAAGTGAAAAATTTAAATAATATCATTGTAACAGATTTAAATAAATTAGTTTTTATGTCAAAATCACTAGTAAGAATCTTTTGCATTTTTTGAAAATTGAAATTTTAAATATTTATTTGAATGTTTTATCCGCAATATAAAATATAAATTTTAGCAAAGACATAAAACCAGTTAGAACAACTGTGAAACGAGGATTTTCAAGGCAGCTTGTAGTTAACTATCATTGTTTGTTGTACAAAACTGCATGCGTTTAGATTGCTTTGTTTTAATAAATAATTTTTTAAAACAAACTAGATATTTTATACCACACTTAACAATCTTGTACCTCAAGTTTGAGACCAGTTTCTGTAATATAGAAAAAAATATTTATTAATCATAAGGATTCAATTAAATTATGAAGCCCAGTGCCGATTATACTTATGCCTTCCATATTCGGCCTTAGATTGAAAAATGTGTATGAAATCTGCTTTACTTGTTTTAAGCAAGAATGAAAATCTCCTGTGATTTTTCACTTTTTGTTATTTTTAAATTGTTTCTTTTTTTTTCTGCTTTTTATAAGATTTTTTCCTAAATTTTTTCTTGCAACTTTCGCTAGAAAAATGGAATAGCAAAAACAGAGAGGCCAACTAGTACCATTTTTGATGGGAGATATGCGATTTTCAGCTTAACTCGATATTTTATAATGTATTCTTTCCAATTTTTATTATTTTAAAAAATGTTTTATTTTTGCCAATGATCTGTCATCTAAAGCCAGGCCATGACTTGTGTGCAATCCTTTTCCATTTCATTAATGTCTTGAGATAAAAAAAATTAACAAAACAATGCAATATTTTTTATTCACCATTTTTATTGTATTATTTTTATTATATCATTGTTAAGTTTTATTGCAGTGTGAAATGTAGCTTAAAATTCATTAGTGAAGCCTTTAAATTTGCTCTTGTCTGAAAACATATAAAATATTATTGGAAATGGTAAGGATAGGCTTATATTAATAGAATTTTATTCTTCCAATTCTAATTACATGTTACTATTTAAAAATATGAGTAAATTATATTTTTCTCTTTTAGTCATAATGTTCCTATTTATTCCTCCTGCAGGAGCACAGGTGCAAATTTTATGACAGAAGTGATACTGTCCTCAAATATAGTGCTGTAATATTCTGAAGGCTATCATTCTTCCTCAATTAACCCCACCCCTGATATTAAAATCCGTTTCACCAATTTCCAATGCAGTTTTGTGGGTCTTTGATAAATTTGTTTCAGCCGGGCACTGTGGCAAACAAATGTATTATCAATTGTTGTTTGTTATTTAGCATTGTTAATAAGACAAATATGGGGATTTTTACAGGCTTTTTTTTTTTTTTTTTTTTTTTTTTTTGTTACAGTTCTGTGCAGTGCATAGGCATTGAGCACTGAAGCAATAATTCCTTGACAATTTTTATACATGAGACTTCTAAAACTAATGATACTTCATGATAAAATGTCATTCTAAACATAAAACATAGGCAATGTCACAATGTCATGAAGCAAATGGTTATGAATAAGTTAAGAATGTTATAAAAAGAATTTCCTTCTGATAATAAGTGTTGATATCAAAACCTTCATTGATGCATTTCACATTTTAAAGATTCCTTTCTGAATAATGTAATTTATATGTTTCATGCTGAGTTATTTTTTTTATTTTACGTAGTCAGACAAAAAGCATTTAATAGAATTTTTGTCTAAACTGGAAATATGAGAAGATATTCAATATGTATTTCGCAATGATCCAGAACAACCAATTGAATATATATTTGTATGAAGAATACAAAATGGAGTACAATAGAATATACTACAAAGTCAAAAATGAAAAAGTTGTACATTGTGAAAATTCTTTCTAGCATAATTTTTTTTTTTTTGAAAAATATGGAAGATAAAATTAGATCATTTCTTTGAAAATAATATATCTTTTTTTTTTTTTTTATAAAATGTATTTTATTATCTTTGTCTTCTTGCTTTAAATCATGCTTGATATATATTTTTATTAAATATTATTCTTTTATGATTAACCCTCTCGCTGCGCAATTTTGAAATAAAATCAAAATATGTTCAAAAATTGAGCATTTATTTTGTTACATATTTCAAATCTGCATATATTTTAGAGTTAAAATATGCAAAATTTGTTTGTAAAAGAGTTCTTTTTTTAATATAGAATTAGATCATAAAAAAAAAAGATCATGGAAATCTTGGGTTGCACAAATTTTGCCACTTTTACGTTGCCCGTGGAAATTGCCGGATTCGCAGTGAAAGGGTTAATAATTGGTACTTATATTCTTTAAATGTATATTTCTGGATATTTTTTTTCTGCATGTATATATTATTAAAATTGAATTTTCTATGTTAATATGTATAATTGCTTATCTAACTTACTGTACATACTGTGAACTTACATTAGTGAAGATTTGCAAGGAAGACCATTTTTCACTTGCATTAAACTAGGCATACATTTAAATAAATTGAATTAAATCTTTTGACAGAAATTAAATAGTTTACCAATTTTATGCTAAAAGAAAAGAAACTTTAATTTTGTAATTTTAGAAAAGAAAAGCAAGTTAATGAAATTTGTTAATACAACAGATTACATTACTTGGAACAAACAACATATTCAAAGAAATTGTCATACTTAACTTTAATTAAATTAATATGTCACTGTTATCCAATAGGAAAAAATACTTATCCTTCCTGTTCATTCAAGTTTGGAAATTTCAACAATATTTCTTTTCAGCACATTTATATGAAGATTCTTTATCCCTCTGTAAGCTCCAAATTTTTATATCTTTTTCCAGTCCAAAGTTACAAACGAGTAAAGAGTACTTTTTATACTTTTCAGAATTTTTTAAAACTTTAATGCAAATTTTAAAATACTCCTAATTATCTTTAAAAATATTTTAAGTTTACAGAGGGATAAAGAACCTTCCTATCTACGTGCTGAAAAAGAATATTGCTGAAATTTCGAAATTTGAATGAACAAGAAGGATACGTATTTTTCCCCATAGGATAACATGGGATTCCACTTTTTTTCTTCCCCACCAGATAAGTCCCCTTACCAAGAGTCTATTGTACTCACATACAAGTCAACCTCCCTCCCCTATTGTGAGAGGTAAAAATAAAAATAAATTAAAATCTTATATATAAGTCGATCCTCATTTCAAGACTGTCTCAAATTCAAGATGCAAAAATAAAAATTTCGCACATAAGTTGATCTTCTTTCATCTTGATAAGCACTGTCAGAAATAAAATCTTCAAATTGATTTTTGAAAGAAAAGGTATAGTGATCTTTCCAAATGGTATGGAATCAAGATACAAATATATATATGTACATAAAATAATTCATTCAACATTAATTGGAATCCTTCCGATTCTGACTTCCCAAAGAGTTCAGCAAAATTTTTTTATGTCATCGGCACATAATCGCATATATCATAGGTTTTGTCTGTGTGCATTTTATATAAATCTTTTCTGTTGTCAGTTAAAAATAATGCATTGTTTTATATGCTGTCATGTTCGTTGCTAATGCAGCATTTTTTTAATGATTTGATGGTGTTTTGTCTTGATATAGCAATACCATGCATTTTTCATTCATTGTGTAACCAATGTGAAAGCTGGCTTCTTCAGATTTTTTACCTTTGGTTTCAGATGGTAAACTTAAGCTGATCTTTTTGACCTAGCATTTTCAGACACTGCATTTCAATAGTCTGAAAAGGCAGTAGAGATGGGGATAAGAGTTACTTTCGGTTAACAGGTTGCATCTTTCCACAGTTGCATAGGCAACAGATTCCAACAACCTGTTATTTTTGTAATGTATAACTAATCACAATGTATGCTGCCAATAGACATTTTAATTAAAAGCCCTTTAAACAATTTGTTTGAACTAATTTTGGGAAGATGCTGTTTTCCATTGATGAATCCACACCATTAAAATCAGTTTGTGGTTAAAACTTAATTTATGCATAACAAAAACTTACCTATACCTTGAATTTCATGCATTTTCAGCCTTTTCTGACACTGAAAACACATTTTCCCACTTTTTGTGACTAAAACGTTGAAAATTAATAAAATTCTGAGTATCATAACTCAGTAAGTTTTGGTCATAGAAGAATGAATTTTTATTGTTTTACTTGTTAGAACATGGAGAAACTTTTTCTAAATAAGATTTATAGGCATTGAATAAAATTTGTAATTTCTTAAATATTTAAAAGTAGTAATTTTACATAAATCAATTTTTATATGATGCAAAACAAAATTTGAAGTATTTTTGCAATTGGAACTGTACCTCTAAAACTAACACTTTCAAAATTAGCTATTGGAAAACAATAAGAAGAGACACTCTGCATAAAAATAAACACAGTTTTAACAACATGACTTATAAAAAAATTAATTTTGATCCCCAACTTCATTGCAGCCTTATCTATCAAGGCATGTTCAAAGTGAGTCCGACAAGAACATGAAAATATTATTTATACACTTTTAAGTAATTCATCCAAACAATTTTTCAAATTAATTACAATTGTAATAAAATTAAATGCCTTCACAAATTATACAATGCTATTTTCTTTCTTTTTTATTTCAGTAAAATGAAATCACAGAAATAAAAATGTTTTACAGCTCTCATTTTCTGAAAACGCAGTAATGGCAAAGTAAAATAAATAAATAAATAAAAATAAAATAAATAAATAAACACAGTTTTAACAACATGATTTGTAGAAAAATGAAGTTTGATCCCCACTTCATTGCGGCCATATCTATCAACGCATATCCAGAGCGAGTCCGACAAGAACATGAAAATATTATTTATACACTTTTAATCAAATGTAATTCTTCCAAACAAATTTTCAATACGTTTTCCAAATTAATTACAATTGCATTAAAATTAAGTGCTCTCACAAATTATACGATGCTATTTTCTTTCTTTCTTTTTCCCCAGTAAAATAAATTCACAGAAATAAAAATTATATAGCAATAACCCTTTTAAAACATTCAAATTCAAAGAAATCACCACCTGCCAACTACCAAAGATGACTGCCACACTAATTCTACCAAAATGCAATGAGATCGAAATTAAAAATCACCTTCCCATCCCATCCCATCCTCACATATCCTTTACTAAAGAATATCTTTTATTTTCCATTCCAAAAAACTCTACTGTTTCAAATGATTCCACACAACCCTATGTATCTACACAACAAATTACAATTTTTTAACCCGTAACTGGAGACAGGAGTCAAAATGACTCCGCATTGTTCTTTGGCTCTGATTATCACGTGGCTTTTCTCCTTGAATAAAATCATCTACTCAGTACCGTCAAGTAGTTCTTTTATCATTTCATGATTTTCAGAATATATTGTGCTTCCAAAATAAATTCCAATACTGTTTACAAAAGACAAAAGAGAAAAATAACATTGGAGTCTTTTTGACTCTATGTCTCTGATCGCGTAAGGAAATTCATGTTTCCAGTTATGGGTTAAAGTTATATCACTGTGAAGTGTTAAAAAGATTTTTGTTTCATACTGAGCAAAAGCAGTTACATTATTAAAATCAACAATAAGGAATTTTTGCGATAAAATAACTGTCAAGTTATATACGATTGCTAGGAGCTGTAGGGCGATTCCATGGATAGTGTCACACACGTAACGCAGGCTTTAATTTTCATTTATTCAATTATTTATTAAATTTTAATGTTAATTCTGATTTTAAGCGGTATGGTAAATAAGTTATTACCATATTTTAAAATTTAAATGTGTGGCAATAAAACTCACGGAAGTATATCATTTAATTTCATTACTCAAAATGTGCTTTTTTTCTACTTCAGAAAAAAAGCACATTTTGAGTATGAAATTAAATGATATCTTTCTGTGAGTTTTATTTCCACACATTTAAACTAAAAAATATGGTAATAACTTATTTACCATACCACTTAAAATCACAATTAAAATTAAAATTTAATAAATAATTGAATAAATGAAAATTAAAGCCTGCGTTACGTGTGTGACTCTTCGCACGGAATCGCCCTGTAACAATTGCAAACTACAGAGAGATAAATAATCAAGCAATTGTTTTCAAGCAAAAGGCGAAGCAGACTCTGATTGGTTATTCGCAAGATGATCTTCTCAGCTGCTAAGCTCTAGTGATTTCCCTCCCTCACACTCATGACAGCCATTGGTCATCTCATGGTACTTGGAGCTATTTAATAGCTTGAAAGGATAGATTTTTGACTATGGCTTTGGCTGTTTATGATTTTGTTTTTTCATTTTCTTTTCTACACTTTCATAAGCGTTTAAAATAGCACTTTTTCAGCTGCTAAGCTCTAGTGATTTTTCTACCTCTCTCTCATGACAGCCAATAGTACTTGAAGCCATTTAATGACTTGAAAGGATATATTTTTGACTATGGCTTCAGTTTTTTATGATTTTGTTTCTTCATTTACTCTTTGACACTTTCATAAGCGTTTAAATAGAACTTTTTTTATTCAAAAGTACATTTTAAAAGTTTTTATTAATTAACATAGAAAACAAATCTCGGAAATTTTATTTTTATGTTAAATTGAATATGTATTTCTAAAAAAACTATTTTTTCAGCTTTTAAATTCTTTGCAGGTAATGCATTCTAAATTTAACAGGGTCTTTCCATTAATCTGTTACTAAATAATAAAATATAAAACATTAACATTGTTATTTATCCTAATATGTTAAAAAATGCCCATCTCTAAAAGGCAGAAATCTAAAGTCTTAAGCAATAATATCAACCCTCAGGAGTGGCAGCAAGAGTTGATTTATTTTTTTTAGTTTGTATTCATGTTACTTCACTGTGGTGAGCAGCAAATGAATCCCACACCAAAACTTCCACCTGGCCTTTTGTAACAGATAGTTTTTAGCCAATCCTTAGCACCAGACGTTTTCGTGGGTATGAACAATACCCCAATATTAGAATTCACCGTTTGGAAAAATATTTTGCCTGAAAATTGTAACTGAAGGCAAAGATCATTTTTGACTCTCGGGAAAGTTGACATAGATAACAAAACTGGAAGACACATGATTGCATATTATCTCAATGTCTTTTCTGTATTGTATGTAATACTTAACTTTAGTGATTTGAAGCATTTTAATTTATATTTTAGTTGATTGTGCAAAATAAGCATTTCAAATTTGAGATATTTTTGACTTGCAAATATATTGGTAAAAGTGGATCCCTCCACTTTTTTACCTTTTTTTTTTTTTGTTTTAAATTTTTCGACTTATTTGTGAGTGTATACAGTACATATTTTATTAGTGTTATGAAATATCTTTCATTTAGAACAGTGTAATAAAACAAAACACTTGTAAAAAGTATGACATGCATCTGCTCGTGAGAAAGTGTTTAACATGCCTGCTGAATGGTTAAAAAAAGTAACTTCATGTATTTTTCTCTATCTTGAATGCTTGCTGTTATCATTCCTAATCTTCAACTTAGATCCCAGTACAGTTATCTTCTTTGGTTGACCCTCTCTTTTACCACAAAGGCTCTGGCAAACACTAAAGTTGCAGTTGCAAATTCTTCTGGGATTTCACAGAGTTTAATTTCATAATTTGTATAAATATTCTTTGTCATTTGAAATAAAAAATAACAGTCACAGTAATGGAAAAATATATTACTTTTTTCGAAATCTTTTTGGAATGAAAAACATACATTTACAGTGTTAAATATTAAATTGCCTTGGTATTTCTGTTTCTTTTTTTTAAAACCTTATTAGAATATAAGTGATTATATACAACTAATTTTTTATAGTTTCCAGTGCCAGTTATACTATATATTTATTTTACTTTTGTTGGTTGAAAATCAGAAATGATTTTTACTTTTATCAAGTCAATAATTTGTAGAAAATCCTTTTTGTAAAATTGTTTGAACTTGATGTTTTAAATTGTTAAAACATCACCCTTTTTAAAGCAGTTTTTTTACTGATTATGTACTTTTTATTTATCTAAGCAGTACTTTATTTGCATTACTAGGAATATATATATATTAAAAATAATTTAAATATTTGATAGAATTTTTATAAAACAGTGCCTATTAATAAAAAAAAGGAAATAAGAAGACAGTTTCTTTTTTATTATATACTTGGTGTAATGTAAAAAATATATACAGTCGAACTTGGATAATTCGAAGTTCAAGGGACCAAAAGAAAAGTTCGAAATATCCAAAAATTCGAATTAAATATATTCGCTCCAAAAGAAGAGATAAATAAAAAAAGTAACTCCACAATGAAATATTTAACACATAAACATTATCTAAGGATACAGCTACATTTTTTTCTTTAAATCAAACATTTTTTACTAACTTAATTATTCATCACTTTTAAGAAAAAAAATCAGATATTTTTGATTGCTTTTTTGAATGCAATGATTCCAACTTATCAACTGACACAAAAATAGAATCTTTTACATTGGACTGACTTTCACAAAAGCGTCGAAGTTCATGTATATGCACCATAGCTTCTAAGGAACTAGGTAAGGGCTTCTCTTGTATTTCCTTTTTCTGCTCATCTTCAGATAGTCCATCCTCAGCTTAGTTATTTTCCACCAGTTGAGCAACAATGTCTACATCAGTTGCCTCGCCACACACAGCCACATTTTAGTCCACGTTGACGTAGTCTTCATACGAGATTGATGGATCAGATTTTACATCTTCCCAATTATCGACAGCAAGCTCAGGATCAATTTCGTCGAAGTTTTGTACTACATTTACTCCTTCCGTTTCTTTCTTTACAAATCTCACCTTATGAAAGCATTTCATAATCGTTCTCTCACTGACCTTGTCCCATGCCTACCCACACATTCTTGAAGCATGAAAAACATTGAGATTCTTAATGTCAAAATCTCCCATGGGGATGCTTTCAACTAACAGACGCTTGTAGAAATGTTTAAGGTTTTTGATGATTCCTTGATCCATTGGCTGAACCACATATATCATGTTGGCCGGGTAAAAAATGACTTCCACATTTTTCATTTTGGGAATGCTGTTGTGAGCCGAACAATTGTCAATAAAAAGGACAATCTGTCGTTTTTGTTTTTCAAATTTCTTGTTTATATTTAGAAGCCATTTTTGAAAAATTTCGGTGCTCATCCATGCTTTTGTATTCGAATCGTAGGACACAGGCTTAGACTTAACATTTTTAAAGCAACGTGGATTAGCCGATTTACCAATCATTAATAATGGCAATTTTTCGGACCCGTCCAAATTTGCTCCAACAAGCAACGTTACTCGCTATTTACTTAGTTTTCCATCACTGCATGTTTCTCCTTTGAAAGCAAGAGTTTTATTTGGAGTACACTTATAAAAAAAAGTCCAGTCTCGTCGACGTTAAAATATTTTTTGTTTCCTTATTCTGAATAATTTCTTTTAAATGTTTTTTCACTCAACAGCTGCTTGAATATCCACTGCACCACTTTCACCAGGCACTACTTTGAAAGAAATGTCGTTTCGATCTTTGCAACCATTCAGCTAACCTGTGTTGGCTTTGAAATCTTGAATGCCTAACGCAGCGGCAAACTGCTCAACTTTGGCTCTCGTAATAGGGCCACTAATTGGAATGTTTTTACCTCGTGCTTGTTTAAATCATTTAAGAACACAACCGTGCACATCTGGGTTATCAGGTCCTCTCGTTCTTTTTCTATTTTTTCCAGTGCCATTTTCGCTATTCAAAATTTTATCTTTGTTCTACAAATATGTCGATAACGGATGGATGGAATTTCAAATTCCTTATTGATTTCCGATTTCTTTTTAAGGCCTTTTTCCACTTCATTAATCACCGCTACCTTTTTAGCTAATGTTAATGACTTATAAGGAGTTTTAGCTTTTGACAACGCCTTAGTAAGAGAACATAGAAATAATACTTAAAGCACAACCACATAAACTTACAGCCGCATTAAATCATTCACTCACGTGAAAGTGCACGTGACTCTAAGATAGAAAGAAATGTAGTTGCAGTACTGGAGAAAAAAAGAGGGAGGAAGGGTTGACGAAAATCTGCGATTGCAACAACTAAGCTGCGATCCTTTCAATGCGCAGTGAAATAGATTCCCCAGACGAAAGGGTGCAGCTAAGTCTTAGGATTTTGCCAAGCAGGATTTTCATTGGGTCAGAAAATTCTTTGGAAATCCCCACATAGTAACTTTCCAAATCAACGCCTTTCTTTTTCTTAGAAAGACAATTAAAATAAACTGTTATACTATTTTGAACCTTAGCTGAAAAAAGCCTCGGGATTAATATTTACCGCAAATTTTGAAAGGCAGTCCTACGAAAAATTCGAATTATCCAAACTAATATTCGAAATATCCACATTTATTTTACATTATTTTAATACAGAATTCTAGGGACCAAGCAAAAAATTCGAATTAGCCAGAATTTCGAATTAAACAAGTTCGAATTATCCAAGTTTCACTGTATAACTAAAAAGAAAAAGAATGTGTATAATTAATCCAATTTTTTCAAATTTAGTGTAATAAGAATTTTTATTTTATTTATTAGATATATTTTTTTTACATTCTTCCAAGTTTCTTTTTTTCTTTTAAAAAGAAAACATATATTGTTGAAGAAAAATAATATGTTATATAAAAATTACCAGTATATTTTTATGTACTATGATTTGTAGGTTCAAGAATTTCATCAACTTGAAAGCAATCTGCAAATTAAGCAATTTTTGGAAGATACTCGTAAATTTTTACATCAGATGCTGAGAACCATCAATATTAAAGAGGAAGTTTTAATTACATTAGAAATGGTTGCTGACTTATCATATGCTTGGGAAATTATAGATAGGTATTTATATTTGAAATAATTGTCTACATTTTCTCCATTGGTTAAAAAAAATTCCACTGTATAATTATATGCAGCCAACTGTGAAATCTGCTGCTATATAATCAGCAAATCTCTAAAATCCACCATTCTGTTTGAAATGTAAGTAAGTAATCACATTTAACATTTAAACTCGTATAAAAATTTAATATGGCAGTGGTTTCAGTTATTACAAAGAATTGAATGGTATTTTAAAAGATTTGATGTATTTAACATATTGTATGCTAAAATAATAAGTTTAGTTTAATGAATAACAAAATGGAAACATTAAATGATAAATTACAGCTCTAAGTTATTCCTTAATAAAAAATACTAGGTAGTTGAAGAAAGATATTATAACAATAATTAGTCAAAATATTTATTAAAAAAGTTCTTGTTCTTGATGCATCTCTTCATTTTAATTTTTTTTCAGAATAAGTAATAATGACATCTATTCACAGAATGCAGATTTTAGTATAAACTAAAACTTAGATTACTATTATACCAATGTAACGTTTAAAAAAATAAGCAGCCAATGAAATTTCAATATGGATATAATTTTATCGTAAATATATTTAGAAATATCAAGGTTACTCTTACATTAGATTTCTCTATTTAATTTTAATTTTCAAAGAAATACTGCTAATTTCTAGCCATATTAAAATTAAAAATATGTAAACAAAGTAGTTGTTACTACAGAATGCTTGGTTCCAAACTGGGCAGATTTCACAGAGTCAATTGTATATGCATAATTTAAAATTCATTATAAGTTACAGAATATAGTATTAAGTACCATAACTGGTTGTTTGTACTAAATGTACAAACCTGCTTTCTTTTTTTTTTTTTTTTTTTTTTTTTCATCTGCTTTCCATCATTTCTACAGTAGAAATTCTCAAAACTGAATTAATGTGAACTGGAGTTTTCCGGATATGCAAAAAATCTAGATTAGACAGAGAGACATATTTTTTAATAAAAATTTCATAAATGTATTTAATCAACATATAAAACCATTTATTTTCACTTTTTATAATAATTGCATATTGTTTTTGTTATTATAATTTGAAGTACATAAATTTATTTTTTAATATTTCATTAAATTTGTCTGTTTTGTTCTTCGTTCAATTTTATGAGCTACTACCTCACGCATTGGCTCAATTATAATGAGCCAATGCCTCATTATAATTACATCAGATGTAGTTGATTAGCTATGCTAATCTATAAATAGCAAGGCAACCTTATAAAAAGAAACTAAACATGTACGAAATTTAGTGTCAACTTTAAAAAGTACAAAAAGAAAAAAAACATACCTTTAACGCTTGATAATATGAATAACTATACATACAATCTATATGAAATAAAGAAAAAATTAAGTTAGAGCTGAATATATGGTCTCTAGGGCAACAAAGATGTAAAAAAAAATTTTGTATATCTTTCGTGACTATATCGAACAAGAAGGCAGAATTTTAAGATTTTTTTTTTTAATTTTACACGTGCAGGATGAAATTAATTTTTAATTTTTATCAGCCTGGATATGGGAGAGTCCGGATGTGAGAGGGCCAGATATGAGTGTGTATACTGCACTATTTATCTAATTACCTCAAAACATGTGCAATTTCAAAATTGAGAAACAATGATTTAAATTAGCTTTTACATCAAGATACTCTGCATAACCGTGAAATATTACAGTACTTGCCTATTATCCCATCGACCACTTTCCCTAAAAAAATGAGTGTGAAATAAACAAATTGAAGAATGTTGCCATTCTAAACCTTTATACATAAGAATATTAAGGAAATTAGAGTTTAAACATCACTGAAGAAAAGAGTGTCTTTATAGAAGAGTCACAACATACCAGATATAAGATTCATTCAGGCAATTTTGGACAAAAAAATGCTTAAAATAATTGGCATTACATTATGAAGGCTAAACTTTTGCTATGTGATATCTTAAATTATTCATATCTGTTTGAAATTTTTTCAATAATTTTCTCGTTCTTTCACATTTTTCGGTATTTTATTGTATGGCATTTTGTGCATATGCTCAAAAATTTGTAAGATTTTTCTGTGTCATTTTTACAATTTTGAAATAATATGTGTCTTTTTTTATCCTATTTTTTTTTTTTTTTTTTTTTTTTTTTTTTTTTTGTTTTAACAGTTGCCTAGCAGCCGAATTTTGTAAGACATCAGAAAGATAAAATTAAATAAAATCAGGCTAATCTTATATTGTTAATTGAGAATTTCAAGGTGCCAGATATTATGTGAAATGAGAGGAAAATTAAACTGTTTTAAAAAATTGACATAGAGGCCTCTGATATGAAGATTTACTAGTTTAAGAATTTAAATGTAGAATCATTAAATTAAACAAAAATATGATTTTTTTAGATATTGAATTTATGAATGAAATATAAATATTTTATTTCACTATTTAATATGATGCATATAAAAAAGTTAATATTAGCAAAAAGAAACTATGTTTTAATGCACATTTCATCCATATTAGAAAAAAATGTTAACGATCATTGGATAAACATTACATTAAACCTTGAAAAAAAAAAAAAAAAAAATTGCAGTAATTATTCCAAAGGCAAAAAATCTCTAATGCCATTCAAAATAGCGACAAAATAAATCATTCCTGTGAATTTTACACCATATAAACTCAGTTAAACATGAATCTAAGTGCTAACTTGCTTTTCCACGGTGTTTCTTATTTAGCTGAGCCCTAAAGTCGTTCGATGTTTTACTTATGTGCATCAGTATTTGGATCTACAAAATTATAACAATGATTTACTTTAAAATGTTCGAATCCTGCAACATTCGCCAGTTTTATAAGCCTTCCATATATCTGAAAAAATGAGAGAGTCATCTTCTATATATTCTTTTATTTCTCTTATCAGTGTATCCACGCTTGTATCAGAGCTGTTATTATAAAACATTCATCAGTTTCTCTGCATAATCACCCACACATTCATTGCTGAGGAAGAATTCCACTGGCTTGATTTTTTTCGCTTTGAAAAGCTACTTTCATCAATCTCTACAATCTTTTTTTGGCATGGCAGAATTCTCTATTTTTGAAAGCAGGTTAATGCCTCATTTTCTTTAGATGGAAGATCCCAGATCTATATCATTATTTCTCAAAATGCGAGAGAAAGCAGAGAAATAGAAGTTAACTAGCATTGTTCATTAGAAACACTAAACTGACCTATCCACAAATTAAATGGAAATAGAATATGTACATCACATGATAGTGTTGCATTTAAAATAAAACATTATTTCATGCTTTTGTTATTTTTGAGTTAAATCTGACTGTTCTTAATTATTGTTTTGGCTTGTAGATAAATGTTTGTGGTGTCAGTTGGAATTGATTGATTCCACGCATCACAATATTTTTCAGTTCTTTTCCTCTTATTACCATGACATCATTGTTTAATGATGTAATTCTTATTTTAATTAATGAAAGAACTAATAAATTAGTAAAACTAAAAATACAGATAAAACATTGAACTAAAAATCTCTTGATGACATAACAAGTACATGTAAATGCATCTGACGTCAATTCAATGTAACCCCATAATCATCCATTTTTGGCATTAAATCCTATAGTTTAGCAATCCCCCCCAGAAAGTGGTTGACGGGATAATAGACAAGTATCAATATTACCAATACTTTGCAAGGATTTCTTTGAACAGTTTTAACTCTAAAAAAATTTCAGGATAAAATAAATAAATAAACATTCAGAAATTTTAAACTTCTATAAAATGGTTGACTGGCGATAATTCATGATTTTATACTTTAAAAGCAGAAAGTAAACAAATATTCTATTTGGGAGGGTTTTTTTAATTTATTAAAGTTAATTCATATAATTACTATGTTAATATAGTTGTGCAATTTCTGTTCTTTTGAATGAAAGGATTTTTTACTTTATATTATATTACTTTTAAATGTATTTAGTTATACAGGTTACATGCAACAAGGAATTAAGAAAGATCCTTCATTAGCTATTAAGCTGCGAGCAACTTTCTTGAAGGTATTTATAATTAAGAACTGTTTTTTAAATAATCAATAATTATATTTTAGATTATTATATTTGTCAGAATCTTTAGATTTTTTTCCTATAATAAAAAGGTCATGTTGCTGATGCAAAAAATAGTATGGGTAAAAAATCTGCTCCAATTGCGCCAAATTACTGCACTTTTAATGTATTACTATTCTTACAAAAATGGCAAAATTCCCCAATTTTTTGCCAGAAAATCATGATTTTTTTTCCTGGCCATGGTTATTGGTAATATTTTTGCAAAATATTTCCTCTGTGCTATTTTTATGAGTTTTATATTCACCATCATTGACAGACATAATCAGTGATCCACTTTATCATTTTGTTATATTTTGCTGGATTATATAATTTAGTTTTATCCCATCTGCATCTTTGTTTTATCTATTTGACAAACATCTCTTTCAAATTATTTTCGATCTAATACAGTGATTGTTATTCCCAGACTTAATGTTTTTATAACTCTTTTTGGTGCAGTATATATATTTAAAGCTTTCTGACAAAAAAAAAAAAAAAAAAAAAAAAAAAAATCATCCACTTATTCATAAAATTATACCTTGGAATTTTCTCCACAATGAACAATGTTCCAGTAACTTAATCTCTTGTTTGTTTTGCCCATATGTTACAAGGGTGCTCTTATTAGGTATTTACTGATTTGTCCATACGGCTAACAGGTAGTTTCATTCCTTTGTTCTTTTCACTCTTTCACCTGAATTTTTTGTATTTTCATTTTAATAATTGATAAGTCTGTTCCCCCCCCCCCTCCCCTATTCTGATTGGTCTAAAAGTGTGTACTTATTTAACAAGTTTTGTATGTCAGAAAATTTGTATATTGCAATGCTTAGCTTTTTGCATATATTTTACTTATCATTTGATGAGTTTTCTTTGAAAAAGAAAGAAGGGTTCGTAAAAATGACTTTAGCAATTGAAATCATAAATAATTGTAAAGTAGTTATATTAATAGGCTGAACTGTAAATGTAACTTTCCTGTTAAGTGCTCATGTAGGAAGAGAAAGCAACTTCCAGGGGAAATATTATTTTAGTTGAAGTAAAAAGTTGTTCTAAATGCTTAACTTTATTACAAATATCAATTTTAATAACACTTTCTTACTTATAAATGAAAAAAAAAAAAAACATTTTTGGATCAAATTTGTGAAAAAAATTAAACAATTTTCATAGTTGCTGATAATATGTGGATAGTTTTGAAACTATTTACTTTTCCTTTGGATAGTTTTCAAAATAAATTCATAAAATCAAATTTTAAGTCAAAATTCTGAGTTATATTAAATAGTTGTTGAAACTTAATGAGGTATTCCCCCTTGTCTTTAGATTAAATTTAACTTACTTTTATAAATTAAGTTGGTATGTCAAGCAGTTAAACTAAGTGTAATAATAAGCACCCCCCCCCCCCTCCCACTTTTTTTTCCCAAGTTAAATCCAACTAGTCTAAATCAGAATAATTCAGAAATATCAGACTTGTTATTTGTAAATCTTTTTGATGAACTGAAAGTAAAAAATAAAATAAAACAAAAATTTATTTTTATTGTTCCAGCTTGCATCTGCTTTAGACTTACCTCTTCTCCGTATTAATCAAGCCTCAAGTCCTGATTTATTATCTGTATCACAGTATTATTCTGGAGAACTTGTATCCTATGTACGTAAAGTTTTACATATTATCCCAGAAACTATGTTCGGTTTAATGGCACAAATAATTGAGCTTCAAACTAATGCCATCAAAGAAGTTCCTACAAGGCTTATGAAGGATCAACTAAAAGCTTATGCACAACTAGATGAACGTTATAAGGTTGGTGATTATTTCAACACATTTCTTAATGCATATATATATTTATCTGTCTTACCTAGCTAAACTTCATGTATATTTAATTTTCCTGTATAAGATTTCTGCTAAATCTCTAGATTTAGCAGAGTCTTAACTAAGTTAGGGAGGCTTGATTAAAAGAGCCTGGGTTATAAAAAGTATTTTCATATTTTAATATCAGAATAGTAATTTTTTTTTTCAATCACTAAAATAATATTGTAATCATTGATTTATCCACTTTCAATTACTAAAAAAATATTGTAATCATTGAATTATCCGCTATGTCCTGTTTTTAATTATGATATCAATAATGATGTCGATTTTCTGCGGTTACAGATGAGAAATTTGTAAGTATTTAATCTTGCTGTAATGATGACATAAAATTATTAACAAAAAGAATTGCGTATTTAATGACTATTTTGTCGCATAAATTAATATATATTTAGAATTTTGACATCATCAGGTTTTTTTCTGTAACCAAACAATAGTATACATTTCTACAACCGAATACCTTTTTTTTTTTAGAAAAGTAAACAAGAAAATATTTTGTAATAATATAATATAAGGATTGACAAAAAGACTTTAGGCTCACAGACTTCATAATAACTTAAAATGGCTTTCTTAAGCAGATTTTCGAAAATTTTTGTTGCAGAACTTATTTTGATCAATTTGATTTTGCAGGTTGCCAAATATACGCATGCTATATCTGTTTTCACTGAAGGAATTTTAATGATGAAGCGCACATTAGTAGGAATTATTCAGATTGATCCTAAGCAACTTCTTGAGGATGGCATTCGTAAAGAATTGGTTCATAAAATAGCAGTTGCTTTGCATGAAGGACTAGTGTTTAATCCAAAGGCAAAAGTAAGTTATTTTCCAGCAGTTAAAAAATTTTAAGCATTCATTTAAGATTTTCCCCCCTTCTTTTCCCTATTTTTATTTCTTCATTTTAAACTCTTATTTCTTGCAAGTTTGATGCTGTGACTTGATATTTTTTTAATGTTGTTTTTACTTCATATGTCTGTTAATTTATTAAAGTATAGTTTTCATACTTTCAATAAGTTAAAATTTTTCTCCCTTACTTTTTTTTTTAAAGGGAGGGGGGCTGTAGTTATTTTGCTTTAACGTTTGGGTAAACTTCATTTAGACAAATAACTTTATGAAAAATAGTTTTTAAGAGAAAAAATGTGTTATATTAATGCTAAATTGTTAAAATATAGAGTACTGCTGTAAATAAGTGGTCTGTATGTGTAATTATTATTTGAAGAAATATTTGCATGAAATATTTTCTTTTCAAATCTTCCATTGTATTGTTGAATATTACACTAATCGTTTAAGAAATGTTTATTTAAACTAGTTTTATGAATATTTTTTTAAAAACTCTCTTTACAAGGCAATGAATATATATAATCCTCATAAAACTAAAAAGGACTTTTTTCAGTCCTGCTTTCTACTTCTTCACAAATCCCATATATGCTTTATATCATAAATGCAGTTGTAAAATTATTGCTTTAAAAATTTATTTTCTGTTTTCAAGTATTTTTGGGTAAGTGGGTGGGTGGGAGGATTAAAACTTTAAAGCTTCTTTCTTCTCTTATATATATGTATTTCACATACAATCATTTTTATTCTTACTTTAAATATTCTCAAGATAGCTGATATTTTTTTTAGTTATGGTCTTTTTCATTAAGGAAAAGTTCAATCTAAATTTTTATTTTCATCTTGTGTGTTTTCCATATCAATAATTAAACTTTTATGCAATTTTGCTTCAAAAAGATGTTTCTTAAAATTAATAATAAAAATAAAATGGTCTTATAGTTGTACTGTCAAACCTGAACCTTACATATTTTTAATAATTTTCATCCCCTTTATTCCTATGCTTAATTCACATTCACACCAAATTTGATTTGTTGAATAAATGAATTTAATCTGTTGTTCTAAAATTTTAAAACTAATATGGGAAATATAGCTATCATTTCAAAAATTCAAAAGGTCTATACAGGTTTCACTTGAAATTTCCTCAAAATTTGGGAACTAACTTCTGAGCATAGTAGCAGTAACCATAATTGTTTTTCTCCTCACTTTCTTATTACTCACAATAGTTTGGTTTTTTGTTGAGATTTGAAATTTATAATTGGAGATAAAAAGTTTTGAAGAAAATATTGAAGATAAACTAATACTATAATATTATCTGAGTTGAGAATTAACTAAATGTTGAAAGTACTTAAGTTTTTGTAAAAGTAATTTTTTCTTATATCAAAGTTATTTCCTCCTCCCTCTACGCACCCCCCCCCCCCCCCCAAGAAAAAAAAAAATCCTTATCTCCTTAAAATAAATACCGATGCAGTTTATTAAGTATGTAATTTTTTTCTTTAGTATATGCATGGTATTAAAAAGTCTGTTTTTCAGTCTAGTGAATTAGTTCCTAAATTAGAAGCAATTGGACAAAAAATGGATGGCTTTCGAAGGTCTTTTGAATACATTCAAGATTATGTGAGCATTTATGGTCTCAAGATATGGCAAGAAGAAATGTCTAGAATTATTAATTATAATGTAGAACAAGAATGCAATGCTTTTCTTAGGCATAAGGCAAGTGTTTTTGTACGATTTTTTTCCCACTAAAATGGTTTGTCCAGTGATTTGTTATTTTATACATAATTATATTATAATTATT
This sequence comes from Maratus speciosus, assembly GCA_963932465.1. Classification (NCBI taxonomy): domain Eukaryota; kingdom Metazoa; phylum Arthropoda; class Arachnida; order Araneae; family Salticidae; genus Maratus; species Maratus speciosus. The sequence goes on from OZ010789.1 coordinate 198,646,464, forward strand.
ATAATTTTATTGAATTTTACATATGTATTTGTTATTTGATGCATGTTATTTTGATATTCAATCGCAAATTTGCAGTATAGGAAATAAAAATATGACAAACATAATTTACATGATTGTAAAATTTTAAATTATCGATGCTAATAATTACCTTTTTTATTCAAATATAAGATACATCTTAATATTTAGGCTTTATAATAAGGACTTTTCTTTAAAGTTCATATGTAACACATAAGTAAATTTGAAATAAAGAAAGTAAATTAAAAAAAAAATTTAATTGGCTATATTATAAGTGTTAATGCAACTAAATTATTTTAATTGGATTCTTACAAAAGTTAACTATGAAAATAATTCAGAAAGCTAATAATTGTAGGTTAAATGTTAAGAAGAGTTATATATTTATGTTTTTGATTTCTTGGACTTCAGTTAGCACCTATTTAAGAAAATGAAAAATTTTCTAAGAATTTAGATTTGAATTTAAAGTATATTTTACAGGGGATAAAAAACACATTGTGTAGGACACCAAATATTCCCATTTTTCAGAGTACACAACTGCTTTTAAATTTTCATATGTATTATGCTATTGCTTATTCTATTTTAAGTTTTTAAAATATTGAAAATGTAAAGAAAAATGACTAAATGTCTGTAGCTTTTTAAAACTGTATAGCTTACAGTGTAAAAAGTTCTGAGAGAGATTAAAGACTATAAATTCCAAAGAGACGTTAATGCACTTAAGTAAAACTGCTACAATCCCATTTTGGGGGGATTTTTGTTTACTCTATTCAGTAATAATTTTTTTAAATGTATGTTGAAGCTGAGGTCACTAAAAAATTATCTAACAAGTGATTGAACTTATAATAATCAGTCAAGTGTGAGTATTACTCATGCACTAAGTTCCATACAATTAATATATTCATTAGTAACTGTAATATTACAAAAAATCATTGCTAAAAGAATAATAAGACTTTGTAAAAAAACTGTACAACTTAGGGTTGGATATAGCTATACATACTAGAAAAGTATAGATGAATATACCATGAAAGCTCAAAGTGGTATGAAGCCTAAATAGTATCAAATATTGCTATTCTGTATATTTTTTTTTAATCTTATCAAAATCTGTTTATGATGACTAAAAAATGAATGAATAATGTCACATTGCACGGGGAAGTTGGTGAATACATTGTCAATAATTGTGTTTTCCCTGACAGTAAATTCTTGAATGAATGAACTTAGACCAAGAGTTAAAAAATATTCCGACAGTTCATTTCTGGTATTGTTTCTGAAGTTGACATTGAAATCATTTGCAATAATTAAATTTTGACTTAATATTTCTTGACCTATGCTTTTAAATATGACATTCAAAGTTGCGACGCCACCTTGATCTGTGCTGCGTTTTTGAAGATCTTTTAAAGACATGGGTGTCATATTGAGAGCTTCAATACAAACTAGTCACAAATCCCAAAGTAATTACATGATTAATTCTAATTAAATTAGTCTGTTTTTAACAATTTGACATTTATTGCTTTTATACTACTACTGGGCATTGCATTACACAAATATATCATTAAAAGTTATTATCTAGGATGTAAAAGCTGATGGTGCATAGAGTACGCCATCCGTGTCTTTAAAGGTTAATATCTCAACTAATTACTAGCAATGTTTTTCAAAAATCATTATAAACAATCCTTTTATACTTCCGTGATGATGATAGGTACTTCGAGCGCCCTTCAACTGCCTTGATGAGTGCCTGCAAAGTGAAATTTGTGTGTTACAGAAAAATGGCGATTTTCTCAAAACTATGTGACCTAAGGTAATCACTATAATTTTCCTGCAAGGTTTAAATAACTTCTACCATCCCTAACTTTTTCATAATTTTAATTTCAGTAGATTTGGAAACAGAGGGGGGGGGGCAGGGGGAGTGAGGAACATATTTTTGCTTTACATTTTCGACGGTAGCTCTGAAAATGTAATACCTAAAATTAAAACAAATTTATTTTTGAGTTCAGCGTTAGGAGAACTTTCTCACAACACCCCACAGACAAAAAAAAAAAATTCAAGTAACTTAATTAGCCCCCTTACAGTTTTCCTAAATATATTTGTTAATGGTTAATAATCCATAAATATGCGTGTCAATAGCCTTTATTACTTCTGCTTAATTTGAACTTCCCATGTTCAATAGTTTACAAGAAAAAGGGCTGTGACAGACAGACAAACACATGAGTGATCTTATAATGGTTCTGTTTTTACTTTTTAAGTACGGAACCCTAAAAAGCTAATTTATATGAAAAAACAGTACACCAATATCGATAATTCATTTATTAAGTCATGTACAAATTTTATTAGGATTTTTAAAAAATGTAAATATTTGTATAGATTCCGATTGGGAAACAATTGTCTGCCTTTTTGCCATACTGGACCTGTCAAATCTACTTGACCCCAGTTTTGCTTGATTTTGATTGTCTGAAACTTACATTTGAAAAATAAACAAAGAAGCAAACAAAATAACACTCTGACTTTTCTGGACAACCCAGCATTTTAAAAATATGTAACAGAAAAGCTATGAAGAGTCATTTTAATGCTGTATTCTAATTACCAGTCAGTTAAGCAAAATATTTGTTTTCTAAAAACTGTTGATGTTTAATTAATCTGGATAGTTGATGTAGTGTATCTGATTGTCAGCTTTTTACTTACAAATTATTCTACATTGTAACTCATCTTAATCATTTTATTTTTATTTGTAGGTCCAAGATTGGCAAAGCATTTATCAATCACGCACCATTCCCATTCCTGCTTTTGCCCCCTTAGACAACTTGTCAGTCAATTTCATTGGACGTTTAGCTCGAGAAGTTCTGAGAATTACAGATCCTAGGTACAGTTTATATTTGAATAATAGAAAAAAATTCAGTTTCAAAAAAAAGTTTTTTCCCCCAATCCAGTTCTGCATTTATGATTGAACAAAGATTTTCAATCAAATACGAGATTTAAAAAAAAAATCATACTAAGATAGTAGTATATCCATAATATATTAATTGTTTTTTCTCTGCATACAAAGTTATGACATATGCTTTTAGCATAATTTATGAAATTGACTTACATTGAATTTTTTTAAAAAATTTCTCAAGATTGATTTGGAAAGAGACTTCTTAAAATATATATATATTGGAATATTCATTTAAAGTAACATACATTTAACATATTTTGTTACATAAGAAATAAAACTCATATGTACCTACTAAAAATTATATTTTTCCTATATTTTTCTCATAACTCCTTTTCCAGCAAATTAATTACCCATATTTACTCACATAATTAGCACTTTTTTTCCCCCATTTCTTTGATGTCAAAAGTTAGGGATGTATAAAATATGCAATCTTTTTAAAAAGTATTTATTGATGTTAACTTTTTTGAGGGGGAATCTTAAAAGTATTGTTGCATCATAAAAAATATAATGCATCATTTCCCATTCAAATTAATTTAAATAATATAATTTATTTCAATTTTACAACTTAAATTAACATTTTCAAACACCTAATTTCTAATCACAAGTTTTAAACTTATAATGTAAATTTTAATGATAAATAATTCAATATTTCCTTATTTTTCAATGTAAACATTATCTCTTATTAAGATTATTTAAGTGCAATTAGTATTTTATTATATTTCAGTAATTTAACTTTCAAATTTCTTTCAACATACATCGCGAATGTGTAAACACATCGGAATTTTCTAAGTCTAAAATATAAAAAATGGAAATCTTTTATTTATCAATATTTCCCTTTTAAATTATATTATGTGGATAGAAATATTTATTTCTAGCCGATTGCAAAATTTTCAGTGACTTGTGATAAATACTTTGGCAGAAATACGCAAAAATGTATTTTCTATCTTTTCTCATTTTTAATTTCGGCGCGCGACGCCATGAGATCATTCTTTCCGACATTTTGAAAGTTCCAACAAGAAGGGTATTCCCCTTTGCCAAACAGACGCTTAGTTCAAAACCGGACGTCTGCTAAATCGTTTAACATTCCTTTTGGAACACGCACGTTGTGTGTGACGTCAGGCGCGGGGAGGATAGGCGTTTTTAATTGGCTGGCGCGCTCTGTAATGGCTTTTCATGTTTGAAACTCTGGGTTCTGGAAAAGTCATCATTCTTCACCAGGGAGCCGTAAAAGCAAGTAACTTGTGGGGGCTGCGACGCCGTGCTTTTTTTTAGCCGGCTGTTGCGGCAGAAGAGTTCGGCTAGCCAGTGAGAAGAGATCGACGTTCTGTTAGGCCTTGGCGGCCGTATATCATCTAAAGGAAATATAATTTTTTCTTTCAAGAAGCATTTCTAAGTAAATTTCATAGAACATTAATTGGAAGCCTTGAATTGTTATTCTGCTCATCGACATTTTATTATTCTTCGATCAACCATACTTCTTTGCTATAAAAATATGATTTGATTATCTGTTTTTTTTGTCGATGCAATAAATAGTAAATTGCCTTTGTAACGAACTGAAATCGTCAAAATCTGCATTTCTGAAGGAAGTTCTCAAACATCCTATTTCCAATTTTCCAAATCCGTAACTTCTCATTCGGTTCGGATTGAATAAAAAGAAATAGAATCTACATTCCTGAAGGAAGATTGTCAACAGCATGTATTCAGTTCTCCAAATACAAGGGTCCTTCTACGATACGAGTTTGGCTTTATATTCCTGAACTTTATCCCCTAGTTTGACTTTACGTTCCTGAACTTTATTCATTTTGGAGGCCTTAAAACTAAAAGAAATATTTCTTAAAATATCAGACTATAACATCACGATATCCGAACTTCACACTCTATCATGTTAACTTAAATAATTTTCATATTTTAACAATTTACTTCTGCTTTTTCTTAGATGACAATATATCTCCAATTATCTAAAATTATATTAAATTTTACATTCATTTTGATAATCTTTTCATAATTCATAATGTAAGAATGCATTCAAATTAGCAAATTTTATATATGTTTAAATAAACGTCATTTGTGAATTATCTTTCTGTGTTCAAGTACTTGGGTGAGTGTTTTCTTTTCTTTATTTTTTTTCAGCTACGATAACTAGTAAATATAATTTTATTTGATCTTAAATAATTTAAAATAATTCTTAAAAAACACATTTAGCAATGTCTACCACTTACGTCATCGGCTGTAGTGTAATTTTGAGCTTATGAATCGGAATTAATTTTGTTCAATTCAAACTTTGGATTGAATTCCACTCTCCGATTCATTAAGCCCAGCATTGCAGTGCATTTATGGTGCCGTTAACTTAGTGATTTCATTCTTGGAGTTATTGTTTTAAGCCTTTTTAATATTAATTTTTTCTTTTCATTCATAGGCATTAATTGATGCCATAACTTTAAAGATCGGAGATCGGGTTTCATTACTTTTTCATGATAATAGATAAAGTATATTTATTAATTAACTTATTAATTATTTAATCATTTATTTTAAAAATAATACTCACTAAACTTATATATATATCTTTTTTCTCTCTATTTCATGTGCGGACCCCATATTGGTGCAATATATTTTTAAAATATACATGATTTATATTTTTATTTATTTTCCTTTTAAGATTTGATTCTATAAATATATGTAAAGAAAAGAAATTTGATTTTTCAAAGATTTATTTGCTAATATTTTTTCATAAATTGAAAAAACGAAAACTTTATATATTACGCTTTGAATTTATAATGATTTATTGTTGCATGTTTTGATATTTGTAGTTATTGTGTTCCTTTTTTTCTATTTTGGGGGATTTGTACATTTTTGCTTATATTTATTTAGTTTAACTGTATTGCACATTAATATGCATTTTTAGAAAAAAATTTTAAAAAAGTAATCTTCCATTTTTTTTATAATTTTTTTTCTTTCCTTCATCATTTTAACAAATTTTTCCATTATTATTTTTTTATTTGCTTTGCTTTAAGATAATTTATTTGTCATAGATCAGTGCTTTAGTATACCTTTTGATTTTTCACGTGTATACAAATTATTACGATATGGCAAATGATTTGCAATTAAACGCGCTTATGGCAGCGATTCCCACTTTCCATGGAAAAGAAGGGGAAAATGTACATTTTTTCATTAAAAACATTAGTGATGTCTGTAACATACAGAATTGGAACGACGAGAATCGTATTCTACTCTTCCGCCTGTATTGTAGAGACAAGGCGCAGGAATATGTTGCGAGCGATCCAGAAATTAACAATATTGATAATTTTGAAAATTTTGTGCGTTTATTTAGAGCAAAATTTAGCAGAGAAGAGAATTTCCAGGAAACCTCTTATCAGTTCTCAAATATAAGACAAAAACCTAAACAGACAGTGAAGGAGTTGGCTGAGGTAGTAAAAAAATTAGTCAATCGATTGGTTCTGAACGCTGAGGATATTCCTCAAATGGTCATTCTAAAGCAAAAATTGATGTTTAATAAATTGCTCGAAGCTCTTAGACCGGATATTAAAACAGAGGTACTTAAACTTGGAAAGGAAAATTTCAATGATCTGGTTTCTAGTGCTATGGATTGCGAAAAAGCTTTGGAGCAGCAATGCGCTTTCTCAGTCAACACCATCAACGCGACGCAGGTTTCAAACAACAGCAGTCAGGACTCGTTGATTACAATTTTGTTGAAACAACAAGAAAATTCAAATAAATTATTGCAGAGTATGGCGGAGCAGTTAAAAGGATTAAAAGAAGAGCGGACTGTTTGCCATATCTGTAACAAACAGCATAATACGCGCGATTGCTGGTTTTTTCCGTCTTTGCATAATAGGGGATTTTTTTCGCCGCAGCAAAATTTTTCTGGTCAGGGTAACAGTGCTGCTAATCAAGCAAGTAATTTTTTAAGTCCTAACAGTAATTCTCCAAGTAATGATAGATCTTTTGAAAAATCAGGGCAGAAACTTTGCTGGAGATTTTAGAAGAGGTAGCGATAACAATGTGCAGAGATTCAATAGGGGCAGAGGTAGAAATAATTATCGACCATATCGTGGCAGAGGCAGAAGAAATAATTTAAACTTCTAGAGGGTTCTGATGATATTTTGCACAATTTTTCCCCTCAATCTCACAGAGCCCTAGATGATAAATTTTTGCACGAGGGTATGAATTATTCTGATACTGCTGTTAACATTCCCAAATCACTTATGTCATGTTTTTCTGATGATTCTCCACTTCCTTTAATCAAATTAACATTTGGAAAACATAACTTTATTGGTCTTCTGGATTCTGGTGCAAATCTTTCTCTTATACAACCTAAAACTATTAACTTACTTAAACAAAACAATAAACTTAACTTTTTATCTAGATCTGTAAACATCAAGACCATCAATAATTCCAGTGTTCCTTATTTTTCTGCTGTACAATTAAACTTTAAAATTCGTAATAAATGGTTCAGCAATGTGTTTTTCGTTACCCATGATAATTGGCACTCTAACTACCAAATTATTCTCGGTTATGATTTTTTAAACCGAAATAAAGTTTTGTTAGACTCTGCCAACTCTCAACTTATCATGGGAAACCTCACATTTCCTTTCGAAAATAAAAATCCTGATTCTACTCAAACTTCTAATTTTAACAATGAAAATCTAAGTTCCAATGACAATAATACTATTCATGATATTTCAAATTCCAATGCTGAATCATATGAAAATATTAATTCTCTCTCTAACGATATTAATCATGAAGATTCCAAAAACTTTGTCACACCAGCTAACCGTGTCATTATTCGGCCAAATCATGGCAGGATTATAAGACTTAAAGCATTACATAAAATTAACAATTCATTTAACTATTTATTTGTTCCATTAACTACCAAATTGCCACTAAACTTAGATCTTAGCCTTCATGAAGCAAATGTTAACAATTCTATTCTTCTGTATGTATTCAACAACAATAGTCAAAAAATTGTCCTCAACAAAAATACTAAATTAGGTTACTTAAAACAAATTTCTAAAGATCAAATTTCTACGCATGACAACAGTAAAACATACCAGGTAAATTCGCTAATTTGTGATGATATTTTAGAACTTCGTAAAAATGAACTAAAAGCTAATAATTTTCAAGTTGATCACTTACCTGAATCAGATAGGAAGAGAGTTCTCAAACTTCTTATGAATAATTCAGCTGTTTTTTCTTCTTCATACAGTACACTGGGATGTACAGATAAAGTTGTTCCTCAGTTTAACTTACTGCATGATTTTGCTTTACAAACAAAACCATATCCCATTCCTAGAATTGCCAAGGAGTTTGCTAGAAATGAAATCGCTGATCTTCTGAAGGCTGGCATTATAGAAAATTCAACCTCAAACTACTGTTTTCCAGTCATTTTTGTTAAAAAGAAGACGTTACCTACTGATGACCCTAACAAACTTAAATTTCGTATGGTTATCGACTATCGATTACTTAATGCAATAACTGAACCTTATAAAATTTGTTTACCAAAAATCAACGACATTATGCAAAATATATCGGGCAAAAAATTCTATACTGTTTTGGATTTAAAAGCCGCATTTTTTCAAATTCTTCTTCAACAGAAGGATAGGGCCAAACTGGCATTTGCAACGGAGTATGGGAATTATCAACCTAAACGCCTGCCATTTGGATGTGTGAACTCAACTTCTTATTTTCATACTTTAATAAATAACTGCCTTAGCTCATTAAGAGGTAAAAATGTTCAATATTTTCTAGATGACATAATTGTTGCTGCTGATTCGTTGGAGGAAATGTTAATATGGTTGCAGAAAGTTTTTGACAAATTGAGAGAATTTAACCTCACTTTAGACCCTAAAAAGCTTCAAATATGTAAAGAACAAATAACATACCTAGGTTTTAAATTACACAAAAACGGTCACTCTCCTTCTACTGATAATGTAAACAAAATCAATAGATTTCCCATTCCTACAAACCTGAAACAAGTTCAAAGTTATCTGGGTATGATAAATTATTTCCGTCATTTAATTTTCGATTTTGCAAAAATAGTACAACCTATTGTAAATTTAATGAGAAAAAAGGTAAAATTCTTCTGGAGCAAGGACTGTCAAAATGCTTTTCTCAAGATTCAGGAAATTTTGCTTACTAATCCAACAGTTAAAAATTTTGATGATAGTAAGGATGTTTATTTGGTTACTGATGCATCTATGGTTGCAATTTGCGGAATTCTTATGCAAAAACACAATGACAAATTCTACCCCATTGAATTTTATTCCAAGCAATTAAATCAGGCAGAATCTAAATACCCTTCAATCAAACGTGAATTTTATGCTATCTATTCCTCTGTTAAACATTTTTCTGAATTCTTGTACGGTAGACAATTCAAAATTCTAACAGATGCTAAAGCTTTAACTTACCATTTAAACCTAGAAAAACAGGCTGAAATTATAACTAGATGGCTTTTATATTTGCAGAGTTTTAATTTTAAGGTTGAGCACATTCCTGGGCTTGTTAATCCAGCCGATTTTCTTTCTCGTGTCGTGGACCTTCCTAATAACCCTAATTTATATGTAAATGCATTAAACATTTTTATACCTACTAACGACTCACTAACTACCGAAAATATACTAAAAGAGCAGCAAAATGATGAAAAACTTAAAGAAATCCGAGAAAAAATAATTGCCAAAACATGTTCTAACACTAATTACTCAATCAATCCTAATAACGATCTTTTAATGTTTGCTAAAAAGAAATCTGGTAATGTCAATAGAGTAAAGAAAATCGTTATTTCTAAAACATTAATCAATAGTTGCATTGCCCTTGCTCACCAAGCTCATTTTGGAATGATTAAAACGGTTGAGACAATTTCCAGGAATTATTTCTGGCACGGAATGGTTCAGGATGTTCAAAATTTTGTAAATAACTGTGAAAAATGTCTTCCCTACAAAAGTAAACAAACCAACACAAAACCTTCCTTCATTTCCAAGTGTGAATTAGCTCCCGGAGAGATGCTTGCAATAGATATTGTGGGTAAACTCCCCAGGTCACATGACGGTAAATTTTTTATTCTCACCATCGTTGACCACTATTCACGCTTTCTGGAAGCTATTCCGCTTAGAGATGCTACTTCTCCATCTATAATTAAAGCTTTAAACGACTACTTTTCGAGGTTTGGTATACCAAAAATTATATTATCTGATAACGCCAAAAACTTTACCTCTGATGTCTTTCTAACCTTTCTTAAATCTCTCAATATCAAACGTAGAAATTCGTCCATTTACTTCCCGAGGTCGAACGGTGTTATCGAACGTATCCATCGATCCCTGAAAGAATCAGTTGCTTCACTATCTGATCAAATAATTGAATGGTCTGATAGATTGAAATTTTTTGTGCTTCACTACAATAATTCTAAACATTCTGTAACTAATTTTAGTCCTGCAAACTTATTTTTTGGCAGAGATTTAAACTTACCTATTGATACTTTCTTACCACCTAAAGATGCTGAAGAACCTTCCCAATACTTTAAACAACAACAAGAACATATCAAAACAACCAGAGAATTAGTTAAACTTAATGAACAAAAATATTTTAAAATGAATGCAAAATTTCTTAAAGGTCGTTCTCCTCCAAAGTTGAAAATTGGCGACAAAATTTATTTAAAGAATTTCAATCATACTAATACTTTCCATGCAAAAAATTCAGGTCCTTTTAAAATTATCCAGATATGCAATAACGATAACTATCAAATTCAACATATGACTGATCCAACAATCAGAATTATGACGGTGAATGTATCAAAACTCATCTCAACAGGATGCTAGTTTTTTTTTTTGTTTTCTACTCACTTAATTTTCTTTTGTTATGGACATTTTAATTTTTTTGGGGCACTACAATCTTCCTACAAATGTAAATCCCATTTTTTCTAATTTCCATTTTAGTGTCTTCATATGTATATATATCTCTCTGAATTACAATTTTTTTTTAAACAATACAGTGGTAACACCTGTATCAATTCTATGAGTTTTCAATATTTTGCTGGCGAAATACTAGTGGTCACGGAATGTAAGCGCTTACGTACTGTCCATTACTGTTCACTCATACAATTGATTAAGCATACTGATTTATTGATTTCATTATTTTACAATTCTATATTTTATAATAGGTACTATCCTTCATCTAATTTTTTTTTTCTACCTTAATTTAAATGATGGGAATGCAATGTTATGTTGCCACAGATTTTTTTTTGTATGTTCATCTTTGTTAATTTTTGAACAATATATATCCATATCATATTGAAATTGAAGGGTGATCTCAACATATAAACTTTTACTGCTTATTCATGTGATGTTTTATTTTAAATTTAATTATAGGATCCTATATAACTATTATTAAAAATTATGAGAAAATATATAAAAAAAAAATTAATATATTTTTGAGACAACTTTAATAAATTACAAATAAAAAATACAAATGAAAATTTATATATGTTCCAGAAATTATATGAAAAATTATCAATGCTCAAATCTCCTAGCTGCAGCTCTTTGAATACTAGTGGAGATATTTTATGAGAATACGATGGAGCAACTGCTCTAAGTTATTTCTCTTTTTCTTTCAGTTCCCAACAAATTTATAGCGAGCACACACAGAAGGTAAATTCGGCATAGCTTGGGGCAAAAAATAATCACAAAATTAGTACCCTTCTGATAAATCCTTCAAGGTGCAACTATTCATAATTTAAAGGGAATAACATTTTATATTGTAAATTTCAGTGTCCAAGATCACATATGATCTATTTTAAAATTCACAGCTTAATGTCTTAAATTTTTTTAATTTAATGGGCACAACTATCATTCTGAACAATGTACATTTGTTTTTTGTTCAAGAAATTGATGGTATTTTACAATGTAAACAAAATAAATACTACAAATAATGATATACAGTTGTCTCAGCTACATCACAATTGCAGTATTATCCTGTTTTAATTTTATTGGTTTGATTTTGCAATACTTGAAAACTTTATGCAGCATTTTGTTTTTTAAAAAAATATGATTAAACATATAGTTTTATTTTTATCATAGTTGCAATATGTCTACTGTTAGGGGTTTGCACATGAAAAGATTACATTTTTAAAGGCCAATTGGAACCTCACCCATGCAGTGTTTTGTTTATATATAAATTTTAGTGGTTTGTTTCTACCTGTACCATGTTTGTTATTGTTTGATATTGTGTTACAATTCTATTTCTACTTGTACTGTGTATTCTTGTTTGGTATTGTGTTTATATATTTGTTTTGTTGTATTGTGTTTATTGTTGTTTAATATTGTGTAGTTTACCTTTAAATTTGCATAGAATTATCTGCAGATGGTTCATCTTTTCGAACCTGTCAGCTAAAAAAATTTTTTTTTATCCTTTTTTTTTCTGCTACCGGGAGATAAAATGTTGCATCATAAAAAATATAATGCATCATTTCCCATTCAAATTAATTTAAATAATATAATTTATTTCAATTTTACAACTTAAATTAACATTTTCAAACACCTAATTTCTAATCACAAGTTTTAAACTTATAATGTAAATTTTAATGATAAATAATTCAATATTTCCTTATTTTTCAATGTAAACATTATCTCTTATTAAGATTATTTAAGTGCAATTAGTATTTTATTATATTTCAGTAATTTAACTTTCAAATTTCTTTCAACATACATCGCGAATGTGTAAACACATCGGAATTTTCTAAGTCTAAAATATAAAAAATGGAAATCTTTTATTTATCAATATTTCCCTTTTAAATTATATTATGTGGATAGAAATATTTATTTCTAGCCGATTGCAAAATTTTCAGTGACTTGTGATAAATACTTTGGCAGAAATACGCAAAAATGTATTTTCTATCTTTTCTCATTTTTAATTTCGGCGCGCGACGCCATGAGATCATTCTTTCCGACATTTTGAAAGTTCCAACAAGAAGGGTATTCCCCTTTGCCAAACAGACGCTTAGTTCAAAACCGGACGTCTGCTAAATCGTTTAACATTCCTTTTGGAACACGCACGTTGTGTGTGACGTCAGGCGCGGGGAGGATAGGCGTTTTTAATTGGCTGGCGCGCTCTGTAATGGCTTTTCATGTTTGAAACTCTGGGTTCTGGAAAAGTCATCATTCTTCACCAGGGAGCCGTAAAAGCAAGTAACTTGTGGGGGCTGCGACGCCGTGCTTTTTTTTAGCCGGCTGTTGCGGCAGAAGAGTTCGGCTAGCCAGTGAGAAGAGATCGACGTTCTGTTAGGCCTTGGCGGCCGTATATCATCTAAAGGAAATATAATTTTTTCTTTCAAGAAGCATTTCTAAGTAAATTTCATAGAACATTAATTGGAAGCCTTGAATTGTTATTCTGCTCATCGACATTTTATTATTCTTCGATCAACCATACTTCTTTGCTATAAAAATATGATTTGATTATCTGTTTTTTTTTGTCGATGCAATAAATAGTAAATTGCCTTTGTAACGAACTGAAATCGTCAAAATCTGCATTTCTGAAGGAAGTTCTCAAACATCCTATTTCCAATTTTCCAAATCCGTAACTTCTCATTCGGTTCGGATTCGCATTGAATAAAAAGAAATAGAATCTACATTCCTGAAGGAAGATTGTCAACAGCATGTATTCAGTTCTCCAAATACAAGGGTCCTTCTACGATACGAGTTTGGCTTTATATTCCTGAACTTTATCCCCTAGTTTGACTTTACGTTCCTGAACTTTATTCATTTTGGAGGCCTTAAAACTAAAAGAAATATTTCTTAAAATATCAGACTATAACATCACGATATCCGAACTTCACACTCTATCATGTTAACTTAAATAATTTTCATATTTTAACAATTTACTTCTGCTTTTTCTTAGATGACAATATATCTCCAATTATCTAAAATTATATTAAATTTTACATTCATTTTGATAATCTTTTCATAATTCATAATGTAAGAATGCATTCAAATTAGCAAATTTTATATATGTTTAAATAAACGTCATTTGTGAATTATCTTTCTGTGTTCAAGTACTTGGGTGAGTGTTTTCTTTTCTTTATTTTTTTTCAGCTACGATAACTAGTAAATATAATTTTATTTGATCTTAAATAATTTAAAATAATTCTTAAAAAACACATTTAGCAATGTCTACCACTTACGTCATCGGCTGTAGTGTAATTTTGAGCTTATGAATCGGAATTAATTTTGTTCAATTCAAACTTTGGATTGAATTCCACTCTCCGATTCATTAAGCCCAGCATTACAGTACAAGTATTTAAAGAAATAACTCTCTTTATCACATTTTACTAAGCAATTAATACTAAACAATACAACGCTACTATCACTTTAAATTTTCTAAATGTATTTCATAAATGGCTTGTTTTTTTATTTCAGGGAATTTCCTAGAATTGGGATCACCAAAAGCTCTCATGCTTTTATTTGCTTGGCTAAATTAACTTTTTTTTGTTTAAGCTGTTATTGGATTAGGAATTCATGTGTTAAATTAATTTATGTTAAATTCCCTTCTAACAGTTCCTTTGCTATATTTTTCTGCAAAGCAGACTGCTCAAAATGTAAAGTCTATGGTAATTTTTTGCCATTATGATTTCACAGTACAAGCAATCTGATCAAATGACTTAGACAGATTAATTTTCATCAAAAAGCACTAATATGTGACAGTTGTTGATCCAAGGTTATTGGTCATAAAATCACCTGCACTCTTGGAGCAGTTAAAAATAAAAAGTTAAAAGAAGCAGGGAACCAAATATGCTCTTTTTGATACACTGAACTAAACTAAAAGTTGACTTTACATCTAATTATGAAGTCAAAATTGCTAAAATATATGGGATTAGAGTAATATGAAATCCTGTTTCATCATTAGGGCTGTAAAATTTATGTGAATCCTTTTTATTTTCTGGAGGGGAAGGGGGGCAAGATTTTCTTTCAAAAGTAGGCAGTGCATAAATTCACTGAGGTGTAAATTATGAAAGTGAATATGGTAATTATTTTAACATTAATGAGCTTAGTGATAAAAGAACTGATTGCTAATTTTGTAATAGTATAAATTTGTAGTATTAAAATGATTTCAGTTAATTTGTATGAAAATAATTGTGCTTACTACCTCTGTATTTTTTCTTGAGCTAGAAGAAAACATAAAAGTTGGCTACCTTGTTTGTTAGTTTAACAAAGAATTAATTGTTCAAACAGTTGTCTATAATAATCTATATTTTATAAATTATTTTCATTGCCCAAAAAGTTGCTGGAATGAAAAATATTATTTGTTGAGTGATCTTAATAATGTAATTTTTATTTGTAAATTTTGGCTATTTGTCATTGGACTAGTTTAGTAGCATAATAATAATAATAATAATAAAAAAATGAATAAATTGAATGCATTGAGTAACAGAAAATCAATTCTGTTTATTCCTTTTTCTCTTCAAATATTGAGGATGTGTGTGTGTGTGTGTGGGGGGGGGGGGTAGATTAATTAAGCACATATATATTCTAATTACTATGAAATACAATTTTAGTAAATTGATGTTATTTTAGAGCATTTTATTTTTGAAATCTTTACTTAGGTTACCTTCAGTTATCTGTATTTCTGCATCATAAATTGATTTATTTTATTCTCTTCTGCAGAACAACTGTGTATATTGATCAAATGACTACTTGGTATGATTCAAAGACTCATGCTGAAATAGTGAGCTTGAAACATTTCTCTCTTATCCAGGTAATGCTTTGTTCTGTAATTCAGACTGTATTTATATTAAACACTGAACTTATATTGCATGGTGTCACATGGACATGCTATTTCATAAAAATTATGTGAGCTTGTTTTCACTCTTTTTATTCTGCTGCTGTTGTAACTTTTCAATACTATCAGCATTATTTAGCTAATGCATGCTTCATAGATACATTTAAAAATATTTTTGTCATTCTCTTCATTATTATGTATAGCATGCTATTTTATTGCTTATTTTTAAATAAATTATAGTTTAAAATATGATCTTCCACTTAATTTATACATAAATTTAGCAATGTGTCAGCTTTAGGAATAGCAAAATGATTCTTTGTACAGTGGAATATATTTTATTCAAAGAAGAATAATGTTCGAATTATCCAAAATTCTAATTAACCAAGGCTGACATTTTACACATAAAAAAGATAATAATAAGCAGGTGGGATTTTTTTTTTAGTTGTTGGAAGAATTTTTTTTAATTCCAAAGAGAAGGTTATTTAATTTGACTCTCTCCCCCTCCAATCTCTCCTTTTGAAAGACTAAGTTTTTCCCGCAGTCTCATGTAAATCTCGATCTACAAATTTACCTGATTGTTTCTCTGTGATCGTATTATCACAGAAGTACGTTTTGATATTTCTTTTTACATATAACAAAATGTGGTAGGTATATGTGAGGGAAAAAAAGTCAGATTCAAACATCACTACCCGAAAATACTGTTAAGAATATTGTTTTACCAAAATATTTATTTTAGTATAGAAGGCATAACAAGAGTCTTGATATTGAAGCTTAATTCTGCCTTTTCACTTTCTTTTAGAGAAGTGTTGGAACTCCTGGGCTGACTGGTCTGGATCGTTTACTTTCTTTTATGATTGTGACAGAACTTCAGAGTCTCATTCGATCTTATGAAAAGGTAATTTTAGGTGATAAAGTGTGGCAAGAGCAATTGAAAAGTCTTCACTCCACATTGCAACCTCTCAATAAACTTATACGTAAGTATTTATATTTATAATTTCTCATTTTAGATATGTGGTGTATAATTATCTTTCTGTAATTTTAATCTATAATTTATGTGTATTATTTTGTTGATTGTTAAGACAAGATCACAGGGTTCGCACAGACTCCTTAGACTCCTTGGAAACTCCTTAGAAATGAAAACATTCCCAAGTAGTACTTAGAACTACTTAGATAAGCAAACCACTCCTTAGAAACTCCTTAAATTGTATTGCGGTTTCGGATGCAAGCGATGTCGCTGCCGAGGGGAAAAAAAATCGTGATTGTAAAACGCACGGTAAATCCTTTATGCACGTCATTCATCTGAAGCACAGAATTGATTGGGTAGGATAATCTTAATAGCAGGGCTCCCACTAGATCAGTTTTTCAATTATTAGCTCCGTAAAGTCCATTTTCCGATACTGTTAGCTAGCCTTTATTTTAAACTTTATTTAATATTTAATTTTTAAATATTTGGCATTTAGCCAAGAATCTCGGAAAAATCGCGTTTTTCGCAAATGTGTTCCAAAAAATACTGTCAAATTTCGTCAATCGATCGCGGAAAAAATTCGTAAATTTTGTCAAAGAATCGTGAAAAAACACGAATTTCTCAAACAGATCGCGGAAAAACTCGAATTTCTTCAAAAGACGCGAATTTACTCAAAGGATCGTGAATTTCGTTAAAGATCGAGAAAAAAAGAAGATTGCCTCTAAAGATCGCATAAACGCGAATTTCCTCAAAAAATAGCGAAAAATGCGAATTTCCTCAAAAGATCGCGAAAAACACACGAATTTCGTCAAAGGGTCGCGAAAAACACGCGGTTTCCATCAAAAGATCGCGAAAAAACGTCAGTTTTGTTAAACAATCGAAATAAAACGGGAATTCCTCTAGAAGATCGCGAAAAACATGTGAATTTCTGGAAAAGATCGCGAAAAACATGTGAATTTCCTGAAAAGATCGTGAAAAACACGTGAATTTCCTGAAAAGATCGCGAAAAACAAGCGAATTTCGTCAAAGGATCGCGAAAAACACGCGGTTTCCATCAAAAGATCGCGAAAAAAAAGTCAGCTTCGTTAAACAATCGAAATAAAACATAAATTTTATTAAAAGATCGCGAAAAAAACCGCCAATTTCATCATAAGATCACGAAAAATATGCGAATTCGTCAAAATTTCACCTTCAAAGAAAGCGATTACCGCTGTTCTAAAAGAATAAATTCAAAACTTGTTACTATATGTTTTCTTGTATGTTGCTTTTCGCATTTTTTTTTCTTTTGGCCTTTTAAAATTTTCTTTAAGATTTCTTTATGTGTATGATATACATGATAAGTGTTTGGAATTTGACTAATCTATCTATATGACCTAGAGGTGATTCTGATCCAAATTTTCCGAAAATGCAAGGCATTCATTCCCGAAAATTTTAAAAAATAAGTCACCAATCTGAAAATTCGGACATATGGTCGCCGAAAAAAAAAAATTATGTCAATCGTTTGCAGAAAAATCGCCAATTTCGTCAAAGGATCGCGGGTAAAACGCAAATTTCGTCAAAGAATCGCGAAAACCCCCGCAAATTTCGTCTAAAGATCGCGAAAAAGCCCACAAATTTCGTCTAAAGATCGCAAAAACCCCCCACAAATTTCGTCTAAAGATCGCGAAAACCCCCACAAAATTCGTGTAAAGATCGCGAAAACCCTCAGAAATTTCGTCTAAAGATCGCGAAAACCCTAAAAAATTTCGTCTAAAGATCGCGAAAACCCTCAAAAATTTCATCTAAAGATCGTCAAAAACGCACAAATTTCGTCTAAAGTTCGCGAAAAACCCACAAATTTCGTCAAAAGATCGCGAAAAAAATTACAAATTTCGTCAAAAGATCGCGAAAAACCAAAAATTTCGTCAAAAGATCGCGAAAAACGTCAAATTTTGTCAAAAGATCGCGAAAAAAAACAAATTTTTTCGAAAAAACGCGAATTTCGTCAAAAAATTGCGAAAAAATGCGAATTTCGTCAAAGAGTCGCGGAAAAAAAACGCATATCTAGTGTCTTGAGTGGATTTCTCCCTCCTCCCCCCCTCTGGTGTAACTTTTCAAAAGATTTGCTGTGAATTTCAGAATTTTTTTTTTTTTTTACTCAGAACCACATCTGTGACATGACCATTGGTCACTGCATAAAAACGTTTATTGTCCATTTTGTCTTTAAACTTACGGAATCAGTAAGCAATATATTGTGAATACTGTGCAATTTCAGCACTTTTGAAATGTTTTTCTCTCCAAATTGGCATTAAAAATTGGAGTGTGCAATGTGCATACCACATAACGATGCAGCACATAAAAACCCTGAAAACTTTTTGGACTCCTTGGATTTTTCGGGTACTCCTTGGATTTTTTCTTCCAAACTCTGTATGAACCCTGGATCATTTAATTGTTTTGTTTTAATTCACTGTCTTTTGAATTTTTGTATAACAGACTGTTTACCATTTTCTTATGGAGACATCTATTAATTTAGCTAAAGTAAAACTGTGATATTGTGTTATAGAAAACATTGAAAGTTAAATTTGTACATGTGGATTTGTATTTTATTAACAGACATTGATGTTGAGCGCTTTTTAATAGAGGA
This sequence comes from Maratus speciosus, assembly GCA_963932465.1. Lineage (NCBI taxonomy): Eukaryota > Metazoa > Arthropoda > Arachnida > Araneae > Salticidae > Maratus > Maratus speciosus. The sequence goes on from OZ010789.1 coordinate 198,665,769, forward strand.
CACCTGTTAGGTGGATTAACGTAATCTACTGTGAAGGACATCCAAAATTTTAATCATTATTAGGAGGAGAAAACATTCTACTCCTTACTTTTCTTTCGCCTGCCAAGTACCTCATATTTGCATATGCCAAAAACTCATGTTCTTATAAATTTAATGTTATACATGTATGCAAACATATATGCAAATATTATTTGAATACTAAAATAAATAGTACCAATAAGAAATTAATTCAATTGTGAAACTTAATGACAAATGTTTATTTTAACAAATACAGTTACATATCTCATATTTCACATAGCAGTTTAGAGGATCGAAAATAAATATTTTATCAATATTTGTGTATCCCCTTCTGTTTGCCAAGTATTTTTCAGTAGCACATTGTAAGTCTGTTATCATCAGTATCATTTCTTCAGCCAGATAAAAATTTGATATATCTTCCCTCCACCCTCCTTCCTCGAAAAACAAAGGAACACCCCATACATTTATATCTCTTAACTGCCATAGAAAAAATATGGAAATAACTATTCAACTAGAAATTGTCTTTTTACAATTTATGTTTAAAAAATAAGCTTAGGTGATTGTTGTATACTGACGTTGTATCAGACTCTAAAGTTTTCAATATGATCACCTAGCTTTGACATCATATTTGGGCTTTTTGGCAAATTTTACTTTAGGATACCAAACTTGACAGCATTTGGTTAAGTAGTTTATGAAGGTTTAAAGTTTAATACTCCCAATGTTAATTGCATTTGAAATCTTTGCAAAACAGATATTAATGAGGGTACTTTTTTAAGAATAACTCAGAGGCAACTAGGCAGAATGAACTGTAATTTTGAATGGGCAAATTTAAAGCTTCTAAAAATTCATATGCTACATTTTTTTTCTACAAATCAATTTCAAAAATATGTATATTTTCAAAAAACTTGTTATGATTTAGAAAAAAAAAAATAATAATTTGTAGAAGTGTCAAATATGCAAATCCAAAATTGCAGCTCATTCTGCCAAGTAGTTTTTGAGTTATGCTTAAAAAACTACCCACGTTGCAATCTGTTTGGTAATGTTACATTTAATAAAACCTTTGAAATCAGGTTTCAAATACCATAAAAGGTGCTTAAAAACATGAAATATATATTTCGGTCCTTCCTGGATCATTTTCAATTTCTTACTGATTCAGACCTGCTTTCTGCTGGGCCACTCTTCGGATCCCCCTCCTCATCTTTGCATATTCGTATCTTTTCTTAATCATCTCTCTCCAACCTTGCTCCACCAGCGCATGTTCCATGCAGTTGATCGCATTGTTTTCACTCACAATCTCCATAGCCTCTCTCTTTAGTGCATGATTAAAATTCTCATAATTTGCTAACTTTTTGGTACACTCAAATTTAATTTCCAGCCTCTCCTCCGCATTGAGCCTTGCCAAAGCTGTCATTACTTTTCCTTTCTTTATGTTTTCCTTGTGCTCTTTTACTCTTTTTTCTATTCTTCGCTTCGTTACTCCAATATAACATTTTTTGTCCCCACTTTCACTTTTTAGGTTGATTCTGTATACGCCCAAAGTTTTTATATCATCTATTCGGTCTTTTTCGTTTTTTATTCTCTGAAAGATATTCCTATTGGGCTTTATTAGTATATTGATGTTATATTTCATAGCTTCTTTTTTAAGCACATTAGCTGCTCCTTTATCATAGGGTTTAGCTCTTGTAAAATGTCTTCTTGCATTTTGCACGGGGGTTATGATCGATAGTTTTTTAACATGCTTTCTGTGCAACTTGTCCACTATATAGGTTTTAAACCAGCTGTCTTTGCTATGGTCTTTATTGTCTTAATCTCCTCTCTTAATAAGTCTTTATTGGAGCAAATTTCAATAGCTCGAGTGACATAGGCTCTTAGGGTAGCCCATTTCAAGAGCAAGGTTGGAGAGAGATGATTAAGAAAAGATACGAATATGCGAAGAAGAGGAGGGGGTATCCGAAGAGTGGCTCAGTGGAAAGCAAGTCTGAATCAGTAAGAAATTGAAAATGATCCAGGAAGGACCGAAATATATATATTAAATGTTTTTAAGCACCTTTTATGGTATTTGAAACTTGGTTTCAAAGGTTTTATTAAATGTAATTGAAGACTGGTGTTTTATGATTATCTTATAGTGTTTGGCAATAATTACAAAGGAATTTAATGTTAGAAGTTCCAAAACTTTAAACCTTCATAATTTCTAAACTTCTGGACTGAATGATTTGCTGTTTAGTATCGTAAGACTCATTTTGGTATTACCAAAAAAAGCCAAATATGAGATCAAAACTAAGTGTTTATATTGAAAATTTCAGAGTTTGGTACATGTTCAGTATGAAGATGTTTTCCTAAGATTGTTTATTTAACACATATTGAAAAAAGCCACACTTTCTAGTCGAATGGCTCCTTTTGTCTTTTCTGAAGAATTTGGTGATTAAAATGTGTGGAATGTTCTTTTTTTGGGGGGGGGAGGGGGGCTGTACTTAATGTTTTTCAAAACATCCTGATATGTTTAAATTCCCCCACTGTCTTCAAAGTTTTTAGAATTGTGATCATCTTAATTTTCACTATCACTTTGTGCATCATTATATAGCTGTATCAAAATGTCCACAAAAGTGTTAGCTTTATTAGTGCACACTGTATCATAACCTGGTACACTTGTGGGGGAAAAAAAGTAAACACTCCCTACTAACTCTACAACAAATTATTGTAGAAGAAAGTTACTGGTACCAAACAATTGGAAATAAAGTCTTCTTTTAAATAATGTATATAAATTTTTCTTAGGTGCCATCTACATATGAAAACAAACCCAAACTTTGTTCTTTTCAATAGCAGTACCCAATTTTGACACCATAAATAAATTCTACACCATAAATACAAGACTTGTGTGGAAATATAAGTCACCTAAAAACGTTTAAACACACAATAAAATACACAAGGTATTAAAACAATAAAATACTTTATGTATTTTATTGTGTGTTTAAATGTTGTTTTTAGTTGATTTAAATTCTACACCCTTCAATTTGCATAAAAACAAATTTACATGAAATTCATACAATTAGTTTCAGAGAAATTAATTATTTTAAAATGAGCCTATTTTAGGGCTGTATCCAAATTAAAGTTTGGTACTTGAGTGGTGAAATGCTACAGAATAACTATGTCACTTCTATTCAATATGTTTCCACTACTGCCAGCCCGAATGTTTCAATAAAATGAGTAAAATGTATTTTTCTTTTTCAAATTATGCTTTTCTGCACATCATAGTTACCCCTTAAACTATCATTTTGACATTTTTTAATCATAATTAGAAAATTACATGGAAGGAAAATTTGAAATTGATAATTCACATAAAGCAGGACATAATAAACATAAAACTATCAAAGACTAGTTGGATATGTCAATCCCAAAACTTTCTTCTTCTATCTCATACATCTTAATATTTCAAAAAGTAGTTACAGACGTTAATACTGCAATATTATTAGTTCAATACAATACCAACTTTGATTTTCATCTTAAATTTCTGCTTCAGTCAATTAATCTGAATAAAAACGAGTTAATCTCTATCATGATATTTATTAAAATCAATAGTTTTTTGTTGTACATCAGCTGTTTGCGAATAGCCAGCTTAGCAGGATGCAAGTTCCCTTTACTGCACGAGCCACCAACGGACATCAGAACTACGGAAAACCGAGGAAATTATACAAAAATCGCTATCACAGTGCCCCTTTCTGGCAGAATATTTCCCAATCCAAGGAGGACTTGCTGCCCATAGCCAAAAACATACACAAAAAATTTGGTTCAATTCTATTCATAAATTCATATGCTTTTCGAAGGTAAAATTAAAAAAATGACACAAAAATCGCTATTACAGCCAACCCCTTCTGGCAGAATATTTTCAAATTCAAGGAGAAACTGCTGGCCACAGGCAAATACATACACAAAAAAATTGGTTCAATTCTATGCATAACTTCATACACTTATTGATGGTACAATAATGAAAATGGCACAGACATCGCTATTACAGCACCCTGTTCCGGCGGAATATTTCCGCATTCACTTTTCGATGATACAATAATAAAAATGACACAGACATCGCTATTACAGCACCCCTTTCTGGCAGAATTTTTTCAAATTCAGGGAGGACCTGTTGGCTATAGCCAAAATTATGCACAAAAAATTTGGTTCAGTTCTATGCATAACTTCACACACTTTTCGATGGTACAATAATGGAAATGGCACAGACGTCTCTATTACAGCGCCCCCTTCTGGCAGAATTTTTTCAAATTCAGGAAGGATCTACTGACCATAGCCCAAAACATACAGAAAAAACTTGGTTCAATTCTGTGCACAATTTCATACCCTTTCCAATGGTACAATAATGAAAATGGCACAAAAATTGCTATTAGAGCGCCCCCTTCTGGCAGAATATTTAAATTGAAGGAGGACCTGCTTGCCACAGCCAAATACATTTGCCACAGAAAACACAAAAAATTTGGTTCATTTCTATGCATAACTACATACACTTTTCGATGGTACAATGGCGACACACGGACTGACAGACAGACATTTTGTATAAACATGTTTTTTGGGATTTCTCACCCCTAAAACGTGTAAGTCCATCAAAAACCAGAAGTCGAAAAAAATTTCGATTACAATACTTTCTTCTGTTGAAAATAAGTAAAAATTGTAGGTTGCAATTAATATTTTTTTCGAATATTAATTTCATAATTCATATTGTAAAATTTCTAAAATTACAAATTAAATGTATCTATGTTTGTGTTTTTCAGTATTATAACCACACAAAAAATTATTACATTAGGGTTATAATTTCAGGAGATATTAAAAAATTTTTGAAAATGTAATTTAACATTAGAAGCTCTAAATTTTGAATGTTTATAATTCAAAAACTTATCATCCAAATGACTTGAAATTTTGTTTCTAGGCATAGTTTGAACCAAAGATTTAAAATATATTCTCAAAATTGAGTGTTGTCATTGAAAAAAACAAAGTTTAGTCTGTTTTTGATTTGTAGATAGCCCTCTAAGCAAATTTTATATACACTATTTAAAAGTAGACTTTATTTCCAATCGTTTGGTACCAGTAATCATCTTCTGTTGTAGTTAGTTGTAGAGTTAGTAAGGGGTGTACTGTATATAACTTGTTTCATTAATCTTTTCACAACTCGGAACACATTTTAAGTTTTTATTAGACTTTGTAATTCATTTTCTTCTACTATTTACTTTTAAATCTATTTTAGTTTATTAAATTCCTAATTATACTTTCTTTCGGTTGCTTTGATAATTAATTGAATTCTTTAGCTGAATATTTTATTATGTTGATTTAGCTCATTTCAAAAAATTGTTAATTTATCACCTTGATGGTTTTGTTATTGCATCAAAGTAAACATTATGTAGTATTAAGTTTTCATTGATTAATATGTTTCAATGTAGCACAACCTTCACGTTTGTATGGACCACCCATCTCTAAAGCTGCCAAATATATTCCCTTTTTGGACTGCTTACTAAAAGTATGCTATGAAAAATAATTTTTTTATAATATATTTCTGCCTCAAAGAAGAAGTAGTTATTGATTTTTCTTTCTCTCTGAAAGGTGGGTCAAATGCAACTTCTTAGACGTCGCATAGCATATGAATTAAATACATCATGTAAATTTGATTCTAAACATCTAGAAGGTGCACTTCAAGCCATAAATGAGTAAGTTTTTCTTTCTTTTCTTTTCCAGTTTTTAATACTAAAAATGGTTTAGGGATGTTCTTATTAAAAATATTTGTTCATTGAAGTTTACATTTAATCAATATTCTGGCTTATGTACTTCCTGAGTTTTATAAGTCTCAAACTTCTATCACAAGAAAAAAAGAATATTACTTGTACAATTTTCTTGTGAAATATTTCATAAAGATAGATTATAGTATAATACATTTTTAGAATGATTTAAAAAAAGGATTTAAAAAATGCAAATTTTGTGGAATATAATTATTATACTGTTCTGTATTTTATGAAACATTTAACATTAATTAGGAATGAAGTGTTTTTGAAAGTATTGTTATGCTGTTTACTGCATATAATAATAGCAATAACTTCTTAAAATTTTAAAGCTACTTAAGATATGCAACTAGTGTTGATAGCAATAATTTTGTGGCTGTTTTAATTTGGTGTAGCAAGTCATGCTGTCTCTTAAAAAAAATGGGCAAAATCTGTAGCTTATTTTAAGCAACTTTCAAGTTTAGTAATAATATTTCCATCATTGTTTTCATCCCCATTTTTGTTTTAATTTTTTTATTTTCAATTCTGAGTATGAGTAAAATGTAATTGTTCATTATTTTCTAACTTTTAAAACCTTTGAAAAATTCTTAGTTATCAATATTTGTTTATTTAATAATGAAAAATCCATCAATTAAATTTAAAAACACAAAAAGCCTCACACAGAATTAAATTTGTTATTTTTAAATAATGAGCATTATAAGGAAAATATAATATGGAGAAATAAAACCTACTACATTCTTTTATCATAATTTATTCATTCAGATCAGTTAAATATGTAGTTATGGTGTAAATTTGTAAATAAAAATATTCATTTCTGGTATTTACTGCTAGTGCTTAGATCACATGATCCCAAAGATTCTTAATTTTCTGACTCAGCACAATATTGAGTTATAAAAAGGCTTTAAATCCTATTTCCGATGGTGGCCTTGTCAGGCCACATGGCAACCTTTTTATATCAATTAAATCTACACTTTGATTTATTTTGTGATTCTTTTAGATAAAATAAATAAATAAAAATAACCAGCTGAAGTTGGGTTATTTTGTAAGAAAACTAAACAAAAGTTTGTTAAAAAAAAACTAAAAAAAAACTGCTTAGTGTGTTAAAAGATTTGTTCTAAAAAGGCATTTACAGGAAGGGGGAGAAATCCGATATATGCTATATGTCTTCTTATCACCTCCCCCCTCCTCACCCCAAAATACATGTTTTTCTTTTATATAACTGGTAATATTTTCCCTTTTTATTGTATAGAGCTCTCTTAGCTGATATTGAGCTTCACTACAAAGATCCCAGCAAGCCCTATCCGAAAGAAGACAATCCATTAATGTATGAGCTATCTTCCTATTTGGAATGGTGTGGAATATCAAATCCTTTGGCAAAGGTATTAACTCTTATATGTATATTCACAGATTTTGTAACCATGCATAGCTTTTTTTAGCTTTATTCATAAATTTCATTCAATATTCTTTTCTGATTATCTTTATTGACTTTTGTCCCTGAAATAGTAAACGCAAATTAACAAAATTATCCATTTATGTTGCCGTATTGCTAATCATTTTAATATAGAGGTATGCTAATATTTGCTCGACATTGTTATGTATGGGAGATCTAATAATTTTCACTAACACTGATAATATAATATTGTTCTCTTTCCTTTTCATATTTCTGATCTCCCAGTGATAGGATTTACAATTCTATAGATGCACATAAATTACATGTACACAGCCCAGTAATGGTTAAAAAAAAAAAAAAAAAAAAACTTTATTTTTGTAGCAAACTACAACTATATTGAAAATGTAGTTAACTACAACCATAACTTTGTTTTAAAGCAGTGACTATACACTATTATTCAAAAGTAGTCAATACTTTGCTACTTCTAGAATTTGTCAAAGGATTGAATCTACACTTGAAATTGAGGACACAGATTAAGTATAATACAATGGCCCCTCATCATATCGCATTTGTCGGGATACAATCAAATAAATGGGATAAAACCGAGGGCAATAAAAAAATTAAGAAAGGCAACATGCTAGAAAATGTTTTGTGTTATTCTATAAAATGTTACTTTAAGCACAGATTACTCATTATATGCTGACCAGAGCAATTCATTCCTGTGTCATAATGTCAAAAAATAATAAATCTGTAAATAAAGCAATTCAAAAGAAGAAATGTGACATTAAAACGTGTAGATCTAATAATGTAATAAGTAGATAAGTGTTTTCAGAAAAAAAAAAAAAAATAATAATTCTTTGATTTGGATTTTGGTACTAGTCAATGGAAAAGTCCATGACATCATACAATATATTGCTAAATGCTGCAGTTAATGACATTCACAAACTATTGTGCAGAACACATTTTGCACAAAAAAGCAACTTACTATCATGTGACTAGAAGTATAGCACATTATTTTTCTCCTGAAGTAGCATTAAAAATTGTGTCACTGTTCATTACAAAATACTATATATATATATATATGTATATATGTATATTTTAATCTTACTACTCGTTTCATTACATTTTTCAAAATGTAGTGTGTTACACTACAAACTACCAGAAAAGTAGCAATTACTGCAGTTTTACTACTTGTAGCATGCTACTTCCAACCCCTGATACAGCCATATTAAAAAGCTCCAGCTATGGATTTGTGAGACTAGATACTTGATTGGTTGCAACCATTTATTTATAATGCTTAAAACTGTAAATGAAACTTATATAGTTTCAAATTTTTATTTTAGTTTTTTTGCATTACAGTCAATTAATTCAGTTTACTTAGAATGTGTTGAGAAGATTTGGTTGTTATAAAATAGAAATATGATATTAGAAAATGTTTAAAAAGAAAATGATAAATTTAATAATTTATTATAAATTCGATGAAACATTTTAGTATTCAGTTTATTGTTTTTTATTTAGCTTCGATAGAACTATCTCATTGTCAACTTCATTTTGACAGTTTTGTTAAATTATCCTGACCATTTGATCTAAAAGTTAATTAGATTGTATGAAATAGGGATTAAAACAATTTAGGTTAGCCATATAACATTAGTTAAATGTATGTAAACTTATTGAAGAATAGGATGTTTATTGTTTTAATTAGTGAATATTTCATGATTAAATACTAATGTTTATAATAAAAAAATCTTGTTTTAATGATAGAATTTTTATATTAAGTTATTAAATGTGGCTGATGTAGGAGATGACTTTTCATGTAACAGAAATTAAAAATGTTTGATAGCCGCTTGTATAATATTTATTACTCTGATTTATTAACTATTAAACCAGTAATGATTTTTTCTTCCATTCTAGATTTATGTCACAACAAGACCTTTACCTTACCTATCATTGTTCCTTTTCCTATTTACAACCTCTCAGTTTTCAAAACTGACTTATGACAAAAGTATTGGTATGTATGCAGTGGATTGTAAGCTTTGTAATAATAAATTCTTTCTGTAACAAATATATTATTTATAATTGATGATTTTATAACGTTTTCTAAAAATTTTTGTATTATGTTTTATATTTTGTAAGTTCATTCAAATTCTGTCTAACTATATTTATATTTATCTCCATGTCTATCAGTTAATAAATATATTGTAAAATTTACAGCAATGAAATTTAACTGATAACCTGATTACTAAACCATATGTAGAGATATCATCTAAATCTAAACTTCTATGTCTGTCTTGCTTATCGATTTATTAGTTTGGCATCCTGTTTCATTGATTTTCTTTTGGCACTATATCTAATATTATAATATTTTACATATTTTTTAAAAAATTGTTTCACAAATATGGCTTTCTGAAAGTTAAGACAATTAATTAAAAGTTTAAGTATCAGATTACTATTATTTGATATTAATGTGCTTTGTTCTTATGATGGAAATTAAATATCAGATGCTTATTTAAGGATTCAAAATTTTCAATTCTTATGAGAGATGTCAACTATTTGCTTAAAATTAAATTAATTTATATTAGTAGATTTTCTCATCACTGTGACTTTTAATGAATATGCTACAGTAATTTTTTGATATCTGAAATTTCACAGAAAAGTGTTTTAAAACTCAGGTAATTTTAATCTTTGCACTGATGATGCAGCTTTAGAAGCGCTGAAACAGCTGTCTCCTCCCCCCCCTCTTTTTTTCTCTTCTACACACATATTGACATTTGCACTATTTTCATGTTGTCCATTTATTTCTTAATATAATGCCACAAAGCTCAATCCTCCTATTTTAACTAATAAGGAAGGTCTCCATACGGGCATACTCCGAAAAATCTGAAAAAAAAATTTACAGAATGTTCTTCTCATGAGGATGTATATGTTTATAAAAAAAATTCCGGCAGAATTTCGATCGAGCATCCATAAAAAAATAATTAAAATTACGTTATTTGGTGATTTTTCATCAGTTGGCGATGAAATACAATTTCAAACAAGTGGGTAAGTGTGATCACAGATCGCACAGAGGGTTTCGTTTAATATTCCTTTAAAACACTTTATCCTTTTGTGAAATCTGTTAGTTCCACATTTCGCAACCAGGGGTGCACTCTATTCTACACAAACCTCTATCCAAAGGAAACTCCGTTTTACAACCTATCCGTAGGTATATTAGTCGAGGGGATCGGGTCTATAGCACCCGAGATAGGTAGGCGCCCCCAGGAAATTACACGGAACATTCTTTTATAAGCTTTTTATTATGTGTTATGAACTATGTCAAAGTTTCCAGCAGATCGACTTGTTAGATTTCATAATTTTAACAAAATTGCGTTATGTTAGTTGCAAATTCCACCACCAGGGAGCGCACACTATTCATAACAAAAGTGTATCAGATCGAAACTCTGTTAAACAACCTATCAGTGGATGTGTTACTGGAGTTGGTGGCGGCCTTAAGCGAGAAATTAAGAAATTTGCTGAAAGTACTATTTCGAAATAGTGGTAACTAAAATTTTGACATTTTTATATTTCATAAGCAGCACGTGTCTGAGTATATCATAGTGCTCAAAAAACGACACCTAAAAAGGTCGTAAACGCTATTTTTTAAAAAAGAAATCCAGCGCCCCTCCCCCGCCCTCCCTTCACAGGAAATTGCATGCACCATTATTTTATAAGCTTTTTATTATGTGTCATGAAGTATCTTAAAGTTGCAAACAGATCGCCTTGTTATATTTCCTAATTTTAACAAAATCGCGTTACGTTAGTTCCGCATTCCACCACCAGGGAGCGCACTCTATTCTTAACAAAAGCATATCTGAACGAAACTCTTTTGCGCAATCTCTCCGTAGATACATGGTCGGGAGGGTGGCGGTGCAGTCTTAACCAACAATTTAAAACATTTTCTGCGATAACAAACGCTAAGATTTAATAAATAAATCTAGTCCCCCCCTCCACTCTTCGAAATATCACACTCCATTCTTTTTTACACTTTTTCTTATGTGTTATAAAGTATCTTAAAGTTTCGAAGACATCGAGTGGCGGTCAGGGGCGTAGCTACAGATATTTTTTCGGGGGGGAGAGTTCGAAAATTTCCCAACTTGAAACAAATTCCTCCAACATTCAACTAAAGTGATATGCACAAAGTATGTAATAATGATAATGAAGCTTATGCATAAAAAATTCCTTTCCAAAGAAAAATTTTGAAACTAGAAATATAAAAATTCTAATTATTGGTTTGTTTAATAAAAAAAAACAAACACGCGTTTTACTTTCTTCTGTCGTTACAAGACGAAAGTATTGACTTCGTAAAAAAAATTCTAAAACTGGTTTTCGACGGTTTGATACGTTTTAGAAGATCCTGAACATGATTTGACTGTTTTTAGAAACTGTTAGTTAAAGTTAGACTGTTTTTGTCTGTCTGTGTGAATGTGACACAAATTTTGTGGGTGCTCTATCTCAAGAACTAAAATTCGCGGAATTTTATAAAACTTTAGATTCAGTTATACCTTGATAAAAATTAATGCTGATTAGTTTTTGGTGTAAATTACCCAAAAGGTGGCACTGCTATGCTGTATTTTTCACGATTTACATGATTTTAGCGATAGTTATATCTCAAAAACTGTTGCACAGAATTTGATCAAATTTCATATTCTGTTAAACCTTGACATAATTTAGTGCTTATTAGGTTTTTGTATATATCTGTGGCACTGCTGTGCAGCATTTTTCACGATTTTCGCGTTAGCTATATCTGAAAAACTAATGCACGGAAATTTAGTCAAACTTCATATTCGGTTACACTTCCTTATTGGGCTTGGGTATATACTGTCCAAAGGTATCTCTTTTGACCTCTTTGGGTTTGGAATTTTGGTTGCAGACATCTAAGAGCATGGGTGTCGAAATTCAATGATTTGTTTGAAAAATGCGATGCTTCTATCTCCTTTTTAATGCACACAATTAAACGAATTATAAATTAAATGCACACAATTAAACCTTTAGATTTCATTATTATGGGCATAGAATTGTTATTTAATTTTAACATTGTGATCGCAAATTTTGAAGTATTAACATGTATGGGATAGAATAAGGTTTTAGGATTGGCACATCCAAATAGTTTTCATTTAACATCAATTCTTTTGGTCTTCAAAGAAGCTAACCTTGATGAAGCTAACCTAACATCGTCCAGTTTAATAAAATCCACTATTTCACTTTCACATTTTAAAAGTATTGGGCTGTCAAGTCTGTCAGGCCTCATTGTAGCTTGTAATATATATTTTTTAAATTTTTATTTGACTAAAGATTCTTTCATTAGTTGCAGTGCCAAAAAGATAAGCTGCTGTGAATGTTAAGGTACGAGTATATAGTTTGGCAGTGTGACCCAAATAGTCTTTGAATTTCATGGCATGAGTAAAAGGTTTGTTAAGTGAGTTGGAATTTGGTTTATTTCTATTTGACTCTGCAAGTCATGTACATCCGGTTTTGTCATATCCAGGTCGAAACATTATTAACTTTTCTCAGTTAGTGATTCTCAAATTTGCCTTGCACAATTGTAATTTAAATATGGAATGTATTGGTGTAATATTCTCCTGATATAGGGAACATTGTCATTTAAGCCCATTACTAAATTGCCAAAATTTTCTTGTATTTCTTATAACTCTTCCCTGTAAAACTTATGTCTGTCAATGTCCGTTGCTATGCTATTATTTTTATCTATTCCATTTAATGAAACCGTTTTCCCACGGTCCTTTCAGAAGTCAGCTTCTTCAATCACATCCTAATATTCATAATTGTTTATGAACTTGTCTATAAGGAAATCTTTATTTCTTCAAAATTTTATTCAAATTCAACCTGTCAGTGTTTAAGTCAACCTGTATGTCGATTTTTTTCTTCAGTTGATGGACTGCTTTCATGGTCATATTTCTGTTCCAAATTCAAATCATCCACTTTTTTACCTTTTTCATCCTCGAATGGATTTTTAGATGCTCCAAAATCTTGCATGAAAACTCTTTTCCTATTATGAAGTGTTCTTTCGTGCTAAGATTTATTGTCATTTTTTAGAACAGCTTTAAACACACAACACTGGACTTTTGGTTTAAAATTTACTAAACACCTATAAATATAAATGAACAGGACATATATATATTTCCGCACACAAATAAAGGTAAAATGTGGCAAATTTATCTAAACTAACGACTTCTTATATTCACATTTGCTCATATAATGCTTTTGTCATGACAGCGAATGGTTAACTAATTTTCGGAGCAAAAAAAATCACGAGAATGAGTAAAATATTGTGCAAAAATCGCAAAATTAGTGCAATTTGTGAAAACTCATCAAATCTTCTTCCCCAGCTGAGTTTCAAGTAGGTGACTACATTCCTTTCTGTTGTGCTACAAGTGATCTCCAATTTTCAAAAGAAGCTGCAATCCCTTTGGATCAAAATAGTTGGATTCTCTTTTGGGAGGGGAAAGGAAGGAAGGGTGAAAATTTTGAGAAAGGAACAAAGTTTTGAAGGAAATAAAGGAACTGGATAGTAATAGATAGGAGTAGAGAAATCTAGATCTGGTAGATGTATAATATTTTTGTAGAACTGAAAAATACAATGATAGATTGAGTGTTGCTGATTTCTTTTTGTATTTCTTTTGATAATTTAACTTGCTTACTGTTACAATACTCAGTCAGAAACATAATCACCAAAACAATAAAAATTTCATAATGTCTCAAAAATCCAGAATTTCCCAACTCTAAGCTCAAATTTCCCAACTTCACAAATATTGGGGGGGGAGGCTCCCCCCCCATACCCCCCCATGGCGACGCCCCTGGTGGCGGTCTTAAACAATAATTTAAGATATTTCCTGAAATTGCTATTTGGAAATAGTGGGATGAACACTTATAAACCTATAAACTTTTTCATATTGAATAATTATTACTTATCTCATAGCGCGCCGTAGAAACACCCCACGCAAATTGTTAATTTCCTAATTTAAATGAAATCTCCGTTAAAAAAGCATGTGCCTCCATCTTAATCTGGCATTTGATGGAAATAAAAGGAATTAATAAAATAATAATTAATATCTCAGCTCGTAATGAAGCAGTCTCTTTGAACCGGGTATGTATGGAATCTGCGAGAAATTTCCAGCCCGGATGTCAAAAAATTTAATCGAAAAATTTAATATTTAAAAAGTTTAAATTTCGTATTAGACTTTCCTCCCCTTAAATTTCTCCCGCGCCGATATGTCGAGAAATGATGACAGCTGCCTTCCGGTGAATGGAAATCTGTTTTCATTGTTTTTAAAAACACAGAAATTAAATTTTTATCGATCGATTTTTAGTGGATTTTTTGCGTTCTATCCAATGCAGAAATTTGAAATTTATACCAAAATAAAGTAGAATTTTTTCCGCGTATTTCTACACCTGTTACGAATTTGTACGACCGATATTTCGGCAGATCCAATTTTGCTTTTTGAAGGTCCACTTCATTTATTGCTTAAAGTACTCCGTGGTAACCCTGCACCGGCTGATTTGACGGAGCATCCGCCGAGTTTACTGGCAACCATTAGGAGAAACTGGGGAGGATTTCGATAACGTGCATTTTCACCTGCATTCAAAAGGTTGATTGGTTAATTTTAGAATTTAATTAGCCCGTAATTAGGTTAATTACCAACTTTTTCAAAATTTTATGATTTGTTGTTTGATGTGAGGTGTTCAGCTATAAGTACCCAAAATTTCAAGTCTCTAACATGTATAGTTTCTGAGAACGGGCTCTGTGACGGACGGACAGACAGACAGACAGACAGACAGACAGACAGAGGAGCGAGACGAATAAGGTTTCATCAGATGAACGAAACCCTAAAAATACTTTTCTACATCAAATACACTTAAAGAAAAAAATGTTTCATGTTGACCTTGTTTAAATAACTTTAGTTTTGTCAGCTTTAGTTTGTTTTAACTATAATTTTGGCTTATCAATATGTACAGTAAAACCTCCCTAACCGACCATGTTCCATTCCAATAAAAATCTGTCGCTCCGAGAGGTGGTCTCTTAATGGAGGTTATGTTTAAATCTAAATTTTAAGTGTTAAAAAAGGTAACAATTAATGTTATTAAAATTTATTTTTCACATTAGGTAAAAATATGAAAATTTAAGTATCAAAACAAAAGTTAATTACATAAGTTAATTACTGTAGAGTTTAAAAAATGAATACATTGGCGTTTGTTGTGATTTTGCGTTTTATCTTTTATAACTTGTATTTCACTGTTCTATTTATAACTTCTTTCCTTTCGAAGTTCAATAAATAAATGCAATTTTTTTTGAACGGGAACAAATAATGACGATTTAATTAATTTATCTATTTCTTTGAGAATTTCCTGGCAGCAGGGGAGTTTATTGACCGTCATTCTTCATTTGTCATCAGAGTTAAATTCATTCCCTAAAAAGGCACACAGGGGTTTAAACACTTAAAAGTTACCGGAATAATAATAATAATAAAAAAAATTCTAATCTTAGTTTACAAGTTTGATGAATAATGCACTCTCTGGAATTATTTTTCTAATAAAACCTTCTTCAAGCGACCAGGAAAAAACGGAATTTGTTTCATTTTCTTCAAAGAAATTGGTCGTTCATGGAGGGAGTTCAATTCGGATGGTCTCTGAATGGAGGTAAAATTAGCATTGAGCTTATAGGAATAAATTTCATTCTATGAAAAAAATGGTCGTTCAGGGAAGTGGTCGCACAGGGAGGTTTCACTGTATATGTATTTATTCTGAAATTTAACTATAAAAAATTAAGATTTAAAACAAAATTCAAAATTTAAATTAATTAAAATGATCTCAAGCTCAAAATTAAGTCCAATTGAGCATTGTTGATTCAATTTTGTTGCTATGGAAATGACTTCAGATATTAAAATGTATAACTGCAACATTCTTCATCTGGCTTTTATTTTTGAATATGCTTAAATGTATGAAAATATTTTTTTATATGATTTTTTTTTTATATATGAGAATATTTTTTCAGTGATAATTTAAATAACTGCAGCAAAAAGTACTATATATATATATATGTAATACAATGTATATATATACTAAACTCTCTCATCGTTTAAGTTTAAATTCATTAAATACCGTTTACACGTATTCTAAAAATCCATTAACCAAACAATTTTCAGATGCATTAAAATCATTCGCTTTTGGCAAGGAAAAGGTGCTGTTTCGTCTTTTCACGCCAAATATTCGAAAGTATTTTATTTTTTTACAGACTTTCTGTTGTAATTCTGCCACTAAATTTGACTGATCCTTTATTACATACATAAGTAGTTTAATTAGTATTTTTTTTTCAAAATGTTCTGAGAATGGCCAGTAAGGAGACCATCCTTGTAGGAAGTGCAATTTGTTTGTTTGTTTTAGTCATTTGTTGCAAGCTTTTAGAATTTTTTTGTGAAATAATGGAGCATGGAAGGAAATTATTTTGTAGACAGAATTTAATTTTTAATTTTTATCTTAATTTTTAAAAAAATAACGAATTTTGAAAAGTTTTAATGAAATTAATTAATTCAATTAAAAAGATTTATTGTGACTAAGTATTGATCAAGTAATCGGCATAGCTCTACTATATATATATATATACATTTAATATAATTTGAAATATATATATATTAGCATTAGCATGCGTTTCTTTTAGTTTATTCAAAGTAGCTAGTTTATAAGCTAGTGTCTAGTAGCATATGATTGTTAAATGTAATTATTATTATTATTATTATTATTTTATATAACCAGATTCTTTAGTAAGTCGCAAAGTTACAGATGGCATTGATGGTTTGCCCTTCATAATTGGTACTTTGACATTCCTTCATCAATTTCACCAAGATCAGAAGACTAATTTCCTGGCTTACATGGGCCAATACATCAGATCAGCTGTAGAAGTTGTTCAGTAAGTTTTGTTTGCTTCGTTTCTCCAAGGCTTAAAACTATATTTTATTTTTGATTTATAAGATGAATTTCCGCTACCACACAATTTCCTATTGTATGAAACTTTTCAAATGTGGCATTCACTTTAAAAAATACTTTATGTTTTTTGCTATAAATCTTTTTTAGCAATAAAATGTTTTCCTTTAAATAAAAGTTTTTAAAAATGGACGTGGATATAATAATAGCTACGGAGGGTGTTCACTCATTTTTGTAAAGATTTTGACTTTCTCTCTGATTTAAATTTAAATGAAAAAACATCCCATATGGTATCATTTCAGAATTGAGTTTAATTGTCCTCTGCATCGTTAAAAATATCGTATGCTTTAAAATGTCACTGGAAAATAAGTAATGGATCAAAAGCTATGTATTTGTGCTTTACAAAGAGAAGTACTCTTATTAGATTTTTTTTGTGTGTGAAAAGCATAGTTTTAATTTTATTACATGTAAAATAAGTAACATAATAAAAAAGGAAAAAAATGTCAAAGTTTACATTTGACTGTGAAAAAAGTAAAAAATGCATACCCAACAAAGGTACATTCACTGCTTATTAGATCTAAAGTCTCATTTCATGTTTTTAAAAAAAATCCTAACTCCACAAAAAACTACCACAAAGATCTTTAAACATCTCTATAGTAACTGTAAATAAAATTGTAAAATCTGATTTAAACTGAATCAAAACAAACAAAAACAACTTGATGTTCACTGCCTAATACAAAAACTTGTTTTTCAGCATAAGATTATGTAGATGTAGCATAAGATGATTGTTGTAGGAAAAATATTTGCATATGAAAAATGGAAATATTTAGCTAGAATTGGTGAGGCTTGGATATATTTGTCTGATTGCAATAGAAAGATTGATTCACCACCGAAAAAGAGGAGAAAAAGACCTACAAAGTTGGTTCTGAGAAAACAAGGAAAGTTTTATGGTTGTTATTGCTGGATTCTCTTATCACGGAAAACTTAAAATATTGAAAGAAGAAAAAAAATGTCCAAATTAACTTGGATTTCTATCAGAAATATGTTTAAAAATTTGTTTTTGAAGAAGACATTCCATCACTTTACCCAAACAATCTTCACTGTGTTAAGTTCCACCAGGATAAGGCTGCCAGATACACATCTAAATCTACTGCAATATTTTAGGAAAAATGAGAAATTAAACTGACATTGAGGCTACTCCATTTTAAATACATCCCACACAAGTTCCCTGACATGTCTCCTGTAGATTTCTGTGAATTTGGACTTTTAAAACAAACTCTGTATAAGCAGCATCACAAAACATTGGATGGACTCAGGAGGATTGTAAATGAGGAATGGAACAAAATCAACTTTGATATTTTGAGAAAAGCTCTTTTATCTTGGAAATTAAGATGTAATATGATAGTTCGACAAAAGTTCTATCAGATTGAACATATTAGAAAATAAAATTCTTATCTTTGTTTATATATTTCTTTTTCGTAGATTGTTATAAAAATGTACAAACACCTTCGTATATGTAATTTGACAGTTAATTAAGTATATTGAAAATTATTTAAAGGTTCTCTTTTGGTCTTTCTCCTCACCCCCCCCCCCTTTTTTTTAAAAATTAATTTATTTTCTATTTTTCTTTTAACCTAAATTTTGTACATTATGAAATTTTAATATTCAAAATATCATTGGCTAATTTCTAAGTACTCTTTAACTACACAATTGTATAATTCTAAATTTTATAATTGTTTTCAGTGTTAACAATAAAATTGAACTACCTGCTGAAATCATTAATCTATCAGTGTTTCTTGAAGAACTTGTTGAGTATGGACAACTGCCCAGAAAGGTAAGCAAATTAGTTATTCCTGTGCTTATATATCTATAAGCAATAAATAGAAACTTTATAACAAGTTGCATGGTTAATTTAAGAAATATTTTCGCGAAAATTCCAGCATTATATTGCTTTGTATTTATATCAGTTTATAATAACGCATTGTTATATTCAAGTAACATTGTACTGTGTCATATTTTATAAACTATTACTTATAGAGATGCATCTTCTCATTATCTTCATCACACCAAATTTTGTTTCAATATGATCAACTTCTGGTGCTGTTATAGTTTCCCTTGAGCTGTAAGGCTAAGGAGTTCTTCATTAATTATACCACACAAATTTTGTGTATGTGCTTTCTTACCCCTCCCTTTCCCTGTGTCACAGGTTTTCAAACTTGCGTGATACACATCCCTTGTTATGCCATCACATTTTTTGTAACTATTTATTTAGAGCTAATTTTATGTAAAAAAGGTTGTATATAATCTGTTATAAAAATATCAAGATCTTGCATACTTTTACTTCATGATGTTGCAGTTCAAAAGGAAAATACTTACTTTTTATGAATTTTGTTATGCTTTTAGCAAATAATGCCCAACTTCATTTTTAGGTGTGTCCATAATAAAAGGAAATTACATTTTCGTTCGTAAAACCTAAACTTTTAATATAATTGCGTCAATGTAAATCCTTTTCTGCCCACCAGTATTGAAGAATAAAGCTCGGAAGTGTAAAAAGATTTACCATAATCATTAGCGCAATCAATAAAAAGTTACATATGTAAATTAATGAGACAACGGGGGGTGCAGGGGGGCGGAGCTCCCCTGAATACTGTATTATTTACAAAAAATACCAGAATTAGTAGCTCATGAAAATTCAAAATATCCTTCCATAACAACGTTTTTAATTTAACTCTTCTAATGTCTGAAAACTTCGTATTTTTTATTCTTATAAATAATTACGTAATTTGAAAACTTTAAATTGCAGTTTGCAGGAAATTGAATATTACTAGAGTGTGTCTAAAAACAATGAATTGCAGATCTGACGTTGAGGCTCCTGATCTGCAGATTTACTAGTTATGTAAATATTTAGCACCTATAGTCGTCGTCTGGTACGTCCATCTACCCGCATATAACAGTGCAAAAACTACCCGACCAAATGGTTTGAAATTTAATATATATAATCGTTGCAGAATTTTGTTGAGTCATTTCAAATTTTATGAATATCAAATCAAAACTTAAAAAGATATTATTAAAAGTTTTTTTTCATTCCATTAAATCCTATCGTACGTAATTGCCGAAACGTCAGTGAAGGCTTACTGTGGAGACTCGAAAAGTTTTGGTTTCCATCTGTCTGTTTGTTTGTTAGTCTGTCTGTCCCGCGATGACTGCCGTAAAAAGGTTCCAATTAGCTTGAAATTAAGGATGCATGTTGGTGAGGTCACCTGTATAGCTGTATAGTTTTTGGTTAAATTTGGTTCATTTGTTCGGAATATATAGAACATTTTATTTTCCGCCTTAATGCTTTCCTATAGCAATTCAGACGATTTTTCCATTTTTATTTGTTGAAAGGAAATGGCTCATATGATTGAAAGATTTAAATGATAAATTATGGATGATGGAATTTCCTAATTAGAACTATACATTATTCATATTAGTTTGAAATTTTGTGTATACATTTGTCAGAGTTTTTAAATTCGGTGTATATCTTATGGAGGGATTTTATATATGTGTTCCAATAATATAAAATATTTTCTTTTTTTAATTTACTTTTTTTCAATCACATATTTCATGGTCTTAATTTTCTTTGAACTGTTTCCTAGCAACGGAAAGGTGAATTTGATCTCATATATCAAAAATAAAACAAGTACGCTTTGAGGTTGAAATAAAAGGGGCTTGTGTTATGATATTAATTCTTATTATTAAAAAAAAGTTACTAATATCTCACGCTTTATCGTCTGGATGCAGCTAACAGAAATATTTAATTTTTAATCGAAAATTTCAATGAGAAAAAAAAACTTTTGAAAAGCAAATTGATAGTAAATGTCAAAATTATGCACCGCAAAATTATCGATGTCGAAAAGGACGTCATTGTATCGGGAAATAAATATTTTCATTCTTAAAAACAAGCATTAACTAGATTGCCTGAAAAAATATTTTTTGACGAGTGTTAGTTCTTAATGCCGCCTCATTTCAGAAAATATGAATGAAAATTTTTTTATCTTTAAAAGGAAATTACATTTTCGTTCGTAAAACCTAAACTTTTAATAAAATTGCGTCAATGTAAATCCTTTTCTGCCCACCAGTATTGAAGAATAAGGCTCGGAAGTGTAAAAAGATTTACCATAATCATTAGCGCAATCAATAAAAAGTTACATATGTAAATTAATGAGACCACGGGGGGTTCAGGGGGCGGAGCCCCCCTGAATACTTTATTATTTACAAAAAATACCAGAATTAGTAGCTCATGAAAATTCAAAATATCCTTCCATAACAACGTTTTTAATTTAACACTTCTAATGTCTGAAAACTTAGTATTTTTTATTCTTATAAATAATTACGTAATTTGAAATCTTTAAATTGCGGTTTGCAGGAAATTGAATATTACTAGAGTGTGTCTAAAAACAATGAATTGCAGATCTGACGTTGAGGCTCCTGATCTGCAGATTTACTAGTTAATTCAATGATATCCCATGATAACTAATGATTCTAGGTTGCCATGGTGATTATGTCCTATTTAAGATGGAGTCATGTTATTTCCATATTACTGAATTTAATATATATAATTGCCGAAACATCAGTGAAGGCTTACTGTGGAGACCCGAAAAGTTTTGGTTTCCGTCTGTCTGTTTGTTTGTTAGTCTGTCTGTCCCACGATAACTGCCGTAAAAAGCGTCCGATTAGCTTGAAATTAAGGATGCATGTTGGTGAGGTCACCGGATTTAGCTGTATAGTTTTTGGTTAAATTTGGTTCATTCGTTCGGAATATATAGAACATTTTATTTTCCGCTTTAATGCTTTCCTATAGCAATTCAGACGATTTTTCCATTTTTATTTGTTGAAAGGAAATGGCTCATATGATTGAAATATTTAAATGATAAATTATTGATGATGGAATTTCCTAATTAGAACCATACATTATTCATATTAGTTTGAAATTTTGTGTATGCATTTGTCAGAGTTTTTAAATTCGGTGTATATCTTATGGAAGGATTTTATATATGCTTTCCAATGATATAAAATATTTTCTTTTTTTAATTTACTTTTTTTCAATCACATATTTCATTGTCTTAATTTTCTTTTAACTGTTTCCTAGCAACGGAAAGGTGAATTTGATCTCATATATCAAAAATAAAACAAATACGCTTTGAGGTTGAAATAAAAGGGGCTTGTGTTATGATATTAATTCTTATTATTAAAAAAAACATTACTAATATCTCACGGTTTATCGTCTGGACGCAGCTAACAGAAATATTTAATTTTTAATCGAAAATTTCAATAAGAAAAAAAAAAACTTTTGAAAAGCAAATTGATAGTAAATGTCAAAATTATGTACCGCAAAATTATCCCTGTCGAAAAGGATGTCATTGTATCGGGAAATAAATATTTTCATTCTTAAAAACAAACAACTAGATTGCCTGAAAAAATATTTTTGTGACGAGTGTTAGTTCTTAATGCCGCCTCATTTCAGAAAATATGAATGAAAATTTTTTTTATCTTTAAAAGGAAATTACATTTTCGTTCATAAAACCTAAATTTTTAATATAATTGTGTCAATGTAAATCATTTTCTGCCCACCAGTATTGAAGAATAAGGCTTGGAAGTGTAAAAATATTTACCATAATCATTAGTGCAATCAATAAAAAGTTACATATGTAAATTAATGGGACCATGGGGGGGGGGGGGGTTCAGGGGGGCGGAGCCCCCTGAATACTTTATTATTTACAAAAAATACCAGAATTAGTAGCTCATGAAAATTCAAAATATCCTTCCATAACAACGTTTTTAATTTAACGCTTCTAATGTCTGAAAACTTCGTATTTTTTACTCTTATAAATAATTACGTAATTTGAAAACTTTAAATTGCGGTTTGCAATTAAATTGAATATTACTAGAGTGTGTCTAAAAACAATGAATTGCAGATCTGATGTTGAGGCTCCTAATCTGCAGATTTACTAGTCGTAGTAAATTTTGCATTCATGTATAAGAGTGCATCAGCTCATGAAGGAAAGAGATAGATGGAGATGCAGTATGCTGTGAAAAAGGTTTGAAATATGAAACCATTTATCACTCAAATTTAAACGTCCACAGTAGGCCCAAACAAAACAAACATCTGGAACAGGGACCGAATTCTTTGACATCATCCGTGCATTTTTTTTTTTCTAAATGAAAGTGATCTGCTTATTTTTAGGCATTCTAAAACAACATTCCATCGTATTATTAATTAAAAACTGTATTATTAAAAGTTTTCTTTTTTTGTGAAAGAATGTATTTGTATTTGGGCATACTGTAGCGGATTTTAGGGTTACTTTTTCAGCGTCACCCCCAGCCACCTTACTGCATCTCCATCTATCTCTTTTCTCCATGGCAACAGCTATTGCAACAAGATCTGAATATGTATAAAACTATTGCCACGTCTGATATGCAATTTCTGACTTGTTTGGATTTGATATCGCAGCTTGTGTGTTAATCTGCTCCCCTCACCTATCGCACTGTTACATATTGTGAGTCCCCTCCCCCTTTTTAAAGTGTGATGTAATTGATGGATGACCTCTGTTCAAAATTTCAATTATCCTTTCTTTTATATTTTATTTATTTACATTTATTATTGTCTTATTTTGGTGTGTTATACTCAATATAGTATTGCATTTGCATTTTGCCACATGCCTTTCTTCATTAAACTTTTCATAGAAAATGTTTTCCATTTAAAAAAAAAAAAACCATCAAAATGGTATCTATTTTTTCTTACAGTCTATTTATATTATGAATCTTTGTTTAAAAATAGCATGTTCAGTGCTCAGTTAAATGTAAAAAAAAAGGTTTGATTTTCTATTAAAGTTTTGCTCCTTTTTGTAAATTTTTTAAATGAAATTCCAGTATGCCATACAACAGAGATTCATCTTTGAATTTTTTTTCACTAAGTGTAATATTTTTCATTTCATGTTATCTTTTATTACTAATGAGATAAAACAATGAAAATATTTAAGCCCATATGCATGTTCAAAGATTGACATTTCTATACTTTTTTCTTCTTGCATCATTTAATCAAATGTATTATTAAAAAAATATTCTAATATATTTCAGGCTCTCACAATCCATATGCCACCTTTGTTGTTAGATGAAATTCGCAGTCAAGTAAAATCTGCAAATTGAGACTTTTTGGGGAAAAAAAAAAAAAAAACTTTTAAAGCTGTTGCATCATGTAATTTATATATAATTATTACAAACAAAATTGGGTGTTGTATAGAAAATTTTGTAACATATCAAGATGAAAATTTGTTGTAAATAATGTTTCCATTTTCTGTTATGTATTATGTTGATTTTCTAATAAAATGTATATTGCTGTTAAGAAAGTATTAGAAAATTTACTTCTGAAATATATTGTAATTTATGTTTCCCCTTTCTGTTTTAAATTATGTACACACACATGTAAAATGAAAGCTGAAGAAAATGTGCACATGAACACACATAACCAAAAGAGTTCAATAGTATTTATCCATCTTACATACATTCTTAAGGGGACTCTTTACTCACTTCAAAACACCTTAAATCAATGGGCAGGTTGTTTTCAAATTTCTCGGTTAAATTTGAATATTTTTAAACGATTTTTTAGGTGCGTTCGTAATTATATAAATACGTAGCACCTATAGTGTCGTCGTTCAGTCCGTCTGTCTGTCTGTCCGTCCGCATATAACAGAGCAAAAACTACAAGACCGAATGATCTGAAATTTTTAATATATAATTGCTGCAAAATTTTGTCGAGCCATTTCCAATCTTATGAAAATCGGATGTATAGTTTAATTACAGGGACACTCAAAAGTTTTCCGTTACATTACGGCCAATGGGAAAAAATTATAGCAAATGCATTTTAATGATTTTACAGCCTTCCGAATGGTCTGAAATTTTTAATATATAATTGTTGCAAAATTTTGTTGAGCCATTTCCAATTTTATGAAAATCGGATGTATAGTTTAATTACAGGGACACCCAAAAGTTTTCCGTTACATTATGTCTAATGGGAAAAAATTATTGCAAATGCATTTTAATGATTTTACAGCCTTCCGAATGGTCTGAAATTTTAAATATATAATTGCTGCAAAATTTTGTCGAGCCATTTCAAATTTTATGAAAATCGAATGTATAGTTTAATGACAGGGACAGTCAAAAGTTTTCCGTTACATTACGGGGAATGGGGAAATTATTACCATTATTGTAAGTGCATTTTAATGTTGTTACAGACTATGCACTTATGAAGCGCAAAAAAATATACATTCAGTACAATGTGGGGTGCAAAAAATAATTATAAAACTAGTTATAGTACGAACGCACCTCATTTGCCATGTTTGACGAGCAATTTCCAACTTGTTTTACATAGGATAGCTGAGCTCGATTTTTAATATGACTTTTTTGATTTCAGATTTTTTTTAAAAAGGTAATTTCAGTTTCAAAACCGGTTCCGAAAGTGAAAGTGCCTTTTATTAGAAAAATCTGCAACCGAAATCGAAAAAGTAAAAAACAGCCATATTAAAGATTGAACTCAGCTATCCTATGCAAAAAAAAAAAAAAAAAATCTTAATATTCAAATTTAAACGAGAAATTCGAAAACAACCTGCCCGTTGGTTTAACATTACGGAACAGGCGTTTTCAAGTTAGTGAAGAGTCCCTTTAAATGCATATACAGTGTTAAAGAATTTTGTGAGCTATTTATCTTAATGAAAAATCAGCAATATTATTTAGACACATATAATTAATATTTTTAAACAACTGCTATTGCTCATTATGCATACATTGGAAATTAAAGAACAATACTTAGATAGAATATCAGTGTGTAATTCACTTGTATTCAATGTCTAATTTTCTAAGATAGTCACATGTTTTCACAAAATGTGTTTGTGTATGTAAGGGAAGATGATATATACAGGGTAAATCATAATTCCCTCCAAGGTTTGGAAAGGTTATTCTTAAAAAAAATATTATGAATACAGTAGGAAATTTTATACCACAATATAAAGAATCACTTTGTGTTTAATGCATCCTTAGTAAACATAGCATACTTCTATTCCAAAATCAAGTTCTTGCCAAACAATCCCAAAATCTCACATTCAATGCTAGCAAATACATGCATTATTCTTCCTCACCATTTTTTTAAAACACCTGGCATAGGAGATAGAAACACATGACCTTTGATGTAACCCCATAAGAAATAACCGAAAGAAGTTAAGTGAAGTGAGCATGGGGCTATAGGAAAAGAGGATTGACATCTTGCAAAGCACGTCCGTCCAGTCTAATAATTAAAATCATGGTGGTATGAAACTTTCTACTGTACTCGTAATACTTCTTTTAAGAATAACCTTTCTGAACTTCCAGAGGGAATTGTGATACATTCTGTACTGTGAAAATGATAAAGTTAGTGCAAAGAAAAAGTTTAGTTTATTTTTTGTTACGTGACATATTATATTTTTGTGCAAAATATTTTTAAGCCTTGCCAAGTATGAAAGCTAAACAATTTTTTAATTGAAATTTTCTTCTAAAGAAAACTGTAGATTCCAGATAATTATATAAGAGCATATTGTTTATTGCCAGTCTTTGTTAACATTACAAAGACATATTTATTTACATGTACACGAATATACTGGGAGATTTAAAATAGTTTTTGGCAATTTAATACCATGGATCATAGAAATATATTTAAAATCAAAACTGCTTGCTAGATATGATATTTGTTTTATAAGGAGCTGTATATGCATTTAACTAGGAATTATAATTTAGTATGATCTATCTTTCCCAGAACTTATATTAAAAAAAATATTGTCCTGCATCTAAGAAGGAAATAAAACAAAAACATCTTAAGTGTAAGATTCGTTGAAAGTATTCTACATTGAAAATGTTATAATCCAAGTTATTTGAAAGCCTCTGTAATTAAACTGAAGCTCAAAATAGTTGTACTCATGCTGCAATTGATTTTAACTGTTTTATTATTGCTGCAGCTAGATTTTTTTCTTTAAATGCTTGATAATTTAAAATAAATGCAACTATAATTGATAATTTTATTATGAAACGTATTCAAAGCCTTCAAAATATTTAGGAAATTTAGATGATGGTATAATTTCAAAAACTGTTTCTTTCATAGTTTGTGATGTATTGTCAAACATCATTTTCAAAAATTGATATTTTTATGTAAATTTTTCTCCCTTACAGTTGGTTCAGTAAAGTAATGTTTATTTTCCAATAAAAATTGTTACTAATATAACAGGTTAAGAGGTGTAAGCCTATAGAGATGAGTTCGGGCTCATTTTTTGGAGACCGAGCCCGATGATTTTAAATCCGAGCCCGCCTGAGCCCGAAAGATTTTTTGTCATCAGAGCCCGAGCCTGATACCACTCTTTACCGATACATCTTTAACTATAATCGATTCCTTTCTCATAACAGTCTTCCGTGATTGACGTGAACCGGAAAATCAACGTAAATTACAAAATTGACACCGTTATCTTAAAGGTCAGATGCCTTTATATTAAAAGAAGAAACACTGACTGATTGCTTCCTATCGGAATAATAAAGTAATTATATTTACTTACGAAACAAAGTGATCTCGTAAATCTACTACAGAGTCCTTAGCATGAGCAGAGTTCATGACAAATAGATATAATATCCAGTAAAGTTATTTTCATATAAAGAATGATTATGACTCATGCGCAAATATAAGATTAAATAATTTGCAAACCTCAAGCTAATTCTGGTCTACTAAAAATCGAAGAAAACATTCTCTTTGTGTTAGATAACTAAATAAAAAATAAATAAACGATCGGATTAAAAAATATCTTCTTCCCCACAAACGAAAATCCTAATAAAAACAAATTCATTGCTTGTGTTTGTTTTGATTGGCGCCATATTAATTGATCGTCGTCGAAAATGCCGTACACATAAATCTGAAAACATCACAAATTTTCTTTTGAAACAGCAATCAAATACTAAAATAAATAAACATGATTTTTGTTACCCCTTCATTTTGATCTAAATAACATTGAAAAGACTTGAAAAGTAATTTTAAATGGGGAAAAAAGTTCTTTCAATCTTTTCTATACGTAAATAAATATAGTTTTCCGGTTTCAGAAAGAACAAGCCCGAGCCCGCCTGAGCCTGAAGGCTAGAATAAACATCGAGCCCGAGCCCGTGTCGGGCTTTTGGACTTGGGCTGAGCCCGTCTCATCTCTAGTAAGCCATCATTTTTTAATTTTCATAGCCCAGAAATTTTTTTTCTTCTACCCTTTAAAAATATTTTAAATCACCTGCGCCTTATAAGTATATGAATAAATGTCATTCTTAAAATAAAGCATGATACCCAAATCTTATTTTTCTTCTTTTAGAAGTTTCATGCGAGAAATTAAAGACTATTTTTCAAGTTTTTATGTAATAACTTTCTGATTATTGAAGATTAAGTTATGTAATATGCTCTTTGAGAACATTAAAGCACTAACCGCAGGCCCAGTAAATGAGAAAATGTGCTATTAAAAAGTATATACGTGGTTGGAAATTTTGCATTGAAACTTATCCAAGACTTAGATAAGATTATAAAATAAAACAACTTGATGCTATATAAGTTGATAGTAATGTAATGTATGTTTTAAAGTTTTAACTGTATTATTTGTATACCATATTGTTCTTACATTAATTATTACTCAAAATTATTATTTTAGTTAATGAAAGTTCGTAATTATTTTAAATTTAGTATTACATTGCATAATTTACTCAAATGATTGTACAATAATAAAATAAAACATACTTTTGATGGAAAGTTGTTTGCCAGGGTCTAAATAAAAATGTATTAATTCTGTTCTTTATAAAATAAGCTGACAAAAATTACAAAAAATAATCACAGAATTTTTTTTTTTTTTTTTTTTTTTTTTTTTTTTACATTGCCATATTTATTTATTAAAAATAAAAAATACAACTGTATCTTACAATTAAATCATTTTTTAACTTTTCTGTAAGCATTGTAATCATTCAAAATTTGATAAAAGTCTTTACCAAATAAAAAAATATATGGTAATTATACATATATAATCTGAATTTAAAATACAGAAGTCTTAAAACAACAGCACCAATAGACAATTCATACATAAAAATAATCAGACTAAAAAAAGAAATTGTCATCATTTGTTCATTTTGATTTCCATATAATTACAAACATTATAAAAAAACTTATTAAAATCTTTCAAATTTGATAAAACATGTTAATGAATAACAAAATGTAAAATAAGTATCTTTATAGCCCGAAATTGAAATATAGGAATCTTAAAATAATAGCACCAATTAGCAATGCATATACAAAAAACTTTTTAAAAGGACATAGTTATTGGCTGTTTATTTTCATGTGCATATAATTACAACTGTTGCAAACGTTTTTAGAAGAAAATATGTTGAAGTTTAAAAATCTAAGAAAACCCTTAGTGAAAAAAAAACCTTGAATAATTCTGAATTATGTTCCCCACTTGAAAAAAAGGAGGATTTTATTGCCATAGCATTTCTTTTCATAGCAAATGCCTTTTTCTATTAAATAGTTTCATATTTTTGTTTAAAAAAAAGTGTTACAAAACTATGCAATATTTTATATTATAGAATATATGCTAAAAAGTTCAAGACAAATAATTACAAAAGGCTTATTTGCTTCAAATAGTCTTCATTCTAAAAACAAATATTTTAAAGCACTTGGGGTGCATTTTTATAAAAAGCTAAATATTAAGCTTATAAATATATATATTTTTTTTTACTTTAACTGTTTCCCTGGCAAAATGTATAAATATTTATGAAGGTGAACTAGGCATTGTGAAAAAAAAAATTGTGCTTGTCTATCCAAGAAGAAATATATAATTATATTGCTATTAATTTTACATAAATATAAAAATAATTTATTACCTTTAGCTTTAATTTAATTTATTAATTATTTAAAATTTTCCATATAAAGTTTTATTTATGTTGCCAATGAATTTTCCATTTTTATCAGTTTTAATACTTTAAATTTTAGGAAGATGCTGTTATAATTTAATAGTTTTAGTGCTATACTACAGTCATTAAATGACTATGGTAAAATGAAGGTAATCCACATAGTTTATTATGGAATACAGTTTCACTTTTAATATAATGTCAAACTTAAGTTTTATAATTTATGATACTCGAGCACCTTTAGTATATATCACATAAAAATACTATAATGCTAAAAATGTGTAAGAGCATGTCATAAAAAAATTATATTTAAGTATCAACAAATTTGCTCTTACTTTCTCTGCAATAATATACAAATATTTTTAAAATATAAAAATAATAAATAGTCATTTAATGTCCTCCTTTTCAGCTTTGATTTTTAAAAAAGCTCTTAATAGCTATATTTAGTTAAGTAGTTGCAATGCACAAAATCAGTTTGGATATAGTTCTTCAACTCCTAATAAGTAATGCTGCAAGTTCCTGCAATTAAAAAAATATACAAGACTAAGAATTTCTGTAATTTCTTTTAGTACTTGTTTGTTAAAATTAGGATTTCTCTTATATTGTTATAATTTATAATTATCATGAAACCATTTAAAGGCTCTCTAAGAACTATACAAAATACATATTCGTTGAAAAAAAAGTATCCTTGTGCCTTTTTCAATTCCCAGTAATACTGTATTTACGATTTTACAGCATATATCTTCGTAGAAATGGTCCCAAGCTTTCTGTGTGCTACAATAATTTACTTCTTATCTTTATTGTGGAATGGCAGCACCATTTTTTATGATGATGACATAGCTACAGATGCACCGAATATTCATTTTGTATTCAGTATTTGGCCGTATTACTGAATATTTTGTTTGGATGAATATCGCACTATTCGATGTGGCCAAATACATTGATATTCAACCAAATCGAATACATAATAAAAATCTTTTTTTTTTTTTTTTATTAAGAATTTTTTCTACATAATTGGTATTTTAAAATTTCAATAAATAAGGATTTTAAATTCAGAATATTTAAGATATAGAATCCTATTTAAATTGAAGTGATTGCTTTTAACATTATCTGTTTTGTTGTTTGAAAAGTGTCTCTTACAAAAAACCTTAATTACAATATTCATAGAAACTAGTGCTGTTAAAAAAGGGCCTTTTTTTTTACCTATAAGAATAATTCAATGAATATGCTGAATATTGTCTGTTAACATTCTGTTTTTTGCTATTTCACATATAAGGTGTTTATAAACTGATAGAAGAAACATTCACAGGCCACAATTTATATCTAGACAAATAAATTTTTTATAGGAAATCAGGATAGCAAGCCACTATTCAGTCAAAAATAAAGTGTTTCACTCCAAGCCAAACTTTGATTTTTGTTACTAACTTTAAATAATGAAGATATGATATTTTCAAGAGATTTATTCTGCTTTTGTAAAATATGATAACGTCATGAGAAGTTCTGAAAATTGCGACTATTCACATCCAATTAACATTGAACTAGATGCTCCATAATTTCAAATGCAGGCTACAATACATACAGTGTCACTGACAAAAATTCAATGCACTTTCAATGATGCTATCAAATTTATACAAAGCAAAGTTAATTCGATGAAAATCTCACTAAAATATCTTCATTATTGTTAAAATTGTGAACAAAAATTCACATTTAGCTTTTAGTGAAACATACATATTTTGACTAAATAAGTGGATTATAAGGCGGGTTTCCTATACAAAAAAATTGTTTATCTTGACATCATTATTGCCCCTGAAAATTTGTTTCATTATGTTAGAAACAGTTAATTTCCAACTTCTGAAAATAATCGCTCAATCCAGACTGTGCTTGCTGCTGTACTTAAAAACTTCCTTGATAAATTAATAAGACAGAAAAGTTTTTTTATTTAGTTACAACAATTTGAATAGAACTTTTATTTTAGTCCCCTTTTAACAAATAAAAAATGTTTGATTGTAATTTTTTTCCCAGTCAGCCATAATTAGTTTAAAGAAAAGGGAGAAAGAAAAATAATAGAAAACAAAATGCTAATTAAAAACATTAATATAAAAAGTTTTAAAACTATCCCCTTAAATGATAATTCAAAGCACATTTATTTATTTATTTATTTTTAGTGTAAAGTTTGCTTGTGAAAAGGCATTTGTGTTAAATATGATGTAAAACTCTTAAAATTTCTTTTTATTGTTAAACCCTGAAATAATATTCAGCCAGTCAAATGTTTGGTAAAGCACTTGCTGGGTTTCCCTGGGCGGCCATCCTCGCCCCGAGCCCTCCCATCCCACTTTTCAGTGTCTTTAATTTGAGTAATTTCCCTTTTAAATTTGCCCGGTTTCAATTTTTGATTTTTTTTTTTTTCCCAACGTTGCTTTCGCTAGAATGTCTTATACTCGGGACGTGGCTGGGCACCTATGAAGTTTGCTTCCGCAAAAGTGTCGGACTAGAGTAGAAGAATAAAGGGCTGCAAACGAAGATGGGCCGCTCACCGTGGTGGTTGACCCAACACAAGGTTATTAGACATATAGGTTGGCTCGTCACTAAGGACGCTGCTCCGCCCACTCTCGTTGCTATGAGAGGTCATACGTCACAAGAATCCAAGAAGGACAATTCCCTATCTGCCGTAAGAATAAAATAGGAGTTTCGATTTATTAAAAATTGTACAAACTTTCATTTTTCAAATGCTAACACTCACATTTGACAGTTTATTTTACTTGAGTAAAGTAACTAGGTAAAGTATGTAGTTTATACACTTTTTCTTAAATCTCCATAGAGTTAGTAGGGTTCAAAGTTTGAGGATACGAAAGTAAACTTACATGGCAAATTTAAATTTATAGCTTCCCAAAAAAAATCATCCGATTGATTTTTTTTTTCTTTTTATTAAGATGCAATGAGTGGGCCCAAACATAATCTAGGCATTCCTTTTATTCAAAAACACATTTATATTTATAAAAATTATTATTAATAAGTGCATATTTAAAAATACTAAAGTATGCAACTCGGACTTACCAGATTAGTCCATAGGTAAAAATAATTTTTTAAATCGAAAACTTTAAATAGATTTTTTACATTTTATATATATATATATATATACATTTAGATTGCCCACTGATAACACCAAAAAGCATTTTTATATTAAAAATATCAGTAATGTATTCAAATAAGTTTAAAGTGATATGCAAAATTAAAAGTGATATTTTATTAAATGCATGTCTGCAGTTAATAGCTGAAGAAATCGCCAAAAATTTCACTACTTACAGAGCCTTTTTGATTTTGATTATTTCAGCGGTTTAAGCGCGTAGTTCAAGTACATGGCTGATAAATTTGTGTTTTATTTATATTATTTTATTTATTGGTGAAGTTTTAATGTCGTTATGTAATATTAACCGGAAATAAATCCTGAACTATTTATAGTGTTCTAAGTGCAAACGGATTAAAGTTTCGTAATCGTGCTGTACGCGATGAACATAGATTTTAGCGCAAATCATTTTTAAAAATTATTTTAAGAACCACACAAAAATAAATAAATAAATAAAAATAAACGAGGAAATTGAAATAAAGTTTACAAATTCTGTTTCAAAGAACTTTTTTTTTCCTATTCGGCAGTGTAAAAATTGAAATTGCTGCGATGTTTAGAAGTTATATCTCTCTATATATATATTAGTAAAAGTGAAACTTATTGGTCAGGTGTTGGCACTGCCAATATAATGTAAATATTACTCACGATAATTTAAAAATTTTGTAATATAAAATTCTAAAATGATTCTAAGTAAACAGAAAATTTAAATTTCATAATGGAGATCGTGCATCAAATAAAATAAGAAAAACTATTGTGTAGTTGTCTTTATTATAGAAAATAAAATGCTTTATGTTGTAATTAATATAATATGTGAATGCTTGAAATATTGTAAATATGCTTTTTTTTAATTATTGGTATATTATATTTTTAACAACAACAACAAAAAATCATGGTGTTATTAGTTATTGAGAGCGCTAATTTCTCCTCCCCCTCATTTGTATCAGCCTTTGCACATAGCTAATTCTTGGTTTTAAAGAACCCTGTAAAATTGCACCATGTATTTTTCATAAATATTTTTTTTAAAGAGTAATAATTTCATATGTTGTATACATTTTTTTTTTTTTTACAATTTAAAGATATTTAAAATTTTATTAGGCTTTATAAACGTAATTCTGAGAAGTTACTGTTTTGTTCTTTTCTAATTTGTAGAAGTTATTTATTAAAACATACATTTTAATTAAATGAATTAAAGTTGCAACCCACAATTTTAATAATTTAATAAATAATCTAAAACAAAAATTTGGAAATAGGCAATTCATATTTAATATATATATATATATATATATACTAATAAAATAAGAGAGAGAGAGAAAATAATAAGAACTATAGTGCAGCTATAATTTTTTTTCTTCCAAAATTGTTTTATTTATTTTTCCCTCCTGCGTCACTGTAAAGTTTTTAAAAATTAATAATTTTCTTTCCATATAGCTTTACAAACTAAGGTCTCTTATTTCTTTACACGCGAAAAAAAAGTATTATTAATTTTTATTCAATTAGAATTGTATAGCAATTAACTGCATAGAGCCATAGAGCTAAGGCAAATTTCGACCCTAGTTTCGTTTCTTGGATTCTTGTGACGTAGCTGGGGGAGAGTCCTCTGATTGGAGGAAAACTTACGAGCCAACCTGTATGTCTAATAACCTTGGACCCAACCGCCATCCGAGAGTAATAATAGGCTCGAAGTAGCAGGAGTTGTTCGGTAGCTTCATGTGTGCCCGACTATTCAGTATTCTGCAAAAATTACTATTCGATGCATTCCTAATCACAGCAGGAGAAAGGGGTTTTTTTCATAAGTAACTTTAAAATGTCAAGATCTGAGATAACTGTGCAGCATGGGTTTTGTGCTCTATTAAAGTTTAATTCTTTGTGCAAGAAATACACAACCATTGCCACTGATAGTTTGTGGTTGTTAATGTACTGCAGGCAAAAATGTATTACATAAAGTATATATTCAATTGTAGTGCATTGAAGAATTATAATTAATTCATGAGAAACTTTGACAAACATCACTGTTACACTATACAAAATAAGAAAAATATTTGATTAACTTTTAAAAATTGCACCATCTTTTTGCACATCCCCCCCCCTCCCCTCAAGAAATGGTGGTAGTCTAGGAAGTTGGCAATTCTTGCCAAAATATTACCTTTAAAAGACTAAAAACTGATTTTTCCACCCCCCCCTTTCCCTTTATTTGTAAACTTTTAATTATTTTTCTTAGTACTATACTATGAAAAGTCATATCCGTTCTGATATAACTGCTCATGTTTCTTTCTTTCTTTGTTTTCTGGGTGGGGGCAGATATATGTGTATAATTTTTTGTTTCTAAAATTTTCTTAGCATCACGTTACTTAATTTTCTAATGCTCATTTAAAAAGTTTTTAATATTATAAAAGGGATTTTAATATATCCTTAAATCCTCCTTAATATAATATTAACAGATAATTGCTTGCAATGTTACTTTGAAAATAAACTTTTTAAAATAGAGTTAACCATCAAAATTAGAGGCTCATAACAATAAAAACTTAAGTCACAATAACATTTGATAAAAAGTTTGTAGTGAAGTTTATCATTTTAACAAACAAGTACTAACTATCAGCATTGTTGATAAAACTCACTAAAATAGCACCAAAGTTGTTAATGAATTAATAATATAAAAATATTAGTAAATGAAACAAAGAATGTCAATTTCCATGCAATTAAAAATCACCCAGTCTTAATTAGACATAGTTGAAACATGTTCTTTCATTATTAGTTATGATAAAACTTACTACAGTACTTATTAAGAGAGTGTTAGAGCATGCTTATTTTCTTCCATTCCTTAGTATTACATCAGAGCAGGCAAAAGAAGACAAAAATAGTACCTCAGTTGATTATAATCTTTAACTTACATCCCATAGAGAAGGGTTCCACTGGCCAAAATAAGATTTGAAAGTATCTGGTTCTTCATATTGTTTTACAGTTATGACAAGTGTGTTCTCAAGGCTTCTATCAGTAGGATCAGATTCTAAATAAGCCTGTTTTCAAAATGCAAATAGAAGTTGAGTGAAAAATAAATGTTTATCCTATCAAAATAGTTTTATAATGAAATAGAAAAAGAAAATCTGTGTATTTTATAAATGTACTGGGATATGGAATGTCTACATACATTTAGAAAATAACATATAATACACAGCAATTGCTACTCTAGTAAGTTATGTATCCTCCCCTCTCCTCTCCCTTCCTTTTAAAAAAAGAATTATAATAACTGTTTCAGAGTTTCAACAAAAAACATTTCAGCCAATATATGAATAAAAATTGACTAAGAAAATGTTATTTGTAAACATATTGAACATTTTTGGCCTGTTAACATTTATATAGCTGTATATGTCATAGCTGTTGACATTTTAAAGAAAATTACAAGCTGTTCATTTTGTTAAATTAATTATTCTTTTATAATCAATTTTAAGATTATGATTACATATATTTGTCATTTAAGCTTTATAATCAAAATGTTTAAATGTCACTTTTCTAAATGTACAAAATTATTTTAGAAGATTATTAATTAACTTAAGAGAAAATTCTTTAAAATTATGCATTGCCTCTCAGAGGGAAGTTCTCATTATTTTTCTTATTTAAAATTTGTTGTAGAATTAGAAGTTTTGTGAATATAAATTTTATAAAATATATTAAATATCTGTTTTCAGAAAAGCATTTATTATTATTATTGTTAGGGCATAATATTTTTGTTATTGATTGTATAACTATCTCAACTGTATAACATAAAAGGGATTTAAAACAAATATTCATATTTAAAAAAAAAAAAATTAAGATTTTGTTAATTGTTAAATGCAAATTTTTTTCATTTATTCAAAATATAGAATTTAAATTTGCTTTCATAAGGGAAAAAAAAAATTAATTAATTAAAAAAAGTAATTGCAAAGAAAATCAAATTAATCATAATAGAATTACAGAATTATTTTTGTATAAAAATACATTTCAATTTTAAATAGAATCTCAGTCCTTGGTGTAAACTATTTCCATCTTGATTATTTTCATTTACAAAAAGTTAAGCTTTCACACTTTAAAACTGTCGCATGTTTTACCCTTTTTTTTTTTGTCCATTTAGTTAAAATATTTTGAGATAGGTCATTTACGTAACTCAAAACCAAATTAGTTTCTTTTGAGTTGTCAATAGCTAAACATTTGCTTGAGAGATATATTCTTTTACATCAATAACTTTATGACAAGTTGCAAGTAGATGTTATTTTCAAGAACATTTAAAAATGCATATTTACTTCAGCCATTTCCAGGGATTTCTGTTTTTCCTCTTCATTAGCTCCTTTTCCAATCCATATATATAGAGCATCACCTGAATCTAGTACCATTACATCATCCTCATCCAAATCCTGAAATGAAAATTGTATTGATTGAAAACTTTTGGTATGATTCAGTATTTCGACTATCTTGTTATCATTTAGATTTTATGATTGTTATTTTATGTCAATATGAATACTTTTTATAAATTTAATCTCAGGCATTTTCATGATTCATGTCAGCTTATACACAATGTAAAGGATAAATTATAATAACTTTGTTATTTGATAAAATAACTTAATTTAAAAACTACTCAGAATAATGTAGATGAAGTTTAAAATAAATACCTCTTGTACGAAGTTGCATATTTCTTCAACAATAAATTTTCCAGTTTCATTTGAGAGCTTGAAAAGCCTAGTCTGTAATAATGGACGAGAAGGTAAATCCCTTGTAGTTGCATAGTCTCCTTTACCTCCTAAACTTGACCAAAATTCATCTGGTTCTTCTTCTTCAAGTATTTCAAGAACTTTTCTGTAATAAAAAATTTAAACATTTAAAAAATTTTAAATTTAACCATTTAAAAAATCAAGTCAGTCCTTAAAAAATTAATTTTATCTTCATTGTTTGATACTTTATTTATTATAGCTACATTTAGCTATAACTGCTTTATTTTAAAAATTCTGTTTAAAAACTTTCCCTTAATGGTGTAGTTTTAGGATCATCTATCAAAAATAAAGTTTTAAATTTAATGTAATGGAAATTGAATAATTTTAGATTAATGTTACTTTAAATCTATCAAAGTACTTCTCATAAAGTATAATATTACTTGAATACAGTTTGTTACCTTCCAGGTGAGACAACTTCTATTATTTTTTTGGCCATTTCTTTCTCTTCATCATTTGATTCCTGAAATAATGTATGGTAAAATAAGGTTAATCTGTTTAGTTTTAAGAGCAAATTGTGAGATAGATTTTTTTTCTTTAATAATCAATTATTAAATTAGTATATTTTTTATTGCTAAAAGTATTTTGATTGTATCAAGCTTTCTTTAACATAATAAGTTTAGGGGTACTTATAAATTAATATTGCTTTCAAATGTATTATTTTTAAGCTTATTTCTTTAGTGTTGATTACCTGGAATATGAAACTTAATAAATGGATTGACAGAATCGTGGAAACCTAAAGTGAGTAAAGTCTTTTAATGCTACTTGAAAAAAAGTTAAACATACATCCCCTCCCACCTCCCAAAAAAGAGACATCAATATTTTGGGTATCCCTAATATTAAATCAAAACCAAAGAACTAATATGTAAAAAATTATAATTTAGTTCATAATCAAACAAACAATTTCCACAATCATTAATTACACAATTTAAAACTTTATTACATTTATTGCATTCTTTAAAAAACATAAATGGAAATATGTTGGTCATCAATGCTCCTATCTCGTATGAAGTTTTAAAATCCATATGATAATAATACTATGTATGGAGCATTTCCCCTCAAAGTTTCCTGCAACTCATTATTACTTTTAAGAATTCTTTGCAATTACCTTTCTTGTTTTGTCAAGCAATTTTAAGGATTTATCCAGCTTTGTGCATATAGAAATCATGTATAGTTTTTTTAACAATCGTCATTCAAAATGCCTCTTTTTCTTTCTTTCTTTAATTGCTGTTGTTGTATTTGTAAACATTTCATATGAGAAATGAAAAAAAAAAAAATCATTTTACCACAAATTTATACAAAACCATGAAATTCATTATTACAGTACACAATTTTTTAAAACTTTTTTAAAGATATGCAACTTGAAATTAACTTTTTCTTGCACTTTATGGGACAGTACATCTTTAAAAGGATTTAAAAAAAAAAAGTGCTTCTAAAAGTTTTATGTCAATGGAGGATATTTTGTTCTAAATAAAATTACTTTTTTTCGAGCATTTAAAGTTATTTATCGAGATATAAAACATTATGTAATCATCACTATATGTTTTTTATTATAAAATTTGTCAAGATCTTTTTTCCAAATAGTTATTTCTAAACTTATGTGAATGAGATTTACAAAATTAATAGATAGCCTTGAGATTTTTTCTACTTCTGTAATATTGAACCATTTACGTTAATTACATAAACAAGAACTTTATTTATTCAATCTAATAATAAGAAAAATAATCAAGAATGATTTTGTTAAAATAAAATCTACACACACACACACATATATATATATCTACCCTATCTATATTATAAAGGACAAACATATCTGTGCGTAACGCATACGTCATTTTGCGAATGGCAACACTTTGAAATCTATATTATAAAGGACAAACATATCTGTGCGTAACGCATACGTCATTTTGCGAATGGCAACACTTTGAAATTTGAAATGAAATTTTGGTTTTGAAATTATATCTACGGCAAATTTTTAAACTTCTAAACATCGCACAGTTTAAATTTTAACACCGTCGTATAAGGAAAAAAATACTCTTTTAAATGCAATTTGTTTGAAAGCTGTATCTCAATTTATTTTTGAGATATTAATTTTTTTGTAGTTTTTAATACAATTTTTTTAATCGTGGCAACTGAAGTACTCCATTTATATTGAAAGTAAAAGGAAAATAGTCATGGTTTATTATTTTTATTGATTATATCCGTATTGATGCCATTTTCACATTACAAATAAAAGTAGCTTTTTTATCATATTTGACAGAAAATGATGTCATACATTAAAAAAAAAAAAACACTCATTCTTCTTCGTAAATCAGTTACATTTCAATATTTTTACATTACGCTGATACTGAGTTTGAGACGCTAGGCAAAATGATTCAGTGAGTAAAAATTATGTCTTATTTAAAACAAAACATCATTTATTTTGATAAAACTATATATTTGACCTATACTAAATGGCCAATATACTATGACAACTAAAGGCAAATTTCTGATTTTTTTTTTTTTTTTTTTTCGCAGGTATTGAGATTACATTAAAATTTGTGCGAATGTTCACATGAAAAGTTGTATCGGAAAAACGTGACTTTAAGTTTGGAAATACATTCATTAATAATCTATTACGCGTTAAAATACTTTCAAATTGTGAATTTGAGTGGTATGTATGTAAATTATGGGAATGTGAAAATAACGTACAATTTAGATTTCATGGGGGGAAATTTTATTATGTGAATAAGCGAAATCCTTTTTACTGATTTTTCATCCCATAAAACAAACATAAAAGCCTCAATCGATAAATTCATCATAATTACTCATCTTGATTATGTATTCTAATAGAGTTTAATTTTTCAATAATTTAAGCAGTTGAAGTTTGTGGAAATAATATTTTGGTAATTTTAGGATAAAATATTATTTGTTTTAAAAGTGAGACAACCAATGTTAGATGAATTTTTTATTATTGTAATTATTTTTGTGGGTTTATTATAAATTCGATCTGACAGTTCCTTCCTAACATTTTAGTTCGCCGAATTTCGACGGGTTCCAACTCGTATATATAAAATCCTAATGAAACGGACATTATGAAACGACTGAATTGAAACGAATTTATGTAACGATTCTATGAAACGACTGATTAAACAACTGATTATGTTTCACGGCGATTTCTCCTAAAATACGGAATACTTTGTGATGAAATTAACACCAAAAATCCGTATTGATCTGCAGATCTCAAAACTGGTATTAGAATTTTTAAATTCGAATTAGTTGTCGAAATATGAATTTTTTTCTAATTTTATATACTTTTCTCTAATGATGACAACTCAAATTTTAATCATAACAGATATTGTTTTTTTCATATTTTAGAAAAGGTTACTATTTTATACTAATTAGGCAACCAGTTTGGCCTCCCTTAAATGTATGCTAAGAAATGTATCATGTTACTTTTATTCATAATTCAATTTGTATTTCATTATCATTTTATTTAATACAAACAAACATTTAAAATAAATGGCTTTCACTTCTTTTTTTAAACGAGACGAAAAGAAAAATATTAGGCACAGATGTCATATACGCACTGGGGTACCTAATTGGCGGCAAAATGGCATTATTTTGGTTGACATGGTAACCCGCTATTGTTGTTTATTTAATAATAAATGTTTATTTACTTTATTTTCTTTTAAAAATAATAGAAAATAATTAAAAAATACGGTACTACTTAGTTATTCCGCCGATCCATTTCGCCAAATTATATAAATTGTCAAACCACTCGCCAAATTATACAAATTGACATACATTTTATTTTAAATAACGAAAGAACAAATAAAATAGTATAACATTAATAAATATACAAATAAAACGTCGAAATAAAAATCACTTGATGACGCAAAGACGTGTAACTTGCTTAAAGTCAAGTGAATGTGACATTTACGATCAACCATTATTGGCATTTAATCTTATAGTTTGGTGATAGATTTTTGGTTGACGGGATAACTAAGTAGTACCAAAAATACATATGTAACTGGTATTCGATAAACGAGGTTTTCGCCAAATTTTCGTAAAAAAAAAAAAATATATATATATATCACACCAAACCCGGTGCGTATATGACATCTGGCCAAATATTAAATGATGTAACAAACCATGACATTTAATTTCAACTTCAAAGCAATGTTTTAATTTACCACTTGAAAAATAAAAAAAAATGCTAACTGGCGTGTTGAAAAAAAGCTATTGGCGAGATTTGCACCCGGCTAGCGTAACAGTACCAAGAATTCTTTGCGGCCATGGCAACTTTTAAGTAGTTTTATTTGAAAAAAAAATTGATTTTTTAATTAAAATGGAAAACTTTCGGCACAGATGTCCTATACGGACCCATATTGGCGCGATTTTTTTCTGACGCCAATGTTATATACGCAGCGGGTACTTAACTGGCGCCATAGTATCGTTATTTTGCTTGATTTGGTAAGCCGGATGTTGTTGTTTATGCTGTTGATGTTTTCACCAAATTAGCGTCGGAAAAAAATCGCGCCAATATGGGGCCGTATATGATATCTGGGCCAAACTTTCATATGAAAAGCGAAGGGATCAGAGCGTATTTATTTATAATAGTTACATGACTTGGACTATTATAATATAGATGAAATGATGGCGGTAGAATAATATTTGGCGTACCTATCACCTGCGCCTGGCTAACATCAAAGTACCAAAATGGCACCTGGAATATAAAAAGCGAAGTGGTCCGCCAAGAACTGTTGATGTAGTCATATGACTTAGGCTATTGTTATAGAAAAAACTCAAAACCGGCGGCGGCGGCGACAGCGGTAGTTACTTTTTTTTTTTTTTAGAATAGAGAGATAGAAGGATAAAATTCTTAAAATTGCCCTTTCAAGTATGATGTCTCTTACAGTAAAAAGATTTTTTTTTTTTTTTTTTTTTTGAGCAATTTAATTGTCTTGAAAATCCCAAAACAATATCAATTAAAATTACAATCTCATGTTCAAATTATTCTAAAAATAGAAACTAACCTTTCCAAACCATAGATATGTAACAGATGGAGTTTCCAGAATAAAAACATCATTAGAATTCAAAGAATTGCTTGTCTCTGGAACCTAAGAAATTGAAAAATTAATGTGCAATGTACATAAATATTAAAAATTTCATTTGACAAATAGGGAGAAATATTTAATGGATGACATACAATTTCAAATTGTTAGCATCTACAGTTTTTTGCTCCCTTTTTTAATACAAAATCTTCATTTAAATGCTTAATGTACTAATGAACTAAAATAAAATATTTTGTTTAAAGACTGTATTATGATTTCTAATATACTTTACTCGTCACAGAATGTTTGTGTATGTAATAAAAATCCCCTTCTGCTTTTCTGACTTTCTACACCGTTTTATCTTCTGTATAGGATATATACTATGAGTAATAATCAGAAATAATAATTCTAAAGTCAAAGGAAAAAAAAAAACAATATGTTTAAATTGTGATTACATTTTCATATTTTTCAATCTATTGCATTATGTGTCACTTAATTCCATTTTTAAAGAATGTTTATGAAAATCCTAGTAGAAATTGTTCATAATAGCAAAGAAATAACAAAAGAAAAAAATTATCATGCTTGTACGGTGAATGAAAAAAAAAAAAGAACTCTCCCATATTTTTTCACCAAATTGTCACAGAGAGGTATGAGATAATAATTTGATATGAGAATACAGAATATGAGAGATAAATTTTATTGACAATTGTGTCTTCTATAACTCTGTATGAATAATAATAAAAAAAAAGCTTAGGGGTCCTTCCCCATGTTGAAAGACAAACTTTAAAATTTTCAATGCTAACACCTAATTT
Source organism: Maratus speciosus (assembly GCA_963932465.1). Lineage (NCBI taxonomy): Eukaryota > Metazoa > Arthropoda > Arachnida > Araneae > Salticidae > Maratus > Maratus speciosus. The sequence goes on from OZ010789.1 coordinate 198,709,600, forward strand.
TTCATCGTATTTCAATTCCCTGTTAAGTTTTATATTCAGATATTGTTAAAACCCCCCTTTTTTCTGATTGACTTGGCGAAAATGAGTCATCACCAAGAATTATTGCAACCCTTTTTCACTTTACTATTACTTACCCATCATACGTAACGTAGTATAGGGTAATATAGGGTAAGTCTTGTAATCGTTTTAAAAATCGAAAAAATTTTGGTGTCCGTCTGGGTGTGTGTCTATAATCGCTCTATCTCCCGAACAAATTGAGATAGAGACTTGAGATTTGGTGTGTAGTTAGGAAGTAATAATGGAAAGAAGCCTATTGAATATCAGTAACCTCGATTATCCGGAACTATTTTTTTCGGACTCTCGAAATATTCGTTCTGATAAAAGGTATACAAAAATTTTCGAAATTGTTTATTTGAAGGAGTGAATATAAAAGACAATAAAAAAAAATTTGCATCAAGAATGAAGTCGATCGGATAATTAATTGCCGAGATATTTGTAATCATATTTTTTACACTCTACGATATTTCATGATCCTGTATTTCATTCAAAATTCAATTCAAAGATATATTTTAATTGGAAATGAGACGCTTAATCCGACGCAGTAAACTGTTAGTTAATATGATTATAATTTTTCAAGTTATAAGGATGTTTCTTTTACGCAATTCGGTAGTACTCGATTATCCCGCCGACCAAAAAACTATCGCCAAACTATAAGATTAAATGTCAGTAATGGCTTATCGTAAATGTCAAGCATTTAATGCATCTCCGTACCTGTAAGGGGGGTTACCATAGGAGGAACCCTGTTCTGTTGCCAAATACCGCCAAGTTTGTCGCCAACGTGGCGATATATCGCCAAATTTGGCGACCAAAATGAGTCGTCAAAAGTGATACCAAATTGGCGGTATTTCTAATATTTCGCCGAATTCCCATAGACTTCCATTGTAAACTTATAGTGTTTATTTGCTTACAGAAAGTAAACAAATTGAGATATTTTAATGCAACAAAAAGTAACATTAGCTTAAGCGATTATATTTAAGGGAATCCAAGTAAATTAAATTATGAATAAAAGTAACATGATACAATGCTTAGCTTGTATCACATGTTTTATTTTCATATTTTATATTATGTATATCCATGATGGGTAAGTATTACGGTGGCCCCCAGCGACTAGTTTTTCATTTTGTTTTAATGTAGGTGTAACTAAATTCTGGAAGCGAGTGATCAGCGCTTTATCTGATCTGAACCAAGGCTTTTCTTGGTCATATAAAACTTATTCATATTCAATTTTCCGAGTTTTTAATTATTAGAGTTATGATTTACTTTGAATGTATAAAAATCGTTCTGCATATTTTATTGAATTATGTGATTAATTTCCGATTAGAAGAATATATATTTTATCGTAATTCCTCAGATACCAAATGAAATCATTCAATGGAGAAGTTTAGGGATTATACAAATGTAAAATTTTGAAGTCCTAATGCTAAATTCATTTTTATTAATTGAAAAAAAAAACTGCAATGCAGGTTGTTTTTTAGACATAACTCAAAAACTACTTGGAGAAATGAGCTAAAATTTTGGATTCATATATCTGAAGCTTCTCGAGAAAATGACTTCTATTACAATTTTTATAAGTTACAATACATATTTTTTTTTCAAACATTTTATAATATTTAAAATGTTAATAATATTATATTATTAATTTCATTATCTGCATAATTCCTAAACTTCTGCATCAAATGACTTCCTATTTGGCATGTGAAGGTGAAATTTACCAAAGTGTGCAAAAATATGAGGTCAAAATCAGGTGTTAGTTTTGAAAATTTTCAGATTTGATGCTGTTTCAACGTGCCCCTCTAAGTTAAAAGATCATACAGAATTATAGAAGCCAGTTCTCATTCGAATAATATCTCTTGCATCTCTGTGCGATATTTTGGTTATAATACGCACACACCTATATTTTTTTGGACCAACAGTACACTGATTATAGAAATATTTTCATTTCCGTGTAAACAATTTGAAGAATTGAATATATACTGAGGCAAGATAATATTTCAACAATTTTCTTTAAAGTATGAAAAGGAAATATGAGAAAATTTTTAAATGTCTGCGGATCAATAAAACTGTTTTATTGTAACTAATAATAATGAATAATTAACATTATACAAATCACAATAGTATAAAATTTACCTGTTCAGCTCTAGTGTTGAAATCATTAGTTCCCCTGACTTGAAATAAACGAATGCCATCTACATCATAGGAATCATAGTCATGAATGTTCTTGAAACCACTTGCTTTGCCTCCACTCAAGATGACCATTTTACCTTTAAAAATTCGTAGAAAGTGCTCAGGTTCTTGACCATGAGCAACTCTAACCTATTAAAAAAAAAAAAAAAAAAAAAAAAATCTAAATTGATAATAGCATATTTTTCTTATTCATTTAATTTATGACAAAGTGCTGAAATATATCAGAATAATAAGTGAAAATCTTTGCAAATTAAATACATAGTAATATAAGTCAGTACTCCAACTGCTATGCATGGCACACTCTTTTGTAAAATTACATGCACCTGACACACACACACACACACACATATATATATATATATATTTTTTTACCTTGTAATTATTAAAAAAAAAAAAAAAAACAATTGCGTATAAATAAAAAAAATTATTTTAAGCGTTAGAAATACACTTCTTTACCTATGGATATTTGTTATTTTCTTTTATTTATTTATTTTTAATTTTATTTATTTATTACTATCATTATTATTATTTACATTAATTTGCTGAGGTAAGTCGTAAATAATCATCATCTAATCTGTTTCTATATTTGACTCTTCGCGTTTCCCCCCAGAACCACTGTGAAACCATGATATAAATGGAAGAAAGGAAATATCTCGAATTCATTCTATACAAATGAATTGATTGTATCTGTTACCTGTATAGCTTTTCCTCCAAGATCATTATCCATTTTTACTGTCATTATGGCTGAGGTAGCTTTTTCATCTTGAGTGCTACTTTGTCCCTGTAAAAATACAAAACAAATTAACAAATAAAAAAAAATCTTATAATATAAATTGAAAGATGATTCTGTTTTACTTCGAATAAATCATTAATTAATATAAAACATTACGGTTTGTTGTTCAAGTTTTACATATAATGAAACTGACATACACATTTTTTAAGAATGTGAGAAAGATTAATGATACATATGATAAGAAAGAAATCTAAAACCCAAACTCTTCTAAAATGAAAAAAAGAAAAAAAAAATGGTAATCATAAAATAAATTTCAACAAAAAATTATAAGATAAAATTTATTACAATAAACTAATATTAAACATACTGGAGATAAAAGATACAGAAAGATGAAAAGAAAGAAGGAAAGAAACTTCTTATTCCTCTACAAAATTAGTAAGATCATACATACAGTTTCAGGAGCAATTAATTAGCAACTTGCGGTATTATGGCGCAGCAGAGAGCATTAGCTCAATAAAAATAAAAGCTATTCTGCAAAGTATTTTTCACTTTTTTGATTTAACAGAAAAAAAAGAATATCTAAAGTTTTAGAGTAATAAAAACGTCTCTGCGGAAGGAAAGAATGCAAGAAGCGGAGTAAAATTTTGGCTAGAGTTCGGGACAAAATAAATTTCATTGACCCGAATGCAAAGTAATTAAACCCAAATCTGAACATCAACTAAAAATGGAAGTAAACAAAATTTATGTCATTTTAATTCAGCTATGAAAAAATAATCTACAATCATGCCTCTAATATTTAGTTTATTTTTTATGGAAACAAAAAACATACCTGGAACCGGCCCGCAACAACCAAAACTCAATCCGAAACCGAAAAGAAAAAAAAAGAGTTAGACCCGAATCGAATGTAATCCACGGGTCGGATGGAGTTCATGTAAAATCGGGCTACGCGACATGATACAGGACTCTAACGTGTTTGCGTGTGTGTGTGTGTGTGGGGGGGGGGGGGGGGGTTATCAAGGGAAGGAAAATACAGACAATCCAGATCATACATCAAAATTAAAATTTTACATTTTTGAGGATGAAGAAATCTTAACTATGTACCTTAAATGCCTGTAAATTACATTCCTGTAAAGCAAGTTTTTCAGCAAGAAAGCATTCGTGTAGATCAGCGTTTCTTAAACTTTGGAATCTCGCGGACCCCCTTTGATATGATATGCATTTCGGGACCCCGAACAAAATTTTTCTTAATGTAAGATAAAAGAAAAATAATAATTTAATGGTATAGATATAGATCTTATTTAAATAAAAAACTTGTTTGGAAAACTAAATCACTGAAAAATCAACGTTTAAACACACAATATATGCAAATCAAGCACTATGAAAATGAACGGAAGTACACGTTTCGTGAGTACTGGGACTCACATCATCAGTGTATAAAATAAAATCGACATTTCCCCAAACACATGAAATTGAAAGACGAAAACCCACATGTCAGTAAACGATGAACCGAAAGACCACCATGTTCCAGCAACCTATGAGAAGAAAGCTGAAGTGAAGCATAGTGACATAACAAATCCACCCAGAAAGGTGAAATGTAAGGTACACTGGGAAAATCGTTGACCAGGAAGTTTTTAAATTTATGAATATGAACAGCTTCAAAAAATCTAAATCTGAAAGATTATTGCATTTCCTGATAATATTGGCCGAATCAAAGTTGAAATTACGTCCCCACCCCAACAAAGAGAAAAAAACAGAGGATTTTTGTAATTATTTTTTCTTAACATAGTTTATGTGTTCATGAATTCAGTAACGGAGTTGTCGTTTAGTTTGTGCAATATAGGGCAAACCAGACTGGCATTTTATATTGTAAATACACCGAAAGGCTTGAGGAGGAATTTTAACAATCTTATAAAATTCCTTCCTCAGCATTGAAATTTCTCCTTCGAAAGATTTAGATTTAGGTGTTTATTTTATATTTTTTAATACTCCTATGACAGAATTCTAGTCCTGCATTTATCCACAACTAATGACACCACACTACAAAAATTCCTGCCGAAGAAAAAAAAAACCTGAATTCAACACTGAGCTTGAGGACCCCCGGCTGTAAGCTCGCGGACTCCCAGGGGTCCGCGGACCACAGTTTAAGAAACGCTGATGTAGATGAAACTCATTTTAAAGGTATTGAGATAATTATAAATAGATAACGAGCCATGAAGAAACCATGTGTCACATATAAGCGATTACTTTTCATTTTTACTTATACTTTTTACAGTGGTTGTTGACATACACATACACATATATACTACTAATAATCAAAGGATAGAATTTATGAAATTATTAGCAAACGCATCTGAATATACTGGGTGATTCAAAATAGAGGGTTATGGCGATTATTTCTTAAACCGTCTATAGGAGCATACTGCCAACTGCAAAGTGTGTTCAAATCAAGTATTCTTTTTAGATATGGCATTTGTTTTATAAGGGGGCGTATACATTTTAAAATATGACATTTAACTTTCTTATACGACCTCTTTTTCCTATTATTTATACTTAGAAAATGCTACTCTTCGTCTAAGAAAGATATTAAACAAAATCCTATTTTATGACCATATTTTATGACAAAAGTACGATACTTTTGAATTTTATGCTTTTTTATGTTAAAAGCACGTCTTTCCATTTTTAGTACCAGAAAATACTGAAAATTCATAAAATCCAAAGTATCATAACTCGGTACATTTTTGTGTTAAAAGAATGGTAATTTATTCCTCTTAATCTCCTTCTTAGACGTAGAGCAGTATGTTTTAAAAAACAAGTTGTAGAAAACGAGAGCCAAATGAAATGTTAAAATTTGTTTTTTAATACATACACGCCCCCTTGTAAAACAAATCCCATATCTAAAAAGGTATACTTGGCTTGAACAAACTTTGTAATTGGACATATGTTTCTATTTGTTTAATTAATAACCGCAATAACTTCAAATTTCAATCACCAATTTTTTAATTAAATCAGACAGTGAAATTCAGAAAATAATGGATGAGTGTTTATGATATGTATTTTACGAGTCTGTCCTGTATAAACTATTAAAAAAAACCGAACAATTTTTTTTTTTTTTAAGTTTTAGGCGTTTATATTTATTATTACGAATTTTTGAAATCAAGATTCAAAACATGATTATGGATTCAAATAATAACAAGATTGTTGAGTTGCAATTAATTATCGCTTTGACACTTGAACGGATTATTACATGATTTTTTTAATACTATATAGCAGGGACGGCGAACCTATGGCACGCGTGCCACTTTTGGCACGGCACTGCTAAGTCTCTAAATCAAAATACACAAAATTGTGACTGATCTTTTCTAAATTCGATTAAATATAAATTGAAAAAATTAAATCGTGTCATATTATATTCCAATCTAATTAATTATGGTCTCAAAAATTATTCGAACAAATACGATATTTGAAAACTATAGATAAGAATTGGTTATTAGACATTACTATCCGATGGTAAAGTTGTGGCAACTTCGAATTTATTTCAGAGTTATTCAAAGAAACTGGCGTTTGCTATTTTAAGTTTTTCTTCCTATCTATTCTTTCAAGTCATTGTTTTCACAATTAATAATATCAAAACTGAAACTGAAAGCACTTGTCAGATAAATCCGGTTCAGTTTGCATTACAATTAACTTGATATTAAGATGCAACAACAGAAATCAAATTACATTGCATTAAATTTTTTAGATTATTTTCAAAAATATATTTGTTTCCATAATTATTATATTGTAATACCTACATGTATGTTACTCATATTTTTATTTTATTTTAATAGAGAATTTTAAGTAATTTTAAACCATTATTTTTTAGTTGGCACGCCATAGTCACATAAAATATTTTTTGATCAAATTTGGCACGCGGCAACAAAAAGGTTCGCCAACCCTGCTATATAGTAATAAAAAAAAAAAAAACAAAGCTATAATATTCTTGCAAGGTACAAAAGAAACTGGTGGCAAATAATACATATAGATACTGTTTATATTTTAGACCAAAACTAAACAGTCTTTGCACGCAAACGAAATATGTAACAGAAATTGCACGCAGAAGCAAGAAGCTAAGTCAGGAGTTGCACGAAATACTGAAATATAGCTAAAATTAGAGCACAATCAAAGGCACAGACAGTAATAAAGATAAGGCAGCATATGATAAGTTGAAACAAAAGTTTTTATCTTTGAGAGAATTCTTTTATTTTAATTAAATAAATATTTACTAAATATCGAGAAATATATACTCAAAATCAGAAAAAAGCCACTTTACAAATTTTACGTACCTGCCAGTAATACAAAATGTAGCGTTCAGATCCATTTTTATTGTATGTATATTTCACTATATAACTGTCTCCACCAAAGAAGATACCATGTTGAGTAGGTTCCACGGGTACGATATCAAAGTTTTCTACTCGCCATATCTTGAAGGTAAAAGAAAAAATATATATATGGAACTTAAGTATTAAAAATAAATATCTAACACACGCAAAAAATACGTAACCAGATAGTTTAAAGTTTAGAACATGGGTGCCAGAAAACGTAAAGGGCCATTGCCCCTACTTGGGTTTTCAAAATTAATTAATTAAATTTCTTTAATTTCTTTTTTTTTTTCAGATAATTTTGTAAAAAATAAATAAATAAATAAAAATTCTCAAGTGATTTAAAATAATTAAATGCTGAAATAAAAGATGACTAGCAATTATTTCTTCAAAGTGTCATATTTAAATGCAGCACTTTTACTTTAAAATATAGAAAGTTTTTATAAAGAAAAGATGAAAATTATCTCACTGATACGTGGTATTTAATCAAGAAAAATTTTTTCCAAAATAGCTTGACATGCCAGGATATCTCTCGCACCACCCCTACTAAAGCTTTTGCATTTGAGAATCTAAAAGAACTTTTTTTTTTCAAGAGATCTCGCCCAATAAACTAAAATGTATTATTGGCTTCGAAATATATTATTATTTTAAATATAGGTAAATATTCAAGTAAAAACTATGAGATCGTTTAAATAATGAACGAACCGCGAGATGTGTATGAATCTGTATTTTAAAGTGTTTGTATAATTAAGTGAAATAATCTTTTCCTTCTTCATATTCAATATCATATTTGCGAACAGCGTATATGAGCTAAAACCTCGCCTCCCCCACCCCCCTTTCAAAACAGAGAGAGCGGGGAGGAGAGAATTTGATCATTAGCATCTTTCTTTTTCTGACATTTTTTATTTGTCTAATCAGTTTTGTACAAAAACAGCAATCAATCATCTTTTTGTTACACAATTTTTGAAATATTATGGAAAAATTAAAATATTCAAAACATATAGGAAATTTAAATTTTATTTTCGATGAAATCAGCTGAACTTTTAAGCAAATTTCTTTTCAAAATAAATATTAGTTTTCAATTATTTTAAATACTATTTTATAGTTTGATTTAAATATGCAGATTTTTTTTAAATCACCACAAAAATGTTTATTCTTACCTAGATTTTAGTAATCATTTTAATATTTTATTATTTGATTTAAATATACTGATTTATTAAAATAATTTAGGAGAAAATGTACTCTCACCTCAGTACTTCCTGATCCATCGTCAGGCATGAAGCTACATGCTTTGCCGACACCTTTTGTAAAAAATACTCTTCTCTTTCGATCTAAACTTCCAATGCCACCAGATAAATCTTCATTAGGAAAAGAGGCTATCAAAGTAGTATAATAAATATTAGTATATTAAATATTACATCAAAATAGTAAATGAAAAAAAAAAACTTAACTATGCAATTTACAAGGGAGTCCTTAAAGCGCATATTCAGAATATTTTGAAAAAAAAAAAAATGCTAGAATCAGTCAAATTTAAAGGCGGAATTCCAGTAGAAAGTTTGTAAAAAAATAAAATACTTTCGAATATTTGGTGCGAAAAGACGAACGTACCACGCAATTTGGTGAGGAACATTTTCTCTCGCCAAATGCAAGTGAATTAAAAGCATTTTGAAATTGCTAGTTAAATGAACGTTTAAATGCGCAGTAGTTAATGAATTTAAACTTAAACGGTGAAACAGTTTATTATTCAATTCCTACTATTAGTTCACACTCTCCCTATATTTATTTATTTATTTATTTATATATCTTGTTCAAATTTTCAATCGCTAATAAAATACTTATTATTCATCCTATCAAGTTGAAATAGATTTTTTAAAACTTGTGCTGGATGACAATTGATGTTACAGTTTTTTCAAATATTAATTCATTAATAAAATTTTAATTAATTGATTTTAGTTTTACATGGGAGACAAAATGGCGGCCATTGGTTATTGAAGCATTTAACGCATCTTCATATCTATAAGGAGGGTTACCATAGGGGGGACCCTGTTCTGTCGCCAAATACCGCTCAGTTTGTCGGCAGCTTGGCAATATATCGCCAAATTTGGCGGCCAAAATGAGTCGCCAAAAGTGACGCCAACTTGGCGATATCTCTAATATTTCGCCCAATTCCCATAGACTTCCATTGTAAACCTACTTGCTTATAGAAAATCAACAAATTGAGATATTTTAATGCAACAAAAACTAATATTAGCTTAAGGGATTATATTAAATTTTTCTTTGATGACCTAAGTAGGAATTGACTTTAAAAACAAAATTTTTATATTACTTGTTTTTAGCTATAATCTTATATATAATAGTTGCGTGTTGCTGAAGTTATTTAATTTTAAAAAGTTTCACTGTCAGGATAAGTTTAATGTGTATTTTAAAAGTAACTGTCCGATTAAGAAAGCTTTCCTCATACAATTTGATATTGAATAAATCGTTTTTTCCATGGAAACAATACTATTCTGTTGTTGTCTCCGACACTAACAATATCGAAGTCAAACATACAGTGATCAGAATCGGACCTTAATTTTGAGTTTGAAGCAATTTTAATCCATTTAAATTTTGTTCTAAATAGTATAATACGATGGTTAAATTTCATTATAGATACATATAAATGTATATGAAAAATTCGTAGTTATAAAAGTGTATTTATTTAAGTAAAACTTACTTAAACTAGTTCAATAAAAAGAGTAGAAAAAGGTTTTCTTAAAGATTATATTCATCATAAAAGTGTATATTTTAAAAATTTAATTGTGTCGCCACCCAGCAATAAATCCCCAAGAAAACGAAACTTTCATAATTTTTCTTACGAAAGCTCTTATCGAGACTCCTCCGGAAATTTTTTTATAAACATATATATCCACATGAGAATAAAGAATACTCTAATTTTTCAGAATTTTCTGAGTATGCGTTTATGGAGATAGATACCTGCCTGTAAAACAAGTTTTACAGCAAGTATACATTCATGTAGATGAAACTAACTTCAAAAGTTGTCGGTAAATTATAATAGTTCCAAAGTAAACATGTGAAATTTGGGTAGCTAAATTCCATTTTTGTTTTGTTTGTGCAGTAACCCCCCGCCCCCTCCTCTTCAAAAAATAAAATAAATCGAACGATAGCATTAACTTCAGTTCTAATTAGAGCAAATACAAACGAAAAGTACCGTACTAATTCATATGAAATTCATATTAAAAATTTCACTAACTTTGATCTTTGAATTAGGAGTCAACGTTTGGGGATGCTAATATGTTAAACTCACATGAAAAACTTCAACTTATATCATCCCCAAATATCACCCGATTGAAATGTTTCTCTCATAATGAAATACAATTGATAGACCAAAAACATATTCCAACATTTCCCAAACATTTTTTTAAATTCAAAAGTATTTTTTAATTATGAACATTATCAATAAATTCATATTAAAAAATATTAATTGTGACTTATTGAATTAATTTTACATAAAACAAATCGCAATCCTCAAAAGCATGAGTTTGCATCTCATTTCAGTAATTATAGTTTTTGAGAATTCAATTTTCGGCGGTCTAAGGGAACCATTTTATGTTACCTTTTGGTAACATAGCCTCAGAAAAGTAAATCTTAGAAACTTACCGTCTGTATTTCATATAAAGTGAGATTATTCTACGTTTAGAATTTCTGTGCAAATTATTTGGTAACTAACTGGATATTTTTTGTACTTTTTGTTGTAAGATCTTAATTTCCTTTTTCGAAATTTATGATAAATACCTAAAACATTTTCTTTAATAACTCTGTGAAAAGTTAAAGAAAAATATATAATTTATCGAAAAGAAAGTTTGTAGAATTTGTAACATGTACACGACTCTTTATGGAAAGAAATTCATCTATATGCGGCGGGGGGAGGATTATTTCACGTCTAATGGCCCTTTTTGCATATCTCTGCGATAATTTAGTGATTACGGGGTGTTTCTTTTTCTTATTTGACAGACTGTTCATGAACGTCTAAAATTCGCTAGGTTTAAATTACCGGCAATTTCTTCAACCTCATAGGCTCGTCCGAGTCCCAACTGATCATCAGGTTCCGTCCAAGTAACAAAGTAAGACTTGAATATTGGTGGTTCACCTTGATCGATTATACGCTTGACCTGAAGCCATTTCGGGTATCCATTCTTTTCGATGTATTTCTATTGAAAAAAAAAAATGAATAAAGTATCTTCATATTATCTTTGAGAAAGAAAATTAGTAGTTTATTAAGAACTACTTACTATAGGAAATAGAAACTTGTGTGGAAATATAAATCACCAAAAGTCAACGTTTAAACACACAATAAAATACATTAGGTAATGTGAATAAAATCAGACGTGTACGTTTCGTGAGTTCCAGGACTCACATCACCAGTGTATAAAAACCTATGTATAAAAACAATACCCCCCACCCCCCAACTACATGCAACACGGCGTAAACCCAAGGGGATATTGTTTTTATACATAGGTTTTTATACACTGATGATGCGAGTCCTGGAACTCACGAAACGTATAGGTATATTTTATTCACATTGCCTAATGTATTTTATTGCGTGTTTAAACGTTGATTTTTGGTGATAGCTACTTACTATAATTAGAAATATATGTATCTTTAACCTTTAACTGATGTTACCGGTCTCACATTTTCAATTTTTATAGTTTAACTACAAACACTATCAAAATTTTGTTTTGTTTGGAACTTTAGTACTACTACCAGAGACTTTTGAATAGGTTAATTTTAATTATAGCAGTCCTGTACAAAAAGTTTAGTACAAAAACACCACTCTATGAGTTAATCGCACCTTTTATTCATCTTTCAGTGGAGCGGTCTCACAGACAGCTTCACAGTAGTTATGCGACAATTTCTGTTACTTCAGTTAAAGGTTAAGATAGACAAAATTGTCCATATTGAAATAACAAAGCTTACTGCAATTTAGAGAAATACATATTAATACTTTTGTTAAACTTACACGTTTTTATCCCCTTGGCTTAGATAGATGAGAATTAATTCGGTTACATCTGTCGCTTCTAAAACACAATGCTGAGTGAAAATCTATAACTGCATTTAAAATATACTTTTTCCGAACTTTTATATTTGTACATTTATCTATAGCTGCTTTTGAATAATCATATATATATATTTTTTTTTCATTTGTAATTTTTTTTTCTGGGAGTTGGGGGAGAGGATAATAGTGAATATTTTATTTTTATTAGAATAAAATAAAAATTATTTTAACGTTCATTTTTGCATTTTATCGCATACGAATCAGATAAGTTGCAGTCAAAATACTTAAAAAAACAGTTGTTAATTTTCGTTTCAGTGTTTTATTAATAAGAATATATATAGTGAAAAACGTATCCCAAAGAATGTAAAATATCATTAGTGAGCAATTTTCAATTGTTTTTTAAAGTACTTTATAAATTTTAATCTATCCATTTGCCAAGTTCAATCAATCCAAGTACGAAATTTAAATCTAACGCAGTTTGTAGAAGCAATAACTAAAATTGCAGAAGCATTTCTATATATCTTTGAAATTTTTTAAAGGGACTGGAATATTTTTCTGTTTTTCTATTTTATGAGGAAGTAACTCCAAATTCATCAACATATTTTCATAGCTCCAAGTAAAGTTTTAATATTATACTTTTTTCAAAAAGCTAAGCTGGCGAAAAGCATAATGCAGTGCGTTCGTAACCCTTTTTTAGACAAAATAAGACGAGCGATAGTATATATCAATAAGAAAATTTTTGTTTAGGTAACCAGGGTCACAATCCTCTTATTCAGTCAAAAATATGGGCATTTACGTATTTTAACTGACCATTTTCTTTCTAAGTGAAACTGAAAATTAATTATGAATTATTTATTGAAAGTCATTTTTAAATTAGCATTTTTGGTAACATTTCACTGCCTAAAATAAACAATTCTCAAGAAATCATTAAATCCCTGTGTTAAAGTATACAATACAACATAATATAAGTATTTAAAAAAAATCTGAGTTCTTAAGTTTAATAGATTTTGAAAAAAAAGGAACATAAACATGAAAAATCCAAGTTTTGAGAAAAAGTCAAAGATTTCAACGGCCATTAAGCTGTGAAGTACTCTTAGAAAAGAATGAATAATTTCAAAACTTATTTTTTTATATATAAACCTGTGTGACACATCGTTGGAAAGATAAAGGTTTAAACTATTTAATGATATAAAAAAGTAAAAATCGATTTTTTGATTGAATTTTGCTTTCTCGGTCCCCTTAAAATGACATACCCATTTACACACAATTATACACATTCACACATTATTTACAGAGTTCGCATTTATTTATTTACCCCGCCAGTAGTTTATATCCTTCCAGTAGTTGATCTTTTTTTTTTTTTTTTTTTGAAATATTGCGGCATTTAAGGCGGAAATGCGTTTTATACGTGGCACTAGACATAATAGTTTTGTTTAAATGTTGGAGTACCTGTTGTCACATTGTTGCCACAGATGCCTGCTGTAAGAGCAGCCATTTTATGATTTTTTTTTATTTTTTTTTATTAGAAAGTGTAAATATTTAGTTTTTGAGTAGTTGGAGACAATTACGGTAAGTTAAAATAATCTTTTTCGATCTTGCGTATTTCAACTAATAGTTTTATAAGAATTATTGTTAATCGCAGCTCAAGGATGATATTTTAAAGATTAATTTTTAGATTTTCGATTGACTTCTTTCGCCTGATCAACTACTGGGAAAATGGCAATTAAAAAAACTTTTTTTTTTATTATTATTTTGGTTGCTATTTAATTTCGTCGGATTTCATTTTTGTCCATTATAGGAAATTCATAGGGGTTGTAGCAATCATGTTAAGTTTACTTCTAAAACTGAAAAGGAAGGAAATATAATAAAAAGCACTGACTTTATTTGATCAACTATTGGCTGTGTCACCCTATTTTATGGAATTTGGCTTGAGAATTATGCACTGTACTTATGGTTATGTAAAATGTAATTAAACAAGAATATTGTCAAATAAAAGTATACAGCTAGTTGATTAGGCATCGGCATATCTCTCCGAGACAGGTAAAGGTGACAGTTTAGATAAAAGTTTCTGCAAGCAGGTTTATAATTTACGAGAACAACTAGTATTTCCCTTTTCATTATTCAGAATTTACGAATGGATGCAAAGGAAATTTTATGGAAATATTCTACAATTAGAAAACAAACTTCAATTTTTATCAGCGTTCCAAGACGAATAATTTTAACAACTACTTAAGATTTTGATTAGAGAGTAGGTAAGTTAGGTACACTAAGAAAAAAATAATTGAAACGAATAATATAAATATAAATATTATTGATATCACATAACAATACAATTTCAGATAAAATTTATTTTGAAAACAACCTAATAATAATAATAATAAAAACTTACATTAGCTAAGTTCATTGCTTCTCGTCTTTCTTTTTGGCTAGAGTCCCTTCCTATCCAAACGAACAATCCGTCAATACCAGTGTCCAGCACATAGCAATCCTAACAAAAGAATGAAATAATTACAGAAACATACAATCAGCATAATTAAAACTCCTTGTAAGTGCTGGAAAGTAAATTTCCAGCAATAACATGATTTTATGATTTATGTACTTTGAGTAAGACCGTAGTTTAGATGCATTTAAAATGAGTTAAATTAATTGCACTCCTGTATTCGAACATTCATTGAAGGGGAAAAATTAGTTACCCTTTCGGGTCTGGCGTACTATTAATAGTACATCTCTTTTTTATCGAGAATTATTTTGTCTTAACAATTACTTTTGTTACTATCTATATATAGTAATGATAGTACATGGCTATGTCTTTCTTATTATGACTTCATTTATGTTTTGACATTTAGTAATAACAACAATAATAATAAAAGTTTGCTTAATTCTCTTTGCACCGTTGGCGATTCCTTTATTTTATGCATAAATCTCACTCTAGGTTACTTTTCTGAACGAATCCTGTATGATAAATCGCAAAAAAACATTAGAAAGTTGTAATATCTGTTAAACCTTGTGTAATACGATATTTCCCGTCTCCCAAAACTCTTCCTTAACCTATTATCATATGAATATGAATTGAATAGTACACAAAATAAGTACATTCGTCAGATTTCAGACGCTGAGTTAATCTTTAAACTTCAGTAAATCTATTTGGGTAGCTACGATTAACTTTATTAAAGTAAAAGAAATTTTGTTCTCAAACTTGAAAAAAAAATCGGTCCCGAAAGGGTTAAATTTAAATCCATTGGCGTGAGAAATGATCATCGCCAAAATATGGCGATTTTTTTTTCGTTGCCTTGTTATATTTTTTGATATGCCATTTAATTTTAATTTAAATTTTTTCAAAGCAATATATTTTTCAGGGTTGGGTTGGGTTGATTTTTGACGGCCAATTATCTACACGAGGGATATAGGCCCGGGGGGAGTGCCCTCCGTGGGGGTCTTTCTAAGGGAACCTAATCCGTATTAACGCATGGAAGATCCACGGCTCGAAGAAAACCACGAAAACTCCGAACGATTAGGCCGACGGGCGCGATTGGGATCGAACCCAGCACCTCCCGTCTACCAGCTTCGAGAGCAGAACCTCTCGGCCACTGGTGGGGCCTATATATTTTTCAGAAACAATTTATTCACTGAATACGATTCCTTTTATCTTTCAATAGAGTTTCAACACTTCACAATTAAAAAAAGTTAATTATCCTTAAATGTTTTCTTTTTGTGCGTGAATTAAAAAAAAAAAAAAAAAAAAAACCGCGTTTCAATTATTTATCAAGAAAAATAAGACAAATACCCCAGATAAATACCAAACACAAGAGTCATTTTCTCATCGTTTAATCTTTATAAGTTTCTAAATACTTTTAAATAAGTCATCATAAACATTATGCGGAAGACTAAAATTGCACCAGAAGGTATGCCCAATACGTAAAAAGTTTACTTCATAATTAAATAAATATGTATGTATATATATATGTGTTACCGTTAAAGTGTAAAATTCAGTTATTTCATAAAATACCTAGTTATTCCATGAAATAACTAGCCAAGTCCGTTAAAGTGTGTAAAATTATTGGATTCTATGGTTTAACTAGTTATTTTATAGAATAACGATTGCCTAACCGTTAAAGTTTAAAATAATTTTGACATTAAAACAAATCCGTTGTTTTGTAAATTAACTGATGATAAATAGTTAAAGTTACTCGAAAACTACATTTCAAATTATTAATAGATGAATTGATAAGTAATATATAAAAAGAATATATAATATAATATTTTTTTATTAGTAAAACAGTAATACAACATAACAGAATGCAGTGTGGCAATAGTTATATTTAAATTTTTATAAATTATATTGTAATTACATAATTATTAGGTATTTTGCCCTGTTGGCAAAAACATTTACACTTTTTAAAACATATTACAAAGATTTTATCCAATACGGAAAATATAAATAATGCTTACAAAAGAAACAACAACGACAACAACAGCAACAACAATAATAATAATTTTAAATACTATTAAAAAATGGCATGCTGGTAGGAATAATTATGTTATTTAATAGCAACACTTCATGAACTTTTTAAAAATTAATAATGCACGAATATTTTAATTTAAAATTTATGAAATACTTTCATTTTATTTTCCATTATTTATAAGAACAAGGATCGCTGTGATGACACTTAGAATTGCATTGCATATTATTTTGGATTCAAGCACACTTTTTATTATCACACAGTGCTTACTTCTGCAATCGAATTTAATATTTTTTTTTCACGGTTAAGTATTAGCACTGTTTTTCTTTGTTTCACGCTTTTTTAACAAGGATTCCAACTGCTCTTGCATTAATTTTTTCTTATTTGCCGATTGATCTTTCATACATATAGAACTCTTTGTTAAAAAAAAAAAAAAAAATGCAAAAATCTTTGAGAATAATCCTAAATGAAAAACGCTAACATAAATACACCGCTTACAAATCTATGCAAGTTCAATACACATACCGACAAAACAGGCACTCCGAAAGACATTTAGCAACGAAGAAGAGGTCTAAGAAATTCAGCATAAACTCTGACTGCGAAAAAGCTACAACCGATTCAAAACTGACAAAAATCAGCTACAATTGGTTCAAACGGCTTTCGTGTGCCGTCTTGGGTACTTTTACGGTTACACAATCGTTATTCTATAAAATAACTAGTTAAATCGAAAAAATCAGCAAATTTATACACCTTAACGGACCTGGTTAGTTATTTCATAAAATAACTAGGTATTTTATGAAATAACGAATTATACGCTTTAACGGTAACATATATATTCAAATTTGAAACTTACGCCAGATTGAAGATATTCTTGTTTAAGTGGCTTTTCCGAAACGAGTTCAAATTGTAAGTCTCCGGAATCATCTTCCCAAATTCTAAATAAATTGAAAGAAAAATTATTTTCTAAAACAAATTAAATAATTTTGATTAAAAAAAAAATCAGATCAACACTCGTATTTGAAAATATAGGTGCTACATATACAATATATTATATAAATTATGAAAAGGTTAAAAACCTGTGTAATGCAAGTTTCTTTTCCAAACTGGATTCGAATGCGGCATCGTCACCTCCCGCACTGGAATCTGCAACTTCATCAGGAGATCCGCCTCCTAATTCGTCGAAAAATTCTTGTACTTCAGAAGTGGAGCTGTCAGAATCTTTTAAAAACGAAATCACATTAAACTACTTAAAAACAGAAAAAAAAAACGTTAAAATGCACACAAATCCACAAAATGAAGAAACGCACTTTTAATGGAAGAAAACGTTGAAATTCCCTAAATTTCAAAGTATAATAACTTGGTACGCTTTTGATAGTACAAAAAAGATTTTTATTTCTTTTTTTGTTTTACCTGTTAAATAAGGGAGATAGGTTTTTTAAATATAATTTGTAGGATTCAAAAAATTTAAATTTCGCAACTTTGACAAAAAAGAAAAAAAAACCCTGTTTTGACATAAAAGGGTTTTAACATGATGAAAAATTACTTTTGAAATATAATTAAAATTGGATCTGTACCTCTAAAGCTAAAGGTTTACGAATTATCTATTGAAAACCGATGAGAGAATGACACCCTGTACACCAGTGGCAATCACTAAAATTTCTGTAAAAAAAAATTACTAAAATTTCTGTTCTGAATCAAAATCTAGAAGCAATCTAGAGGATCTCACTTACATTATGGCAACCATATACGTCTGTATATAAAATAATTAGTAGTGTATACTAATTTATTATTACATAATTTTAATTTTTATCTGTATATTGCCAATTTAATAATGAATGAAATTCTTAATAATTTCATTAAATGTAAATATTAGAAGTATTTAATTTGAGCATGCATAATAATTATAAAATTTAAACTACATACCCTTTTCTGGTTTATTAATTTTTTGAAGTGAATGATCGAAATCTGCCAACTTAATAAATGATTTATCAATTTTACATACATTTATAAGTAGATTATTTTCAATTATGTGCCCAACTTTTTGATGGCATGAAATGTGGGCGGCTCAAAGGCCGCAAGCCGCACAGTGAGCACCACTGCTGTATACTAACAATAGAGAAAATTACCTATCATTCTCAGCAATACTTCAGAAATTCGTGAATTTTTCTCTTAAAAAAAATTATAAATTGAGTGTACCTTACTTTTTTTGCTCTTGCAATTCGATGAATATTAGCGAATGTCTGTGCTTAGTGAATTTTCGGAAATTTGATAAATAAAATAAAATAAAATAAAATAAAATAAAATAAAATAAAATAAAATAAAATAAAATAAGCATTAAAAAATGCAATATCTTTCCATTGATATCAATGGCAGGCTGAATTTTTTTTGTATAATTGATACTGTTTTTTGCCTAGAATTTCTTTGCTACAGAAAAATGTTTCTGATCAATCTAAACGTGCTTTCAGTACTATGGAAAATTCAAGTTTGTTTAACATCTACGATATAAGCCTGTCTTTTAATATTTTCCCAGGAGATGCAACAGACGTTTACACAAATGTACACATAAAAGAAATAACATTTATTTTTCTAATTTTAGACCTTGAAAACCGTGTGTGAGAGAAAGAAGAATCTGCTCTGTAAGATAACAAGGTAAGCTGCTACCGCGAGATAAGAAATTATATTCCTTTATTTTATTCAGTGTAGGGAAAAGAGTGTTTAAATATAGATATTCTGTTACTTTCTTTGGAATGAAGAGCAAGGGGACAGCATATTTGAGATAAAGTTGATGAAATTTAAATGGTAAAGACTGACATTTATGTTGAGGAAAGCAGAATTTGAACTAAAACAATTATTATTATTATTATTATTATTATTATTATTAAGAATCGGAAGGTATCACAATGGCCGTCAGTCAAGTGACCTTCTTGTTAATTACGGGTGAAATCGCTCATAATTTCGAGAAATATACAATGACTAAATTCAGAATTTAATATTGAACGAATTTATCAGTTACTATTTTACAGTTGTTCCAATGTGTGGTTCAGAAGAAACAGCGCAGTATAAGATATGCCAAATTTTCTTTTAAGGAAATATGCCAAGTGCAATGATTTTTTGGAAAATTATTTGTTTTTATAATATCAATTAAAAATTTATCTATAAAATAGGAAATTACCAAAAATTTAAAAATAATAGAATGAAGTAATAATATGGTGGATTAAGGGAACAGTTTACTTCAAAATTGGTCAAAAAGTCGATTTTTTAAAAAATATATTCAATGAAAGCATGTTTAAGTGTGGTTGTGGCTATTTTGACACCTTATTTTTATCCATACGTAATTATATGGCGAGACATTGTAAATTTTGTTAATACACCCAGCGCAATTACCCACACAAATTAAAATTTTAAATGGCCTTTTCACCATGTTCATATTTTCTTCACTTTCATGTTTTAAACATGCTGTCTTGTTTTTTTTTTTTTTTTTTTTTTTTTTTTTTTTTTTTTTTGTATTTGAGATAGAGATTTAAACGTTTTTATACAAGTTCTTTATTATATGTGATAAATCTGCGCATGGAATTAGCCTCAGGTTTTTTATCTTTAAAAAAATAAAAGTATGTGAAGATATGTCAGATTTCATCGTTTTACACTATATATATCAGTCAAAAAATTATATTAAATGCAATATTACATGTATCTAAAAATCCATGCGCAGTCTCTTGTGCAATACACATTTGAAAAATTTAAAAAAAAAAATGTGCAAAAATATCAATATTTAAAAAAGTAGCAAGGACTTTTAAAAATTGAAATTTTTTTAAACTTTTTAATTAAATAGACAGTTAATTTTTTTTCCAAAATGTAACTTTTAGTTGAACATTGAAATGCAGTGAGTTCATCATTCGAATCATATTTTTAAAAATAAAACTGTTGAAAAGGTAAACTGTTCGCTTAAATAATGAAAATATCAATTTAAAGGAATGGGTAATTTTAAGTATCTTTTACATAGCACACAATCATTACAACTTTATTAGAATAATGCAAACGTTTTCAAACTCGCAT
Source organism: Maratus speciosus (assembly GCA_963932465.1). Classification (NCBI taxonomy): domain Eukaryota; kingdom Metazoa; phylum Arthropoda; class Arachnida; order Araneae; family Salticidae; genus Maratus; species Maratus speciosus. Next base: position 198,730,501 of record OZ010789.1, read on the forward strand.
CTTACCAATGATTTTAACTGTGCTTCGTCCATGATGGACATCGTCTCTGATGGCATTAGCAGCCTGGATCGCTTTAATGCGTTCCATCCGTCCACTTTGAGGTCCGACATATAAAAATACATTAGGAGAACTGTCTAAAATAAAACAATCGCCAGCATTCAATGACCCTGCTTCTAAGGGCATCTCATGCAAACGCACATTTCTTCGTCCTTTCACTCTCAAAAGTCGTTTGACACTTTCATCTTCAACATGATGAAATCCTGATTTAACACCACCTTTCAAATACCTATAAAAGTACGTAATTAATTAATTTCGTGATTTCTAACAAATCTTTTAAAATATGCAGCAGGAACGATCAACTGCTTATAATAAAAAGTATTAAATGATTCAAGATTATATCTCTTAGGTACGTCTGAGTGTGTTTAAATTGTTAGTATGAATGTCTTTTGTTCAAACACTTGATTCGGGAGTTTATTTGTATTTATCGCATGTAACTTACTGTTTACAAAAAATGTAGTATAGATAAATAAATTCATTTAAACAAAAAATGTAGAGGAGTCAAAATAGATATCTCATAGTTTTGCCATCGATTTTATAATTTTTTATGTATATAGTGTATTTATTAAGTAAATTACATGTAAAATAAATCACAGTTCACTGACATTATGAAATAATTACGACTCGGGAGGAGATTTTGCAAAAATTTGACCCTTATTACACTTTTTTAGCTTTAATAATTAAAGTAAATCGCAAAAAAGCTATAATTGGAAAAGTTATACTTTGATTTTAATAGAATTGATCTGAAGTACACAACACATCACGAGGAGTAAATTGACACGAAAGCAAATTACAAAATAATTATGATGTTTTAGAAATTAGTGCACGATTTGAAATGGTTAAATTGACAGTTTGGATACGTCATTTTGAAAATAGGAAAACTATCTTCAATATGCAGTGTGATAATTCTAAAAAACACGTAATTAATGTGGGATGCTGTCAGTACTCAAGTCTGTGAAATCATTAGAAAATGAGATCCATTGTTCTTAAAAAGCTATTCTAAGTGGGTAAAAATAAATTTAAAACATTAATTTCCTGGGGATATTTAAAAAAATACGAATGCAATACACCCCCCATAGTTTTAACATTAGCGAGAGGAATTTGAGATTTCACTGACCAACAGCCTTAAGTTGGACTTATCTATAGGAGAAAAAAATACCTTCCATTGATGTGCAGTCCGAATGATGTATAGATGTGCCTTACTTAAGGGTGTTCTCAAATCCAAAAGGGCAGCTTTCTGACATAAGTTTTAATTTATTTTTGTTCGAAAATGCATGAAACTAGCTCGTGTTGTTGTACAGAAACTATATAATTGAGCTATTTTTTCCATTTTTTTGCAAACGCAATAGATTTTTCAGAAAATAATGTCAAAGTGGGTGTTTTCAACTGAATTTCTGCGCGAAGGAAGAAAAAGCACTCAAGAGAAGGCGAAAAACGTGTTTGTCATGTGACCAAATTCGCTTATAACTCAATAGGCAATTGATTGATCAAAAAAACGGAAAAAATAGTTCAATTCCAAATCGCTTCCATAGCCAGGCTTTCCAATTTTATACCTTTCCGTTAAAAAATGAATTTGTAAATGTGTCAAAACGTTTTGCGCTTGTTGAGCCAAAGAAGATCCAGATAATTTCCTTATAATTCCTTTGGTTGAGCAGAGCAGTTAAGATCAGCCTTCTCCCAGTGTGGCCGATGCGAGGCGAGTGTCACAGAAATGACTGATCGTCTTGCGTACATACTACATCCGTAAAACCTTCGCCTCACAGAAGGCGTGACACTATACTTGTCACTTGTGTATAGTTGCTACAACATGGTAAGAAAGACGACTTGAAAATCAGCTTTCGTGCGCATATTGCGATTGCAAATACAATACTCGATATACACTGTATGGTCAAAAGTCACTGAATACTTTCGATTTTAAACTTTGTCGAATGTCATGTTTGACTTCATATTTTCCAGCGAAGATTTGATCACGAGGGCAATTAAGGGACCACCAATAAATTGAATTAAAAAATAATATTTGCAATTTTCCTGTAAAATAAAATGTTCAAACTGATTTGTAGCTATAGCAGATGACTATGCGGAACTTTTACAATATTTGTGTAAGAATAACACGTATATTCATGGAGATATAAAGGTTTCTTTAAAAGATTCAAGACTTTTTGCACAGCATGCAGGGTTTCAACCAAATATTACCCCACTTTCAAGTAAACTTGACAAAGTATAGTAGGAACAATATTCTACATTTGGAATATAAATATATTAAATATTTGATTTAATGAAATGTGAGCAATTGTATGAAATAATTTTTATCTTCGCATACGTGAACAATAACAGAAGATTTTTTGATCGATTTGCTTGGCAACTACATATATAGGGCAATTAATAAACAAAAGGGCAGGCGAATATCGTGAAAATTCAGAGAGATGTCGGCGATATCGTGAAAACTGAGAGAGATATCGACGATATCGTGAGCTGAATTTCAGTTGCTTTCTAAAAGTAGCTCAATGGTAAAAGATTTTCAAAACATTGTCATTTTTTTATTAACTGGCTTCGAACAAAGGAGTTAGTATTTAAATTTAACGTATGTTCACGTGTAGCTTTGGAACGAATACTTCAATTTGAATAATCTTTTTCTTTCTTTTTTTGGAATTGGCTTGTTCTGATTATTCTTTAAAGAACTAAAGCATCAATAGAAAAAAAAATGACAATTCATGGAAAATCCTCTATAATCCAGTTAGTTTTAGAAAGCATTATTTTATAGGCTGATAGCAAATATATTTTTTTAAATCCAATTTGATAGTGGTTACTTGGTTTGTTCTTATGATCAACTTTCTCTGAAAATATGAGATCAAACATATGAAAACGTGAGTTTTAAAACTCGCCTTATCCAGAAAATCAAATTTTGAGAAATCGCAAAAACCTCTGACTGCATCCATTGGTTTTCATTGTAAAGCGAGATTTTATAATGCTAGAAATACACTATGAAACTGCATTTTATTTTTCCAGATTGTAGTGTTTTTTCGATGGAGATTCACGAATAGAGTAGATTGATAGAGAAAACTATTTTTAAATATTTTGGATAAGACGAGTTTTGAAACTCACGTCCTCATACTCTTTATATTCCTGAAGAATTTTCAAGTATTTCTCTAGATTTTTGACAAAACACCTAAAAACCAAAGAGTCCGGTAATTTTTGTCCATATAGTGTAGCTCTCGGCTTTGCTTGACTGGATTTTCTAGAACCAGATGCTAAATTCGTGGCTTGAACTGATGTCAAAGTATATCAAATTCTGGAAAAAAATGAACTCACCCATGAACCATCTTGCTAACATTTGAGTAGATTTGAGTAGTCTCCATTACATTTCTTCCAGGAAATGATGCTCGAAGTCACTGTAACGAATTAATTATTCGAGATTTCTCATTTTACTATCATAGCGAAAGTGAAACCTCTAGCCTTATTCTCAAAACATATACTTTTTATAGTTACTTGTAAATGAAAATTTCGATTACAACACCAGTATTTTGCAAGCTACTTTTCTGCACTATTAACGTAGTTTTCGGCACTTAATAACATACTCATATTTCGCATTGATTGGTTTATTTTTGGACAAGTAATCGCTATTTCCGTAGTTTTTAGTGTTTTTACTCATTTAATGGAAATCAAATCAGTGTATTTAATATCGAATTTCGAATTTTAAAAAAAATTGTTTCTTATCAGCTTTTTTGTTTCAAATCAACAAATGGAACCACTGCAGCTAAGGAGAAAAATATTCATCTAGTTTCATTAATTGCACAATCATGCTGGATTTAAGATAACGTTCGGTTGACACAGGACTATTAAAATTACATCTTCTCCCCTCTTTTCGAAAGGATAGACATTTCTAAAATTTTTCTCGCCAGGAAAATGCTACATAGTGTAATACTGCTATGTAAGTGCTACATAGTGTGCCTTAATGAAAAAATTCTAATTCTTTTAATAGTTTATAATTTGAAACTTACGTATTGTTTCAAATAAAGAAAAAAGAACATATTTAAAAAACAATTTAAGAATTTTTACTTCCAGGATTAAAACTATATTCTTTATAATAACATAGAGAAGTTTCAACTATTTATTTGACGATTTATAAGCAATCTCTCTTTGGAACGCTATATATAATATTGTATAAAAAACAGTTTTGCATTGGTAGATAAATTAAAGTCATTATCAAACGTCAAAAATATTATCACTTTAGACTTTAAAGATTTATTCAATAATATAATTTTAGCAGATCTACACTCTACTATTAATGCTTTATTTATAGAATATTTCCCGTGATTAAATTTACCTGACAATATCGAAATTGATTACTTCAAAACTTTGACCAATTTTCTTCTCTACCATAATTATACTTTCCAAAATAATGCTATTTTCACATAAATTCAGGGCCTCCCGCAAGTGGCAGCTGCTTCAAGCATGATTTCAGATTTATACCTTTATTTCTATGAAAGAAAGTTTATTAACAACAATATTTTGCTCTATAGACATATAGATGATATAATTATATTTTCTCTTAATGATAATGAATCTATATCTCTTCCAGTACCATATCCTTCTAATCTCGAACTTAGCACTATCTAAATAATTCTAGTATTAATTTTATGGATGTTAATATTAATATTTCTCCTAATAATGCTCTAACATTTAATATTTATGATAAACATTTTTTTGATTTTACATTTGTAATTAATTTTATTAACGTCAACTTCTGTTTACATATTTCTGTTTATAGAAATATTCTTCTACATCATTGTTTCGTATTAAACGTTTATGTTCCTTCCATTTTATAAGGCCCAATTTATTTGAATTAAAACATTTAACACACTGTCTTATAATTATCCCCCTTCATTTATATCTTCATGGATCAAACATTAAATCCTTAATCTACATTTACCAGTTTTATACATACTATTGCTTAGTTTTTTGCTGTACTAAGAATAATAAACATGTTTTCTCACTCTGTTCGTGTCCTTCATTCCTTGTGTTTTGTGTCGTCACTACTGCGCCAGGAAAGCGTTTCCGACCATGCATTGCTACGTGATTTCCCATCGTCTGTGTGTTTCCGACCCTGCATCGCTATATGATCTCCCATTGTCTATGTGTACTCATAGAGTACTCTCCTAAAACATGTAATTTCCTTTTAATTGTATATAATAAAACCCTTCTTAAAGGATCGTTTTTAGCGATAAATAAATGTGTAGTTTTCTCTATATACTAGTATACATTTTTGTGTTGTAACGGTATTTACATCTCAAAATTCATTTTTCGATTTGCACTATATAAATAAATGTGCGATATCGTATTTGCACTAACATAGCGAAAGAAAAAACAACAACCATGTATTGCATGAAAAAAAAATCCATAAGAAAATAATCAGAAAATATTTTGAATTAGCTTTCGAAACGCCCTCCACAATAACGTCAAAATGATTACAAAGATATCTCATTTTCCGAAAGAATAAGCCTTTTATATATTCAGTAAAAAAGAAAAAGGTAGAAAGAAAGCAAAAACTGTGCAAGCAAGAAAAAATAAATAAGTTCATGAATAGAATCTATATCTATTTAATTAAGAGAACACTTTCAGATAATTAGTATGAGTGCTTTGAAATAATTAAGGTCATTTTCATTTCGAAATTAAAAGTATTCCCCCCTGAGGCAGCGCTTTTGTGTCACTTCACTTATCTCACTCGGTATTGTATTTCTGCATTTCTAAGTTTGTCATTTGAACAATCTTTATAAACAAAAACTATTGAGTGAATGCTTTGGGAAAATGTAAATGATATAAATAATAATATATTTGCGATTTTTTACCCAGCAGAATTGGATGTAAGCATTTTCTAGCATAAACGCTGACAGCACAAAATCGAAGGAGGTAAAATTTTTGGAATAGATGTTGTTATGATTAGACATCGGGTCGGGTTAGCCGAATTTACCCGAAACCCTACCCAATCCGCGGTTCGAGACGGGGTGGGTTGACGCTAGTTTTATTTGTTTTATTTTTGGTGCGAGTCGGGTTGAATTTTTATTCTTTCGGGTCGGGTTCGGATTGACCCAGCATTTCAAAAGAAGGTTCTGAATATTCTTTATGAAAAAAAAGTACATATATGAATATTAATAAGTGTATATGTGCAATGTGCTCATTGTTGTACAAAAAAAAGATGAAATTGATATTAGAGATGTAATTGTAAACTACTTTTATGTATTAAAATATGGATTAATTTTCTTTCACTCCGGGTTCGTGTTGGAACATTTCGGATTGAAGTGTGCTGGGTTTTAGGCTGACTTTTTTTTTTTTTTTCTTCTTTTTCGAATTCAGTTTCGGTTTGACTTTAAGTAGAATTTCCGGGTTTATGTGGGTTGCAATCCGGCCCGTGCAGGACTCTAATTGTGGTCCACAACCTGGACCTCGTTTTTTAAAGTGTAGAATACAAACATAAAAAAATCCCTGCCGGCCCGGCCTACAGGCAGAGGTAGATTTCGAAGTTAAGTATACTAATTTCACCAACAAAAACTAAATCATTATTAGATATAAATCCACTTTAACAGTTTTATCTGTCTGCTTTTGACGAGTTTTTATTTCCTTTTTATAAAATAGCTGGTTTTATCAGAATCATGTTAAGGCGATATTAAAAAAATATTTTTCCATACTCAACAACTCGAAATTTTCTGGCACATTTTCAGATTAATTTTTAATAAAAAAAATATGAAACATGCCTGACATGATTTTTGAAAAGATTTATAAGCGACCTGTGTTTTTATTTTTCTTTCAATTAATTAAAACTTGATTAATAAACAATTATTTTCTCAGTAGAGCAATATTTTTCGTTTCTAACACAATCGTTTCGGGAAATTCTGTTCAAAATGCCCACTTTGACATCATTTCTTGAAATATATTCTGCCTATATCAAAAAATCGATCATTACCGTACATTATATAGTTTCTGAATAAGAGAATCTAGCAATTGGATGCGTTTGAGAGCAAAAATGAACTTAAAAATGAGTAAGAAAATAGACAGTTTGAATTTGAATGCACCCATAATAAGATGATTTTTTTCTTCAACCGCTATGTATTTTTAATTTGTGTTTGCTTTAAGAATTGGCCTTATCAAAAACTTGTCTATAGAAATGTTGAAGACAATATTAAGAAGATATATGATAAATTCATGGAAATTTTATATCTTGTGAATTGACGCAGTTATGAAAATTTTTCTACTTCAACCCACCTTTTTTGTTTTCGTTTTTAATTTTTTTGCGGTACGAATTGGTCCTATCAAAAACTTGTGAATATAAAAGTTGTAGATATTATTAAGGAGATGTATAATAAAATTATTGGATTTGATATTTTGAGAATTGACGAAGTAAGGAATTTTTTTCTCCCAAAAACCCTATTTTTTGCGCCCCTTGAGCCTATTTTAAATTTTATCAAAAATCTGTGATGCATGAATTTTTGGCGCTATTTTTAGAAGTAATAAAAACTTTAAACTGATTTGAAATGTACAAAAATTAAGAAGTTATGGGGGTTTTTCGGTTTTCACAAAACCCCTCCCTATTTCCATCCCCTTTGTCTGCTTTTGCCCATTAACGAACTTGACCGAGATTTTATGTCCCTTGATTTTATGTATCAGTTTGGAATAGATTTGTGCAGAATTGCGGAAGTTATCGTGTCCAGAAGAAAGTGATAACATAATTGCTTCGGGAAATTCCGTTCAAAATGCCCACTTTGACATAATTTCTTGAAATATATTGTGCCTCTATCAAAAAATCGATCATTGCGGTACATTATATAGTTTCTGAATAAGCGACTTTACCAATTAAATGCGTTTGAGAGCAAAAATGAATTTAAAAATGAGTCAGAAAATAAGCAGTTTGGATTTGAGTGCATCCTTAATGCAATGATTTTTCCAACACAATCCGCTTCGGGAAATTCGGTTCAAAATGCCCACTTTAACAGCATTTTTTTAAATATATTCTGTCTCTATTAAAAAATCGACCATTACAGTACATTATATAGTTTCTGAGTAAGAAAACGTACCAATTGGAACCCTTTGAGAGCAAAAATGAATTGTAAAATGAGTCAGAAAATACGCAGTTTGGATTTGAATACACCCTTACTTAGATTATTTTTTTCTTCAACCGCTATGTATTTTTAATTTGTTTTTGCTGTAAGAATTGGTCCTATCCAAAACTTGTCTATATAGATGTTGTAGACAATATTAAGAAGATATATGATAAATTCATGGGGATTTTATATCTTTTGAATTGAAGGAGTTATGGATTTTTTACTTCTTCAAACCCCCTTTTTGTTTTCGTTTTTAATTTTTTTTGCGGTACGAATTGGTCCTATCAAAAACATGTGAATATAAAAGTTGTAGATAATATTAAGGAGATGTATAATAAAATTAATTGGAATTGATATCTTGAGAATTGACGAAGTTATGATTTTTTTTCTCCCAAAAACCCTATTTTTGCGCCCCTTGGGCCCATTTTTAACTTTATCAAAAATCTATGATACATAAATTTTTGGCCCTATTTTTAGAAGTAATAAAAACTTTAAACTGATTTGATATGTACAAAAATTAAGAAGTTATGGGGGGTTTTCGGTTTTCACAAAACCCCTCCCTATTTCCATCCCCTTGGTCCGATTTTGCCCATTAACGAACTTGACCAAGGTTTTATGCCCTTTGATTTTATGTATCAGTTTGGAAGAGATTGGTGCAGAATTACGAAAGTTATCGTGTCCAGAAGAAAGTGATATATATAGATAGATAGATAGATATATAAAGTTTTTTACTGAGGGTGGTTTTGGGTTCTAGGAGTCGTGATCGGTGTAGATCTGCAAAAAAATTTCAGAAATTCCAACATAGGAACGATCCCAATAGGTAGTATTTCATACGAAATCTACCTAATAAGATGTCCGAGCCCCTATGCAAAATAATTTTTAAACACATCAACATAAAAGACAATACATAAATTTAACAAAAATATTAAATATTCAAAAATAAATTTCTATTATCATTTTTCAAAAATAGAGAATTTAAAAATAACTTTAAAAAAAAATCATATAGGATCTTCTCCCCCGGAGATCTAATTTAAAATAAATTTTAAACAACAAATGAACACACACAAAAATGTGTCTTCTATTTCTTAAAATTCTTCATTTTTTTTTCTTAGTGTAATTATTTTACGTAATTTAGGAAGTATAAATTTTGCTTAAAAAAATGATCAGAAAAAAGGAAATTCAATCAATTAAATTTCAAAATCGAGGAGAGGTAGTGACCGTCTATAACCCCCTTTGTCGGTGCCTGTGTTTTCTAGTAACCTAAAAAAGAAAATCTACTTCTTGCATATTACATCCCCAAGTATAAAATAAAAGGGTTAAAGAAACCAAAATATAGCTTGAAATTTTTTTATGACTTGGGAAAATTGTTTCTTCCAAAGCAAGATTGCATTAATTTTTATCTTTAACTGTTATCTCTGTCGAAATTTTTTGATAATATTTGCAAAATATTTTAAATTGTCCTATCTAAAATTGTTCAATGCTACAATGAAATCAAAACGCCATTCCTAATTAAATCATCTCTAATAAATACTTAATTGAAAAAAATATATAAATTAAATAAGATTAAGGTTAACAGAATCTATTTTCTTTTGTTTAGTAGAATTATTCCATACGACTAAAGAATAAATTACTGCATACTTATAATATGAATAAAGCTCTTTTATGTACTATCTTAAATTTGAATAATATTGTTCAAAATGCAAATTTACCATTTTATCGAGTTGTGTTATTTCTTACCGTATTGTAACCTTATGGTTATTACATAAGCGAAATTTCTTCTTTAAATCTAAATTATATTTTTATTTACAGAGTAGGGAGGGGGATCTAAAGGAGTTCGAATTCAATAGTGTAATACAGTGCATGACGGGCTTATATTGTCATATATGACTGATATGTAAAAACTTGTACTGTATTCTTTCCTGCAATATGATTAAAATAACATCTTTGAAATACTAATATTCAATGAAAGATTTTTTTTTCAATATTTCTATTAAATACATTTCATATTTTCGAAAAAAATTCCCAAAAAATACAATGGTAAAAATTTTATTATTTAACATTTAAAAAATATTTTTGCATCCATCATGTAGGATGGGTTTTCACCTAGTATGTTTAAACAAGTCGGAAATTATATGTCGTACTATACGTTCGTCGAGATACGTTCATATTATAATTAGCTTTATAAACATTCAGATCTTTGTGCAATAGCAGTTGCACTCTTATGCAAAAATGCATGCATATAAAATTTATTACGATTATATATGTTAAATTCAGTAATACGGAAACGATATGCCATATGACGTAATCAACATGGCAACCTAGAATCATTATCTATCATGGGATATCGTTGAATTAATTACGTATTATAGAATTTAAGAAAATGAAGAAAATTTTTATTAATGGGTTTTTAAGTTTTGATTCGATTTTCATAAAATTTGAAATGGCCCAACAAAATTCTACAACGATTATATATATATTAAATTTCAAACCATTCGGTTGGGTAGTTTTTGCGCTGTTATATGCGGACACACGGGTCAGACGACGACTATAGGTGGTAGAATTTTCATAAAATTACATTCTAATGCTTATTTTTAACATTATGGTTGTTAATAATGTATACAAATAGCCACTTTTTTCTTTTAAATTCAGAGTAATGTGCCCCTTTGTATAAAAAGCCTCTGTTCCATACAATGATTCCCCCCCCCCCCAAAAAAAAAAAAAAAACATTAATCAATCACAGCGCTTTCTTAGTAATCGAAGTAGGTTTAGATTTATTTATTTATTTATTTTACATCATAAGCAAAGCAAGTACCATTAAAAGTATGCCCATCTAGCTATTACTTTTCCCACCTAATATCTAGCTTTTTAATTGTTTAAAGTATCGTTGTGTGTCGTGTAACCCACAGAGTATGGAGATCTATCCATAAAGATTTAAAATCTCCTTACTCTGTGGTGCAACCTTACCTTATTCCTTTCTTAAAGTAGGACAGGAATAATCCGGATTCGTGGTTTTGAACTTCTCTGTGTTGCACCGGGCTTCCGCCGAGAACGTCATCCAGCTCAACCGTCTTGATAGCAGCTACTCCAGCTTCATCCTAAATTAATTTTATTTGTTAAATGATAGGAAATAAAAGAAAGAAAGGAAAGACACATACATAAACTATATAGATTCTGACTTAACCCTTTATGCCCCGAATTATTAGTAAAAAAAATTGCTCCACTTCAATAATTATCTTTGTTAATGTCTGAAGATATCCGAAACAACTTATCTATACTTCTATACTAATATTATAAAGAGGTAAAAATTGTTTATTTGTAGGAGGTAAGCTCTGGAACTACCGAACCGATTCGAAAAGTTATGGTATCAAAATGATGGTGTTAGTCCAACTTAGAACATAGGCTATATCTTATGACCGTGCCACTGGCCAAAATGGGGTGCAGGAGCAAAAAACGTTCTAAATATGCAATTTTTGTGTTACTGAACGGTTTAGAAACATGAAATTTGGAATGGTAGTTACTTATAGGATACTAATGATCTCTAATGACATTTCTTAAAAAAGTCGAAATTAAAAAGGGGTGAAAATGCGCGAAAAGCGTTCTAAAAAACGTTCTAAATGGCGATTTTTACGCAATCTCAAGAAGTACCAAACCGATTTAAAAAATAAGGGTGATAATCCTTGCTCCAACATATCCTCCTATATTTTATGTCGGTGCCACTACCCTTAAAGGGGGATGCCGGAGCAAAAAAAGTTCGAAATTGCGATTTTTGTGTAACTGAAGGGCCTAGAAACATGAAATTTGGAATGGTAGTTACTTATAAGATATAAATTATCTATAAGAACATTTCTTAAAAAATTCGAAATTTAAAAGGGGTGAAAATGCGCGAAAAGAGTTCTAAAAAACGTTCTAAATGGCTATTTCTACGCAATCTCAGAAAGTACCCCAACCTAATTCAAAAGTAATGGCGGGGAATTGATATTGACAGCCCTTGCTCCAACATAGGCTCTATTTCATGTCGGTATCACTACTACCTAGGGGTTGCAGAAGCCAAAAACGTTCTAAATTGCGATTTTTGTGTTACTGAAGGGCCTAGAATCCTGAAATTAGGCAGGACAGTTATTTATAAGATACAAATGATTTCTAAGAATATTTTCTAAAAAATTGAAATTTAAAAGGAGTGAAAATGAGCGAAAAGCGTTCTAAAAAACTTTCTAAATTGCGATTTCTACGGAATCTAAGGAATTACCGAACCGATTTAAAAAATAATGGTGTGAAAACGAAGGTGACAGCCCTCGCTCCAACATAGGTTGTATTTCATGTTGGTGCCACTACCCTAAAGGGGTGAAGGAGCAAAAAACGATCTGAATTGCGTATTTTGTAATGCTGCAGGGGCTAGCACTTTGAAACTAGGCATGGTAGTTACTTATAAGATATAAATTATCTCTAAGAACATTTCCTAAATAATTCGAAATTTAGAAAGGGGTGAAAATGGACGAAAAACGTTCTAAATTGCGATTTCTATGCAATCTCAGAAAGTACCCAACCGATTTCAAAAGTAATGGTTAGAAATTGATGATGACAGCCCTTGCTCCGATATAGGATCTATTTCATGTCGGCGTCACTACCACCTTGCGGTTGCATTTTAAAAAACGTTCTAAATTGTGATTTTTGTGATACTAAAGGGGCTAGCAACTTGAAATTTAGCATGGTAATAACTTAAGAGATGTAAATTCTCTCTGAGAGCAGTTCCTTAAAAATTTTTAATCTAAAAGGGGAGAAAATGAAAGAAAAGCGTTCTATAAACGTTCTAAATAGTGATTTCTATGCAATCTCAGGAAATATAAACCGATTTCAGAAGTAATGGTTTCAAATTGATTGTGACAGTCCCCGCTCCAACATAGCCTATATTTTACGTTGCTGTCACTACCACCTGGGGGTTGCAGGAGCAAAAAATATTCTAAATTGCGTTTTTTGTGTTACTGAGGGGGGTCTGGCATTTTAACTATGGAATGGTAATTACTTCAAAGATGCAAATGCTTTCTTGAATTGTCGAAAGATAATTCCAAATTCAAAAGGATGAAAGAGCGAAAAGCGTTCTATAAGTGTTCTAAAGTACGATTTTTATGCAATCGTATGAAATACGAAACCGATTTTAAACATAATGGTTGCAAATTGATGGTGATGGAATCTGCTCAAACATAAACTATATTTTATGTAGGTGCCACAACCCCTAGAGGGTTGCAGGAGCAAAAAACTTTCTAAATTGCGATTGCTGGGTTACTGAAGAGGCTAGAAACTTTAAATATAGAACGGTAGTTACTTATAAAATATAAATGTCCTCTAAGAACAGCCGAAGATAAATTCGAAATTTAAAAGGGTTGAAGCGAAGAGAAGGAGCGAAAAGCATTCTAAAAGAGTCCTAAATTACGATTTCTATGGAATCTCAGGAAATAATAAACCGATTACAGAAGTTATTGGTTGCGAATCAACAGTGATAGTCCCTGATCCTATACGGGCTATATTTTGTGCCGGTGTCACTACCACCTGGTTGGCAGGAACAACAAGAAAGCCTTTAAAAACATATAAATTCCGTTTTCTATAGAATATTAGGAAATACCAAACGATTTTAAGGTTAATGTTGACAAATTAATGGTGACAGTCTCTGTTTCAACATTTTTTGAGACATTCTATTTCAACTCTGTTTAGGCATTTTATGTTGGTGCCACTAACACCAGAGAGGTGGTAGACTGTTAGACAAGAAGCTTGGAATTTGACATGATGGTTAATTTTAAGATGTAAATGTGTTAAGATGATTTCTAAAAAAAAAAAAAAAACTTCAAATGAATACTGAAATGAGCGTATGAAATGAGCATAAAAGACTCAAAATACTTTCTAAATTAACATTTATTTAGAATTAGTTTTAGTTCTTCTTATTAATTAAAATCTCATTTCTGTCTATTGCACTTTTATAATGAAGTTTAGTCAAACTATGACTTAATTTGTAATTTTTGAATTATTACAAAAAGTGTTCTTCAGATAAACAAGTAATATAAAAATTTTGTTTTTAAAGCCAATTCCTACTTAGACCATCAAAGAATAATTTAATATAATCCCTTAAGCTAATATTAGTTTTTGTTGCATTAAAATATCTCAATTTGTTGATTTTCTATAAGCAAGTAGGTTTACAATGGTGAATTGGGTGAAATATTAGAGATATCGCCAAATTGGCGCCACTTTTGGCGACTCATTTTACCGCCAAATTTGACGATATATCCCCAAGTTGGCGACAAACTTGGCGGTATTTGGCGACAGAACAGCCACCCTCCCCCCTATGGTAACCCCTTATTGAAAATACGTTCATTGATCTTCAATAACCAATGGCCGCCATTTTGTTTACCATGCAAAACTGAAATTAATTAATTAAAATTTAATTAATTAATTAATATTTGAAAAAACTGTTGAATTCTGAAATCTGAATATCTGAAAAATCTGTAATCAATTGTCATCCAGTACAAGTTAAAAAAAAATTATTTCAACTTGATAGGATGAATAATGAGTATTTTATTAACGATTGAAAATTTGAACAAGATAAATATGTAAATAAATATAAGGAGAGTGTGAGCTAATAGTAGGAATTGAAAAACAGTCATGCAAATATCACTTGGTATATTTCACCTACTACGCGAGCAAAGCCGCGGGGTTTGCTAGTATAATAATAATTTGATTTTTAGATAATTTTTTTGACCAAAACTGACATAATAAATGGGTAGATAGAGCTCGTTTTGTAAAATATTTACAAAAATAATTAGATTAATTAACAAAAAATACTGTTGTGGAAATCTCACAATTCTTATAAAAACAGTGCAAATAAATGTAGTATTGTGATCCTATCTGTAACTGAGAAGCGTTTTTTAGTTATCAATTTTTTGTATAACATTTTTTAACAGGAGAAAAGCTACACCTATGTAAATGGTTGAGAAAATAACCACATTAAAAAATATTTAGCTTCGACTGCTTCGCTGTGCTTTTTAAATGTAATCCGGAAAAGAATTTTGTATCAAAAGTACAATCTACTTTTATAAGTAGACGAATTAAATAAATTTTATATTGCATTTTTTTTTAATGGTTCTTAAAAGTACCGTCGGAGCACAAAGGGTTAAAGTTATTTTTCAAATCCCAATTTTCCATTTCTGATATCATTATAAAACCATTTCAATCCTTACATGCGTAACATTTTCAGATATACTGACTCACTTTCTAAATATTTAAAATTTTCTTTAAAAACATTTTCCAATTAAACTAAGGCATCTACTATCAAAGTTAACGTTTTAAATGAACTTTTAAAACTTTGAAATTGTGAAAACGACCATCAGTTATTAACCGATTATGTCCAAATATATGGCATCTTTACGACGACGGGGGGGGGGGGGGGGGAATACACCTCTCCTACATTTTGGCATGCGAATGAAAAAATCTGTAAATTCCATACACGTAGCCGTATAGCAATAAAAATGATTTTGAAACTGTATCAGAATGACCTGCATTATGCGGGATTTTGTTAAATGAGAGATTTTAGACAAGTCATACGAACAACAGATTTCTACAGTGACGATGTTAACAAATCAGAAGAAATTGTCTATGATATTAAAATTACTAGGGAATCGTACCCGGGCTTCCCGGGTTACAGATATAGGTGAAAACCATTATATAGGTGAAACCCATATTTTAATTGAGAAGGTATATTTTTTTACATGCAATATATTTTTTGGATTGCCCACTAAAAATAAAAAAGAATTTTTCATATGAAAAATATTAATTATACAATCAAATAATTTTTTGAAATTTATCAAAAGCGATTTTTTCGTATTAGCCGCATGCTAAGAGTTATTAAGCCCAAGATTTTGCTGCTTATGGCAACCTTATATTTTCTGATAATTTCAGAGTTTCAAGCGTATAGTTCAATTATATGTCTGTAAAATTTGTATTTTATTTGTTTTATTTTACTTATTCAATCATAGAGGAAGTTTTATTTTTTGTTTACGGAATGTTAGTCGTAAGAAAATGATGAACTCTTTATATTGTTTTAAGGGCAAACGGATTAATCTTTCTTAATCGAGCTCCACGCGATAGAGATAAACTTAAAAATTAACCTCTCAACCCACAATTGCCCTTTTAAAAAAATTGGTACTTTAATTGGATCCTTTTAAAATCATTTTAACTCAAAACGTGAAGTCACGATTGCCAGCAAAATCTTTGCATGTGAATAGTCGCACTCTTAACTCGAGATTCTAATCTTAGTACCGGAGAATAAAAATTGCCGTAATTTATGTTTTTTGACGTATGTGTTTAAAAGTTTAGTTTTATCTAAGAAAAATCATCGTTTTCTTTTAAATATGATGTCATTTTCACTTACTTAAGCATTTCACCTAGTGTCTGAAACTTAGTACACATACAGAAGAAAAACAAATATGGAAACTTTATGAGGAAAACGCCTGTTTTCAAAAGCAGTACGTAATTTTCCGTTCAAAGTATTATGTCCCTAATACCATTCTACGCCATCAAACCCTATACAACAATTTTTATCAACAATTTTGAATTTTTATCAGATAATCACGTGAATAAAGATAAATAAACCTCAATATTTCTCTCTTCTCTGCAATATTGATAGCTATCTCATTACTACTATTTGAAGAAGTTTCATATAATACTTTTAAAATTAAAATATAATAATGGGATATAAAAAAAATAGCTAGCGCAAGCACATATGCAAATGAACAGATTCCAGTTAAAAAAATTATTAGTAAATTTAATTCAGCAGAAAGCTCAGGGCAGATGACTAAAAAACATTCTTGTGTTTTAAATATATAGATTATATAAAATTATGAAAAATTAAATTGTGCAAATTATGCTATTTTGATAAAATTACAGTAACATGTCTTAAAGAATAGCGATAAAATTTTATTAGTAGAGAGAATTTTAGACAAAAACTTGGGGAGCCTGATATTATTTTAAACTTCGATTTATTGCCAAGATCTCCTTAGATTGCTTGTCTAACTCGGCAAAGCGAATTCATCCAAAAGAGAATCATCAAATTCTGTAATATAAATCGCTATTTTTCGGTCAAAGAGCATGCACATTGTATATTACTGATTTTCCATAAAGTCACTCTAAATATTTGTAAAACATTGCGTTTTATCAGTGTGTGATTTCGATTACTTTACTTTCAAAGATAAATCATTTTCTCCTCTGAAAAATATCAAAGCAGCTGGGGTGAAAATGACGCACTTCTACAAACCATATTTCAGTTTTAAGAATTAAAATACACGCTTTTTTATATAAAATGACGTCAATTGTATCCGCTAAAGCATGCCACTTTTACGATCCCTTCTTAAACAACATCTATGGAACGGTATGCAAAAGATATCATTATAGCGGAATAATACACAAACCCAACAGAAAGCATTAACGTCGTTTAAGAAGCTCGGCAATACAATCTCGGGTATCAAATGATTTATATGACTTAATTTTTTTGTTTATAATAGCTCCATTTTTTATCAGGAGTCATTCATTTATATTTTTTCAAAATTCAGAAAACGTAATTACACCCGGATTAATGAAATTGCATTTTTTCAGGTTTCACAAATATTCTTTAAATGACATTTTTGTAAAGAGAAAGTATTGTATCGTTTGTAAAGTTAAATTGCAATAAAATAAAAATCATTTAATTGATAAATGAAAACCAAATAAAGCCAAAACTCACCGGGCTTTATAACATACGATATAGGACGTATTTTAATTTCAATTTTTTTTTTTCAGTTTTTATGAGCAAATGGCAAAAAGATACTGCAATCTACTAAATGGAGGTGCAGTAAGGTGGCTGGGGGTGACGCCAAAAAAGTAACCCTAAAATCAGCTACAGTAGGCCCAAACATCAGCAAGTTCTTTCACGAAAAAAGAAGAAAACTTTTAGTAATACACTTTTTAATTCATAATACAATGGAATGCTGCTTTAGCATGCTTAAAAATAAGCAAGTCACTTTCATTTAGAGAAAAAAATGCACGGGTGATGTCAAAGAATTCGGTCCCTGTTCCAGGTGCTTGCTTTGTTTGGGGCAAGTGAGAGCATTTAAATTTGAGCGATAACACGCATCATATTGCAAACCGTTTTTACGGCATACAGCATCTCCATCAATCTCTTTCCTCCATGAATCTACTATTTTCATTTTTTCCCCTTTACTTTCATCAGAAATGGAGTACTTCAGTTGCCACGATTACAAAAAAAGTAATAAAAACTACAAAAAAATTAATATCTTAAAAGTAAATTGTGATATAGCTTTCAAACAAACTGCATTTAAAAGAGCATTTTTTTCCTTATACGACGGTGTAAAAATTTAAAATATGCGATGTTTAAAAGTTTTAAAATTTGCAGTACAGAAAATTGCAAAACCAAAATTTTATTTCAAATTTCAAAATGTTGCCATTTAGAAAATGACGTATGCGTTACGCACAGATATGTTTGTCCTTTATAATATAGATAAGCATAGTCGGGACATATTGAGCACTTAACTACTAGATGTACTACAAAAAGTCAAAA
The DNA here is from genome assembly GCA_963932465.1 of Maratus speciosus. NCBI lineage: Eukaryota > Metazoa > Arthropoda > Arachnida > Araneae > Salticidae > Maratus > Maratus speciosus. Next base: position 198,749,245 of record OZ010789.1, read on the forward strand.
TTATAAAAATTAGTTAAATCGTTATCGACTGTACATTTTCAGTTAAATGGAATCGTAGAAAGATTTTAGATGCGAATATGAAAAAATATATATATTAATTCGTTTTCGCAATCATCACATATTATAGTTCATTCATAAATTGCATTCGATATACGGGGTATTCTCACAATCTTTTGACTTTCATGTCCCTGAATAATAATTTTTATTTTAATACACTTTTTTGTGTTTTTTTATTTCATATACTGGGGAACATCCCATTGCATGATTGCACAACAATGTTAACGAGATACATAAGTTTTGGACGATGTTGGGGGTCCAAACACCTGGAAAACTCCTATACCGTCCCGTGTCCCTGATGCTGATTTTTAAGTTTGGAGCAGTCTCGATAAAATTGTTTCAATAAAAATAATTCGATGTAATTTTTTTCTGAAACTGAAACTATTGTTTTATATAAATATGTAGCTAAAAATTGACCTGCAAGCATTTTTAGGGTTGTTATTATTTTTAAAACTCTGTCCCTGGGTTTTAGATTCCTTACCATCCCTCTTCTAAAATTATATACAGAAAATAATTTCAGATGCTGCCACAGAATTTTTTTCAAGTTTTTTCTCATGTAGAAGTATGCTAGAGAAATAATGTCTAAAATTCTTTGGTAGGAAATTTACTGTAGAATTTAAATCAGCATTTAAATATCAATTTCAAGCATCGTGGCTTTATTAGTGGTCTCACCGTCCCCAAGGTTTATTCCTGCACTTTTTGAGGTAAATAAAAAAAAAAAATTAATTTAATCCAATGTTAACAACTATTTCTAAAAATCAATGAACATTGTGGCTATCACTTAGTCTTAACATGATTTTCCTAAAAATAGGTTGTAATTTTCCTTACCGTTCCATCCTTATCGTCCCTTTTTTTACCATTTCGTCCCTTTTTTCCAACACCATCCCCCCTTTTAGGGTTTCGTTCATCTGACGAAACCCTATTCGTCTCGCTCCTCTGTCCGCCTGTCCGTCACAGAGCCCGTTCTCAGAAACTACACATGTTGGAGATTTGAAATTTTGCATACTTATAGATGACCACCACACATCATACGACAAATCATAAAATTTTGAAAAAGTCGTACATTTAACCCTTTGGGCTCCACCATGTGTATTTCAAACAATTCTATCTATGTGAGCCTCTAATAAGGTTGGGGGCGTGAAATTTTACAAACTTATAGCTGAACACCTCACATCAAACAACAAACTATAAAATTTTGAAAAAGTCGTACATTTAATCCTTTGGGCTCCCACATGTGTATTTTAAACAATTCTTTCTAAGTGAACCCTAATTAGGTTGGAGGAGTGAAATATTGCATACTTATAGCTGAATACCTCACATCAAACGACAAATCATAAAATTTTCAAAAAGTTGTATATTTAACCCTTTAGGCTCCCACATGTGTATTCTAAACAATTCTTTTTAAGTGAGCCCCTAATTAGGTTAGGTTGCAGGCATGAAATTTTGCGTACTTATAGATGGACACCTCAGATCAAACGACAAATCATAAAATTTTGAAAAAGTCATACATTTAATCCTTTGGGCTCCCACATGTGTATTTTAAACAATTCTTTCTAAGTGAACCCTAATTAGGTTGGAGGAGTGAAATTGTGCATACTTATAGCTGAGTACCCCACATCAAACGACAAATCATAAAATTTTGTAAAAAGTCGTACATTTAACCCTTTGGGCTCCCACATATGTATTTTAAACAATTCTTTCTAAGTGAGCTCCTAATTAGGTTGGAGGCGTGAAATTTTACATACTTATAGCTGAGCACCTCGCATCAAACGACAAATCATAAAATTTTCAAAAAGTCGTACATTTAACCCTTTGATCTCCAACATGTGTATTTTAAACAATTCTTTTTAAGTGAGCCGCTAATTAGGTTGGAGGCGTGAAATTCTGCATACTTATAGCTGAGCATCACACATCAAACGGCAAATCATAAAATTTAGAAAAAGTCGTACATTTAAGCTTTTGGGTTCCTACATGTGTATTTTAAAGAATTCTTTCAAAGTGACACTCTATTTAGGCTGGAGGCGTGAAATTTTGTATACTAGCTGAACACCATCATGCGACAAATCATAAAAATTTGAAAAAGTCGTACATTTAACCCTTTGGGCTCCCACATGCGTGTTTTAAGCAATTCTTCCTAACTGAGCCCCTTATTAAATTGGAGATTTGAAATTTTGCATGCTTATTATAGCAGAACACCTGAGGCCAGGCGACAAATTATAAAATCTTGAAAAAGTCTTACGTTTAACCCTTTGAGCTACCACATATGTATTTTAAGCAATTCTTTCTAAGAGAGCCCCTAATTAAGTTGGAGACATGAATTTTTGCATACGTATAGCTGAATACCTCAGACCACACGACAAATCATAAAATTTTCAAAAAGTCTTATATTATTTACTCCCCCATGCTCTAACGTACATTTTAAGCAATTTTTCTAACCTCCGCCCTTTTCACCCGGGGAGCACTTTTCCAACTTTTGCCGACATCCCTTTGACCATTCTTTCATATTATGCACCATAGCCTTACATATTTGAGTTCCACTTTTTACCGCCAGGGGCGCCTACTTATCTCGGGTGCTATGGGCCCAATCCCTTCGACTAATATATATACGGATAGTATGTAAAACGGAGTTTCGTTCGGATAGAGATTTGTTTAGAATAGAGTGCGCCCCTGGTTGCAAAATGTGGAACTAACAGATTTTTCAAAAGGATAAAGTGTTTTGAAATGAATATTAAACGAAACCCTCTGTGCGATCTGTGATCACACTTACCCACTTGTTTTAACCTTACCGTCCCTTCTTTAACACCCCTTTAACACAATGTTATACAAAAATTCTGTATTAAAAGTACTACATTGCTATTTCTTATTTGAATGTCCTGTGGGTACTATGCAAATTCATTATAAGTAAAAATTTAGAAGAAAATAAAAAGTTATAGGGGTAAAATGGTAAGGAAAATTAAACTCGCAAGTTTAACTTAAACCTCAGTTAAATAAAAAAAATTTTTGCTGCTGACCATTTTTTCTTTATTTTGAATCATTAAAGCATTCGTCTATCAAATTAAAATGTTATTTTAGCGAGTTTAATTTTGTCAGATTTTTTTCCCCAAAAGTCAAAAGATTGTGAGAATGCCCCATACACGAAAATGATTTTTAAGTTAAATTTTATATTTAAAATTAAATGCATAAAAAGGTGTATATAATTTAATTTTAGTATGCTGCGTCGTTAAAATCTGAAAATAGTTTTCAGACATTTTGAAAAACCAACAGTGCTTTAGGAAAAACTACCTTATAGGTCCAAATTAGAGTAATATTTAAATTTATAATTAAACTAAATTTACTTTATCTACTTATTTGTGTGTGTGTGTGTGTGTAGTTAACAAAATATTCAGTCTTAGACAATAGGTTGAAATTAGATAGGTGAAATATCATGCTTTCAGCAGCTATTTTTACGCTAAAAATTATAAATGATTTTACCATTAACAAGAAAATGGGATATGTAGGAAGTTGCTTAATTTAAATTATTTATGCGATTAAGGACTTTAATTTAAAAATTTACTTGCTTTTGAACTCCTCAAAATTTTAATTAATTACTGGATTGTTAGAAAAGTATAATTCTGTTTTTCTATGAGTGTTGTTTGTTGTATTTTTAAGCAAGTTAACTTCATTTGAAATAAAATTGACAGATTAGATAGGTTCGTTTATAATATTTTTTATTTATTCTGCAGAGTTTTTTTTTCACTTTCTTTTCCTCGTTCTTCTTTTTGTATGCGTGTCGTATCAAAAACGAAATTATCATTTCTGTAATTTATTGATAGAATAAACAGATTACAAAAATAAATTTTGGATGCTGATTAGATGAAAATAAAATTACTTTTTTGCATTTCTTTGATACAACATAAAATGCTGTAACTTCTTAGAATGCGATTTCTAGTTAGATAATTATTCCATAAAATGTACGTGTATGAAAGAATGCAATTCGGGACCCCTTTCATAATTTCCGAAGGGAAGCTTATTCTTCCCGTACATTTCCAGTAATCTGAGAATTATCGCAATCGCGAAATGTGTAACATTTCTTATCATCAAAATTTATATTAAAAGTAGTAAGAATACAAGAAAAAATTCTAAGTGAATGATAAAAGTGTTGAAACCCCGCAGATATACAGGAAATAAATCAAGAGGAAGTAAGTCCTTATCCGAATTCGCCTATTTTTGTTTCCGGTATTTATTTTGAATGTTCATTTACACATTACTTTATTAGTTTATGTCCGTATGTAGCATATAGAATAGAATCAGACATGGGTTTCATAAGAGCGTTTGAAAATGTTAAAATGTCACAAAATACACAATATGAAACTTAAAAAGCTCACCGTTTTACTTGAAAGGGGACGAAAATAATAAAATGGATGTTACAAGTAAAAAATATACATTTTATTTAAAATATATTATTACTTTCGGTCTGTATTTCCCGCGGCCATTATCAGAGAATATTTTAAGGGGACACAGTACCTTTTAAACTACTTTTACAATTTTGAATAATACTGTAAAATACTTAAATATAATGTCACTACAGATATTAGGTACTATAAAGCAAATATAATTTCATATAATTTAAAATAAAAAAAATCTTATAGAACAGCCTATTTAACTAAAATTTAAATTAAAAAAAATAATAAAAAAAATAAATTTAAAATCCCTACTACTTTTTTAAATAGGAATATTTTTGCTTCAAAATTTTTTTCCATAACCTTAAAAACATACTACATAAAATTGTGCATGGACTTAACATTCAAGGTTATAGTTTTTTTTTTTTTTTAATTTTCAATTATTTTTCCTTGATTTTTTACTATACAAAAGAGAAAAAGATTGATATTAAATGTAATATCCCATACATCTAAAAATCCATGCACAGTTTTGTGTAGTATAATCTAAGGAATATGGGGAAAAAATTTGAAGCAAAAATATTAATATTTAAAAAAGTAGTAGGGATTTTAAATTTATTTATTTATTTATTTTAAATTTAAATTTTAGTTAAATAGTCTGTTCTACAAGATTTTTGTTGTTGAAATTATATGAAATTATATTTGCTTTATAGTATCTAATATCTGTAGTGACATTATATTTAAGTATATTACAGTATTATTCAAAATCGAAAAAGTAGTTTAAAAGGTATTGTGTCCCCTTAATAATTAATTGCTGTTCCATTCATACAAATACGTCACTTCGTTTGAAATGGGAGAACCAATAATTATTTGGGTTGAAAGTAGCTGGTAGTTGGTAGTTATTGGATCTCCCATTTCAAACGAAGTAACGTATTTGTATGAATGGAACAGCAATTAATTATAAAAATATTCCCTGTTGATGGTCGCGGGAAATGCAGGCCGAAAGTACTAAGAAATTTTAAATAAAATTTATATTTTAAACTTGTAATTGTAACATCTATTAGCCCCCGGTATGCTATTTCTTTCTCCCAGCTTATTTTGTGTCGTCTCCAATAAATAACGCTACCTTGTATAAGCCAGCCGTAAAACAAAAGCCGATGTTTCATTGTGCGATTAAATACTCTATAGCATTTTTTAAAACTTCTAAGCATCCACATTTTCAATGTTTATACCGTCGAATTTGGGAAAAAAAGTACTTTTTAATGCAATTTGTTTGAAATTTGCATCTGCATTTATTTTTGAAATATTCATTTATTTGTAATTTTTAGCGACATTTGTTTCATTTTGGCAACTCAAGTACTTCATTTCTGTAGAAAGTAAAGAAAAAATAGCAGAAAAATAGTAATTATATCTTCTTGTTGCCATTTTCCCATAAAAACTGAAATGGCCATGATTTTCTGGTCAGAATGGAAAAAAAATTTTTTTTTCAAAAAAAATTATGACCATTCCCCCCCCCCCCCATTCTGACCAGAAAATCAGAGTTCTAACTTTTTACGACTGCTCTTTCATCTTCACCTAACGCTTCATTTATAATGGCTGTCTCATAATAATAGAAACCACCAGGCCACCAGAAGAAAATGAAGTAATGGAAATGTCGGGGGCGACACTAAATTCTGAAAAAGCAGAACTTCTGTTCTCTAGTTTTATTATTTTCGTCGCTTTTTAAGTAAAACGGTGAGCTTCTTAAAGTTCTTAGAAACAAAAAAACAAGGGAAACAATCATGCGTCAAGCATAGATTTTTGAGAAACTTTCTAACATTTCCAGAATACTGCAACGGAGCTTCACCGATAAAAAGTTGAAATGAAATTTCAGCAGTTACACTCTGTATCCGGAAAGGTTACTTAAATTCTTTTGTGCATCCCTGTATGATCTATAGATCTGAACATACACTACATAGTGTGCTAAAATTTAGATTAGTTGCAAAATGCATGATATAATTGAAAATTCAGCTTCGTCAATTTCCACTAATAGACGAAAATACACTGGAAATATTTTCTGCAGCCGTGTATATCATTCACAGATTTCTATATATTCCCTCACATTAAACTAAAATTTAATTCGGGAAAGAAATGCACAAGCACAAAGGAAAACGTACTTTCAGAAATAACCATTCATAGATGGAAATGTATTCCGTTCTTTGTCCCGTATATGAATTTATTTATATTCTACAAAAATCTCTTAGTGTACTAAATATAGTTCATCTAGAACATGGATAACGCAATTAAAAAACACCTTTAAGCAATTCACGCTCATGCATAGTAATACTTACGAATTATTTTGTATTGTTCTGTATATGATCTTTAGAATTTATACACACCATGAAAAAGCAAAACTTTAGTTAAACATAAAAACGCACCTCCATCTTTTATCTCTCATAGACAATACTGTAACCGTAATATTTTGTGTAAAGGGACGATAATTGCTATACATGACATGCTCTATAGTAAGCATCTTGTAGTGCAGTTCAATAATGTAAATAAATTTCATTATAATAATAAAAGAGCTGGAGATTTACACCATGAAAATTTCAATAATAATGGGAGAATAAAATCTATAAATTTACTAAATGGTGTATAAAATGCTGTAAGTCAAAAACTAAACAAACATTAAAATAAAATTTAAATAATCAACGTTTCAGTCATCATCTATGACCATCGTCAGGGAAGAGGAGTAGTTATACTGCTTTTAAAGAACAAAGCCAAACCGTCTTGAATTTGAAAAGTTCGTTATGTTTCCAACCAATTATAGCTTTGACCAACCGTAAGAAAAAAAAATATGCAGTGGTACCATCTATCTGACTCGGTTTGGCTTTGTTCTTTAAAAGCAATATAACTACTCTTTCCTGCAGATGGTCATAGATGATGACTGAAACGTTGATTATTTTTATTTTATATTAATGTTTGTTTAGTTTTTGACTTTACAACATTTTATACACCGTTCAGTAAATTTGTGATTTTTATTTTCACATTACTATTATTGAAATTTCATTATGATTGAAATAATGCAATATTAAAATATACCGCAGACAATTTTTCCTCCAATGACCATAATGTAACGTGATTCTTTTGAGTGCCCCCATAAATGAACTATAAATGCTACACTCTCCATTTTCAATATTAAAAATGCCATGGTAAACTTCAATAAGATATATAAATTGCATGGCAATCCGAGATTATTTACGAGAGTTAAAGCACAGACAAACAGATGATCAAACCGAAGAACGAGAACACTTTTCAAGTATGTTGGAAAGTTTTTTTTTTAATAATCATTTGATCGTAATACATTAAAAGCTCAAAATTTTTAGGCTCATTGATAAAAACAATCGACTTATTTATAAAACGAATCAAGATTGACAGCCATTGTATAGGTTGATTATTTAAATAAGTAAGCTGAGCACAGTTTATAACATGACATGTAAAAATAAGAATAAAGATAAGCAGAACAAAAAGAAAAAAAACTTTTTAAGGTTTTATAAAAGATTCTTCAGCGCAAAACGAAAAAAAAAAAAAAAAAATGCCGGATGTGGCAATCCCAAAACTTTCTTCTATCTCATACATGTTAATATTTACATGTTAGCAACAACTTATGTCAAGTTGTAGCTGAATCTGAAGTTTGATGAAAATCCGTGCATTAGTTTTGAGGTAGACTATTGCGGAAATCGTAAAAAAAATCTACATAGCAGCGCCATCTGTTGGTCGATTTACTCCAAAAACTAATCAGGACCAATTTATATCAGGGACTAACTGAATGTGAAGTTTGATGAAAATTCATGGATTAGTCCTTGAGATACAGCTATTGGGAAATCGTGATAAATGCAATCTAGCAACGCCACCTGTTGGACGATTTACACTAAAAATTAAACAGCACTAATCTATATCAGGGACTAACTGAATCTGACGTTTGGTGAAAATTCATGCATTAGTTCTTGAGATAAAGCTATTGTGATAATCATGAATAACGCCGCATATAGCAGCGTCACCTGTTGGGCAATTTACACTAAAAAGTTATCAGCACCAAATTATATCAAGGACTAACGGAATCTGAAGTTTTATTTAAAAAAAAAAAAAAGTCCGTACATTAGTTCTTGAGATATAGCTATTGCGGAAATCGTGAAAACTGCAGCATAGCAGCGCCACCTGTTGGGCGATTTACACCAAAAACTAATCAGCACCAGTTTATATCAGGGACTAACTGAATCTAAAGTTTTATTAAATTCCGTTCATTAGTCCTTGAGATAGAGCGGCCACAAAATTTGTGTCACAGACAGACACTTTGTAAACACATGTTTTTATGGTTCTCTGACCCCTAAAACGTGTAAATCCGTCGAAAACCGAAATTCGAAAATTTTCATGAATCCAATACTTTCTTCTTGTAAAGATAGAAGAAAGTAAAAAGACATTGCAAGATATAACAGTAGTAACACGCATACCCTCTAAAGAGTTTTAAAAAGTTTTTATTATTATTTTTATTCATAAAAATTTTAAATCCCGGTTTCTACAGAATACACACATTTTCATTGCTGTCGCATTTTTGTTTTTCTGTTTCTATTTTCATTTTGCGCTGATTACGGAGAGGTTGTTTTACCAAATCTCTAAATAACCATACATGCTATTCTGGATAACTGTATGCTTGGATTAAATGACAACATTAAAATTTTGTATTAGCCCTATATAACTACTGACTAACCTGAGATGTTTCTTCGCCTAACCAAAAATGAATATCCCATTCCAGACGTCTACTTTTGGTTTCTTTTGTCTGAAAAAGAAAATGCATGACACATTATTTAATGACACGCTAGTGCAAAATAAAATAGCAAAGTTATATACACTAGTTATCAAAAATTAAGGAAAAGTCACGAAATGCTAATTTTAAAATACGCGAACACTCAAAAGGAAATAATATAATTCGAGTAATTACTATCTCTACAACACAGCTAGCCCATATAACATCTCATTCATGTCACACAGGGTCACAAGTGTCACAGTCACTACGGTGAAGCAAAAAAATAGGAAATTCCATACATCTCATTATGAGTCTCAAATGATCACTATATGTGACTCCACTGAGAAGTCAATGTGACTGCTGCTTTGTGACGAGTCACCAGGTGACTTTACAATGTAGTTAAATTGTGACTCATGTGACTGTCATTTTGAGACTCAATTTCATAGTCATCATGAACGTTGCATTATGATAAGTCACGAAATAATATCATATTATAGTCACATGGAGACTTTTCCCAAAAGAGCACAATGGTGACTTCACAGTAGTCTCTCTGTCATTTGAAAGTCATCATGTGACTTTAATGTGACATTATTTGGTAACTTATCACAATGCAGCGTTCACGATGACTTTGAAATTGAGTCTACAAATGACAGTCACATGAGAGTCACAATGTAACTACATTGTAAAGTCACCTGGTGACTCGTCACAAAGCAGCAGTCACATTGACTTCTCAGTGGAGTCACATATAGTGATCATTTGAGACTCATAATGAGATGCATGGAATTTCCTATTTTTTTGCTTCACCGTAGTGACTGTGACATTTGTGACATGAATGAGATGTTATATGGACTAGCTGTGTTGTAGAGATAGTAATTACTTGAATTATATTATTTCCTTTTGAGTGTTCGCGTATTTGAAAATTAGCATTTTGTGACTTTTCCTTAATTTTTGATAACCAGTGTGTTATATTAGTGTGATACTCATGAATATTTTTTATATAAACAGATTAAATCTTTTTTAAAGGAGAAGAAATAACGAAGTTGAGTACATTTCGGTAATAAATAAAATGTAAAAAGGAAGATTCTTATTCGCCGTTTAAAAAAATATATATATATATATTTGCAGTTGAAAATATGGCATTTATGCCTATATATAGATTATACGGAAAAGAAAGAAAAAAACCAAGTCTCACTAATTAGTCAATAATAATAATTATTATTATTATTTAGTTAATTTAAATTAAAAATAAAACACATACATACAATAACAGCAAGTTTTGCACATTTTTGAAATTTTATAGTACTGTTTCAATAAAAAGTGTACCATCAACTAAAATCATTTTTTTTTAATTAAGGAATAACCTTACAAAATATTCCATTACATTTAAAACAAAATTAAGCCTTTCATAAAATGGAATGAGTATTGGAAAGGTAAAAAAGTCTAAAATATTAAAAACTGCCGAGTATATACAAGGAGACTATTAATACGACTTTCTGTTGTATTTCCTTTTCACATCTTTTTATAAAAGTAAAAACCACAGCTTCAATTATAAATGAAATAAAAATAATAATACTTATAAAAATAACTTTGATTTTCGTGGCCATTATAGACAAAAAATGGCCGAGTTTTGCCCATATCTTTCGGCAAATGATATTCCTAAAGTAACATTTTAGAGTTTTAAGCACAATTATATAAAAACTACCTTCGCATTTACAGCTTAACACTAGAACTACCGATGTTAAATATATACCTAGTTTTACCGCACCCGTCAAATTGACGGATTTTTGATCATGGCTTTCATTGTAACTTTTGACTCAGTTAACGTAAATAAAAGAATATTTTTTAACAAAAACAACATTTAATATAATAATTCATTAATTATTAATAAAAAAAGTTTCTATTTGCATTTATAATATAACACATTTGATATGTATGAAATAACTATGAGGTACATATTTTACAAGTACATGTTATCTTAGATGAACACTTGCCACTTAGTTAATGTAAATAAAAGAATATAATTTAACCAAAACAATATTTAATATAATAATTCATGAATTATTAATAAAAAAACCAAACAGAAACAGTTTCTATTTGCATTTATAGTATAGCACATTTGATATGTATGAAATAACTATAAGGGACACATTTTACAAGTACATGTTATCTTAGATGAACACTTGCCACTTAGTTAATGTAAATAAAAGAATATAATTTAACAAAAACAACATTTAATATAGTAATTTATTATTAAAAAAACAAACAAAAACAGTTTCTATTTGCATTTATAGTATAGCAAATTTGATATGTATGAAATAACTATGAGGCACATATTTTACAAGTACATGTTATTTTAGATGAACATTTCCCACAAATATATTTGTTGCATACATTGCAGGTATAAATCGCTCTGTTTTTGCTACACAATCGAATTTGGCAAGATTTGCGTTCATAAAGACTTTTTTTTTTATAGTTTTCTGAAGTACAATCCATTGCTTTCCGTTCTTGTTTTTTGGAGGAGGCTTCTTTTCTGTCGCACCTATATTCACTGGAGAATTCTTCGGATAATTGAAATAAAAATTGTTTTCCAGTTAGATTTTCAACACAAGTCTCTATATATAAAATCCACGCATTGATTGCTGCCAAGTCCAAAATATTATAAAATACCTGCAAAGGCCATCTACGTGACCCTGCTTTTACGCTATATTTGCGGGCCATTTGGCCAACTACATCTACTCCAAACTTAGTCTCACTGTAAAACGACACAGTTGCAGGAATTTGTTTTCGATTAGAAGCAATTTCCGCAGATTTATGTTTTGAGCTAAGAAGTAGTATTTTTTTTACGGGGCTTACTTTTGTAAATTGTTAGAACAATATCATTTGATTTGTAGAGTTTTGTGGAGAAAAGAGACATGTTATATTTTCTAACTTCAGCTATTTTCGGCAATTCTCTTTTATTTGCTCGCATAGTTCTAACAAGACTAGTTTTTTTGGCCAGTAGCTTCTTTGCGAGTTGTATACTTGTAAAAAAATTATCCGTTGATAAATTTCTCCTACAATTTACATGTTTTTTTTTTTACAGGATACAAAACTAGAAATTCATTCAAAGGTACTCCTGATGGACCAAGTTCATTTTTGCCTAAATAGGGAAAGCTATTTATAAGATACTAGCAAACCCCGCGGCTTTGCTCGCGTAATATTTGAAATATGCCAAGTGATATTTATGTCTAATTTTTATCAAAAGGTACTAACTAAATTTTTATTTTATTAAAAGGTAATATTTTATTTTATTAAAAGGTACTTATTACATTAAGGAATAATTCAAAAATTACTATTTAAAACACAGTTTGACTAAACATCATTATTACACTGTATTAGGCAGAAATGAGACTTAAATTAATAAAATGAAATAAAACTAAATAAATGATAATTTAGAAAATATTTTGAAACTTTTATGCTCAATTAATACGCTCATTTCAGTATTCATTTAAAGTTTTGAATTTTTTAGAAACCATTTTCTTACATCTTAAAATTAACCATCATGTCGAATTGCAAGTCCTACCATCTCTCTCAACATAAAGGGCCATGTTGAAACAGGAACTGTCACCATTAATTTGCCAACATTAATTTTGAAATCGGTTTTTTCCAAATATTCCACAGAAACTTAATTTAAAAAGCTTTTAAAGCCCTTTTTTAGAACGTTTGTTGTTCCTGTGAACCCCAGGTGGTAGAATCACCGGCATAAAATATAGCCTGTGTAGGATCAGAGACTGTTACCACTGATTCGCAACTATTACTTTTATAATCGGTTATATTCCCTGAAATTGCATAGAATCAGAATTTAGAACTTTTTTAGAATACTTTTCGCACCTCCCCTTCGCTTCACCCCTTTTTAATTAGAATTTATTTTCGACGTTCCTTCGAGGGCATTTATATTTTATAAGTAACTACCATGTCATATTTAAAGTTTCTAGCCTTTTCAGTATCACAGAAATCGCAATTTAGAAAGTTTTTTAGCTCCTGCAACCAGCTGGTGGTAGTGGAACAGACATAAAATATAGCTTATGTTTGAGCAGGTTCTATCACCAAAATTTGTCATCATTATTTTGTTTAATCGGTTTGGTAATTTATAAGTTTGCTTAAAAATTGTAATTTATAACGCTTTTCACTCACTTCATTTTTTTAAAATTTGGAATTTTCTTTCGACTGTTCTTAGAAAGCAGTTGCATCTTGTAAGTAAATACCATGCCATACTTCAAAGTGTTAGACTCCTCAGTTGTGCAAAAAATGCAAATTAGAACATGTTTTGCTTTTGCAACCCTCAGATGGTAGTGACAGCAACATAAAATACAACCTATGTTATAGCAGGGACTGTCACCATTGATTTGCAACCATTACTTTTGAAATAGCTTTGGTATTTCCTTAGATTGAGTAGAAATCGCAATTTAGAACGTTTTTAGAACGCTTTTCACGCATTTTCACCCCTTTTTAAATTTCCATTTTTTTCGAAACTGTTCTTAAAGATCATTTATAACTAATAAATATGTACCTTGCCTAATTTTAAGTTGCTAGCCCCTACCGATCACAAAAATCGAAATTTAGAACGCTTTTTTGCTCCTCCAACGTCTTGGTGATAGTGATACCGACATAAAATAGCGTCTATGTTAGAGCAGAGGCTGTCAGCATCAATTTCCTATCATTACGTTTGAAATCAGATTCATTCTTCCTGAGATATTGCCGATAAATCGGCATCTAGAACGTTTTTAGAACGTTTTTCGCGTATTTTGCTCCTTCATCTCCTCTGGGGTAGTGGAAACAGATATAAAATAGCCTATCTTGGAGCAATATCTGTCACCATCATTTTTACACCATTATATATGAAATCGGTACAGTATTTCCTGAGATTGCATAGAAATCGCAATTTAGAAAGTTTTTTATAACGCTTTTTGCGCATTTTGACACCCTTTTAAATTTCGATTTTTTTAGGAAATGTCCTTAGAGATCATTGATATCTTATAACTAACTACCATTCCAAATTTCACGATTCTAGGCCCTTCCGTAACGCAAAAGCCGCAATTTAGAACGTTTTTTGCTCCTGCATCCCCTTTGGGGTAGTGGCACCGACATAAAACATCGCCTATGTTGGAGCAAGGGTTTTCACCATCATTTTGACGCCATTATTTTTTAGATCGGTTTGGTATTTCCTGAGATTGTGTAGAAACCACCATTAGTACGTTTTTTAGAACGCTTTTCGCGCATTTTCACTCCTTTTAAATTTCGAATTGTTTAAGAACTGTTCTTAGAAATCCTTTATATCTAATAAGTAGCTAATATTTCAAATTTCATATTTCTAGGCCCTTCGGTAACGCAAAAATTGGATTTTTAGAACGTTTTTTGCTCCTGCACCCCCTTTGGAGTAGTGGCACCGACATAAAACATAGCCTGTGTTGGAGCAAGGGTTGTCACCGTCATTTTGACACCATTATTTTTTAAATCGGTTTGGTATTTCCTGAAATTGTGTAAAAACTACCATTTAGAACGTTTTTTAGAACACTTTTTGTGCATTTTCACCCCTTTTAAGTTTCGAATTGTTTAAGAACTGTTCTTAGATATCATTTGTATCTTATAAGTAACTAATATTCAAAATTTCATATTTCTAGGCCCTTCAGTAACGCTAAAATCGCATTTTAGAACGTTTTTTGCTCCTGCACCCTCTTTGGTGTAGTGGCACCGACATAAAACATAGCCTATGTTGGAGCAATGGTTGTCACCGTCATTTTGACACCCTTATTCTGACACCATTATTTTTTAAATCGGTTTGGTATTTCCTGAGATTGTGTACAAACCACCATTTAGAACGTTTTTTAGAACGATTTTCGCGCATTTTCACCCCTTTCAAATTTCGAATTGTTTAAGAACTGTTCTTAGAAATCCTTTATGTCTAATAAGTAGCTAAAATTTCATATTTCTAGGCCCTTCAGTAACACATAAATCGCATTTTAGAATGTTTTTTGCTGCTGCACCCCATTTGGAGTAGTGACACCGACATAAAACATCGCCTATGTTGGAGCAAGGGTTGTCACCATCATTTTGACGCCATTATTTTTTAGATCGGTTTGGTATTTCCTGAGATTGTGTAGAAACCACCATTAGAACGTTTTTTAGAACGCTTTTCGCGCATTTTCACCCCTTTTAAATTTCGAATTGTTTAAGAACTGTTATTAGATATCATTTATATCTTATAAGTAACTAATATTCAAAATTTCATATTTCTAGGACCTTCAGTAACGCTAAAAATCGCATTTTTAGAACGTTTTTTGCTCCTACACCCCCTTTGGGGTAGTGGCACCGACATAAAACGTAGCCTATCTTGGAGCAAGCGTTGTCACCATCATTTTGACACCAATACTTTTTAAATCGGTTTGGTATTTCCCGAGATTGTGTAGAAACTACCATTTAGAACGTTTTTTAGAACACTTTTTGTGCATTTTCAACCCTTTTAAATTTCGAATAGTTTAAGAACTGTTCTTAGACATCATTTATGTCTTATAAGTAACTAATATTCAAAATTTCATATTTCTACGCCCTTCAGTAACGCTAAAATCGCATTTTTAGAACGTTTTTTGCTCCTACACCCCCTTTGGGGCAGTGGCACCGACATAAGATATAGCCTATGTTCTAAGTTGGACTAACACCATCATTTTGATACCATTACTTTTGGAATCGGTTTGGTAGTTCATGAGCTTATCCCCGACAAATAAACAATATTTTCCTCTTTATAATAGGAGTATAGATTTACTTCACACATCTACAGCTAACCAAAACTTAATTCCGAAGTTGCCCGGTTTATTGGGCATATATAGCAGAAATCTGCATCTTGCCTTTGTTGGAAACAGTTGTTTCATCTACGCTTATATTCTGATCTTATTTGTAGCAAGCTTGGCTGTTATCAATAATGGGCTTCCATATTTCGGAAGCTAATCTAAATTTGTCAATTCGTAACTGAACACTCATCTCGCTTTTTTTGTCGAAACGAATGAATTTCATAACTTCTGAAAATCTGTTTCTACTCATAGTTTCGTGAAAGGAAGAAGGTCCCTATTTTTCTGACTACAAATAGGATAATTTCGAATCTCGCTTCGTGGGCTCCTCGAGCATAAAAAATAGCTACAAACGCATATAATTCTTCAATAGTAATTTCCCAATCGTCCTTCTGTAAAATATTGCTGGTAATCGGAGCAAAATATATCCCGTTATAACGGCTGCCGAATACTTTGGATCATTCAACTTTGAAATTACCAAAGCCGTCATTTTGACGGGTCTTGGTATAAATAGGTATAGGTCATACTGTTTATGGAAATTAAAGTGGGTGAGTGGAAACTGAATAGGAATATTTAACTATTCTTACATTTAATTAAAAGTCGTATCATAAAATTCTAGAACAATTCAAAAATTATATCAAATTTTTGAGCATGAAATTTGAAAACTGTCAAAATGACGGTCTTGGTAGTTCTAGTGTTAAAATCAAAGTTTAATTGAATAGAATGTAAAACATGTCGAACATATAATAAGAAAGAATAAGTGAGCTATTTTACTTCGATATGGCATTAATAACACATCAGAAATAGGTGAATTGATCTCTTCAATGTAAAAACCTTTTTTAATTATTTACTCGTAATTATTAAATATCTTAAAATTTCTGCTCGCACGAAATTAATCAAAGCATTTTTTAAACATTAAAATAAGGCATAATATATGATATTTTCGTGGGTAAAGAAAATAAATCTTAAGAAGAAAATATTCAATTGATGTTTTTGTTTCTCCATTAAAATAAAATAATAATAAAAAAGATTGATATTAATAAAAGTGAATAAAAAAATACATTTTCTTTAATTTAATGATAATTGATTTCCAAAAAACATTTTTCTAACTGTATAATTACTGATAGGAAGAGATATTTTGTTATGAAAATTTTGTTTTTTCCCCTTTTCTCCTCCTACTTTTACTTTTGTATCTACCCACTTTATTTCTTTTGGCTTGTTTGCTTTTCACACAATAATTAGAATAAGTTAGTTTTTTTTTTCTTTTAAACAGGGATTCTTAACCTTTTTCGTTCTACGGATTCCTTTACCAAATAAGCAAACAACAACATAAAAAAGAGCCACGGACCACCTACTCAAGATCAAAAACCTTTTAATAACCTAATAGTACGTGACTTTTCTATTTTTCAAAACAAATACAATTAATCAAAAAATCTATTTTTGTCTTTAAATACTAAATGAAAGCCTGTTTAATTGTGAATATTTCGACACCTTATTTTTACCTATACGGCAATTATATCGCGAGATATTGTAAATTTTGTTAATACACCCCGGCAATTACCGACACAAATTAAAACTTTAAATGGCTTTTTCTCCATGTTGTTGTTTTCTCCACTTTCATATTTTAAACATGCTAAGGCTTTTTTTTTTTTTTTTTTTTTTTTTTTTTTTGTATTTAAGATAGAGATTTAAACTTTTTTGTACGTGGGTGGTTCAATAATTATTGTCCTTAATGTATATAAAATATTTGTATTGCGATGGTTGACGTGGAATATCGAAGACTAATCTCTTAAATGTCTATATGCTCAATTTCAGAACCGTAGCTGCTATATTAAGATATTTTTGGAGGGAGGAGTGAAGTTTTAAAGACCTACTTTTGGGGGAGTTTTTAAGGAGGGGGGGGGGGGTGAGGGTAAAATGCTGGTTTGGAGCTTATAAGGCTACATTTGTGACAATGGATGAGATCTGGCTAAATCACTATGATCCCGAGTCCAAACGACAGTAGTTACATCTCATCCACTGTCACAAATCTTGCCCCATAAGCTAAAAATCAGCCTTTCTCCCCCATTCCCCTCCTCCCTCCCAAACTATGTGAATGTGAATATAGCAGCTACGGTTCTGAAATTGAGTATATAGGCATCTAAGACATTAGGTTTCGATATTCCACAACAACCATCGCAGTACAAATATTTTATATACACTAGGGACAATAATTATTAAACCACCCTCGTACATGTTCTTTATTATATATGTGATAAATCTGCGCATGGAATTATCCTTCAAGTTTTGGTCATTTAAAAAAATAAATAAAAGTAATATGAAGGTGTGATAGATTTCATCGTTTTACACTGTATATAAGAGTAAAAAATTACATTAAATGAATATTAGATGTATCTAAAAATCCACGCGAAGTCTTGTGTAATACACATTTGAAAATCTAAAAAAGCCCAAAAATATCAATATTTAAAAAAGTAGTAAGGATTTTTAAAAATTCAAATTTTTGTTAACTTTTTAAAAATTTTAATTAAATACATATATTTTTTTCCAAATGTACTTTTAAGTTGAACATTGAAACACGGTATGTTCACCATTTTAACTATATTTCTTAAAATAAACAAAATTGTTCAAAAGCTAAACTGTCCCCTTAAAAACCCTTAAAAAGTCTATTAGAAACATATAGTGTATATATTTGTCCTGAATTCTATCATAAGTTGGCTCTTTGGATATTTGCTTAGGTAATTAGAAAACAACAGATCTTTTTAAAATTGTTTTTGTTCGAATGCACAAAAACATTGATATGCATTCGCTTTTTTTGGCAATTAGTTAAATAAAATAGCTTAATCTAATTTATATGACACTATCAAATTTTACTTTAAAAAATAATTTTAAGCTGGTTATTTTGCTGTTGCAACGCTTTTATCGATTTCGATGTATTATAAAGATATAAAATGATTAAAATTTCAAAATAATATTTTGTCTTTATCTATTATCTTTTTTTAAAAATGGCATAATCATAACAGCTAATTTTAAGAGTTGGTTGATAAAAACAAACTGTTATACATAGATAGAAATATGTTGTTGATAAAAAATGACTGTCAGTAAAAATTTAAATAGCAACAATGCATGAGTGTTATTTGGATATTTATATGGTGAAGTAAAGAGACATGTCAGGTAATTTTTATTATGTTTGCTTTAGATTAGATTTAAACAAAATAAGATCTTTATGAATTTAATAAATGAATCAAAACAAGTTTTGAACTCAAATATTCATATGTTCAAAATAAAATATAGAACTTTTTTTTCCATAATAAAACTAAAGATATAATTATTAATAATAATAATAATAATGAAATGACAAAATGTTTAGTTCTTACTAAAATAACAAAGTGTTTTTAAATACAAATTTTTTTGTTTGTTTCCTTCTTTTAATGTATATAATTTAATTTGTTTTTAAATATCACGTAAAGCTAAGATTGAATCAAACATTAAAAATATATCAATAAAAATGGCAAAGCTTTTCTTTTAATATTGACACGCGTCTTTTAAAAGATTAATAAACGCACAATATCACGAATTTTGGCTTAGTGATGAACAGGCATAAATTGCTCAGAAATTACCCTTTCAATGATATACCAAGTGAAACTCAAGTTTAACCCTTTATGTCGCAAATTATGAATTCATGAAAATTTCATCTTCTAAAGCATTTTTTATGAATTTTTGAAACTACATTAGAAGATTTAAACAATCATTTAATAAATTTTAGAAGGATTTTGCCAATTAAAATTAATTTATTAAATTGGTATTTATAGGGATTTTGTGCAATATTTATAACTCTACTCAAATCTTTTATTTAAAATATTTTTTTTAGTATTTTATCGAATTAGGAAATGTGCAAATATAATGCTCTTACAATAGAAATATTTTCGAACTGAAACTTTTCACCCACAATCTTTCTATATCAAGAAAGCTGAAGAGGTTGCAAATGAAAGATAAATCACCAATTTAAAGATATTTTTGTTTTGTACAACCAATAAGGCTTTTGGAATAAGATAAAGTATCTAAAACACATTCTGAACTTCATTACTACTAATCGATGTATTAAATGGATTTTATAAAAAGTTCTTTTAATAGTACTTTAAAGTACTGTCGGGCATAAAGGGTTAAAGGTTTAGGCTTGAATCTGTCACATCAAAATTAGCATGGGTGTAACAAAATCACAGCTGTAAGCCCAATATTTTATTTGGACTCCTAATAAATAAATAAATAACAATAAATAACAACAGAAAATCGTGCATCCGGCATTAGATTATGAAACACTACAGAATATTGTTAAGAAATTTCATTTTTTTTTCATACAATGAAATGAGATTACAAAACATAACGCAGTAAACATTCATTTCCTAAAATTGTAGTGTGTTCAAATGCTTTCGTGCAGTGCTGTATTATGGAATCTGTAGAATTTATACATACCACGTAATATATACAAAAAAATAAAAATAGAAAATAATAGAATTTAAAAATAGATACCACAGTTGAAAACACACTTCAGTGATTATCGATCATAATCCGTCTTCCGTACTTTAGTCAAATTTATTTTTAGTGTCCCGGTAAATGAACGATAAATGGACTCTAGAATTTATAGAAATGGTGTTGTATTACAATTCAGTGATTCATATCAATTTTATTATGTTTTAAGTATATAACATCATTAAAATGCACCGCAAACGCATTATCCTCGTAGATCGTAATGTAATGTAATTTTTTGTGCGTTCCTGTACACGAGCTATAAATGCTACTTTTTCTATACAAAAACATGTTGTAGTCCCCCTAAGTGGTTCATTTCAATGTCATATTTGAATTATCGTAAAATGATTAAAATGCACCACAAACGACTTTTCCCATAGACCATAATGTAACGAAATTATTTTGTGTATCCCTGTAAATGAATTATACATGGTACTCCATTTCATTTTCAATAAAGGAATTCTATAGTGAACCTTAATAACATATACAAATTACATGACAATCCGAGCATATTTTACAAGGGCCAGACAGACACACAGACAAACCGAATTTATAAACGCCTTCCAAAATTTTCTCTTTTTATTTGTAACTTGGTCTTGACATCAAAATAGTATGTTATCTATTTTTATGAAAATAAAGTTATTATTAAAATCATTAAATGATTATAAAATTAATTCCTAAATATGGACGTTTGGCATCCCTATTCTTCTGTCACACGTGTATGCATACATAATCCGCTGTTCGACGAACCATATATGAATTAGGTTTGAAATGATACTTTTGTTAACTAGTAAACAAAAGAGAAAGAATGTTCTCCATCTGCTTTGTTGATAAGAAGTTCTGCCTACCCCACCCTGTGCGGAAACAAGTGCAAAAAACACATTATTACTGTTGAATGCATTATGTAACAAAAAGCTATTATTAAATACTTTTAAACAGTAACTATTTCTTTTAAGTGTTATTTCATATAAAGTTATTTCATATATAAACTCTTATTTCATTGACTTCTCTTCATCTGAATCAATAAAGTCTTCGAAAAATAGATGTGATCATATTTGTATATCACTTCAAACAACAGAAATTTAATTCCAAAAGTTTAAATAATTTTTATACATTGGTAACAATATCATTACCGAGGGGGGGGGGGGGGGTCCAAAATTACCAAAAAGTTGATAACGTTATATATGTACAGCCCCAAGGTGTTATAAGAACAGCCATTTAAAATAAGTTAATTTTTTCCGCCAAAATATTTAATCCTGTAATAAATTTTTAAAAAATATAAAAAAGTGGAAGAATTTTAATTTGACTCATCTTTTTTATATTTTCAAATGCATGTTCATCAATATTGACAGGGTGGCAACATCACAATGATGATATTTTTTAACATTTATTAACATAGTTAAAATGTGTTTACGCTTTCAGCTAGTCTGTCTGTCGGCGATCTAACTGTCGTAAATATAGTTTGATTTCCCCATAACTGATGTATGTTATTGACTTTTACCATGACTTATTCTCTATTTTAAACGAAGCATGTAATATTTGCAGTTCATTTACAGGGAAACTCAAAACGAATTCGGATTCATTGTGGCCTATAAACATTATTGATACATCACACTACAACACGTTTCCCATTAAAAATGTTGTGTATAGGATTTAATTCGTTTACATTACTCTCAGCAGACAGGGATTGTTTGAAATTCGCTTTGTGAAATTTAAATACACGTTATGAAAATGGGATATGTAACATTTAACGTTCTTTTATAAGGAAGTACACAAGAATTTAGATATGTAATCATCTATGAGCAATAACTGCAAAAATACGTTTTCATTTATGTTACGGCCCCACCAGTGGCTGAGATGTTCTGCCCTCGATGCTAGTAGACGGGAGGTGCTGGGTTCGAACACAATCGTGCCCGTCGGCCTAACCGTTCGGAGTTTTCGTGTTTTTTTTTCGAACTTTGAGAAACCTTGCGTAAATGCAGGTTAGGTTCCCTTAGAAAGACCCCCCCCCCCCCCCCATGGAAGGCACTTCCCCTTAAGACTTCCCCTAGGGTCTATATCCCTCGAGTAGATAATCGGCCGTCAAAAATCAACCCAACTCAATTCATTTATGTTATGCATCTTCACACTTAACTGAATCTTAGTATGTTATAACAGCGTGTATAGATTCTATAGAACATATACAGGGATACCCAAAATAATTCTTTTCATTCACAATTAATTATCTTATATGGTTGAGATTTGCTGAAAATGCATTCTCAAATAGGCTATTTGTCTTTCAACTGAAATAAATTTTATTATAGTATATGTGGCGTGAGTATAATAAAGAGGGTTGCCATATAATATAAGAGGGTTGCCGTCTATTAATAATAACTTCCAGAAAAATGCTTTTAGTTGTATTATGAGTTTTCTAGCTGAATTAAATTTTTGTTTCACTATATGGCAGGCATAAATTCTATACTTAATATGCAGGGCTGCACACACACACACACACACAAAAAAATAAATAAATAAAAATAAATAAAAATAAAAATCACATTCTTTACTGTCTAATTGGGGAGCAGTTGCTGAAAAACGGTTTTTGGCTCTGATATGTTTTCTAAATTGTTTAGATATTTCATTTTATTGTATGAAAAAAAAATGTTTTGTTACAATAGTCTGATGGAGTTGGAAAGTGTTTCATAATATATGCATGATGCATTGTTTTTAGTTCTTCTTGAAAGTATCTAAAGAATATTTTCTACAAGTGTTTTCATTCCCATTTTAGAAAAATCTGATATTTCCATCCAAAGATAAACTATGGAGCTGATAATTGACTGTCAGTATACATATTGTAATTAACACAAAAGACCTGGGATTATCAATATTGATTTTTTATTATTATTATCATTGATGAAAAAGCGTTCTTTGTGAAGAATGAATTGGGAGATTGGTGCTTCAGATTCGGAGTAAGGATATCCCCTGGAATCGCTTTTGATTTTTTAAAAATAAAAATGGTTTATTTGTATGGTATGTTATGTATGTTAACAATTTAAACAAATATTATGGACGATGAAAATATAAAATATGAGGTTGAGTTTATTAATTTTAGTTTTATTATACATATATGGGGCATTCGCACAATCTTTTGACTTTCATGTCCCTGAATAATAATTTTTATTTTAATACACTTTGTGTTTTCTTTAATTTCATATACTGGAGAACATCCCATTGCATGATAGCACAACAATATTCACGAGATAAATAAGTTTGGACGATGTTGGGGCCCAAACACCTGGAAAACTCCTATACGGTCCCGTGTCCCTGATGCTGATTTTTAAGTTTGGAGCTGTCTGGATAAAATTGTTTCAATTAAAATAATTCGATGTAATTTTTTTCTGAAACTGGAACTATTGTTTTATATAAATATGTAGCTAAAAACAAGTGGGTAAGTGATCAGATCGCACAGAGGGTTTCGTTTAATATTCATTTCAAAACACTTTATCCTTTTGAAAAATCTGTTAGTTCCACATTTCGCAACCAGGGGCGCACTCTATTCTAAATAAATCTCTATCCGAACGAAACTCCGTTTTACATACTATCCGTATATATATTAGTCGAAGGGATTGGGCCCATAGCACCCGAGATAAGTAGGCGCCCCTGGCGGTAAAAAGTGGAACTCAAATATGTAAGGCTATGGTGCATAATATGAAAGAATGGTCAAAGGGGTGTCGGCAAAAGTTGGAAAAGTGCTCCCCGGGTGAAAAGGGCGGAGGTTAGAAAAATTGCTTAAAATATACGTTAGAGCACGGAGGAGTAAATAATATAAGACTTTTTTAAAATTTTATGATTTGTCGTGTGGTCTGAGGTATTCAGCTATACGTATGCAAAAATTCATGTCTCCAACTTAATTAGGGGCTCTCTTAGAAAGAATTGCTTAAAAAACATATGTGGTAGCTCAAAGGGTTAAACGTAAGACTTTTTCAAGATTTTATAATTTGTCGCCTGGCCTCAGGTGTTCTGCTATAATAAGCATGCAAAATTTCAAATCTCCAATTTAATAAGGGACTCAGTTAGGAAGAATTGCTTAAAACACGCATGTGGGAGCCCAAAGGGTTAAATGTACGACTTTTTCAAATTTTTATGATTTGTCGCATGATGGTGTTCAGCTAGTATGCAAAATTTCACGCCTCCAGCCTAAATAGAGTGTCACTTTGAAAGAATTCTTTAAAATACACATGTAGGAACCCAAAAGCTTAAATGTACGACTTTTTCAAAATTTTATGATTTGCCGTTTGATGTGTGATGCTCAGCTATAAGTATGATGAATTTCACGCCTCCAACCTAATTAGGGGCTCACTTAGAAAGAATTGTTTAAAATACACATGTTGGAGATCAAAGGATTAAATGTACGACTTTTTGAAAATTTTATGATTTGTCGTTTGATGCGAGGTGCTCAGCTATAAGTATGTAAAATTTCACGCCTCCAACCTAATTAGGAGCTCACTTAGAAAGAATTGTTTAAAATACACGTGTGGGAGCCCAAGGGGTTAAATGTACGACTTTTCAAAATTTTATGGTTTGTCATTGCATGTGAGGTGTTCAGCTGTAATTATGCAAAATTTCACACCTCCAACCTAAATAGGGGCTCACTTAAAAAGAATTCTTTAAAATACACTTGTGGGAGCTCAAAGGGTTAAATGTACGACTTTTTGAAAATTTATGATTTGTCGTTTGATGTGAGGTATTCAGCTATAATTATGCAAAATTTCACACCTCCAACCTAAATAGGGGCTCACTTAGAAAGAATTGTTTAAAATACACTTGTGGGAGCCCAAAGGGTTAAATGTACGACTTTTTGAAAATTTATGATTTGTCGTTTCATGTGAGGTATTCAACTATAAGTATGCAAAATTTCACGCCTCCAACCTAATTAGGGTTCACTTAGAAAGAATTGTTTAAAATACATATGTGGGAGCCCAAAGGGTTAAATATACAACTTTTTGAAAATTTTATGATTTGTCGTTTGATGTGAGGTATTCAGCTATAAGTATGCAATATTTCACTCCTGCAACCTAATTAGGGTTCACTTAGAAAGAATTGTTTAAAATACACATGTGGGAGCCCAAAGGGTTAAATGTACGACTTTTTCAAAATTTTATGATTTGCCGTTTGATGTGTGATGCTCAGCTATAAGTATGCAAAATTTCACGCCTCCAACCTAATTAGGAGCTCACTTAGAAAGAATTGTTTAAAATACACATGTGGGAGCCCAAGGGGTTAAATGTACGACTTTTCAAATTTTTATGGTTTGTAATTTGATGCGAAGTGTTCAGCTATAAGTATGCCAAATTTCACACCTCCAACGTAAATAGGGTGTCACTTACAAAGAATTGTTTAAAGTGCACATGTGGGAGCCCAAAAGGTTAAATGTACGACTTTTTCAAAATTTTATAGTTTGTCCTTTGATGCGAGGTATTCAGCTATAAGTATGCAAAATTTCACGCCTCCAATCTAATTAGAGGTTCACATAGAAAGAATTGTTTAAAATACAAATGTGGGAGCCCAAAGGGTTAAATGTACGACTTTTTCAAAATTTTATGATTTGTCGTTTGATGTGAGGTATTCAGCTATAAGTATGCAAAATTTCACACCTCCAATCTAATTAGAGGTTCACATAGAAAGAATTGTTTAAAATACACATGTGGGAGCCCAAAGGGTTAAATGTATGACTTTTTCAAAATTTTATGATTTGTCGTTTGATCTGAAGTGTCCATCTATAAGTACGCAAAATTTCATGCCTGCAGCCTAATTAGGGGCTCACTTAAAAAGAATTGTTTAGAATACACATGTGGGAGCCCAAAGGGTTAAATATTCAACTTTTTGAAAATTTAATGATTTGTCGTTTGATGTGTGATGCTCAGCTATTAGTATGCAGAATTTCACGCCTCCAACCTAATTAGGGGCTCACTTAGAAAGAATTGTTTAAAATACACATGTTGGAGATCAAAGGGTTAAATGTACGACTTTTTGAAATTTTTATGATTTGTCGTTTGATGCAAGGTGCTCAGCTATAAGTATGCAAAATTTCACGCCTCCAACCTAATTAGGAGCTCACTTAGAAAGAATTGTTTAAAATACACATGTGGGAGCCCAAGGGGTTAAATGTACGACTTTTCAAATTTTTATGGTTTGTCATTTGATGCGAAGTGTTCAGCTATAAGTATGCCAAATTTCAAACCTCCAACGTAAATAGGGTGTCACTTACAAAGAATTGTTTGAAATACACATGGGGGAGCCCAAAGGGTTAAATGTACGACTTTTTCAAAATTTTAGTATTTGTCCTTTGATGTGAGGTATTCAGCTATAAGTATGCAAAATTTCACGCCTCCAATGTAATTAGAGGTTCACATAGAAAGAATTGTTTAAAATACACATGTGGGACCCAAAGGGTTAAATGAATGACTTTTTCAAAATTTTATGATTTGTCGTTTGATCTGAGGTGTCCATCTATAAGTACGCAAAATTTCATGCCTGCAACCTAATTAGGGACTCACTTAGAAAGAATTGTTTAAAATACACATGCTGGAGCCCAAAGGGTTAAATGTACGACTTTTTCAAAATTTCATGATTTGTCCTTTGATGTGAGGTATTCAGCTATAAGTATACAAAATTTCACGCCTCCAATCTAATTAGAGGTTCACATAGAAAGAATTGTTTAATATACACATGTGGGAGCCCAAAGGGTTAAATGTACGATTTTTTCAAAATTTTATGATTTGTCCTTTGATGTGAGGTATTTAGCTATAAGTATGCACAATTTCACGCCTCCAATGTAATTAGAGGTTCACATAGAAAGAATTGTTTAAAATACACATGTGGGAGCCCAAAGGGTTAAATGAATGACTTTCAAAATTTTATGATTTGTCGTTTGATCTGAGGTGTCCATCTATAAGTACGCAAAATTTCATGCCTGCAACCTAATTAGGGACTCACTTAGAAAGAATTGTTTAAAATACACATGCTGTAGCCCAAAGGGTTAAATGTACGACTTTTTCAAAATTTTATGATTTGTCATATGATGTGTGGTGGTCATCTATAAGTATGCAAAATTTCAAATCTCCAGCATGTGTAGTTTCTGAGAACGGGCTCTGTGACGGACAGACGGACAGACAGACAGACAGAGGAGCGAGACGAATAGGGTTTCGTCAGATGAACGAAACCCTAATTAACCTGCACACATTTTTAAGGTTGTTATTATTTTTTAAACTCTGTCCCTGGGTTTTAGATTCCTTACCATCCCTCTTCTAAAATTATACAGAAAATCATTTCAGATGCAGCCACAGAATTTTTTTCAAGTTTTTTCTCATGCAGAAGTATTCTAGAGAAATAATGTCTAAATTCTTTGGCAGGAAATTTACTGTAGAATTTAAATCAGCATTTTAATATCAATTTCAAGCATCGTGGCTTTATTGGTGTCTCACCGTCCCCAAGGTTTATTCCTGCACTTTTCGAGGTAAATTAAAAAAATAATAATAATAGTTTAATCCAATGTTATCAACTGTTTCTAAAAATCAATGAACATTGTGGCTATCACATAGTCTTAACATGATTTTCCTAAAAATAGGTGGTAATTTTCCTTACCGTGCATCCTTACCGTCCCTTTTTTTACCATTTCGTCCCATACTATTCCTTCTTTAACACCCCTTTAAGGCAATGTTATACAAAAATTCTGTATTAAAAGTACTACATTGTTATTATTTCTTATTTGAATGTCCTGTGGGTACTATGCAAATTCATTATAAGTAAAAATTTAGAAGAAAATAAAAAGTTATAGGGGTAAAATGGTAAGGAAAATTAAACTCGCAAGTTTAACTTAAACCTCAGTTAAATAAAAATTTTTTCGCTGCTGACCATTTTTTCTATCAGATTAAAATGTTACTTTATCAAGTTTAATTTTGTCAGATTTTTCCCCCCAAAAGTCAAAAGATTGTGAGAATGCCCCATATATATATAAATATATATATATGTATATAACCATTATATAATTACAATTCATAATCTATTTCCAATTACTAAAATTAAATTAATAAATTTAGCTTCAATACATAACACTGACATTATACAAAATAAAGATGGAACCTTTAACTTGTAATACAAAATCAAGCAAAATACCAGTAATTCACTAGCACATTGCGGAAGATTAATTCATATAAAACATATGAAAAACCACCAAATTTTGATACAATAACCTATTAAAGACAAAAGATACAAATAACCAGCGAAATATTGTTGAACCATTAAAAAACGAAAAGTAAATATATAATAGATCAATTGGATGGATGTAGCAGGAAGCTTATATAGCATTTCACTTCTTCAGGGGTACATGAAATACAAGTATAAGCAAAAACATAGTCGATTTAATCGATTGTAATAGAATCGACTGTAAATCTGTAATAGAATTGAGCAATAAGCTAAAAATTGAATTCCATTATGTACCCTGTACCCGATCGACTATACACCAAAAAGTATAAATTTACCATAATTGAATTAAATAAATCATTAATCAATGCAAGATCCGTAATAATGAACAATATGAAAATAAAAATTGTAACATTTAAATTTAAGACATACCCAGCAATGGAATTGCTATGATCATATCACAATCACAAACAAGTATCCTATTTTAACACAGAAAAAATCCCGCCTAATTAAATGGTACAGTTAAAAGCGAATCCTTACGGTTTCAAATCATCACAGCTTGCGGATAATATTATCATTATTATAAATATAATAATTATAATTAACTTAAATAGTCTATATAATAAAAATTATGTGCTATTTTAAGGGTCCTGGAATAAATTATTACAAAAAAGTACAAAAAAAAGGAGATGTATAAAATAATCAGGTATATATATATATCAGTAGTCTGCTGAGAAAATAAAATGCATAATATACAAGTCAGTGACCATAAGATTTTATAAGGTTGCAATACTTTTCTTAGTATCTGTTACAGAAATTTTCATTGGCAGATATGAATAAGATAACAACAGACAATTTCAAATACATATTCGTTATTTTTATCAATAAGAAAAAAGAAATGAAACTATTGTTATCGGAAAGATAAATGCAATAAGTGAAATAAACAATCATAAAACTTGATGTTTATATTGCAGTGATAAAGGACTACATCTTTCCCATCTTTATTTTATTTACTTTGCATGCTTTTAATTCCTTCAATTATCCATATACTCATTTTTTCCTTCACAATACTTTCACTTATTTTATTCAGCAAAAATTTATTTTCTCTCTGTTTTTGTCGGTACTAGTAGTGGAATTTTGATTTGTTATGCGTAAATTTGTATTTTAAAGTGATAAATTGACTGAAAGGAAATAAAAACTCAAATCAACTAATAAAAACAGGTTTTAAAAAATTATACGTCTATCCAAAGTCATTGGAGAATCACGGTGTACTTATTAGGTAGATTTCGTATGAAACTACCTATTGGCGTCGTTCCTATGTTGGAATTTCTGAAAAAATTTTGCAGATCTACACCGATCATGACCCCTAGAGCCCAAAACCACCCTCACTAAAAAACTTTATATATATATATATCACTTCTTCTGGACACGATAACTTCCACAATTCTGCACCAATCTCTTCCAAACTGATACATAAAATCAAGGGGCATAAAATCTCGGTCAAGTTTGTTAATGGGCAAAATCGGACCAAGGGGATGGAAATAGGGAGGTGTTTTGTGAAAACAGAAAAAAACCCATAACTTCTTAAATTTTGTACATATAGAATCAGTTTAAAGTTTTTATTACTTCTAAAAATAGGGCCAAAAATTTATGTATCACAGATTTTTGATAAAGTTAAAAATGGGCTCAAGGGGCGCAAAAAATAGGGTTTTTGGGAGAAAAAAATTCATAACTTCGTCAATTCTCAAGATATCAAATCCAATTAATTTTATCACGAATCTCCTTAACATTATCTACAACTTTTATATTCACAAGTTTTTGATAGGACCAATTCGTACCGCAAAAAAAAAAATTAAAAACGAAAACAAAAGGGCGTTTGAAGAAGAAAAAAATCCATAACTCCGTCAATTCAAAAGATATAAAATCCCCATGAATTTATCATATATCTTCTTAATATTATCTACAACATCTATATAGACAAGTTTTGGATAGGACCAATTCTTACAGCAAAAACAAATTAAAAATACATAGCGGTTGAAGAAAAAAATCATCGTAAGGGTGTATTGAAATCCAAACTGCTTATTTTCTGACTCATTTTACAATCCATTTTTACTCTCAAAGGCTTCCAATTGGTATCTTTTCTTACTCAGAAATTATATAATGTACTGTAATGGTCAATTTTTTGATAGAGGCAGAATATATTTTAAAACATGCTGTCAAAGTGGGCCTTTTAAACGGAATTTCCCGAAGCGGATTGTGTTGGAAAAGTCATCGTATTAAGGGAGTATTCAAATCCAAACTGCTTATTTTCTGACTCATTTTTAAATTCATTTTTGCTCTCAAACGCATCCAATTGGTAGATTCGCTTATTCAGAAACTGTATAATGTACCGTAATGATCAATTTTTTGACAGAGGCAGAATATATTTCAAAAAATGATGTCAAAGTGGGCATTTTGAATGGAATTTCTCGAAGAGATTGTGTTAGAAACGAAAAATATTGCCTTACTGAGAAAATAATTGTTTATATATCAAGTTTTAATTAAATGAACGAAAATTAAAAACACAGGTCGCTTATAAATCTCTTCAAAAATCACGTCAACAAGTTTCATATTTTTCCTATTAAAAATGAATCTGGAGTTATGCCAGAAAATTTCGAGTTGTTGAGCATGGAAAAGTATTTTTTTGAATACCGCCCTAACATGATTGTGATAAAACCAGTTATTATATAAAAATGGAATGAAAACTCGTCAAAAGCGGCCAGATAAAATTGTTAAAGTGGGTTTATTTCTAATCATGATTTGGTTTTTGTTTGTGAAATTAGTATACTTAACTTCGAAATCTACCTCCGCCTGTAGGCCGGGAGGGATTTTTTAAATCTTAGTTTTTAAAAAAAAAAGAAAAAAAAAGTTAAAGGTGTCTATAAGTCTTTAAATTTAAAATCTGCGTTTATAATAGCAGGCATTTAGATACTTATTTTACTAACATTTTCACACTGTACTCCAAAACAGGTAAGAATTTTTTAATTTACATTGGTAAATACTTACATTTAATACTATATAAGAATCTCCATTGTAAAAGTTTCCATATTCACTTTTTTGAATGGGTTTCACTTCCATTTGCTGAAAAAAAAGAAAATAATATGAAAATGAATCCAAACCTATGTAAAAATCACCTACTCATAAAAAAAAAAGAATAAGTAACTATATAAAAAAATATATTACCAATTTCAAGTACCCTTTGTTAACTCGCGTCTTATCCAGTTCTCAAATTTGGGATTTTGAACCCTATAACCACGATGCCGTTATAGCATAATCATATACCATCACACTATAATGACAGAATGATAATAGTAATTTTATCAAGTGATATAAGAGTTCAAATAGCGTAGACATCCGTTTATCCGATATTTGATTATTCGGTTAACACACTCAGTTCATATATTTCATTTTCAATTAAACTTGATGAAAAAAATTAAGTAAATGATTACAGTACCATTAAATTACTTTAATAGGTTGTAAACTTAATTAAATAATACCGAATTTTATCACAATAATAATTTACAATAGATCGTATAATTTTGAAAATAGGAAGGAATTCTCATCAACAAAACACTCTTACATATTTTTAATCTTCCTTGGTTACAAAAAAAGGTGTGAAAATCAGGAAGTAGCTGAAGTAACTCAAATTTTATATCAGAATACGAAATTTTCCAGCAGGCAAATCACAATTAAAGATAAAATAAAAAAATTTAACGATGATTTTTTTTCTTCAAATTTTGTTATTTTTACTTATTGAAAAAAAGGTACCTAATTATTATTTTTCTCCTTAAATTTGCCTTATTTTTATTTACAATATTTCTTTTAGGATAACATTATTTACGTTATTCTGTGATAGTAGCTATTTACTTAACTTGTAGTAATTTAAATTATACTTTGATATTTGCACAATTAGGAAGTGCATCTGATAATATCCTCCGATTATCCGACGATATCAATTTTCCGATATGGACCTCGTGTCATCTGTGTCGAATAACCGTGAGCTTACTTTATTTACTAAATTTTATAAAGTACAAAAAAGTGGCGTAACTGAATGACGGCGTTTTCAATTCGATAAAAACATAAAAAGAGTTAAAAGAACCAATAGACAAACTTAAATCATTTTATTAAAAGCTCTCTAGAAACGAAAAAAGAGAAAAGACGAAGATTACATATAAAATAGCGGGAAAAAGAAAGTTCTTTTTTTGAAAAAGAAAAATTAAACGTATCGCCGCACGCTTTTTTTTTTTTTTTTTTAACTTCTCAAATAGCAAATGAGTGAACGCCTACATATGTCGAAAGACGGGTGACCAAGATGCTATTTTAGAAGCACTAAACAGAAGCAGAATGACACAAGGAGTAACCACGTTCCAGTCGCTCCATTCAGAGATTACACTTCGTTTCGTCATAACTACTCAGAGTTTCGCCCGAATTTCGGGAAAAGGAATATTTTTAAGAATGTAGAAACAGAAAAGCATTTTTGTTCTTGATTGACGAATTAAAGATTCAAATTTAAATCTACAATGTAGAATTTCTTAAATGCATGTTTTGGGGGGAATCCCCCCACCCCCAAGACATAACTAATATTAGTTAATAATTATAAACTTTTTAACCAAAAAGAAAAGTTTGACTTCAATTACTTGATTTTTTATTTAACTAGCAGCTTTCGCCCGCTGCGCTGGTCGGTTTTTCTAAAGAAACCTTGAATCAAACGAAATAGATCTGTGAATTTGATCATGCGTTTTAAAGCAATATAGACATTTACTTGGAATGTTCAACCATATGAATGCAGCTGAAAACCATATGAATTTCATTACGCTATTATATCTTTTACTGATAGTTCAAGAGTCGACAGCACAAAAACCTATGTTATCAAGCACAAGAAAAAAACCTTTATTTTATGGGAGAGTAGAAGTAGGGTAATGATCCATGTCTGTCGGAAGTGAAGTGGTACATAAGCCAAAAATTAATACCACCAGTGGTTGACTCGTAGGTTTATCATTGTGTTTGCCGTACAACTATCCTCCATGTTTACATACCGTTGTTTGTACGGCAAACACAATGATAAACGTAACAGTCAACCACTGGTGGTATTAATTTTTGGCTTATGCACCACTTCACTTCCGGCAGACATGGATCATTAGATTCCCCTACTTCTACCCTCCCCAAAAATAAAGGTTTTTTTTTCTTGTGCTTGATAACATAGGTTTTTGTGCTGTCGGCTCTTGGACTACGAGTCATACAAAGTTTAGTCTGTTAAGGACCAACTTCTTTAGTTGATCATTTAGTCTAGGATTCGATAAAGAACGATAGAACAACAGGTAATATACTAAAAGCGTTCAAAAAAAATTATCAATGCAAGTCTCATTAGAATTAGTTAATTGCACTTATTGAAAAGGCTAATCGTTCATAATAATTGGGTTCACCTGATTCTAGAGCTCTCGGCCATAATTCTACAATCAAGCGACCTGATGACCAAGCAACATCAAGCAAATGATATGCGTTTTATACTAAAACATTCACTGAAAAATTAACTAACAGGTCAAGTTCCATCAAAATCCAGCAGAATCTTTTAAACTGGAAAATGTACCGAAACCTTTACTAAAAATGATCTAATTAACAGTTTAAATCCCATAAAAATTCCTTCAGCGGAACCTTAAAAAAAAGGCCAACCTTTCAAAATTGGTTTCATCTGATTTAGAACTTTTCCCATAATTATTTAACTAAGCAACGTAAAACGTTATGTTTTATACTAACATCTTTTCTGAAAAATTATCTACCTAACAATGTAAGTCCCATCAAAATCTATTCAGCAAAACTAAAGTTATAAGCGGCCGGAATGAAATATCTCTTTGCATTCTATATACAATGACATAGTTAAATACCAGGGTTGCAAAAAAGCCACGCCGGTGGCTTTTATTGGTTTTAACCGGCTTTTTTTGGCCAAAATTGGCTTTTATACAGTGAAGCATTTTAATTATAAGTGACACATCTTTATGTGTTTTTTAATTAGTTTTAAAGACATGTAATTGAGGTAGAAATCAATATAATTCATTATTTCAATAATGAAGACATTAATATTGGAATAAAAGGCCATACCAATTGCTTCCTCTAGTTTACAATGACCGTAACACCTTTTTCATTTTTACTGCTTTATATAATTAAAAAGGACAATGGTTGCTTAGTTATATATTTTATTAGCTAATTTTAAGGGATATTAATATACAAGTCTTATTTTATTTCTCATAAACATTTATTTAAAATCACACAAAGTCATTTAATAAAAACATTTATCTCTATTAAAACAAAACAGTATTATGAATAACATATATGCATTAATTTATGCATGAATATGCACTATTTTAAATAGCAACTAGCTTTGCAAAATTCGAATTCAACAAGTTTTATTTAGAGAATTTTTTTTTTAAATTGTTCTCTTTATTTTATGCATTTACAAGTACTAAAATTTCCTCAAATGTTATATCCTTCCTAATTTCTTTTTCAACATTGTTCATTCTACGATTTCCATTTGGATGGACATATCTGGAATAAGTTACATAACAGATTAATAGCAGAAAAACTTTTTGCATATATCATTTTTATAAGTTAGAATATCAATTGCTTATTACAGGGTGTTCTCAAGTATCATATAAGATAATTTCAGTTATTAAATACATATATGCTATTTAGTTTCAATCAATTTTAAAAGTAAATATCAGTATACAAGAATGTTTCTATTTTGGTGTGTAACATTTTCTTATTCTTTCATATAGGAGAGATGGGGGCACATGTGAACAGGGGGCAGATGTGAACATCGCAGTTTTTCAATAGTTATTATAAGTTTTTTTATTTGAAAAAAATTACCAAAGATGGCAGCACCTGTGGACGTATGGTGAAAATTTTTTAAAGGTTTTTGACATTTTGTTTGTCTTTAGTAGCCAAAACACTGTTTGTAGATGTCAAATGTAAAATGTCGGTTTCAACTTTGGTAAGTGATAAAGTTTATTTATTTAGTTAGTTATTCGAGTTTCAATGTTTCAACATATACTATGACTACTACTGAATATTTTGGATAAAGTTGTTTTGTTCCCTAAAATTGATAAATATTAATTATTTATCAATTTAACTCTAGCAGCCATGCGGGGCACTTGTGAACAGACTAGTTGGGGCAGATATGAACAGTTCACAAAAATCAAAATCTTTCTCTGTTGTGCGAATAGAAAGAATTGATAATGATAAATGTATGTTAAATTCCTGAGAAAGAATTTCAGATCCAATTCATATAATTTCCCTGAAATAGTAGACATTTCTGTCATACAAAAAAGTGATATTGTATTGAAACTTCCACTTCCACATTTGTCAGGAAGTACACAAAGAGCAAAAAGCTCATTTGAGTTCAATTATAATTTCAATAAATTCAATGTTTCCTAAAATGCAAAAAGTGTTATGTACTATTTTAGTAAACGGTTTAAAACAATATTTTTTATGCATTGTTAATACAAAGAATATTATGACAAACAACTTTGTATTTTTTTCTTTTCATTTGTCTCAAACTTGCTGTGATGGCTTACTTCCATCTCTCAAACAACAGCTATGAATAGGATAATTTGAATTGGGATGGATATCAGTAACATTCTTAAAATGCAAAATTTTCAAATTGATAACTAATATAATTCTTGGGTATGGTGTCAGAACAGCTTTATATATATTTAGTTTCATTTTAAAATCTTTTGTTTAAACATGTCACTCAGAAACTAGAAAAAAAAAATATTTTTTATTTTATTTATGGTGAATTTAACTGATAATATAAATAATGGTTATGATAACAAATTAATAACAGGAGAAAAAGCATGTCAAAGGATATTTTTCCTTGTGTTCATATGTGCCCCACGAGTGTTCACAACTACCCCGCTGATGGGGCACATGTGAACAATTTTTTGAATTTATAAAACTATTAAAAAATGTAAGAAAAACTATACAGGTGATTAAAAAAAATTTCCATGTGTAAAAGAAAGTTATGTTTACTATACTGACTAGTTTTTATTTATAAGAATTAATCCAATTATGAGAAAAAGATATATTTATGCGAACTGTTCACATGTGCCCCCATCTCCCCTAATCTTTAAAGTGTGTGGTATGTGTAGAGCTATAATAAAGAATTCCAAACCAATACTTTAGAGTTTAATTTAATGTATTCTTCTGAATATTTATGGGTTTTTTTTCTGACATAATGCCTTCACAGTTGCATTCTAGCAGTTATAAGGCCTTATTTATTTGACAAAATTTTATAGAAGTTTATATTTTTTCAGTAGAAAATATTTATAAGTGTGTTAAAAATAAATTAATCCAGATTTTATATGAATTATCTATAAACCACCTTTTTGAAAAATAAAAGCCGGCTTTTTTCAATTAAAGTCGGCTTTTTTTAAGTGGTTAAAACCAAAAAAAAGCCGGCCGGCTTTTTTTGGTCTGGCTAAAAGCCGGCAACCCTGTTAAATACAGCTTTCATAATTCGTGTAGAAACTCTGCACAACTTCCATAACTATAGCATAAATATTCTCTATAGTATCTCATCTCGTATAGTATATACCCTCTGTCTGTAGCGTACTAGTATATCCTCCAATTTTCTTTACTATACCATTGAGAACTATTTCCGCATAGCTCCGTCCGTAACTAAACAATTTAGAATATGATATGATAAATATTGAAAAAATCCTTGAAATATTATCTAACAAACTATGCAACTGTCATTAACCCCTTGAGGGGCGGTGGGATATATTTTATCCCATCTACGATTAATGAAGATTTGCACCAGAAAATTTTTATTAAATTTCACTTTTCTAACTTTGGTGGGAAAAAGTCGTAAAATCGCTTTTCCTTATTTAGCAATAAATCTTTTTACAGATTCCGGTGTGAATTTGACATTACAGAAACACAATTACTTGCCCTTCAAGGGGTTAAAATCTATTTAGTAAAACTTGAAATCTTTCATAATCAAGTTTACCTAATTTTAGAACTCCCTAAGCAACTTAGAACGATGGTTTTTACATTAAACCATTTATAAACCAAATTTCTCATCTAACAGTGTAAGTTCTACAAAATTCTGTTCAATAGAATCTGAGTTATAATCATTCGAAATGAAATAGGAATTTGCGTTTTACATATATAGTAAATGATGATGTGTAAATATGCAAGTGCTGTAATTTACGATTTCAAAAACGTTATTGGTGATATTTGCGCACGGCTAACATAAAAGTACCCATTTTTAGCACTTTCCAACAAAGTTGAAAGTGTTTATGACTTCGGTTTGTCTGTCCGTCTGTCCGCGCTCTAACTCTCGTAAATATACGCGGATCGTTCTGAAAATTTTGGAGGTTAGTGACCTCTACCATAGCACGATCCCTATTGTAAATGAAGTTTGTAGCATGTTTAGTTCATTTACAGGGACAGTCAAAAGTCTTCCGTTACATTACGGCCAATGGGGAAAAATCGTTTCAAATGATTTTTAATGGTGTTACACTCTTTCAAACATAGTAAAATTGATATTCATTTATGAAGCCCACAAAAATATGCATTCTGTTGAATATGCGGTGCAAAGAATAGTTATTGTTCATTTACAGGGCCACACAAAAAAATTCCGTTCATAATAATATAGGGGAAATTGTTTGCGGTGTATTTGAAAAGATTTCAGATACTATATTGTATCCGAATTACTGTATATTAGTAATGATTGCTCGAAATGCATTTTTAATTATGATATGCGTTCTTTTAGGGTTTCGTTCATCTGACGAAACCATATTCGTCTCGCTCCTCTGTCTGTCTGTCTGTCTGTTTGTCCGCCTGTCACAGAGCCCATTCTCAGACACTATACATGTTGGAGACTTGAAACTTTGCATACTTATAGCTGAACACCACACATCATATGACAAATCATAAAATTTTGAAAAAGTCGTACATTTAACCCTTTGGGTTCCCACATGTGTATTTTAAGCAATTCTTTCTAAGTGAGCCCTAATTAGGTTGGAGGCGTGAGATTTTGCATACTTATAGCTGAACCCCTCACATCAAACGACAAATCATAAAATTTTGAAAAAGTCGTACATTTAACCCTTTGGGCTCCCACATGTGTATTTTAAACAATTCTTTCTAAGTGAGCCCTAATTAGGTTGGAGGCGTGAAATTTTGCATACTTATAGCTGAACACCACATATCATACGACAAATCATAAAATTTTGAAAAAATCGTACATTTAACCCTTTGGGTTCCCACATGCGTATTTTAAGCAATTCTTTCTAACTGAGCCCCTCATTAAATTGGAGATTTGAAATTTTGCATACTTATATCAGAACAACTGAGGCCAGGCGACAAACCATAAAATCTTGAAAAAGTTTTACGTTTAACCCTTTGAGCTACCACATATGTATTTTAAGCAATTCTTTCTAAGAGAGCCCCTAATTAAGTTGGAGACATGAATTTTTGCATACGTATAGCTGAATGCCTCAGACCAAACGGCAAATCATAAAAATTTCAAAAAGTCTTATATTATTTACTCCTCCGGGCTTTAACTTGTGTATTTTAAGCAATTTTTCTAACCTCCGTCCTTTTCATTCGGGGAGCACTTTTCCAACCTTTGCCGACACCCCTTTGACCATTTTTTCATATTATGCACCATAGCCTTACACATTTTAGTTCCACTTTTTACTGCCAAGGGCGCCTACTTATCTCGGGTTCTATCGGCCCAATCCCCTCGACTAATATATCTACGGATAATATATAAAACGGAGTTTCGTTCGGATGGACATTTGTTTAGAATAGAGTGCGTTCCTGGTTGCGAAATGTGGAACTAACAGATTTTTCAAAAGGATAAAGTATTTTGAAAGCAATATTAAACGAAACCCTCTGTGTGATCTATGATCACGCTTACCTACTTGTACACTATATTTATGCATGCTATAAAGTGCGTATAAATGCTATAGTTCATATACAGAACTACAGAAATGAATTCGTGTATTCGTATTCGGGGGGAGTATGAGCATAAATTACTTAAAGGAGGGTTTTAAAGGAGTTATGCATTTTTACGCTGAACTAAATTTAGTGTACTAAGAAATATTTATAGAATATAGATAAAATGATATACAGGGCCACGCAAAGAGTTGGATACATGGCCGTCTATGGGTGATAATTTCTGGAAATGTAATTTCAGTAGTTTTAAGCGTGTTTTAGTTTGAATTAAATTTTAGCTAAATAGCGGCGTGTAATAAAGGTACTAGGTAAACTACAGGGCTATAAAAAAGTATTCAAATATGTTTCCATCTATTAGTATAAATTGCTGAAAGATTAATTTCAAACTGTTATGCATTTTCTTTCTAAACTAAATGTTCCCATTATATAGTATATATATATCAACATACAGATCGAATACAGGGCTGTTCAAAAGAATTGAAATACATATTTGGCTATGGGCGGTAACTGCTGAAATCAGATTTTTAAGTGTTTACTTAGTTATCTTATTTACCTTATTTCCCTAAGTAACGAAGATTCGTTAAAGCTTTCAGGGAGTGTTGAAAAGTGTTTTGTAATCTATGCTGTACGCATGATTTTTCTTACTTGTTTCTTCTTATCCAGGAGAAAACGACAAATCCCTAAATTCAAATTTAAACCTTTGAAAATGAAAACTTTTTCTTAAGCCGTACAAACATTGTTTTTATATTTAAATTAAATGTTTTCGTTTTACAATATATATTTCTCATTAAACATTTTTTCTTTGCATTTGAAATAAAATCAGTATCTGTTTTGGTATTTTTCCGTTATGCCAACAACATTGTCGCCAAGCGTAATAGTTGGGGCAAAATGAAATGAAACATTTAAAAAATAATAATAATGTTGTTGATAAAATAATGAGCATTTAAAAAATATAACTTTTGAAAATTATGGACTTTGACGTACCATTTTTAAAATCAATAAAAATAAGTACTTAAAGTAAAAGAACAAATAAATATTTTGCAAGTAATAAAATATAGCCAATTTAAACTGCAGGCTTGAAATTGTAAATGTCCTTTTTAGTACTGTAGCGTGGCTTACGTAATACGTATGCCACACATTGCAGTAAACATTTCCTTTTTTGAATGAAGGCATTCATTTTTTTTTTTAACAAAACATTTTTATATGTATAATTCCTAAGTTCTGAAATAATTTGCCAAATGGTAAAATCCATGTCAGTATCAGTAATAAATGTAAGTTATAAATTAATAATAAATATTTTCTATTCAAAAAATAACAAATTAAAAAGTTTTGCGAGATTACGATTGAATAATACTCATAAAAAATATTCGCGTTCAATAAATAGCAAGTGTTAATATTTGGCACGGTTTACAATGAAAATCCTTTGCATAGTTAGGGTTGAAATAAATGGCGCGATATCATACATTTTGGCATGGTGTTGGTAAAACAAAAAAATACCACAGTTTTTTTTTTTTTTTTTTTAAGTTTTAGTTTCTGAGGCGTTTGTAATTTTTTTCTAATTGACATAGTTGTTTTAATTATTTAACCAAAAGAATTGATTAAAAAATTATTCAGTGTGAATTTCTTCCCTTGAAAATTTGAGGTTTTGGCGCGAAAGACATCGCCAAATTAGAAAAATATGAAAAACTATTAAGATATCTCAAACTATTAAGATAAAAAAAAAAAAAAAAAAAAAAAAAAAAAAAAAAAATTGGCTAGAACCATTCGATTTAGCATACAAAGATACAGTAAAATATGTTATCAGTTGAAAAATAACTATAAAATAAGATTTTTAAGTAATTTTTTAAAAGTTCACTCTCTTTTTTACCCCCCTTAGAGGTAGAACTTTAGAAAATCCTTTCTTAGCGACACTCTATGTCATAAGAAGTATTTTTACCCCAATTTTCAAGACTTTAGGTTCAGTACTTTGGGCTGTGCGTTGATTAATCCCCAATCCAGACCTTCTTTTATATATATAAATTCAAAAATTTGTCAGGGACTTTTGACCCACCCTGTATTAGCGTACAAATTCCTCCACCCTAAAAATATCGCTCTTGAATAAAGGCGTGTAGGGCAGAAATTTTGGGTGAATTTAAAGGCTTGACAATTTTGGTTTATTTATTTATTTTGTAAACTTATTATTTACGTCATAAAAGTTTTTTACCATTAAAACACTGCTTTTTGGTTTCCCCTACAGTGGGGATGCACAACCTGTGGCCCGCGGGCCAAAAGTGGCCCGCCATGGGCTAACTTTTGGCCCGCGATCACAATTTATACAACTCCTTCGTTTTTTTGACACAATTTCGTCAATTTATAATTGGAAAAATTGTAATTTTTGTCCATATGTCGCAGGAAAAAATCGCGAATTTTGTCAATTTACCTCGGGAAGAAATTGCAAATTTCACCAGAGCCAATTAAGAATCACAAATTTCGTTGATCGAGTTCGGAAAAATCGCGAATTTTATCGATGAGTCGCAGAAAAATCTCAAATTTCATTGATCGGCTGGGGAAAAATCGCGAGTTTTGTCAGTTTATCGCGAGAAAAAATAGCGAATTTCGACAATTTGCCGCTGAAAAAATTGCAAATGTCTTCAGAGTCAGTTAAAAATCGTGAATTTCGTTGATCGTCGGCGATAAAAATCGCGAATTTTGTCGATTATGTGATCCTTGATCGGTTGCGGAAAAATCGGGAGTTTTGTCAGTTTATCGTAAGAAAAATAGGAATTTTGCAAATTTCTTCAGAGTCAGTTAAAAACAGATCAATTCGCCGCGGTAAAAATTACTAATTTCGTTACAGTCAGTTAAGAATCGCAAACTTCGTTTATCGGCGCATATTTTCGAATTTCTTGATCGCGAGAGGAAAAATCGCGCATTTTGTCGATTCGGCGAGGAAAAATCTCAAATTTTGTTAATCGGGCACAGAAAAATCACGAATTTTGTCGATGAGGTACAGAAAAATTGGAAATTTTGTTGATCGGCTACGAAAAAATCTTGAGTTTCATCAGTTTATCGCGAGAAAAAAATCTCGAATTTCATCAATTTGTCGCGTAAAAATTGCAAATTTCTTCAGAGTCAGTTAAAAAACGCGAATTTCGTTGATCGGACGCGGAAAAATTGCAAATTTTGTCGCTGAGCCGAGGAAAAATTGCAAACTTTCTTTATCGGTTGCGGAAAAATCGTCAGTTTCGCCAGCTTATTGCGAGACAAAATCGCAAATTTCGTCAATTTGCCGTTAGAAAAATTACAAATTTCGTCAGAGTCAGTTAACAATCGTGAATTACGTTAAAAGAAAAATCGTTCACAGAAAAATCGCGAATTTTGTCGATGAGGTACGAAAAATTGCAAATTTCGTTGATCGGCTGGGGAAAAATCGCGATTTTGTCAGTTTATCGCGAGAAAAAATCACGAATTTTTCAATCTGTCGCGGAAAAAATCACGAATTTCGACAACTGATAGAAAAAATTACAAATTTTGTCAATTGGTCGCAAAAATATTGTGAAATTTGTCAATCTCTCGTAAAAGAAAATAGTGAATTTCGTGAATATCTCATGGAAAAAAATTACTAATTTTGTGTGTGGGTCCCAAAAAATATCATGAAATAAAAATCCATTTGTCGCAGGAAAAAATCGCAAATTTCATCGATTATGCGCGTAAAAAAAAATCGCGACGTTCGCCAATTTATTGCGCGAAAAAAATCAGAAATTATATCAATGTATATCAGGAAAAGATTACGCTTCGTTGATTGATCGTTG
Organism: Maratus speciosus; assembly: GCA_963932465.1. Taxonomy (NCBI): domain Eukaryota; kingdom Metazoa; phylum Arthropoda; class Arachnida; order Araneae; family Salticidae; genus Maratus; species Maratus speciosus. Next base: position 198,792,776 of record OZ010789.1, read on the forward strand.
GAAAAAAATGCAAACATTGTCAATCCGTCACGTAAAATATCGCAAAATTCGCCAATCACGCATGAAAAACAATCGCGAATTTTGTCAATCGTTCAAGGAAAAAGCTTGCAAATTTCGAAGATAGATCGCAGAACAAAAAAGCCTCGAAATTCGATCGGGGGCGGAAAAAATCGCAGTTTTCGTTGATCCGTTGTGGAAAAAAAAATCGCGGATTTTGAAAATTTATCGCTGAAAAAAATCGCGATTTTCGTGAATTTATCGCAGGTATCGCAAATTGGATGATTGAAAAGATTGCAAATTTTGCCAATCGGCAATGGAAAATTACCGCGAAATCTGTCAAATGGTCGTTGATAAAAAATCGCGAATTTCGTCAATCAGTCGCACTTGATTGACAAAAGAAAAAAAAAGTTTTGTAAATAGTTCGCAGAAAAAAATAGCATAATTAGTCCATCCTGCCTTGTTATTTCAAATATAAGTTTCCTTTTATTTTAAATGAAGTTATTCTTCAATAAATTTTTTTTTATAATTTTCAAAAACGTCCAATTATTTAGAAATGTTGTGTAATTTTTCTTCTTCAAGTTATCTTTTATCAAGAAGGAACCGTTAATCTTAATAAAGTGTTGCATGGTTGTTCATACAGATGCGAAGAAGCCCTGCATTCTTGCATACAATTATTTATTTCCGTTTGTTTATTTTTGTTATAGACAAAAACTGATTATTCGTCAAGAATAAAGAGTTATTACACCACCCCCCCCTACCTCCCCGATATAGAAATTGTCTGTGTTACTGATGTGGCCCTCGACAACCCAAACATTTTTGTAAGTGGCCCTTCTTTTAAAAAGGTTGTGCACCCGTACCCTACAGCAATCCCAGAAACAAAACCGTATAAAGAGGGAGGAAAATCACAGAGTAGCGGCTTTCTCTCCAAAAAGATAGCGCTCCGTACTTGATAAAAATCTATAAAAATGAAATATTTTAAAGATTTATTTATTTATTACCATTTGGAAAAATGGTCATTGTCCTCGTCAGGGTAGGAAATCAAAAGCATATCTGAAGTGTTTTATTGATTTAATCCGCATTTTATTCGTTTTCTGATTGGTCTATACACTAACCTTTACTTTCAACAGAGATGGATACTTCTGTTGCCACTATGACAAAAAAGTAATAAAAAGTACAAAAAAAATTAATAACTCACAAATTGAGATACAGCTTTCAAACAAATTGCATTTAAAAGTACATTTTTTTCTCTATACCACGGTGTAGAAAATAATATTGTGGGATGTTTAGAAGTTTAAGAATGAAATTTCATTTAAAATGGGTCGTCAGATTTCTTGGAAATCTGACGATGGAAAAGACTTTTCACGAACACCCAATGAAATGCTTGGATAATACGTAAGTTTCAGGTGGATAATACGTAAGTTTTACGAAATCTGACGAGTCGCAGGCGATTTTTGTCGCTTCCAATTTTTACGTGTAATAACACTATTAATGTTTAATCCATGGCGTACGTAATGTATGATCAACTCCGTGCGATTTTTTATGTCTTAAATTTTAGTCTTTGAAAAAATCGTTTTCCAAATGGTCGTTGTAATTTGTTAAATTGCATTTTTTTTTTTTAAATTCTTATTTATTTACTTATTTAATTTTTTAAAAAGTAGTAAACCAATTTTGATGAAATCTAAATGGGACCAATTCGAAGTATTCTCTTTCAATTACAGTTGCGGTTCTCAATTTCAGTTTCAATGCACAGTTTTGGAGAAATTGGTGAACATAGATTAAAATAAAAAAGAAAAGTGCCCAGTTAAACTGACGGCATTGTACTCATAGGCTATTCACACGAATTGTATATTATACTCTTATTTCAAAGAATGCCCCTCGGAAAATAAATTAAGGGGACCACGAGCCGTTTCCCCTCTTTATACTTAACCAATGAGCCTTCAAATGTTGTCAGGGAAGCGCCTTATCGAAATAAACCGATATACCAAATTTGAAGCAAATCGGATAGAACAACCCATTTATCTAAATTAAGGGGTATATTAGCCCCCGTTCCCCCTCTTTATATTTAAACAATGAACTTCCAAATATAATCAAGGAAGTGCCTTATAAGAATAAACCGGTATACCAAATTTGAAGCAAATCGGATAGAAAAACCCATTTATCTAAATTAAGGGGGATATTATCCATTCTCCCCCACCCCTTTAGACTTAAATAATGAACCTACAAATCTAACCAGGGAAGCGCCTTATCATAATTAACCGGTATACCAAATTTGAAGAAAATCTGATAAATCTGCATGAAAAACCCATTTTCTAAGTTAAGGAGAGTTTAGCCCCCCGTTTCCCCCTTTATACTTAACCAATGAACCCCCAACACTAATCAGGGAAGCGCCTTATAAGTATGAACCTAGAAAAAAAAATTGAAGCAAATCGGATATTTCTATCAAGAGTTATCACGTTACGTACGTACATACATACATTCATACATACATACAGAACCGGCGGGCATATTAGCTCTCAGGCTTTGATAGTCTGCGAGCTAAAAAGTAGGAAATGTGCTTCAAACGTGGCGAATGAGGTGAGTTCGTACTATTACTTGTTTTATAAATATTCAGATCTTGGTGCAATAGCTGTTGTACTCTTATGCAAAAATGCATTAATACAAAATTTTTAATTTATAAATTATTATATTATGAAAAAAGACTGCAAATAACTTTAACTGAATTAATCGATTAATTACAGAGGTGTACTCGTACTATAGCGGATTCTTCATTACGGCTGTTCATATATTTTTTTTTTAAATAAGGAATTCTATTGATTATTGTTTTAGACTACACAATGAGTATTTCTCTAAAATTTTTTAAGAAGAAAAAAATAGTTTGCAGCTGTATATATTTCATGAATGGGAAAAAGAGAACCCATTCAAATTTTTGTGAATGGATGAAGATATGCGTTCGAACACAAAACTTACGTCAAACTGAAAGATTTAAAAAGTTAACATCTCAAGGTTAAATATGAAATATTTCCATCATTGAACAATCGCAGTACTGTCCGATTTCTAACATACATCAGGAAGGAAATACAATACTCGTTTTATTTTTTCTCCTTCATGCTAACATTTTTGCGTTAGTGTGTGACTTGAGTAAATATCAGGACGTTTCCTGTTGCGTATACTATATGGCCAAAGGCGACCGGTCACTTGCGATTTTAGACGTTTTGTTAAATATCTAGAATAATATATAAGAAATTAACCTGAAACTGCAGGTGTGTAAACAGTATAGTATAGGTCATATTTCCGAGAAGATTTTTTTTCCCAAAGCTCCATAGCGGATCGTCAACAAATTGAAAAAGAACGAATATCTTTTGGATAACCCTGTAAAAACTAATGTAGCAAAAGCGTTCAAACTCGAGATTATTAATAAGTGGCTTATTGTAATTTACTGTGTCCATTTTTATGAGGATATCATGTATACTTGTACAGAAATTAAGGTTTTTATAAAAACAGTCCCAAATTTCGCCAAGAGTTCTTAATATAAAAAAAAGTTCTTTTCAGTAAATATGATAAACAACATTGTACACAATACCCTGCAATCAGAATTAAAAAATAATAAAAATTGGATGAAAAATGAGCAGGTTTACTAAAAAATGTTTCACTGCGCATGCGCGAATGCAATCAAAATGTAATATGCATAATGTATTAGCTAAGTATATAAAGCAACTTTTGTGAAAGTCTCAAAATCATAGCTTGAAAATTCTGAAAATTATCGTCGATAGAATAAGCTCGAAATCCGTTGTTCCCAAAAAGAAGCAAAAAGATGAGGGGTTGTATCAAATATCTGTTGATTAGTGCCAAGATTGCGTACACAATATTGCACGTACTACTATATTTGGATACAACCCCTCATCTTTTAGGTAGATTTTGTATGAAATACTACCTATTGGCGTCGTTCCTATGTTGGAATTTCTGAAAAATTTTTGCAGATCTACACCGATCATGACCCCTAGAGCCCAAAACCACCCTCAGTAAAAAACTTTATACCTATCTATCTATCTATCTATGTATCTATATATATCACTTTCTTCTGGACACGATAACTTCCACAATTCTGCACCAATCTCTCCCAAACTGATGCATAAAATCAAGGGGCATAAAATCTCGGTCAAGTTTGTTAATGGGCAAAATCGGACCAAGGGGATGGAAATAGGGAGGGGTTTTGTGAAAACAGAAAAAACCTCATAACTTCTTAAATTTTGTACATATCGAATCAGTTTAATGTTTTTACTACTTCTAAAAATAGGGCCAAAAATTTATGTATCACAGATTTTTGATAAAGTTAAAAATGGGCTCAAGGGGCGCAAAAAATAGGGTTTTTGGGAGAAAAAAATTCATAACTTCGTCAATTCTCAAGATATCAAATCCAATTAATTTTATCACGAATCTCCTTAACATTATCTACAACTTTTATATTCACAAGTTTTTGATAGGACCAATTCGTACCGCAAAAAAAAAAAAATTAAAAACGAAAACAAAAGGGCGTTCGAAGAAGAAAAAAATCCATAACTCCGTCAATTCAAAAGATATAAAATCCCCATGAATTTATCATATATCTTCTTAATATTATCTACAACATCTATATAGACAAGTTTTGGATAGGACCAATTCTTACAGCAAAAACAAATTAAAAATACATAGCGGTTGAAGAAAAAAATCATCGTAAGGGTGTATTGAAATCCAAACTGCTTATTTTCTGACTCATTTTACAATCCATTTTTACTCTTAAAGGCTTCCAATTGGTACCTTTTCTTACTCAGAAACTATATAATGTACTGTAATGGTCAATTTTTTGATAGAGGCAGAATATATTTTAAAACATGCTGTCAAAGTGGGCCTTTTGAACCGAATTTCCCGAAGCGGATTGTGTTGGAAAAATCATCGTATTAAGGGAGTATTGAAATCCAAACTGCTTATTTTCTGACTCATTTTTAAATTCATTTTTGCTCTCAAACGCATCCAATTGGTAGATTCCCTTATTCAGAAACTGTATAATGTACCGTAATGATCGAATTTTTGACAGAGGCAGAATATATTTCAAAAAATGATGTCAAATTGGGCATTTTGAACGGAATTTCCCGAAGCGATTGTGTTAGAAACGAAAAATATTGTCTTACTGAGAAAATAATTGTTTATATATCAAGTTTTAATTAATTGAACGAAAATTAAAAACACAGGTCGCTTATAAATCTCTTCAAAAATCACGTCAACAAGTTTCATGTTTTTCCTATTAAAAATGAATCTGGAGTTATGCCAGAAAATTTCAAGTTGTTGAATGGAAAAGTATTTTTTTGAATACCGCTCTAACATGATTGTGATAAAACAAGTTATTATATAAAAATGGAATAAAAACTCGTCAAAAGCGGCCAGATAAAATTGTTAAAGTGGGTTTATCTCTAATCATGATTTGGTTTTTGTTTGTGAAATTAGTATACTTAACTTCGAAATCTACCTCCGCCTGTAGGCCGGGCCGGCAGGGATTTTTTTGCTTCCTTTTGGGAACAACGGATTTCGAGCTTATTCTATCGACGATAATTTTCAGAATTTTCAAGCTATGATTTTGACACTTTCACAAAAGTTGCTCTATATACTTAGCTAATATATTATGCACATTATATTTTAATTGCATTCGCGCATGCGCAGTGAAACATTTTTTAGTAAACCTGCTCATTTTTCATCCAATTTTTATTATTTTTTAATTCTGATTGCAGAGTATCGTGTACAATGTTGTTTGTCATATTTTCTGAAAAAACTTTTTTTTATATTAAAAACTCTGCAAATTATAAGCAAAAAACTTGGCGAAATTTGGGACTGTTTTTATAAAAACCTTAATTTCTCTACGAGTATACATGCTATCCTCACAAAAATGAACACAGTATATATTACAATAAGTCACTTATTAAAAATCTCGAGTTTGAACGCTTTTGCTACATTAGTTTTTACAAGGGTTATCCAAAAAGTATTCGTTCTTTTTCAATTTGTTGACGGTCCCCTATGGGGTTTCGGGGGAAAAAAATCTTCGCGGAAATATAGGATCCCTATACTATACTGTTTACACACCTGCAGTTTCAGGTTAATTCCTCATGTATTTTTCTAGATATTTAACAAAACGTCTAAAATCGCAAGTGACCGGTCACCTTTGACCATATAGTGTATAAACACTATCATAAAATCAGTTTGACATACTAGGAAACGCTTTTAAGTTAGATTGACTATTTGTAATTGAAATTAAAAAGTGAAATTAGTCGCATAGTACATGGTGGTAGCTTGTCCTTTCTAGTAGAAAGTACAGTCCTTCAAAGGTCGGGTATAACCAAACTTTCTTCAGGAATTACCATCAACAGTCGGGAAAATATCCAAATACTTTTCTGCAGCCCTGTATATGATCTATAAATTTGTATGTATACTATACATAGTATGCTAAAATTTAAGCACAGTTGAAAATTTCCGCCAATAAACGGTAATGTACTCGCGATCTTTTGTGCAACCCTGTATATATTATATAGAATTTATACACAATGAGTAATATGCAAAAAATAGATAAATTTTAAAAGTTTATCGAAGTTGAAAACGCACTTCCAACAATTATTGTTCATAGACATTGCTGTAACCGAATTCTTTACAGTGTTCCTGTAAATGAAAGATAAATGTCATGCACACTATATTCTATAACGAGTCGGAAATTATACGTCACACGTGGCAAACGAGGTGCTTTCGTACAATGCAGGGTGTATACACTCTCAACGGTGTCCAATGGCTAATTCCTAAACCGTTAGTCATAGATACATAGTTCCAATTACAAAAATGTTTTAAATGAGGTAAAGAAATATTTTAAAAGCGATTTGGGCCAATAAAACCATTTCTTAAAAAAAATTACGAAATTTAAATTTTTATACGGTCTCCCGGTCCTATAAGTTATATTTAGTAAAATTTTCCTATCATACTGACAAGTAAGACAAAAAAAGTCCCGTTATTCTACGATTAAAATTGACCGAGTAATAGCTGTTTAAAGTTGGAGCATATTTTTTTCTGCAAATTAGGGGTCATTCACAAATTTAGTAGAAATATAATTTCGTCAGATATATTGAAAAAATGGTTGAGAGGAAAATGAACATTGCAATATGAATTTGAAATCTTTAATCATTTGGACATATCAATGCAAAATATACAATTTGTAATAAACAAATTAGAAGAAAAAAACGCAGAATTTTTGTTAAATAAAATGATGAAAATTAAGAGCCTCATTTCTTGACAAAATGATACATATTTTAAAATGTTATTAGATTACACTAGCCTGCAAAAGTTACATTACGTCATGTTTTTTAACTTTTGGTAATTGATTTTTATGTATTTTTTACCGCTGAATCCGAATAAAACCTTCATTTTTGACCATCACGTCAGGATTTTCCCCAAATTGTAAATTTCAACTCATTCATTTTATTCTTGAAACTGTAACAATTTCACTTCAAAATATGCAAAACTTATTTATGTTCAATCGAAAAGTTGTGATTATGAGCAAAACTGAGTCCCGAAAGGTACTAACGTCACTTAAATACTTAATACTGCAATTACAACTCATAAAAAGAAATGCATCGGAATTCTTTTGTTTAGCCGTGAGAAGAAGTATAATTCTTTTAATCCTCATTACCCATAGGAAACGTGCCGTTAAACTTCTGCAATGCAATGCCATCCTCTTCAGAACAGAATAAAATTGTTAAAACTCATTTCAAACAATTACAACCTGTAAATATATCCAAATGCTTTTGTATTTATTAAACGAACGATAAATGCTACTTAAATCATATTCCACAGAGAATACAAATTCTGTGCACATCTAAATAACGTGTATGAATTTCGTTACGTCTGAAAGGGTAACAAAGTCATTAGAACGTCATTTAAAGAATTGCCGTTCAACGTTGTAATATATTCAAATTCTTATGCGTGCTTTTTCAATTCCTACTATTAGTTCACACTCTCCCTATATTTATTATTTATTTATTTATATATCTTGTTCAAATTTTCAATCGTTAATAAAATACTCATTCATCCTATCAAGTTCAAATAAATGTTTTTAAACTTGTACTGGATGACAATTGATGTTAATACAGTTTTTTCAAATATTAATTCATTAATTAAATTTTAATTAATTAATTTTAGTTTTATATGGGAGACAAAATAGCGGCCATTGGTTATTGAACAGCATTTAATGCATTTTCATATCGGTAAAAGGGGTTACCATAGGGGGGACCCTATTCTGTCGCCAAATACCGCCAGGTTCGTCGCCAACTTGGCGATATCTCTAATATTTCGCTAAATTCCCATAGAACTCCATTGTAAACCTACTTGCTTATAGAAAATCAACAAATTGAGATATTTTAATGCAACAAAAACTAATATTAGCTTAAGGGATTATATTAAATTTTTCTTTGATGACCTAAGTAGGAATTGACTTTAAAAACAAAATTTTTATATTACTTGTTTCGTAAAAAAACGAAAAATGCCCCGTTCACCATTTTCGATGGGAAACATAACAGTCAAACGTTTTTCAACTATATTGGAAAATATTTGAAACACTGAATCCACGTTGAAAATATTAAAATACAATATTGCTTAGTCACGTTTTATTTCATTGCATTTTAAAACTTTCCCCTCTTTCCTTATTCGGTTTAAAAAAAAAAAAAAAAAAAAAAAAAAAAAAAAAAAAACAGTGTAAAAGCAGGTATGAGAAACTTTTTATGTACAAAAAAAAGCTTTGGATTTTCGCTCTATTTTATTTTTTAAATGCTATATTAGAATTAGAATAAGAGGACGGGCAGTTTTTTTCATTACCAGATAAATAAAGTAAGTCATAATTAATGCGCAATTATCTTTCACATTTTTCTGATATTTTTTAATCTGTGGCAAAGAAAACTTCTAACCTATTTTTTTAACACTATTGGTGTGTTTTTATGGAGTTTGCTATGTTTGTTACGGGCCGAATATATGCATGGGGCATATAGGCCAGGGGTGTGCTCCGTGGGGTCTTTCTAAAGGGAACCTAACCAGGCCCCGACTAGCAAGTTTCTGTGCCCAGGGCACTTTCAATCTTTCGTGACCCCTTAGATTGATTGATTTACTAATCCGTTTTTTTAAAAACATATTAAACACTTATTCAAAAAGTGTCAACTCAAAAAATTAAGTTTTCGGGAAAATTGAAAAACAGTTCCAGGAATAAAAATAAATATTTTTTCTATTATTTATTGAAATATGTTTTTAATCATATATTGAGATATAATTTTGTCATTTTATCGTATTAATATCTCAAACATGACATTTTTTTTCACAATTATGATTTTTTTAATGGAAATTTAGATGAAATTATAAAAAATTCTCTGCCTCTCAGAAATTTCGTGCCTTGCCCGTGCGATAGACAGAGCCTGAAACCCGCATTTACGCAGCGTAAATGCAGACTCGAAGAAAACCATGGAAAACTCCGAAAGGTCAGGCAGACGAGCTCGAGATGGTTTCGAAACAACCACCCTCTTTTACCAGCATTGGGAGCAGAACCTTTCAGCCACTGGTGGGCGATAGGTTTTTCTTCTTCTTCTTTTTTTTTTTTAAACAATCTTTAGCACTTATACTATGGTAAAATACTCGTAATGTATTTCTAAAGTAGAGCCCTCGTACAGTAAGCACTAAATAAATTTACTCGTAACGCAAAATAATAAGAAAAGGACTTTCAAAATAAGCTCTGAAACGCGCAAAATAAACGAATGACAATAAAATTTAGAAGAGTGTTTCACGTTTTACTTTTAGAACTTTCACAAAATTAATTTGGTTAAATTATTCATAAAAATGATAACATATTCATGATTCAAAGAGCATGCATTGTTAATTAAAATACTCGTACCACATAAAAACATATGGAAAACATATGATGAATGAGTAGACAAGTGAAATCAATGGAAATGCTGCCAAAGATAATAAACTGGGTTTATTTTGGGAACTCAACAGATAAGACTGAAATGACAGAGAATTCCATTTTCAAGACTTTTCCGAATGTTTTTCTTAAAACTAACACATGAATTTGTATAAATGATTTTTGTTTATTATGCATTACCAATTTTAATGCTCAATGAAGGAAACAAAATAAATAAAATTAACAAACTAAATTAAAAGGTGTGTGGATTATAAATGCAATTTGCACGGAATATTGAAACATATACCCATATCTACGCTTAATGGGACTTTTCTCTATGGTTCAGTCTAAAAAAAAAAAAAAAACCTAAAAAACTCTCAAATTGACAGAACAAAAACTGTAAATTTTGGCGCCATTGGAAAACGTTTAATCTACAGAAAATCTGTTTTTTTTACTGAAAACAATTTTTTTCTGTAAAAAATATTTTTTTTTCTGGAAAAATTACAAAATCCATATTTTTTTACAGAAAAAAAACTGTTTTTTCTTTAAAACAGTTTTTCTCTAAAAAATACAGTTTTTTTTTTACAGTGAACTATTGAGAAAATCCCAGGAATTTTTTTCACAATTACAAAATTCTTTTTGTGATAATATGCTATTACTAAAAAAAAAAAAAAAAAAAAAAAAATACTAATCTATATTAAAAATTACCTTTTCAGTACATTTAAAATTATATTATAAATTGTATGGATAAGGAGATTTTATTGCGCTGTTTTAATAGCTTTGTTACATCCATATTTTATTTTTAAAGAAAACTCCATAGCTTAAACCGTACACAATTAAGACCAGACTAAATAAAATATAGGGTCGTCAGGTGGGGTAATTATGACCAGGGGGTAATTATGACCGCCGTCATATTGGAGAAAACTGTGATGGTAAAATTTTGTTTCAAGCTTAGATATTAACTTCATAATGTATATTTCATCTTAGGTATTCTTTTTTACTAGTCTGAAGCCTTTTTGAGATCCAAATAGCAATTTGAAACTAAGTCTATAAAATTTTTGATAAACGGATTTGTTACTTTGGAGTTCAAAGTGGTCCTAGTTACCCCTAACAAATGTGTATTGGCAAGTATAAAGAGAAGATATAGTGGTCATAAATACCCCACTAGTGGTCTTAATTACCCCAAACTTATGTGATTGTGAGTTTTTGGTGGGGTAATTATAACCACCCTTTTAACTTTAAAAGTAAAACAGCTATGAGAATTAAAACTTTTAAAATGCGTTCTTAAAGGATCAAAGTTACTTCCTATGTACTAAAAACAGCACTTTTCCAAATAGAAATAAGCAGAAAAAAATAACAAAGTTGAAAATGTAAAAAGTGGTCATAATTACCCCTGCTGACTATATATTATTACCTATAATGAATCATATATGTTGCAGTAGCGTCAATTGTTTCAATATATTACAGAGACAAACTGCCAAGTTTAACATTGTTAAAAAAACCATTCAGTATGAAAATCTTTAGCTTGTTTCACAAAAAGCATATGGCATTCGATTATTGAATTTAGGGGAAGGGGAAATAATTTCTAGTAATGAAAAATTATGAGCACTGACCGCTTTAGTGATGTCAAATATCAATAATATTAAAGAAAAAGCATTCAAGTGATTACAGCATTGGGAATAATGAGCATCGAAAATTTAAAAATTACTTAGATAACTTCAACGAATACGAATCAATTAATATAAATTTGTAAGAACGTTTCTTTGAATAATTATTTAATCTTCTCTATTTAGATGAAAATATAGCTAACTAAGATGATAATTATAAGAAAACTTTACACGATTACGTTTTGCTTTCTTTAAGTATTTATTTACTCTTCTGTATCACTACCTTGAAAAAAATAAAAATAAACGGTCAAGTGCGAGTATTACTCGCGCTCAGAGGATTCCGTACAATAAATATACGAATTATTAACTGTATTATAAAAAAAAAAATCGTTAATAACACTTTGTATAAAACTGTACAACGTTAGGATTTAGAATATCTGTATGTATACTAGAGACGTATGAATGGGTATATCGTAAAAGTTCAAAGAGCTATGAAGCCTAAATAATATATATTGCTATTCTGTATTACTCTTATTTAAATCTTATCCTAATCTGTTTATGATGAACTTAATTCGGCACTGACAATAAAGTACTGCGTATTTAAATTTCATTTGGCATTTCATAAAACTAAATTCAGCGTCGTAATAACCTTTTTTTTTTATATTGTAGATAAAGCAAAACCCTTGTTCAAAGTTTAAACTTGGCATTTTGCTAAGACCGCTTCGAAAAAAGGTCGCAAACTAGTAACGCCGCCTTGATACGTGCCGCGTTTTTCCAGATAGGTTTTTAATTAACTTTAAAGGCTGTTTTCAATTGCTCTACTCAACAAGCGCAAAACGTTTTGACGTATTTACAAATTCATTTTATAATGGAAAGATATAAAATTGGAAGGCCTGACAATGGAAGCGATTTGGAATCGAACCGTGTTTTCCATTTTTTGATAAATAAATTACTTATTAAGATATAAGTGATTTTGATCACGTGACAAACTCGTTTTTGACGTTCTTGAGAGGCTATTCTTCTTTCGCGCGGAAATTTGGTTCAAAACGTCCACTTTGACACTATTTTCTGAAAGATATATTGCGTTTGCAAAAAAAAAAAACGGAAAAAGCAATTCTATTACATAGTTCCTGACAGGGTGTCAACGATTTAAATCAATTGATTTAAATCAGCGATTTAAATCATGATTTTAATCAAGTAATTTTTTTTAAGAATCATTGATTAAAATCAAAAATTTTCTAAATGTTTAAAATGACATAAAAAAGTATTCAAATCTAAGATGAACATAATTTGGAAAGTTTCTACAGGTATTGTGACTTATGAATACACAAAACAAAGCTTTAAACAATTGTTTCTAAGCGTAATTCCTGAGTATTGTGAAAAATTCAAGTAGAGTAAGTTTGTAAAAAGCATGGTTTTTATCTAACACTAGGGGGCTCGGCCCCCTACGAGCTACGCTCGCCAACCCCCGCCCAGACACCGCAGACTCTAAATGCAAGCTAATTTGATCGGCTTTAAAAAGATTTCGAAAGATTGAATTATAATTTAAAAAACAGTGGCCATCTCCCTATAAAAGGGTTTCTATTCCTTTCTCTTTGATTGGGCAATTTTAACGTAAAATCCGCTGCGTTACTACTTGATTATCCCGTCGACCAATTTCGCCAAATTATATAAATCGCCAAATCACTCGCCAAATTATACAAATTGACATAATTTTTATTTTAAATAACGAAAGAACAAATAAATTAGTACAACATTAATAAAAATACAAATAAAACGTCGAAATAAAAATAACTTGATGACGTAGACACGTGTAACAACATTTCAAAATAAGCTAATATAAAAGGAATTAAGTAAACAGTCTTTTTATCCTATTATTTTTTAACAAAGCGAAAAGAAAGTTCTTTTAAATGAGACATTTTAAATTAATCGTTTTTAATCTGACGTAATTTTTACCAAGCTATTCTTTCTCTGTTAAATATTCACGTGCAAATACTTTTGTTAGAAATGAAATATTATTTGCGCTTTCCTAACAAAAACAGTTGAAAAGTATCCTCTCAATATATCAAATAAATGCCTAGCGCAATTTTTTAATTTAAACCGTTTTGCAATATTATTTTGTGTTCATTTTATGTAATAACTGTAATGTGACGTAAATATGACGTAATTTCTCCTATTTAAGACTTCTAACGCATGTTAATAAATTTATTATTTTACAAATTCCTTTCTCTCTTAAAATTCACGTGTAATTATAGTTTTTATGACGTAATTTTTAATAAGTTCCTGCTTTTTGTACATAATTATTTAATTCTAATTCCAAATGTTTTTTTTTCTGTTTATAATAGTCACGTGTAAATAAATTTTTAATTTATTTACATGTATAAATATTTTTTTGAAGCAAACATTATTGCTTCCGCTGTTTATACAGTTGGCAACAGTTTAAATTAATATCACTTTCTAAAATCTATAAAAAATATCTCTAGAAATGCTGAAAATTTGAATTTAAAATAGAAATAAAACCTCAAAAAATGAGTCAAAATAAAAAAATTAATGCAATCTGCACTCCGCCAAATTCTAACGCATAAAATGATCTAAAAATGATTACACTGCCATGTATAGTTTTTGCTCCTATAAAACTTTTTTAGTGGAACGATTTTGTCCAACTTTAGCATTAAATATCTCTTAAAATAATTCTTCGATTTGAAAACTGTCTGCTTCAGCGTGTTTATCAAACATTTCTGTATAAAACCACCAATTTTCATATTCTTGTATGCATTATTTTTCTTAATATTAACGAAGAAAGACCTCCAGTCACAAAAAATTCAAAACCGGCGGCGGCGGTGACAGCGGTAGTTACTTTTTTTTAGAATAGAGAGAAACATAAAAAGCATTTAATTTAAAAATGATATTTAAATCTAATATAACTTACAATGTCATAATTTCCTTTTAATAATCAAGTTATTCACTCTTTTATATACAATAAACATAGCAATAGAGTGTCAATGATTTTAATCAACTGATTTAAATCAGATGATAAAATCACATATTTTCTGATTTTTTAAAATAGTGTGAAAAAGCATTATATCAGTAATGAAAATTATCACTAAATCACTTGTAAAAAATGTAATATTTGTTATTGTTAATTATAACAATGTTAAACTGTGTAAAAAGAAGTATTATACATTTAAAAAACATCTAACTAAATGTTAAATAACTTCAAAACATTATAATATTTAGTAGCTATTCAAATATTTTAATGTTGTGGGGAAACAATCTGATTTAAATTTCAAAATACAATTTTTGTAATCTATTTATAAATTATGTGTGAGTTTGCTGTATACATTGCTACAATTTTTGATCAATTTGATATCCATATGCTTTAGAACTTGTGTAAAATTATTGGCCGCTTTATGAATTTATCAAACGATTATTTATCACCTTTTTTTCAACCACTTTTTCAAAAATGTAGATTGTGTTCTTAATTAAACAGTTAATTGTTTAATAATCACAAAATTTAATCTGTATCATCAATTTAAAATTAAATGCAATTTATCAATAACTTTAAAATATAAGCAGTATTTAATATTGGTTTATATAATTATTACAAAATATTAGTGCACATAATGTTATATGTTACTAAAGAAATTTTTAATTTGCAGTTTTTTTTTAAATTTCTATAATTACATAATTAAAATTTTATTAATTAAAGCAAAAAAAACATAAATTATGTTAGTAATTGGAAGGTTATTCATTTTTGAAATGCTTAATTCTTGGTAGATGTTTAATATTTTAACACAGGGAAAAAAAAAAAAATCTGATTTAAATTAAAAAAATCCGATTTAAATAAAAAAAAAATCCGATTTTTTTTTTTTTTTTTTTTTTAATCATGATTTTTTTACACCCTGGTTTCTGAGCAACAACACCCGTTAGTTTCATGCATTTCCGAACAAAAAAAAAAAATTAAAACTTATGTCATAAAGTTGCCCTTTTGGATTTGAGAACAGCCTTAAAGACACGGGAGGCGTATTGAGGGATCTACTCAATACAAACCAGTCGCCAATCCCATTGTATTTATGTAATTAATTCTAATTAAATTAGTCTGTTTTTAACAATTTGACGTTTATTTCTTTTATACTACTAGAGATTGTATTACACAAATGTGTCATTAAAAGTTGTTATCTAGGCTTTAAAAGTCGATGGTACATAGAGTACGCCGCCACTGTCATTATGTATGTCCAAACCATCCGTAACTTTAAGGGTTAATATCTCGACTAATTACCGACGGGGTTGTTTTTTTTTTTCAAGAATTATTATCAGCCATGCTTTTATACTTCTGCTACAATAGGTACCTCTAGCGCTCCTCAACACCTTTGTTGAATGACCGCAAATCAAAATTTGTGTGTAACGGAAAAATGCTCTATTCTCAAAAATTATGTGACCTAGGGTAATCGCTATAATTTTCCTGAAAGGTTTAAACTAACGTCTACAACCTCTAATTTTTTCATCCTTTTAGTTTCAGTAGATTCGGAAATAGATGGGGGGGGGGGGGGAGACATATTTTTGCACTACATTTTCGACGATATCTCTAAAAATATAACACCTAAAATTAAAAGAAATGTATTTTTGAATTCAGAGTTACGAAAACTTTCACACGATACCCCACTCGATATACAAAGAAAATATTTTTTTTTTTTTCAAGTAACATTGCTAGCCCCTCTACATTTTTAAATAAAAATATTTGTAAATGTTTAATAATCTGTAAATATGTGGGTCAATAGTCTTTATTACTTTCCCCATTTTGAACTTTCCACGTTCCATAGTTTACGAGTAAAATGGCTGTGACAGACAGACAGACACAGGAGTGACCTTATATTGGTTCCGTTTTTACTTTTTAAATACGGAACTCTAAAAAAAGAGCTAACTATGATAATATATATATTTAACTAAAGCCTAACTTTTAAGAAAACAAGATAGATAAAAAAAAATTTCAAGCAATTATTTAATCTTTTGCATTATTTTGAGAGAAACAAAAAGCTAAGATGTTACTTTTAAATTTCCAACAGAATTTATATATACATTAAAAAAACGTTATAAGATATTTCTTGTCACCTTCATATAGCTATTTAATCTTCTGTATTATTTCGTTATAAAAAAGGGCTAACTAAGGTTATATTATTTTTTTTTAATTAAAACAGTTTATAAGAATACTTAATAAGGTTTTTCATTTGTCTTCTTTAAGTAATTATTTAATCTTACGTATTATTTCAAGGCAAAGAAACAGGTAATTAAGAGGGTTTTTTTTTTTCAAATATAATTTATAATAAAATATTATAAGATTTTTTTAAAAATGTATTATTTAGTCTTATGTAGTGTTTCGCTGAAAAAAAGAGTTAACTAAGATGGTGTTTATTATTATTTTAATTAAAACATAATTCATTAGAAAACTTTATAAGATTTTTCGTTTGTTTTCTTCAAGTAATTATTTAATCTTCTATGCTACTAAAAAGTGTTGTTAAGGTGGTGGTTACTTTTAAATTCCAAACATAATTTGTAAAAAAATTTTTGTCTTTATATAGTTATTTTTTACCACTGAAAAGAAGGGTTATGTGTTTCACGCGTATCTGTTATGTGGATTTCTTTATACCCTCGAAACATCCCAACGGCTGGATGGATTTTAATGAATGAGGTCTCTATCAATTCGTCTTAACGGCTCGATGGTTATAGGCTAGGTTTTGTTTTTATAAATTCAAAATGGCGGCTGTAAAATACAAAATGGCGGTAGAGACGAAAAAAATTTTACGCACCCTAAGTGGCATATCATTAGATAGGTCTTTTAAAATGAAGACGATGTTTCATTGACTATTTTACAGTCAGAAAATCCGTTAAAATATTATACAACCTGGAAGTTGTGTATGTAGGATCTCTAGCTTTACTGCAAATCTAACCATCATAGACATTTATAGACCTCATCAAAACAGTGTTTATATATAGGAACTAACAATTAAACATAACTTAAAAGTCCTCAATACAAGTGAATAAAAAAAAATAGGTAAGTAATATAAACAAGTAATATAAAAAATATATTTTAAGTCAATTCCTTACTTAGGTCAATAAAAGAAAATTTTCTCCCATCCTTCTTTCCTCTTGAGTGGCGCTTAAAATGCCTTGATCAAGAAGAGGGTTCTCTCGGTCTTAAAATACCTTGATCAAGAAGAGGGCTCTCTCGATTATTGAAAATTAATTTAATTAATAATTAATATTTGAAAAAACTGGATTAACATCAAGTGTCATCCACTACAAGTTTAAAAAAATTATTTGAGGTTCATTGGATGAATAATAAGTATTTTATTAACGATTGAAAATTTGAACAAGATATACGAGATTGCGAGCTAAAAGTAGGAATTGAACAAAAATAGTTTCACACTGATGAGAAATAATTAGTTCACTTTTTACGCAGTCGGGTTTTTTGATTTTTTAAATTGTTTATATGCTGTATTATTTCGTCGGAAAAAAAACTGACATGATTTTTTAAAATTAAAACCTAATTTATAAGAAAACTTTATAGTTTTATTTGTCTTCTTTATGCAGTTATTTAACCTTTTCTATTATTTCGGTGAAAAAAAAAAAGATCCAAGATGATCGTTACTTTTTAAAGTTTCAAACATAATTTAGAGCCTGAACGCCAAATATAATATTTTAATCATTAAAATATTACATTCGGTATAAATCAGTGGCGTGGCGTCCGGTCATCGCTGGATGCGGCGATGACCAAGCAATATTTTAAAACTCTTAATAAGCTTTTAAAACTCTACGACCCAGTTTTAGCAGAACATTTGGAGTTCATGTATAAGTGAAGGTAAGATTTAAAGTTTCTTTTTTGAACATTCAACCATTGAATTTTAGAGTTAATAATTTTTCACCACAAACTTAAATAATTGCGATGACCACCGAAAATTTTCACGCCACGCCACTGGTATAAATATATTACATTCTACGAATTACTACGAATATAACATTCAGTATATTTGTAGAAATTAAAAATCCTTTACGAAAATTTTGCACTTCATAAAATAACTTAACCAATGTACAGTCGTGGAAAAAAAAGTAAACACCCCCTACTAACTCCTCAACAACTTATTGTAGAAGAAAGTTACTGGTACCGAACGATTGGAAATAAAGTCCACTTTTAAATGTTGTATATAAAATTTGTTTAGGGGGCCATCTACATATTAAAACGAACTCAAACTTCATTTTTTTTTCAATGGCAATACCCAATTTTAACAAGATATTTCAAATCTTCGGTTCAAACTATGCCTAGATACCAAATTTCAAGTCATTTGAATGATACGTTTTTGAATTATAAACATTCAAAATTCAGTTCTTCGAATGTTAAATTACACATGAAAAATATTAATACAGTTGCTAAACAGTGTACAATGGGAAACTATACAATACATTTAAAATATTTTTCCATACTTATAGTACTGTTTAGCAACTGTATTAATATTTTTCATATAGTTATCACACAGTGTAAAGTCCAATCTTAAATATTGTTAAATTACATTTTCATATTTTTATTAATATCTCCTGAAATTATACTCCTAATGTGCTAAGTTTTTGGTTAGTAATAATACTAAAATACCATAAATACGTTAAATTTGCAATTTTTATAATTTTATGATATTAATTATGAAATTAATATTCGAAAAAATTATGAATTGCAACCTACAGTTTTTTTTTTTTTTTTTTTTTTGATGAATTTAGATTTATTAAGTCCTGTTATTTGGAAATCCAAAATTTCACATTTTTCTTCCAAATAGTTTTCAAATTATGCTTAAAAAACGGCAAAATAATGGTTTAAGGGGCCGTCTATTATAGAAGTGACTAGATATTTTGAAATTTCTTATGCTATCCCGCAATCTCGCAGTCTTCAATGACTGCTTAAGTGCCTTGATCAAAAAGGGGGCTCTGTCGGTCACCAATCGAGTAACGAACTTCAATTTGGATACACCTCCTAAAATAGGCTTGTTTTAAAATAATTTCTCGGAAACTTGTCGCATGAATTGCATACAAAATTTGTTTTTAGGCTATTTGAAGGGTGTAGAGTTCATTTATGCAGTCAGAATTGTGTACTGCTATTAAAAAAAAAATAAATAAATAAAACGAAGTTATGGTTCGTTTTAATATGTAGATGGCCCCCTAAGCAAATTTTATATACATCATTTAAAAGTAGACTTTATTACCAATCGTGTGGTACCAGTAACTTTCTTATACGATAATTTTCTGCAGAGTTAGTAAGGGGTGTTTACTTTTTTTTTTTTCACGACTGTTCTATTAAATTCAAATTTTAAAGGGGTTTTATTAACTATTTACAATTTAGTAAAAATAAATCTTTACTTTTGATTGTCTATTTATTCAACCTATTATTTTGTTCAAAATATTCAGATTGGGCCGGTATTGGACAAAAGTATCTTTTTAGTTTCTTCTATATTCATAATAAGAAAGTATTGGATTCGTGAAAGTATTCGACTTTCGGTCTGTAGTGGGATTTACAAGTTTTGTGATGATTCTGAGATTGAATATTTTGTAAAAATGCATGTTTGGAATCAGTCTGTGCTTTTGCACAACTCAAGGCCGAAAGTAGGGGGGGGGGGGCAGGCGCCACTTTAACAGAAGGTGAGTGAGGGGGGCGCCAAAATGAAGATTTTGTTTGACGTTTGATACAAGAATGTATATATATACGAAATTTGTATAAAAATGTCTTGCAGCCGGAAAATTTAAAAGGAAAACGGAACCAAGTGCATTAAACTTTACAAATAGATAAAAAGATTCATCTAGAATACAAAATTGCAAATGAATAAGAAAAAAGAATTGTCCTCTCAGGCTTTTTCTCCCATTCCAAAAGTATCATGTCTATGCCTTTGCCTTCTATCTTTTAAATCACTTCCTGTGTAGGAAAATCGCTATCGTTTTCAAGGTCAGTTTCTATTGTGGTATACTGTCCACTATGGATAACTACCAAACGAGAAGCGACCACTCAGTCTGACTTTTCTATTAGATAAAAAAAATTCCATGAAAGCTGTTTGTTTTTTTTTCCGCTGAGCAGCGTTGAGCTTCCTTTCTTTTTTTTTCTTTTTTTTTATTCGTCTTGCCATGGCGATAACTGCCCGGGACAATAAAAACAAACGAGAGGAGGAATGCACAAAGTAAAGTAAAATTCTCAGTGAAGCCTTTTTTTTTTTTTTTTTTTTTTTTTTTTTTTTTTTTTTTTTAGATATTTAGCCTATACAAAAAAAAAAAAAAAAAAAAAAAAAAAAAATGTTTAAAAAAGATTTAAAATGTAATTTGGTTCCGTTTGATGTTTTCAAGGTTTCAAATGAATCAATGTTTGACAAAACTGATTACGTAGTTCAGTTTTATATATTTTAAATTTAAAAATAAGTTGTCTATTAGATACTTAGTAAAATTCTTTTTGTAAATTTACTTTGTGGTGGAGAGGGGGGGGGGGACGCCAAGATCCATGTTTGCCCCGAGCGCCAAAAAGGGCTAGTTTCGGCCCTGGCACAACTTTGTGGCCACTCTAACTCAAGAACTAATGGATGGAGTTCCACGAAATCCATATTTAATTAGATCGTTAAATAAATTGATTATGATTAAATGTCAGTGTACATCGCAGAACAGGTGAGACTCTATAGATTTTACTGAAAATAGTTAACGTAACCACAGTTATTTTATTTATTTATTTGAAATAATAAAACTCAACTGAAATCCACTGTTGTGTAAGCGAAGCTTAATTTTTAACTCAGTTTAACTAGGATTAATTTTTTTTTTAATTTAAAGATTTAATATGGCATTCAGGTAGTAGAAGTTATTAATTCTTCTGTAGATGATAAGCATTTTGAACTCGTTAGTGAGGATTTCAGTGAGTGCAAACTTCCTGAAACTACACAATGCCCCTCCCGGATATGTTGAAATCGTCCATCCTCTCCGGGGGTGAGGAATTCTGAGGCTAACCACATTTAAAATTAGTTGCCCTGAATCGAATATTTCAAATGTATTGCAATTTAGGGCTGATTATGGAGCCCACTGTCCAGGCTCCTTGCCTACTTTACAGAAATTTCAAAGCAGTGTTAAATTCAGAACTATTTATCCGAGAGGGAGTTTTGAAGTTTCGATTGGGACATTATGGAGTTTCGGGAGGAAATTGCATTTCTAAATCGTTAATAAGCAAAAAATCACAAAACTTCCAGGGTTGGGGGAGAAAAATTCCCCCTCAGACCAGCTTCTGAATTGATTCATCAGTGTTCCAAAATGGTAGTGAGCTAGACTTATGACGAGAAATGCGTGTATGTAGTTTTTACTCAATGTTGTAAAGTGAGGTATTAATCTTTGAGTAACGTATAATCTTTTAATTATACGTTATTTCACGGTTTTTGATAAAATACGACAAAGAATTTTATATCTGAATTAATTAAAGAACATTTTCAGGCTATGATTAAAAAAAAAAAAAAAAAAAAAAAAAGAAAAAGAAAAGAAAATGTTATGCAGTTTGTGCTAAAAGAGGACAGGCAATTCAAATGCTAAGCCTTTAGCTACAATGCATTCGTTTAGACCTAGAAAAAATATTTAACACAAATGCATCTATAAAGGTAAAAAAAAAAAAAGGAAAAAGTTTCATCATTATCATACTATAAGGAAGACTTTAACAATTGGACCACGATGAAAACAGGTTTGTAAAGTTGAAGGCTGCATTGTGGTGGAAAAACAGAAACAAAAACTGGAGGTCACGTAAAATATGAGTCATCCTTGCGTAGTTTTAGCATGAAAGATGTCGATATAAATCTTCTGTGACGTGTTACAGAACGGAAGTAGTATGGAGTGAAGAAATGCCATGTTAAATTACAATAGATGCTCTGCAAAATCTAATTTTACATAGGGAAAAAAGGGGGGGAGGGAATCCCTGTTATTTTCATTTTAGAAGCACAATAGTGGAATCGTAAGAAACAAAAATAAATTATCTTTTTAACAGAAAATTTATTATAAAAACTTTGGATTTTAAGCAAAGTCCTCCACGAACCTAAACATTTATTTTGAAATAAACTACAACTCGATCTGAACCCGGAAAAATGTATTTTTTAAATCGATCCGCAACCTAATCTGAACTTAAAGCATTTAACACGAAAAAGGCTCAAACAGGAAATAAAAGAAAATGCCATATTGAAATGCAATTATGAAAAATCAGTCTACAATAATATCTCTAAGACAATTAAAATGTGTTATAACGAGGAAGAAGGAACCGGTGCCTTTGATTGTTATAAGAAAGTTCTCGAAATAAGGGAATTCTTTTATTCTGTACGGAAATAAGATAATACACGAAAGTTCAATTTAATCAACTAAGAGCAATTAAATCGTCACATTGTATGAAATTAAATTATTAATTATAATGTCATGTTTAATTTTATTTTCGTTACATTTGATTAATTAAAAAAATGAACAAACCGAAATGCAACGAAAAAAAAGAAGGAAAAAGAATGGCTTTTAGCATTAATTTATTATTATTAGCCCATTTGAATAATAATAATAGTAATAAAACGTTATTTTTACTTAAAAAAAAAAAAAAAAAAAAAAAAAAAAATCATCACATACATTTTGTCTAATCAAGCTTATTACACGATTTAATGCTGAACTACATTTTAGTATGTTATTTGATGCGCATATCATCTAGTCATGATACAGGGCTGTGCAAAATAATTTGAATACATTTACTTTATAGTGTTGCCACATGCTCTTGTAAACACAGTGAAATTTCATTATCAATACAAAATGTTAAATCTGACTTCAGCACGCTAAGACTATTGTTGTTGTAAAACTAGTTTTACAGGCATTCTTGTGTAGTATAATATACTGTAGAGTATGGACATTAAACTCATCGAAAATTTTGTGTGACATATAAACGGCAAAACTGGGGAGTTTCATTAGTGGTCAGCGGCCAGTGGTAGCAATTTTATTAGTGACCACTTTTTTTTTTTTTTTTTTTCATTTAAAAGTGCTAAACAATAAACTTTCGTTAAAATTTCTATTAGTATTAATCTAAAATTAAATATGTTAATATTAACATATTTTAACCAGCAAAAGTGGAATGATTGATGGCATGCAAGAACATTTTACTCTGTCTTTTTCAGAAAGGTGGTCATAAGGTGGCCGCTGACAGATAATTTTTTAATTGTCAATTTTATCATTTAGTGGCCCCGATCCTAGTGGCTGTCAGTAATTGCATCAAAAATTTAAAACGTTCAAGTAAAGCTTAAAAAAAGAAAAGAATAAAGAAAGAGAAGCTTGGGATTTTATTTCTAAGTTAAAAGGAATAGATGTACTGAAGATAATGAGGGTACAGGGCATGTAGAGGACCCATAAGCATAATATGTATCGGGTCGCACAATTTCTGACCACGAGAAAAAAATACAGAGAGGTCAGGATTTTGGGGCGGGTGTGCCTGTAGTTCGCAACCAAAGTCGCGAGTTTATTATATATTGTTTTGAAAATATAAAAATGAAAAAAAAAAAAAAAAGTAAGAATTTATTCTCAGGACAAAATGTGCAAGACAATTTTTAAAAATGTCAACATAAAAAAACAAACAAACACAAATTTAAAAACGACATACTAAAAATCCAAAAGTTTTTTTAAAAATAATGAATTAAAATTTTAGTTTTCATCATGGGAGGCGAGCCCCTCTGAATCTCCTGTTTAAGATAATTTTTGACACATGAACTTAAAAATGAAAAATAGAGATGAAAATTATCTTCCACGGAAGGTTCAGGGAGAGGGGATAAAGCCAACTGAATGAAATATTTTAATTCCTTTTTTCTCTCAATGTTTAAGTATTTTAAATAATTTGAGGGAAGTTATTGTTATTATTATTTTCAAAATCTCGAGAGAAAAAGAAAATCTAGTTAATTAAATATGAAAATTCACATCCTCTCGCGGTAATCCAGAAAAGGAATTATTCTGAAATTTTGACTTAACCCTTTATATCCTGAATTTTGAATAAAAAAAATGACTTCACCTGAATAATTATTTAGGTTAATGTCTAAGATATCCAGAACATATATAATAATAATTTTATTTTTAGATAATTATTTTAATTAAAACTGATTTAAAAAATCGGTAGTTAGAGCTATTTTTGCAAAATATTTACAGGAATAATTGGATTAATTAACAAAAAGTACTGTTATGGAAATCTCATAATTCTTATAAGAACAGTGTAAATAAATGTATTGTGATCCTATCTGTAACAGAGAAGTGTTTTGCAATTGCAAATTTTTCGTTTAATTTTTTTTTTTTTTTTTTTTTTTTTTTTTTTTTTTTTTTTTAACAGGATAAAAGCTTAACGGTTGAAAAAATAACCACATTAAAAAATATTCAGCTTCGACTGTTTCACTGTACTTTCTACATATGATTGAGCAAATTATTTTGTATGAAAAGTGCAATCTACTTTTATTAGTAGACAAATTAAATAAATTTTACATTGAATTTTCTTTAACGGCACTTAAAAATACCGTCAGGATGTAAAAAAAAAGGGCGCGGATAAAATTGATAATAGGAATGGAAACTAATAGAGAGATTCAGGGCCTGACTAATGCAGGGGCATGCGGGGCAGCTGCTCCAGGCCCCCACATTTGAGAGGTCCCTATGGCCATAATCAGGAATTTTGTCAAAAGGGTGACAAATGGTTAAAATGACCAAATTTCTTCCAATTGCAAAATAGGAAGGAAGTGCGGTCCTCCTTGTCCCCAAGAGTGACTGAAAGACCTGCATTTACATTTCAAAGGCTCACACGAGAGTAGTGTATTTTAAAATCTCTTAAAGTTGCGGCCATCTTTCTTGTGATACCCTGTATACAGATGTAAATGATACCTCGTACGAAATTTATGCATACACTTCATACATTAGGTATGAAGTTTAGTTACTAGTCTTTTCAGCATGATTCAGGAACAATTTGTATGGATAGATAGAAGGAGGACACCTCAGCATGATGCTTATCCCGGGGCCCTAGATAGTCTACGTCGGACCCTGGAAAGATTGAGCATCGTTGAAGGTAAGTCTTCGAGTTTAATTTCATTGCAATTTTCGTTTAAACCAGTTTAATTAAATTATCTCTGTATAAAATTACAGATAAAAGGTAGTATGGCGGATATAATTGTGGTTAAATAGATTAATTATTTATACATTGTTTCAAAAGTTTAATATTATTTTATTTTACATTAAATGTGTTTACGATTTTTTTTTTGTATATGTTTGGAGAAGGGGGGAGTATACAAATCTATCTCGATTTAGCACGACAATGGCGCCCCAAATAAAAAATTAAGGTGGAAACTTGGATGGTTATTTTGTAGAAGATTTCGGTTTCTGAATTCCAGAGAGATACGATCATCAAAATAAAAAAAGTATTAGATTTAATAAAATATTGTCTTGGAGAATCAGTGAATGTAACCGCGTTTTCTATTATGATTTATAAGAGTTAAGTCTAATAAAAGTACTTGAAATCTTACTTTCAGTTTTACTAATATTTATGAAAGAAATGAAACTGCGGGTTTAAATTTGCAAATAGTAAATAAAATGAACCCAAAATATAAATCAATTTGCAGAGCTAATGTTGAGGCCCCTGACCAGCAAATTTATTATTCAGAAAGTTAATCAATATTTATAGTGCTTCTTTATGTAGGTACATGCTTTTTTTTTTCTTTTTAAAAATAAGAATAATTATTAAACATCGAAGAGGGAAAATAATAGTCTTTGGGAAAACTCATTCAATAATAATAATAATAATAAAAATGTCTTCATTTGAACGGCGGAGGGGGAGTGCATGAGCGCCCTCCCCCTCATCTACGCCCCTAATGTATGAATGATCGTTAATTATAAGGCAAGATTTCTTTATGCTAAATATGTACTAACAAAAGATCTGATGCCCAAGAGAAGAAAGGCAAGATATATTTTTTTTTCGATTAATGTTCCAAATTTTTCTTTTTATGTTGTAGCTTGTAGCAAGACCCCCTTAACATCACGATAATGATCTAATGTAATGGGGGGGGGGGGGTGTCATGTGTTGTAGATCTCACATGGAGAGAAAAAAAATTAGATTGTAGAATTTTAAATTGAAGCTTGTTCAAAAATTACAAGTGCTCTTGCTTTCTCTTGAATCACTTTTTTATAAATCATAGATGCACAATTTATTGAGACAGCACCAATAGACATATTATTAAATATAGAGTAGAAAGTACTGCAGATGCATATTTATTGGGATGTGTATACATATGCGTGATGTGTAACGCTACATAAACAATTTATAACTTAATAAAATAAAATAACAAGAACGTTTAAAATATTTTTTTTAGAAAGTATCTTTATCCTATATTTTAAAAAGTAATTAGTAATAAATGATAGAAAATATTTTAGTCTTCTTTATAAAAATGTACTATTATTTATGAATACTTCAAATTATATACTATTTCTCCATAATTATACTAACCTCTATTCTCCATATTATTATTCCCGCTTCTTGACCAACGCCTTCGAAAGCTGGATCTAATACTGTCATAGTGTCAATTAGCAAGAGCAAATTAAAGCATCTACACAATCTCCAAAGAGAAGCTGGACTATAATGACGGAACGCACGCTACTTAATGAACGACCGTCGCTCTCTTGACTTCGAAACTAGCAGAAGTTGTTTATAGATCAGTGCTATATAGAGATACAGCTTTCTGTTTCGAGATTAGTAGTTTCAGAAATGACCGCCAGGATGATGGTATTTTTTTCCGGGAGGGATTTCTGCATCTCCGGAGGGGACTGGGTGACCAGATACTCACATACATACATCTTCCGGGGAAGGGGGGGGGTTGAGAGGGGTTCCGATGTCCGGGGCTACATTCCCTTCGAGCATGGAAATCCTCTGAAACCATTGTATGATGATGAATTAAACTTTTTGGCTTCGTACAATTTTTTAGTGTACAAAAGCTTCTTGGCCCGGAGTAAATTATTTTAAGAAAAAAGTATTTGGCTTTGAAGGGAGCTACTATTCCAAATATTTTACTCCAAGTCTGTTCTAATTAAAAAAACAAATTTTATTTTAATTTCGAATAAAATATTTCAATTAATTACTTTAGGCTTTTTAATCATTCTTCTTTTTTTGATTTATTATTTAAGTATGAAATAAAAATAGTCAGTAAAGTTAGATGTTCTTTTAAAGAAAATAATAATATTATTATTATTTATTTATTTACTTCATTCGATAAAGAAGCTGAAGCTGGCATGCAAATATTTTTGAAGGTTTTAATTCCGTTACCTTGTGATGTCTTGTAATGCTCTGCTCTGCTTTACAATTTGATGAAGTGATAGAAAAATTACAATTGATGAAATTAACATAAAGTTCAGCGACCATCAAAATTTTATTATCATAATACTGTATGCTTGATATCGATAGAAAATTTGAAAAATAAACTGTTTTTATTTATTGTACGTCACGCTAATTTATATATATACATACGGTGGCAGCCATATTGACTTGCTCCATTTCTCAAGTTCTGCTCAGCGTAACGTTGTAGTATTTATCAAATTATTTAGTACGTTTTATTTTAAAGGTAGGAAAGTGTTGATTATAAATAAATGTTGTTTATCACTATAAAAAAAAATCAAATGTAGCTCGTTTGTTTTATATGTGTGTTTAATGAATATTGATTTTCAATCTTAAAATGGCTGAAGGTTATAGTTGTGTAGTTGCTTTACAAAATCCGGTTGCGGTGCATCTTGATTCTGTTAACTTAGCAAAATCTACTCTTAATATTTTATCATTTTAAATGTTTAAACATAACAAACTGTGTAGTTCTATAAAGGCTTTGCATTTAAGCGAGTATTTTTAATGTTGCTTGTAGCAAGTGATTTTAGTAAGCATTGTTTAGTACCGTCCATGAGATGCTTGTATGCAGTAAGTACTTTCTAATTGTATAAATATCTAAGCAGTTTGCTTACTGCAACGCACATATCCCTGTTTTGCACATTTTAAATTTCGTCTGTTAATCTCTCAAATATTAATTTCAACATCGTAAACAATTCCAGGTACATGTGACTTTCTAACCAAAACTATTATCTGAAGTTTTCTGAAGAGAAGAGTGCGTACGTGCGACTGCCTTCTTTATTCCCATGGCTTCGGTCCAGGCAGAAACTCTCGTCAGTGCTACACATAATCCTGGCAGTCCAAACAGACTTGGAATGCCCTTAAATGCGAATGCTATTACAAGGTGGGGATTTTTAAGCTTTACTTTTTTGTAGTTAAGAAAATTAAGCATTACTTTCATCTAAATTCAATCTATTGTCTCCAAAGTTGTGGTAAAAGTGTTTAAATTGTTTTATTGCTTTTTACAACAAGAGTTGTAACAATCTTTCCCCCCCCCTTCTCTCTTTCTCCTCCAGCTTGATCTTGATGTAAATGAATCTTGGATATTAATACTCAAAATTTCTTGGAAGTGTTGCGAAACTCCTTGCTGTACATAATGTTAGCGCTACTGAATAGTGTTTGTTCATATATTTTTACATGCATAGATATAGAAACACTCTGAATGTTGATTTGTACAATTTTACATTTTACACTAAACATAATAAAAATTGAAAGAATGAATAGTTTCTAAATGCACCTTTTCAAACACTTTTTAACTTCCTTTACCATTCTGTGGTGACGGGTGGGGGCATAGGCAAACTTGTATAAAACCAAAAACTTTCTGCGCACACAAATATTGGGTCAAAAATTTTCTGCAAATTAATTTGACGTTTAATAAAATTACGTGTTGTATTGTTTTGACAATATGAATTAAAAACAGTGGTTTAAAATAATTACCATTTAAATTAAAAATTAATATTATATTAAAGAATTACATGGGCTAAAAAAAAAAAATATATATAACTAAAAATCCATGATATATTATTTCAGATTAAATAACTATAATAATAAACATTTTCCATGACTCTTTGATATTCGCGTTTCTTCCACGATGCTTTGACGAAATTCGCGTATTTTTACCACAGTCTTTTGTCGAAATTTGCATTTGACCCTTTGATGAATTTTGTGTTTTTTACACTACCCTTTGTGGAAATTCGCCTTTTTTACGCGACCCTTTGTTGAAATGCGCACTTTTTACGCAATCATTTGACGAAATTCTCGTTTTCCCCTCGATCCTTAGACTAAATTTGAGATTTTTTTCTGTGAATTATTGACTAAATTGATTTTTTATGGCGACAATTTATCAAAATTGACGATTTTTTGGTGTCTGAATTTTCGGACTGATGAATTTTTTTTAATTTTCGGAAAATTCGGAACAGAATCACCTCTGCTTTTAATTGTGCGCGAACAGTAAATAAATCTTGCATAAAATTGGGGAATATTTTTTAATTTTTTTCATATTAAAAAAAAAAAGTTCAAACAACCAGAATTGTGTTTTTGTTTTACAATTTTTTTTTCCCGCAATGTTCCGAATTTTGCAGAAAATTTTCCGCACACTGCGTGCGTCTATATTATACAACTCTGGACATAGGATCATTTTAAGGGTTTTTTAAAGGTATTTAAACTACAACTTTTATTGAATTTTCAGCAAAAGATTTTAGCATTAACCCATTTTAGGCCAAGCATAGAAATTTTATAAAATGTATTATTTTAATTGAAATATGCTTAAATTACATTCATTAAGACAAAAGTTTAGTGCTTGAAAAATAAAATGCATTCGGCATTTTCATGCATTTGGTTAATAGTGTGCAAACGCACCATAAAATTTAATATTTTTTAAATTTTTTATTCCATTTGTTTTATTAATATTTTATGTATAGAACTTGCAACTTTAATCCATTATAAAAGCATATGATTAATCTCAAGTGAAACAATTATACATTTTCAAAAAGTCGAATTTGTCAACAACCGTTTCAATTTTAAAAAACTACCGTATTTTGAAAAATTTTCAAGAGAAAGTATTTACTCAAATTGAATTACTGATATTTTATAGGTGTCTCCAGAACCCTTAAAAATAGTAGAAAAATAAAATTAGTAAAAAATATTCGTCACAGTGTTAATAAAAAAATATTTATTGAAATGGTGCGTTTACGCACCTTTGGCCGAAAATGGGTTAAGTTCATTCGGTACTACTTAGTTATCCCGTCGACCAAAAATCTAGCACCAAACTATAAGATTAAATGCCAATAATGTTTGTTCGTAATGTCACATTCACTTGACTTTAAGCAAGTTGCATGTGTTTACGTCAAGTGATTTTTATTTCAGCGTTTTATTTGTATTTTTATTAATGTTATACTAATTTATTTATTTCGTTATTTAAAATAAATTATGTCAATTTCTATAATTTGGTGAAATTGGTCGATGGGATACTAAGTAGTACCGTTCATTCTTTTATTCTAAAGTAATTACAGACTAATCGGACCATTCATTTAAAAAAAAGACAACTTTTCACTTGCATTCGTGTTTTAAATTTCCTGTGAATTTAATGATAAATATTGACTATTTTTAAGTTATAAATATTAAATGAAATATCACGTTCAAACACCAGTTTCGGTTAAAGGCAACAGGTTATGACATTGTCTACATTTTTTATTAAACATTTATACAGTGAAATTAAGAACAAAATCTATAAAGCAGCAATATTTTATACCAAAAAGTTTTATTTTTAATTACCCAAGGATTTTTAATGGTTTAAAATGTATAATAGCAACTAAAGGTCAAAATTAGCACTAGCCACCGGCCACAGGGCCAGTAAATAAGAAAAAGTGGCTAGTGAAAAATTGTCTATCAGTGGCCACCTTCCAGCCACTTTTTTACAAGGAGAGAATAAAATTTTCTTGAATTTCATCAAGGATTCTACTTTTTTTGGTTCCAATATAACATATATTAACATATTTATTTGGGCTATTCAGTTTTAGATTAATACTTATAGAAATTTTACTGTTTAGTATTTTTAAATAAAGTGGCCACTAGTTTAAGGAAAGTGGCCACTTAAAAAACTAGTCCTACCGGCCAGTGGCCGCTAATGAAATTTCCCAGTTTTGACCTGTAATGGCAACCCCTGTTACAAGTGATGGTAGAACGTTTCTGATGTCAGGTTTTTTTCACTTATGCCATCATGTCGTTCTTTCTAGCCAATATAAGTGTCATTTACAATTACAAGCATATACTTCAGAGCAGTATATTTCAAAATTTAAATTGTTAAAAACATCACGTTTAGTCTCACTGAAAGATTAAAAACACAATTATGCAGGGTGATTTTAAAAAAGTTTACAAAATGACATGGCAAATCAGGCATACAAGGATAAAAAATCACATGGGTACATAGGGTCGAAAATAGGCACTTACCGATCAGTCGATTCGGTGATTCGGCATGCAAACCGAATATTCGGCTTCGGCCAAATACTTTTACGTATTCGGCTGAATAATTGCAGATAAGTATTTTCTTGGAAGAATAGGCTAAACAATGAGTTTAAATATTATGTGCGTGAATTCGGAGTTCAGCTGCACTACAAAAAAAAGTCAAAGGCCAGGTTTCTTCCAAAATGGAAAAAACCGGCTGGAAGAAATGGGTTTCTTCCACATGGAAGAAACTGTTTTTCCTTTATCTAATTTAGAATACATAACTTACAACTTTGTAAAATACAATAAATGCTTTCTTCTTATAAATGACCTTAAGAAAATTTTATTAGAACTACAAAAATTTATGCTAAATTAATAATTATATCGGTGTTTTTTAGCAAGATCACACACCTGCACAAGCTTTTCAATCGTTGGACACCCCCCAAAATTTTTTAATCCAAAATACACAAAATTCATTAAGTTATCCATTTCAATTCAGCTAACATATTTTCATTATTATTAGTTAATCTTCTTTAACTTGTAGTAAGTATATGAACCATTTATCTATTTTAGGATGAAACTTATTTTACAGAATATTTAAATAAAGTGTTTAGAATTTACATCCATTTTATTAAGGAAACTAATGAGGAGAGAATAATACATTGCAGGTGTGCAAGATAAGATGCATATGAAAGAGATAATAATAAATGAGATTATACCTAGCAAAACGTTTTAGAATATTACTTTTAAATACAGTATTGAGATATACATACTAGTATAAATAAGAGCAAGAATGAAATGCAAAGACAAATTTGTTTTATGTGTAGCTTAATATTTAAAAAAAAAAAATTTTTTTTTTTTAAGGAAAAATAAAGATTTAGTAAATTTTTATACTATAATATCATAAACAGTGAATAAACATTTCCCTACCCCCAAAATTGTAAAAACCATCACTTATAAATACCTGCTAAGCCTGAAGTTTGTTATTAAAAATAACTTATTTTTCAAAAAGTATTGTTTAAAATTAATAAAGTTTTCTACTTTAGATTTCATATAATTATGTTTTGAGTTTTAATTCTTTTTTATAATTAATATATTTTAATTTTGAAGGCTGTTTTATTTTCTGTTGGTTTCTTCCAGTTTTTTTCTCCATTTCTTCCACTGTCCTGGAAGAAACCCAACCTTGAATTAAAGTTTTTTAAATTTTAATGTTAACATTTTTTTGGCACCGCGTTGAGTTTTTGAAAGTTAGATTTAATATGGATTTTTTTCTGAATTATTTCAACATTTAAAATGTTTTTAAACAATATTTTGCTTTTAAAAATATGTATACTTCTGTGAAATTTATGAATTTAAAAATATTTGCATTTTTTAATTTTATTTAAAATTTACTTGAATCTTTTTGACTAAAAATATATATATTTTTAATTGTTTTAAAATTAAATATAATGGTGCTGTCATTTATATAAGAATTATAAATTAACAATTTTGATTTATTAATTTAAGGGTTGTGTTTTAAGACGTATTAATATTAAACGAAACCCTCTGTGCGATTGCACATACCCACTTGTTTCAAGCTTCCGATTTGTAACCCTTCCAAGCAATCTGTAAAGATTGATCAATCTTCTACATGTCTACAAATTTTTTGCATCGGTATACTAGCATTTAAGCACATAACGGAATATAAGCGTGGGAATTGCCTAGACTGTGCAATATCATTTTAATGACAATATATTTTTTAAATGAGCGATATGTTTCTGCAGGAGTAGTATAGTGAACTGTTTTGAATTTTGATTTTAATTAAATAAAATTTTCATCTATCTTTACAGACAACATGAAAATAAAATTGAATCTCCAATTTCTTGTATTTTTAAGAGACTATATTTCGGGGAAACTTGAATATAAAATTTATATATTTAACAAAGATAAACATGTCAAAATTTATTTACATATTTTGTATGATTTTCCTATATTCAAGGTTTTCATATGTATATGTAATGGTTATAAGTTATAAAAGTTGAAGTTTCCCTCCTTCGTCTTCAAATAACTTTGCATTATTTGTTAAAACTTCTATTGAATATTTTAATATATATATATATAATATAATAATATATATATATATATATATATATATATAATATAATTATAAAACCATAATATATAACATAGTCATCGATTTTCAATAATTGAAATTAAATTTATAATATAGCAAATATTCATAACTCAGGCATTTTACAGAATAGAGAAGGAACATGTAAATAGTAATACAGAATTTTATTAAATGCAACTAATTCACTAGCATATTGCTGACAATAAATCTATATGAAACATATGGAAAAAAAAAGACAACCCAATTTTTGATAAAGTCTGATTAGACAATAGATAATAAATCCAGCTAAATAATGTTGAACCAGAAAAAGCCGTAATATAAACATACAAAAGATAAAATGGATGAATGAAGCCGGAAGCTTATAAGCAGTGGTGTAGTCGTAAAAAAAACAGAGGGTATACGCTCTAAACAGAGGGTATACGCTCAAGACAGAGCGTATACCCTAGAGTGTATTTACTATAGCTTTCTTGAGAAACAGAGGGTATACGGTGTTCCTTAAAAAAATCCAGAGGGTATACGGCGTATACCCTCCACTACATCCCTGCTTATAAGGTATTTCACTTGATCACAGGTACATAAAATACATTTATAAGCAAAAAACAGTCGATTTCTGTAACGGAATTCAGCAATAAGCAAATATTGAATTCAATTATGTACCCAATCGACTAAGCACCAGAGAATATTAAACAACCATGTAAAATATTAAACAATGTGAAATCCACAACTATGAAAACAATTAAAAAATGAAACAAATTAAATCATAGACAAAATAGCATGAGGACAGCCAAGACATATTAACTTTGACACACAGATAACGTACTTTGGCTTAAAATCCCACTTAAATACTGACAGTTAAAAGCTAATGCCACGGTTGCTGCAACATAGTCCATATAATAATTATTACAATCGATAATAATGATCCTGTAATAAATTACAAGTTGTTTAAAATTAAACAATTAATAATTAATAGATAATAACAAATATAAGTTTGAGTCCAAGGCAACCAAATAATATTAGAACAAAATAATTATTTAAAGCTGCCAACTTACGGAAATTATAAGTTATATTTAAGAACGACAATAAATGAAGTAACTGACTAAAATAGTGTTTAGTGCTGCCATCTAGGATAGAAAACCAAATATAACATTAGATTAAATGTATTTAAAACCAAATATGTTATTTAGACTGCAGATAAATATCATTCCATATTATGCAACTTAATATTGATAATTATCAAATAACATTTTAATATAATGTGTACCGCAACAGATAGTCCATATAATAATTACTACATACTATAATAATGATCCTGTTATAAATTACAAGAAGTGTTTAAAATTAAACAATTAGTAGATAATAATCATAAATGTAATTTAAGAGTCCAAGCAGCCTAATAATAGAACAAAATAAATAATTATTTAATGCTACCATCTTGCTGGAAATATAAGAAATTATATTTAAGAAAGACGATATATAATTGAGTACATGACTAAAATAGTGTATAGTGCTGTCATCTTGTACAGAAAACCGAATATAACTGTAGATAAAATGTATTTTAAACCAAGTGTCATTAAGATTGCAGATAAATATTATTCTAAAATATGCAACATAATATTGACAATTATCAATTAATATCTTAATATAATGTGCGAAAAATGGTTAAAATTATTTTTTAATTTTTACATTAAAATTTAAGTAAAACAATTTCGAATAAGTAACTTTATTAATAATATAAATTGTTTATAATAATCAATAA
This sequence comes from Maratus speciosus, assembly GCA_963932465.1. Lineage (NCBI taxonomy): Eukaryota > Metazoa > Arthropoda > Arachnida > Araneae > Salticidae > Maratus > Maratus speciosus. Next base: position 198,828,584 of record OZ010789.1, read on the forward strand.
ATATTAATGTATCAATACAAATATAGGGTGGGGGGATGGTGATATACCAATAAAATAAAACATTGCTACAAACTTTAAATACATGTATCATAAACTGTGAAAGCGTATTACCATTACAAGGCATAATATAAATGAAATAAATCAAGAGTAAATTAAATTGATTCAAATTAATTTAAAGATTGTTATACAGAGTTTAAAATTAAACAACTGATAATTAAGAGAATAACTAATAAGAGAAAGAGTATAGCAAACTTATAATATTAGAACATAATAAATTATTTAATTCTGCCGTCTAGCTGAATTAAATAATCAATATATTATAAATTACAAGACTAAAATTAGATGAAATAGTGTTGAGTGCATATATATATTTCTATAAAATCCTAATGAAACGATTCATTGAAACGACTGATTAAACAACTGATTGTTTAACGGCGATTTATCCTAAAATATGAAATTTTTGCGATGAAATTAACACCAAAAATTCGTATTGATCCGCAGATCTCAAAACTGGTATTAGAATTTTTAAATTCGAATTAGTTTTAGAAATATTTTTTTCTAATTTTATTTTTTTCTAATGATGGCAACTCAAATTTTAATCATAACAGATATTTTTTTTCATTTCAGAAAAAGGTTATTTTAAACTAATTTGGCGACCAGTTTGGCCTCCCTTAAATGTATGCTAAGAAATGTATCAGGTTACCTTTATTCATAATTCAATTTACTTGAACAATCTTTCGCCAAATCGAAAGATTCTGATAGAGAAATCGAACTCTGTATTTTTATATTAGCGAGACGCAGGTGGTAAATCGCCAAACATTTTTCCCGTTGCATTTTTTTATATTTCATTAATTTCATTTAAAATATAATACTGAAACATTTAAAATTGATAGCTTTCACTTTATTTTTTAAACGAAAAGAAAAATATTAGGCACAGATGTCATATACGCACCTGGGTACTTACTTGATGCCAAAATGGCATTATTTTGATTGACATAACCCGGCTATTGTTTATTTAATAAATGTTTATTTACTTATATAATTTAAAAAAAGAAATAAGTTATTTTGTTCTATAGTTAACTTTTTTTTTTTTTTTTCCTTTTGAAACTAATAGAAAATAATTAAATATGGTACTACTACTTAGTTATTCCGTCAACCAATTTTGCCAAATTATACAAATTGACATTTTTATTTTAAATAACGAAAGAACAAATAAATTAGTATAACATTAATAAATATACAAATAAAATGTCAAAATAAAAATCACTTGATGACGTAAACATGTGTAACTTGCTTAAAGTCAAGTGAATGTGATATTTACGTTCAACCATTATTGGTATTTAATCTTAGTTTGGCGATAGATTTTTGGTCGACGGGATAACTTAGTAGTACCAAAAATACATGTGTAACTGGTATTCAAAAACGAGGTTTTCGCCAAATTTTCATAAATAATTTTTAAAAAAATCATGCCAAAACTGCGGTGCGTATATGACATCTGGCCAATTATTAAATAATGGGCAACAAACCATGACATTTAATTTCAAATCGGTGTTTTAATTTACCTCTCTAAAAATAAAAAAAAAAATGCTAACTGGCGAGTTGACAAAAAGCTATTGGCGAGATTTGCACCCGGCTAGTGTAACAGTACCAAGAATTCTTTGCGACCATGGCAACTTTCATGCAGTTTTATTCGAAAAAACAATTTTTTTTTAATCAAAATGGAAAACTTTTGGCACAGATGTCATATACATATATATGTTGGCGTGATTTTTTTCTAACGCCAGTGTCATATACGCAACGGGTACTTAACTGGCGCCAAAGTATAGTTATTTTGCTTGATATGGTAAGCCGGATGTTGTTGTTTACAAGATTGGCACGGTTTAAACCAAGTGGTTTTAACCAATTGGTTTTTTTAGAAAATCTAATATTTTCTTTTTTGTAATTTAATTGTTTTAAATTATAGATAGAAGTAATTTCTACTTTTAACACTTCATCTCAGCAGTCAGTGTGAGACATAATGAGCCTAGATCATGTTTCTATACATTGTAGAATGAAAATTAGCATGTGCTGATGAACATATCTGGCACCCTAAGGATTTTTCTTAAAACATGTGAAATTAGAAAAGATAAATAAAATTCAATATTTTAGCATAAAATATTTTCATTTAAAAAATGCAGATTATTTATAGCAGTTAATAACAAAATGCAGTGATCTTTAAGATTTTGGTTAAATTGTAAAAGAAAATTTTCTGGATTGGGGAAGATTATCCTTAAAGAATTTAACCTGGTAATTCTCCGTCAACTTCAACCTCGCGTTTCAAGCTTAACTCTCGGTTGAATGCAAAATCCAATTCCCCGTTTACCCAACCTGGCTAAATTCGAGGTAAATACTAACCTGGGGTTGACTGACTCAACCAAGCTCTGGTAAGTAGGTTAGTGAACCGCGCATGCCTGGTAGACAGAAAGATGGCGGTCATTTTAAATTGTGCGCTGATGCTTCTTTTTTTAAAACAAAGCTTTTTGGAATTTACTAATTAAACGAAGCATTAATTATTAAAGATGGTATTATAAAAGAATGTGTCACTTACATTTTTCCAGCCTTTTTTTGGATATTTTTGCTGTATGAATGCCAAAATTATACTAATTTGTGTGTCGAAAACGAAGCTTCAAATTTTGATTTACAAAGTATTTTTTGGTGGCGCCATCTAACTAAATCTAAATGGGAATATTTTCTTTCAATACCAATTTTGTAAAAATATATGATTCAAATCTTTCTTTCTGTCTCTTTTTTAATAATAATGAAAAAATAAAAAAACAAATTTTCTTCCATTTGAGTCCCTCACTGTTCCGTTCATAGTTTCTTAAAGCATGAATTTTCTACCAAATTGTGTATATGTGATAAGGTGTAAAAATAAAAATCGGGTTTTTTTGATTTAAATCGGATTTTTATTTCTTTCCCTGTGTTAAAATATTAAACATCTATCAAGAATTAAGCATTTCAAAAATGAATAACCCTCTAATTACTAACATAATCTGTTTTTTTGCTTTAATAAAATTTTAATTATGTAATTATAGAAATTACAAAACTGCAAATTAAAAATTTCTTTAGTAACATACATAATTATGTGCATTAATGTATGTAATAATTATGTAAACCAATATTAAATACTGCTTATATTTTAAAGTTATTGATAAATTGCATTTATTTTCAAATTGATGATACAGATTAAATTTTGTAATTATTAAACAATTAACTGTTTAATTAAGAACACAATCTATATTTTTGAAAAAGTGGTTGAAAAAAGGTGATAAATAATAGTTTGATAAATTCATAAAGCAGCCAGTAATTTTACACAGGTTCTAAAGCGTATGTATATCAAATTGATCAAAAATTGTAGCAAACTCGCACATAATTTATGGATTACAAAAATTGTATTTTTGAAATTTAAATCTGATTTTTTTCCCCACAACATTATAATATTTAGTAGCTATTCAAATATTTTAATGTTTTGAAGTTATTTAATATTTAGTTAGATGTTTTTTAAATGTGTAATACTTCTTTTTATACAGTTTAATATTGTTATAATTAACAATAAAAAAATATTACATTTTTTACAGGTAATTTAGTGATAATTTCTATTACTGATTATAATGCTTTTTCACACTATTTTAAAAAATCGGAAAATGTGATTTTATCATCTGATTTAAATCAATTGATTAAAATCATTGACACTCTATTGCTATGTTTATTGTATATAAAAGAATGAATAACTCGATTATTAAAAGGAAATGACGATATTGTAAGTTAGATTTAAATATCATTTTAAAATTAAATGCTTTTTATGTTTGTTAGATAAAAAACCATGCTTTTTACAAACTTACTGTACTTAAATTTTTCACAATACTCGGGAATTATGCTTCGAAACAATTATTTAAAGCTTTGTTTTGTGTATTCATAAGTCACAATACCTGTAGAAACTTTCAAAATTATGTTCATCTTGGATTTGAATACTTTTTTGTCATTTTAAACATTTAAATTTTTTATTTTAATCGGTGATTTTTTAAAAAAGATCACTTGATTAAAATCATGATTTTAAATTGCTGATTTAAATCAGACACCCTAATATGTGATCAATTGTTCATAATAGATAAATAATTATTTTTTTATTACGTACTTAGTAAGTTTGAAATAATGATTTTTGTTTTTAAAGAAACATTTTTTCAGAAGATTCTTTTTTTTTTTTTAATTTCGCAATACATTAAGAACATTAATACATGTTCTTGGCCTTCTTCTAAAAAATGTGTAATAATCAACGCAGTATTTTCTTTAAAAAGGCCCTCTTGTCTTTTTTTTTTTTTTGCTACCGGCATGCTATTTTACCCAAGATATTTTAATTGAATCTGTAATGAATAACATTTGTTAAATAAAATATATGCATTAGGAATAATTTTATGAAAATATCTTCATATCTAATATTCATTGTAAAAAAATAAACCTATTGCATTATTTGCTTTTATTCTACTTAATACTACTAGTTTGATCAGATAATTGTTTATTAAACTTACATTAAAGAAAATGATTTTTTTTAATGTTTTTTTTTTTTTAATCAACTGTTTTTTAAGAATTTTATTGAAACTTTTGTTCTGTAAACGAACAAAATCATGAAATCAAAATGGTAATTGCACATTTACTTATAAGAATTTAAAAAAAAAAAATTTTAAGTATACATTTCCAATTTCAATACTGCCTTTAGTTTCGTTATTGGAAAGAAACAGATTAAGATGGTGTCAAGGAAGGACAGAACTCTCAGAGAGGATTACTAGGTCATGTGATTTCTTTGGCCAATCAACTACGCAGATTTCAACAGAGAGTTGACTAACTAAGGTCGACTAATCGCGGCTTGAAAGTTATCGATGAATTTGAAATATTAACCGGCGGTTAGATTTGTCAATTGAAGGTTTCTCAACAGAGTTGAACCGCGAGTTAAAGGTTGGTGGAGAATCAACCGGTAAGAGTAACTTAAGATATCAAATTGAATAACACAGCTTGCAAAAATTGAGTGCTAGTTATAGCATTTCAATAATACCAATCAATCTTTTCTGTTAGTTGCTGAATCTAATGCCAATATCGCGTATATGACATCTGTGCCAAACTTTCATATGAAAGCCAAAGGGATCAGACCGTATTTGTTTACATCAGTTGATGATTTGAATTATTATAATATAGATGAAATGATGGCGATAGAATAATATTTGGCGACTTATCACCTGTGCCTGGCTAACATTAAAGTACCAAAACGGCACCTAGAGTATAAAAAGTGAATTGGTCCAGACGGAACTATTGATGATAGTCACATGACTTAGGCTATTGTTATAGATTGTTTTAAAATACCAGGAGGCTAAGATTCTGTATACTTAATTCATTTTATTTTAGCTTCTTTTCTAAAATTAACTGATCCTCTTTAATCATAAACGAAAACAACCATTGGATGTCTCAACACCAACTGATTCGGCCTTAATTTTTTGCAATCAAAGGGAATTGAATGGAAAGCCGTTTACAGGGAGATCTGCACAGCTTTTTTTCAGTATAATTCAACCTTCTCTAATATTTTTAAAACCCATCAGATTAGCGTGTTTTTAGATTCTGCGGTGTCTGAACAGGGGTTGATGAGCGTAGCTTGCAGGGGGCAGAGCCCCCTAGTTATAATATAAAAGAATGAATAATTTGATTATTGAAAGGAAATTATGACATTGCAAGTTATATTAGATTTAAATATCATTTTAAAATGAAATCCTTTTTGTTATGTTAGATAAAAACTCACTTTTTACAAACTTATTGTACAAACTTTTTACAACAGTCAAGAATTAAGCTTAGAAACAACTATTTAAAGCTTTTTTTTGTGTGTTCCTAAGTCAGAATACCTGTAGAAACTTTCCAAATTATGTTCATCTTGGATTTTAATACTTTTATGTCATTTTAAACATTTTAGAAAATTTATGATTTTAATTTATTTTTAAAAAAAATCAATTGATTAAAATCGTTGACACCCTAATGAGATAGAAGAAAGTTTTGGGATTGGCACATCCAACTAGTTTTGTTTGACCTCAAATTTTATCATGTGTAGGTTAACTTATTTTTATTTTGTATTCAGGGACATGATGGCTGATGACATGGGATGGAAATCAAAACTGAAGATACCTCCTAAGGATCGCAGGAAGAAAACTACAGTAAGACTAATTTGTTGCATTTAAGTTAATCTTTGTGAAAATTTTTGTTTAAAAATACCATTTTGCATGAACATTAGTATTTTGCATTGCACAACAGGGGTCGATCCAGACAAAATCTGGGGCCTGTTTAGGGCCTCTTCACAAAAATAAATTTAATAAAATGGGCCTCTTCACAAAAATAAATTTAATAAAATGGGCCTCTTCACAAAAATAAATTTAATAAAATGGGCCTCTTCACAAAAATTAATAAAATGGGCCTCTTCACAAAAATTAATAAAATGGGCCTCTTCACAAAAATTAATAAAATGGGCCTCTTCACAAAAATTAATAAAATGGGCCTCTTCACAAAAATTAATAAAATGGGCCTCTTCACAAAAATTAATAAAATGGGCCTCTTCACAAAAATTAATAAAATGGGCCTCTTCACAAAAATTAATAAAATGGGCCTCTTCACAAAAATTAATAAAATGGGCCTCTTCACAAAAATTAATAAAATGGGCCTCTTCACAAAAATTAATAAAATGGGCCTCTTCACAAAAATTTAATAAAATAGGCCCTCTGTGTAACATTCTTTTTCATAAAAACTGTTTTAAAATGTGTAATTTGTAAATAAAACCACTTCACGAAAAACAAACTTTAGCAAAGGGATTTAAAGAATGTTTTTGTTCATAAATTCTTGGTACGAATTTTAGTAACTGGATTTCAACTTTCATTACAAAGTGTTATTTTTCACAAAAATACTTTTCACAAAATGGGCCCCAAGAATAAAAATCTGCATTGACCCTTGCACAACTTAATGCCTCTGTCTTTTTATTTTAAAATTAAAACTGTGGGGGAGAGTGTTGTACCTTGGGACATTGACAATTTCTAATAAACTATTGGCAACAGTTATCTTTTGTGTATTTCTAATAGTGACCTATAACCAACAGATCTCATCATAACAGACATCAGAAGCATCAAATTTTAACAGCTAGGTGAAAAAAATAAATTTCATTAGTCCAAAGTAAATATTTTTCTCCATTCTAACTTCATTTTTTTCCTATGTATTTCTACAACAAGTCAACTGCAATTTATTTTTTTATAAAAGAGGAGATTTTTAAATGTTTTGGGTATGAGAAAATAATGATAGTTCTTCTAGATTTACTGCCATTTTGATTTTATTTAAACCGTGTGGTGATTGTACCTCGGGACAGCAAAATATGTTGTACCTTGGGACATGTCCAATGGTACAAGAAATACATGGTTCATAATAATTTGGATAAATAAAAGTATTTTTATTACTTATTTTACAGAAAATTTCACAAATCATGTGAAATGCAATAAATAAAACAACTCAACTTTATTTTGGATCTTGAACTTGAGTTTCATTCTCTATTTCCTTGAAAAAAAAAAAAAAAAAAGGTTTTGTTTGTTGGCATAAAATTAGTTATTGTACAAAATTATTGATGAGTTATATGCCTATTCCCTGAATTATGCAGTATGTCTCAAGGTACAACAGGATGTTGTACCTTGGGACACTTTGCCTTCCCTACTTTAAATGAATGACATTTTTTTATTTTCAAACTGTCTGAATTTCTAAAATTATAGAGAAGTATGTTGGTGCATTGAAATGTTGCCTTTAAATTTTAAATCTGATTATAATCATCGAAGTAAAAAATTAAAATGTGAAAATTGTCACAACACCCCCCCCAAGAAAAAGTATTATGCAGTTTTTTCTTTTTTGTTCTAAGGAGCCTCTTTTAAAATTCTTCAGTGCAACAAAAAGGTTTTAAAAGAATATTTTCTGAAAATTTCTTGAACCTTTTTTAATGTAAAAATTAAAAAAAACCTGACTAGAATTAAAAATGCTAGTAGCACTTGTTTTAAGGTTGTCGTCTCCCTCTCCTGACCAAAATAAAACATAAATGTCAGCTGCTTTATTATTTTTAGAATTTATATTTTTAAATAAACTTTGCTTACCTTATACACAACTATTGATAGTTTTAAATGAATTTTCTAATGCACATAATTCTTTTGATAAATTAGAATCTATCATTGCTAGAGGCAGGAATCTAAAATTTTTATTTTTGTCTAACAATCAAAAGGTTCTAATGGCTTCGATTTCTGTATAATACAATATTATTTAAGTGAATATACATTTTTTTTTTAAGCCCCTGATAATTGATATGCTATTTCTTTTGGCCAGCAATTAAAGGGTAGTCTCTTTTTAAAAAAAGAAAAATAAATTAAATAAAACCTATATAATCCAGCCGTAAAACAAAGCAGTGTATCATTATACGGTATAATCTCTTTTGCAATTTTTTTAAACTTCTAAGCATTGCATATTTTCAATTTTTATACTGTCATTCATATTGGGTGGGGAAAAGTACTTTTAAACGCAATTTGTTTGAAAACTGCATCTCAATTTATTTTTTAGATTATATATATATTGTAGTTTTTAATGCCATTTGTTTAATTTTGGGCAACTGAAGCACCCCATTTCTGTAGAAAGTAAAGGAAAAATAGTTGGAAAATAGTAATTATCTTTTTGTTGCCATTTTTCCATAATTGAAAAAAATGTAATTAAAATGTGCTATTTTGGAAAAATATAAAGGAATGATTTCTGATAAAACGTGGAACTATTTCATTTTAAGTATCTACGTATATTGATGTTTATAGACAAATGAAGGCATATAAATCATTAGATAGCCGAATTTTTTGTTTTTGGGTTGAGTTTCCTGAATGTCGCATCACTTTTTGCTGGATTTGTGTATTCAGCGATAGTGACATCATATGCATACTTTACTATAATGTGGAATTCTTCAGCTGATGCGAATGACTTCATTTTATATAAAATAAAAATGTGTGTTTTAAGTCTTAAAACTGATGTTTTGTACTATATTTACTATATACATATTTTTTTTCATCAGGGGTGACACTAAATTCTTAAAAAGCAGAATTCTTGTTATCTGGTTTTAACTAGGGATTGACCGAATAGTCGATTCGGTGATTCGGCATGTAAACCGAATATTCGGCTTCGGCCGAATACTTAAAAGTATACGGCCGAATAATTGCGGATAAGTATTTTCTTTGAAGTAGAAGGATTCTCTTTTACTTAGAAGTAGAATAGGCTAAATGATGAGTTTCAATATTATGTACATTGCATGAGTTCAAAGTTCAGCTGCACCACCAAAAACAAGTCAAAGGCCATTTTTAATTACAAAAAACTCTTTCCTTCCTAAAATAGTCTATATATGGGTGAAATCAGAACAACTGTCTATGATAGAGAAAAAAATAAAGTAAGGAATATGGGCATCTTTCCCTTACTATTTAATTTTAATTATTTCTACATTAGTTTTTTCAATTTAAATTTATTTAATGTGTATTTTCTTTAATATACACCTCAAATAAGTATATCAGAGTTCATCTCTGTATACTAAGGTTTATATTAAAGAAAATACACACATCAAATAAGTATACCCCTATGCCTATCCTATAGCTTTTATAACCATTAAATTAAAATCGCTTAAATTTATCTTCATCACCACAATGATAAATATTAATCAAAATATAAATATGTATCAATAATTTCACAGAAAATAGTTAAATGTACAAATTGATATACCTTTTGTATTTGAGAACATTCCAATTCAATATGTATATAATTAGACAATCAGTAAATCAGCTTAATAACAACATTGTTTCTTTTTATTTGAATGAACTTTTGTTTTTCTGACTATCCTTAATAATACCCTATATAGTTTAATACTTTCATAGGTTATTTTTTGGGTACTGACTAGTGATAAAATAATAAAAAATAAGTGATGGGTTAATGAATTTGTGAGTGGAAAGAAGTCATTAAATTTTTTTGTGTAATTAGATTTAAGAATAAAAATGTAACTGTATTAAATTATTGAGAATTTAATTTTAATTAAAGCTTATTAAAAAAGCTAATATATGCAAAAATGCGTATTAAAAAGTTTCAAGTATTCCGTTGCCGAATACTGAAGCTTCGGTATTCGGCAAAATTACTGCTTCGGTCAATCCCTAAATCAAACCAATTTAAAACAAATTAAATATAGACAAACTTTTGTGTTATGGCAAATAAATTAATTGTAATTAAAATTTAAAGAAACACAAAACTAACTGAAAAGAAAAATAGCATAAGTTGTTTCAGGGTTTCATAAAAGGAGCCCTTTTCTGTGCAAAACTGTGAAAGAAAGAATGAAAAACAACAGCGGCACATATATTTTGCTGCTGCTATTTTCATATTTTGCACAAGAAGTGGGCTCATTTACAAATCCGAAACATTTTCAAGTTAGCTGCTTAAATCAGCTTAATGACAACATTGTTTCTTTGTATTTGAATGAACTTTTGTTTTTCTGACAATCCCTATCCTTAATAATAACCTGTATAGTTAATACTTTCATTATTCTGGATATTGACTAGTGATAAAATAATAAAAAATAAGTGATGGGTTAATGAATTTGTGAGTTGAAAGAAGTCATTAAATTTTTTTGTGTAATTAGATTTAAGGATAAAAATGTAACTAAATTAAATTATTAAGAATTTAATTTTAATTAAAGTTTTTATTAAAAAAGCTAATGTATGCAAAAATGTGTATTAAAAATTTTTAAGTATTCGGTTGCCGAATACCGAATATTCGGTGTACACTTTGACCGAAGCTTCGGTATTCGGCAAAATTGCTGATTCGGTCAATCCCTAGTTTTAACTAGCTTTTTTCAACCTTTTTATTCTAGTTTGAATTCATCTTAGCATGAATCTAAGAACAAATCCCTTCAGAAGACTAATAATGTATACTTCTCAATAAAGTTTTAAATTTAGATTTTTTTTTTGCTTCAAATTTTCTAATTTTACAATTGTAATTAATTGATCTTTAATTTTTTAGGATGTGACTGATACAAAAGGAACTGAATTTGAAGACTTTTGTTTAAAAAGAGAACTTTTGATGGGCATCTTTGAAAAAGGCTGGGAAAAGCCTTCTCCTATTCAAGAAGCCAGCATTCCCATTGCTTTATTGAACAGAGACATCTTAGCTAGAGCAAAAAATGGCACTGGAAAAACTGGTGCCTATATCATTCCCATTCTTCAGAGGATTGATATCACTAAAGACTATATACAATGTAATTTTAAATTTCTTACTGAACAATTTTAATGCATGTAGTTTAACTGTCAAATTTGTAACATTTTAATTTCTTACAGTATTTCTATTAAGCCTTAAGTTTAGATAAGCTTTTCAGTTTGATATATCCCAAACCACTTGCCTTGTTATATAAAACAAGACCAATTTGTTCAAACTTATCTTTATCATGTCTCAACATGGATTAGAATTGTAAGTATAGTATTATAGATAAGACCAGAAAGACTATCATTCTTTTGTTAACATATTTTTTCCTTACATTGCAAAAACTTCCTTTCCAAAGTGGATTTGAAAGAAGTTGCATCCACCTACAATAAGTTTTTTAACAGGTCAATGGCTTCTTAATTTTAGGCTGCATTGATTTCTTCAAAGTAACTATGCTATGTGAAGGAAACATTTGGGGGACTTTATTTTCATTATTTCAAGTTTAACTTTATGAAAGATCTGGCATCTCGGATACCTTTTTTTATTTTCAGATAACTCAATTTAAAGTGCTGCATTTTTCTTTTTCAAAATTTATATATGGCTATCAGGTGAAATGCTTACTTCTTTGCTATCCTCCTTCCAGCACACAAAATTTATATATTTTTTAATTGATCTTATTTTTTGGTCTCTTTTTATTATAGTCGAACTAGTTTTGTATTTAAAGATGAGATTTTGTAATCTATTATGAACCCACTTCTTGATAGGTTAGAATTATAAAAATTAGATTCACAGGTGTTTTCGATGACAGTACATTTTAATATTTTAGAACTTAATTGTAAATTAATGCATGAATTTTAAGGCATTTTTCAGTTAGCCCATCACAGGTGGAAATTGCTAAATGTTTCTAACTTGTACAATTGTAGAAATCCTAAAAAGATTAAATGTTTAAAAAACTTACTTTCCCATTGCCATATCTTAAAAGAAAATAAAGCTGTAAAAAAGTAATGAATTTTTGTTAAGAATTTGGTACCCATGTAAATTGGATGTGAGTTTCTCAGTTTTAATGAAAAGAAAATTTAAGATACCTCAAGAATTTTGATGCTGTGGATGAAAGAATTCTAAAGATTAATATGGGTATTTTTGGAAGAATTTACTATTTTAGGAATCTATGCTCCGAATAATGAAGTTAAAGATGTTTTATCAAAAACTGCAAACAATTGCTGATGAAATTGGAGGAACAAGAGAAATTATAATGACGGGTGATTTCAATTGAATTGGATGTAGGAAGAGAGATGATAATGAGTTTGGATGCAGTCAATGATAATGGAGACTTACAGAATTTTGCAACACTAACGACCTAAGGATTACAAATTGCTTTTATAAACACAAGGCTATTCATAAATATACGTGGTATCAACCAGGGTTCTTGCTGGCTTTTGACCAACATTAGCGATTTGGCGAATAAGAAATAAAAAACAGTAGCCAAATGAAATGTTAGAAAAATATACAATGTGAAACACTGAAAAATCTATCTTTAACCCCTTTATGTACCTTTTTTGAGTATGTTCTAAAATAATCTAATTTTTTGTAATTAGTTATACAATAGAAATTCGGCTATCCACTACAGAAACTATTAAAAAATAAGTACATTCTAAATGTCTCCTAAATGTGTCATTCTTTTAGCACTCTAAATAAAAATTCAAAACAGCTATCTTTGATTTACCGTTGTGAAAATATACACTAAAAATTGCTATGAAATTTCAACATAAATGGATAGAAAAAATTGACCAGCCAATGATACTTTACATACAACTAATAAATAGTATAGTAATTGATAATTTCAACAGCATTCCAGCAAAACTTTTCTCTATTTGCACTTGTTAGGAGTAATTTTGTTTGTGTTTTTACCAGCTCATATAGTAATTAACGGACAATATCTATCACATAATCCTTTCTGTGTCTTTGTCTGTTGCTAAACTGAATTGGTATTAAGTCAGTATCTCTATAAATAGAACAATAAATAACACGCTGCGATTAAATATGGAAAGCGGCATCAATCGTTCTGAAATGTGGATCAGAATCTTGACTGTATTGGAATAAACACACACACACACATGCACAAAAACAGTGCAGAAATTGAACTCTCTCAATTTGGCGAGTCTCATTGTTCGTTTACTCGCCAAATGAAGTATTTTGTTGCGGTTTGGTACAATGGCAAGCAACAGCGAGAACCCTGGTATTAGCATACTAGACAACTAAAAATGATTATTGACTATACTAGCCGCCCTTGGCGACCAGTTTGGTCTCCTTTAAATCTATGCTAAGAATTGTATCATGTTACTTTTATTCATAATTTAATTTACTTGCTCAATCCTTCGCCAAATCGGAAGATTCTGATACAGAAATCATGAACTCGGTATTTTTATGTTAGCCGAGTGCAGGTGATAAATTGCCAAACATTGTGCCTGTCATATTTTTTCTTATTTCATTAATTTCATTTAAAATATAATACTTTCACTCATTTTATTTAAAATACATAACTTTAATTTAAAACTGAAATGATTAAAATTTGACTCAATTTTCTCTTATTTCTTAAAAGAAAAAGAAAAGAAAAGTAATAAATAATACTATAAACTATGACATTTAATTTCAACATCAAAGCTTTATTTTAATTTACCTCCCGAAAAATTGTTTGACAGTCCCATGCAATGGACTATTAAAATACTGATGATACGATGGCGATGGAACAATATTTGGCTATTTATCACCCGCGCCCGCCTAACATTAAATTACCAAATTGGCTGTTTGGCATATAAAAAGTGAAGTGGTCAACCCGGAACTATTGATGAGTCACATGACTTAGGCTATTATTATGGAGATAATTACTAAGCAAGGGACCCAATTAAAACTATTAAATGTTAGTCCAAAGAAGAGCGGAATGGGGCTCAGATCATTTTATGGTGAGAGCAAGACTTTCATTTCTTTACTTGACTAAGCTAATTAGTGAGGAAAGAAATTATAGAGATGGAAGATATTGATGTCCCAAAATATATGCTTGAAGGATTGACGGAGAAAAGTACAAAGACTCTTTCAAGTAAGATTAGAGGAAAGAAATTATACATCTGAACTATGTTGATTAGCTTCACACCAGGCTGCAAATGAAGCATTGGGACAAAAAAAGGGAAGAACTTCTCCAAAAAATTCTTGGTGGGACGAAGACATTGAAGACTATAAAACAGAAAATAAGCCTATATTAAGTAGATGAGTTCAAAAAAGGAAGAGGGTAAACAGCTTTATAGAACTATTAGAAAAGACACTAAGAAATTAGTACTAGAGGAAAAAAAAGATCAGGGGGGGGGGGGATGCAGAGAAATTGACATATATAAGAGGAAGATGCTGCACAGAGGCATGGAAGATTTTAAAGAATATTAGAAAAGCAAATAATTGTTGGTAAGGAATAGTTGTGAAGGAATGGGAAGAATATTATACGACTTTGCTTATGAAAGCCAGAGGTTAATTTCAAGTAAATAATTCTAGTATTGCCTTTGTGGGAAAACCTATGCTGTTGGAGCTTGAGAAAGTTAAAAGAGCAAGTGGTCCCAGTGGAATATCAGCAGAGTTGATCAAAAATGGAACTGATAAATTGTTCAGATTAATTACACAATTATTCGAAAAATGCTTAAACAGAGGAAACACCAGAAGAATGGAGGATTGGATGTTTAACATCAATATATAAAAAAGGAGGCCGACAAAAATGTGAGAATTACTGTGGCATTACTGTAACAGCAATCTTTAGTAGATTATATGGATGAATTTTAAGATTTCATTGAAGAAATAAGAATGAAGGAAAGTGAAGAACGTGGATTTAGAGCAGGAAGATCATGTATGGATTATATATTGTCTTGAACAAATTGTTGAAAAGGAAATGGCCGTAGGAAATCAAATTAATCTTCTATTTATAGATCTTACGAAAACATATGATAATGTTCCAATCACAAAGTTATGGTATGTATTAAATGAAATGGCCATAAATCCAAGTATTATTAGAGCAATTCAAGAACTTTACAATCAAAAAGCAAAGATTAAAGTAGGCCAAAGATTATCAAAAGGTTTTATAACGGATAAAGGACTCTGACAGGGATATTGTATCTCCAACACTTTTTTTAAAATTTATGTTGAAGCATTGAAAATGTAGGAGAAATGTAGAGGAATGGGATTTAATATGAATGGAACGTCAATTTTTACTCTACAGTTCGCAGATGACCACATAATTCCAAAAAGTAAAAGTGATTTAGAGGAAATGACGGTGAAAATTAAGGAAAAATATGAGAAATGGGGACTTCACATGAATGTCAGCAAGACCAAATACCTATGTATAGGAAGAAATGATACCTAAATCTAAATAGTAACGTAAAAATAAAAAGCTGTAAGCATTATAGATATTTAGATGTAGATATTAATACAAAAGGAAGAGACTCTCAGGAAATTAAATACAGAATTTGTCAGGGGAAGAAAGGCTGTAAAACTATTAAATTCTATTTGATAGAGTAAGAAGATATCTAGGAAAAGAAAGTATAATACATACAACTCTATTGTAAAGAGCATATTGTTATATGGAGCAGAAGGATGAATTGAGCTAAGTGGAAGAACATGTTAAGTAACAAATTACATTTGAAGAAATTTGATGTGAAAGTTTTTGTCAATTTCAATGATTTATTTTCTGTTTGATATCATGTGTTTAAAATACTAACAGGTGTGGTACTAAACTCTATCAAAAAAACTTATTCATATATAATTTTTAAATATTAATATTTACATTATTAAATATTAATGAATGTCTCAAATCTTCAAGTCTAAATAGAACTGTGGTATTTTAGTTTTACCATTTAATAGAATACTTGATAACACCTTCGTCCAAAAGATAAAATAATTTTTAAGAAAATGTAACATAACATGTTCTTCCACTCAGCTCTTTAATTATGGAGATTGAAAGTAAGAAATTAGCAGCAGTAGAAATGGATGCCCTAAGGTCATGCAGGATATCAAGAATAGAAAGAATAAGAAATTATAGAATCAAGGAAATGATGAAAAAAAAAACTTAGATATTTCAAAAAAAAAAAAAAAGCAATCTGGTATGGTCATGTCAAAAGAATGAATGATGAGTACCCAAAGTCACATTCAACTATGAAACAAACAAAAAAGGAAACTGGGAAGACCACGAAAGAACTGGTTGGATGATATTTCAAAGGCAATGAGGGATAGAGCATAGAGGTCTGGAAGAGGAATGGACCCTTGACAGGAATAAATGGAAAGATTCTTTTAGATTCTTCGGATGGCGGCATCCGACGCCTTTAAACAGTTTATATATATATTTTATATATTCTGTAAAAATATTTTATTATAATTTAAAAAATTATATTTTATTCAAATTAAAAATATTAAAGTAAAATTATTTAAATAAAATTAAAAAATCAGAATATTTTTAAAAGCAAAAAATCGTTTAAAACATATTTAAAATGCAGAAATAATTAAGAAAAATCCATATTCTTTCACTTTCAAAGATTCATTAGATGGTGCCAAAAAAGAATGTTAACATATATTAAAATTCGGAATAAGAGAAATTCCTTTTTAATTTCTCAATAATGCATATAGATAACTCGAAAAGAAAATTATCTTTGAGAAGTGTATTTCAAAATATTGCCTGTAGATGGCAGTAAATAAAATAGTCCAGAGGAAAATAAATATTTATTATTCTTAATCGAATTATTTTAAAATGAGGAATTTTTTATATTAAATATGGATTTCATTATCTGACATGTAAATAATTGTTACTCAATGTGCAATTTTTTAAAAAATATGTGAACAATTCTGGATTTAAAAAAAAAAAATTGAAATTTCAGATTTTCTGCCTGGGAGTTTTTTTAAATTACCGTTGTCCCAAAAACAGTTTTTAAAAAGCCCCCCCAAAATATTTTCTATTTAATTAAATCAGTCTGAAAATGAAATATAATAATAAAATCTAAATTTTAAAGTTCTGCCTGACAGATATGAACATCTACAGTGTGAGGAAACGCTTGCTTTACCATTTCGCCATTGGTTTCCTGAGATTTTACAGAATGTAAGATTGTTTCGAAATTTAAAGAACTAATTCGCTTAATTAAAATGTAAGAATTTTTTAATTTTTATGATTTGGGGAAGGATAGGGAACAGGATGGAGTTATTCAGCTCTGTTTAAAAAAAAAAAAAGTTTCCAAGTACGAGTGTGTGACAGAAGAGACTATAAGGGTTTCGTGAGATGAACGAAACCTTAAACATTTCTCTCTCTGCGATTGAAAGTTGTACCTGCAGTCACAGAATTAATTGCATGCATCCTCCCTTGGAATAACCTCACATTGGGCATATTTTAATCATTTTATCTATCAAATATGATTCTATTAATTAAAGGAAAACCAACAAAACATTTCATTTCTACCAAAATTCTCTAGGTCGTAAGGTGTTGTGCAAAGGTCAAAATTAGCACTAGCCACCGGCCACAGGGCCAGTAAATGAGAAAAAGTGGCTAGTGAAAAATTGTCTATCATCTGCCACTTTTTTACGAGGAGAGAATAAAATTTTCTTTCATTTCATCAAGGATTCTACTTTTTGGTTCCAATATGTTTATATTAACATTTATTTGGGCTATTCACTTTTAGATGAATACTTATAGAAATTTTACTGTTTACTATTTTTAAATAAAAAAGTGGCCACTTAAAAAACTAATTCTACCGGCCAGTGGCCGCTAATGAAATTTCCCAATTTTGACCTATAGTGTTATGTAACTATAAATAAAGGGTCATTCATCCAAATTCTTTCTTTCCAAAAAAGTTAGCTTTTGCCCTTCCCCCAGCACACAAATTTAATAGCAGGGTTAGATTTTATTTTTTAAAAAGTGATTTTAAGCCCTGTTTTTGGCAATACCAAAAAAAAAAAAAAAAAAAAACTATCTTGCATTCATAGGTATTTTTGAATACAATTTAAATCCACTTGTATATTAAAGCATATTTCAAGCTATCGCTAACAATTTTACTGTTAAAATATGTATACCATTTTTTATGCAAATAAATATTCAAATAACATTTACTATAAATTGAATAGTATGCTACAAAACAATGCAATAATAAACAAGTGCATATTGGGTTGTGATAAAATATTTTAAGTTATAAATCTTCCATAGGAATGTTACATTGTAACTTTCCTTAAAATATTTTAAAATCTAATAAATGCAATTTCATTCCAATTTTTTTTTTTTTTTAAATTTTGACCACTAATTAAAATTATTGTTCTTGGATTGGCGATCTTCAAAAATATTATAAATAATATTCATTAAATAACTTTAATTTTATGCTTTAATTATAAGTTTTTTTCTTTTTAAGCAACAATGTTCCTTCAATGTTATATTCAAAATTTTTTCACTTGCCAATTCCATAATCTTTCATTTTTGCAAGTCAATTCGTTCATTTTTTAGTCTATATTGCTAGTTTCTCATTTGCATATCGCAAGCAGACTTTTAGGCAGTTTATTTTTCTGTGACATCTGTAAATTAAAATTGGTAGTCTCTTTTGTGAGCTCAGATTGGCTAATGGAGTTTACCTGCCGAAAAGGCAGTTCAGAGTGATGCTGTGTTCTCTCTCTCCCTTTAGTCTTCGGGAATGTAAGACATACTCCAATATCTCCCAATTGAGATTTGACCCTTGAGGTAACAATAGCAGTCTCAACATTTACTAGAGTGCTGCAACTTTGTAATAGTTATTTTTCTCAGTAATGTAAAAAAACAAACAAGAAAATTTGGAGATGCCCTGAAGAAAATAAAATGGTTTAGAAATGTTCGTGATTACATTCGTTCAAGCAGCAGCATTGTACTTGTGGTGATGATCTGGTATTTGTGGAATCAAGAAATTCCAGTGTTTGTAGTCGAAAGGATTACCTTTAGCAGATATGCTTCTATAGGTGTCTCCTTGTGTAACATTTATCTATTTTCCATAATACAACGGTGATATATTATTCCGTCAGTTGCTATGCCAATGAAAGTTGTAACAGCCATTGTTCTTTTGTCCCTCTGAGCTCCATAAATAATGAACTTGTAATTTTCGTAAGAACTCTTATACATACTTAATATCATAAAAATAATTGCATAACAGAAATGGTTATTTTACCGTCTCCTTCTGTACACAGTGGTTTTCACACATATGTAATACACACACATATAGTAGATACCTTAAATCTGCCAATTTCTAAAATCTATATTTTTTTCAGATGTAAACAATGAAACTTTCAGTTAAGTTGCAGGAAAAAAATTAAAGGTAGTGTTGAAATCGGCGACGATAGTCTTTATTAAATTTTCTGTTAATCTTTGGCTATTACAGCTGATTTATTGCTAGATAAAGTGTAGGATTTACAATTTGTTTTTCCCATCCCCCTTTCCACGCTATTACATATTTATTACCTATAACATAATGTAAATTGGATTCCTGTATTGTTTTTTTTTTTCTTTACTCAGGGCTCCCAAATGGTCCACTTTAGTCCCCTTTTATGCATTTTGATCCCCTTTCTGTGGCTGGAAAAAATTTACTAATGTGGGAAAATCGCCGCAAAATTAAAAAAAAAAAAAAAAAAAAAAAAAAAAAAACTCAGTCACAAAAGTTCAAATATTGCATTTTACTATAGCAAGCTAAAACATTGTAACTGGAATTCTTTCATGAATGTCAAAAAATATCCGCATAATGTGAAAAGATGTTAAAATAACATATTGAAAATCTCATTAAAAATTCAAGTTAGAGGACAAAATTTTAGTACATTAAGCTAGAAGTTTGAAACTGAATTTGAAAAAAATCGTCGTAAAATGTTAAAAAAAAAAAAAAAATGAGCATAATTTAAAAATTGCTATAGGAACTCAATTTTATTGAAAAGAGAAGAAAATTTAAGTTCTGCAAAAAGATTGAAGCTGGAATCCTTTTGTGAATATCACAAAATCGCGTAACAATTTAAAAAAATTGCTGTAATAAGCTTTGTTGAAAAGAGGACAACATTTACTGAATTGGGCTAAAAAATCGAAACTGTATCTCATTTACTAGTATGAAAGTCACTGCATAAAATCTCTAAAAATTCAGAAAATCAGAGAAGTCAAAATGTACTATAATAGGACTAAAACGTATCAAGAATTTTTTTTGCAAATGGGGGGGGGGGGGGGGGAGAATCCTTGCGGGATGCGATTTTTCTTTTTTTTATCGCTAAGAATTTAAACCAGAGGAGTATGCAATCGTGGAAAGACAAAATTTACTACATTAGGGTTAAAAGTTTGAAACCGAATTTCTTTTATAAATGTCAAAAAAATCACTGCAAAATGCCAAAAAAGTGAAATAATTGCAAAAAAAAAAAATAAAAATCACTGTATAAATTCCAAATACACTTTATTGTAACGAGGGCAAAATTTACATTCTGCTAAAAAATTTAAACCATATTCCTTTTACAAATTTGGAAAAATTGCCATAAAATATGAAAAGTCTAAAATTTTTTTTATGCGACTTTTAAAGTCCGAAAATTGACTTCTATGTGCATAACTTCGGCATGCAGCTACCTTCTACAGACTTGCACTTTATAGCTTGGACATACAGCTATCAGTTTAACTGGGCACTATTTATTTACTGATCACTGTTACTCCATGTAAAATTCGAAGAAATGCACTGTATGTACTTTGTAATTGTTAGTGTGCAACTCTGTTAACAATTGATTTGATAATTTTGGATGCATTAATTTTTAGTGTTTATATTTTATTGCGAATCATTTTTTTTTGCTGTTATAAATATTAATGGGAGACATCAGTGAAATTTTTTTTAATTGGCTTAAATTCTTTGAACCTTCCTGAATCCATTGGTATGCCCAGTTTTTTTTTTTTTTTTTTTTTTTCCTGACCATTAGAAATAATCGTAAAATTCAAGGGAAGACAAGATTGGGACGCCACACATGCTCACACTAAGGGAAGACACAATTGGGACGCCACACCCACTCATATTAATTTTACTCTAGCATTTTATGCTCATTTATTATATGTAACTAAATTTTATTCAAGTGTTTATAATATACTTTAATTCATGTGTTTGATAAAACACTGCAAGAACTTCACATAAATTAGAAGTGTAAGTTTTGTAGCTTTGCGAAAAATTGTACTTTTCAGCTAAAAACGTCATTAATTCCTGAAATACTTGGGTGATTTTCATAAAAAAAATTTTGTTGGAGGAGTATAAATATAAGATCATATGTGGTAGACAGTTAAAAAAAAAAAAAAAAAAAATTTCAGAAAAAATCAATTCTGAAAATAGAAAATTTCTGAAATTGCCATTGCTCTAAAATAAGTTTTTAGTTGCAGAAAAAAAAACTGTCTGCCATAAGTCTTGAGCATTATCCAGTGAATAGAGATTCAAAATTTCATCAATCGGTTTGGTCAAACGGTAAAAATCTCAGTTCAACACAAAGCAAAATACAAAAAGTGGGCATCCTTTGATTGAACAATAAGGTTTTAAAAAGGTGTACTAGTATTTGACTATCGACACTCCCAGCGTCTGTTCTGTCCATATGTAATTGGAAAACTCGAAAAGAGCGAGACTTGTGAATATTTGTTTTTTGGATCTCCTGAAAAATCGTAATTTTCAGGTAAAAATCCCATCATCTCAAAGTACTCAAGCGATTTTGATATATATTTTTGTGGTAGAGTATAAATGTAAGATAATAGCTTACATATGTGGCACAGTTTTTAAAAAATTTAAAATTTCTGAAACTGCCATTGCTCTAAAATAGTTTGTCGCAGAAAAAAACTGACATAAGTCTTCAGCATAATACAGTGAATATGGATTCCAAATTTCATAAAAATCGGTCAGATAGTTTCTGAGAAAACAGGTCTTAAAGCTCGCATATTTCTCATAGGATTGCACTCACTCAGTCTTATCTTCCCTTAATAAAGCATCACTTTAAATTGAAAGCTCCTGTAAAAAGAATTATCAATGTGAGTACTGAATATTGGAATACTTCCTTCTTTTTGCAGTAGAATATTTAGCTGAGTGTACTTTTTAAGTGACCATCTTAATAAAGATAACCAATTAATATATTTTTGGGGATAATTTTTAAAAATTTGTTTGCATTTTAGGAAAATTCAGTGCAGCATTTTAAGTCCCCCTTTTTATTCTAAATGGCCCCCCAAAGTCCCCTTTTAGGAGACTAAAATGTGTTGGGAGCCCTGTTTACTTTATTTTTCAGTTGCTGATCGAGCATTTGTTTATGTTTGGACTTCACAGCTTGGCAGAGTTGTGAGCTTGCATCGCGCGTTCCTTTTTGGCACGTAGCCATTTAGAGTTGCAATCGTAATCTTTTTATTTTAAATTAATCACGTAGGGTTATTTTTAAGTTTATTTCAGCTTTAAATTACATCATAGTTATTTTTAATGATATTTTTATAAGTTAGCATATTTTCACATAATTTAAGTGTATAAAATAGTAATAAGAAACGCTGTGGGTATGCAAATTGCATGCTTTCTTTTCATTGGCTGTCGCCTCGCCACTTGCATTTAAAAGATCGAAGATTCTGTTTGTAGGTTGTGTTTCGATGAATTGCCTGTGTTTAATGTACTAATGATATTTATGAAGTTTAATAGCATTTTGGCTGTAATTATGTAGTTATTCTTAAAGTAATGAATTATGGAAGTGTGCTCGGATGCAGTGCTCTCGTTATTTTCAAAGTGTTTAAACAAACTTTTTGAAGCTGAATCTCAATCTTGTTTATAGCTATGATATTTAAAGTCTGTTAGAGATATTATTGAAAGTTAATGGTAGAATGATAAAGGCAGTACACTGGCTATAAAATTTCTCGTTTCGAATGCATTTTTTCGACAGTTATGCACTTCTCTTATGTCTCGAATTAATGAAAATTACAATAGAAAGTTTAATATAGTGTTTGAATACCGGAATCCAGTGAATACCATCATCCTGTAACGTATGATTTATAAAAACAAAGATGGTTTTTGCTTGTGTTTCTTACCGTCGTTAAAGTTAAGGCTCCTGTCCTTGCCAGCGAAGGCACTCAAGCTAATGCTAATCCTGTAAGGAGCGATTTTTCTAATATCTTGTTTGCATTTTGGCATTTTTATTTTCTATTTTTGCATTGGATAGCAGAGATCCGTCTCTACATCGCACCTTTTTTACTGTTTCGATTTTGGTTGCAGATATTTTTTAAAATGACTTTCATTTTCAGAACAGACTTTGAGAGTAAAAGTAACTTTTAAAAAAAATATCTGCAACCAAAATCAAAAAAATAAAGGTGTGATGTAGAGGAAGACCTCGGCTATCCAATGCAAAAAAAATTATTTAAATGTCGAAATGCAAATGAGATATTAGATAAATCCTCTCCCCATAGCATTAGCTCGTGAGTGTCTTTGCTGGCAGGGACAGAAGCTTTTAATGAAATGAACCACATTACCTCATCCAATTGTCACCTCAACATCAATGTAAGTACTCATTTCTTTAATTACTATGAAGATACTTAAGTCTTAAATTACACCAACTTTAGCCATTGCTATGTAAGAAAAGGGGTACAATTTGAGGGTGAAAATTTCCTCAGTATTTCAACACACTTACAAATTAACATAAAGTTACGTTATTTTTTATGTAAATTAGCGTATCTATATCAAAAATTCACTTTATTGTAGGTTCTGCAGAATATTAGCAAGTGTAAGCTGTAGCCGAATTGTTTATTTTTCTTGCGTTAGTTTTCTTGTGTTTCAATATTTTTTACAATATAACATATGCATTTTAATATATAATTCTTGTTAATATGACTGAACACAAGCTTTTTCATGAAGAAAATATGAATTTATTGCAGAAAAAAATAGTGACAAATATTGATGCAAGTGCCATAAACCATTTTTACCTCGTTGAGAAAGCAGTGCGTACTTACCTGTGCGTAAAGGCAAGAGAAAATCTGCTTCAGGAGTAGATGTATCAAGCAATGACACATGATAAAGTTAACTTTGGGTTTGCAGAGTGAAGACAGGTGCAAATCTACACTAGAGAATCTTCGAATAATAAAAAGCATTAGAACCAAGATTGTTCCTTGAGCTTTTCATGGGATGCTATACCGGTGGCAATCTCTTTCTTAAAGGCATTTAACTAAGCTCTTTTTGTTTATTAAATTTGGATAAGTATGACATGAAATTTAGTTATTTTAAGATTCTGGTATAAATTTTTAAGATAATACAGTACAGCACAACAATAGCTTTTATGCATTACCTCAACTGTAACTATTAAAGCTGTATTGTTTCGGGTTTTAATCAGTAATGATTTTTTTTTTAAATGATTTGTATGTATTTTAATATGTAATTCTGATTAATATGATTGAACTAAAGCTTTTTCGTGTAGAAAATAAGTATTTCTGAAAAATACCCTCAGCTGAGTTCGGTATCTTTTTACCAAAACATTTTTAAAACTTTTTTTTGTTTATTAAATCTGGATAAAAATGACGTAATTTAGTTATTTCCCATTCTGGTGTAAATTTTCTTATCCAAGACAAAAATACAGTGCAGCAGCTTTTGCACAATATCTAACTGTTGAGGTCCTGTTTCGGTTTTAATCTGCAATTACTTATTTTTGTTTTCAGATTCCATGTGAAATTCTAGCTAATGCCCAATTCAATACTTCTAATGATAAAACAGCAAAAGAAAACATCTTAGTTTGACTATAATTCAAAAAGTTGAGATTAGAAGAAAGTTGGATTCTAGTTTTTCTACTTAATTTTTTGCACAATTTTATGGAATGTCTCCTAACAGTGTGACACTTAAAAAATAAAAAATTTTTAAATTTCTACATGAACTGTGACAACAATGCTGATAGTGCAGAGGAAAACGGAATTTATTTTTAATATTTTTCTAAATTTTTATAATTTCATGTAATTATTAAATTAATAAATTATTTTACTTATAAAAACATTTATTATAATTTCAAATGCTTAACTATATTCAATTGTTTAAAAAATGTTCACAAAACAATGACCGGAAATCTACAAAATTCTAAAATCCGCACTACCTCTGGTTTCAAAGTGTGATTGAAAACCGCTGTGTCTACCTATATTGTATTTTGTTTATAGATGTGCTTTTTACTAAAAATTTTATGATAGAAAACTTCAAATAACTGAACTTGGAATATAAAGATAATGTATTGCAAGTGAAATATGAATAAAATTCTTCTATTGAATTAATAAAGCTATATTGCTACTTTATAACTATTAATGATTTCAATTCAGCACTAAATCACGATGGTAGATTTAAATTTCTACATCACCCATACATAACTCTTCAGATTCAGTTTACCTTGTGTATGTATTTTTTAATATTTTATTAAATCGTGGTTGCATTTATAGAAACATTCTTTTCAACAAGATGCTTATCGGAGATTTTCAGTATAAGGTGTTAATGGCCACTTTGATTCTTGTTTTTATCTTGTGTAATTTTAATATCCACTTTTACTAAATGTTTATGAATCAGTGCTGTTGAGAATTAAATTACCTATAGCAATTTCGTTATTTTAACACAACCTGGAAATATAAAGTCTTGATATAACTAAGGTAAGATTTTGATAAATATTAATTTTTCTGAAAGTAGCAATAGCAACTGGATGTTTAGTCTTTTAGAGCGGGAGTCGACTAATGTCGACATCTGGGAGTTAGTTGCTATAGACTACAGTAAGCGTCGCCTAGGCGTTCACGGCGTGTATTGTGTTCCATGGGCTTAGCAGTGATGACATATTGTGCCTGCATAGTGCAATAATTTGGCTATAACCAAAACCAGTAGCGTGCCTTGCGTGTACATTGTTTTTGTGGTTGTGTCATTTTCCCAGAAGCAGAATTTTCTGTGTCAGTCTGCAGCAAACTAAAATTTATCTGCGACCCATTAAGCCTACTATCATAAGAAATAACAAACACTTAAAGTAAGCAAAATTTCCATTTATAAAGAAAATATAATATAAGGATACAACAAATACCATAAATCTAGAGACTTAAAGCAAATTTCAGTCATTTTTTAAGCCCAGCATTTCTTTTTAAGTTGGTGAATTAATCTGCAAGGTTTAAAATAATCTGCAGTGCCCGCTTCCGTGCTTCACTGTTTCTGCTACTGGGGTCATTTTTATTGATTTTTTCTTTTGAAATCAAAATAATTATGGCTACATCTTGTACTGGACCTTCTCAATTTCAAAAACGATACCTGTTGTTTTTGAATAAATCTTTTTTGGTCAATATTCCATATAGAAGGCATTACCCCCACCCCCCTTCCAAAGTTAACTCGCTGAAAGGGTTAATCAGTCTATGCTTTTAAGAACCCGCGTTAGTCTCAGAAAGCGTAATGTTAAGCCTATGCATAATGAAGCTAATTTTAAGCTTATAGCAGCAGCATTCTTTTGAAATTTCACTTTTGTATAAGATAGACTTTTTGCATATGATATCAAAGATCTATACCTAATGGAGTATTCTTACTCTTTAGATTTTGTTTGTATTTAAGATATTTTCACTTTTGGAACAATTTCTAAAATTGAAAGTATCTTTAGAAAAATTAACTAAAATGGAAAAGTACAAAGATATCCAGTTAGATATCGACCTTGGTCATCTATGGCTTTCCAAAAAATATTAGAATTCCAATGAGAAATTGGAAAAGAATTTAGCCTTTGGTTTAACACCAGCTTGTGTGTGTTGTTTTGTGACTAGTGTAGAATTTTAATTCCTTCATAAGGTGTATTTTACTGTACAGTTTAATGTTGGGTGAGGTGCGATGAAAATTGGTAATTGCAGGTGTTTAATATGTACTATAACTTTTGTCTTGCAGCTTTAGTAATTGTCCCGACGAGAGAACTGGCACTTCAGACAAGTCAAATATGTATTGAGCTATCGAAGCATATAGGTGCAAGAGTGATGGTCACTACTGGAGGCACAAATCTTAAAGATGACATTATGCGAATCTACGAAAATGGTAACTAAAATATTGAAATAAGTTTAATGTTCACATGGATGTTTTTGTTTTTAATTAAAGTGTAATATATCCCTGGCCAAAATAATCATACTAGAAGTAAAGAATCATTTAAACAATTCTAAGTATTAAACATATAATTAATATTTATAATCCAAAGTGCTTTGCAAAGACGAAGAACAGTCTGTGCTCATTTTTATTTTAAAAAGTTTAAAATTTTTTAAATGTTTGCTGGAAAGGACTTGCCAAATACATGGCTTTGGCTGTACTTCTTCTGAATATTCGGTTAGACTTAATACGTAAAGGCTTTTAAAAAAAATTGTTTTCAAAACCTTGCTTAATTTCTATTTTTAAATTCATAATAAGAAATAAGATTGGTTTTACATAATTTATTTGCTGCTTGAAAAGTGACATTTCAGAAAATTAAACTACATGTATTTTGCAAGAATAAAGCCACGGAGTTAGCCACGGAAATTAATTTTTCTCGTTTGAAAGCAAATGCAGCCAATAACTAGGTACGGCTTGTAAATATCAAATTTACTGCCACTCTTATTTAAAATTTTTAGAAATCTGGTTTAAAAAAAAGTTCAACCCATGATCTTATGTCGTACTTCTGAAAAGAAATCTCATGCGGCAAAAACAAATCGGCGTGTTTACAAAATTTGCAATTTTCATGAGCAGAAAAATTGCACTGTGACCGGACATTGCATCCAATCACAATGGCTCTCCTCCAGTTCGCCTCGTAGTATCTTGCATGCCATATAAGGAATAACTCATTTTCTCCCTTCATTCCATTGCTGATTCTGTTGCAAATTTTCCGAAGATTTAAAATTGGTCATCAATCCGAAAATTCGGACGTAAAAGAATCTCTAATTTCGACAAATGGTCGCCGAAAATATAAATTTTGGCAGCTGTTCGCAGAAAAAAATTGGCAATTTCACCAAAGGGTCGCAGAAAAAATAAATTTCGTTAAAGGATCGCAATAAAAATGAGAATTTTGTCAAGGGTCTGCGGTGGGGAAAAACTCTCAATTAGCGTCGGGAGGGTATAGATGCTTAAATCTATATTATTGAGAACTTTTTTCATCCATTTGTGATTACCGTTAAAGTACTGTCCTTGTAATTTTGCCCAGGAATATTTTATGCTATTTGATTTAAGATATTCTTTGTATTTTGAATATAAATTAACAATGTGTTATCTGGTGATCTTTAAAGATCATTATAGTGTTACTGTATGCAGGCTTAATTTCTAACCAAAAAAGTACCGGAGCCCTATTATTTTGCTCTAATAACTGCAGCATCTCCCCCCCCCCCCCCTACCACCGTCACTCTAATTCGCATATTTATATTTCATACATTATTTGCAAAATTTAAAGCATTTTTTCTTTAGCAAAATAAAATTTTTAAATATTTCTGCATATACTTAGCTGTCAGTTATTCCACTTTTTAGTTATCACTCCTTCTGAATAGAAATCTTTGTCTAATTTTAATGTTAATTAATCGCAGGATTCTGCGAATAAATAAAATAAGGATTATGATACAAAAATAGTGTTAAAACAAAGGGATAGTTCGCAGTTATTACATTTTTATAAGAAATGAATAAAATTTACAGAAATTAATACTGATATGCTAAAGAATCAAACAATGTTTTTCAATTTTCTATAAAAGTTGCATATCTTAAACTATACGCGATTCCTTCTGTAGAACAATCCTTCGTGATGAATCCCTGAAAATAGATTAAATTAAATATTTGACACTGTGATCGGAAAGATTCGATGCTTTTATAGAAAAAGGGGAAACGCTGCTCTATTGCTTATTATAAAAATAACAATACATGACAATCATATCTAATTACAGATGACTACTATTTACAACTTTGTAAATCTGCAGAGCAGAGCCGCATTCATGATGAAAAATAAATAGAAAAATCACTAACGTCATTTTCGTACTCGTATGCAATGGGAAAAATAAAAACCTCAAAAAAACAATATCTCAAGCTGATGCTCGTTGGCTAAAAAAGGAAAATGTTTTTTACCGGTTAGATACCTATTAAAAAATATCCTAGTGTCAGAAAAGAAAATCAAACTGAAAGCAAATTCACTGTTTGCGCTTTTGAATGGCACCAATATACATGTCGCCAAAATCAATGCCAGACATAAATCTGCAAATATCAGTAAAATAAACAAAACATGATTTTTGTTTCTCCTATTCTGATCAAAATAGTTTTAAAAAGGGGGAAGAGTTATTTTATTTTTTCTATACCTGAGTAAATATTTTTTTTAATTTACAGATAGATTTAGTTCGAGCACTTCGATTTTTCAGAAGCGCTGTTGCACTAGGCTCCGGAGCCCTGTATTTATGGGCTCCGGTGAATTCCAACTAATATTTAAATATTTACTAAAAACAGAAGTGCCGGAGCCAGGCTCCGGTGGGCTCCGGCGCAACTTAAGCCCTGACTGTATGTAGTGTTGACTCTAAGCTGCTTTAGCAGGGTGCAGTTCCGGGCGGCTCTTTTTCTTTTTTGTTCCCGGCGGCTCTTTTAAACCCTTCCGATGCGCCGTCTGCCCTTTTTAACACTTCCAATGCGTCCCGTGCCAATTCAATGATCCTGGGGAAAATATCACATTCTAGGGACTCTAAACTACGGCTGCACCAAATACAGTAAAACCTCCATAGCAGATACCTTTGTTTAGCAGACAGTTTTGCGATCCCCCACACCTACATATTTGTATGTTTTTACCTCTGAAAAGCAGACACCTCTGAATAGTGTACAAATTCTGTGCTCCCGAGGTGTCTGTTATTCAAAGGTTTCACTGAATTCAGTATTTAGCCATGTTACCGAAATATTCAATTTGGCCGAATATCAAACTATTTGGTACACCGAATGTTCAGTTTGGCCGAATATCAAACTATTCAGTCCAACCGAATACTTTAAAAAAACTTTTAAAACATTTTTAAAAACCTTATACCGCTTCTATGTTTAAGTCAACTTATAAAGATATTCAGAATAATTGGAAACAGAATCATATACAGTAGGCTCTCTGTTTAACGACTTTCAAGAAACCTTGAAAAATCGTCCTTAAATAGAGATCGTCCTTAAACGGAATTTGTGGAAAAATATTTGAAAAATATTTCCCTTCACACTTTACAGGCTTCAAACTGTCAATACATCTCAATTTGTTGGTATATTTAGAAATGTTTTATATTTATTTAAATTTATTTTGTTTTCTTTCCCTTTTTTTTATACATATTTTTGTTGCACAAATACAAATTGCATTAATTATACTACATAAAAGAACAGCAGTAAAGCATACAATGTTACAGTACAATAAAAATATTTATAATACATTTAATTAAACAAATTAAGTTTCTTAAAAATCAAAGTATAGATTGTTTCAATGGAGGTCTAATTTTTAGTACCCTTGCTTCAAGTTTCTCAAGAAAGTTGAATGAGTCGCCTTCCATATTTGATGAAACAATGTACTGGCGAAGAATATCCAGGGCAGAATTCACATTTGAGTAAGAAGGTGGTGCCTCGTTTTCTGTATCATCAGCTTTATCACCATCTTTTGCATCTTGAGTTGCATTTTCATTTGCGATGGCTTCATAAATTTGATCTAAAGTCGGTTGTTAAAATGTCTTCGTCAAAATAGATAAAATGTTTTAGGGATGGAGGGAGAAAACGAATCATCATATTCCAACAAATACACCCTTTTCCTTTATCTGCACTCATCTGAATTGAAAGAAACATTGTTTTTCTATTAGAGGAAGTTCTCTCGTTTAACATGTTTAAAGGGATCGGGGGGGGGGGGGGGAAACTACGTGAAAATCGTCGTTAAATAGACAATTTCGTCTTTAAATAGATTTTTTTACTTAAAGGAACCTGGACTGCAAAATATCGTCCTTAAATAGAGATTGTCATTAAGTAGAGCGACGTTAAACATAAAGACAACTGTATTTAAATAAAAGAATGTTTTTACATTATTTGCTGTTAAGTATTATTTAAGAATCAATCACAAAGAATTTTCATAGGAATTATGTACAAATGCAAGTTCCTGAACATTGTCCAGTAAATAATCTGTTTCTTGCTAAGATTTTAAGAACGTTTACAATCTCTGAAAATGATTGCCTGCTCCAGACACTGATCTAGGGTGCATTTGAAAACTTCCTTGCTTAATCAAAGGAAGTAGAACAGTTATTCTTGCTGAGTTGCCACCATATAAAATTTGAATATATTATTTATTTACTTTAGTCTCTTCCTGACAAACAAATAATATATGATCCTGTACAATTTTTTTCAATTTGATTTTAAAATGTTTTTAGAATTTAAGAATTCTATTCATTTGTTTTAGTTTGCAAAAGTAGCCATGAAATTTTAAAATTTTATTAAAGTTTTATAAGTATCCTCTTCTTAAATAACTCAAAGCAGAATTTTTTTTTTTTTCAGCATTAAATTTACTTGAAAAAAGCTCCTGCTTATCAAAATGAGTTTTAAATATTATGTAAAATTGTTTTAAAATTTTAACATTTTAATGCCTTTAAACTTTGAAATATAAAAGTATTCGACAAGCCAAATAACTATTAGTCTGGCTGAATATTTGGTATTCGGTCTAGCAGTTACTATTTGGCTAGCTGAACATTCGGTATTCAGCCAAAATCACTATTCGGTGCATCCCTATTCTAAACAAACCAGTTCAAAATACTGTCTGAACAAAGGTACAAGTGTTCCCTTTTTGAAAAAAATGTAAATTTTTTTAGAAGTGTTCCTTTTTTGAAAAATCCCTACCTGGTGCCCTTTTTTTTTTCTAGTCTTAACACTATATATGTAATGTGTTCGCTGTTATATTTGAGGCATTCAGAAGACAATCTGACTAACTCCAATTTAAGTGGCGTTTTTTTAAACAAAGGAGCATTGAAAATTTTCTATATTTATACAAAGATAAAGTTACCCTTGACTCAAAGAATGAGTTAAATCAAAATATCCTGAGAAAAAAAATGTGATACAATATTTTTATAGTTACAATAGCTGTTTGTACTGAACATTTTCATTTGATGGAGTTAGGTTTGTGCACTGAACGGCTCATTTATATGTAGATGTAAGAGAGGCTGACAGTTATTTTTCTTTTTCCCCTCATTTTGATTTAACATAACATTTAGAACTTGTCATCGATTAAATTAAATCTGTTTGCTTAGAATATATTATGTGCTGTTCCTTAAATTAGGGCTCTTTTTCCAGAGAACCTAAGATCTTCTTGCATTATGCCGTAACTTTTCCCTTGAATGTCGTGGAAAAGGCTCGCAAGCATTTTATCCAAGAAAGGCTGCAATTACTTCACATAAATTTATATTATGATTTTTCCCAGTAAGTGTGAAAGTATTGAAACGGAAGAATTTACTTGAAAATTTATCTTTTGACATCCAGGCAGTGGCAACACTTTCTTGGCCACATCCCAGGCATATTACTGACTGTAAATAAAAGATAATTGCATTAACATTTGCATTTTTATCTTGGTTACTTTTAGGGATGCAACGGATATCCGGCTGATTTTCCAATATCAGAAATATCGTCGGATATCCGGCTGATTTTCCAATATCAGAAATATCGTCGGATATCAGAAATATCGTTGGATATCCGAATCTCAATCACCGGATATCTGACTTTACTGACGGATATCCGGCAGAGCGCAGCAAAGCAAATATATAAGGATAAGAGAAATCATTTGACCCCAAACAATGCCAAATGACTGTTTATAATACAAAATATGAAATATAGTAAGTTCACTATTCATGAGGAAAAGGTAATTTTCAAAAGTTTAAAGAATTGCTAGCTTTCCTAACATTGATATTTGAACGCATTATAATGAATTTAAGAATTTACGTTTACATCTTTTAGAAAATTGTACCTTTTTTAATTTCAGATTGTAAAACGAAATTTGAAGTTGTTTATTAAAGTATGATTTTATTAATTTTCTTTCTTTTTTAAATTTAACAATTAAGCAGGCCTATCTTTACTTTCTTCTATCGTCAATAGGAGAAAATAATATATTGAAATTTTTTGACTTCTGGTTTTCGAGGGATTTGTTTTATGGGTCAGAGATCCCAAAAACATGTTTATACAAAATGTCAGTCTGTCCATGTGTCACCATGGTACCATCGAAAAGTGTATGAAGTTATGCATAGAATTGAACCAAATTTTTTGTGTATCTTTTTGGTTGTGGCCAGCAGGTCCTTCTTCAATATGGAAGCATTCTGCTGGAAGGGGGTGCTGTAATTGTGATTTTTGTGCCATTTTCATTATTTATATAATCGTAAAGTGTATGAAGTTATCCATATAGTTGAACCAAATTTTTTATACATGTTTTTGACTAGGGATGCACCGGATATTGATTTTGCCGAATACCGGATATCCAAAGCTCCTTTTCCTGCCGGATTCGGATATCCGGCCGGATATCTGGCATTAGATGTTTTTAGTTATATGGTGAATTATTTCTTTATATAATGCCATCTCAGAACAATAAATTACAAACATGTTTCATACATCATTAAAACATTTTAAATGTATTGAAATATAATTTACAAAAACTATTATCTCTTTGAACATCAGGGCTTGAAATTCAAGTTTTCCCCAGAAGGGGAGCTTCCCAGCCAACATTTAAAAATACAGGGGAGTTGAATTGTTAGAAAGGAGAAAAAAAAATCTTTAAACCCAGTTATTTTTTATGTGCCACTTAAAGAATTACATTTATACAGATATGACAAAATACCTTTGAAATAATTTAAATTAACAACTCAAGATAATTTATTATCAAAAATGTTTATTTTTATTAAAACAAAGGAACAGAATCAAGTTTTATATATACCATGTCTATTTTTCAACTTTCAACTAACATTATGGGGAATTAACAATTGGGTTGCTAAATGAATTTCTTAATTTAGAATTTATTCCATTTTGTTTGCATGTTTTAGCCTCTTTCACAAGTTACACTTTTGACAAACAGCACAGACCAACTTTTATAACTTTAGAAATTATCGGAAACGCATGGTTATGGCTCTGTTAAAAAATTTTAGAAAACTTTGCAAAATTTGATGTGCATTATTTTTTAACTTACTTGCATGAATAATGCATATCGGTGATTCTATTGTCAATATCCTACGGTGATTGTATGTCACTTCTGAACAAACTTGTTTCATTATATCCTTAATGGAATTATAGTCAAAACTGTAATCCCTGGTATTTTCGTTAAAATTGAACTATGGAATTTTAAATGCATTCAACATGTCCAAAAACACTTCAGTGTATATATTGTCATCTTTTCTGTCCACAATTCCAATGACATCAGTTTCTGCCGACTGCAACTGTGTTTCAAAGACTAGCAACTCAACCTTAGGCCATAACTTATGTAAAAATGTTACTAATGTTTTAATTTTAATTACTTTCATTCACTCCCATCAAGAATCTAACCAGTAATCAACTTTCTTCATATCCACAAGTTTTAAATTTTCAACAACTTCTGCTCCATCAGTCAGTCCTTCAATCAAAAACTGTATCAACCTTTTCCTGTAATGTCTCTTAATTTTCTCAAGGAGCCGTTCTCTGCTCCAGAAGCTAATGTGTAGCTTGGCAATATTTCATTATTCAAATCTGTTTCATTGCAATTATAGATTGGGGGGGGGGGGGGGGAGAATGCTGAGTAGTGGCATCTGGTAGGGTAAATAAGAAAGCTTCCCATTTATCTGAATATTCTTATGGAACTCCAGTCAACAAAAATGTTTTGGTCCCATGCTTTTCAGATAACCGGAGTTTTACTGTACTTGAATGATTAATGAATAAATGTCATGCTTATATTGAATTTTTTTCAATCTATTGAGTATGAATTAATAATGTTAAATAAACTCCTTGTGAATCCTTCCTATTTATTTATTTACTTTTTAAGAAATACTTTGTAAGATTTTAAGAAACATTTATTTCCTCAAAGTAATTTCTTTTGTTAAGGGGACATTCCAGTGAAACTGGTTTTCCCTTCTCAAATCATGAAATTCTATATTAACCCATGGGAAATTTTAGCAAGAACAAAAAACCATACATTAGTCATAAATTATAAAACACTTACACTATCATAATATTGTTACCAAATAAATTTTTTTTTTTTTCATTCACATCACACAGTTAAACGTTTAAGGGGACCCTTCACTAACTTGAAAATGGCCATTCGGTAATGTTAAACCAATGGGCAGGGTTTTTTCTATTTGTTTAAATTTCAAAAGTTTTAAAAGATTCTTTTTGCATAAGATAGCTAAGCTCGATCTTTCATACAGCTGTTTTTTACTTTTTTGATTTC
The DNA here is from genome assembly GCA_963932465.1 of Maratus speciosus. NCBI lineage: Eukaryota > Metazoa > Arthropoda > Arachnida > Araneae > Salticidae > Maratus > Maratus speciosus. The sequence goes on from OZ010789.1 coordinate 198,864,248, forward strand.
GATTACAGATTTTTTTTTGCATGGAATTGCACTGCATTGGAATTTTAAATCCATATCCAAAGTTTGAAAAGGAAATAGTCAATTGATTTCTTCTATTAAACGATAAAAGGTTGATTTTAAAAGTCATGTCCTAATTTCTGTGAATTGCAAAAATCAACTAGTTTGTTATTTCTAAACATGTTTTTTTAAGTTCACCAATTTTTCTTTCTTCATCTGTGCCACAAGTGAAATCTCATTTTGTTTAGTGCTGACTATTGGCCAATTTGGCAGGGCTCAGTCTCCGGTGGCCATTACTGCCCTTTTAGTTATTTCCTATTTTGGGCACAGGGAAAAATCATCGCAAAATACATAAATCGGTCATAAAAAAAATATCGCCGATTTCGTCAATTATGGTGAAAATAAATAACAAAATTTGTCGACCGGTCGCAAGAAGAAAACTGAAGTTCATGGGAAATCGGCAGCAGGAAAATATCACAAAATTCGTCAATCGATCATGGAAAAATATCGTGAAATTTGCCAGTCCGTCACAAGTAAATATCGTGAAATTCCTCAGCCAGTCGCAGAGAAAAAACGTGAAATTTTTCAATCGGATGCAAAAAAACAATAGTTATTTTCATCAGTATGTTGCAAGAACAAACAGGGAAATTTGCCAATCGGTCACAGAATAAAATTGCTGTATTTGTCAATTGATCTCGAGAAAAAAAATTATGAAATTTACCGATCGATCTCTAGTAAAAATATTGGAATTCGTCAGTCGGTCGTGGAGAAAAAGCACAATTTTTCAGTCACATGCAGAAAAACTATGAATTTTGTCAATCTGTCGTAAGAAGAACCTGTGAAATCTGCTAATTGATAGTAGAAAAATATCAAGAAATTTGTCGGTCGGTCCTGAGACTTGATCGTTGTTTTACAAAGAAACATTTTCGGAAAATGATTTTTTGGAAACAGGAGTCGCCCGCCCACAAGAGGGCATGATAAATAGGACACAATAATAATCTTTAGGGCACGAATACTGCCATCCCGTCTCGAAATTCAAGCCCTGTATCTGCCATTCAAGCCCTGTAATGTATATTAATAATATTGCATAAAAAATGTAACTTAAACATTAAAATATAATGTTTATTTGTACAATGAAATACTGATAATTGCTACTGGATTTGGATATGGAATTGACTATATTGATAATTGCTGATAATTGCTAATAATTCATTAATTTGTACAATGAAATGCTGATAATTTGTATAGTAAATTTTAACCAATTAATATGCATATAATTGTAGAGTATTTTCACAAAGAAATACTACATACTTTCTTTTTATAATTTAAACATAAAATATCTACTAATATATCCATGATTAAAGAGTTATTTTCTCCAAACATAGGTTTAATTGATGCCCTTTTTCTGTTTTAATTATTTAATATTGTTTTTGCTCTAAGTCACGTTTAGTTTTTATTTTAAGTTAAATTATTTTGATATTTATAAGTAAAAAGAAAATTACTTTTAATTTTAAATATTTATAAGGAAGTTACAAAAATAACTATTTGGATTTGCCAATCCCAAAACTTTCTTCTATCTCATACATCTTAATATTTCAAAAAGTAGTTCCAAATGTTACCATACTTCAATATTATTAGTTCAATATTATACCAACTTTGATTTTGATCTAAAATTTCTGCTCCAGTCAATTAATCAGAATAAGTTAATCTCGATCATGATATTTATTAACACATTCACGCCGGCGCGGTGGGTCACACTCGACTGAGTCAGAGCTGGCAAGTCTCTGGCCTTTCTAATACCAGTATTTTAATACAGAAAATGTTGTTTTATTTAATTAGAACAATTGGGTGATTTAAAGGAACAACATTTTCTCTAAAATAACAGTAGTGTGCAAAAAGCCGGAGACTTGACAACTCTGAGACAGTCGAGTGTGACCCTCTGCACCGGCGTGAACTGGTTAAAATCAATAATTTTTTCGCTATTCTGTTGTATATCAGCTGTTTGTGAATAGCCAGCTTAGCAGGATGCGAAGTTCCCTTCGCTTCATGAGCTGCCAATATACACCACAAAAAAACTGCGAAAAATTGAGAATTTTACAAAAATCTGTTACAGTGCCACTTTCTGGTGAAATATTTCCAAATGCAAGGAGAAACTGCTGCCATAGCCAAAAATATACACACAAAATTGGTTCAATTCTATGCTTAGCTTCATACACTTTCAATGGTAAAATAATGAAAATAACACACAAATCCTTATTATAGCGCCCCCTTCCAGCAGAATATTTTCAAATTGAAGGAGGACCTGCTGGCCATAGCCAAAAACATACCCCCAAAAATTGGTTCAATTCTATGCATAACTTCATACACTTTTCGATGGTACAAGAATGAAAGTGCCACAAAAACCGCTATTATGGCGCCCCATTTTGGCAGAATATTTCCAATTTAAAGGAGAACCTGCTGGACATAGCCAAAAACAAATACAAAAAATTTTAATAAACCACTCGTACTACAATATATATTAAAACACACATACACACATAAATAACGCCTGCATTCAACAGTTAAAGGTATATATAAATATTATACAGACATACAAACAATAAATACAATAAACCCAGCTGGAGTGAAACATCGGCCGGAGTAGCTCAGTGGTTAGAGCAGCAGTCTTGTATAATGTGGTCCCGGGTTCGATTCCTGACTGTGGCTAATTTTTCATTCCAGTTGGGTTTATTGTATTTATTGTTTGTATGTCTGTATAATATTTATATATACCTTTTAACAAAAAATTTTGTTCAATTATATGGATAACTTCATACACTTTTCGGTGGTACAATAATGAAAATGGCACAAAAATCGCGATTACGTGCCCCCCCCCCCCCCCCCCCTTCCAGTGGAATGTTTACATATTGAAGGAGGCCGACCTCTAAAACATCTAAATCCGTCGAAAACCGGAAATCGAAAAAATTTCTATTAAAATACTTTCTTCTAAAAAATGGCCTGTTAAACTTAAAGAAAGAAAATTAATAAAGTCATACTTTAATAAACAACTTCAAATTTTATTTTGCATTCTGAAAGTAAAGGTACAATTTTCTGAAAGAAGTAAATATAAATTAAATTTATTATAAAGAGTTCAAATATCAATGTTAGGAAAGCTGGCAATTCTTTAAACTTTTGAGAATTACCTTTTACTCATGTATAGTGAACTTGCTTTCATATTTTGCATTATAAACAAAATTGTTCGGCATTGTTTGGGGTCAAACTATTTCTGTTATCCTTATATATTCACTTCGCTGCGCTTTGCCGGATATCTGGCAGAGAAGTCGGATACCCGGTGATTGTGATCCGGATATCCGACGGTATTTCGGATATTGAAAAATCAGCCGGATATCCGTTGCATCCCTATTTTTGACTATGTCAAGCAGGTTCTCCTTTAATTTGAAAATATTCTGCCAGAAGGGGGTGCTGTAATAGCAATTTTTGTGCCACTTTCATTCTTGTACCATCGAAAAATGTATGAAGTTATGCATAGAATTGAACCAATTTTTGGGAGTATGTTTTCGGCTATGGCCAGCAGGTCTTCCTTCAATTTGAAAATATTCTGCCGGAAGGGGGCGCCAACGATTTTTTGCGTTATTTTCATTATTTTACTGTTGAAAAGTGTATGAAACTAAGCATAGAATTGAATCAGTTTTGTGTGTATTTTTGGCTATGGCGAGCAGTTTCTCCTTGAATTTCGAAATATTCCGCCAGAAGGTGGCACTGTAATAGCGATTTTTGTAAAATTTTCTCGATATATTTTTTTGTACAGTATATTGGCGGTTCGTGAGGCGGCGGGAATTTCACATCCTGCTAAGCTGGCTATTCACAAACAGCTGATGTACAACAGAATAATGAAAAAATTGATTTTAATAAATATCGTGATCGAGATTAACTTATTCTGATTGTTTTTTTTTTTATTTATTTATATGACAATCAAAGTTTGTATAATATGGAACTAATAATATTGAAGTATTAGCATTTGTAACTACTTTTTGAAATATTAAGATGCATGAGAAAGAAAGAAGTTTTGGGATTGGCATATCCAACTAGTTATTTTTGTAACTTCATTATAAATATTTAAAATAAAAAGTAATTTTCTTTTTACTTTATAAATATCAAAGTACACTAAAGTCCCGATTATCCGGGAGCGGATGATTCCAGTGCGGATTATCCGTGAAGCGATTTTTTTTTAATTAACGTCAACAGCAAGGAAAATACAATAAGCCCTACTATCGAATACATTGATTTTTCTGTTTATATTTAAAAGTCATAGAAGAATATTTCTAGATTTGGTTGCCATGTTTGAAATATCAGATATAAAGTCTTCTTGATTTTATTAACCAACTGTAAACACAGCAATTAAAATATTTTACAATTAAATAACACTATTATGATAAATTCCAGGAGAGTGTGTCAAAAATAACTTCCTTTTTGAGATAAAAATTATTCCTTACTAAAAGAAAAATAATAGTTTTACAATTTAGAATAAAGAAAAGGTGTTTCCAAAACAAGAGGCAAAAACAAGTGACTCATTTTTAAAAAAAGATGCAACTCGCCTCTTTTTGTACAGTATGTACGGCATTGTTTCTTGTTTACTGTTCTTTATTTTAATGATTTAGACGTAAAGCAAAAGTTTCTGACTTACTGTGCATATGTATGTATTTTAAACATTTTATGTTTTTTGTACACTAAAACATAGTTTTTATATTGAATTTTCTGCGTTTTTTTTTTTTGTTTGTTTGCACTCCATTTTGTCTTTTTCGGGTTATCTGCGGTGCCCTTGCCATCCAATCTCGTGGATAATCGGGGCTGTGCTGTAATTTAAATAAAACTAGATTTGACTAATATGACTAGATTTGACTAATATGACTGAAAGCAAAACAGTATTAGATATTTTATGTTTTAAATTATAAAAAGAAAATACGTATTTCTTTGTGAAAATACTCTACAATTATAGGCATATTAATTGGTTAAAATGTGTTGTACAAATTATTAGTAATTATCAATATAGTCAATCCAATAGCAATTATCAGCATTTCATTGTACAAATAAACAGAATATTTTAATGTTTAAATTACATTTTTTATACAACATTATTAATATACATTACAGGACTTGAATTTAGAGACGGGATGGCAGGATTCGTGCTCGAAAGAATATTGTGGGCGGGAGGCTCTTGTTTCTAAAAAAATCATTTCCTGAAAATTTTTCTTAAAACGATGATAGTCTCAGGACAGACTGACAAATTTCGTGATATTTTCCGCTATCGATCGGCAGATTTCACTGTTTCTTTTTACAACAGATTGACAAAATTCATGATTGTTTTTCTGCATCTAACTGAAAAATTTTGAGATTTTTCTCTGCGACAGACTGACGAGTTTAGATTTTTTTCTAGAGACCAACTGGCGAATTTCATTTTTTTTTTTTTTTTTTTTTTTTTTTCTTGCGATCAATTGACAAATTTTAACAATTTTATTCTGTGACCAATTGTTAAATTTCCCTGTTTGTTCTGCGACATACTGATGAAATTAACGATTGTTTTTCTGCTTTCAATTGAAAAAATTTCTTGTTTTTTCTGTGACTGGCTTTGAAATTGTATGATATTTGCTCGTGATGGACTGGCAAATTTCACGTGATCGATTGACGAATTTCATGACATTTTCCCGCTGCCGATTTCCCAGAAACTTCAGTTTTTTTTCTCATGACTGGTTGACAATTTTTTTTTCATCATGATTGACGAAATCAGCAATATTTTTTCTACGACCGATTTATGCATTTTGGGATGTTTTTTCTGTACCCGAAATAGGAAATAACTAAAACAGCAGTAATGGCCACCGGAAACTAAGCCGTACCAAATTGGCCAATCATCAGCAAACAAAATGAGATTATATCTTGTGTGGTGCACAAGAAGGAAAAACAATTGAACTAAAAAAAAAAAAATAAAAAATAAATATTTAAAAATAACAAACTAGTTGATACTTGCAAATCACAGTAATTAGAACATGACTTTTTGAAATCAACCATTTCTCGTGTAATAACAGAAACCAATAGACTATTTCCTTTTCAAACTTTGGATATGGATTGAAATTCCAATGCATAGAACATAGTTCAATTAACAAAAATACCAAGGGTTACAGGTTTGACTATTATAATTCTATTAAGGATATAATAACACGTTTGTTCAGAAGTGGCATACAATCACCGAAAGATACGGCTAATACAATCACAGATATGCATTATTCATGCAAGTAAGTTTAAAAATGAATGCATATCAGATTTTGCAAAGTTTTCTAAAATTTTTTAAGAGAGCTTAACCATGCTATAACGGCTTTTCCCCGTTATATATTCATTTTACCTCTTCTCCCCTCAAAAAATCAACATTTGACTTTACTGTTTCATTTTGTAGTTGTCATCATCATCCCCCCCCCCCCCCTAAAATATATTTAGTTTTAAATTTGACAGTTTATACTTAATTTCATATGTCAGCATTCATTCATCCCCCCCCCCCTCACACTATTGTAACTTTCATTTATACTTTAAAAGTACGTTTTAAATGCATGCATCATTTATCTGTCAATTCCTTTTTTGTTTTTTCACTTTCACACGAATAGAAATATATCTTAACCACAGTGCTTTTCCATTGAGATAAAATAAAAGAATAAAATAGAAGTGAACTTCATTCGCCTCTCAGCCGATAATATGTAATGCATATTTTATGTATAACACAACTGCGCATTAGATCTTTCTCACCCTTTTTGGGCGTGCATTCCTATTAATTCTCACTCTTTAATTTCTCAGATAATGACCAGATGCCATCCTGACTAATACAGACAGTTGTTCAGTTCTAAAGTGCATGTAATATCACGTGTTAGCTATGCCTTCAATCGCCCCGCTTTACCGCAGGAATTTTAAAATACTTGTAACCATATAGCTCGCCATGGCGTAGGTTTTAGTTCTATGGAATACTTCGGGATTCTTCTGATTCTTTTGTTCACGCCACCCATATTCATCACCAATATAGTACATATGTTCCTATTCATCTCACCAACAAGTGAGTAATTGAAATGAATATTTTACCACTACTGCCTCTGATCTCGAATGTGAAAGACGTCTGCATTCCCCCCTACGGGGAGCGCCTTAACGGGCAGTCTTGTTACTTCTCCCTGTCACTCTGTCCTTTCACGGCCCTCCTTTAAAAGTTGTCATAATAAAGAAGTTTAAGTCCTCTAAATTTTGTGTTGGAGTTTTTTTGACTCATCTTGTGAACCTGGGCATACGAAACATCGTCATACATGCGTTTCCGATTTTTAAAGTTAAAGTTATTCTGTGCTGTTTTTTCAAAAGTGTAACTTGTGAAAGAGGTTGAAGTACGCAAAATGGAATAAAATCTAAATTAAGAAATTCATTTAGCAACCCAATTAATTGTCCATAACATTAGATCGTGAGTTGTTGATTTAAATTATTTCAATGATATTTTGTCATGTCTGTATAATGTAATTCTAGAAGTGGCACGTAAAAAATAGCAGGGTTTAAAGATATTTTTTCCCTTTCAAACTGTTCAAATCCTCTGCATTTGTAAATGTTGGGAGAGAAACTACCCTCCTGGGGAAAACTTTAATTTCAAGCCCTGATATTCAAAGAGATAGTTTTTGTAAATTATATTTCAATACATTTAGAATGTTTGATGTGTGAAGCATGTTTGTAATTTATTGTTCTGAGACGGCATTATACAAAGAAATAAATATGCACCATATCATTAAAAATATATCTAGTGCCGGATGTCCGATCGGATATCTGAATCTGGCAGGCAAAGGAGCTTCGGATATCTGGTATCTGATATCTGGCAAAATCAATATCCGGTGCATCCCTAGTTACTCTGAATTTAATGTCTGACTGAGAAACTTAACAGGGATAAATTGAGTTTAGAATATAAAATTAAAAGTAGGGAAACAAATTGGGAATTTTAACTTTGAATTTTAAACAAGTTTAAATTCTTATTACGTTGATAATGCTTTATCTACTTTTGAACAAAGATTGTTACATCCTTATCTATAACTCTTTTCTTCAAAATCTTCAATCGGCTTTCCTAACAGATTATTTCCATAGTTTCTTTTTAAGTTCTCAAGAACATTTTAAGGCTCCTGTCACTGCCAGCGAAGACACTCACGAGCTAATGCTAATCCTATGGGGAGGGATTTATCTAATATCTCGTTTGCATTTCGACATTTTTAAATAATTTTTCTTGCATTATATAGCCGAGGTCTGTCTTTACATCGCACCTTTTTTACTTTTTCGATTTTGATCGCAGATATTTTTTATAAAGTTTCTTTCACTTTCAAAACTGGTTCTGAAAATGAGTGTCATTCTAAAAAATATCTGCAACCAAAATCAAAAAAATAAAGGTGCGATGTAGAGACGGATCTCTGCTATCCAATGCAAAAGAAATTATTTTAAAATGTCGGAATGCAAATGAGGTGTTAGAAAAAATCCCCCATAGCATTAGCTCGTGAGTGCCTTCGCCGACAGGGACAGGATCTCACGGCTGTATTAGTGAAGTCTATTACTCAATTGGTAACAAAAGTGCTTTGATCTAACCTTTGATTACAATATTACTGAAGCTGAAGTCCTTGAATCTGAAATTCATTAAGAAATGGTCGATGATGTACTTAGTCAAGATGAAAAAGAAATTAGAAAAGAAAAAAAAAATTTAACTGATTTTTGGTCAGAAAAGAAAAAATGGCAATTTTTATTTTCAGGAATTCAGTTAATCAAGACTCTGCTGTACTTTGCTCTCTCTAAAATTGATCTGTATGGATCGATATGATCTTATATCAATACTGCTACTTCTCTAATTTCTTTAATATATTGTTACTCGTTTAGATGAACAAATCTATAAAACTTATTTTATATGCCAACACTTATAAATAGTTAAATTTAATTAAACATTTGTTCATGCTGAAAAGATATATAACATTGCTTAATCCAGCTTTTCATTTAATTATAGAAAATGGAACCAGTCTGTTACCAAACTTTATCAAGCTGATCTTGGGAAACATAAAAATGCTTGTTTCTTACAAAGTCTTTAATTGGACCATTGTTTAGTTTCTAAATTATTTAATGTATAGCCTGTCTGTTCTTTTAATATAAATGTTGTGTTTAATAGACATTTTAAATAAGTTCTTTATTTTAGTTCACATCATCATTGCAACTCCTGGACGGATATTAGATCTAATGGAAAAAAATGTTGCAAAAATGGATAGATGCAATGTTTTAATACTAGATGAGGCAAGTATAAATTTAAGATAGTACAAAGTAAAATAAAAAGAATGCTAAAACTTTAGCTAATTTTCTCATTTTGATTTTAGGCTGACAAACTTCTTTCTCAAGATTTCAAAGGAATTTTAGATAAAGTTATTAGCTTTCTGCCAACCGATCGACAAATACTTCTATATTCTGCCACGTTTCCTCTTACTGTAGAACAGTTTATGGTAAGTATGTTTTACATACTTTGCAGCAGCATAGTCTCTTAATTTAAAATTTTTCTTTGAATAATTTAGTATACAGTAGATTCTGGATATTTGGTACACCCAGTGCTGTAGTTGGAAAAAAATATTTGTGGGAATGCACCTTTTCATAGAGTAGATGTTGGTGATACTAGATTTTTGCTAAGCCAAAACTGAATTTAAAACATTTAGCTAAAAGTCGACTTTTTTCAATTTAGTATAAAACTATAATATAATAACTTTTGTATTTGTATAGCATCCATCTAAAAGCAATATTTACTCAATCTCATAGTAACATTTTCATTATAAATCAAAATAAATTGAAATAACAGGAATAAATCCATATTACTTACTGGCACATCTATCCTAAAAGTTTTCAAAAGAACGATAAGTGTCTTCTGTGCTCTCTGATTTACAACAAGCTAATTTTCATCCTGATCACCATCAAGGTTTCACATATGGTTCAGGACAAAAAAATTTTAAAGGAGGTCCTACACAGCTTGTAAATATAAGTAAAATGGATCTTCTTAAAATTAGCATAAATTATCGTTTCGCTTGGAAAAAAAAAAAAATTGTGCTCGTATGCGATATATTGTTTTTTTACAGTAACAAACCAAATATTTCTGGGAACAGCATTCCCACGTGTTCTTACCCAACTACAGCACTGGGTATACCATTTAATTTGAACTAAATTGTCAAATGTTTCTTGACCAAAGCACTGCTTCATACCAACAGCTATACCCTGTGTGGCTGCAGGTTGAGTGTTGCTGCATTAAGTAGTACATGCATTATTTTTCAAAAGAATAAAATTCCAACATTTCTAATGGCATGAAAAAGACTCTAATCGCAGCTAACTGAAGAATATGAGGTATGTAGACCAGAGGGATATTACTCTTTCCAGTGAAAAACTATCAAGTGGTCAAAACTGTTTACACTTATTTGACATGTTGCTTGTAACAAGTTAAGATACTGTAATTCCCCTTCTCTCAATATTTAAAATTAATTTTTTGTTCACATCAAAACTTCTTGTTAAAAAAAATTAAATCTAAAAATTTTATGTAAAACTTTTATATTTCTTAGATAAGTCCAATATTTTTTTTTAAATAAAAATATTCATTAAATAATTCATTTTTCTTATTTTGGTTGTGTAAACAAAATAAAATATCCGTAAAACTGTCGGGGAAAATATCGCGATTCTTAGCTAAGTCAAAAGAAAATTGCATTCTAAATTTTATTAAAAATTTATTTTCATTTCAAAAAATATATATCTGCTGGAAGAAAATAATGGAGTTAGTGAAATCTGAATAGTATATTGTTACTTGGCCAAGTTCTTCAAATATATATTTTGATTTTATTTTAAAATAAGTTTACTTGTCATTATCCTTAAACATGGAGGACTTAACCTTTTTTAATTTCTTTTATTTCAGCCGCTTGTACTTCAGCAACCTTAATTTTATAATTACTAGGGGGCTTATTTTTTATATACATTAAAATTATTTAATTTATCGGAGTACAATTCAGAAAGTTATCAATTATACAAGAGTTCCCAGTTCATTAATTTCCACTATACAAAACCATAGTGTTAATGAGTTATATTGAGTACTGTATTTTCTAAATTTAATTGCTTTTTCCCCAGTAATTATATATAGATTCAACTACTTTAAGAGTTCCTTTTACACCTTACTTATAACTCTGACATTACAATGCTGAATGCATATATTATCCAAACACACTGAAAGGAAGATATTTGTCTTTAATTGGGAAGTCTCATTAATAAAAATTTGAAATAGAAAATCTCAAGGCTATTCTAACATCAGCTGATCATATCAATATGGCCCATTAAATGATAAAGATGGATAGTTTGTCTACAGAAGTGATCAACAGTTGTTTGCAAAACATGTGATTGCTCTGACCAAAAATTCTTTACTTGTGTTCCCATTTGATGTTTTCAAAGGGCATTGTGCCCTGCCCTTTTTGTTTAAACTGCTGATGTGCCTTGCCCTGTTTCCCAGTAGCTTCTTTGTATCCTCCTTTTTTATAAATATATTTGGATTTTTCTTCTGTCCCTCCCCTCCTGACTTTTGAAGACAGAAGTTCTGTTCTAATTGGCTCACATGTTGTAAGTTCTAAATCAATGTAAAAAAACATGCAGCAGCTGCATATTGTGTTGTTTTCAAATCATAATGCATTTTCCATTTCAAAATCGTAGTAGAATATTTGAAAAATATTTATTTTAATCAGATTGTGATATTAAAATATGCACGATTTCAGTTTACCTTGGTAATATGCCTGTGAATCCAGAGTATGCTTCCTCCCTTCTCCCCCTCTTTTAAATACGTTAAGGAAATTTAGGGCTTAATACTAATTAAAGGTTTGGAGTTGAAATTCCCATTCCTCGGAACTGACAAATGATAATCCAAAGAGTCCTTTTACCCAATAAAATGTGCCCCTTTACTTAATATAAGCACTGTTTTACCAGACAAAAATGCCCTTTTCAGAAAATCTATTCTGCCCTTTTTAAGAGATGTAAATGCTATTCTTTAGACTGATGGACCTTTTTTATGTTAAAAACAAACTTAAGGAAAGCTGTTCTCGTCAAAACATAGTCATTTTTGTGAAATAACAGCTCTTTTCAGAGCATAAGTTCTTTCGGAAGCTTTAAATTGTAAAGGAAAAGGAAACCATAAAAATAATACATGTATAAAAGTACACATTTAAATGTGTGAACATAAAATGAAGCCCCATATTAGACTGGCATGTAAATTCCAAACACATTTACTATCATGTCATGGATTTTTTTTATGCACTATATTATTCTTAGTGTGCCATTTTTTTTTTCCGCGATTCTTTGACTAAATTCGCACTTTTTTCACGATTCTTTGACAATGTGCTTTTCTCCTATCCTTTGACTAAATTCACGGTTCTTTGACGAAATTTTCATTTTTTTTCGTGATCTTTTGACAAAATTCGTGCTTTTTACACTATACTTTTACAAAATTCGTTTTTGTCTTGGCTTTTTTACGAAATTCGCTATTTTTTCGCGATCCTTTGACAATATTCTCATTTTTTGTGGCCTTTTGACAAAATTCGTGTTTTTTCACGATCCTTTGACGATATTCTCATTTTTTTGTGGCCTTTTGACAAAATTCGTGTTTTTTCGCGATCCTTTGACGATATTCTCATTTTTTTGTGGCCTTTTGACAAAATTAGTTTTTTTTTTTTTTTTTTTTTTTCGCAAGCCTTTGACGAAATGCGCGCTTTTTCCGCGGCCGTTTTACGAAATTTGTTTCTTCCGCTATCCTTTATCGAAATTAGTTTTTTTCCCGCGATTCTTTTACGAAATTTGCATTTTTTTTTTTCGCGATCCTTTGACAAAATTCACGCTCTTTCTGCTATGCTCTTATGAAATTAGTTTTTTTTCCTGTACTTCTTTGACGTAATTTGCGTTTTTTTTTCTGTGATTATTTGATAAAATTTTTTTTTCCACGATTCTTTAAAGAAATTCGCATTCTTTCTGCTGTCCTTTGACGAAATTCGCATTTTTTCTGCGAATGATTGACGGAATTGGTTTATTTTCGGCAACCATTTGTCGAAATCTGTAATATATTTCTGATATTTCTTTGTCTGAATTTTTGGACTGATGGCCGATAATTTTTTTTAATTTTGAAACCGAATGCCTTAAATTTTCAGAAAATTCGGAACGGAATCTCCCCTGGCAAGCAATAAATAAATCGTATATAAAATTGGGGAACATTTTTAATTTTTCGGTATTAAAAAAAAAAAAAAAAAAAAAAAAAAAAAAAAAAAAAAAATTACAAGAACAAAAATTATTCTTTTCTAAGAAATTTTCTGCAAAGTTCAGAGTTTTGCGGAAAATTTTCCGTGTGCATCTATATTATACAACTCTATATATATATGTATAAAATACGATGTACTTGTGTGATTTGCATCATTGTAGTTTGAAAAATGTTATGTTAAAGTAAAAATGTGGTTTTAGATTTTTGTATCTTGAGTCAGTCAGGTGTAAAATTCCCTTCACTAATGTTAAACCTATGGGCATGGAATGCATTCTTATTTTTAAAATATCTCATCGGAAAATTTTTCTCCTGTAACTTTTTTAGTATATTAGAAATATTTCAACTAATTTTCTTTAAAGTGTTAAAATCTTGATCACAGCTCATTGGCTTTCAACACGCAATATTGAATAAAGCATAGATTTTAGAAATATTTTATAAGAGTGGCATCCTTTAACCCTTTGTCCCAAATTATGAAATCGTGAAAATTTCATTTTCTAATGTATTTTTCTTGAATATCTGAAAATTCACCAGGAGGACATATATGAAGTATATTTGAAAGTAATTTATAGAATTATAAAATGTATAAATATAATTCCCTTGCAAGAGAAACATAAAAACATGTAAGAACTGAAACTTTCCATCCCCAATCCTCTGGCTTGAAGAAAGCTAAACAGATACAAATAAAAGAGAGATCATCCTTTTAAAAATATTTTTGTTGTGTGCAACAAAGCTTTTGGAACAAGACTAGGTAAAGTATCTAACTTGTTGTCAATTGTTTGCTAATAGATGTAATAAATAAAATTTATAACAATTTTTTCTAATGGTACTTTAAAGTGCTGTTGAATCATAAAGGATTAACAAGAGTACAAAAAAAAAAAAAAAAGTTTAAAAATATTAATTTTCTGATAAGAAATTTTAAATACTAAAACATTCCCTGCCCAGAAATTTGTACATCAGCAAGGCTTTGGAGATCTCATACCAACCTCCTTAATGAATGTTGAGCATGGAACTTAATTTTTAGGAATTGTTTTATGTAATATTAAATGTTCTGTAACATTTGCTGTATTAATCTTTCAGAGAAAACATTTGACAAATCCGTATGAAATCAACCTCATGGATGAATTGACACTAAAAGGAGTTACTCAGTATTATGCATTTGTACAAGAAAGGCAAAAAGTCCATTGTTTAAACACACTATTTTCAAAAGTAAGTTCTTCAGCTATTTTTATTTTTGTTTCAATCAGGTTTTGTTTATTTAAGCATAATTAAATGTGAATTTTAAATACATTAATGTCTGATTTTTTTTTTCCCCCTAATGGCCAGAGATGTAGTTAAAGGTTATTCATCGGGGATTTTTTGAAAATATTTCCGTTAAACATGAAGTAAGCTTTAAAAAAAAAGAAATTGATAGAAATTATTTTAATTATAGGCTGATAACTTGTGCCTGGGCACCTGGAAGGGAAAGTCAAGGAAATTTTTGTGGATTAAAATTTGAAATTTCTGAGAAAATTGGAAAAATATGAAACTTTTTTTTTTTTTTCTGATTATAAAACGAAGGATTTAAAATTGCAATGCCTTGGAAATCTAACTTTGCTCTTCATAAGTATTATACGAACATTTCAACCCCTCATGAAATTCCTGTTTACCCTCTTTCAGTCCTTCCTTGCAAGTGTTTCAATGCCAATTTCACTGAATCTTAGTACAGTTTTGTGGGATTGCTTAGATGATTACTTATCTTTGTTTGGGAACTGGACACTTGTTACCTTATATACTTGTTTCCTTTATTGAATATTTATAATCCTTAAATTGGGTTAGTTACTGAGCAGATATATTACTTAGCTCCTTAAAAATTAAAATTTCAAAGCAATCTGTATTCAATTGAAATTGATGCATTAAATAATTTCTTCCTCTTTTACAATGAATGTAACCTTAAACCTTATACTGAAACTGTGTATCTGCAAAATGTTTAATATGTAAAAAAACCCATTCTGTTCAGTGCAATCTGATTAGGAATCAAATTTGATTTAGTTCTTCTGTTTAACAGATGGCAGCACTATGCATTCTGTGCTGTGTTGCAAGGTCATAATTGACACCATGAGTTAGTGGACTTTTGGTTTCTGAAGGTGTCAGTGGTACATAGGTGCTCTTCTTGCATTGTTTTGATTCTGTTAATTTTATCTGCACCCAATATAGACAGGGGATATGTAATTTACAATGCAACTTAAAGCTTTCCTATGATGAAAGTATATTAATTAGAATGTTATGTTTAATTATTGAAGTAAGATTCTGAAAGCAGAACTGTATATTTCATTGTTTGTGGATGTCATGATTTGTTTAGAGTTGTGAATATAAAAATAAGAAAAAATCAAGGATTTTTTCTTTACATTCTCATAAAGAAATATAAGGACATCAAGCAATCATTAACTATGAAATAAATATCTTAGTGTTAGTGTTACACAATTTGTAAATTTTGCAAAAATGTTTAAAAAAAAATCAGTTTGTACTTGAGTTGAAAAAACTTCAACTTTTAAGTTTTTTTTAACTTCAAACTTTTTATACCTGGGGAAATTTTTACCTGTATGGGAGAAAACCTTGGAAAGTCAAGGAAATTATTCTTAGCTGAGCTGAATTTGATATCCTGAAAAATCCTTAATATCACCAAGCAAACTATAAATTTTCAAAAGTATTTTAACTAGTAAATATTCTTAGTTTGTACCAGTAAACAAGGTGGCCACCCAACCTGGAATGGAAAACAATGTTTCTGAATTTAATAGTACTAGATAAATATACTAATAGTACTGGATCTTGATTGAAACATGGAAATTTCAATGCAGTATTACTTACTAGATTTCCTGGCAGAGAAAGAAGTAGTGTAACCAGCACCTGAACATTAAAATAAATTTCTTGTGCTATGCTGTACAAAAAGTTTCAGGTTCTTTACAAAGTCTATTAAAAGCTGCCTTTTTGTTTACCGACTTGGATAATGAAAGAACAAATTCTGGAATACCTGTTTTTTCTTTCAAAGGTTCGAAGAAGAAACAGGTTTGCATTCTGAAATTTTTCTCTTAAGTTATGCTGGTCACCTAACAGTATAGCAAGGGTGTAAGGAAATTTCTGTAATACTCTCTCCCCCCTCCCTTCCAAAAATGTAATATTTAAGCTTTTTAGAAGGGAAGGGGATACTAGGATGTTTCTTCTTTTTGCAAAAACAGATTTGAGAAGCCTCATATTTGTTTAGGAAAGCATAGCTGTCCAAGAAGAAAATCTTATTCCCTTTTTTGATAGATTTATCAACTTGTATGTTTATTCTCTTAACTGAACCTGTTTTTAGGTGCATTCGTAATTATATAAATACGTAGCACCTATAGTCGTTGTTCAGTCCGTCTATCTGTCTGTCCGCATATAACAGAGCAAAAACTACCCAACTGAATGGTCTGAAATTTGAAATAAGATTGTTGCAAAATCTTGTCGAGCCATTTCAGATTTTATGAAAATCGGATGTATAGTTTAATTACAGGGACAGTTAAAAGTGTTCCATTACATTACGGGGAATGGGGGAAAAAATATTGCAAGTACATTTTAATGATGTTACAGACTATGCACTTATTAAGTGCAAAAAAATATACATTCAGTACAATATGGGGTGCAAAAAATAATTATAAAACTAGTTATAGTACAAACGCACCTCATTTGCCACGTTTGACGAGCAATTTCCAACTTGTTTTGTATGTAAAGATGGGATTGTGTACTTTATTTTTAACCCACTTCCTGATATTCTAGAATTATAAAAATTTGTTTACAGGTCTTTCCTATGACATTTTAATATTTTTGGGAGTTAATTATAAATTAATACTTTAATTTTGAAGGCATTTTTCAGTTAGCCTGCCGCAACTAACAAATCGCCAAATATTCTCCAACTAGTATAAGAGTTGAAACAATGGATTTAATTATGCACTAATAAACACTTGCCAAAATATGACTGAAAACTGCAATAATGAAATGCTTTAAAGGCTTTGAAAAGTCAAATTGTAAATAAAAAATAAAGTGTATAATATTTAAGAGAACGCGCTTCATCAATTAATAGTTTGATATTAATTTACAATTATATGTTGAGAAATAAATTTAGAAATCGTATAAAAGTAAGGCAACAGGAAAGAAAAATGAAGCATTTAAACTATGTTAAAGAAACAGCAAAAATTATGCTTCTACTAAATTCACTTAGTTGAGCTGTCTACCAAGCATTAAAAAAAAAATATTTCATAAGAGTTCAGCGCCTATGCCAAATTAATGTATTGTAACAAATTTATTTGGGGGGAAAACATGAATTGCAGTAAAAATTAAGAGCAAATTTCACAAACATTGAATGTTTAAGTTTTACTTGTATAGTCATTCATATCTAAATGTATAGATTTCTTGAATTGAAAGTTTTAATTTTGCATTAATATTCAGTTGTATCCTTTTAACATGCCAAAACTTATTTACAGCTACAAATCAACCAGTCTATAATTTTCTGCAACTCCACACAGCGTGTGGAGCTCCTTGCAAAGAAAATTACCGAATTGGGATACTCGTGTTATTATATACATGCAAGGATGTCACAACAGCATCGTAATCGTGTCTTCCATGACTTCCGTGCTGGGCTTTGTCGGAATTTAGTTTGTTCAGGTGAGTTCTTTAAGATGGTCGTAATTTTCATAATCTAATTGTTATAAATTTGTGTATGAAGGGTACCAATTTTAACTTAAGTTTGATAATGTTATGCAAGTTGCTTTTTATGTAGTATCCCATAGTCATCAATGATGTTACGTATGCGTTAGAATAAGTTTTGCAAAAAATTAGAGAATTGGTGTATAAGATTGTGATAGACCCTTTTAAGAAGCATAATTTTCTTTCTGGAAGGATGAAATATATTGGTAATTTTAAGAACATTTTTCATCAATTTTGATGAGATTATCATATTTAAATGGAACCACTTTTCGTAAAAGGCTGATTTTGAAAGTGTGGGCCCCATGAACCCAATATAGGTCAAAATTGACTTTTTATCCAATGACCACTGGCCAGTACACTGATTATTTTTCACTGGTCAGTAACAAAGTTACGAACACTTCATACAAAATTAGTGTCGACTCTCTTTTAGACGCTGGGCGGGTATTTTTCAAAAGGGATATTTTTCAAATTTTCTATTCTAGAAAAGGGAAATACTATTCTCAAAAAGGTACACTTGTACCTTGTTCACAAAGTATTTTGAAGTGACTTGTTTAGAGTACCCTAATAGAACTTGCAATATTTTCAAGCGATCAATTGAATTTCACTCAAAATTCTCGTTATCACATTGCTAAGAATAGGACTGGTTAGAAACATATGCACTTGCTTTCGTACAAATGCTGATAGAAAAGAATATGGTGGATTTTGATTATAAAGAAGAGCAATTGGGTGCTGTGAAACTCTTAAAGGCCACAGGACGCATAGGAAGTGTTAAAAAGGGTCGCCGGGCGCATCAGAATGGTTAAGAAAGGTTGCTGGGCACTGCACCCTGCTAAAGCGACTTAGTCAACACTACAAAATTGCCTGAAATATAGCTATATATATATATATATATATACTGAAATATAGCTATCAACATTGTAATTTACTAATCTTTTATTTGCTATTCGATAGGATCCCAGTGGCAGAAAGTTTTGTAGCTCTCTGCGACAAGCTTTTAAAATTTCATAATCTGTTTGCAAATTTTCCATATAATTTTAATGAATAAAATAATACATTAAACTAAGATATTTTTTATTCTTTTATTTAAAGCATGGTAAGCATGATGCAATCTCATTAATTTTGCTTATAACTTTTCATCATCTAACTTGTAGAATTTCTAAAATGTGAAGGAAAGCAGAATCGTACATTGACAATAAAGATGATTTTAAAAACTTTCGGAAGCTTCAGAGCTGATTTGTTCTTTCTTAGATTTGGGAATGTTCAGCTTTTTAAAATGTTTTCCAAATTTTGAGCCCAGGGTAATTCCCAATAAATTGACAAGGGTGGCATCCTTGAAAATGTGTGCAAGTTTTTTTTTCCCAATCGCACACACCTCATTCAATCTTATGGCATTCTACAAGCTCAGCAAAAAAAAGCTGAATTTTCATGGCCTCGCACGCGAAAAGTGCAGAGTTTTTTCCACAACACTTTGATGAAATTAGTTTTTCAATTCTTTGAAATGCGCTGGGTTTTTTAGACTTATGATGAAATTTGCATTTTTTCTGCGATCCTTTGACGAATTTTAAGTCTCTCTGCGATCCTTTGACGAATTTTAAGTCTCTCTGCGATCCTTTGACGAAATTCTGGTTTTTCAAGGTTTTTAACTCGAATACATTTTTTATTATAAAGCAGAAAAACCATTTAAAATGCACAAAAATTACGTAAAAAGCAGCAAACAGCTGTTTCGAATCTACTAGCAAGATTCTTCTTCAGTACAACATAGGGAAAAGCCAAGGAGCTGAGCCAAGCTCAGCCTTGCTTTTTTCTAGCACGCTGTTCTTTTTTCTTTATCTTGCACTGAAGAAGAATCTCTCTAGTAGATTCGAAACAGCTGTTTTCTGCTTTTCATGTATTATTGGTGCATTTTAAATGTTGGTTTTTCTGCTTTTTAATATTGTTGCACCAAAGGCATTATTTGCTATTTTTATACATTTCTTTTAATTTTAGGTATTATATTTTCAGAGATTGTCTAAAATGTAGTGAAAAAATGTCTCTCCCCTTCTGTTTCCGAATCTACTGCAACTAAAATTATGAAAAAAAATTAGAGGTAGTAGACGTTAAGTTAAACCTTGCATGAAAATTATAGAATTAACGATTGCCATAGGTCACATAGTTTTTCAGAAACACTTTTTTTCCGCTACAAGCAAATTTAGGTTTGCAGGCATTCGGCAAAGGTGTTTGGAAGCGCTGAAGGTACCTATCATAGCAGAAATATAAAAGCACTGTTAATTTTTTGAAAAAATCATTGGTAATTAGTCGAGATATTAACCTTTAAAGACACGGACGGTTTGGACATGCATAATGAGAGGGGCAGCGTACGCTATGTACCATCAGCTTTTAAAGCTCAGATAACTTTTAATGATATATTTGTGTAATGCAATGCCCAGTAGCAGTGTAAAAGCAATAATGTCAAATTATTAAAAAGACTCGTTTAATTAGAATATTGCGTAAATACTATGGGATTCGCAGTAAGTTTGCATTGAGTGGATCTCTCAATACGCCTCTTGTCTTTTTAAAAGTTAATTAAAATCCTATCTAGAAAAACGCGTCATGGATCAAGGCAGCATTGTAATTTTGTGACCTCTTTTCGAAGCATGCTTGGCACAAAGCCAAATTTAAACTTTGAATATTTTTTTTTTTTTTAAAGCTACTCTATAAAAAGAAAAGATTACTACTTCGCTGATTTTAGTTTTATGAAATGCCAAATGAAGTTTAACCTCTTTTGCTCTGACATGCTATGTATCGCTATGTATGTCATACTATTTTGACCATTTCCCCAGAAGCAGAATTTTCTGTATCAGTCTGCAGCAAACTAAAATTTATCTGACCCAATAAGCCTACTATCATAAGAAATAACACTTAAAGTAAGCCAAATTTTTCATTTATAAAGAAAATATAATTATAAGGATACAACAAATACCATAAATCTAGAGACGTAAAGCAAATTTCAACTATTTTTTAAGCCCAGCATTTTTTTTAAGTTTGTGGATTAATCTGCAGCGCCCGCTTCCGTGCTGCACTGTTTCTGCTACTGGGACCATTTCGACAATGATAAATGGCTCGTTTTTTAATTAGACATTCCGAATTCTCGCCAGAAAGTTTTAACTCTTATTTTTGCATTACGAAGTTATTGATTTTCCATAAAGTAAGAGAAAATTACCAATTAAATTTTTGTAGTCTGAATTCAATTTCTAAAAGAGAAAAAATCTGCCAAATCTAATGAGATTTTTCAAAAATTACATGACAATTTAAGGGGTTAAAAATGAATTTAACATTAGAAATTCTGGAAATTAAAAAAATTTGACATTTCTAAACTACTTGACTTTATTTCCTGCTTTTTATCCTAAAGTAAAATTTGACAGTCAACTATGTTTATTAGGTATTTGTACCCAAAAAATTGAGTTTGGTACAATTTTCACAACACAATTTCCAGCAGAATGGCCATTTTGTTTTCTGGGACAATTGGGTGTTTCAATCTGAAAAACTGAAATGTTCTTTATCCATTAGAGGTGAGTTGCCAGAAAATATGAAATAGAAAAAAAAAATTACATAATATTTAAAAAGTTGAAAAAGTAATCTCATTTTTAAACAGCTTCTTAGATAGAAGTAACTTTTAAATGAAAATTTAAATTCACTGTTATCAAGAGTTTAGTATAAAAAATGCTTCATATTTCAGAATTCTGTCCCCCCCCCCCCCCTTAACTAGCAAGTTTGTACACGTTAATAAAACATTTTTAATGAATAGATGCATGAAATGTAAAAATATTTCTATATATGCCGAAGAACCAAACATTTTTAAAATTTCCCATAAAATGTATATACATCTTTAACTATAGTCCTTCTCATAACAATGTTTTGTATTTGTCCTGATCCTAAAAAACAGCTTAAATTAAAAATTTGACATTATCTGAAAGATCTGATGCTTTTATAGGAAAAGAGAACACTGCTAGATTGCTTTCTATAGGAATAATATTGTAATATATTTACTTGCGAATTAAAGTGACTTCGTAAATGTGCATAGTACAGCTTGAGCAGATTTCATGATGAAAAAAATATATAAGAATCGTTAAAATTTTCTTGAGCGATTGAATTGTATGCAATAGAAGACTAAAATATTTGCTATCCTCAAGTTAATTTTGGTCGAATAAAAACATAAGAAAATATTCTCTTTTCATTAAATATTTAAATTTTAAAAAAAATATGCAATCAAAGTCCAATAATATCTTCTGTCACAAACGAAAAACTAAACTAAATACAAATTCATTTTTCACCTCTTTTTTTTTTTTTATTATTATTGGTGACAGATCAACAGCTCGTTGTCGGCAATGTCAGACATATCATCTGCAAATATCATTCTAATAATAGAATAGAAAAACACTATTTCTATTTCCTCTTCATTCTGATCAAAATAGCATTAAAATGCCTTGAAAAGGAATAGGTAATTTTTAAGGAAAAAACTATTTTTTTCTATACATGTATAAATAAAATTTTCAGTTTGAGGGAAATGAGCCCAAAGTCTGGTATGAAAATAGAGCCAGTCTCATATCTAGTATCCATGTAGAAAGTTAATATACAGCTGGTACCTGGCCAGTTATTAAATAAAAACTTTTCTTTTTAAATATTGCTAACAAATATTCCGTAAAAATTTTGACATTTTAATGTTATAAACCTTTTGTCTGTGGAACCTTTGTGCTTAAAGTTGTTTACCATTAAGTTTTGAGTTTTATCTAATAGCTTTTTTATAATGTAATTTTTAGATGCTGGAGAAATGTAATCTAGTTTTATGTATATACTAGCTGACTTACTTGGGCCCGTAATATTCTTAAATGAATCTTAATTTTTTTATTGCAAGTCTGTACACAGAGGGGGTGGGAGGGGGAGAGATTGTGCAAATTACCAAGGCCCCGACTCTTGTTTAGTTCCAAAGTTGTGTAAAGTCACAGGTTTTTTTCTTTGTCTCATACTTTAAACTTTTTTATTCCAAATTGATGAATTCAATTAAAATTAAATTATTTTTAAAAATTTATTTAAAATCTTTTTATGGATGAAAAAGCAATTACAAATACAACAAAGTGTAATACTGAAAAAGAAATAAAATTGTAAGCAAATATTACTATATAGATTTTTTTTTAAGTACCATCGAGCAAATTTATTTTCGAATAGAGTAAAAAGCCTGTTTATAATGAAATTCTGCAATAAACAAAGAAGAAAGTTCCAGCTCCCCCTCCCCTCCAAAGTGCTATTATGGGGTCATTCCATGTCAAATTAATCAGTGACTCAACCTGACCATTTCAGATTGCAATGAAACTCCGGAATCATTCTCCCTGATGATACAACTGAGAATATATTTTTATAATTTTATCACATCAAAATTTCATACAATCATTTAAATTTTCAAAAATCATTTTTTGGATTGCATAAATTTTTCAATTTTGAATTTATCAAGTTCTATCAGACATACAGAATTTTATGACCCCTCATTTTAAAGATAAATTTATAAGGTTTAATTTGATACCCAAGTTGACTATGCTCAGTTAAAAAAAAAAAAAAAAAAATAATTTTTTAGATATTTTTTTCAAAATTTTTAAAAAACACTTTGTTGTAATATTATAAACTTAAATTTCTGAAGTTTGAGTGGGATCAAGAGTTATGAAATAAAAACTGAAAATTACCAATCGAATAACAATCTAATTCCAGCTATTTTGTTATTTATGTATTATTTGAATGGCAATTTTCAGTTTTTATTTCATAACTCTTGATCCCATTGAGATCCCACTCTAAAAATTTCAGGAATTTTAGCTTATAATATTACAACAAAAACATACATTTTCAAAATTTTTAAAAAACACTATCTAAAATTTTTTTAACTGAGCATAGTCAACTTGGGTATCAAATTAAAACTTATAAAATTCCCTTTAAAATGAGGGGTCAGAACTTGAGAAATTCAAAATTTAAATAATTGTATGAAAATTTAATGTGACAAAAAAAAAAAAAAAATTATAAAAATGTATTCTCATTTATATCACCGGAGAAAATGATCCCTGACAGTTTCGTTGAAATCTGAAATGGTCAGCTTGAAAATTGAAATTTTTTGGTTGATTTGACATGGAATGACCCTAATGCTTTGTTCAATTTAAATAACCTGCATAAAACAGAATTTATCGCTGGTCGTTTTCGTTTCAGTCTAAGCGGGTTTTACAGTATCTTACTTCTGGTGGGCCCATATTAATATTCTTAAATGAACCTGAAATTTGTATTGCAGGTTTGTATAGAGGGGCCTAGAGACTGTGCAAATTACCAGAGACTAATTTTGACACAACAAATCTTTTATCAAATCGGGAATTTCTGATAAGGGGGACAATTACTTTAAATTCATGACAACATTTTGTGAACTTCTTGCTGCTGTTTAATTCGCATTTCCAATACAATGCTTTGCAGAAATTGCACATTTCACTCAAAGTCCCACAGTTATGCCCTGGAACGTTTAAATCTGTAATATGGATTTCAGAAGCAATGCATACATGCTACGGTTAATTAAGCCTGTTTTGGCGATCGCGGCATTCTTGATTCACGGTGAATTTGACAGCATTCTCGATCCAATCCATTTTTATTTTATTTTCTTAATTCTGCTTTCAAGCACACAGAGATCTTTTACGGGCATTTCAAATGACATTTTGAAGCTCCATAATTGCAGGCAAAGAAATTGCAGCGGAAGAGCGGAACATAAATAAACCCGATCCAAACCCGAAAAAAGCCCTAAATCCTGCCAAGACTTTTACACAATAACCAATGATATGCGTTTCTCGGGTGTTGCCATTAAACAATAACAAATAATCTCGATTTCTTTGCCACATACGTTATTGTGTAATATATAGATTTTTTCCGTTTTCTTGTACTAGAATTAACACAACCAAATAATGGAATAAAATCTAAATTTTTTTTTTACTTTAGAGAAATTAAAGTTGAATTGCCATGAACAATAAATATCTTACTCCAAAGAATATCATTTGAGCAATTTTCTTCTAAATGTCTCTTGGACTTGCTCTTACAAGGTTTGTACGGTCCTTGAAAGACTCATTTACATTTGCTTATTTACATTTTTCAAATAGAATTTTTGGTGCTTAAAAGTACTTTTATTTTCATGCAAAATCTACAAAAAAGTACTTAAGTGCTTAATTTTATTCTTATATTATTTCTTAATCGGGGGTGAAACTCTTCTGTATTCCTTTTGAATTTCCGATTTAAAAATCTTAACTCCCCCTTTCCTCTCCTTCTCAAATTTCACTTCCTCTTTTTGCTCATTCCTCCACAATACCAAAATTTAAAACCTTTTTTAAAACTTTAATTTTTGTAAACTTTTCTACTCTATTTGTTACTTTATAGTGAATAAACAGCCCTAAATTTCATTTGACAATTCATTTCATTTAAATTTCATTTGAATTTCACTCTCAATTTTGCTTCCCCATTTTTGACCTAGTTTTTACTTCTGCTGTATTTATATAATTTTTTTTTTTTTTTTTTGTGTGTGTGTGTGTGTGTGTGTGTGTGTGTGTGTGTTTTGGTCCTTGAAAGTCTTTGATTTTTATTTTTTAAAAAGTTTTCGAACTCTGTCTTAGACTCGTTTGGAACTAATTTGTAAATATCTTTCAGATCTTTTCACCAGAGGTATTGACATACAGGCAGTTAATGTTGTCATAAATTTTGATTTTCCTAAAATGGCTGAAACATATTTGCACCGCATTGGTCGATCTGGAAGATTTGGCCACCTTGGCATAGCTATAAACTTGATTACTTATGACGACAGATTCAACCTTCATCGTATAGAGCAGGAACTTGGCACAGAAATCAAACCTATTCCAAAGGTAAGTTCAATTATTTTGTTTTTTCTCTTTTGCATGAATAATATGAAACAAGTTCTAAAAGTGTTTCTTTTTACTAGGTCATCGACAAGAGTCTTTATGTTCCAGAATTTCAGTTTGAAGAATCTGAAGCTAACAGCCAATAAATGCTCATCAAATTATTAGGTATTTCTTTATGTATTTAACTCGTATTGAGCATTACTAAGATTTCAAATTTATGCAATCATAGTTATTTCTAAATCTATCTTAAGGCAATTATTCTTTAGAAACAATATAGAAAATCTGAATTTAAAGTATATTTTAATATTTAACTGCTGCAATTTAAAAGGTCTTTTATTTTAGTCAAAGAACTCAGCTTGCAAAATTGTCTTGTATGTAGGTTATCTCGATTTTATAATTTCAAAAATATATTTTGATATCTATCCAATTAGTCAATTTGCTGCTGATATTTTCAAACATAACATACTTACAAACCTACTAAAAACAAGCTATAGCACTCGGTATCAAGTAAATTTTATTTTATTCAACAAAATTTTAAATGCAAAATAGTTAAGCTCGTCTGCTTTTTTAGAGTTTCGTTAATCTCACAAAACCCTATTCGTCTCGCTCTTCTGTCTGTCTGTCCGTCACAGAGCCCGTTCTCAGAAACTATACATGTTAGAGACTTGAAATTTTGGGTACTTATAGCTGAATACCTCACATCAAACAACAAATCATAAAATTTTGAAAAAGTTGGTAATTAACCGAATTACGGGCTAATTAACTTCTAAAATTAACCAATCCACCTTTTTAACGCAAATTCAAACGGACTTTCTCGAAATCATCCGTGTTTCTCCTAAGGGTTGCCAGTAAAATCAGCCGAATGCATGATTACCACGGAGGAAATTAAGCCGAAAAATGAAGTGGAGATTTTAAAGCGAAATCGTATATCAGAAAATATTGGTCCGAGAAATTTGTAAATGGAATAGACACACAGAAAAAAATCTACTTTCATTTGGTATAAAGTTCACATTTCTGCGATGTGTATAAGTTAAAATATCCACTAAAAATCGATCGATAAAAATTTAATTTCTTTAATTGGAAAGACAAGGAAATACAAAGATTTCAATTCGGCGGGAAAGCAGGTAGACATGACGACGCTGCGGTTTTCCATAATAGCATATTTTAATAGGAAATTTTAACTTTTAAAATATTAAATTTTTTGGCATCCCGATGTCAAATTTCTCGCTGATTTCATTGATACCCATATCTAAGTCCTATCTTAATTACAAGCTGAAATATTAATTATTTAATTAATTGGTTTATTCCTATCAAATGCGTCGATTAAAATGAAGAGACGCGCTTATTTAACCACAAATTAACTTAAATTAGGAAATCTAATAATTTGCCTGGGCTTTTTGAACAGCGATATGAGAAGTATAACTCATTCATCATCAGAAAGTTTACTTCATACCGCTATTTTCTAATAGTAATTTCAGGAAATATTTTGAATTATTGGTTAAGACTGCCACTCAGTCTGTTTGAAACTTTAAGATAGTTTATAACACATAGAAAAAAAGTGTTTAAAAGAATGGAGTGTGATATTTTGATGAGGGAGGGGGGGGGGGGGGGAAGCTAGAATTATTTTTAAAATCTTAGCGTTTGTTACCGCAGCAAATATTTTAAATTCTTGTTTAAGACCGCCACCATCCCGACCCATCTATCTACGGAAAGATTGCGTAAAGGAGTTTCGTTCAGATATGCTTTTGTTAAGAATAGAGTGCATTCCCTGGTGGTGGAATGTGGAACTAACAATGCGATTTTGTTAAAATTAGGAAGTCTAACAAGTCGATCTGTTTGAAACTTTAAGATATTTTATAACACAAGATAAAGTGTAAGAAAGAATGACACGCGAAATTCTGGGGAGGGGGGGGGGGGCTAGATTTCTATTTAAAAAATTTGCGTTTCTGACCGCTTTAGGTGACTTTTTGAGGGAGTCCTGAGATATATGCTACTTATTTAATATAAAATTGTCTAAAGTTTAGTTACCACTATTTCCTAATAGTAATTTCAGCAAAAATCTTAATTTCTTATTAAGACCGCCACCACCTCGAGTAACATATCTACTTATAGGTTGTTTAACGGAGTTTCCTTCCGATACAGTTTTGTTAAGAATAGAGTGCGCTCCCTCATGGTGGAATGTGGAACTAACATTTTTGTTAAAATTAGGAAATATAACAAGGCGATCTGTTTGAAATTTTACGATAGTTTATAACACATTAGAAAAAGTTTATAAAAAATGGCGCGTGAAATTTCGGGAAGGTGGGGAGAGGGGGAGGGGCAAAATATTTCTTTTTTGTTTCATACCGTTTCAGGTGTGTTTTTTGATGGAGTCCTCAGATACATGCTACTTATACTTATTAAATATAAATATGTCAAAAGTTAAATTGCCACTATTTCCGAATAGTAATTTCATCAATTATCTTAAATTCTTGCTGAAGACCGCCACCCCCTCGAGTAACATATCTACTAATGGGTTGTGTAAAGGAGTTTCGTTCAGATACGCTTTTGTTAAGAATACAGTGCACTCCCTGGTGGTGGAATGTGGAATTAACAGACCGCGATTTCATTTAAAGTAGGAAATCTAACAATTCAATCTGTTTTAAACTTTAAGATACTTTATAACACAAGATAATAAATTATAAAGAAGGGCACGTCACATTTCGAGGAGGGGAGGGGTTGAGGGAGGTGCGCGAACAAAATTAGGAAATATAACTGGACGATCTGTTTGAAACTTTAATATGGCTTATAAAACATAACATAAATTTTTAAAATCAGGCCGCGTCAAAAATCATGGTGACCATCTGCCCACTCCCCTCCCAAGGGGGGGCACTTTTCTAAATTTGGCAGATACCCGTCACGTGATATATCGTAGCATTTGGGGGGGTGGGGGGCGAACAAAATTAGGAAATATAACAAGGCGAATATGTTTGAAACTTTAACATAGTTTAGGATGTGTTTGCCAAAACTTAGAAGGTATTCTATGGCGATAAATGTACTGGACGTTTTGAAAGAAAGTGTTTTGAAAGGAATATTAAACGAAACCCTTTGTGCGATGTATGATCACACTTACCCACTTGTTATTTATTCATGTTGTGCAATTTAAGCTGAACTAAACCAATACTAGAGAATATTTTCTAACAAAGCTGTAAATAACTGATTATCTTAATTAAGCCATGTATATCTGTTGGTTCTATTTTGAGTTACTAATGGCCACTAATTATTGGTTTTACATTTAAAAATTCAGCTTCAAACATAAACTTTAAGAAAACTAGAGAATGACAGTTAATAGCAGTTGAAAATTCCTTTACACTTCTTTCGACTGAAAATATTGAGTATCATGCACAATATTATTAAAATATCAAATATTTGATATGTCGCTGAACCCTGGAGGTTGCATGCACACTCCAGTGATGCTTCTGCACTTGAAAAAACCTGGGTTCCTTTTTTTCAAAAGCGGGTCTCCATCAATAATTTATATTTTAAAGGAATAAATGAAACTTGTTTATTTGGAAAAGATAAATGAAATGCATTAATTATTGTTTTAACAATAATTAAATAATGAATTAAAACTAGTATTATTTGCACTCAAGATATTTTTAAAATATTAAGAGAAATTTTCTTTACTCTTTTAAAAGTAAAAATGCAAGATACAATTTTAATTGTAAAACAATATTTATTTGAGAGTAGAAGATACGAAGTTCAACTAACAAGTATCACTAATGATCGCATTCTTTTAAAAAGGGGCAAGACGGGTTTATTGAAAAAGATATTTTTGCTGAAAAAAAGAATACTTATGTTAAGTAAAGGTGTACTTTTTGTTGAATGAATGGGTGCTTTCATTATACTTCCCATTGAATTATTTGTCAGCATAGATCTGTGTTGGAATCGGACATTTTCCTTGGAAGGGAAATTTACATCTAAATCACTAATAAGCATCAAATCTTAAATGTTCTGAAGGCGGGAGACATTTCAATGCAGTAAGGAGGGGGGGGGGATTTTTCACTGGTCCACCTACTGAATATATATATTATCAAAGTACACTGAAATCATGCTGTATTTTTAAGAATCTCATAAAAAAAAATTAAATCCCATTTTATGAATTTTTCTACCTATAAGTTTAGTTTGCACATCTTTTTTGGTGCTTTGACTAAATTCACGTTTTTTCCGCGTTACTTTGACGAAATTAGTTTTTTCGCGATCCTTTTGTTGAAATTTGCTGTTTTTTCGCAAGCCTGTCACGAAAATAGTGTTTTTTCCCGAGCTACTTTGATAAAATTCGGCATTATTTCGCAATTTTTTTTTTGACGAAATTCGCTATTTTTTTTCGCGATCTTTTGACGAAATACACTATTTTGTTTCAGCCCTCTTACGAAAATAGCGTTTTTTCCGCGATATTTTGATGAAATTTGCGCTTTTTTGCGATCCTTTGACAAAATTCGGCTTTTTTCTGCGATTTTTTGACGAAATTCGCGATTTTTTAATGAAATACGCTAATTTGTCGCGGCCCTTTTACCAAAAATCGTGCTTTTTCGCAATATTTTAATGAAATTTGCACTTATTTCAGCGATATTTTCATGAAATTTGTGCTGATTTCCGCGATTTTTTGACGAAATTCGCTTTTTTTTTCGCGATGCTTTGACGAAATAAGTTTTTTCGCAGCCCTTTTACGAAAATCACTGCGTTTGCACGATATTTTGATGAGATTTGCGCTTTTTTCGCGATTCTTTGACGAAAATCGGTTGTTTTCCACGATTTTTTGACGAAATTACGCGTCCCGTGGGACGCGTAAGAGCTATTTTTTTGCGTCCAGTCTCTGATTTTTCACGTAATTTACGTGCTATAGCGCGTCTGCGGCATCCCTGCACTCTTTTAATATTTATTAAAGAATTTGCAAGTGTATAGCCATCTGCCACAGTCAGTTGAACTGTTTTCCTCCTAGCAGAAGTTTTACAATAAGGTACCCAGTCTATTAAATATTGATATGCTAAATAAAAATATAAACTTACAAGTAGCAGCCAAAATTATGGAAACCTGTTGGGAAAGGTGTATTTTTTGCAGTTTTATGGTTTTATTAATTGGATTTTATTGCTGGTTTGCTTGTGTACTACTAGTTGGCTCTATAAATTTTCAATTGATTTAAGGTCTCTGCTATTCCCGGGACATTCTATCTGGAAAATGTCTTGAAATCTTTGTTTGCACACTTTAGCAGCATGATTTGAATCCTGTTGAAGTATAAATGGCTCATTATCTTGGAAAAGATCACATGCAGAAAGCTTCAGTTGGGATTGAAGTGTTTTATGTTTCTGGGCATTCATAATCTCATTAATTGCACAAGTTCTGCCCACACAGTTTGTCATACAATTCTATACAGGGCTGCAGAATTGGAGTCTGAGTAAGACCTATTTTTCAGCAAAAGAGTCGGAGTCTCTAAAAACCAGTTGGACTCCAGATTTTTTTTTTTTTGTTAAACATTTTAAAGTGAAATTAAACTAATTATATGTAATTTTAAATATTATAAAATGAATTAATATTTATGGGTTATATCAGGCTACTCAAGTTAGATGACTTACTGCCGTGTACAAAGTAGATACAGAATAAGTACAAGGTACTACCCATGTACAGTCTATGAAAACTGTTTTAATTCATAACTATAGTAGATATTTTACATTTGGTATGTAAGTGCTTCCCCTCGTATTTTTGTGGTTTTTGGATAGAACCTGAGGTACAAAGATCTTTGGAAGGACCCAAGGCCCATAAAATGAAGCCGATTTTTCAAACAGGCCATGTAAGTAAAATTAAGACAATTTATGTTAATGGGACGAATGGCTGATTTAAATTTTAAAAAATTGAGCAAGCTGACAAGCCCCAATATAGCAAATTTGAAAAAAAAAAAACTACAGGGTGCGGAAAAAGTATTGATAATAAAATCAATCTCTACTACAACGCCATAGATAAGCTTACTCAATAAAAATTATTGAAGTAATTTTAACAACTAAGTAACAATTGATATTCTGTCATTCATTTTTGATTTGGTCTCCTTTTGCCTCGATACACTCGTGGAGACGGCACAGGAAGGCATACACGGGACGCCGCAAGTAGTCTGCATCGAGCTATTCCATTCACGTGTCAGAGCAGCTTTTAAAGAAGCGATAATTTTGTGAGGTTTAGCATAGGCTCTTGCTTGCAACACTCCCCATACTGAGTAATGAAGTGGATTCAAATTCGGACTATTTGGTGGCCAATCTTGAGTAGAAATGAAATCATGATGATTTGCTTGGCACTACTGTTGCGTTTGGCGAGCCTTATGGGCTGGTGCTGAATCTTGTTGGGACATATATGGATTGTTTCCAAAATGAGAAGTTGGACATGGAAGGACCTCCTTTATCAGAATATCGTTCAGATAATTGTTGTGATTAATCTTGACACCAGCATCAACAAAGACCAAAGGGGATTTCCCATTGCTTCTCATTTCATTTCTTATCAAGACTGGCCACAGATTAGTCCGGATTTGAATCCACTTGATTACTCAGTGTGGAGAGTGTTGCAAGCAAGAGTCTGTGCTAAACCTCACAAGAATATCACTTCTTTAAAGCTGCTCTGACATGTGAATGGAACGGTCTCTATGCGGACTACTTGCGTCACGCTGTGGATGCCTTCCCGCACTTTCTCCACGAGTGTATCAAGGCAAAAAGAGACTGTATCGAAAATGAATGATAGAATATCAATTGTTACTTAGTTGGTAAACTTGCTCAATAAAAATTATTGAAATAATTGTATCTATGTAATTGTAGTAGATTCATTTTACTATCAATACTTTCTCCGCACCCTATACACCGATAAAATAAGAACAATTTACGATGATTGGGGTGATAATAAATACAAAAGCACGGCCAAACATTTTAGGGGACGATGGGCCTTAAAAGTTTGGCTCGTGCAGTTCTCTTAGTGGGGATAATGTGAAAATTATAAATTTGTGCTATTTTTGGAAGAAAAAGAACTAAGAACAGAGTATAGAATTGTAATAGCATAGCATTTTTCCCTTTCTAATTCTGAGATGCCCTTCATTTTTGTGCACAGAATTCAAAATAAGATGAAATCTTAATTATTTTTTTCTGAATCTGCGGTACACAAAATAAAGATAAAATAGCAGACCTGCCAACTGCTACGAAGAAATCGTAGTTGCTACGATTTGGACCTATAAACTACGATGCTACGAAAATCGGTCTTAAACTAAGATTTTTTGCAAAAAACACAAGCATTTTTTGCAAAAAAATTTCTGGAATTCTGGGCTGCAAAAAAAAAAAAAAAAAAAAAAAAAAAAAAAAAAAAAAATTTAACACTCTAATTGTGTTTTTGTAAATATTTATACAGGAATTTCCTTCCTTAGAAACAAGGGTGTCATTTTAAGAATTCTGGAGGAGGTTCCTTGAGGTACAGGGTTTGAAATAGTGTGCAAAATCGCACGATTTGCGATAAACTATCGCGAATTTCGACAAATGACCATGTAAAAAATAATTAATTTCGTCAATTGTTCGCTGAAGAAAATAAATTTCGTTAAAGGATCGTAGTAAAAACGTGAATTTTGTCAAAATAGCCCAGAAAGAAAACGTGAATTTCGTCAAAAGATCAGTAAGATAATGCAAATTTCATCGGAAGATTAGTAAGAAAACTCAAATTTCACTGAAAGATCGCAGAAAGAAAACACTAATTTAGTCAAAGGATCGTGGTAAAAAAAATGCACAATTCGTCAAAGGATCGTGTAAAAAATGCGAATTTCATCAAAATTTCATGGTAAAAAGTGCGGATTTCAACAAAGAATCGTGAGAGGAAAATGTGAATTAAGAGTGTGGAAAACAAATTGTGAATATCCTGAAATGATGGCGGGAAAAAAATCGCGAATTCCATCAAAATTTACTACACTGGGCTAAAAAATTGGAACCAGGTTCCTTTTTACAAATGTTAAAAAACATGCAAAACGAAAATAAACTCTAAAAAGCGTATAAAAATTTTCGGAGAAAAAAATTTACGATATTAAGTTCAAAGACTGAAACCTTATTCCTTTTACGAATGTCAAAAGATGGCTGTGAAACACGAAAATCCAACCAACCAACCAACCTCTAGATTAATTTAAATTCTGTGTGCTAAGATTTCTCATTTTCAAAGGTTGGCAGGTCTGAAATAGTAAAATTTTTATCTTTTTTGAATTTCAGGTTTTTCAGGTCTTGCAGAACCAGAAATAAAGCAAAAATTGTAAAATTAATTCAAAAATTATTTTCATTAGAATCCACAGAATCCAAATTATTTCCAAAATAGTAAAATTTTCATCTTTTTCCTTTCCATAGAAATTTTTAGCCTGGAGGACACAGGAATAACAACTAAATTGTAACAGTTACGCTTTTTCTTCTCTGTCTGAAGATTAAAAAAAAATTGTAAAATTTCCATTTTGTGTTCTTGACTTCGATAGTTGGATTTTTGGATTTGCGTGCATGAAATTGTAAAGTTAATAAAGCAGAATTAATATTTTTTTGAAGCCCTAAACAGCTAACCAATGCCTAAATAATGAGATTTTCGCTTTATTTTTCTCATTCCATTTTCTTAACCAGCAGGCAGCACTAGTATCCCAGCCAAAGTACTAGTGTTGCCAGTCTGAATAGAAGTCTGAGTCGTTAAAATATGGCGGAGTCTGTCATTTTTTCCACAGACTCCGCAGCCCTGATTCTATATCATAACACTGAAGGGATGTTATGTGCAATGCAGTTAGGATGCAAATCTGATTCTTCTCCTTGCATATTTTATGCCATCACTGTTAGATTAAACATGAGACTGAACATGAAATAGTAATAATCACATTCAATCACAAAATAAAGATAAGGTAAAGCTCCTTACTTTTTAATTGTAGACCGTCCACTTCGAAGCAGGTCAGTTTCTTCATTATATACATTTAATAGACGTATCCAATTTGTGATGAAATATCTTTCTGATTTATCCTGTAATAAAAAACTTTGTTTTTTTGTAATTAATAAGTGTAATTTTAATTCCTAATATATCCGATGGATTTTTCAGGAACATTCAGATAATCCTGGTTAAACTATAATATTTTATATCATTTTAAAATACAAAACTGGAGCATACATCTTTGCTCCCTTTTGATTATATGTCTAAACGCACACTGAAGAAATTATAACATACACAAAAGGATTATTGATAAATGATTAAAATAACAAATAAAATGAATCTTAATTATAGATATGAATAAAATACTTAGTCATAAATTTAGAAAATAGTTCTTTCATGTGTCACAATAATAATCATTTAATTTGAATGTTTTGTTTCTTATCCACATATTCACAAACAGGAAGTAATCTTAGTCTTTATTTATGATAGCTAAAGTGTTTTTTGAATTACAGGAAAAACAGTTTATCTTGATTAATGATGAGTTTATATAATTTTGAGAGATTAGCTCGTCTAACATGATTGATAGTGTTTAATTCTGAAAGAGATTAGTTTTTCTAACAATCACTACCAAATGGAGATATGTTTCATTGGATCAAATAATTGTTCCTTGATATGAGTTTAAGGCCAGTTTAATTTCTCTAACCCTTTGTTGGAGATAAAATGCTTTTTTTTTTTTTTTTTTTTCAAATGGAACTTTAGCATTTAAACCAAAATCTTTGCAGTCTGTGCTGAACTGTCTTTGCACTCGACTTGTATTGCTCATTGGCTTGTCATTTCACATTATATACATCTGTGATTTTCTTCTCTCATAACTTGCTGTTTTCCTGCCTCTACAAGTTTGGTTCTGTAGTGAAATCTCCTTCTCTTCAAATATTTTGAAATGCCATCTTTTGGTAGTTACATTTCTATCGATTTGTCTTCTAATTTCTACATAATTTGTAACCTTGTTCACTCACTTAATAGTACTATTTTACATCACTTTTATAGGTGACCAGTAAAACTTTGTGCCATTTTAAAATTTTTCTTGTTGAATGTATCAGTTGCATAAAGCACAGACAAATGTCTTCCTCGCAGACCTTAAATGTCTTCCAAAACATAAGTTGTTGAATCCTATTACCCGATTGACTAGGGTGTCAACTATTTTTATCAGAAGATTTAAATCTGATTAAATCAATTTAAAAAAAATTAATAAATTTTCCAAATGTTTAAAATGACATAAAAAAAATTAAAATCAAAGATGAACCATAAAAAAAATATTAAAATCCAAGATGAACCTAATTTAGAAAGTTTCCATAGTTATTTTTCCTTAAGAATAAACACATTTTTTAATTTTTGAAATTAATTTCTTTGGATTGCAAAAAAATTAAGTACAGTATGTTTTGTAACAAGCAATTTTTTATCTGCCATAGTAAAAGCATTTAATTTAAAAATATTTAAATCTAATACAGTAACCACTGCTTAATAAAATCATATTTGTTCGGAGTCAAATTGATTTTAATAAGCAGCTTTTTTTTTTTTTTTTTTTTTAATCTAACATTCCCAAACCCAAAAACGAAGGTGGTAGCCTGCAAACTCTGAAAGAAATTGCAAAATGAGACATCTAATGACATTAACAGGATTATTTTTGTTTAAAATTAATTGTTCATCCAAAATTAACTACCATACATATAAAATTAATACTTACTACATATACTATAATGCGAGCAAAAATTGTGTGTGTGTGTATATATGTAAATTTTCTCTTAAAAAGACTCTAACGATTTTGACGAAATTTTGTATTTTACCATTTTCGGGCACGAGAGTACCATTGGGCTAGGTCACGCATTTGAGAAAATTAGATTAGTGGACGATAATGGGTCAAGGTCAGGGTTGGAAAAAAACATGATTTTAGAAAAAAACAAACGTTTTTTTTTTTTTTTTTTATTTTTTTTTTAAACATGTTTAAAACGTTTTTTTCTCATTAAACAGCACAATTTTGATTAAAGCGAACAAAAATTATTAAATTAAATATAAAGAATGAAAATATTTTCTAAAAACAGTAAATAAGAAAAAAATTATTTAATAAATGCCAAACATTAATTAACAATTAATTTTTTATTCTAAACTAAAACATCTAATTATTAAGTTCTTAAAAACTGTAACAAGCTTGGCAACCTTATCAACACCTAACTGGTTTCTAGTTTTGCTCGGCACACAGCTGTATGTAATTGTTTTGTGATCAGCATGATATTTTTATCAACGTGTTTTTCAAGGCTTATCCACCAAGGTAAATGTGTTATTTCTACAAAATTGTGCACTTTGATTCTTGAACAGCGAATTTATGATTGGTAACTGACAGCACATCATTTTTTTTTTTTTTTTTTTTTTTTTTTTCATTATTATTAATAGCGTCAAACATATAACTGGAGAATGGAGCTGACTTAGCTTTATACTTTCTAATTATAGGAATTAGTTCAGGACATTATTCGGCTGCAAGGTTCATGCCTTTTTTTGTCTCATCAATTGTAAGCGATTCTCCTTTAAAGCATGGATCAGTAATGTCTGCCAAGAAATGTACAGATGTCATGGCCATTTCATATCTGTCTTCTATGGTTTTTTTCAATGTTTTTTGTAATCATGGTAAGATTACTAGCAGCGCATATTTCTGACATTTCTTTTTTTAAATCTTTCCAAACTGCAACTACATCACTAATAATACAATTATTACTCTGAGCTTTGTCACATGCAATTGCAATATGTTTGAGCCTTTGGATATAATTTTCAACATTTCTTTTTAACTGCAATCTATAGACTTTCTTAGAAATATCAGAATTGATTTTCTCTCTATCTTCACAAATTTTCAAAATTTGTGACCAATTGCTTATGTAAGACTCCATTGTGTCCAACATGGAATTCCACCTGACACCTGATGGTAACTCAAGCTTTTTAGCAACTGATTCCTGAAGCTTTGCTGAAGCAAAATGATCATTTCAAAAATATTTAACAATATCAAAACTTGAGCTTTTATATTGGAGATTTTAATGTCTTTTGATAGACTATTTAAGACATGAGCTGAACATCCATAAGTTAAAATATTCATATGTCTCTCAATCTTTAAAGCTCATTTCACATCTTCATGGCAGCATTGTCTGCTACAAAGCTGCCAATAAAACAAGCATAGCGTTCCTCTACTTTATTTATGGCAATACTTGCAATCTCGCAAAGATAATTAAATTCATGAGGATGGTCAGGTGTATTAATTGAATCTACTATGTAAATTTGGCCTTTACAAGATACTGTAATTCCTACAACTGGTTCATTGTGAATGTTACTCCATCTGTCAAGAGCAGCACAAACAATCTGTTCTCTTAAATCATTTTTATAAGTTTCCAGCACAGATTCATGCACTTTGTCAAGTAATATGCCTCCTATTTCATGATTTGGTAGTTTGTAGCCAGGTTTTATACTTGACACCATCTTTTTAAATTCTGAATGATCTACACATGAAAATGTATTTGTTGCGTAAATAAAGCGTGCAACTTGAATATCAAACAATTCTTTAATAAACATGTTTTAAACATTGTTTTAAATGTAATGTTTTAAACAACTGTTTTAAACAAAATGTTTTAAACGTAACAACCCTGGTCAAGGTCAAGCTAATTATATCTAAAAAACAGATCAATCGATTTTGACTAAACTTTATATCCAGCCGTTTTTCGGCACGAGAAAACTATTGGGCTAGGTCACATGTTAGAGAAATTTCGATTAGTGGGTCATTTTTGGGTCCCTTTGGGTCAAGCCAATTTTATCTAAAAAAAAAAGGCTAACAATTTTGACTAAATTTTGTATTCTGTCGGTTTGGATTACGAGAAGAACAATGGGCTAAGTCACATATTAGAGAAAATTCGATTAGTGGGTCAAGCAAAGTTTATCTAGAAAACAGCTCTAATGATTTTGACTATTTTATAGCTTTTGGGCACAAGAATACCATTGGGCTTGGTCGCATGTTCGAGAAAATTTGATTAGTGGGTCACAATGGGTCAGGGTTGGTTGAATGTAAAAAAGGCCCAAAACCTGTTGACAAAATTCTGTAATATACCGTTTTCGTGCATGAGATGACCATTGGGCTAAGTCACAAGTTCGAGAAAAATCTATTAGTGGGTCACTTTTGTTTCACTGTGGGCCAAGCTATTTGTATCTAAAAAAGGACTCAAAGTATTTTGTATTAGTTTCTGGTCATGAGAAGACCACTGGGCTAAGTCACATGTTCGAGCAAATTAAATTAGTGGGGCATTTTTGGGTCACTGTGGGTCAAGCTAAGTGTATCTAAAATGACGGCTCAAAACATTATGGCAAAATTTTGTATTATGTTGTTTCTGAGCATGAGAATACCATTGAGCTAAGTCGCATGTCTGGAAAATTCGGTTAGTGGGTATTTTTGGGTCACTGTGGGTCAAGCTAATTGTATCTTAAAGGCTCAAATGATTTTGACAAAATTTTGTATTGTACTGTTTCCGTTCACAAGAAGGTCGTTAGGTTATTGTCACTGTGGGTCACGTTAATTTTATCTAGAAAACAGCTTTAATGATTTTGATTAAATTTTGTTTTCTATCGTTTTTGGGTTCGAGAAGACCATTGGTCTAGGTTGCATGCTCAAGAAAATTCGATTAACCAGACATTTTGGGCCGCTATGGGTCAAAGTTTAGCTAATTTTATCTAAAAAATGGCTCAAACGATTTTGAAAAAATTTATTACAATTTCTTAGCAGTAGAAGACCATTGGGATATGTCAGATGTTTGATAAATTTAGATTAGTAGGTCCTTTTTGGGTTACCGTGGGTCAAGCTAATTTTATCTATAAAATAAAATGGCTTTAGTGATTTTGACTAAATTTTGTATTCTATCGTTTTCGGGATCCAGAAGAGCATTAGTTAGGTCGTGTGTTCGAAAAATTTCGGTTATTTAGTCCCTATGGCTTAGGATCATACCAATTTTATCTAAACAACAAGAATTATACAGTGAGAATGAAATATCAAATTGAACACAAGGCTAATTTTGACAGAGCCTAATTCGGTCGTGCCTGCTAGTAAAATTAATTTAATTACGCATTATTACTTACATTATTGGACTTTATAAAACAACTGATCGATGGTGCTTTGCTTGGTCGGAACAATCAAATGTTCAATGTTTTTAGCAAGAGAGTAATGCTGACTGTATAGTTCCTGTTCTGCATCCTGATTCTCTAGTATCCTTCTCAGTTTGTGAAGACTTTTGCACACATCAGCAGCAGTAGGGGGAAGATCTGGACCTTAGTCTATATCAAAAACTTCATCTTCACAAGCTGGTCTGCTTGAAACTTGCGAAGATAAGAACTTGGGGTTTAATCTAGAAAAAAAGATTTTTAGCTTTTTGGCTAATTGCAGCCAATAACTTCTAGCCAAATAAAAATAGCTTTAGCCAAGGAAAAGAAAGTTTTATTTATACAAAATTTCTATATACATGAGTATTATTTTTAGTTATGGAATATGCAAACAAATACATCACTCTAAGATTGACCCTTCGAAATTTGGCTGTATACCATACAGAAAATGCTTTTCTTAATGGAAATTCTTTTCAAAATTCCCCTTCCAAATTAATCATCATTAAGTTACTTAAATTCTTGATTGTCAGTTTGTTTCCCAAGTCAGTTTTTGTTATAGTCATGAGTCTGAATCCCCCTTCACAGTCTGCTGTAGACAACAAAAATGATGTTACAAATTCATACAAAAAAAGTCACATTCAGAAAAATGACAGTAATGCCATTTTTACGGGAAGGAAAAAAAAAAAAAAAACTAGTTTCCTTTCTTTACACGTTGTAGCCAGAGCCCGCATAAATTAAAGTCTGAAAAGTTTATACGACATGCATCTGGCACATTGGGGATTCAAAGCTAATGCACATCATAACTCATGCTTATACAGCCTGCAATTTTCATTTTCGCCATATGCTGGAGTCGCGTCTGATGCAAATGATGTCACACTGTTTGAAGACACTTGCATAGAGAGCACGAGACAAATTTTGAAGTGTTGCCGCAGCGCGAATGCAATATGATTTTTTTTTCCGTTTTTGAGACCATATTTCTTTGGATGTCGCTATTTGGCTAATTCACTAAATGCTTTGGGGGCAAAAAGCGCTTCCAGTTAGCTTTTTGTCTATTTGGCTAGCTCTAGATTAAACCCTAGAACTGCTCCACAATTCTGTGTCTGATATTTCACTGGAGCTTGGGAGATTTTTGTCAATTCAATGTATTAAAGGAAATCCTCATCAAATTCTTAACCTTCAAAGGTAGCTGCAATTTCTTGCAACTTCAGATTTAAATCCGCAAGCCAGTAAGCAATTTTTTCTTTTGTCCCTGTTCTAATCATTTTATGTAATGCATTTCATCTAACAGACTGACAGATTTTGCTATGGAGCTTACAGAAGATTCAGATGAATCATCTATATATTACACTAACGTACATGGCACAGAAATCGCGATTATTTTTTATTGTCTAATGGCAACGCCCGAGAAATGCATCTCATTGCTTATTGTGTAAAAGTCCTTTGCAGGATTTAGGGCGATCGGATGCATTTACATTTCGCCATGGAGGAAAGAGCTTCATGATTTTTCGTTGTAATTATAGAGCTTCAAAATATCACTTGAAGTGCCCGTAAAAGATCTCGGCGAATGCTTGAAAGTGAAGAATTAACAACAGAAAATCGAAATAGATTGGATGGAGAACAACGTTAAACACAGAGCATAAGTGATCGCTAAAATAGGCTTAATAACCGTAGCATGCGTGCATTGCTTCTGAAATCCAAATTACTGATTTAAACGTTCCGGGGCATAACTGTGGGACTTTGAGTAAAACGTGCAATTTCTGCAAAGCACTGTATTGGAAATGCGAATTAATCAGCAGCAATGAATTTACAAAATGTTGTCACGACGTTAAAGTAATTTTGTTTCCCCCTCTCTGTACGGACCTGCGATACAAATTTCAGGTTCATTTAAGAATATTATTACGGGCCCACCAGAAGTAAGATACAATAAAACCTGCTTAGACGAAAACGACCAGTGATAAATTCTGTTTTATGCAGGTTATTTAAATTAAACAAAGCGTAATAGCATTTTTGGGGAGAGGGAGAGCTGGAACTTTATTGCTAGATTCAGTTATAAACAGGCTTTACTGTATTAGAAAATAAATTTGCTGGATGGTACTTAAAAAAAATCTATAGTAATATTTGCTTGCTATTTCTTTTTCAGTATTACAGTTTATGTTGCATTTATAATTGCTTTTTCATCTAAAGACTTTAAATAAAAAATTAAT
This sequence comes from Maratus speciosus, assembly GCA_963932465.1. Lineage (NCBI taxonomy): Eukaryota > Metazoa > Arthropoda > Arachnida > Araneae > Salticidae > Maratus > Maratus speciosus. The sequence continues at coordinate 198,906,508 of OZ010789.1, forward strand.
TTATTGAAAATTAAATTTTAATTGAATTCATCAATTAATTTGAAATAAAAAGTATGAGACATAAAAATTAAACTTGTGAATTTACACAACTTTGGAACTGAACAAGAGTCGGGCCCTGGTAATTTGCACCTTCTCCACCCCCAACCCCCTCTGTACAACCCTGCGATAAAAATTTCAGATTCATTTAAGAATATTATTACGGTCCCGAGCAACGCCGGGCGGGTCAGCTAGTATATTTAGATTTCTGTTACTGCTTTTTTGGCCAATTCCTTCCTATAACGTCTAAAAGTTTTGATAATTCCCTGATCAAGTGGCTGCATAACACTGGTGTTAGGTGGAAGAAACACTATTTGTATGTGCTGGAGGATGATTCTGGAGGATGTGCAGCGTAAATGTCCATAACCAAGGCAATATTTTCCTGTAAGTTTTTTGTCCCATTGACAAGAAAATCTGGAAATTCGAACTGAATGCTGTTAATAATTCCACTACATGCTATTCCTCGTATTTAGTGTGTATCAGGCATGAAAGAGTTCCTCCTAAAGGTGGAATTCCACCTTTTTTTAAAAGCAAATTTGGACATACTCTGGATTGATGCAAAAATTCAAAGAAAATATTAGAAGCATATGGAGGGAGGGGGGGGGGGGTAGTCTAAAAAGCTTAATAATTAGACATTTTGTCTACTCTAATCCTTGGAGTTTGTTTCTGAATTGCTGTACTATCAAATCAAAGGCAAGCTTTCATTAAAATCATCTGAAAGTCATGTAAATAAAGTTCTTTATCTAGGGAAATGAAGTTTCTATAAGGTTCTTTTAGAATAGAATATTTTTATTCTATTTATAAAACATTTCGGGGTAATTTCAGTGATGCATTTTTAAAAATGTATTTCTGGAGTAAAGATCAATTTGGTGTGCATATATTTAGCATATTTTTTTTTTTTTCTTCTAAGCAAAATCTTAAACATTCAAATCATTCAAAATAATAAATTTATTTTGAAAAATTAATCTCTACTTCACATAGGTTCATCAGATACATTTGGATGGATTTATACTTTTAGCAAACTGTTTCCAATTTTCTTTTTTGATTTAATGAATTTATACTTTTTTTTCTAACACTTTCTAAGTTACCAAAGAAATGTGCAGTTATAATTCATTTTATTGTATGAATAACTGTTGAAATGCATCTAAATTATAGTTCGATCTTATTGTATAGATGGAAAAAAATTTCCACCTTTTTAGGTGCGTTCGTAATTATATAAATACGTAGCACCTATAGTCATCGTTCAGTCCGTCCGTCCGTCCGTCTGTCCGCATGTAACAGAGCAAAAACTACCCAACCGAATGGTCTGAAATTTCAAATATATGATTGTTGCAAAATTTTGTCGAGCCATTTCAAATTTTATGAAAATCGGATGTATAGTTTAATTACAGGGACAGTCAAAAGTTTTTCTTTACATTACGGCCAATGGGAAAAATTATTGCAAGTGCATTTTAATGATATTAGAGCCTTCCGAATGATCTGAAATTTTAAAGATATAACTGTTGCAAAATTTTGTCGAGCCATTTCAAATTTTAGGAAAATCGGATGCATAGTTTAATTACAGGGACAGTCAAAAGTTTTTCTTTACATTACGGCCAATGGGAAAAATTATTGGAAGTGCATTTTAATGATATTACAGCCTTCCGAATGGTCTGAAATTTTAAAGATATAATTGTTGCAAAGTTTTGTTGAGCTATTTCAAATTTTAGGAAAATCGGATCTATAGTTTAATTACAGGGACAGTCAAAAGTGTTCCGTTACATTACGGGGAATGGGAAAAAATTATTGGAAGTGCATTTTAATGATGTATCAGACTATGCGCTTTATGAAGTGCAAAAAAGTATACATTCAGTACAATATGGGGTGCAAAAAATAATTATAAAACTAGTTATTGTACGAACGCACCTCATTTGCCACGTTTGACGAGCAATTTCCAACTTGTTTTATAATTTCCATGCCTGGTGTGTATGAATGGGTTAACCCATTCCCTGCCGCACTAGCTTTTTATTAGAATTCGTATACTGTAAAAGCACTTATTTTCGCGAGCCGTAATTTTCGCGAAAATGTAGATATCAGTGATTTCGCGAGCTGAAAATTTCATGAATTTTATATGAACTGAACTGAAAGTTGTGAATTTTTTTGTTACTGAGGTCTTTCTTCACTAATACAGTGAAACCTCTAAGGGCCATCTGCCGTTCTGCTGAAAAGTGGCCCTTGAATAGGGGTGACCAAATTTTTCATTTCTCTTTCTTTTTATCCCGCAGATTTTTAAAATCTGCATATTCTTTCAGTAACTTTTTTGTCTTTAACAATATTGTTTATTTGGTTCTTGTTGCAATTAAACTGTGAAGCCAATTTTCTTGCAGATGTTCCTTGATCGTATGATCATGACAACTAAGAACTTTGATTTTGTCATTCAAATCCAAATTTACTCTTTGGCTTGATTTAGGTGCCATATTTTAAATTTTTCATAAGCCTGAGCATAAAATTTCTAGTGTAAAAATTGTGCTTTAGTATGCATTCAGTTTTAGTAAATGTGGAATCAGCTTTTCTAGATAACCTGTTATCCTTTGTGTGCTCACAACAAAGGGTCAAGTTTCCCCTCCAGCCCAACCCCTACAGGTTGGAAAATCAAAGTTTGAAGAACGCTGTTTCACTTGTGAAAAAGTTTGTGCTCCTTCATTGTGTTACTAAATCCTTCCCATCTTCCCTTGCCTTCTTTGTTGTAAATGCAGTTGGTTGCTGAACCCTTATCTCAGGAATTCAAATACACCTGTTTAGGATTTAAGGCACATGTGAAAAAATGGCCTTTATGAGGGGTAGGTCTGGTCCCTAGTAAGAGTAAATTTAACATTATCTCTATGGGAAAAATTTTCGTTCCTAAAAATATTGGCCCTTAATAGAAGTGGCCCTTGAATAGGGGTGGCCTTTAAAAGAAGTTTCACCGTATTATGAAAACTACTGCATACAAAAATAGGAAAAATTGGTAGTTTTATAGAGACATCCTTGATAAACACTCTGAAGCAGACTGTTTTTAAATCTAATTATTTTAAGACCCATTACTTGTTAGCATGTCAAAATCATTCCATTAAAGTTTTATAGGAACAAAAACTATACATACACTTCTGTGCAGACTGTGTTTATTTTTTTTAATTTGGCCATTTTTAAAGGGTCATCCTTCCCTTTTTAAAATTGTCAACATGTACCTTGCTTTTATTTTTTTAATTAAATAGCGAAATTCACCTTTTTAGTTGCACCCAGTTGCATCTTGTAAAAAAAAAAAAAAAAAAAATCCCCATACTACAGCATTTTTATAAAAATGTGCCTAGATTATTGAACTTTTTCTTTTAGGAAAAAAAAAAGATTATTAAATCATGTTGTAAATTAACTGTTTTTCAGTTTGTAATTCATAATCATTTAAAAAATTTTATTAAAACACATTAATTTTTTTCTCTAAAATACTCTTTTACTAAAATACATTACTAATATATTTCTCATGAAATATTGCCCCCCCCCCTTTTTTTCTTTTAATAAAGAATACTAAATTATAATTTTAGTAATTAAAGCATAGAACTGTAATTTTCCTGATTAGTTTAATTAATTTTAAGCATTTTAAACAATTTAATATTAGTTAATAATTTTAATAAATGTAAAATATCAATAGATAGCTTTACATAATTAAAGAATATTAATGGGCAGACATAGAAAAAAAGTAAACGCCCCCTACTAATTCTGCAACAAACTATGGTAGAAGCAAGTTACTTGTACCAAACAAATGGAAATAGTCTACTTTAAATGATGTATATAAAATTTGCTTAGGGGTGTCATTGCCATCTACTGTCGAAATAAACCCAAACTACTTTTTTTTTTTTTTTTTTTTTTTTTTTTTATAGCAATACCTAAGTTTGACACCATAAATCGTACACCCTTCAATTAGCCCAAATCCAAATTTCCATGAAATTGGTACAATTAGTTTCAAAGAAATTATTTTAAAATGAGCCTATTTTAGGGGGCTGTATCTAAATTGAAATTCGTACTCTATTGTTGAAATGCTACAGAATGATTCACTTTTATTAAAGTATTATTTCTTGCCAATATGACCATTACACTTGCTTGATATGTTTCAATAAAATGAGCAAAATTTTTTTCAAATTATGCTTTTCTGCAAATCATAGATGGCCCCTTAAACTATTATTTTGGCGTTCTTAAATCATAATACAAAAACTGCTTGGAAGAAAAACTTGAAATTGGGAACTTTCATCAAGCAGGACATAATAGATATATCAAAAAAATTGTAGATTGCAATTCATATATATAACCATTAAACATTACGACCATCATCAAAAACTGCAATATTGTGAATGATTGACTACATGCCATAAACCAACAATATAGAACTGTATGTGTAAAATAAAGTACCTTATACCTAATTACAAGAATTAACATGGAAGAAAAAAAGAATATGGATTCTGAAAAAATTGAAAAACTTATATATTGAATTACGTTTTCAAGAGTACAGAATTCAATGATATAAGCAAATCCGTTGTTTTCTGTGTGTGTGGGGGGGGGGAAGCTATAAGCTGAAAATTTTTTTTCCTGTACTCAAACAACCAATATAATCAAAATAATAGTTTCAAGATGAATACAGAACATTATCAAATGGCATGAAATGGAGAAAAAAAAAAAACCCTTAAATATTTAATTTATAGCAATAGAAATCTTACAAAACATACCGTATTAATTCCCAGTAGATTTTCAAAATATATTCTCGCACACGGAATCAAAAAAGCATAAGATTAAGGTGAATAAAACAGTTAACACAGAAATTAAAAGCTATGGAGTCAGTTAATTCATGTTGAAATATTGTGATAAATATAATTAATATAATATAAATAAAAAATAATTACATTATTTATAATACATAAAAATAATTTTAAATTGTATAATAACAATTTTACAGCATTGCCAATATTCAGCGTTACCACCTAGTGTAAAAAATTAAAATTGACTTTAATAGAGGCCATTTAAAAATACAAAATTTATGGTGCTGCCATCTATTATTTTATTTTAAAAACTATTAGGATTATACAAATGTCACAATAAGTAGAACCTAATACATGCTAATGAATTCAAATGTATCAACTGCATTCCTACACACATCCTAATATAAACAATAGCATACTGTATTTCATTATTCAGAATTTTTTTTTTTAATAAATTAAATGTTAATACAATATATTCTATTACAATACCATTAAATCTAAACTGAGAAATTAAACTTTTTTAACTTGATAATAGATAGAATATAGGCTATATGCTATAAAATAAAATAAATTATATTATAAAAATATAATAATCTTAATATTTAGCTTTACATATAAAAAATGAACAGGAAAGAAAATAAAAATTAAAAATAAATAAATAAATTTATAAAATAAATAAATAAAAATGGATGTTTATATAAGATTGTCAGATACTAAAATTCCAAATAGACTAAAGATCACATATATAGTGTGTGAATTATCCTAATATTAGTCATAAAAAAAGCTAAAAAAAAAATATGATTGTGCCAATCAAACATATAAACCGATAATTAATCATGGAATACAATGTTGAAAATAAAACAATATTAAATAGTATAGAGGAATAATAATAAAAACTATTTACCCAATTTTAATACATACAGTTTAACATTAGTTAATCAAATAAACCAATATGCATAATAATCACTAAAAAGTTGGTATACTATTATTAATTAATATGACATTGTCCTGAGTAGACTAAATTAAAAATAAGTTAATATTGAATAAGATTAAATAAGTTAAATTTAATATGAAATAAAAAAAATAGAGGAAAAGTCACCAATTACATATAAAACATCAAATCAACATCCATATAAAATATGGATTGATATAAAATATTTGATTTTGATATAAAATATGTATTTAATGTATATATATAAAATGTGTATATATAAAATATGTATTTAATATTGTATTGATATAAAATATGGATTTAAAAATTAGAAATGTAGTTATAATACAAAAGCCCCATTTTTTTAAAAATTAACCATTGCGTATTATCCAGACAACATCACCCTCCTCCGTACTCTAACATCTACCCACCCAACCATCCTATAGTAATTGTTTATTTTTATTTTACAATTTTTAATTTTTTTTATAAATATTTTATTTTATTTTTTTGTAATTTTGTTTACGCATGTGTTAATTTTTTTATATATATAGATCATGTAAGTACTAATTGTATATTAATGAATATATGAATTTTTTTAGAAAACCATGATTTAATGCATCATAAATTAGTTTTTTAATATTATTGTTAATTAGATGAGAAGAACATAAACATTTTATTCTATATACAGGTGTGATTGTGCTCCGGGTGTAGCCCGGATTTCCGGGTTTTTCGGTCGATCCTTCCGGGTTTATGAGATCGTTACGTTTAGCGGAAAATTCGGACATTAAAAAATATCGCGAATTTCGACAAATGGTCGACGAAAAAAATCAATTCCTCAATCGTTCGCTGAAAAAAATCGATTGCGGGAAAAAAAGTGAATTTCGTCAAAGAATCTCGAAATAAACACATATATCGTCAAAGGATCGCGAAAAAAGCGCGAATTTCGCAAAGGATCTGATAAAACTAAGATTTTCGTCAAAACATCGCGAGCAAAAATACGATTTTCGTCAAAAGATCGCAGAAAAAACGGATATATCGTCAAAGGAACACGGAAAAATGGATATCGTCAAAGGATCGCTGGAAAAACATTAATTTCGTTAAAATATCACGTAAAAAACATTAATTTCTTTAAAGAATCGCGAAAAAAACGCGAATTTCATCAAAAGACCATTGAAAAAACACATAATTAGAACCGGGAAGGATTTTGTCCATCGCGGAATAGCGGGGAAAATGCGATTTTCGTCAAAAGGTTGCGGGGGGAAAACGCGATTTTGTCAAAGGATCCCTGGAAAAACGCGAACTTCGTTAAAGGATCGCGGAAAAACGCGAACTTCGTTTAAGGATCGCGGAAAAACGCGAACTTCGTTTAAGGATCGCGGAAAAACGCGAACTTCGTTTAAGGATCGCGGCGGAAAAAACGCGAACTTCGTTAAAGGATCGCGGCGGAAAAACGCGAACTTCGTTAAAGGATCGCGGCGGAAAAACGCGAACTTCGTTAAAGGATCGCGGCGGAAAAACGCGAACTTCGTTAAAGGATCGCGGCGGAAAAACGCGAACTTCGTTAAAGGATCGCGGCGGAAAAACGCGAACTTCGTTAAAGGATCGCGGCGGAAAAACGCGAACTTCGTTAAAGGATCGCGGCGGAAAAACGCGAACTTCGTTAAAGGATCGCGGCGGAAAAACGCGAACTTCGTTAAAGGATCGCGGCGGAAAAACGCGAACTTCGTTAAAGGATCGCGGCGGAAAAACGCGAACTTCGTTAAAGGATCGCGGCGGAAAAACGCGAACTTCGTTAAAGGATCGCGGCGGAAAAACGCGAACTTCGTTAAAGGATCGCGGCGGAAAAACGCGAACTTCGTTAAAGGATCGCGGCGGAAAAACGCGAACTTCGTTAAAGGATCGCGGCGGAAAAACGCGAACTTCGTTAAAGGATCGCGGCGGAAAAACGCGAACTTCGTTAAAGGATCGCGGCGGAAAAACGCGAACTTCGTTAAAGGATCGCGGCGGAAAAACGCGAACTTCGTTAAAGGATCGCGGCGGAAAAACGCGAACTTCGTTAAAGGATCGCGGCGGAAAAACGCGAACTTCGTTAAAGGATCGCGGCGGAAAAACGCGAACTTCGTTAAAGGATCGCGGCGGAAAAACGCGAACTTCGTTAAAGGATCGCGGCGGAAAAACGCGAACTTCGTTAAAGGATCGCGGCGGAAAAACGCGAACTTCGTTAAAGGATCGCGGCGGAAAAACGCGAACTTCGTTAAAGGATCGCGGCGGAAAAACGCGAACTTCGTTAAAGGATCGCGGCGGAAAAACGCGAACTTCGTTAAAGGATCGCGGCGGAAAAACGCGAACTTCGTTAAAGGATCGCGGCGGAAAAACGCGAACTTCGTTAAAGGATCGCGGCGGAAAAACGCGAACTTCGTTAAAGGATCGCGGCGGAAAAACGCGAACTTCGTTAAAGGATCGCGGCGGAAAAACGCGAACTTCGTTAAAGGATCGCGGCGGAAAAACGCGAACTTCGTTAAAGGATCGCGGCGGAAAAACGCGAACTTCGTTAAAGGATCGCGGCGGAAAAACGCGAACTTCGTTAAAGGACCGCGGCGGAAAAACGCGAACTTCGTTAAAGGACCGCGGCGGAAAAACGCGAACTTCGTTAAAGGACCGCGGCGGAAAAACGCGAACTTCGTTAAAGGACCGCGGCGGAAAAACGCGAACTTCGTTAAAGGACCGCGGCGGAAAAACGCGAACTTCGTTAAAGGACCGCGGCGGAAAAACGCGAACTTCGTTAAAGGACCGCGGCGGAAAAACGCGAACTTCGTTAAAGGACCGCGGCGGAAAAACGCGAACTTCGTTAAAGGACCGCGGCGGAAAAACGCGAACTTCGTTAAAGGACCGCGGCGGAAAAACGCGAACTTCGTTAAAGGACCGCGGCGGAAAAACGCGAACTTCGTTAAAGGACCGCGGCGGAAAAACGCGAACTTCGTTAAAGGACCGCGGCGGAAAAACGCGAACTTCGTTAAAGGACCGCGGCGGAAAAACGCGAACTTCGTTAAAGGACCGCGGCGGAAAAACGCGAACTTCGTTAAAGGACCGCGGCGGAAAAACAGCTAATTTCACCAAACGATAGCTAAAAAAATGCGAATTTTGTCAAAGAATCTCGAAATAAAACAAATTTCGTCAAAGGATCACAAAAAAAGTGCAAAATTCGCAAATGATCGTGAAAAAAAACCAAGATTTTCGTCAAAATATCACGGGAAAAATGCAAATTTCATTAAAGGATCACGAAAAAAAAACAATTTCTTTAAAGAATCGCGGGAAAAAACACAATTTTCGTCAAAGAATCGCTAGAAAAACGGAAATATCGTCAAAGGTTCGCAGGAAAAAAGCAAATTTTGTTAAAGGATCACGTGGAAAAAACATGAATTTCTTTAAAAAATCACGGAAAAAACGTAAATTTTGTGAAAGGATAGCAGAAAAACACATAATTAGAACCAGGAGTGGTTATCTCCCCACCTTCTCTTCTGTAACCTTTCAGAAAAGTTGCTGTGAATTTCAAATATATTTTTTTTTTGCTCAGAATCACCCCTGGTATTGTGTTATCCATCTCAATCTCAGTACAAAAATGTCCAGAATTGCATATCTGTAATGTGAAGAAATTTGCCTTGTGTAAGAGTAAAGCTTTAAAAATAGATTTTTATTTTTTTCTAATACTTAGCCACTTAGAAGTAAAATTGGATTGGTTTTGACATTTTTTTACTGTTTTCAAATAACTAGATATGACTTGCATTAAATCCACTAAGAGATAACTCTTAACCACATAATTTGTACTTGTTTCATGAGTACTTGGAATAAATTCATTTACTGAATATAGAAGTCGAACTTTGCATATAACAAGATAAATTGCACTCTCCATTTGATGAAGTTATTTAGCTTTCAATGAAATTAACATAAGTTTACCAAATTATGTTTTTCTGCAATTGTACATTTCAAACAATAGCAGAAATATGCCATTTGATGCTGTTGCAGCATCAGTTGCTATGTAAATTGATATTGGTATATTTTGCATCAATAATTTTCAGGGTTTTTCACTCTGAGTCACAATCACCCCTGTATATAAATGATTAAGTAGTATATTTCGATATATATAAATTCACTGAATTTTTAATTTTAAGAAATTTCTAATATGAACTTATGAAATTAATATTTAATATATATATATACCGGGTGTCCCAAAAAGGACTGACTGATTTTAAAATTCAATAACTTGCAAACGGTGACAGATATTTAAATTCTTGCAGGAGGGTTATGCACAAGGTCAAAAGTTTTTTTACAGTGATTTTCAATTTTAGTTGGAATTACAAACAATAGATGGCGCTGCGATCAATAGACGCTTAATTCAGGCTCGATTTTTGGTACTTCGTGGCCCGGATAATACATTTCCATCTCCTTTTTCAGCATGGAACAAGATAAAGGACCAGAAATCGAGCCTGTATTTAGCGACTATTGCTTACAGCGCCATCTATTGTTTGTAATTCGAACTAAAATCGAAAATCACTGTAATAAAACTTTTGACCTTTTGCATAACCCTCCTGCAAGAATTTTTTAAATATCTGTCACCGTTTGCAAGTTATTGAATTTTAAAATCAGTCAGTCCTTTTTGGGACACCCGGTATATATATTAATATTATACACACAAATTATCACATTATGGTTATAATTTCAGGAGATATTAATAAAAATATGAAAATGTAATTTTACATTGAAGCTCTAAATTTTAAATGTTTTATAATTCAAAAATTTATCCAAAGGATTTGAAATTTCATTTCTAGGCATAGTTTGAACTGGAGATTTAAAATATATTGTCAAAATTGGGGTTGCTATTGAAGAAAAAACGTCTGGTTTTAATTTCTGTAATTACTTGTAATTTTTTTAAAGCATAAAAATAGATTAGAAATTAAATGGTTGTTTTGGAAACGTAAATTCCTAGTAGCTTTCTGCATTTTAATGCAGGGGAGGAAAATCATAATGGTTAAAATTTTAAAAACTATTTTTTTGACTTGCTGTCAAAATAGAATGAGACATGATTGGTTCTCTTAAACAGTCATGCTCTTTGGCTGCATTCTTATGTTAACCTAAACAATTTTTCTTTTTGCTTGTCTTTAAATACTAATTGGACAAAAAGTAATTATTCTTCATTAAATTCTTTCCACTGATATAAGATTTTATGGGTTTTATAAGCCATTAAACCTCAAATACTTTTCTAAGAGGTTTCCACAATTTTGGCCACTACTGTAGCATAAAATTTCTTAACCATGTATTTTGGCATGTAACATACTTTTGAAACAAGAATATCAAAATATACACTAAGCATAATAAAAAAGAAAAGTGCCCAGCTAAACTGATGGCATTGAGCTCACAGACTATTCACCCTAATTGTATATTATACTCTTATTTTAAAGAATAATGCCCCTCAAAAAAATAAGTGAAGGGGAATTAGCCCCGTTCCCCTTTATACTTAACCAGTGAACCTCCAAACCTAATCAGGGAAGCTCCTTATCATAATAAACCGGTATACCAAACTTGGAGCAAATCGAATAACCTTGCAAAAAAAAAAAAAAAAAAAAAAACTATCTAAATTAAGGGGGTGGACTAACCCCCCTTTATCCTTAACCAATTAATCGCCAAAACGAATCAGGGAAGCTCCTTAACATAATAAACCGGCCTACCAACTTCGGAGCAAATCGAATCATTCTGCATGAAAAACCCATTTATCTAAATTAAGACGGGCGGGCTAACCTCCCTTTTCCCCCTTTATCCTTAACCAATGAACCCCGAAAACTAATCAGGGAAGTTCCTTAACATAATAAACCGGTATACCAAATTCGGAGCAAATTGAATGATTCTTCATGAAAAACCCATTTATCTGAATTAAGGGGTGTGGACTAAGCCCGTTTTTCCCCCTTTATCCTTAACCAATGAACCCCCAAAACTAATCAGGAAAGTTCCTTAACATAATAAACCGCTATACCAAATTGGGAGCAAATCGAATCATTCTGCATGAAAAACACATTTATCTGAATTAAGGGGGGTGGACTAACCCCGTTTTTCCCCCTTTATCCTTAACCAATGAACTCCCAAAACTAATCAGGGAAGTTCCTTAACATAATAAACCGGTATACCAAATTCGGAGCAGATCGAATCATTCTGCATGAAAAACCCATTTATCTGAATTAAGGGGGTGGGGTGTGGACTAACTCCGTTTTTCCCCCTTTATCCTTAACCAATGAATTCCAAAAACTAATCAGGGAAGCGCCTTATCACAGTGAACCTAGGAAAAAATTTTGAAGCAAATCGGATGTTTCTATCAAGAGTTATCGCGTTACGTACATACATACATACAGAACGGGCGGGCACATTAGCTCTCAGGCTTTGATAGCCTGTGAGCTAAAAAATAAAATTAAAATTTTACAAAAATTAGTTGAATAAACCAGGGTGACCGAGCTCTTTATCTAGATTAGGCACGGGTAAAAAGGGATAAACTTGGCGGTATCTTGCATCTATTTGCATTTGTATTTTTTTTTTTTTTCCTTTCATTTGTACCAGTAATTTTTGTTTTATTGTATGTACGTTGCATGTCTCACAAAGGTTTCTTTGCAAAGAGGAGGGCATAACGTGGCAAGTATAGCTAAAAATTAGTCCCTATATTGCAGGATGGACATACAGTAATTGTTTATTGTTAAGATTAGTTTGTAAATTTTAATACTTTTCAACAAAACTAGTTTGAAACTTAATCAACAAACTTTATCTTAAATTTACTATATTTTTTTTAGAAAAGTGTTATAAGCTGGTGTAGAATTATACCCCTGTTTCTGATCTAATAGTACTTATTCAAATGTATGAAAACATTTTGTCACTTGATAGATTTAGCTGGCTGTGGTTTTTGCATAATGAATCATCCTTGAACATTTTTTTTTCTTTAAACAATGGCAGACTCTGTCATTTACCATTTTAAGTCTTATCTTAAAATTGGATATAGAATTATAACTTAGCATTGAATGGAATTTTTTGGTTCTGTTAAAATTCCTGTAAATCTGGTAAAAACTAGGTGTGATGAATATTTGACCTTTTTGCCGAATATTCAGTTGGCCGAAGGCTAGTTAAATGAATGCATTGGACAAATGCTTGTGGTTGACTATATGCGTCTTGATAAATTTCTCTAAATAAAATAATTTTTTGTTTTTAGATTCCCCCCCCCCCCCCCCCCCTAATCCAAACTGGCTGGTTTCTATCTCATCTGTTGAAGTCATTTTAATTCTTGATTGCGCAAAATCTACAGTTATTCGGATACTACCATTATTTTATATATATACAGTAGACTCTAGATTTAATGACCTTCATGGGACTTCGGCAAATCAGACGTAAATCGAATGGTCGTTAAGTTATTGAACTGCATTTAAAAAAACAATATTACTAATACCTAACATTCTAATCTAATAAAAACTATTGATTTGTACATTTTTTTAAAAAAATGCACAAATTCTGGAATCTTATAAGAATTAACTTAAACATTTGACAAAAGTAAAAGATGAGTTGCACTAGTCTTTTTTTTTTAAATGTTACTTTTTTGCTTCAAATGGTGGCTGGAAATTTCCAGAATGGGCCCAGTGATCATCTGAAAGTAGTATTTAGAATTTTTTTTACCTTCCAAAAAGTTTCTGTAGTCTTCATGAGGGTACCCTTTGCTTCTTTTGATCTAGGTGTTTCTGGAACATCGTAGGTTCCTTCGTCGGAAGAATTATTTCGAGTATCCTGTTCAGGATTAAGTCATCTTCTGAAAATCCTCATGTTAGATTTTCTGGAAAAACATTTTCGCAATTCTTGCATTAGATTATTGAAATCTTCAGCTTCAGTGTTCTTGAAAAGATCGCTAAATCAAGATTTGAATTATTTACGAGTCATTAAAGAGAGAGGGAGAACATTGTGACTATTGGAAAACGATCAGGATTGAATACAATGGTTGCTAAATAATGAGGAGTCTCTAAATTGGTAGTCGTAAAATCGTGAGTCTACTGTATATCCTCCTAAGACCCAAGCAAAATGCAATGCATAAATTTTTTTTTAATAAGTTTTTTTCAACAAATAGGCATCAAAGATGACGTTTTTAAAGAAATTAATAAATTTTGATTTTTTAATTTTGTTTTACAGCACATCCATCTAAATGGATGTTCAGGCCATAACTCGCTTTAAAGTAATTTTTAAAATGCGAGAAGTATAGGAAAGAATAGAATTTATTATAAAGAACATAAGGCAAGTATTAACATCCGATTTAAAATTGCAAAATAAAAATAGTTCAAACAAATTAAAATCGCATAAAAATGAAAATTACCAGCAGAACGTAGAATTCCAACTTGACTCATTTATTAAACCATTAGTAGTTTCCGTTGCAAAAATCCAAAAGCTGAATGTTGATGTTTGATTCATACATTGCCAAAACCAACTGGTTTTAGATTGCTACAATGAAATTTAACTCGATAGGAGAAAGCAAAACATTCACTTAAATAGATGCCAGGTCTCAGGAGGATATATAAACATATAAATTATGCTTTATCCATACCTCCTGTTTTAATGTAATTTGCAATTTAAGACTCGGCTGATTTTATAATACTTTTTCTTACGAGAAAAAGTATTTTTTTGATTTGTTGATCACTAAGGGCTCCTTTCGGTATTTACTGAACTAAAGGTCTTTTCATGAAATATCTCATGAATTGTGAAAGCATTACCGTTGATTTTGAATTGATAAACGTGTCACTAGATAGTAAAAATGAAGTACATTTTCTATATTTTAATGGTGATAACTTATCCTGACTTGCAGAAAAAAGTTAGTATTTGGTATTTGTCATAAAATTTGGCTGAATATTCAGTATTCTGCTATTCAGCCAAATTGCTATTCATCATATCCATAATAAAACCAAATTAGTTATATGAAGCTTAAATCTGAAATTATAAATGTATTTAAAATATTTTAGGTTGCTGTTTGTTCTCGTTAGAGATCTGCACGGGCCGGTCTCGTGCCTATTTTCATTCATGGCACTCGAGCCGGGCCTTACTTTTTTTCCTGAAGGTTCGGGCCGGGCCTAACTTATTTTTTCTGCACACACCCGGGTACTGGTTTCATTCCTAATCTTCATGGCCCAAAATTTTCATTCCTAGTTTTCACCCACCCCGTATGAAAATCATTGTCTCGGAATGGCCTGGTCCATTCAAAGGTCAGTAAAATTAGGGTTGGCACAAATTTTTTGTCAAAAAATGCATACATTTTTAAATCGCCATTATTCTACAATTAAACATTCAAATTCATTCTTTTTAAAGAGTAATGAATTTCTACACTTATTAAAATATAGTAAAACGTGTGAAAAATAACCTGTCTATGACGGAATCTTGTTTTAAACTGAAAAACGTGTTGATCCATGTAAAATTAATATACTACTTAATACTACGTAAGAAAATTATAAAAATTAATAACAAACAAAATTAATATACTACGTAAGAAAATAATATATAATACATTTACACTTGCTAAGAAGGGAACTTGTCTATAACGCATTTTTTAAAAATTTTCTATGTTATTCAGTCTTAAATTTTACTGTATAGCATTTTTCAGATATTTAACACTTCAATACATGGAATATGGATTAACAATATTAATGATAACTGAAACATTTATATACAAGAAATAGATTCATTAAAAAAGCAAATATCTCACCCTGCGCCATCTATAAAAATGAAGATTATGAACATGAAAAGAAAAGTTAAGATAAATATTTTTGGCTTGATCTCTTTGTACAAGAAAAACTTTTAACCAAATCTACATAAAAATCAATGTTTTGTAGAAATTCACTCGGGCTGAGATTTTAACTTTTTTTCGGGCCAGGCTTGGGCCGAACTTTTTAACCGGGCCAGGCCAATAAATTTTTTTCTACGGGCCAGGCTCGGGCCGAACTTTAACTTTTTTACCAGGCTGAGCCAATATTTTCTTTGTACGGGTCGGGCCGAATTTCCTTTTCTCTAAGTCGGGCCGGGTCCGGGCCTGTGCAGATCTCTAGTTCTCGTTACTTTTTTTACATTATCTTATTGAAATTTTAATGTTTAATTCACTGCAAACTAATTTTACCTCTTTTTCTTTCAGAATTTTAAATTGGACAGCTGTGAGATTTCTTGTGAGCTCTATCATTTCTGTCAAATGGAACTCTTGAATTTGTCGCATGGCATAGTCTGCCAATATTTATTTTTATGCTCTTATTTATTGAATGGTTTGATGGGCACGCATAATCATGAAAGTATTCATCTTCTGCCGACTTACAAATTGAGTCTGTGCCTTGTCTGTACAATTAAACTTATTTTTTAATTTTAATAGTTTATTGCAATGTATGGCAGTTTGGAGTGGTGCCTAGTGAGACGCAAAGAAGTGAATTTTTAAAGGCCTGTTTTCTATTGTAATCAGTGAAGCTTTTTATTCTCTAGGTGATATTTATTGGACCATACTATATTTCTACATCCTCTAATTAGAAGTGTTAAATTCTCAAGACTTTTCACAGCTGTGTAAATACCATGTACATTGGGACTTTTTGTGTTAACGGTGTCATTCTTGTAAATATACACCCCCCGAGTTAAAAGTTGATGAAATCATCAGCACTGTTTCACAACACTATGTTAAGACATGTTTTGAAGAACAGTTGTTTTCTTCAAAGACTATGCTCACCTGGAAAGATTGTCCTATTTTACTAGTCTTATTGGCTGCTTGTTGAAAATGTATGAAGCCAGTTTGTCGTTTTTATTTAAAGAAATGAATAGTTCAAATACAATACTCTTAATATTTTATGGGCTGTGTCTTTCCAGTTGGGCATTGTTCTTATTTGTAGGTTTTCTACACCTATTTTTGTAATCTAAAATTTCTTCCTGAATAGGTATTTTCCAGGATATTTTTTTAATTTAAACTTTTTGGGCAGCAAATTTTAAAGATGTTCACTCTTTATTTTAAAGTGAAAATCTGAGGTTTTAAGTGAACATCATCAGTCTTTATTTTTGTTCTATTTTGGAGCTTTACTCCTATCACTTTTCTAATCCTGGAAAATACCTATTCAGTATAGTGTAAATATATATTATATACTCAAAGAGTGATCTTAAAGTCCACTGCACATAAGTCAGTGCAGCAATAAATAATGGATCACTAGAAAGAAGTGGAGCTTGATTGACAGAAGAATATTGTGGTGACACATAGGAACTCTGATATAAATTGCGATGAGAGTCCTAATGCCAATGAGTTATCTCAAACTGAAAATTGCCGCAATTACATGGTGCACAAATTGCTGTCTTCAAAGTTCTACTGAATGTGCTGGAAACAAGTTTTGTCATCTTCTTGGAGTGCCACATGACTACGCTGCAAATTTAGTTTATATTAAAACCTCAGATTTTCATTGTCAAATTTAAATCATAAATAAGTCCCAGGTTTTTATTTTTTTAACTTTAATTTTTTTTTCGTAACTTGGCACTTATTCATGATTTTAATCGGAGTAAAACCCTTTTTATGCAAGAGTATTAAATGGATCAGATTTCCTATGAAACTTAAACATTATTTTTCCTTGTTTTTCATAAACTTCCCCTCTTGCATTAAATGGCTGGGTTGACGAAAGCCACAGGTGATCCCCTATTGGCTTGCTCAGTGTTTTACTCTGATGGTATGGTATTATTGCTCATGAAAGTTTTTGCATTGTGAAGGGATCACTAAATTTACCAGAAAACAAAGAAAATTAAAGACAACTTAATTTTGGCTTAATTTTTTTTAACTTTAATTTTTCTATTTATAAATCTTAAATATAAACGTTTTCTGAAATAAAACTATTCTGATTGGCAATCTTGTGTTTTGTGTTTTACTTATACATCACTAACATCTTTAAAATACATTTCAGTGGATAGTAGTTTTCACCTTAAGTTTGTGTGCATGGGGGGGGGGGGGGGGTAATTATGAACTTTCATTTCATTATGAACTTGGGAACTAAAATAAGAATGAAAAATGCTAAATTTTTAAAATTCAAAACTGTTTTTCTGAATAATTCTAAAACAATTATTCATGCATTAGTAGTTATTAACAAATAAGATATCTTTTATATAACTAGTTTAATTTTTTTTTTTTTTTTTTTTTGCAGCATAAATATTTTGAATGAGTTAATGTTTAAAATGCATTAGGCTCAGCAAGATTTCTAACTCTCCAATTTAATCTCAAGAATATAGCTTTATAAATAAAGATTTAGCAAAAGTATAAACCATTAGCTAAGTTCAGAATTTTAAACTGTCATACTTGGGATTTAGAAAGTAGTCGAAGGCACTTTTTTCAGCTTCTGTGGTAACGATTTCAGGTTTAACGAAAGTCAAATAAGTATGAGAAAGATCTTGAGAATTTTCAGAAAGGTTAATACCATGATGATTATAACATTCATTGATAGAAGAAACCCTTCAAAAGGTAATTATATACAGGAAAGTTAGTTCTTAAGCTGTTAATTACAAAGGTATGAGTCTTCTGTTTACTATCTAATTACAAAATTTGATACTTCTAATTACAAAAATGTTTCAATGTTGTTCATTTTAAAAGCCGCTAGTCTTATTAAAAGTTTTTAAATTTTTTATTTTCCTTGACTTCTATGAGTTACATATAGAGAAATATTCAGTGCTCAAAGTAAAACTTGTGTTATACTTTGAAACTTTTTTTTGGACAGTGCTGAAAATTCAAAGCATAACTCTAATTTTTTGTAGGGTGTTAAAAAAAAAAAAAAAATTAAAATAATAATAATAATAAACCATCAGATTTTTATTAATCATTTTTTAAATTTAATTTAAAAAATTAAATATTCCCCCCCCCCCCCAAAAAAAAAAAAAAAAAAAAAAAAAAACTGAATAGCTACCTACATTTTTAGGTTTCTAAAACAATTAAACATCTAATTGCTAACATAATCTGTTTCTAAGCTTTGATAAATAAAATTAATAGTTGGTAATTACAGAAATTATAAAAATTGTAAATTAGTAGTTTCATTAGTTAGTAGTAGTATATAACATTATATACATTAATATTTTGTAATAATTATGTAAAACTATATTAAATACATATATTACGTGTGTGTGTATATATATATATGTATTTAATATAGTTTTACATAATTATTACAAAATATTAATGTATGTTATTGTATGCTACTACTAGTGAAACTACTAATTTACAATTTTTATAATTTCTGTAATTACTATTGATTATAATTTTATTTATCAGAGCTTAAAAACGGATTTCGTTAGCAATTAGATGTTTAATTTCAATAGTGATATTTACATTTAATAAATATTAAACAATTAACTCTCTAATTAGGAACATAATATACATTTGTATTTTTTAAATACTAAAATAATTTGGTATTCATTCTAGAAAGAAAATGCACTATTTCATAAATACAATTTTTTAGTACAATAAATAAGTTGTCATTAATTTTTAATAATTGTATGAATTGCAGATTGAAAAATTTAATTAACATGTTTTATTAATAAATATCTCAATTTTTCTAAAGAAATAAAGTTTTATCATTTTTGCACGCTCTTGGTCACATGGTTTTAGGAATACTGTGGAATGAGGTAGTTTTCTAAAAGAAATCTCTTGGCTACAGGTTAATTTCAATATTTTTTAAAAGGCAGGATGTGTTTTACCAATTTCAAAAGGGGTCCCTTAAAAAATAGCCATAAGGAGTAAATATAAGAATAGCTAATTATGTCTGAAATCCTAAAAATAATCAATAGCATTACCTTTCAGTGGGAATTATTAGCTTTTAATTGTTCATTTAAGAGAAGTTTTGCTACCTTATCAATCCCTTAATTTTTTTTTTTTTTTTTTTTTTTTTTTTTTTTTTTTTTTTTTTGATTGATGTAGGAGTTACAAAGTTAAACAACCTACACTGAAGCTCTTGCTGTTCTTAACATTTTTATACCAATTCTTTTACAATAACTGTTGAACAGATGTCGTTCTTAACTCCAATATTTGCTATAAATTTATTATTGCAAAAGTAGAGTGAGAAAATAAAATTCTCAATTTTTTATTTGCAGAAATTTACTGTACTTGCTATGCTTATTTTACTCAGAGCCAAAATATTATGACCACCTACTTAATAATGCTTTGGTCCACATTTGGCTCACAAAACAGCTGCAGCCTACCTTGGTATAGATACCACAAGTCTTTGGTAGATAGCCAAAGACAGATTGTACCAGATGAGTAGTAGGAAAACAACAGTTTGGGGACAGAAGGATGCGGGACCGTCCCGCATCCTCATCCGTCCCCCCTCCGGCACCGCCTCCAGCACCCCCTCCGACACCACCTTCTGCCCCCCCCCTTGCGACACAGCTTCCCAGCATGAAAAATGGCGTTTTTAGAGTATTTTTCTGCTATAACATGAGAATTGAACGTTAGATCGACTAGATTATTATACTATAAGATAAGATGAAGATTAAATTTACATTTGAATTTTGAACAACCTTTACCTTAATGAGTATTATTAATTAAGCAAAATAATGGAAAATAACAATTTTAAAGGAAAAAAGCTGATTTCTGTAGATTTTCTTTCAACTGCAAGATCAGAATATCAACTTAAATGGAGAAAGTTAAACATATATTTGAATTTTGGATGATTAACATCTTAATGAGCATTATTAATTAAGCAAAACAATGAAAAATATAAATTTTTAATGAAAAAAGATGAATTTTTTCAAGTACAAGATCAGAATTTACTCTTAAATGGGGAAAGTTAAACGCGTACATTTGAATTTTGAAGAATCTTTACCTTAATGAGCATTATTAATTAAGCAAAACAGTGGAAAATATAAATTTCTTAGGAAAAAAAGCTGATTTCTGTAGATTTTATTCAATTACAAGATCGGAATATGAACTTAAATGGGGAAAGTGAAACATAATTTTGAATGAAATACACCTTAATAAGTATTATTAATCAAAACAATGAAAATATCATTTTTTAATGAAAAAGCAGATTCTTTAGATCCTTTAGAATTTTTTTTCAACTATAAGATAGGGATATCATCTTAAAAGGAAAATTTAAACATCTAATTTAGTTTTTGATCCACCATTACCTTAATAAATTTTGATAATTAAACAAATAACAAAGAATAATATCGAATTTTTAAAGAAAAAGATTAATTTTATTAATCCAATAATGATTTTTACATCTTTATATAATACTTTGAACCTATCCAATGTTTTTATTCGTTATTGGCTTTAAATTTTATCATTTTCATATAAAATTTAGAGTTTTCAAACCAATTAACTTAATTTTACTACATTTTAAATGTGGATATTTCTAGGTAAATAACCAATTTTATCTTACACTTAGTAATTTTACACCAACCTAATTGATTTTACAGTGTTTAGACTACTGTAGGATTATGTTTCATCATCGCATTTCTTCTAAAAGTAAAAATAACCAGATTTCCCGCCCCCTTTCATGAATTACATCTACGCTCTCTTCAAACTCATAAGAAAATCCTGTGTTTCTCCCCCCTTGAAGGGAGCAGGATACAATAGCGTTACGTCACTTGTTTACAAAATATCGATATGTTGACGATTTGATCATTTTTCAAGATGTATAAAAGAAAGTATCAATATTTTTACATTATTACAAGTATAATTTTACAGTTTAATGAATAATTATTTATTTATTATTGGATACCCAATTTTATCAACAGATAAATTAATTATACCTGTGCTGAAACTACATTTCACATACTTAGCCACACTTTAAAAAATTTCACTTCAATATGTAAATATTAAGTGCATTTTTAACATAACACATGTTTTTCAACACTAGTTCCTATACGAGAATTTTGTTTATTAAATAGTATGTATTCACTTTCAAATTGCTTTTACTTGAAATTATATAAACCCTTTTAACAGAAAATTTGTTTAATCCCAGAACGAACTGTATTTAACACGTTCAACCTCAATATCAATAATTAAACAAAACAATGGAAAATATCAATTTTTAAGAAGAAAAATAAAAACAGATTTCTTTAGATTTTCTTTTTTCAGCTACAAGATAAGAATAATAACTTAAATGAGGAACGTTAAACATATATTTTAGTTTTTGAACAACCATTACCTTAATGAATTTTAATAATTGAACAAATAACAAAAGGAAAATATGATTTTTAATGAAAAAGGCGAATTTAAACGAATTTGATTAACTTTTACACTAGTTTGAGATTTTATCATCCCTTTAGATGCTAGCTATGTAGAATTTTAAACTTTCAATAAGACACACTTCAAGAAATACTCATTACTAAACAAAAATAAATTAATTTTAATCTAATCAATGACTGAAAATTTCACATTTAAAAAATATTTTCATGAATGTGCATAAAAAATGAGAGTTTACAAATTAATATCCTTATTTCTATTACATTTAACTGGATTTTTCTATATTCGAGCTTAATTTTTATACACAAAGCATTATTTAATCAAATCCAGTACTTTCAGATTTAACGAAATTCAGCGTTTTTCGCTTTTCAAACTAATCCTATGAGCTAAAAAACAACAGCGCCTCCTATAATTTTATAGCGTTGAGCGAAACGAGTGGAATTTTTCATACTGTTTGCTGTTTTCGTTATATGAAGACGTCAGCTTATATTCTCTAGTTTAACTAAAATGAGTATTATGCAAGAAATGTCTTTAACAGAGGAAGATTCAAGTCAATCTTACTTAAAGGATATGAAATCAGCTATACCAGGGTTCATACTCATCAGGGGAATATGGGATTCATGGAAAAATCAGGGGATAAATTTTGGGTTGTAAAATTCAGGGGATAATGCAAAAAATTCCCCAAACCTGGGAAAACCTGACAAAATGACTGGTTACTCTGGGAAATTAAAGGCAATTGCTGCTGTTCGTGTGCTTTATGATATCACATCTGTCTACATCCATTCATTCAAATGTTTTTCCTTTAAAGTTCTGTTCTTATTGTTTATATAGGTGATGTATAAACTTTATTTTTGAGATTATTTTGTTTTTATTTTATTTCTAAATGGTGAGAGTGTCATGATACTGGTTTAAAAAATGTTGTTAATTGATGACATGGAAAATTTGTATCTCCCGAAAAATACATCAGGGGCTTCTCAGGGGATTTTTTATTGGAAAATGAGTATGAACCCTGTATACCCAGCCAAGAAGTACATGCTTTGAACATTGAAATAATACCCTCTTCACCAGAACAACTAAAACCACCTTTTACTTGCAATCAATGCGAGAAATCCTATTCCAAAAAGAATACATTAAACAGACATCAAATATCCCATTTAGAGAAAAAGCCCTTTGAATGTGAAATATGCTCAAAGACATTCATTCAAAGCAGTGATTTAAAACGACATAGTGTAACTCATTCCAGGAATGATTTATGCTTCAAACTTTTCTAATAATTATCAGATTGTTAGAACATAATTTCTTCATAACATATATTATACTACTGATTTGTACGCATGAGTGAGTTGTCACGTGATCAAAACGATTGAGAATAATATAAATTTTCGAAAAGCAGCGCAGTATTTCTCATTTCAACTGTTAAACTTGGAAGAGAAGGTGACTTTAAGTGCGCAACTCTGATAAATTTCCAGATTTTAATTCAAGTGAGGAATCGATTTCTTTGTTAGTGAATAAAGTAAGTTTTAGTATATCATTACAACATATATGTATTAATAAAAATAAATAAATAAATGATTACTTATATATTAAACCTTTCCTAAGTATATAAATATATTTCTTTTATTGTACAGATGTTGCAGCAAGATGAATCAAAACAGCAGCAATCCTCTTTATCAGAAATGGATGATCTGAATGATTCGCTCTTAGCACATATAGAATTAAAGAATAATAAATATGTAAGTACTTAGATATGAAATACTATAATTCATATATGAAACGTAATTAGAGTAAATTTAAAATCAAATATTTTATTGTTTGTACTTTAACAAATGTTTTTTATCCATATCATTGAAGAGAATTCTAATTGTTTACATTTATTTCTCTCACAGATGTGTTCTATTTGCTACAAACAATTTTTAAGTAAATGGAATTTAAAAGAACATACACAGATCCATACAGATGAAAAACCCTATACTTGTGAAGATTGCCAAAAGCCGTTTTCAAGAAAATATGAATCAAAAATGCATACTACATCATATAGTCTATCACCAGCTGTATGTAAACTTTGTGAAGATATTCAAGAAATAACCAGACGTTTGAAGAATTTAACAATCAAGGAAGAGATTTAGACTATGTACTCAACCTATTTGCATAAGAGTTACCAAATTATCCCAAAATTGAAATTTCGAAGGCACACAGTGGATGTAAAGAAATTTTTGTTACCCATGATTCTCGTAACCACAATGAATTTGGATATTATTCATAATGTATTCCTTAAATTGTTATAATAAATATTCTTCTATCTGCACTTATCGACGTGTTTAATTATATCTCCTAACATTTTAAACGAAAAACGCTTTCCCATCTTAAAAAATTTCATAAGAACAGATAAAAATTAACAGACGAATGAAAAAATATGCATGTTCACAAAGTTTTCTAGATATATTTACAAAAATGTCTACAAAATAAAAAATTTGCAAGAGTAAAAGACAAAATTTCACAAAATTAAAAAAAAAAAATACAACATAACATTTTTTTGTTTCTTCTTACAAATGCGAGTTTTTAGAAAAGTAGGAAAAAAAAATTACACTTAGATTTTTTTTTTTTTCAAAAGTGAAAAAAAATATTTTTACAAAAAAAAAAAAAAAAAAAGTAAAAAAAAAATATATATATAACATGAAAATAATAAAAAAAAATTACAAAATTTGTGAAAAAAAATTGCAAAAAAGTTATGAAAAAGTTTCAAAAAATGATATTTTAAATATAGTGTATAATGGTTGCCAACCATTATATAAATAAATTTAAAATATCATTTTTTGAAACATTTTCATAACTTTTTTGTAAATTTTTTTCAAACTTTTTTTCGCAAATTTTGTAATTTTTTTTTTATTATTTTCATGTTATTTTTTTTTTTACTTTTGTATTTTTTTTTTTTTTTTTTTTTTTTTTTTTGTGTGTGTGTGTAAAAATATTTTTTGTAAAAATATTTTTTTTCACATTTGAAAAAAAAAAAAAAAATCTAAGTGTAATTTTTTTTTTCCTACTTTTCTAAAAACTCACATTTGTAAGAAGAAAAAAAAATGTTATGTTGTATTTTTTTTTTTTAATTTTGTGAAATTTTGTCTTTTACTCTTGCAAATTTTTTATTTTGTAAACATTTTTGTAAATATATCTAGAAAACTTTGTGAACATGCATATTTCATTCATCTGTTAATTTTTATCTGTTCTTATGAAATTTTTTAAGATGGGAAAGCGTTTTTCGTTTAAAATGTTAGGAGATATAATTAAACACGTCGATAAGTGCAGATAAAAGAATATTTATTATAACAATTTAAGGAATACATTATGAATAATATCCAAATTCATTGTGGTTACGAGAATCATGGGTAACAAAAATTTCTTTACATCCACTGTGTGCCTTCGAAATTTCAATTTTGGGATAATGTGGTAACTCTTATGCAAATAGGTTGAGTACATAGTCTAAATCTCTTCCTTGCTTGTTAAATTCTTCAAACGTCTGGTTATTTCTTGAATATCTTCACAAAGTTTATATACAGCTGGTGATAGACTATATGATGTAGTATGCATTTTTGATTCATATTTTCTTGAAAACGGCTTTTGGCAATCTTCACAAGTATAGGGTTTTTCATCTGTATGGATCTGTGTATGTTCTTTTAAATTCCATTTACTTAAAAATTGTTTGTAGCAAATAAAACACATCTGTGAGAGAAATAAATGTAAACAATTAGAATTCTCTTCAATGATATGGATAAAAAACATTTGTTAAAGTACAAACAATAAAATATTTGATTTTAAATTTACTCTAATTACGTTTCATATATGAATTATAGTATTTCATATCTAAGTACTTACATATTTATTATTCTTTAACTCTATATGTGCTAAGAGCGAATCATTCAGATCATCCATTTCTGATAAAGAGGATTGCTGCTGTTTTGATTCATCTTGCTGCAACATTTGTACAATAAAAGAAATATATTTATATACTTAGGAAAGGTTTAATATATAAGTAATCATTTATTTATTTATTTTTATTAATACATATATGTTGCAATGATATACTAAAACTTACTTTATTCACTAACAAAGAAATCGATTCCTCACTTGAATTAAAATCTGGAAATTTATCAGAGTTGCGCACTTAAAGTCACCTTCTCTTCCAAGTTTAACAGTTGAAATGAGAAATACTGCACTGCTTTTCGAAAATTTATATTATTCTCAATCGTTTTGATCACGTGACAACTCACTCATGCGTACAAATCAGTAGTATAATATATGTTATCAAGAAATTATGTTCTAAGAATCTGATAATTATTAGAAAAGTGTGAAGCATAAATCATTCTGTGATATTGATAAGTGATGTAGTAAAAATTCATATAGTTTAGTTTTGAAAATAGGTCATTTAAAATACGAAATGTTAAAATTAAAGATTATATTCATGTAGGCTATGTATCAATAGAACTATAAACACAGTAGTATTAATATTTTAAGCAACTTGATGGATGATAATTCAGAAATCTTAGAAGTGTAAGATGAAACATATGATAATTTGATTAATAATATAGACTGAATAACTCGGACTAATTTTAATATATCAAGTGATTGTAGCAATAAGAAATGTCATGTAGGACCAATTCATATAAGGTGAAAATTGAGTATAATCAATTTTTAACTCTATTGCTGTTCTAAGTCTATATCTATCTTAATTGTGTAATGTAAAAATATACAAGGGAAGAATCAAGTCCAATGTCGATAAATATTGTGGTATTGGTTTAAAAAATGAAAAATCATCGAATTTCACTGAATCAGAAAGTATAAAAATTTGATTAAATAATGTTTTGAGTATAAAAATTAAGTTCAAATGTGATAAATTATGGAAATTAGTTTGTAAACTCTTATTTTTCTATGTACAATCATGAAAAAAGAAAAACATTAATGTGAAATTTCCAGTTAAATAGTAATGTTTGCTAATAAGAAGGGATTATAGAATTTAATTGGGTAGATAAAATTTAGCCGGAACATAATAAAATTATATGGTAAACGTTAGGTTTTTAATATGAAATTAATAAAATATAGTTAACTCATGTTTCATTCGATAAGAAATTAAAAAAATTATAAACTTAAAAAAATATACAATATGTATTTTAAAATTTTAGTAAAATCGTTTTGACTTAATGAGATAGAGTCAAGAAAAATCACAAGTTGATATGGCAAAAATAAACGACAAAAGCTTTTTCAGTTAAACAATATTTATTCATCATTTTCAACAGTTATAGGAGGACATATACATTTTTAAAATATACAGATATTCAAATCAAGTTTATGACTTAACAAAGTTTGCAGTTTTCATTTATGGATGTTGATCAGATGATGAATAAACTCCCTCTGGAGATAAAAGATAATTTTACAGTGTTTACAACTATATTTCTTAGGGTGAACTTTTTTATGATGTAAAAATTCAACTTCATCGTACAATTTAATGTTGCAGTATTTACATTCATATTCCTTGGGATGAACTTTTTTATGTTTAGTTAAAGCAGACTTTGTTAAAAAAAAGAGTTGGAACATTTATCACAATCATAAAACTTCTTATGAGATCTCTTGTGAATTGTTAACAGACACTTTTGTAAATAATCTTTCCCGCATTGATCGCATTTATATGTAGTAGATGTCCTGGAATGAGTTACACTATGTCGTTTTAAATCACTGCTTTGAATGAATGTCTTTGAGCATATTTCACATTCAAAGGGCTTTTTCTCCAAATGGGATATTTGATGTCTGTTTAATGTATTCTTTTTGGAATAGGAATTCTCGCATTGATTGCAAGTAAAAGGTGGTTTTAGTTGTTCTGGTGAAGAGGGTATTATTTCAATGTTCAAAGCATGTACTTCTTGGCTGGGTATAGCTGATTTCATATCCTTTAAGTAAGATTGACTTGAATCTTCCTCTGTTAAAGACATTTCTTGCATAATACTCATTTTAGTTAAACTAGAGAATATAAGCTGACGTCTTCATATAACGAAAACAGCAAACAGTATGAAAAATTCCACTCGTTTCACTCAACGCTATAAAATTATAGGAGGCGCTGTTGTTTTTTAGCTCATAGGATTAGTTTGAAAAGCGAAAAACGCTGAATTTCGTTAAATCTGAAAGTACTGGATTTGATTAAATAATGCTTTGTGTATAAAAATTAAGCTCGAATATAGAAAAATCCAGTTAAATGTAATAGAAATAAGGATGTTAATTTGTAAACTCTCATTTTTTATGCACATTCATGAAAATATATTTTAAATGTGAAATTTTCAGTCATTGATTAGATTAAAATTAATTTATTTTTTTTTAGTAATGAGTATTTCTTGAAGTGTGTCTTATTGAAAGTTTAAAATTCTACATAGCTAGCATCTAAAGGGATGATAAAATCTCAAACTAGTGTAAAAGTTAATCAAATTCGTTTAAATTCGCCTTTTTCATTAAAAATCATATTTTCCTTTTGTTATTTGTTCAATTATTAAAATTCATTAAGGTAATGGTTGTTCAAAAACTAAAATATATGTTTAACATTCCTCATTTAAGTTATTATTCTTATCTTGTAGCTGAAAAAAGAAAATCTAAAGAAATCTGTTTTTATTTTTCTTCTTAAAAATTGATATTTTCCATTGTTTTGTTTAATTATTGATATCGAGGTTGAACGTGTTAAATACAGTTCGTTCTGTGATTAAACAAATTTTCTGTTAAAAGGGTTTATATAATTTCAAGTAAAAGCAATTTGAAAGTGAATACATACTATTTAATAAACAAAATTCTCGTATAGGAACTAGTGTTGAAAAACATGTGTTATGTTAAAAATGCACTTAATATTTACATATTGAAGTGAAATTTTTTAAAGTGTGGCTAAGTATGTGAAATGTAGTTTCAGCACAGGTATAGTTAATTCATCTGTTGATAAAATTGGGTATCCAATAATAAATAAATAATTATTCATTAAAATGTAAAATTATACTTGTAATAATGTAAAAATATTGATACTTTCTTTTTTACATCTTGAAAAATGATCAAATCGTCAACATATCGATATTTTGTAAACAAGTGACGTAACGCTATTGTATCCTCCTCCCTTCAAGGGGGGAGAAACACAGGATTTTCTTATGAGTTTGAAGAGAGCGTAGATGTAATTCATGAAAGGGGGGCGGGAAATCTGGTTATTTTTACTTTTAGAAGAAGTGCGATGATGAAACATAATCCTACAGTAGTCTAAACACTGTAAAATCAATTTGGTTGGTGTAAAATTACTAAGTGTAAGATAAAATTGGTTATTTACCTAGAAATATCCACATTTAAAATGTAGTAAAATTAAGTTAATTGGTTTGAAAACTCGAAATTTTATATGAACATGATAAAATTTAAAGCCAATAACGAATAAAAACGTTGGATAGGTTCGAAGTATTATATAAAGATGTAAAAATCATTATTGGATTAATAAAATTAATCTTTTTCTTTAAAAATTCGATATTATTCTTTGTT
The DNA here is from genome assembly GCA_963932465.1 of Maratus speciosus. Classification (NCBI taxonomy): domain Eukaryota; kingdom Metazoa; phylum Arthropoda; class Arachnida; order Araneae; family Salticidae; genus Maratus; species Maratus speciosus. The sequence continues at coordinate 198,936,008 of OZ010789.1, forward strand.
ATTTGTTTAATTATCAAAATTTATTAAGGTAATGGTGGATCAAAAATTAAATTATATATTTAAATTTTCCTTTTAAGATGATATCCCTATCTTGAAAAAAATTCTAAAGAATCTGCTTTTTCATTAAAAAATGATATTTTCATTGTTTTGATTAATTAATAATACTTATTAAGGTGTTTTTCATTCAAAATTCAAATTTATGTTTCACTTTCCCCATTTAAGTTCATATTCCGATCTTGTAGTTGAATAAAATCTACAGAAATCAGCTTTTTTCCTAAGAAATTTATATTTTCCACTGTTTTGCTTAATTAATAATACTCATTAAGGTAAAGATTGTTCAAAATTCAAATATGTTTTACTTTTTCCATTTAAGTTAATATTCTGATCTTGTAGTTGAATAAAATACAGAAATCAGCTTTTTCCTAAGAAATTGATATTTTCCACTGTTTTGCTTAATTAATAATACTCATTAAGGTAAAGATTGTTCAAAATTCAAATATGTTTTACTTTTTCCATTTAAGTTGATATTCTGATCTTGTAGTTGAATAAAACCTACAGAAATCAGCTTTTTTCCTAAGAATTTGATATTTTCTACTGTTTTGCTTAATTAATAATACTCATTAAGGTAAAGATTGTTCAAAATTCAAATATATGGTTAACCTTTTCCATTTAAGTTGATATTCTGATCTTGTAGTTGAAAATAATCTACAGAAATCGGCTTTTTTCCTTTAAAATTGTTATTTTTCATTGTTTTGCTTAATTAATAATGCTCATTAAGGTAAAGATTCTTCAAAATTAAAATGTACGCATTTAACTTTCCCCATTTAAGAGTATATTCTGATCTTGTACTTGAAAAAATTCATCTTTTTTCATTAAAAATTGATATTTTTCATTGTTTTGCTTAATTAATAATGCTCATTAAGATGTTAATCATCCAAAATTCAAATATATGTTTAACTTTCTCCATTTAAGTTGATATTCTGATCTTGCAGTTGAAAGAAAATCTACAGAAATCAGCTTTTTTCCTTTAAAATTGTTATTTTCCATTATTTTGCTTAATTAATAATACTCATTAAGGTAAAGGTTGTTCAAAATTCAAATGTAAATTTAATCTTCATCTTATAGTATGATAATCTAGTCGATCTAACGTTCAACTCTCATGTTATAGCAGAAAAATACTCTAAAAACGCCATTTTTCCCGCTAGGGGGCAGTGTTGCAGGGAGGGGGGGGCGGAAGGTGGTGCTGGAGGGGGGACGGTCCCGCATCCTCCTGTCCCCGAACTGTTGTTTTCCTACTACTCAGATGTTCAAACAGCGGCCATGTAAATCCGGAATATTCTGTCATAATTGTTTTTCAGCTCCGAGCTGTCGTTTGATAACATCCCCAAATTTGTTCTATCTGATATAGATCCGCTGACTTGTGGCCAAGACCTTAACTGGAATTCAGTATTATGTTCCTGGAACCACTCCAGCACAATTAGACCTATGACATGGAGCGAAGACTCGTCTCCATTTGGGAAGTCAGATAAAATGTAAGGGTGAACTTGTTTGCACTGATGTTCAGATGGCCCGCGGCCTTCATGGTCAGTTTTACCACAACCACAGGTCCCAAAGACGCCCATGAAAACGTTTCCCAAAGCATATATTCGCAACAGGCCTGTGTATGACCTGCTGTATAAGGCGCCGCAACAACTCTCCTGGAAGACTGCATACCCTGATACGTCCATTGATGTGTTGAAGGATGAATCTAGATTCTTCTGATCAGGCAACTCTCTGCCAATAATCCATGGCCCAATTATGATGTTCCTGGGCGTAGTGTAATTGTTGGCGATGATGCTTGGTTAACGGAGGCACATGATTGGGATGTTTGCTGCATGGTGTCACGTTCAACAGTGTCATCTGAACTGTGTGCCCCGAAGCAATTCTATGACCTGTATTGTATTGGGATGTCAGTTTGATCCAGTCATTTGTTTGGATTTTGCTTTATCAAGTGGGAGAGTCTGTGTCCTTTTACTTTGATAACCCATGGGCCGTGGCATCTACTGATGGTTTCAACGTCATTCATCCACTTTACATAAGCACTAACAACACACAAGTAGTACAGTTTAGTAGATACTTGCTCTGGGCCATCTGGCCATTCAAATCTTTCCTCTGTCAGTCTCTTAGTTCATCAGCCTTTCCCTTCACAGGCAGAAGTAAGCGCAAAAATAATTTCTCGGACTCCCTAGCAGTAGTTAAATATCATTCCCTCCTGATTACTTGCTCTCCACTTCATCCAGGCGAGTTCATTTCAAAAAGTGGGCATGGTCATAATGTTTTGACTCTTCAGTGCATATAAAAAATGAATAATTTGATTGCTTAAAGACAATTATAACATTGCAAATTATGTTAGATTTAAATATTTTTAAATGAAATGCTTTTTATGTCTGATAAAAACTATGCTATTTACAAACTTATTGTACTTAATTTTTTGATACTCGGGAATTAAGCTTAGAAACAAAGCTTTTTTTTTTTTTTTTTTTTTTTTTTTATTCATAAGTCCAATACCTGCAGAAACTTTCTAAATTACGTTAGTCTTAGGTTTTAATACTTTTTTTAATACGTCATTTTAGAATTTAGAAAATTTGATTTTAATTGACGATTAAAAAAAATATATATATATTATTAAAATCATTGACACCTTAATTTTTAGCCTCACAAAAATGGAACTTTGTTTCTTAATATGACTGTCCCAGAGATTCTACAAAAAATTTTGATTGATATTTGTGGGTGATAAGAGTGGTAGGGGACTCTATTTGCAATATTATTAGAGATCAAGGCACTTAAATATAATTAAAGCAACTTAAACCCCCCGTTATTGATAAAATACTTGATGTTTCTAAAAGCCTTATTTAATATTTTGAAGCAACGGAAAATTGTAGAGCTTATTGGACAAACATTATGCTAAATTTTCTGAAATTTATATTATGAATGGTGTTCAGATTCAAAGGGCTTTACCAAATGGCAAAACAAACGTACCTTACAGAAAGTCACCTTGCCAGTCTAAGCTCCAAGAAGCCCTTGTGCGCTTACATGTCAAACAGAACTGGCATGAGCCAGTGTGTTGCTGCCATGACACATGCTACCAGGGAAGAGCACCCAGCACCGTGCTAAGAGAAAACTGCACCCGGGGCAAAGTGTCAATTTTGCGCCCCCCTCTTTTTCTTTGCGATAGGTGTCGGTATCACAAAATGGAAAAGTGTAGAAACACAAATAGACTCTATATAATACATATTTTGCAATTTTGGAACTTTAAAAGGTTTAATTTTAAGAACTAAAAAATATAAGAGAATTTGATTTGTATTTTGGCATAGGGGAAAACGGATGTGGAAAAAATATATTTAACGATGTATAACAGTCGGATAAAACAATCACTCCTTTTGAATTCCAAGAAAGAAAAGCCACATGCTATTTTGAGAGCAAGTGTTTTTGTTGCACAAAAACCGGGGCGACCGCCACCTTCACCCACTTCGCACGGCCCCGAGAGCAACAACGGACAACGTGGTCACTACGACAACAAAACCTAAAGACTAGAATTAAGCCACACATTTCGAGGATCACGCTTCAGATTCCTCCAGGAGCTTTCGGTGTACCAGACCATTACCGTCTCAATATTGAGACTGTAATGACCAGACACTCGTAGGAGCGCCGGCCTTATGCCGTAACCGTGGCTTTCCCAGATGAACCCTTGCTTTACCAAAAGCTTCTGGACATGAAAATCTACAAATAGTCGCAGGCCCTTCTGCTATGGATCTTCTACCACAAATGTAAAGCTAAAATACTAGGATTCTATTTAGTTTTGAAATATGAGATGTCTATACTAATTTTTAAAAAATTTCGCTCTGTATGTCTGTCTGCGATGGCTAGTAAAATCTACGGCGCATACGAGGTCAAAATTTTTGTGAAACTAGCCCAAAGGGTCTCATGTGGCATCCGAGGTTCAGAATTTTGAAATTCTAATGATTAGTTGAGAAATTAATTTTAAACCCCAAATTAAAAGAATCTGAAAGTATTCATAGTTGAACAAAAGCAAAAATTTTTATGAAACCGCAGACAATTTCTTCTTAACCCTTAAATGCGCTTTTTTTTTTTTTTTTTTTTTTTTTTTTGTTTAGACAAAAATTATATATGAATATCTGAAAGGTTTATCACACGGGGAAAAAAATCTCTCTATTCTAAAAAAAAAAGTAACTGCCACTGCCGGTTTTGAATTTTTTGTAACCTAGGGTCTTTCTTCGTTAATATTAAGATAACTGCTGCATACGAAAATTGGTGGTATTACAGAAAAATATTTGATAAATACGCTGATGCAGACAGTTTTCAAATCGAAGAATTATTTAGAGATATTTAATGTTGGTCAAAATCGTTCCATTAAAGTTTTATAGGAGCAAAAACAATACGTAGGAATTTAATAATTTTTAGATCATTTTATACATTAGAAGTTCCCGGTGTGCAGACTGCCTCTTATTTTTTTGATTAATTTTTTTTATTTCCATTTTAAATTCAAATTTTCAGCGTTTCCTGAGAAATTTTTTACATATTTTAGAAAAGGTTATTTTAAATTGTTGCCAAAATTGTAAAAACTTCTCAAATAATATTTCCTTTAAGCTGGAAATTTTTATTTACACGTGACTATTATAAAGGGAAAAAAACCCTATGAAATTAAAATTAAATGATTACGTGTTAAAAGCAGGAAAAAATTAAAAATTGTTTATACACATGAATATTTAAAAAGAAAAAATATATAAAACTATTTAATGTTAAAAGCAGTAAATGCGGGTGGAATTATGTCCATTTCAAGTAGCTAAATATTGTCAAACAGTTTAAATTAAAATATACCGGCTGTCCTTATAAAGGACTGACTGATTTTAAAATTCAATAACTTGCAAACGGTGACAGATATTTAAATTCTTGCAGGAGGGTTATGCATAAGGTCAAAAGTTTTTTTAGTGATTTTCGATTTTAGCTCGAATTACAAACAGTAGATGGCGCTGCGATCAATAGGCGCTAAATTCAGGCTCGATTTTTGGTACTTCGGGACCCACTCAGTACATTTTAACCTCCTTTTACCGCATGGAAGAAGAGAAAGGCCAAAAGCCGAGCCTGTATTTAGCGCCTATTGCTTACAGCGCCATCTATTATTTATAATTCGAACTAAAATCGAAAATCATTGTAAAAAACTTTTGACCGTATGCATAACCCTCTTGCAAGAATTTTTTAAATATCTGTCATCAAGTTGTCAACAAGTTATTGAATTTTAAAATTAGTCTGTCCTTTTTAGGACACCTGGTATATTCACACGTACATGTGAGACTTATTTCATATTTCGAAATAATCTTTCTAACTACTGTTGCCAAAGACAGCGCAAGTGATATTTCCTTTCTAACAATTGGAATATTTCAAGAAAAGTTTGGTTAAAATTACGTCAGATTTAAAACGTGCGATTTACTATCATTTTCTAATAGCTGTATTAAAAAAATACCTTGAAGCAAATACTCTGTTGATTTAGTTCATTTTACATTAGCTAATTTTCAGACGTTTAACTTATCTTATTTAACTATGGAAACCCGTTTACAGGGATATCGCCAATGGTTTTTTAATTATAATTTGAATCTTGCGTAATCTTTTTTAAGCCGATAAAATTAACGGATTTTTAGAATCTGAACGGGGGTTAGCGAGCGAAGCTCGTAGGGGGCAGAGAAAAAGAAATCGGATACATTTTTCATATAATACGTTAATCTTTTCTTCTATTGCATGTCTGCAATACAAGTAAAAACTACCGTCATGTAGCTGTTTTACTCTAAAGTATTGCAAATTACTAAATATTTTAAGTATGTCTCCAAATACCTTATTTTATATAATTATTTTATAAAACTTAACCTTTAACCCTTTAATTCCCATGTTAGAATACGTTCTAGAAATTACGTAGTTCAGAGAATCTGACTTTACACCAGAAAGTTTCAATGGTTAATTTTGCTTTATTTAAATACGGAATGTCTGTTATTAATTAAAGCAAATACAGTCGAACCTCTATTTAACGAAGTCGCTAAATCCCGGAAAAAAGTTCGTTATATAGAAAATTCGTTCAATAGAGATTCACCTTTTAAAATACTTTAAACTGCATAAAACAGATTTTAAATTCATAAACACTAAATATTTTTACTAAAAGTAATTAATCACATTTTTTTAAATAAATTATATCGGTTTGTTTTATTTATTTTACCGACCAATATCCATCATCAATTCATTTTTTCTGTGTGTTTAAATCTTTTAAATTTGCAAGGAAAACTAAACATTATCTGGGAATACACAGTGTTTTCTGTTTAAAGTAAATCAGTTTTACATTAAAATTAACGAATTTTAATGACCTTATCGTATTTATTATTATTATAACAAATAATTTTAACCATATAACTTTACCATATAACCATTAACCATATAATAATTTTAAACATATGCTTCCTTAAATTTAGTTTCTGAAAAACTCTGTTAATTTTGTCGGAGTTTTTTCTTTTAAAAAGTGCTTTCTCTTAGAATACGTCTCGCATCTTTGCAATGCACCAAAACCCCTTCATGCGCATTTTCTTCTAACTATAATCCACGTCGGATTGTTTCAAATGATTTTAGCATTTCATCATACGTAGTTTTATTAATTCCTGCATCATGATCATTTCCATCATCATCATATTCGTCTTCATCGCAATTCATTGCTGTATTTTTTTTATTTTTCACACTGTCGAAAATATCCAATTCGGATAGTGTTTCCGAGGTCTCAATTTCAGAATTAAGTGAAATATAATCAGCATATCATGGTTAATTTCTTTTTTTCTCATTTGTATCCACATTTTTTTAAGTTACTATAAGGGATTATAGTCTTCGTCCTCCGTACTTACCGAATTCTTCTCACTGCTGACAAAGAAGGAGCCTGGTAAAATCAGTTCAAGGCCACTGCATATCATAAAATGTGTTTAAAGAAAGAATACGTTTGAAATGACCAGAAATATTTTGAGAAATGGGGAGAAAAAGAAATTTAGATCACAAGAAAAAATTCGTTAAATAGAGAATGCACTTCGCTATTTGGAGGTTATTTTACGAAGAAATTTGCAAAATGTTCTTGGTTCCAAGGAAAAGTTCGCAAAATAGAGGTTCATGAAATAGAGGTCCGACTGTATTGCTATTTTAATTTTCTGGTGCGAATAATCCATTAAATTCAAAACACTGTTGTTTGTATATGTGCAAAGCTGCTCACTAAAGGGTTAAACTAGAGAGTGCGAGGGGTTAATAGCGTTACACCACTCCTAGGTCGATAAATGTACTGAGCCTTTTTAACCCATTAATGCCGGTTGGTACAAAAATCTACCAAACCGATTTAATTTTATTATTAATCACTAGATAGCACTATCTCTCCAACAATGATGCATTTGACATCTTAAATAATCACAAATACGTATAAAAATACAATTCCCGCATTTTTGTGGAAAATGTGCGTAGTAGTAGGTGTAAAATCTGACAAGGGAACCACTTTTGGTGTTGCTCGTACCTAGCGTCGAGACCTGGTGCGTTTTGTAGCCCTATACATAAAAGTTAGAGAACCGAAAAAATTTCTGTCTTAAAATAATATTTTTTATACTTTTAATTTTTATAATTACATATTTATTTGTTTTTTTCACGCCAAAAGTGAGTTAAGTCGCCAAATATGGCGCTACAATTTTTCCACCCGCTTTATCCAAAGAGAAAATGTACAGAACATATTACTAGAATTATATCAGATTGCGATTTTTTTTAAATAATTGATAGCATAAGGAACAAATATTAGGTTTTTATTTTTTTTTTCTATGCAGACGATAAATATATAAGTAATAAATATAATTCTATAAAAGCTTCGAAGATCATTGAAAACTATTTTTTAGTGAAGTACAAAATAAGCAAACTATTTTCTTTTGAAATAGAATGAAATAAGGTTTCGAATGTTTAAAATGAAATGTTGCTGTATTAAATGGTCCTTCGATAAAAGTAATCATAAAGTAAATTAATATTTTTATACAATTTAGAAAAATTACTGTGGCGAAATAGGTAGGACATTGCAATTTCTAGCTATTACAAATTCAGCTATGACAATTGGCTAGGGTTGCCGGAAAGCTCTACTTTTGAAAATAAACGCTAACTGTTTCCCCGCCAAAAATATGAATATAAAGTTGCAATTTTTCAAAATCAAATTCGTCGGTTTTTGAAGGAATTTTCAAACTTTTTTCAATATTTTATACTTATTATTAACTAATTTTTATTTTTAAATGCTTTTCTTTAAAAAAATTCAATGTTAATAGTCCGGTAAGTGGTCTCGAAAATTGCATTTTCAGAAAGTTATGCTGCTGTATAATCAAGAAATATTATTTTAACAGAAAAATTTTATCGATTCTCAAACTTCATAATATAGGGCTTTAAAATGCACCAGGTCTCAATGCTAGGCGCGAGCAACACCAAAAGTGGTTCCCTTGTGAGTGAATACGAAATCAATCAGCATGCCTCTATCTTCAAAAAGAAAAAGGTAAATTACGCATATTATTTTGAATTTTTAATAATGTTTTAAAATGGAATCACAATTGTAATAGTGTACTTTGTACAATTATGCTATTTAAAGTTAGTTTTCCTTTTGTTTCGTTTTGTATATTCACTTTTACTTTTAATGGTAGAAAGTTGTACCAACCGTATTATATATAGTCTCACTCTTAGGTCGGCGAGAAAATAAAAAAATAAACCTTCATTTCACTGGCCCCATCCCATGCTGATTTTGAAAATTAATCAACACCAATCCTTTGTGCTGGTTTCTCCCGCAAAAATTTTAGTTTGTGCCACTTCTGTTCCCTCGTTATAACGAACAAAATCGGGCGGGGTCAGTGAAACGACAGTCCCGCACCATCAACGAAATGAAAATTTTATTACTGCATTCATTTATGCTACGTTTGTGCAGGATTGTACCGCAAAAAGCTTCTTTTGTGCCATTTCCGTTCTATCTCGTTATAACGAATTTTTATAACTCAAAGGGCACCTATAGAAAACCACTTATGAAAATCTTAAATAAATACGTGTCACGAAATGAAATACGTAATTATTTAGTGCTATGTAAATGTCGGTTTGTGCCATTCTGACTCCCTCGATATAACGAATTTTCCACTTTTTCAACATAGGGCGACCATTTCGGTGGACCCGCCCAATCAACGAAATCTAAATTGTAAAACGGCATTCGTTTGTGCTGGCTTTTGTCGCAAAGTGTTTCGTTTGTGCCACTTCCATTCTCTCGTTATAACGAATTTTTATAATTCAAGGGCACATAAAAAAGTTGCCTATGAATAAATACGTGTCGCGAAATGAGATGCGTAATTCTTTAGTGCTGTGTAAATGTTGGTTTGGACTCACAAAGGAAAATATTCTTGCCTTCATTGGCATTTTATTAGTGTCTGGATATAACAAACTACCTAACAGAAGACTCTATTGGGCTCTTTCAACTGGCATGCACAACAATTTAATTTCACAATCGTTGAGAAGGGACACTTTTGATGTGCTTTTGAGATCACATTTTGCAAATAACATGCAAATGGACGATGATAGATAGTATAAAGTCCGCCCCCTTTTTGAGAACTTCAACAGAGCATGCAAAGATTTAGACATCCCAGAATATCTCAGAGTAGATGAGTCCATAGTCTCTTATTATGGACTTAGACAATGAGGCATAAAGTTAAAAATGAACAAAGATTTTACCAATGAAACCATTGGATAGTCAAATCAGAGCAGAAACATGCCCAATGTAAAAAGTGTGGCGGAAGAAATGGTTATAAGTGCGAAAAGTGTAATCAACCCCTTCATCCCAAATGCCATAAAAGTTATCATGTTGTTTCTTATGCATAAATATTCAGTTTAATAAAAATTATTACTATTTTTTAAAGGTAATTACAATTTTTAAATCTTTTTTTCTAAGTTTTAGAATTTGAAAATTATATATTTTACAAAATTTTCCTTTGCAAATTTAAATGCAATTAAATTTTTTAAATATAATTTTAATTTTTAAAAACCCTTATTATACAAGCATAAGTAATATTTTACTAGTATATAAATCTAGAATCTATTATAATTATTACTATTATTATTGCAATCAAACAATAAATTCAAAATTTGTATAAAAAAAAAGTGATTTCGTACTACGCAAACGCCGGTTGGTACAAAAATCTACCATTAAAAAAAAGTTAGTAAATACAACGGGAAAAATAAAATTTATGTACGATGAACTTAATAGACACAGAATGAACAAATATGAACAAAATTTTCAAAATTGATCGAGTATTTTGAAGTCGGCATTAATGGGTTAAAAGGAGCCAGATCTTATTCTACCAGGCCTAATAGACCGGGAGCTGGCAGCACAGACACATTGTTCGTACGGATACCGTTATTTCGCCAGGAAATCTTTTTATAGAAAAAGAAATCTAGGTTAAACCAAAGCCGCCTCAAGACTACAAGCCAAACACGAGGTTTCGTGACGTCACGACGCGACGCGGGGCTTAGATCAGCCGTGAAGAGCACATGTGTTATTTAAAACATATTGATTCTTTCCTCTATATACCAACTTATTATCACAGCATATGGGAAAAAAATAAAAACTTATAGTTTAAAGACGCTAATTAAGTGCTTTTTAATCAATTTCGATCACTCGAAACAATAATAATAACGATAACACAAAAACAAAATTTATGAAATAATATCACTGTGTCAGTCAAAATGTGCACTTAATTAAAGTTACATTAAAGAAAAATGGTTGGTTAATGAAAAAAAAATCGAAGTATTAAATTTAATTTAGTGAAAAGTTTTCATTATCTATTCTACTTTGAAATTTACAAAAATATCAATCTATTTTCTATATATTATAAAACAAGACATTAATAAATATATATAAGCAAAATCTACAAATATGTATATAATATATATATAAACATATATATGTAGTTTTAAACACATAGAGAGAATTACTTTGCTTTCAATTATTTCATTTTCAAAAATAAATAAATAAATACCAATATTCTGTCAATCAAAACCCACATTTAAAATTTAATTAAAGTGGATGAAAAATGATTGTTAAATGAAAACAAATTCAAGTTGTATGCTATTTTTATTATCCATTGTGGCTTGAAATTATACAATAAATATCCTATTAAATATTTAGTGATTTGAAACATGCAAAGGAGTATAATAAATTTAATATAAATAAATAGTAAAACTACAGAGTGCATGAAATTAGGTAACAACACAGATAAATTTTTCTTACCGTAAACTTTACTTAGCAGAAATGGGTAATTTTCACATAAAATCGATTAAATTGAAAAAACATACAGCTCTCATAATAAAACAAAACAAGGTCATGAAACAAAAAATTATTATTTTCTTAATTTTTGTATTAGTTTAAGATATTATGCAAGGTACAAGCAATACAGTTTTTAAAAAGTGTACTGAAACCTGGTAAAAACAAAAGAAAGAAAGAAAACACTTTCATCAATTGGAATTGAAATATTCCTAACATATATTTTGTTCAGATATTCAAGAATTAAGATTTTGGACTTTGTACTATATATCATTAGAAAACTAATGATTTAAATTTTATTATAACAACTTAGTATTACATTGTTTTCAAAAGAAATTCTTCATACACGTTTTTCTCATAACGAGTCAAGTTGAAATCATTTATTATGGACCAGTTGGGGGTATTTTTTTTAGACACCTTATAACATAAATAGAAAAACAAATAAAAGTTTGCAAACAAATACTCCTTTGCAACAAATCCATGATTTTTTCTACTATTATTCTACTAATATTTTTTCATAAAGTTCTGACCATCTTTTTTGTGATACCCTGTATACAAATGTAAATAGTACCTGGTACGAAATTTATGCATGCATACAATACGTATGAAGTTTAGCACTAACCACTTATGCATTATTCGCGAATAATTTCTACGGATAGATAAAAGGGGGGTCCCAGAATGGTGCTTGCTCCGAGGACCTAGATAGACAAAGTCGAGTCCTGACTACACAGAAAAGTAAATTTATAATTATGTAACAATAATTTTATTTATTGTTATTTTTAATTAAACGTTAAAAGTTATATAAAAACACACAAAATTTTTGTGAATTCGGAAGGGGGGGGGGGGGAATAAATTGTTTACAGTCATTGTAAAAATAAAGAGATTCAGACACATCATTCCCATATCAGCAATTGTCGTGTATAAGCATGCACTGTGTAACAAATATTATAAAATGAATTTTTATTAAGAGTTTAAGATTAAAAAACACCAATAAATTAGTATGTATATTGATCGGGTTTTAAAAGAAATAAACAAGATAACAATGTTATGCATCCATAGAAATTATGATGAAAGTTTCTAGTACATTTAAATTTTTAAGTATGAAAATATCTATAAAAATACATAAATTTTGGTATCAAATTAAAGCCCAATCAATTCTGCCTACAGAATAATCAGAGTTACTATTCTCACGACCAGTGTTTTCTAATAAAAGTCGATCATTAAAAGTCACTCTAATGAAAGAAAGCAGAACAAATTAAAAAGATAGGAAGGTGAGACAAGTTATAAATTACATAATAATTAAGCTTGTAATTAAGACTTTTGACTGAAAATGTTTTAGCATGATTAGTATCCAAGAAACTCAGTCTGACATAAATTTCAGCTATCTGGTGCCAGTATTTCCGAGTAAATAAAGTCAGAAGTTTTAATCGAAATTATTGAATAGCAAGAAAGGTAAAGTTTAAACTAATAATATTTATGCTGTACTTACTGTATACAAAATTTCATCAGTTTTCAGTGGTAAATTTCTGAGTAATAATAATTTTAAATGTTTTTTTTTTACTAATTTTCTTAAATTAAATGAACTGATTAAAATTTGCACTTGAAAGTTTAACAGTTGAGGTAGAAAAATATGTCACATAGGACATTAAAATTTCAAGTGAATCGGACAAATAGCTTCCAAATTATAAGGCAAAATGTGCTGGCGCCAATAGAATTGTCTAGCAGATATTGAAATCAGATTATTTTGACAAATTAATAAAGGCTATAATTAAACAATGGAAACTTTATTAATCAATAACTTTTGAGATAATTCACCTATTCATACAATTCAAGCCCCAATTTTTAGCAAATTACGAGAGACAGGGAATGATGTAAGTCTCGACACGATCTTGTCATTTTTTCCATTTTAAATTATTGCTGTATTTAAATGAAACAGAACTAGATTAATATCGTTATAATTTGAAAATAAATTTACTTTAAAAAGAATACGTTCTTTGCTTCCGAATAAAAAACACGTTGTACTCTAATTCTAAACAGCCAGATACAAATGCTCCTCGTTGGCGTCAGTTCCGGACCGTTACGTCACATATGAGGGGGACGGGGCTAACGAAAAAGACGGGCTACCGTGCTTCTCCAATTTAGAGCAGTCACGTGACGTTCCCGGTCTCAGCTGAGCTACGCAAATCAATTGACAAAATAGATTATTCTCCCGGCTTTAAATTACTATCTCATCAAAACCATTCTGTAATTCAATAAAATTCGTTATTTTATCAAGCAGCGGCAATCATGATATCAATCATCTTATAAAAATTCTAAAACACTAGCATAAATTTAAGTTTATTAAATAAAATCATTTGTAAACAGCTATAATGTTGTAAAAAGTGAAAAAGAATCAACTGAGCTTTTTATGGCCTAGAAATAATTATTTTAAATAGGCCAAATTCACAAACCTAGTTAAGAATGATTTAATTAACACATACAATTTCAAAGCTGTAACACAATTTTAAGTTATTGAAAAAAAGAAAGAAAATGATTGTCGAAAGAAAAGAGAAAAATAAGTGAGATTTTTTTTTTTCAAACAGGATCTTTATTTACTAAATATTAAATCCGTATGAACATGGTCACCAAAAACATATTTTACTTAATCTTTTTGTAAAAAGATTAAAATTTTGAAAAAAAAAATTCTTCTAAATTATTTAAAATTTTGAAAACTTTAGTCTAAAAATAAGTATTTAAAAATAATTAAATGTGTTTAATATTTACTTCTGCGTCGAATAGTTAAAAACAAAAATAAAACAATTTTAACACACAAAATACCTAAAAATTAAAAAAGAACGAAAATTTTTCCAGGAGACCCCTGAATTATAATTGTAAAATCTTACAAACATTCGAAACCACTGGCATCATTTTAAGAATATCGAATAAAATAATTTATAAAAAGACATAATGTTGTCAAAAGTAAAAAACTCAACTCAGCTTTTTATACTCTAGAAATAATTATTGTAAATAAACGTAAATTGAAGACTGACTATTTAAGAAAGATTTATTTAACATATAAAAATTTCAAAGCTTTAACACAAATTTATGTTATTAAGAATGCAATTGTCAAAAACAGATAAAAAGTGAGATTTTTTTTTTTTTTTTTTTTTTTCAAATGAGCATTTTATACTTTAAATATCAATATGTCTGCACGAAAATTATTCACGGTCATCATACACATATTTAATTTAATATATAATCTAAACAGCTTTGGTATAAAAATAAGTACTTAAAAATAATTTCACGTGTTCAAATACTTACTTCTGAGCATAAGAGTTAAAAACCAAAATAAAACAATTTTAGCACACTAAACATCTAAAAATTAGAATCTTTTAACCAGAAGATTTCTCAAGCAGTAAAAGTATGGTTGTAAAATCTCATAAAAAGTTCAATCCCTAACATCATTTTAAGTATATCAAACAAAATAATTTGTAAGGAGATAATAATGTAGTCAAAAATGGGGAAACAATCGACTGGACATTTTAATCCTATAAATAAACATTGTAAATACCGCAAAATTAAACACGACTAGTACTTAATAATGATTTAAACAATTTCAAAGATATAAACATTTTAAATTAAAAAAAAATTAATAAAAATTTCGAAGATGTAGTACACTTTTAAGTTATTGAAAAAAACATGATCGTTGAAAGAAAAGAGAAAATAAGAGTTTTTTTTTTTTTTTTCAAACAGGATCTTTATACACTAAATATTAATATTTGTGCACGAAAATTATACATGATACATATTTTATTTATTATTTAAAATTTTAAAAACTTTAATACAAAACTATGTATTTAAAAAATGTGCTCGATATTTATTTTTTAGCATAATAGTTAAAAACGGAAGTAAAACAATTTTAGCACACAAGAATATCTAAAAATTAATATTCTCGCATCGAAATTTTTTTCCCAAGCCTTAGAATTATGATTCTCAGATCTTATAAAAAAATTCAAAACACTGACATAATTTTATGTATATTAAGTAAAATAATTTGTAACTATAAATATAAGTTATCAAAAGTGAAAAAAAAACTGAGCTAATTGTCAGCTAGAAATCATTGTAAACACACCATAGACTACTTAAGAATGATTTTTTAACACATAAACATTTTACAGCTGTAGAAAAATTTTAAGTTATTGGAAAAATTACACCAGAATCGTATATTATTATCTACCAAAACATTTGCTAGATCTTCTAGATTACAATTTTACCGAGCTACGAACTACTTTATTGCAAAAATAAAAGTTATCGGCAATGTGCTTGTAAACTAAACAAATTCACTAGAAAGAAAGCTTTACCAGGAGGATTTATATAATTTAGTGTTAATAAATACTTAATTTAGATTTCATCTTTTGTTACAAAATTTAATATTTTAACAGAAGGTTGCAGAACGTAAAAAATCCTTGCATTTACCCCTGAAGAAAACATAAAAATCTCATATACAGAAAACCTTCTTGAAAGGAAAAATAAATAAATAAATAAATTGCAAATAAATAAATGAAAATAACATTCGTTCGATGAACACATAAAAAATATATGAATCATTTAATGAAACCAAAACGTAAAAACACCACAGGGTAATATCACGAGCTTAATGTTCAGAGCAAATAATATTGATGTAATTAATCATTATTGAATGTTATTAATGATTTTTTCTTTTCCTGCTTATATTGAAAATGAAAAACATTTAGTATAAATAGTGCATGTAAAGATTAATTCATTTAAAATAAATTATGTTTACCTAAAGAATACAAAACAAACAATCATATGAATACATCAGACATCAATCAACTAAAACAGTAAAATGGATTACTTACATTCGACAGATTAGCATAATGATGTATCCACGCTCTCGTCGTATTACAAATTGATTAAAAATAGTTAAGTAATGTCAATTTGACAAAATTAAAATAACTTATTCACAACAAAAAGTGTATTTACAGCACTTAAAATAAAGTAGTAGAATTCCTTTGTTAAAAGCTGCGCGTCGTAATTGGTTAAGACCGCGACTGTCATGTGACTTTCAACTGCGGGAGCCCTCTACGTTAGCCCCGTGAGGGGGAATGAAATTGTGTCTGGCTTGATAGTCTTTAGGCGGCTTTGGTTAAACGCACAAAATTTCGCCGCCTTTTAAAAAGTTTTCTATAAGATAATACTGGTTCCGAAAAATTTTCTGGTCTGCAAAATTCAAGGAGGCGTACGAACCACGACACAACCACCTCATCGAGTTGGAGGCTGAAATTCTAGAATTAGCTAAAACTCGATTCCCATATTAAAACGCAATCGGTCTGCCAAGTCATATCTTGGTGGAGAAGACCTAAAAACCCGATTTTACCGGTTGACTCGTAGGTTTACCATTGTGTTTTCCTGCTCTCAGTCCGCCATGTTTTCATACCTTTGGGTGCAGGAAAACGCAATGGTAAACCTACGAGTCGACCGCTAAAATCGGCTTTTTAGGTATTTTCCAATAAGCTATGACTTGGCAGACCGATTGCGTTTTAATATGGGAATATAGTTTTAGCTAATTCTGGAATTTCAGCCTCCAACTAGATGAGGTGGTTGTCTGTGCTGCCAGCTCCCGGTCTATAAAATTGTACAGCCAGACACACAAAAAAATTCCCTTTCAGAAATTTAAAAAAAAAAAAACAATTGTTACGAAATGCCAAAAAGTTCACGAAAAATCATTATAAAAACTTTTACTATTTCCTTTGAAAGAAATGCCGATTTTGTAGAAATATTTCACACAGTGCAGGTGTTTGAAACGCGTGATCCCGAATAAAAAAAGCAGATAATTTTAGACTAGCATTCTTTTGCACGGTATCAAATTTTTAAAAATACAGCTAGCATTTGAGATTTTAAACTTATTACCCTTACTTAAATAATCACGAAAATGATCTAATTAAAGAAAGCAAATATTATTCTTTTTTACTGGTACCAAAAACAAATTCTGCACGCTCGTTTTGAAGGTGCATATATGCACCCATGGTCCCGAAAGGGTTAAACCGTTCCAGATGAAAAATACTGGCTGCAAAGTTAGGACGGAGTAGGAAGATAAGTGTGTGTGTGTGTGGGGGGGGGGGCATTTTTCGTTGTCTTTTGAAGAAATTTGCATTTTTTCCGCGATCACTTGACAAAATTCGCGGTCCTTTGTCGAAATTTGCGTTTTTTTCCCGCAGCCCTTTGATGAAATTCTCGTCTTTTTCGCGACCCTTGAACGAAAATTGCGCTTTTTTTGTGATCCTTTGACGAAATTCAGTTTTTTTTCAAAATACGTGTTTTTCACGCGATCCTTTGACGAAATGTATTTTTTCGCGATCCTTTGAAGAAATTGGCGATTTTTTGTTAGCAATATTTAATCTTTGCTATCATAAAATTTGCGTGATATTCGTTTTTATCCTCAAAAACTAATTATCTATTTCTCAATATAAAAACATAGGTAAGATAAATTGGGCTTACCTTAATATTTCACAATATATCTGTCAACAATCCCCCCCTTAATCTCCTAACGAGGATTGTTCTGTAATTTCAGTTTGTTTCTATTATTTAGAAATTCAGGCTTGGGCTCTGGTTTCGTAAGTACGTCCGCCATCATTGACTTGCTTGGGCAATAACGCAATTCAATAATTTTATCTTCTTTCAGCTGTTTAATCACATTATATTTTATATCAATATGTTTCGATTTATTAGAAAACTTTTCGGATTCTATCATTTTTATGCAAGATTTATTATCTTCATAAATTACTATAGGCAATCTTTGCGGTATATCGAGATCTTCTAATAGTTTTAGCAGCCATATTAATTCTTGTGTTGCGCTCGCCGCTGCTACGAACGCTGCCTCTGCAGATGATTGTGCGACACACGTTTGTCGTTTTGTTATCCACTGTAGTGGATTCTTTCCTAAAAGGAACAAATTGCCTGTTGTCGATCTTCTTGTTTTTAGATCTCCACCCCAATCTGCATCAGTATATACTTCTAGAATGGGTGGTTCTTCCGTGCTGATTACTAAATTTAAGTCTTTTGTTGAATAGAGATATCTTATTAATCTTTTAACACCTTTCCAATCTCTTTCAGACGGCATTTCGTTTTTTCTGCTCAAAATGTTTATACCTACTAAAATATCGGGCCTACTTATTGTAGCAACATATAACAGCGCACATATTGCTTGTCGGTACTTAGTGTTGTTTGGCATTTGTGTTTCTTCTTTGTCTAATCGTTGAAAGCCTGTTTCCATTGGAGTGCCATATGGCTTAGAATCTTCTAAATTAAATTTTTTTGCGGTTTCTATTATTTTTGCTGTTTGATTTAGTTTAAAGCCGTTGTGAGTCTTTTGTATTTTTATCCCGAGGTAATTGGAAATTTGACCTAAATCTTCAAGTGCGTACTTAGATTTTAGTTTATCTATTATCTCATTTATATTTTCATCTTTTCCTGCGATGAGAATATCATCTACGTATACTGCTATATAAACCGTGTTTTCCCCTTCTTTTCTTATAAATAAACAATTTTCAGCATTGCTCTGTTTAAATTTTAATTCCTTTAGTGTTTCACTAATGTACCATGCTCTTGCAGCTTGTTTTAGTCCATATAGGGCTTTTTTTAGCTTACAAACCTTATTGGGTTCTGTAGTGTTTATATACCCTTTAGGTTGTGATACATTGACATTTTCTTCCAATTCACCATGTCAGAATGCAGTTTTGATGTCAATTTGCCTAATATTGAGATTGTGGTATGCTGCGGCAGTTATGAAGACTCTTAAACTTGTATGGGAAACTACTGGCGCATAAGTTTCATCGAAATCTACTCCGTATTTTTGTCTAAATCCTTGTGCGACCAATCTCGCTTTGTAACACTTGATTTTTCCGAATTCGTCATATTTCGCTTTAAAAGTCCATTTCGACCCAATTACTCTTGCTCCTTGTGGGGGGATCAACTAAACACCAGGTTTCATTTTCATTAAGGGAATTCATTTCCTCTTCTGTCGCTTTTATCCAGTTCTGTTTTTCTATAGGATTTTCTATACTCATCATATCTTCCCAACTGTTAGGTACATATACTGGATCGTGCCGGACTGCATAAGCAAACCTGTCCGGCGGCACACCTCTATTGGTTCTCTCTGATCTTCTCACTTGTGGAACTTGTTGTTGTGACGCGGGTGGTGGACTTAGTTCATTTTGTGTTGGTGTCAGATCTATTTCCATTTCATTCGTGTCTTTCTGTTGTGTTTGTTTCCGCGATTAATTTTCTTCTATCTAGATTTTCGTTAGTATCTGGATTATTTTTATTTTCTATAAATTTTACACTTCTGGCCAATATTACTCTTCCGTCACTTGTATAGATTCTGTACGCCTTAGAGCGACTGTCGTATCCGACAAAAGTGCCTTTTTCCGCTCTATTATCTAATTTTCCTCTCTTTGATTTGTGTATGTAGGCGTATGCAGTACAGCCAAAAACTTTGAGATATTTCAAATTTGGTCTCCTATTCGTCCATAATTCATAGGGTGTGGTGCTTACCGATTTTGAAGGTAGCCGGTTCTGTAAGTGATTCGCGGTACATATGGCTTCCCCCCATAATTTGTGCGGGAGATTTGCTTCATTTAGCATACTTCTAACCATATCAAGTAGGGACCTATTCTTACGCTCTACGACACCGTTTTGACTTGGGTTAAATGGTACGGTAAGCTGATGATGAATCCCATTTTCTTTTAGATATTTTTCTATTTCGTTGGCCGTATATTCACCACCGTTGTCCGATCTGATCTCAGTAGGCATTTTTCCGAATTTGTTTTTCACCATTGAGACGTATTCTTTCAATTTTTCTGAAGCCTCACTTTTATTTGCCATTAAATAAATTACACAAAATCGTGTATAATCATCGATAAAAGTGACGAAGTATTTTCCCCCCAGTTGTGGGTGTATTTATAGGGCCGCATACATCAGTATGGACTAACTCGAGCCTTTTTGTAGCTCTATATGCAACTGATTTAGGAAATGGGGTCTCTCTGATTTTTGACTTGATGCATACCTCACATTTAGCATTATGTTTGCAGTTGTTGATTTTAATTCCCTCAACTAAGTCCTTTGATAACATGGACTTTATTGCGTCGTAGCTCCTATGCCCCATTCGCCTATGCCACAAATCTATGTAATTTGCATTTGAGCAGTTGTAGGTGACATTTGCATAGTCCTTGTGATTTTCATCTTTACTAACATGCATTTCGTACAGATTGTTTTTAAGTTTACCTTGAAGTATAACGTCGCCTTCGTGAATTATATCACATTTATCTTTTTCAAATTTGACTTTGCAACCGTTTTTAGTTGCCCTACTCACTGACAGCAGGTTAGTTTCTATGTCAGGAACGTATAGTACGTCACGCAATATAACTTGTTTGTTTTTATTTTCGGTATGAATTATTACCTCTCCAGATCCATATGAAATCAGTTTATTACCATTAGCGACTGTGACGTTTGTTTCATTATTATTTGTAATTTTAGTAAAAAATTCCTTTGAATTTACTACGTGGCTGGAACTGCCACTGTCCACTATAAAAGTGCCTTTATTTTCGGAATCTTCGCTTAATAAAGCGACACTGTTGTTTTCATTTACTGTGTCTTTTCTTTCTTCATGTTCCGCATTTTTATGTAAATTATTTTCTTCATAAACTAGTGATATTGAATTGTTTTTATTTTTATAGTGTCTGTTATTAGTGTAACTGTTGTTGTTTTTCGTTTTTAGAAACCAGCAGTCTTTATTTGAGTGGTTTTTCATTTTACAGTGTGAGCAGTACTTATTGCTGCCTCTTTTCTGTTCTGAATGATTAAATTTACCTTGGGTTTTATAGGCTTTATTGCTGTTTTCGGAATTTTCACGATTATCTACTCTACGAGTATATTCGTCCGTAAGCTTGCTTTTTATAAATTGTACGGTTAACTCAGCTTCATCTCTGGCCTCCAGGGCAGTAACTAGGGTATCGTAGGACGGTGGCAACGAGCACAGCAGCAGTGCTGAAATGTGCGAGTCAGTTATGTGTTCACCTATGGCTGACAGTTTATCCACTATCTCTAAAATTTTAGTAATGTGGGCTGTCATATTGCCACCTTCAGTTAATTTTGTACTGTATAGTTTTCTTAGTAAATACAGCTTACTATAGAGAGATTAGATCTCTCATGGATTTGTTTAAGTGCGTCCCATGTTTGCCTAGCTGTATTTAAATTTTTGACATGCACTATTTGACTGTCGTCAATGGACAAATTTATTAAAGCCCTTGCTTTTCTGTCTTTCTTGGTCCAAGCATCATTCAATGGAGTGGCGACCTCTTGCGTGATAACTTCTATAAGTTCATCTCGAATTAATAGCATTTCGACCTTGAACCGCCAATTTGTATAATTGTTGGCGTTCAATTTTTCAATGGTCGTGCTATCTTTTGTAGATGAAGCCATAATGTTGCTAAGATTCGTTTTATTTTTTCTAATAAATTACCCTATCGGATTACCAGATTTGTATTCTTATTTTTTCAGTGACGATGTTTTTATTGAGAATTTTTTCATTCTCATAATCAATTTGTTAGCAATATTTAATCTTTGCTATCATAAAATTTGCGTGATATTCGTTTTTATCCTCAAAAACTAATTATCTATTTCTCAATATAAAAAACATAGGTAAGATAAATTGGGCTTACCTTATATTTATGTATATCCGATTGTCATCTCATCTGGTATTTTTCCTCCGAAAAGGGTAAATGAATCTATATCTTCTTCCTGTATTTCTTATTTATCCGTATATGTGACTGATGGTCTGAACTTCATGTTGTTTAAAAAGACGCATATTTTGAGTGACTTGTGAAATTAATTTTGTGCCGAAACTTATAAATAGAAAAGTAAAATTAAATTTAATAAGAGCTTTAACATACACATCTCTCAGTTTGAGAGTTTGAGTTACAAGTAAGAGTAGAGAAAAATACATGAATAAAATATCATTAGTAATAAAGAACAGGAAATTAATCCCATAAATCAGCATAACAAATAATTTGTATCAATATTTATATTTACGATAATTTAAAGTGAAAGTATATAAATGTCTTATAGTTCATAAGTATTGCGAAAATGTTTATAATAAAGTATCTGTTTACGATTGTGCAATCACTTTTCAATTTCACTTCCTTCTTTTAGATCATAAACACTTTCGATAATCACTTTTGTAAATCACATTTGGCACATGAAAAAACAATTTACTTCGCTTGATTATTTTAATGTCCTTGTTTGGAGATTATATTTCACAATATATCTGTCAACATTTTTCAGCTACCCTTTGACAAAATTTGTGTTTTTCCGCGGTCCTTTGACAAAATTCGCGTTTTATTTCGTTGCCCTTCGACGAAATTCGCGTTTTTTCCGCAATCCTTAGATCAAATCCGCATTTTTTTCGATACTTTGGTGAAATTTGAGATTTTTTTTTTCTGCGAAAGAGTGACGAAATTAATTTTTTACGGCGACCATTTGTCAAAATTCGCAACATTTTTTAATTTTCGGAAAATTCGAAACAGAATCACCCCTACTTTTAATTGTGCGCGAGCAGTAAATAAATCGTACATAAAATTGGGGAATATTTTTTATTTTTTGGTATTAGGTAGCTTTCATTACAAAAAGCTACCTATTGCAGCCGTTCGGAGGAAATAGATTAAAAAAATTTTTGGTATATTTTCATCGATCATGACCCCCAGACCCCGAAACCACCCTCCGTTCAAAAGTTGATATATATATACACTCAGGAACATTGAAAATAGCGACCCAAGAAGAAAGCACCGGATTGAAATGAAATTTAATACACATAATGATACAGATGAGAGATTCACTTGATCTCAAAATCAAGACAATTAAACGAATACAGGGTGTGCAACGACACAAATACAGGGCAACTTCAATAGCGCGTTAGACCACCTCCAGCTGCAATACATGCCGCCACACGGTCCGGCATAGAGTTGATTAGACACCTGATGTTGTCTTGAGGCAGATGGGTCCACAAATCTTGCACAGCCAACTCCAAATCATGCACCGAATGACACGATGGCATCTGTCGTTTTAGCTGATCCCACACATGCTCTATAGGGGACAAGTCGGGGGAGCGGGCCGGCCATGGAAGAGTCTGAAATTGACGTAGGAAGCCTTGAGCAACTCTTGCTGTATGCGGACGAGCATTATCTTGCTGGAAAATTGCCCCTGGGAGACCATTTAGGAAAGGTCCTACATGGGGTCGAAGAACATCATCAACATAACGTTGGCCCGTTAAGTTTCCATGAATCACAATTAGAGTGGACCGGCTATCATAGGCTATGCCCCCCCCCAGGCCATTACACCAGCTGTGCGGGCAGTGTGACGTAGAACAGTGTGGGAGGAATTGTACCGCTTACCAGGGCGCCTCCACACCCGTATACGGTTGTCATCTGTCCCCAAAACAAACCGGGATTCATCACTAAACACAACGTTTTGCCAATCTGTGACATTCTACATTGATCTGGCTTGGCACCACTGTAGACGCAGTCGCCGATGTTCCGGTGTTAAAGGGAATGCACGAAAAGGGCGCTTGGAGTTTAGACCTGCTTCTGCAAGGCGTCTGGAAATTGTTTGTGGAACAATTGCTACGCCTACGTCTGCTCGTATCGTCGAACGAGTCACTGTAGGGTCCACGAGGGCTTGCCGCACGATCCTTCGATCCTCTCTCCTCGTGGTCTTCCTGGTCGCTCCAGACCCGGTTCTCCGCACGTGGGTACCTTCTCGTGTCCACTGCTCCCAACATTTTCTAACGGCACACTCCGAACGATCCACCTGGCCAGCAACACGGCGCGTCGACCAGCCTGCAGTTTTCATCCCGATGATCAGTCCTCTCTCAAACTCGCTTAACTGTGAGAAATGTCTTCTAGCACGTTTACCTAGAATGTTTCGCTTACCAAAGTCTTCCTTCAATCGGCAGGTAATCGTCAGTTTATGAATCTTCGATTTTGCGCTGGCTTATATAGCACCCTCTTCCTGATTGTAGCGCCATCTCGGCGTGTTTGAGCATGCGTATTGGCACAAAAGTTGGATCATTTGCATATCACATTACGCTGTACTTATTTGCAAAGTTTCGCGATTGTACATAGCTTTCTTCTTGGGTCGCTATTTTCAATGTTCCTGAGTGTATATATATATATATCCATATATATATATATATATATCTGATCTTTGTCATACTGTAACTCTAGTATTTATGAACCGATTTGGATGAAACTCGGTGTGTACATAGTACATACCAATGTATCGACCGAGTTCGTTGGCCAGCTTCAACCGCCATCTTGTTTCAAAATGGCGGCCATTTGAAATTTTTAAAAAAATTTGAAATTTGAAATGTGGTATCAAAAAATTAAAAATTGAAAAATATTTTTCTTATGTATTTCATCTTTATACAAAGATTCCGGAGCAGTTTTTGTTTCGTCTATATCTTAAAAAATGGCTGAGTTATAGCACTTTGAATTTCTAGCGTGGCTGACAGTCTGAAACGTCCTGATTTTTGCCACCGATAACAGGCCTATTCATGAACCGATATGGATGTACCTTGGTGTGTACAAAGTAAATACCAATGTCTGGACCGAGTTCGTTAGCCAGCTTCATCCGCCATCTAGTTTCAAAACGGCGGCAAGTTTAAAAAATTTAAAATTTAAAATGAGGTATCAAAAAATTGACAAAGATTTTTTCCTTATGTATTTGACCTTAATATAAAGATTCCGGAACAGTTTTTGTTTCGTCTATATCTAGAAAAATGGCTGAGTTATAGCATTTTGAATTTCTATTGTGGCTGACATTTTGAAACGACCTAATTTTTGTCACGCGATAACAGGCGTATTTATGAACCGATTTGGATGTAACTTGGTGTGTACATAGTGCATACCAATGTCTCGACCGAGTTCGTAGGCAACCGTCATTCACCATCTTGTTTCGAAAGGGAACATTAAAAGAATTATTTAAAATTTAAAATGAGGTATGAAAAAATTGGAAAATGAAAAAGGTTTTTTTATGTGTTTGACCTTGATACAAAGATTTCAGGGCAGTTTTATTTTTCGTCTACATCTTAAAAAAAGGTTGAGTTATAGTTGTTTGAAATTTCTAGCATGGCTGACATATTGAAACGATCTGATATTTGTCACGCGATAACACACGTATTTATTAACCTATTTGGATGTAAGAAGGCATTTGGATAGTATATAGCAATGTCTCGACCAAGTTCGCTGGTCAGCTTCATCCGTCATCTTGAATCAAAATGGCGGCCATTAAATTAAAAATATATATATTTAAAGTGAGGTGCAAAAAATTTAGAAATTGAAAAAGGTTTCATTCTTAAGTATTTGACTTTGATATAAGGATTCCGGAGCATTTTTTGTTTTGTCTTTATCTTAAAAAATGGCTCAGATACAGCAGTTTGAATTTCATTATGTGGGTGACATTTTGAAAAATCTGATTTTTTGCCTGCGACAGCACTCATATATATCAACCGATTCCGATGTGAGTGTGCACAGGAATTACTAAGGTCTCGACCAAGTTCACTGGTTAGCCTCATCCACCATGCTGTCTTAAAAGGGCAGGTACTTCAAGATATCGCCGAATTTGGAAACTAAATATAACTTTAAATAAAATCAGCTTGGATAAAGCTGACTAATTTCGCTAAATTCTCATTCATAAGGATTTAGTATTGATGAAAATTAATATTGAACCTTCTATAATTGGTTTCCACCAAATTGAGCTTTGTGTGTTTGAATAACATAAGCTAGCTTTTTAAAAATAAGGAATTTGAAAGCTACCTCTTCCTCCCGGCACTGGCCGGAAGGACTTTTTTTTTTTTTTTTTAAAGTGTTACAAAAACTTTTTTTTCTAAAAATTTCTCTGCTTCTAGGTCTCTTGAATTGAGCATATATGTATTCATTTATCCAGTAAAACAGAGTTGGAGTTATTTTTCAGTCATTTGAAAATAGATTTTGTGGTCTCAAGTAAATTTGGTCGCAGGACTGAGGAGGATATTGGATTAACGAAAAATACAAATTCATGGCATGCCAGAAAATAAAACAAATTTATCTCAAAAAGAAAGAAACAATATCAGTCTTTTTTCCCCTTTCACTGCGATCCCTTCGGAGGTGGAAATGGAACTGTAACCTCACAACCCCCGTCCCCATCGACTTCTTTGGGTATTATATGCTGGGGCATCACTGCACACTAATATATGGGACTAACGAGAATAGCTGCACAGCAGAAAAATATACACATTTATCTTAAAAGAAAGAAAAAAAAAATCAGCATTTTTTTTTTTTTCATTTCATTTTTAACACTTTCCAACAAAGTTGAAAAGTGTTTATGACTTCGGTTTGTCTGTCCGTATGGCCGTCTGTCCGCTCTCTAACTCCCGTAAATATACTCTGATTGCCTGAAATTTTTGGAGGTTATTGACGTTTACCATAGCACGTTCCCTATTTCAAATGAAGTTTGTAGCATGTTTAGTTCATTTACAGGGACAGTCAAAAGTTTTCCGTTACATTAGGGCCTATGGGAAGAAATCGTTTAAAAAGATTTTTAATGATGTGACACGCATCCAAACATAATAAAATTGATATGCATTTATTAAGTGCACTAAATCATGCATTCTGTATAATATGCGGTGAAAAGGATAGTTATTCTTTTACAGGGCCATACAAAAGAATTCCGTTACATAATGATATAAGGAGGAAGGGGGAATTGTTTGCGGCGTATTTTAATTATGTTAAACTATTTCACATATAATGAAATTGATATACGTCGCTGATCTTTACTATAAGTTATTTTATGTATATTACGAAGTGCATAGCATTTACAGGGAAACACAAAAGTTCTCAGACAGTATATTGTATCAGAAGTACTTTACATTAGCGATAATTGTTGGAAATGTATTTTTAATTATGATATGCGCTTTTATGTTTCATTATATTTATGCATACTATATGGTGTGTATAAATGCTATAATCCATATACAGGGCTACACAAAATTAATTCTAACTGTTACTGGGTATGAGCGCAAATTGGTTAAATGTGTTTTTTAAACGAATTATGCATTTTTACTCTGAACTGCATTTAGTTTATTAAAAAAAGTTTGTAGAATATAGATAAAAGGATATACAGGGTCACGCAAAGAATTGGATACATATCGTCTGGATGATAATTTCTGGAAATGTGGTTTCAGTAGTTGGTTTAGTTTGAATTAAATTTTAGCTAAATAGTGGCGTGTAATAAAGCTATTAGGTAAACTATAGGGCTGTACAAAAGTATTCAAGCATTTTTTCAATTAATTGTATAAATTGCTGAAAGAGAAGTTTCAACCTGTTATACGTTTAATTGCTAAACTAATTTTTCCCATTATATAGTATATCTATCAACATACAGATCAAATACGCGGCTGTTCAAAAGAATTGGAATACATATTTGGCTATGGGCGGTAACTGAAATCAGATTTTTAAATGTTCACTTACACTGTAAAAAAAACGACATTTTTACAGTACAAAGTACTGTTCATCTCGCGCACAAACTTGATCACAGTGAATGTGCTGCATCATTCTTTGGTTTCCTGACTATATTAACATGGAAAATACAGTAGTTGCGTAAAATTAACAGCACAATGTGCTGGCAATTTGGACGCCAGCAGTTTGTGTTGTAAAAAAATGCGTCCAAATTGCCAGCACATTGTGCTGTTAATTTTACGCAACTACTGTATTTTCCATGTTAATATAGTAGAGATCTGCACGGGCCGGCCCGTGGCCCGAAGCCCGAGCCCGGAGCGGGCTCGGGCCGATTTTCATCCTTGACACTCGGGCCGGGCCGGGCCGGGCTCAGGCCGATTTTCATTCATGTCGGGCCGGGCCTGATCTCCACTCTTTTCGGGCCGGGTCGGGCCCGGCCTTACTGTTTTCTGAAGGCTCGGGTCGAGCCAGGCCTAACTTATATTTTCTGTACAGAGCCGGGACTGGTTTCATGCCTAATCTTCACCGCCCAAAATTTTCAGGCCTAGTTTTGACCCAGCCCGTATGAAAATCATTGTCTCAGTAGCCTGGTCCATTCAAAAGTCAGTTAAATTAGGCTTGGTCCAAAAATTTTTGTAAAAACTGCATACATTTTAAAATTGGCATTATTCTGCATCTAAACATTATAATTTATTCTTTTTAAAGAGTAGTAGATTTCAACGCTTATTAAAATGTAGCTAAATTAAAATATAGTAAAACGTATGAAAAGGAACCTGCCTAATGACGGAACCCTGTTTTAAACTGAAAAATGTGTTGATCCATGCAAAATTAATATACCAATACGTAAGAAAAGAATATATAATACATTTACGCATTCTAAGAAGGGAATTTGTCTATAACGCATTTTTTTTTCTTTTCTATACAATTCCGTCTTAGAAGATTTTACTGTATAGCATTCTTCAGATTTTTAACACTTACATGGAATATGGATTAACAATATTAATGATAACTGAAACATTTACATGCAAGAAATAGAGATTCATTAATATAAATATATATATATCGCAGTCTTGCGGCACTTCTATAAAAGTGAAGATCATAAACATGGAAAAAAAGTTAAGATAAATGTTTTTGGTCAGAACTCTCCGTACGAGACAAATTTTTAACCAAATCGAAGTAAAAATCATTGTTTTGTAGAAATTCATTCGGGCCGGGCCGGGCTCGGGCCGAACTTTTAAATTTTTTACCGGTCCGGGCCACTATCATTTTTTCTACGGGCCGGGCCCGGGCCTGGAAATTCCGGCCCGTGCAGACCTCTATAATATAGTCAGGAAACCAAAGAAAGATACAGCACATTCACTGTGATCGAGTTTGTTCTGGCAAATCTACAGTGGTTTTTTTTTTACAGTGTACTTATGTTATTTACCTTATTTCCCTAAGTAACGAAGTTTCGTTAAAGCTTTACGGATGTGTTGGAAAGTGTTTCATAATATATGCTGTACGCATGATTTTCCTTACTTGTTTTTTATTTCGAAAGGGTACCTGTAACCCATCAGCCCCCTTCCCCTCGTTGGGTATACTGTGGTGTTGTAACTGTGCGCTGATATGTGAATAGCCAGAATGGCTAGTCCGTTGGCTAGCCCGTTGCAAACAAAGTTACACATTTATCTCAAACAAAAAGGAAAAAAATCCGCATTTTTTTTCATTTCATTTTCGACTATTTTGGGAGGGGCTGTAACCCCATTAGCCCCTTTCCGCTTCTTTGGGTATAATGTGGGGTCACTGTGCACTAATATGGAACTAAAGAGAAGAAAGCGGCTAGCCTGTTGAATGATAGGAGAAAAAAAATACAAATTTATTTCAAAGAAAATGAAAAAAAAAAAAGCAATATTTTTCATTTCATTTTCAACTATTTTGTGAGGAGGGGGCTGTGATCCCATCAGCCACCTCCCCTTCTTTCGGTATGCTGTGTGTCAATGTGTACTAATATTATAGGGTTAACGAGAATGGCTATTTCGCTGTATGGCAGAAGTAAAATTATAGATTTATCTAAAAAAAAGATAAGGTTTGCAAAAAACAAAATTACAAATTTAGCTCAGACAAGAAGAAAAAAAATCAGCATTTTTTTCATTTTATTTTCGACTATTTTGGGAGGAGGCACCCTATTAGCCCCTTTCACCTCTTGGGTATAATGTGGTGTCACTGTGCCAGGCATGAGATTCTTCCGCGGATCCGCTTTTTTGTCATTTTTGAATTTTCCGGGGGGTTTTTTTTCTCGATTTTTTTCAAATTTTCACTTTTTTGCCGTTTTTTCGATTTCTAATTTCTCATTTTTCAAGAATTTATTTCGTGCAGACATCCGTTTTTCATTCGTTTAAATAAATAAAAAAAAAGTCAATGATTTTAATCCGCATCAAAATATGCTTATATTTCAACACTTGAACTACGAGAAGTCATTTATCGCGTGCGGTGGTTATCCTATTTCATCGCGATCGCTGAACCAGGGATGATTCTGTTCCGAAAAGTCCGAAGAATTACGGCAGTCATTTCCGAAAATTAAAAAAAAAATAGGTCTAAATCTGAAAATTCGGACATAAAATGTATCGCGAATTTAGACAAATGGTCACAGAAAAAAAAAAAAAAAAAAAAAAAAAACCGTCAATCGTTCAAAGAAAAATTGCCAATTTCGTCAAAGGATCGGGAAAAAACGTCAATTTTCGACAAAAGATCACGAAAAAAAGGCCGACAATTTTTGTCAAAAAATCGCGTAAAAAGCGGCAATTTCTGTCTAAAGATCGCTAAAACACGGCAATTTTTGTCAAAAGATCGCTAAAACACGGCAATTTTTGTCAAAAGATCGCTAAAACACAACAATTTTTGTCAAAAAATCACGAAAAAACGACAATTTCAGTCAAAAGATCGCGGATAAACGGCAATTTTCGTCAAAAGGTCGCGAAAAAACGACAATTTTCGTCAAAAGGTCGCGAAAAAACGGCAATTTTCGTCAAAAGATTGCGAAAAAAATGACAATTTTCGTCAAAAGATCGCGAAAAAACGGCAGTTTTCGCCAAAAAATCGCAAAAAAATGACAAATTTACATTTCTCTGTATCATGTTCTGTATCATGGTAAAATAAACTTTTCATTAGAGTAAGTAAATAATTTCTGCCTAATTCGTGTTTATAATTTCTTTTTAATTTACACAAAGCTAAATTGTGTGTAAATTATATATATATATATATATATATATATATATATATAATAGCAATTATATTTGTTGTGCTTGAAATTCATAACTGTCATTGTTCAAACGTCGTTCGCGTGTTTTCAGCTTTTTTGCTTTTTGGTCAATCTCATCCCTGCTGTGCACTAGTATGAAATTAAAGAGAAGAGAGCGGCTAGTCTCTTGAATGATATAGACCGGGCGGCGGCAGTACGGAGAATCACCTCATCGAGTTCACGGCTGAAATTCCAGAATTACTTAAAACTCGATTCGCATATTAAAACTCAATCGGTCTGCCAAGTCCTATCTTGATGGAAAACACCTGAAAGCCCGATTTTAGCGGTTGACTCATAGGTTTACCATTGTGTTTTCCTGCACCCAAATGTATGAAAAAATGGAGGACTGGGAGCAGGAAAACACAATTTTAGGTGTTTTTCCACCAAGATAAGACTTGGCAGACTGATTGCATTTTAACATGCGAATTTTGTTTTAACTAATTCTTGAATTTCACCCGTGAACTCGATGAGGTGATTGTCTGTGCTGTCGCCTCCTGGTTTAATAGGGGGGAAAATATAAATTTGTCTCGAACAAAAAGAAAATAATTAGCTCTTTTTCATTTCATTTTCGACTATTTCGAGAGGAGGGGGCTGTAATTCCATCAGCCCCCTCCCCATATTTGGGTATGCTGTGATGTCAATGTGGACTAATATGGGGTTAACGAGAATGGCTATTTTGCTGTATGACAGAAGAAAAAATTTACAGATTTATCTAAAAAAGTAAGGGAAAAAACTTTTTTCATTTAGTTCATTTAATTTTCCGACTATTTTGGGAAGAGGGGTGAGGGCTGCTGTAACCCCATTAGCCCCTTTCTCTTCTTTGCTGTCAATGTGGACTAATATGGAACTAAAGCGAAGGGAGCGGCTAGTCTGTTGAATGATAGGGGGAAAATTGCAAATTTATCTCTTTCAACTGTTTCGAGAGGAGGGGTCTGCAATTCCATGAGCCCCCACCCCATCTTTTGGTATGTTGTGATGTCAATGCGGACTGATATAATGTTAACGAGAATGGCTATTTTGCTGTATGACAGAAGAAAAAATTAAAGATTTATCTAAAAAAAAGTAAGGAAAAACACCTTATTCATTTAATTTTGGGGAGGGGGGCGCTGTAACCCCATCAGTCTCTTTTCTCTTCTTTGGTGTCAATGTGGACTAATATGGGACTAATGAGAATGGCTAGTCCGCTGTATGATTTAAAAAATTCAGCATTTTTTCATATCACTTTCGAAAATTTCGGAGGGGTGAGCTGTAGCCCCATCCCCCAACCCCCTTTGGATATGCCCATGTTTGGTGGCACAATCTATTTATATTATAAAGCAACGATAATCGACGATTTTTGAGGGGGGGGGAGGGGAATTCGAATGACTGAATGACGCGACGTCCGTCCATGTCGTAATAACTTTTGATATTTGCGGGGTAAAAACAAGAGTTTTGGAACAAGTTACAATAATTTGTTTTGTAACTTGTTCTTAAATTAATTAAATTCTTCTTAGTTCTTAATTAAATTCTTTCACAGTTTTTTTTTTTTTTTTTTTTTGTAATAATACTTTATACTAACTAAGACACTGAGAGTGAGAGACAAAAGTAATTGTAAATTATTTTAACAAGTCACATTAAAAGTTCTTATTAAAAGCTATAGATGGCGTTAAAAGTCCTTATCAGATATTTTAACTTGGAGAAAGTTTGGGATGCTTCTTTGATTCAAAGACGAGAGTGAACATTTGTTCGTGGAATCCCGGTTTCATGCTGACGTCACAGACAGAGGAAAATTCTAAGGGGGAAAAAAAGTAACGTAGCCCTGACTCAGGGACGAAAGCATATAAGTCCTGAAAAGAGGAAGTCCTCGGCCAGAACAGATTCGGAATCTGATCGTAAAAAAATGTCTCTCGTTAGGATCAAAAAGCGAATTTAAAATAATGTCCTGCAAGCAGAACCGGTTCTTAGTATTTGAAGAAAGGAGGTGCGCGGTAAGTGTATGTGCATGTGTTGTGTGTGCGTGTGTATGTGCTAGACGGCCAGCAGACTGACGGAAATCAATAAACGGCTAAGGTCGTGCCGGTTTCGACTCGGTAAGCGCGGACGAGGATCAGCGTAGGAGTTTCAGAATGTTGTTTGTAGGTGCTCATTCTTCGTTCCGTAATATGTCAGATTGGAAGCTTGAAGTCGTCATTTGTTTACTCACTGCAGCCATACCCAACCTTTTTTTTCTCGTGGTCCGCAGCGGCAGCACACTTGTATAATAATGCAAGAAAAGTGTAATTAAAATGGAACAAAACGATAACAAAAGTAGTATAAAAAAGCCAGTGACGTAGCCAGGATTTCGTTTCGGGGGGGGGGGGGGGGTGTCCAGAATTTTTCCTTCAGGTTATATATATAATAAAATCTGTCAAGATAAAATCGTAAATATTGGAAAAAAATTCCGTTTTACACAGGTTTTCGTGTTATCAGGTGTATTTGTATAGTATCAGTGGCGGATTTATGAAGTGAGGGGCCCCTCTCACTGGAGAACTTTTTGGGGCCCTTCCATCTTGAAAAATTGGGTACATTTATAATTTTAAAATAGTATATATTCAAAACTTAATTACAATAATTACTTACAAATGAATTAAATTGTATTCAAATCGTTAAGGATTAATTACACAAAATTCATTTCATGTTCAAATTATATCAGATTATTTTACATGAACTTAGATACTGTGGCGGATAAATGTGCTAAAATTATGTATCCTATCTTCCTTTCCATTTTTTAAGAACATAAAATGATAATTCAAACTTCAAACCAAGGTAAATCAGAAATATTTCAGTGTCTGCTGAGCTATAACTCAAAAACTCGTTTCGCTTCTTTTCTTTTTTGGCTCATTTATGACAAGAACATAGCTGCCAACATCTTACGGCTTTTTCAGACCACAAAAACTTTATACTAAGTTTTGCCTTTTTATATCGTCGTAATCTGCCGATTAAATAAGGCAAAAATTTCTATTAAATTTTTGTGGTCTGAAAAAGCGAAAGAATTGGCAGCTATGCAAGAAATAAGATATAAATGTATGGGGTTTTAATGCATGGGACTGCAGCGGCCTGCACTGCATCCCATTATCTTGCTTGCAATTTTAATTTCATGTTTTAATAAACGATTTCAGAAATCAAATAAATTCATCAAGTATAATCAAATTAAATTATATTTTCATCTTTTCGTTACATAACTCGGTTCTTAGAATGACAATTGCTTTCTAGATGTAAAAAGAATTCGAAGTTCCACAAGTTATTTTAAACCCATCTGCACTGCATTTTTATGTAAATATATTTCTAAACACCGATTTAATTAACTAATCTGTATATAGGCTTATAATTAAGTGTGTCTTAATAACGAATTCCATAAAAAATGGCCCCAAAAATGTAAAATTGTCACTTCCATAACTGCGATTTGCGAAAAATCTGCTAAAACGGAAAAAATTCCTATTGCGTTTAACTATGGAGGACATTGTCTTTGACAGTCATGATATATCTCATTGTCGTGTGTCATTTTTGATCTGGATGTGGAGAATTTTTTTGAGAAGGTAAAAGTATGAACAATGCAATAATAAAACTTATGCAACAATAAACGATACAATAATAAAATAGTGATTACTAGCTGACCCGCTCTGCGTTGCTTGGCCCGTTATAATAACCTTAAACAAAACTAAAATATGTATGATTTTATATCTTAGTAAAATCGGGACACCAATGCCTTTGGTAGCGTCTAGTGTGTTCCCAACAAACCTTTTCGAACGAACTTGTGACCTTGGTCCCCGCGGCGGCCTAAGGCAGCGCATATCGGGAGTGTTTCGCACGCGCGGAAGACAATCGAAAACCAAGTTGATTGGCAAAAACCCTGTAGTAATCGGACCCATAGAACCTGAGACAAGAATGTGTCTTTGGCGGGAGAAAATGGAACTAAAAACTGTAAGACAAATGTAAGCTAAATTGAATGAACCAATTTTCGTTGAAATCGAAAATTGATTATAGAATAATTAATTGGCCCATAGAAACCGAGAAAAGAATACATTGTTAATCCTCGAAAATGGTGGTAAAAGAAGTCCAAGATAAACTTTCATAATGCAGAAAATTGCTAAATCATAATCTAAGTTGAACGAACCAATTCCCGTTGAAATCGGACTGATAAAACTCGAGGAAAGAATGCGCTCCCAAGCGGTGGAAGGTACCCCTTCTCCAATAATTTTGCCGAATTACCTTTGCCATTAACCCAATATTTATTTTATGCATGAAATCCCCCCCCCCCCCCCCCCACACACACACACTATAAAGTTAACGACTTACCTTTAACTGTAGCGTTATTTTTAATTTCGGCTGTAGTGAGTAAACGCAAGTTGATGCCGAAAAAGAAGATTAATATTCGAAAAAGGTGGTGCATAAGGCAATTTTTTAGTAGTTTATAAAGTGGCTGCAGGACCCTAGAACTATGTTTAAAAAAATTGCAAGAGAATCGGATCATTTTTAAAGGAGCTGAACCAAGGGCTGCAAGAAGGCGATTTATATTCCAAATTGGTGGTAGCTAAAGTTTGTCGTTCATGCAGTAGCTGAAGGACCTAAGAAGTTGTTAGAAAATAAAAAGCTAGTGAATCCGACTGTTTTTGAGGGAGCTATAATAGGGGGACCAAAAGGTGTAAATTGGTAGCTGAGAGCAGGACTCTAAGATGAAAACATGTTAAAAGGTCCTAGTAGTTAGCTCTTTAGATCTTCAATTAGTGGAAATTAAGCATAGGGTATGAATTAATCAATAGGATAAAATTTTGAAGAAATGCGCAAAAATAGTGGAAAATTCTTAAAAAAGGGCCCTGGGGCACCAATAAAAATATGAGAGGTAGCTGGAGGTCCTAAGAAGTTGTTAGAAAAAAGGCTACTGAATCAGACCATTTTTAAGGGAGCGATAATAAAGGGCCCAAAACTGACTACTGATAATTGAGAGCAGAGCCTTAAGTTAAAAACATGTTAAAAGCAGGGCTGCGGAGTCGGAGTCGGTGTGATTTTTCGGTGAAAAGAGTCGGAGTCGGAGTCGCTAAAAATATTCCGACTCCGACTCCGACTCCAAACTCTTTGTTGAACAGTTTGAAGTGAAATAAAAAATAAAACCAATTACGCTTAATTTTAAATTTATGAACTGAATTATTATTTTTTTTTTAACTCTATACTTTAATAAATATTTGGTTATTTTACAGTTTATTGACACGTTAATAAGTAAATATAAGGCAAAAGGGCGGATATTATTTTTTTGCCTACATCGGTCATTAAATTGATTCATTTACTTACTGCTTTTTTCAGCTCATAGACGACACAATTGTACAATAATTAAATTAAAGTGAGTTTTGAAAGGTTTTTGTTTTGTTTTTTGTAAATCAAGTCCAACTCAACCCGAATCCTGTGTCGGTCCGACTACCCAGCCCAATGAAGGAATCTATCTCAGACAAAAACAGATTTATCAATTTAACCTCTGTCTATCCGTGTTCAGGTCGGGTCCTGAAATTTATATTTTAAGTCAGTTCAAAGCGAGCCGGAAAGAAACCTAAACCAAGAACCCGATCCGAAATGAAATAAAATCAAAATTTTATTGGAATTATGAAACATAGTCATCTCTAACAGCACATTTATCTTTTGTGTAGGAAAAGGAATATATATTTACTTATTCGACTTATAAGTTAAACGATATTATTGGACTTTCTTTTGAAAAATCCGGTCAATCCGAACCGAGCCCGCAATAATAATTATCCGACTGGTCCACAACGAAAATAGAAATATTACCGAAATTCGGTTTCTGTTTCGGTTTCGGTCGATCCTTAATCTTAATTACTATTTAATTTTGAACACTTTTTCAATTTGCATTATCTATATATCTCCAACAGGTAAAAAATTAAAGCGCATTTCAATCTTTTTGAGAAACCCTGTTTGTATGTCGGAGTCGGAGTCGAAGAGTCGGAGTCGGAGTCGGAGTCGGAGTTGATTGTTTCAGAAATCCAGGAGTCGGAGTCGGAGTTGGTCCTTTTTTCTACAGACTCCGCAGCCCTGGTTAAAAGGTTCTATAGTACTTAGCACTTTAGATCTTTAATTAATCGAAATCAAGTATAGGGTATGAATTATTCATTTGAATAAAATTTTAAAGAAATGCGCAAAAAGAGGGGGGGGGGGTGCTTAAAAAAGTGCCTTAGTGCCTCAATTAAAATATGAGGGAGTTTATCCGCAGTCCGCAGAGAGGAGTCCAACACTCAACTTTAAAGTTCTGCATTGAGAGTGTGACACAATTAGGGGATGAAAATGCATGGTGCCCAAAAGGGCCCAACTGGAGCAAGGCCTTAACTGGAGTGTAGAAACGGGGGAATAACTGAATGGAAAACTTCTCCCAAAACAAAGATCGGATTAAAAGGGGCAATTTATTAAGAATTTAGGCACAAAAACTTCAAGGTGCCCTGTGCCAGGTGCCAATGGGCCAGGATCTTAACTGGAATGTAGTTGGCTAGGAATATTTTTAGTAGTTTATAAAGTAGTCGGATTACCCAAGAACTTTGTAAATGAAAATTCTTTTGGAATTCTTAGAGAAGGTGCACCAAGGGCCCAAAGAAGGCGATTAATGGTCAAAATTGGTGGTAGATGAAGTCTCAGTTTTTTTTTTTTTTTTTTTTTTTTTTTTTTTTTATCGTTCATGTACTAGCTGGAGGGCCTAAAAAGTTGTTAGGGAAAAAAAAAACTAGTGAATCGGGCCATTTTTAAGGAAGCTGTAATAGGGGGCTTAAAAGAGGCCAACTGATAGTTGAGAGCAGAGCTCAAAAATGGAAACATGTTAAAAGGTGCTAGTACTTAGTGCTTTAGATCTTCAATTAGACGAAATTAAGCATAGGGTAAGAATTAATCGTTAGAATAAAAATTTAAAGAAATTCGCAAAAAATGAAGGGGAATGCTTTAAAAGGGGCCCTAGGGTCCCAATATAAATATGAGAGTGTTGGACCGGGGACAGGAGTCTAAAAATCAACTTTTAAATTATGCATAGGAGAGGGTGACACAATAAGGGGGTGAAAATGCATGGCGCACAAAAAGTTCAAAGGGCCCTAGAAGGGCAGCGTCTTAACTGGAATGTAAATTCGGAAGAATAACAAATGAACAAGACGGAAATTGTACGTCAAACATATCAAATGAGGTCGTACTATATGAGTTCGCATAGTTCGTACTATAACTAGCTTCATAAATATTCAGATCTTGGTGCAATAGCTGTTGCACTCTTATGCAAAAAGACATGAATACAAATTTATTACGATTATATATATTAAATACGGAAATAATATAACAATAATAATCCATATTAAATATGACGTAATCCCAATGGCAACCTGGAATCATTACCTATCTTGGGATGTCATTAAATTAATTACGTATGATAGGATTTAATAGAATAATCACCATGGCAACCTATAATAATTACCTATCATGGGGTATCATTGAATGAATTAAGTATGATAGGATTTAATAGAATGAAGAAAACTTTTATTAATAAGTTTTGATTTGATTTTCATAAAATTTGAAATGACTCGACAAAGTTCTGCAACGATTATATATAGTAAATTTCAAACCATGAGGTTGGATAGTTTTTGCGCTATTATATGTGGACAGACGGACCAGACAATGACTACAGGTGCTACGTATTTATATAATTACGACCCCCATAGACCATAATATAATGGAATACTTTTGAGTACCTCTGTAAATAAACTATGATGTTTAACACGCTTAAAACTACTGAAGTCACACTTCCAGATATTATCATCCATAGACGGCCATGTATCCAATTCTTTGCGTGGCCCTGTATCTCATTTTATTTATATTCTCCAAACATTTCTTAGTATATTAGATATGTAGTTCAACATAAAAATTAAAGACTCATTTAAAACCACCTTTAAGCTATTTTCGTTCATACTTAAACCTTACGAATTATTTTGTGTAGCCCTATATCTATATATATAGCATTTATACTCACAACGTAATATGTAAAAATTTTGCTTAACTTAAAACTCATATCATAGCTAAAATTGCACTTCCAGCAATCATCGGTAATATACAGTACTTCGGATCTATACAGCATCCGAAATCTTTCGTAAGTCCCTGCAAATACTATGCACTTTCTATTATAGAGGAAGTAACTTGTAATAAACCTTAGCAATGTATATCAATTTCATTATATGTGAAATAGTTTAACATAATTAAAATACGCCACAATGTTTCCCCCAATACCATTATGTAACGGAATTTTTTGCGTGACTCTGTAAATGAATAATAAATATTCTTTGCGCCGCCTATTCTACAGAATGTATATTTTATTTCACTTCATGAATTTATATTCATTTCATTATGTTCGAAATGGTGTAACATCATTAAAATGCATTTTTGACTGTTCCTGTAATTGACCTATAGATGTGATTTTCATAAAATTTGAAATGACTAGACAAAATTCTGCTACGATTACATATTTTAAATTTTAAACAATGCGATTGGGTAGCTTTTGCGCTGTTATATGCGAACAGACGGACGGACGAACCAGACGATGACTATAGGTGCAACGTATTTATATAATTACGAACGCACCTAAAAAAGGGCCCCAAAAACGAATATTGGATTAAAAGGGAGTAAATTATTAACAATTTAGGGCACGAAAATTTGAAGGGCCGTGTAACAGGCCCCAGTGGGCCAGGATCTTAACTGAAATGTAGAAAGGAGGATAACTAAATGAAGAAAGGGCCCCCAAAACGAAGATCGGATAAAAAGGGGACACGTTATTAAAATTTTAGGGCATAAAAACTTGAAGGGCCCAGGAGACCCGGGTCTTAAAAAATTAAAAATCTGACCCTCAGGTATATCAAGAACTGGCTTAGACTATCTCACGCAAATTTTCAGACTTCTACTTTCCGTAGATTTTACTAGCCGTCGCACACAGACAGAAACTTTCTTTTATTAGCATAGGTAATGAGTAACAAAATAAAAATACGTTTAAAATATCAGCTTTATGAAAACTGCATTCTAAGTGTGGGGCCCCCAAAAGTCAGGGGCCCCATGGTGACGGCCCATAATTTAATCAGGCCCTCAATCTGTACAGTAATTAAAACGTCATAGAAGGTCCTTTCGGCTCAGACCCAAGATTCCTTTGAATCCCACCCCATCTCTCCACAACCGATCATAGTCCTGATAATTCATAACGGAAGAAAAGATAAGGAAAGCTAAAACATTTCTGGTAGTAGCAAAATTCTATTTATTACATGAAAATGGTGTAATATTTATTAACTGAAAAATTAACAAAGAACACTAAGATTTTTTTTTTCCAAGACGTTACATTTCTCTTTGAACTCAAAAGCAGATTTGGGGGCCCTTGGGATGCGGGGGCCCCTCGCGATTGCGACCATCGCGACCCCTTAAATCCGCCCCTGTATAGTATTCTTTTCCGTAGCACTATGGAACATTTCTGTTTAAGACAGAATTCCGTTATAGGCGGATTCCATTTTTACAAGTTTTGTGTATTTATATAAATATATTTATTTATGTCATATGAATAGAATAAAACTTGTCAAGATAGCAATTGTCTATAACAGAATCCTGTCTTTAACGGAAGTGTTACATGGTCTTAATATGAATTGCGATACAATTAAATTTGCTGAAAATCTGTCTGAAAAGGGATTTTCATCGTTCTTTAGTGAAGCATAGTGAAACCTGTGAAACCGGAATCATTCTATAACAGAATCCTGTCTCAAACGGAAGAGTTTCAGAATCCCTGTGAAACGAACAATAGATCTTATTCAGGTAGTGTATCTTAGAAGTATAATTAGTTACACTTCTTTACATGGAAGCCTGTCTAAAATAGATCTTTTTAC
Organism: Maratus speciosus; assembly: GCA_963932465.1. NCBI lineage: Eukaryota > Metazoa > Arthropoda > Arachnida > Araneae > Salticidae > Maratus > Maratus speciosus. The sequence continues at coordinate 198,977,111 of OZ010789.1, forward strand.
CAGTCCCTTGCAATCTTGTCTTGACTGTGTAATGTATGATAGAAGTATTTCGAGTAACTTTAAGAATTTAGGTATATCCTTATTTAATTTCTTAATTTAAAAAAAAAGCATGGATAAAAAATATAAGGCCAATCTCTATAACTGCAACTAATAATACATTGAAGTTACATTAATATTTACCAATGAAAAAGATTCACTATGATGTAAAAAGCAAAAGCTGAGCGCATACTGAAGAGTTAAATGTAATTAACCCATTCGCTGTCATCCACGAGTATACTCGTGGCTTTAATTTATTAATTACTTTGTCACCACTATTTTAGAATTAAAAAAAATGCCTCATTTATTGGCAGAAATTTCGCTGTATTAGTAAAGCGAAATTTACCTTTCTGAATTTGTAGTGACAAACGACTTTCAACAAAAAATTTGAAAATTCTTACTTTATAGTTTTGGCAGCGAATGGGTTAAATCAAGTTTCATATTACATAACATTTGCCTACAATAAAGTTAGGATCAAGTGGTTAAGTTTGAAACAGCAATTTCCATGTTTAATTTCGTGCCATTGAATTAAGAACTTGTGCTGTAATAGATATTGGATAATGATTTCTTTCACATAAGCGTCACTCGCATGAGCCGTTCATGCGATCCGCCGCGCTCCCCATGGGAGTTTTTGAGATAACCCAGATAGCATGAACATTAGCAGCAAGTTTGAGTTTTTCTGATATTATCTTGCCGTGACAAATTTGAATTCAGAAATTCGCAGCAAATCTCCCGCAAGGTATACCATCACCCACATGCATGAGTAGTTTGTTGTGAAACTGATGGCAAGACTGTCTTTAATTCACGAAAGTGACGAAAGCAAAAAAATCCTTCTGTTGAGAGAATAGACCAATCAGCACATACGCAGAAATTTTATTCGGTAGGCACCGCTTTTTCTAAACGCTATACTTATTAAATACCGAAAAATGCTCTAAATGAAAAGTACAAATATTACCTAAACTTGTTTATAGTGATAAAACCAATGCATGCACCTTCTGACGGCGCTTTCGCATCAATAAATCTGATCAGGTCGGAACCCTTCGAAGGTTTAAACTTATAGTGTGACATGGAAAGATTACTACTTTGCAGTAAGTTTGCAGTGTTTTTGATTACTTGTTTGCCGTTAGTTTGCAATAAATTTGATATTTAACTTGCGCGACAAGTTAGCTGCAAGTTCAAAGTGTGGTGACTTTGGCGTTTGCCAAACAGTCTTGCTGCAGTCTTGTTATGAACTTTCAGTCTTGTCAGGTTTTCAAAGTAAGACTGTTGCAAATTTTCGGCAAACTAAAAATGTTATCTGGGAAGGTTTTAACTTTAAGGGTGTTCTCAAATCGAAAAGGGCAACTTTCTGACATAAGTTTGAATTTATTTTTGTTCGAAAATGCATGAAACCTGATGTTGTTCAGAAACTATATAATTGAGCTGTTTTTTCCATTTTTTTGCAAACGCAATAGATCTTTCAGAAAACAATGTCAAAGTGGGCATTTTGAACCGAATTTCCGCGCGAAGGGAGAAAGAGCACTCAAAGCGGACGAAAAACGGGTTTGTCACGTGATCGAATTCGCTTATAACTCAATAGGTAATTGATTGATCAAAAAATGGAAACAACAGTTTCATTCCAAATCGCTTCCATGGCCAGGCTTTCCAATTTTATATCTTTCCGTTAAAAAATGAAATTGTAAATAATGTCAAAACGTTTTTCGCTTGTTGAGCAGAGCAGGTAAGAACAGCCTTAAGAAAAAGATCTTGCATTTTCAGCTACAGAAACTAGTAATGTAAGAAGCACACACATCAAATATAGTTCATGCTGGAAAAAGCAGTTTTGTTACAATTGTCTTATTCAGCCATAATTCTTTTGGGTTTCCATGTTTCATGTCTCGCCACTTTTGATACCATATTCGATCTAATAGTTGCCTCCGATATCTGGTTTGTCTTTAAGGAAGTTAAGTTTTTATAATAAGTTTATTCAATTCCTACTATTAGTTCACACTCTCCCTATATTTGTTTATTTATATATTTATTTATTTATATATTTATCTTGTTCAAATTTTCAATCATTAATAAAATACTCATTATTCATCCTATCAAGTTGAAATAATTTTTTTTGAACTTTTACTGGATGACAATTGATGTTAATACAGTTCTTTCAAATATTAATTAATTAATTAAATTTTAATCAATTAATTTTAGTTTTGCATGGGAAACAAAATGGCGGTCATTGGTTATCGAAGGTCAATGAAAGTATTTTCAATAAGGGGTTACCATAGGGGGGACCCTGTACTGTTGCCAAAAGTGACGCCAACTTGGCGATATTTCTAATATTTCGCCAAATTCCCATAGAATTCCATTGTAAACCTACTTGCTTATAGAAAATCAACAAATTGAGATATTTTAATGCAACAAAAACTAATATTAGCTTAAGGGATTATATTAAATTTTTCTTTGGTGACCTAAGTAGGAATTGACTTTAAAAACAAAATTTTTATATACTTGTTTGTGATGAATTTGCACTTTTTTGGAAGTGTTAGAATGTGTAAAAAATGGTTCATGGTGGCTTCTATTTTTTTTTTTCATATTTTAATAAAGGTTATTATTTTAAACTAATTTGGTGACCAGTTTGGCCTCCCTTAAATGTATGCTAAGAACAATGCTTTTTTTTTTTCATTATCATTTTATTTAATACAAAACTTAAATTTAAAACTGAAAAGTTTAAAATTAATGGCTTTTACTTCTTCCTTTTTTTAAAACAAAACGAAAAGAAAATTATTAGGCGCCAGATGTCATATACGCACCGTTATACCTAAATGGCGCCAAAATGGCGTTATTTTGCCTGACATGGTAACCCGGCTATTGTTGCTTATCTATATATATATAAAAGCCGTTCTCTGTGTGTATGTCCTTTATACAAATCTTCAATTTTAGTCGGATTTGCACGAAACTTTTTGTACATACATTTTAGAACGTGGAAAAGATCACTGTCTACTTTAAAAAATCGTCAGACCAATATTTATCCATTTTTAACCGACTTCAAAAAGAAGGAGGTTATCAATTCGACCTGTATGTATGTTTTGTCCATGTTCACGCATAACTTTCTTAAATATGAACCGATTTTGATAATTTTTTTTTGTTTGAAGATGTAAGTCACCCATTTGGTCCCATTGCAATTTCATAAAAATCTGATGATCAGAACACCTTTTTAAAAATAAAAACTTCAAAATTCAAATCCTTTTTTAAGCAGTCGCCCAATTATAAGCATTCATCTTTCATACTGTTACTCTTACAGAGATACGAGATCTTTCAAAGAGCGGAAACTTAGCTGGACAAAGGCCGAGATCCAGATAGATTTTTCGCTGGTAGTGAAACGAGATTGACCAATCAGAAACCTGCAGTTTTGCGAACTTTTCGCTCGTTTGCAAAAATGCAGCCTTCTGATTGGTCGATCTTGCTTCGCTAAGAGCGAAAAATCTATCTGGATCCCGGCCATTCTGTCATCTACCAAACCGGAAGGCCCACAAAGACACAAACCCATATCGAAAGTCAGTGTCGAAAAGTTGAAAATCAACCTTTAAAGTTTCTCATGTTTCAGAGCACAAGTACAACGCCTAGAATAAATAGTGTGGAAATCTGCTATCCAAACAGCACTAAACAAATGTATCCCTTAAATGTGCAATGATGCTGTAATCCAATGAGCCGATCGCAGCGACATCTCCGTTATATTTTCAAATTTCAGTGTAAACATTGTATTATAACAGCGTCTAGACCAAATGGTCTTGGAGTTTTAGAAAATATCCTCAGATGTCGCTCCGATCGACTCCTTGGATTTCAGCATCGTTTTACATTTAAGGTATACAATATTTTAGTACTTTCTAAGTACTACTGCTACAGAGTCTAGAATATATAGTGTGGAAATCGGCTATCCCAGTAATACTTAGAAAAGTGCTGAAATATTGGATCCCTTAAATGTCAAACGTTGCTGAAATCCAATGAGTCGATCACAGCGACATCTTCAGGATATTTTCTATAACTCCAAGACGATTAGGTCTAGACGTTGTAATAATACCATGATGTTTACTTTGAAATTTGAAAATATATCGCAGATGTCGCTGCGATCGGCTCCCTGGATTTCAGCATCATTGCACATTTAAGGGATACCACTTTTAGCGCTGTTTGAATAACAGATTTCCACACTGTGTATTCTAAACGCTGTACTACCGCGATAGTCAGTCATTATGTTTCGGATATCTGAATCTGAGGAACCAATGAGAACGGCTCAGGATCGGAACCCAGTAGGTATTGTGAACATGCTTACAGCATCTACACTGTTGAAAATATCGTGAAAAATTACCTCTGTTTTTAAAGGCTATCTATTTTCTGACCGATGAAAACGCTTCATAGGTGTTTATGTAGCGTTCTCATTGGTCAGAAAATAGATAGCCTTTAAAAACAGAGGTAATTTTTCACGATATTTTTAACAGTGTAGAGCTAAACCAAATTACAGCATCTAGAATACATAGCGTCGAAATCTGCTGTCCAAACAGCGCTAAAAAGTTGTATTCCTTAAATGTGCAATGACGCTAAAATCAAGGGTGCCGATCGCAGCGACATCTGCGATATATTTTCAGATATCAAAGTAAGCATCGTATTATTACAGTGTCTAGACCAAATCGTCTTGGAGTTTTAGAAAATATCCTGCAGTTGTCGCTGTCATCGACTTATTGGATTTCAGCATCGTTTGACATTTAAGGGATCCAATATTTCAGCCCTTTTTTAAGTATTACGGGGATAGCCGGTTTCCGTACTATATATTCTAGACGCTGTAACCATAAAGAAGAGATAGGGGTGGAGTGTGCTTTCCGTAGAAAATTTCGTTGAAAAGCAGCATCAACATGACCGGCCCTACTCATTTAAATGTTTCCGGATTTCGCTCGTTATCGCTTGCTTGGCAATTTGAAAATTGTTGCCGGTCGTGAAAAAAAAAATAAAAATACTCAGCATCCACATTATGCATGTGAAGTACTGCAAAAATATAAACGAAGTAAAACAAAGCAACTTAAAATCTGTTTTAAATTAGTAAAAGAAGATTCTCACTTTAATTTAACGATACGATAATTTGTTTACTTTCCTTTCGCAAACATATGCTAACCTTTGGCGGTCAAAGTCACGTGACTATTATAAACACGTGACTATTATGTTGGTTCCACTTTAGGATTACCAAAGCACTCTTCACCCCTATCTCTTCTCTATGGCTGTAACCAAATCGTCTTGGAGTTTTAAAAAATATCCTGCAGATGTCGCATTTGACATTGAAGGGATCCAATATTTTAGCACTTTTTTAAGTATCACTGTGATAGCCAATTTCCACACTATATATTCTAGATGCTGTAGTTATGTAATAGAAAATGCCTAGGTTTGCTATAGTTTGGACATAAGTTTCTCTTAAAGCACTTTGCCGCGCTCTGATGTGTAAGCTTTATTGATGGATTGTCAGCTTTTCCACACCCAATTTCGATGTCCGTAGGTATCGATGTGGATCTTATAGTTTACTGGATGCGGTAACTTCCCGAAATGCGAGATCTTGCCTAGAAAAGATGCCGCATTCAGAAAAACCCAAATGTCTAAAACGATGCTAACCGACATCGGAAGTGGGTATCAAAAAGCTTACCATTCAATAGCAAAGTGACCTTATACATCAGAGTTCAGCTACAGCGTCTAGAATGTCTAGTGTGGAAATATGCTATCCAAACAGTGCTAAAAATTTGTATTCCTTAAATGTGCGACGATACTGCTAAAATCCCAAGTGTCGATCGCAGCGACATCTGCGGGATTTTCGTATTACTAGTATTGCATTGTATAGACAAGTAATATCTTGCAGTTGTAGAAAATATCCTGCAGATGTCGCTGCGATCTTCATATTTCAGCAGCATCGTTGCACATTTAAGGGATACAATATTTTAGAGCTTTTTTAATTATTACAGGGATAGCCGATTTCCGCATTATATATTCTAGGCGCTATAGTTCAGCAAAGTGTCTCCATTAGTCGGTGCACTGCAAAGTGCATCCATATACAGTGTATATAAAAGTGCCTTCTTATGTGTTGCAGCACTGTCTTCGACTATCAGATTCAGACTAAACACCTAATCATTGACGCACATTTCTGATGTCTTTACTGCCTAAGGATGGGGAGTATTGGTATGAGAATATTGACATACGAAAAAAAATTATTGATTGATAGATTCTGGACAAAAGCTATCGCCATGAATCTTGAAGAGCTTGCCATTATTGCCAAACTAATGCTTGTTAAATGGAGGATATTCCATCTACATTTTGATCACGTGGTGAAGGTAAAAACTTCTAGCGTAAAGAAGGAAAGGCTCGGTAGACGAATGAAAAACCGTCGCCTACCAGTGAAACAGTTCATGCGGAAAGCGGTAGTAGCCTCCCTTCTTATCAGTTAGAAGTTTTTTGGGTAAATTACCGGTATCACGCGACTCTCGAACACAGATTTGGAATAACGTCCATTGTCCGCCACTCGTATAATCAAACTTGTCCAAGGAGTATCGCCAAATTCTGGAATAGAAAATGTCTAGTTTTGCCGTAGTGTAGACAACCACGTATGTATAAACAGAGTCTGAGTATTGTATGTCACCACTCTCAAATAGAGGCACCTTACATGAGGAAACAACTGATGAAGATTATCGAAAAAGAATAATGTAGAATGGACTTTATTCCAAATCTGGGTTCGAAGCTGAAAAAGCCACGTAATACCGGTAATTTATCCAAATAACTTCTAACTGATAAGAAAAGAGGCTACTTCTGTTTTCCGTATAAACTGTTTCACTGACTAGCGAGAGTTTTTCATCACGTCTATGGAGCCTTCCGTTCTTTACACTAGAAGTTTTTACCTTGACCACGTGATCAAAACGTAGATGGAATATCCTCCATTATGGACCACATGATCAGTTCATTGAATACATATATCTGACCTGTGTGCTCGGCGTTAAGCGTCCACTTATAAGTCATTGTCAATATACAGGAATGAGATAGCACAAGGGAATTTACAGCACCACAGAATTACATCCGGGAGCTCCACAAAGAGTGTGCAACGGAGCCAGCGAGATTCGAACCCGCAGCCACCTACGCTCTCAAGCGATTAGCGGCGTGATGCCTGCATTAACACTCTAAAGCGAAAGCTGAGTTCCCGAGGTGGTCATCGCTGACCACTCAGCCACGGTGGACCCTGAACCACGTTTTCAAACCTGACAAGTCTACAACTTTTTGGATGCCAGCATTTTAGTACAGAAAATTTTGTTTTATTTGATAGAAGAATTTCTGAAATTTAAAAGGACAAACTCTATAAAAATTACAAGTTTGCAAAAAGGCAGGCTTCTGATTGGTCAATCTCATTTCGCTAACAGCGAAAAATATATCTGGGTCCTTGTCAATATACTTGAAGAGTAAATACAAATATTGCTGCATAGTCTGCATTTTGCTTCTTGGCAACGGAGTCCCACAAAAAATAATTCTTGAATGTAGACCGTGGCTGAATGGTTAAGACACCACACCACTAATCGCTTGAGAGCGTAGTTGGGCTGCGGGTTCAACTCCCGCTGGCTCCGTTGCACACTTTTTGCGGAGCTCCCAGATGCAATTCTCTGGTGTTGTAAATCTCCTTGTGCTATCTAGACCCCCGCCCCCCCGTCAAAGCTCAAAGTCCTTGTGCTATTTCGTACTTGTATATTAACGATGACTTATAAGCGGGCCCCTTATGTCAAGCACATACGTCAGGTGTATATGATCAATAAATAAATGAATGTAGACTGTTCTGAATACAATGTACTTATTTAAAAAAATATCATATGTATTAAATGCTAATAAAATCAATACTTCTAATGAAATGATAAAGAATTTATTAAAAACTATTTGTTTAATAAATAATTTTTGTAAATTATAATTAATTTGACAAATAATTTACTTATTCAGCAGATGTTGAAATCCGGATAATTATGTGTTACGGTATGAATAACTAAAAAGTAGGAAATAAAATAATCTTTTCAAAAAAAAGTATTAACCGACTTCAAAAAAAGCGCTAAAAAGAGCTAAATAATTCTTTAAACTTCTCTAATAACGAAACGTTATTCATTAACTGCACATCGGACATCATGTATCGGCATAAAAACGTTAAATTTAATATATAGAATTTAACAGCTACTAAACATGGATTTTCTGGAGAATATTTTTTACAAAAGATTAATTTACATATTTATGATTTAATTTACGAATATATACATATAAAAAGTAATCAATTACTTTTTGAAGTTGGTGCCAAACATTCACAATCGATAATGATTAAACAAATAATTTGGTGAAGAAATAGGGGCATTTTTTTAAAAATTTTGTATAATAATTTCCATCATCACTTTATTCATGGTAATAGCTACAATATATTCACAATTTTACTATACTTAAGATAGATTGGCACCAACTTCAAAAAGTAATTGATTACTTTTTATACGTATATATTCGTAAATTAAATCATAAATATGTAAATTAATCTTTTGTAAAAAATATTCTCTAGAAAATCCATGTTTTGTAGCTATTAAATTCTATATATTAAATTTAACGTTTTTATGCCGATACATGATGTCCGATGTGCAGTTAATGGATACCGTTTCGTCATTAGAGAAGTTTAAAGAATTATTTAGTTCTTTTTAGCGCTTTTTTGAAGTCGGTTAATATTTTTTTTTTTTTTGAAAAGATTATTTTATTTTCTATCATCTTTCATAATTAACATTATAGAAATATCTCATTTTAAATTTTCCAATTCAATAGTTTCTTTCCTGTTGCCACACATCTAAAAAACTGCTCAATAATTAAAAAAAAAATGATAACTCGAGTACTTTGTTTTATTAGCCAATAAAAATTCAGACTCGACCGCTATATTTTTACATTTTTGAAATCGACGTCATTCTAATCAGAAAATGAAAAATTTTCCTATATATATGTAAAATCTTTAACTAAACACGTGTTAAAATGGCGTAGTATCCAAGTAATTGAATGATTTTAAAGTTAAAAAATCTATTTTAATACAGGAGTTTTAATTTCAAGAAAACATTTTAGAAAAAGAAAAAAAAATCGTTTGCTAGATATGACGTCAATTTCTGTTTAACTGACATTACTTTCTAATGATGTTTTATTCTGAAGAGAGACTCTTGATCTTCTGAAATTAATCCTTATTATTACCATCCATAAAGTTGAAAATATATTTTTAAGACACGCGAATTTAAAATTTCAGTAAATGCTAGGTCATTTGGGTGTATTTCCGCTTATTGTCAGAGAAATCGTATACTTCAGTTATACTTACTGAAGAAAACAAGCATTCTGGTTTTAAAAGCTGAAGCCTATTACTATAATTACGTCAAAATGACGTGTCTTTCCCTAAAACTCAATTTCGCGAGATTTAAAATTAAATTTAAAAAAATTGAGGCTTTTCATAAACGTCAAGTTAAACATTATTGCATGTTAATATTCTGTAATCAAGTTACATGTAAAAAAAAAACTTACATGAATGGCGTTATACTTTTGTAAGCAATAGGTTCCATAAAAGGTATAAGTTACATTTGTTAAAGTACGCCAAATATCGAAATCCGTTATCGAATCCGTTCTCAAGAATTCAAGTTATATGTACCAAGAACGAAATTCCCATTTGCATTTTATATACTTATTAGATCAGATTATTTTGAATAGTTTGATTTGATATCTACACTGGCGTAGGAACTTTGTATAAATAGGGGGGGCGGGGGCGGGGCATATTGTGGAAAGCTAGTGGCGGGGATCATTTCATTCATAATTTCATTCATTTCGTAGGATTCCTACATAGTGTTGCACTTTTCACAAACAGGAGCATAAGATGGAAGCATATCAAAAGATCACCAACTCTTTAATCCAGTTAAAATGATTTTTATTAGATATACTTGATACATAGAAACTTAATTTATGGTCGATCCCGAATACAATATTCAAATTTAAGGCTTCACCCATTTCCATTTACCAAAAGTTAAAGTCCTTTCTGTTGTTTTGCTTACAAATTCTTTACAAATCTCTTCCAAATCAATTTTAAAGGCCTCCTCTTTATAAATATGCAGTAGCATCGACCGATTGAGTCTCTGTTGACCCATTGTTGTTCGGAGGTGTGTTTGAAGCCGGCGAAGAGCGCTGAAAGATCTCGCAGCTTTTGCTACTGATGTCGGATTCGCCAAAATAAATTCTGCCAAAAGGTTAACTTCAAAAAATAATTTATTCACTAATTCCTCCGATGACATAATTTTAATTGCGATCGACAACGCATTTCTGTCAGTTCCGTCCGGGATTAGTGTTGGTAGAAGCGTCAATGGAGCAGAAAGATTTGTCAAGTCAAAATGATCAGCATGTATTCCAAGCTTTTGTTTCAAATCTTCTGAAGTGGTTGAAGCTGTGTCCGTGAATATGGATTCGATCTTTATGAGAAAGTCAAAAGGTTTTTGATCAGATAGTTTTTTTTAATTCATTGGAAATAAGGTCCAGTGCTTCTCTGAAATTAACTCGCAATTTTTCTTCTTGTCCAAGTTGTGCTGGAGCGGAGGGATGTCTTATCTGCTCATATCTTATTGAAACTATCTTTTGTCTGGAGACACTCGTCCTTTTCATTTCCAAATTTAATGTGGACGATTTTCTTTCCCATTTCTTGTAAAGAGTTTCGAAGTAACTATCCTCTCTCATGCGTTGTATGGTTTCTTCTAACGTTGAAATGGCGTCCTTGAAGCTTGCGGCAGAAAATCCAGTTGTTTGCAAAACTTTCGCCAAGATTTCGCAAGGAATTTTTTCAAGCTTCTTATGAAACCTTTAACTTCAGCCTTTTGCTCACGACGTAGTGCTGTTGGATCTTTCAATAATGTATCAAGAGTCTCTAAAACTCTTGGATAATTTTCCACGAACCTCGATATTGCAGAAAATCGAACTGTCCATCTGGTCGGGCAGAGAGGCAGCAACTTTGGTTTTAAGTTTATGTTGTTTTCTTCTTCATTCTTAGTTGGGCAAAGAATAAGTTAGGTAAGTTAATAACTTAGTTGGGCAAGAAAATTCTCTCTCTACTTCTTCTCTAAGATTTTCAATGCGTTGATCGCAAAAGTAGGTCAATCACACTAGGATTTCTTGCTTGGGAGTTTTTTTTTTTTAGTGATAGCACTCGTATGCATTAGTTCATATGCATACGAGTAATGGCTTTAAACGGAAAAGAATATGCAGTCACAGCATTTGAAGGCAATAACTTTCCAATATGGAGCAGAAGGGTAAACGCAATATTTTCTGCAAAAGAATTATATGATTATTTAGAAAGAGAAGCAGATTTATCAAAAACTGAAGAAATAAGTAAATCAAAAAAGGATTATGCGTTATTGCTAACGCTTCTAGATGATCGAATTTTAGCTTCGCTTCAAAGGGAAGACACGGCGTGCAAAGTATGGAAAAGTCTTCAAAGTACGTATGAAGCTAAAGGGGCTGTTAATCAAATACTAACTCGAAAAGACTAGCCACAATGAGAAAGAATAAAGACAATCCAATGAGACAACATATCGATGAAGTTATAAAATTAATTACGGACTTACGGATATCTGGTGCTGAGGTAGGTGATACAGATTCTATTGTGTATATTCTGATGTCATTACCGAAAGATTACGAAGCGGTTAAAGTTGCGTTAGAAAATCAACGCAGTATCAATTTAACTTTAGAATTCGTAACTCAAAGATTAATAGATGCTGAGGCATTGATGAATGACTCAAAAAATAGCGATAAAAATTATTGCGTTAAATCTTCGCTGGATAACATTAGCTTTACAGCTACACATAAGAAGATGATTTGTGAATTTTGTAAAAAGAGAGGCCATACGTCAAAATTTTGCAAAATGAAGACTTCTAAATGTTATAAGTGCGGAAAAAGCGGTCACTATAAGCGCGACTGCAGACATTCGAAATTTAGTCCTATAACAAATTCGGACGAAAAACATTCAGCTTACGAAATATCTTTCGCAGCAGGAATTTTAGATATCGATAAATTCATCATTGATTCCGGTGCTACTTCCCATATGTGTTCGCGAAAGGAATGGTTCAGCTCACTGAAATCAGCAACAGGAACTATTAAATGTGCTTCAAAATCTGCAGTTCTGGAAATTCAAGGTATTGGTGACATTCGCGGTGAAATATCTAATAACGTGCAAATTATTTTAAAGGATGTACTTTGTGTTCTAAATTTAAACGGACAGTTAATATCAGTGAAAAATATAGAGACTGCTGGATTTTGTGTTATCTTCAAAAATGAAGAAGTTTTCATTGAAGAAAAAAACAAAAGATTATTGTTTGGCCGTCGGAAAAATTGCGGTCAATATGTGAGTGATTTTTTACCGCAAAGTGAAACTGCTCTCAACTCAAATATTGATGTTAGCGATTTGTGGCATAGAGGATGTGGGCATTCGTGCAATCAAGTCCTGAAACTGTTAGGATTGCCGACTTCAACAAATTTTTGTGAAATATGTACGTGCTCAAAGTTATGTGCAACACCTATTGGAAAAGGCCCAGAAAAAGAGAATCCGAACCAATGGTGATGATTCACACGGACATATGTGGAACGATAGTACCCAAGACTTTTGCAGGTGAGCAATATTTCATGACCTTAATAGATGACTATCCGCGTTTTGATGAAGTTCGCTTACTTAAACGAAAGAGTGATGCAGCAAGCGAACTTAAAAGTTTCCGTAAACTTCATCCTACAGTAAGAAAAATTCGGTCTGACAACGTGAAAGAATATGCTGATGGTGAATTTTTAAAATTTGCAAATGAAGCTGGTATTCTTATTGATCCTTCACCACCGTATACTCCATGTTTGAATGGTGTATCAGAACGCGCTAATAGAAGTCTCTTAGAAAAAGGGCGGGCGATGTTATTTGAATCTAATTTGCCCAAAAGATTTTGGGGTTTTGCAGTTCTTACTGCCGTCTACATAAACAACAGACTGCCTAATGCATCCATTAACAATTACACTCCAATATTATTTAAAGCACAAAAATAATCTTGATTTGAAGAATCTTGGAGTATTTGGCTGTGATGCCTATACACTGATACCTAATAATCAAAGGAAGAAATTAGATGAAAAATGCAAGAAAATGATTTTTATAGGCTATTCATCAATGGGTTATCGCTTACTAGATCCCATAACAAAAAGCGTCATTATATCCAAAAATGTTAAATTTAACGAAGAGAAGAAAACTTCCAATGATTTTGAACATGTATACCGACCGGAACATCAATGAAAATGAGCCTGATGACGAAAGCCAATTTCAAGAAAGTGTAATCGATAGTTCCCTGCCATCTAGAGAAAAAACTGAAAATCCTTCCGAAGAAAGTGTGAGAAAATCATCCAGAGAAAAGAAACATCCCGTTAGGTTTCCAGAACCTGAAATTTATAAAGCAATGCTTACTCAAGAAGAAACCTTAAATTTTGACGACATTTGTACTCTGCCTCACAACGAACAACAAAAGTGGAAAGAAGCTATGGACGAAGAAAGAGAAAATGAATGGTCCATGAGAGAAAATGAAGTGTGGAATTTAGAAGAGCTGCCAGTAGACAGAAATGCCATCTCCTGCAAGTGGGACGGTAAGTACAAAGCAAGGCTTGTAGCTCGCGGGTTCATGCAGAAAGAAGGAGTGGACTATAATGAAACATTTTCACCTGTTATAAGCATACCTGCTTTACGTTTAGTGTTAATTATTATGTTAAATGAAAATTTCAATGTTTTTGTTTTAGATGTTAAAACTGCTTTTCTAAATGGGGAATTAAATGAGAATATTTATATGGATCAACCTAAGGGGTATGATGATAGTACTGGTAGAAAATGTAAACTAAAGAAAAGTTTATATGGTTTGAAGCAAGCCCCACGCCAGTGGTATCAAACATTTCTCAATTTTGTGATTAAGTTAGGTTTCAAACAACATAATTCTGAATCTTGCATTTTTATAACACATGTAAATTCAAACAGAATATTTATGGCTCTTTACGTCGACGATCTGTTTATTGCAGGTTCAGAAGTTCGAGAAATTAATGTCATTATTGATATGTTATCCAAAGAATTTCAGATGTCAAAATCAGAAAAAGCATCCGAGTCTTTAGGTATCCGAATGGAATTTACATCGGACGGTTTATATTTACATCAAGAGTCCTATATTTTAAGGTTATTGAAAAGATTCAAAATGCTGGACGGTAATCCCAGTTCAATTCCCAGTGAAACTAAAGCGAATGCTGCTAATTTTGCAAAAGGCAATCGCTTTAATGGGCCATATAGGGAATTGGTTGGTTCTTTACTCTATTTAGCGTACGTATCTAGACCTGATATTTTATTTTCAGTTAACTGCTTAAGTCAACTTCAGGAACAACCTACTGATGTTGCCTGGTGTGCTTGAGATATTTGAAAAGTACTGCTAAATTCAAAATTAATTATAAGAAAGGAAATTTAAGTAATTCGGATCTTTCTCTTTATGTTGATGCTGATTGAGGTTCAAACTCAAATGACAGAAAATCTGTCTCTGGTTATGTTCTGTAATTGTCCTGTGTTATGGTGTGTAAATAAACAAAAGAGTATTGCACTGTCAAGTACAGAGGCAGAAATAAATGCCCTAAGCAAAGGAATTGAAGATCTTTTATGGATCAAAGGTATCGCCAATGAAATTGTGGGTGTTAAAAATCTTACAGTATATGAAGATAACCAATCATGCATTAAGTGTATTTCAAATGAAAATAATTTTGGACGAATGAAACACATCGATATTAAGTTGAAATTTATTCGCGATGTTGTCAGTAGAAATCATATTAAAGTAGAATACATTTCTACTGAAGATCAAATTGCTGACATGCTTACAAAACCACTTCCTAAAACAAAATTTTATGAACATTTAAAACTAGCAGCCTTTGCCCGCTACGCTGGTCGGTTTTTCTAAAGAAATCTTGAATGAAACAAAATATATCTGTGAATTTGATCATGCGTTTTAAAGCAATATGGACATTTACCTGGTGTATCCAACCGAATTGCTGAAAGCAATATGAATGTCATTACGCTATTACATCTTTTATTAAGTCATACAAAATTTAGACTGTTAAGGACCAATTTCTTTAGTTGATTTGTTAGTGTAGGATTCGGTAAAGAACAATAGAACAATATGTAACATACTAAAAGCGTTCATGAAAAATTATCAATGCGAGTCTCATTAGAATCTGTTAATTAGACTTATTGAAAAGGCTGATCGTTCCTAATAATTGGGTTCGCCTGATTCTAGAACTTTCATCTAAAATTCTACAATCAAGCAACCTAACAACCAAGCAACAGCAAATGATATGTGTTTTATACTAAAAGGTTCACTGAAAAATTAACTAACTGATCAAGTTCCATCGAAATCAACTTAGCAGAATCTGTTAAACTGGAAAATATACCGAAACCTTCCCTAAAAAGGATCTAATTAACAGTTTAAATCCCATAAAAATTCATTTAGCGGAACCTTTAAAAAAAGCAAATCTTTCAAAATTGGGTTTGTAAAAAATCCACAAAACGTACCACGCAAAGCAGATTTTTGTTTACTTTTAAATTCTACGAATGAAAGACTTTTAATAAACTTTATATTTTAAACTTAAACCATACTCACATTAGCACCTTTGTGCTCGTATAGTTGTACTATTTATGGAACAACTCCTACGGTGAGATAACTTCAAAGCTTAGTAATAATAACTCATAAAAAACAAGCTACCAGCATTTATTTTCTTTCTTACTTGAATCTACAAAAATATAAGAAGTTGCCACAGAATACATCAAAACTTGTCCCTTTTTCTTTTTTAACCAGCGACAATAACATGTGAAAGCGCAAAAACAAAATAATAAATGTCATTTCAAGTCAATTGTTTTTTCTTTACATTTTTCATCTCTGATCGCGTGATTTTGAACAAAAATAAATAATGCCGATCCCGTAACATCCTCCCACCTTCTGATTACCTTGTATAATCAGAACTAATTTTTAAACGTAGAGAAATTGACAGTCACTTGCTATAAATTCAGTCTTTCAGGAATTTTCAGTATCCTTCCAGCCCTGCTGTGTCTAGGAGATTCCTTGCTTGAGGATACATCCAAAATTGTAGCTTTGTTAAGTATTTTCACTGGATTGGGAGAAATCTTTGGTTTCGGACAGTCAGTAGACGAAGCTATCTCTAGTGGATATATTCTTTGTATAGGTCGTAAAAGCTCATGTTGTGATGTTTGAACTCTTACGAGTCGAACTTTCTTGTCTCTACCAGGTATAAGTTCTGTAATTCGACCTAAAGGCCAATAAGTTCTCTTTTTATTATCAGATCCGATCAATACAACATCACCTACAGCTATAATTTGCTCTTGGTGTTTGTTCCTTGCTCTTTCAATTAATGCACCTAAATATTCGGACCTGAAGCGATCCTTCAATTCTTTTTGTAATGACTGCCGATACTTCAATCTCTTGCTTAATGATTTTTGTTCCACAACATCCAGGTCTGAAAGATTGCATTCTTCTATACTCTGCAGAAACATAGATGGGGAGATAGGTTTCACAGTTGCGTCTTCCGAAAGGTATGTTAGCGGTCTTGCATTTATTACACTTTCCACATCTGTCAAAATTGTGTTCATTTCTTCATAAGTGAGGTAAGCATGACCTAATACTCTTTTGAGAAGATCTTTCATTATTCTGATAAGCCTTTCCCAAAAGCCACCCCACCACGCTGCGGTTGGTGGATTAAATTTCCAATCAATAGCATTAACAGAACTGTATTTTTGTATTCGTGACCAATCTAGGCTTTTCAATAAATTAGCTGATGCAGTGAAGTTTGTGCCGTTGTCAGAATAAATGACAGCGCACCTTCCTCTCCGTGCTACGAATCGTCTGAGTCCCATCAAAAATGCCTCAGTCGAAGCAGCGGTCACTAGCTCTAAATGCACTGCTCTGTATATTGCGCAGGAAAATATCAATATCCAAGATTTCTCAATTTTCTTCAAGTATAACGGACCCGCCATGTCTACACCTGTGATCTGAAATACGTTAGCATCCTTTATTCTATTTTCCGGTAGAGGCGCACTGTCTCTCCATAAACTCTTCCCACTGAAGCGTTTGCAGACAACACACTGTGCTAACACTTGTTTTACATTTCTACGACCATTAAGTATCCAGTATTTTTCTCTCAATAAATTAAGTAGAATCTGTAATCCAGCGTGACAATGTTTTACATGTACATGATATATGAGTCGTTTTACAACTTCATGTTTTGCTGGCAGGACTATAGGTTTTAGAAAATCTTCATTGTCTTTCCTGTACGTTATTTTAGTCTCCAGTCGAATTATATCTTGTTCATCTTTCCATGTTTGTAAAGTTCTCAATCTGTTATCATTCTCGGGAAAAAACGCTTCTTTCTGAATCATACGTAGAGTCTTTAATTCAGCTTCTTTAAATTCAGATGACGTCAGGTCTCCTCCTCTTTTCACTTCGGTACTTCTGCAGTTATGCCTAAAACGTAATATCCATGCGACCATCCGTATGATTTTTACATAACTCGAGAAATATCTGTAATACCAACCATCTTGTTTAACATCAGAATTCGTTATCATGGAAACTGACTTTATTCGTTCCTTCCGAATTTCATCTTCGTCATAGTCTTGATCACTAGAGTTCGTATATTTTTCAAACTCTGCTGAATCTCTCAACCAAGCTGGACCCTCCCACCATCTCCTGGCAGCTAGCTGTCTCGCTTTACATCCACGAGTTGGCAAATCTGCAGGATTTTTATCACTTGGCACATAGATCCATGATGAAGGACTGCTTAATCTTCTGATCTCTAGAACTCGATTTCGCACAAATACTGACCAATTGACATCTCTGGATATCCAAGCGAGTACTGTAGATGAATCACTCCAATAATATCTCTTCATCTTTTCCCAACCGAGGGCATCTACGATAGTTTGCGCCAAACGAGTTCCCATAGTTGCCGCCAATAATTCCATTCTTGGTATTGTGACGTTCTTCAAAGGTGCAACTCTTGATTTGGCTGCTATAAAAACTAACTCGACTTGGCTTTCAATTTCTATTCTAAGGAATATAACTGTTGCGTAAGCATCTTTACTTCCATCTACAAATGTGTGAAGTGCACACGCTTCTATGTTTCCTGGAGTCATTTTCATGTATCTTGGGATCTCTATATCCTTCAAAACTGTTAGCTCTTGAAACCATAGTAAACATTCTTTACGTAACTCACCAGTTATCTCTTCATCCCATTTAAAACCTAATTTCCAGGCTTTTTGCAACATTATTTTCGGACAAATCATGACTGGCGACGTAAAACCAAAGGGATCAAATATTTTATGCACAGCTGACAACATACTGCGTTTGGTGATCTTTTCTGTGTCAAAACCTTGTAGCCAACTTAGGTTGATTTTCAACATGTCGGATTCCTTATTCCAAACAAGTCCTAAGACGATAGTTTCATTCGTGTTTGGCGTTTCTTGGCGATCACCTGTGTACTCCCACTGTCTTAGATCAAAACTGCCTTTCGCCATGAGCATCCTCGCATCTTCGATGAAATGTTTCAATTCTTCTTCGCTATTTACACTGGTTACGACATTATCCACATAAAAACTGTGCAACAATCTATCTTTAAAACTTTCAGAGAAATCTGGAGCCCTTCGGATGTGATATTCAATGACAGATGAAAGAAGAAATGGACTGCATTTCACACCGAATACTACTCGGGTATGCCTGAATGTCATTAATTTCTTTTCCTTTAAGTCCTTCCACCACAAAAAACGTAGGAAATTTCTATCTTTCTCACAAATGCTGATCTGTAAAAAAGCTTTCCTAATATCTGCAATTACACCAAGTTTTCTTTCTCGAAAGCGTAGAAGAACATCTGGAATGAGCTCGATCAAGTTGGGTCCACATTGTAGGCATTGATTCAGAGATGGATAATTTGCTAATCTTGCTGACGCATCAAATACAGGACGGATCGGGGTTGCGGACTCTCTTTTATGACTGGATGATGCGGCAAGTAATTGCCATAAGATTTCGTTTCGTAAGAAGGAACTTCCTCTATAATACCTTCGTTAATCCAATCATTAAAAACATTCTCGTATTGTTGAAACATGTTCTTGGCGATTAACTTTGAGGTGATGCCTTCCAAACGTTTCATCGCCAACTTAAAGTTATTTGGCAGTGTTGTTATGTCATCAGCCCAAGGAAGACAAATCTCATACCGATTTTCATCGTTTATTTTTACTGTTTCGAAGAAATGCTCCTTAGTTTGGCGATCTATCTCTTCTCTTGACTTCTTCTCTATGGGATCTGTAATTCCGATTAAGTCAAGTCTCCATAGGTTTGAGATATCCGCTTCTTTTACAAACATTGATGTTACTGTCATCGCCAAGTTTTTGGATGAATATGGCTTTTCACATGGTGCTTTTCCCATTAATGTCCATCCAAGATATGTTTCCACTGCAACTAAACCAGAAGACAATATTTTTCTTTTACCAGTTAACATTTTCCCCATAACATCAGCTCCAATTAAAACTTCTATACTACCACAACATTGACTCACATCACTTAACATGATGCCACTTTCCTTTAATTCTTGTAACCATGGCCCCTGTGTAACGGGTTGAATATCTCCGCATATGCTAACTTGATCTCGTACTTCGAAATTACACCTGAATTCTTCGCTCAAATCTCTAACTCTTATTTTGTAACAGTTGTGTTGGCATTCTTGAGTAGTAATGTCGCCAAACAGAGAATGTATTATCTTTTCTTGCCGAATAGGCTTGTAATTCATTTCTTCCGCCACACTTTTTAATATATACGATTTCTGTGATGCTGAATCTAACAATAAACGAACAATCTTCTGTTTACTTTCAGAAACTAGCTTCACCTTCAAGGTCTGCAAGAACACTTTGGCGCTCTTCTTACTAATATTTGTCATATTCACTTCATCTCTTTTAGACTTCTCCTCAGCTCCCTCTTGAGTATCTTTACCGGATGACTTACGTTGATCGCATAGTAATGGCACATGCCGCTTATTACAAATAATACATTTCACCATCGCTCGGCATCTTTTAGCGGTATGTTCTGGTACTAAACATATGAAGCAGCATCTCTTCTCCTTGGCGATTTTTTGTATTTCCGCTAAGTTTAATTTTCTCGCAGAAAAGCATTCCGAACTTGCATGTCTTCCCTGGCAAAAAATGCAGACTCCTTTTTTTTCTGTTACGGAAGAGGTAGTCAACAGACCTGCCGCTGTCAAAGTTTTACCGGTTTTATGTTCAAAATTATGGTGATTCCTTTTTGCGACATATTTACGGTCTTCACTTTTAGCTAATCCAAAACCAGCTACGGCGAGTGACACCCTTTCTTCAGCTTCTACTTCAGTTCGCAAAAACTGCATCAGACTATTTAATCTGTCCTGTGCCTCAGTTTTCTCAGACGATATGTTCGTGCGATTCCACGCTTTTAGAAATTCTGCTGGAAAACAGGACTCAACTAATGGATATAAAATTGATGCACATTTGTCAGTTGTGACACCTAATGTATCTAAGGCTCGTAAATATAATTCCAATTTATCATATAACGATGTCAACGAGAATTTTCCCTTCGTTTGTACTGATATTATTAATTTGAGTAGTTCTCTCACGTAGACTTCTACCGATATATCTTCTCTACCAAAACGGGTTTTTAAACTCTCAATTGCCTTGGCGTAATTAGTGCCACTTGGCGGGAAACTCTCTACCACTTCTCTTGCTCGGGAGCCGGCAACTGTTGCTTGCACCAAGTACTGAAATTTATCTTCTGGTGCTATTTCTGTATCTTCATCAATTTGTCTAAATTGACACCAAAACGGTAACCAGTCTATTATTTCACCGCCAAACTTTCTGAATTCTAATTTGGGCAGCGTAAACTTTCTTCTCATTGCATAACTATCGATAATTGGATTAAGAGCTCCACCTTGGCTGTTTACTGCTGACTGAAGTTTCGCCAATTCTAACTCGTGCGCCAATTTTAACCTTTCGCCTTCAATCTTTGCTTGTAATTCCATATTCAATGCTTCAGCTTTTTCCTTCGCTTGTATTTCTAATTTTTCTTTTTCCATATTCAATGCTTCAGCTTTTTCCTTCGCTTGTATTTCTAATTTTTCTTTTTCCATATTCAATGCTTCAGCTTTTTCCTTTGACTGTCTCTCTAATTTTTCCTTTTCCTTTCTTTCTGAAACGGCATTTTCTAAAACGCTGTGTACAAATTCAGGATCATCTTTATATGCCTTACAATTCAAAATTAAATCTTTAAGTGCCACAAGTGAAGCCGTTGGTGCTGCTATTTCACCTAATTGCTCGGCTACGAAGATCAAATCTTCTTTCTTAAAACCTTTAACCAACTTAAACATCATGGAAAATCTTTATTTCATTTAATTTTTTATTAACACCTTTTAAACTACGTGTGATAGATAACCTTGTTTAAACTCAGGTCCTGTACCGGCGGACGCCACTAATGTAAAAAATCCACAAAACGTACCACGCAAAGCAGATTTTTGTTTACTTTTAAATTCTACGAATGAAAGACTTTTAATAAACTTTATATTTTAAACTTAAACCATACTCACATTAGCACCTTTGTGCTCGTATAGTTGTACTATTTATGGAACAACTCCTACGGTGAGATAACTTCAAAGCTTAGTAATAATAACTCATAAAAAACAAGCTACCAGCATTTATTTTCTTTCTTACTTGAATCTACCAAAATATAAGAAGTTGCCACAGAATACATCAAAACTTGTCCCTTTTTCTTTTTTAACCAGCGACAATAACATGTGAACGCGCAAAAACAAAATAATAAATGTCATTTCAAGTCAATTGTTTTTTCTTTACATTTTTCATCTCTGATCGCGTGATTTTGAACAAAAATAAATAATGCCGATCCCGTAACAGGGTTCATCTGATTTAGAGCTTTCTCCATTATTATTTAACTAAGCAACGTAGAACGTTATATTTTTTACTAACATCTTTTCTGAAAAATTATCTAAATAACAATGTAAGTCCCGTTAAAATCTATTCAGCAGAACTCAAGATATAAGCGGCCGGAATGAAACTTCTCTTTTCTTTATATTATATATTGCGATAGTTAAATATAACTTTCATAATCGCGTTAACCTGATTATAGAACTCTCTGGGAGGTAAGGTATATACTGCATCACTTCTGAATTTTTTAAGGAACTCAGCTCAACTTCCATAACTGTAGCATATATACTCTCTAATATACCTTATCTCTGTAGCGTATATCTTCCAATTTTCTTTACTGTACCACTGAGAACTTTTTCCGCATAGCTCCGTAACTAAACAATACAGAATGATATGATAAATATTGAAAAAATCCCTGAAATATTATCTTACTTACTGTGCATTTAATTAGTTGATTTGAAATCTTTCTTAATCGAGTTCACCTAATTTTAGAACTCCCGTAGCAACTTAGAATGTTGGTTTTTACATTAAAACATTTATAAACCAAATTTACTATTTAACAGTGTAAGTTCTACAAAATTCTGTTCAGTACAAATAAATATTTTGCAAGTAATAAAATATAGTCAATTTAAACTGCAGTCTTGAAATTGTAAATGTCTTTTACTACTGAAGCATGGCTTACGTAATACGTATGTCACATTGCAGTAAACATTTCATTCTTTCAATGAAGACATTCATGGTTTTTTGAACAAAACATTTTTATATGTATAACTCCTAACTTCTGAAATAATTTTATTGTAGCTTCCTCATCATCAGATAACTGCGAAATGGTAAAATCTATATCAGTATCAGTAATAAATATTTTCTATTCAAAAAATAACAAATCAAAAAGTTTTGCGAGATTATGATGGAATAAAATAAATTCCATCATTAGAAATTCCTGCATAAAAATACTCATGTTCAATAATTAGTAAATGTTAATGTGTGGCACGGTTTGTAATAAAAATCGTTTGCACGATTAGGGTTGAAATAAATGGAGCAATACCATACATTTTGGCATGGTATCGCGACGAAAATTAGAACGAAAAAGTAGCAGTTTTTTTTTTTTTTTTTTTTTAGTTTTAGTTTTTGAGGCGTTTGAATTTTTTTTCTAATTGACGAAGTTGTTTTTATTTAACCAAAAGGATTGGTTAAAAAATTCTTCAATTTCAATTTTTTCCCTTGCTATAGTAACAGAATGAAAAGAATGAGTTTTTAGAAATTATTCCTTGAAAAATTAAGGTTTTGGCGCCAAAGATAGTGCCAAATTAGAAAAATATGAAATATCTCTCGAACTGTTGGGCTTAAAAGAATTTAGTTAGTACCATTCGATTCAGCATACAAAAATACACCAAAATATGTTATCAGTTGAAAAATAACTATAAAATCAGATTTTTAAGGAATTTTTTTTAAGTTCGCTCTCTTTTTTACCCCCCCTCCTCCCTTAGGGGTGGAATTTTGGAAAATACTTTCTTAGCGGCACTCTATATCATAAGAAGTATTCTTACCCCGATTTTCAAGATTTTAGGTTCAGTATGTTTGGCTGTGCGTTGATTAATACAAAATCCAGACTTTCTTTTATATATACACGGTGATTAAAAAAAGATGGGAAAAATTTTAAGAGGTGATAGTACACACCAAAACAAACATTTTGTATCAAAGAATGCATGGTCGAAAACTAAAAGTAAAAAAGTTAGAGGGCGCCAAAAGTTATGTTCTTATACGAGGCAAAAACACACAATGAACGATTAAGTTAAGTTACGAAAACAAATTTAATGGCATTTGATTACAATAAGTGCTCAAAACACTGACCGGCAGCTGTTATGCACGAAGTACAACGGCGAAGAACAGATTGGCGAATTTTCTGAAACACACCAGGCACCACCGTGCTCGCCAGATCATTCATGTCTCGATTTTTTTTTTCTTTTTTTTTTTTTTTTTGTGGGGACAGCTAAAGGCTCTTGTGTATGAGACTCCCATTGAATCCGCAGAAGAACTTGTCGCCAATCTTTCGCCTGCTGTAGGGGAAGTTCGCGATATGCCTGGTGTGTTTCAGAAAATTCGCCAATCTGTTCTTCGCCGTTGTACTGCGTACATAACAGCTGCCGGTCAATGTTTTGAGCACTTATTGTAATCAAATGCCATTAAATTTGTTTTCGTAACTTAACTTAATCGTTCATTGTGTGTTTTTGCCTCGTATAAGAACATAACTTTTGGCGCCCTCTAACTTTTTTACGTTTAGTTTTCGACCATGCATTCTTTGATACAAAATGTTTGTTTGGGTGTGTACTATCACCTCTTAAAAATTTTCCCATCTTTTTTGAATCACACTGTATAGATAAAAGAATAATATTGAAAAAACACAAATCTAACATATTTGTAATCGTACAATTAAAATTTTTAGATCCCCAAATAGGTTTTTTTTTTTTTTCTCAGATGGAATTTGTTTGCAAAGTTCATCTCAGTTTACTGATTGTCTATGGTTTTAAAAACAATTTTAAAGCATGAAATATTTTTTAATTTATCTATATTGCGCGGAGCTCGATTACGAAAGATTAATCCGTTTGCCCTTAAAACAAAATAATGAGTTCATCATTTTCTTACGGCTATAATCCATTTAAAAAAAAACTTCCCTATGAATAAATAAATAAAATAATATAAATAAAACACAAATTTAACAGACATGTATAAGCTCTGAAATTATCAGAATGTAAAAGGATGCCATAAGTAGCAAAATCATGGTCAAATAACTCTTAGCATGCGGCTGATAAGAAAATATCGCTTTTGATAAATTTCAAAAATTTATTTCACTATATAATTCGTATTTTCCATTTGAAAAATGCTTTTTTAATGTATTTGGGCAATCTAAAAAGTTCATTGCATTTAAAAAAAATATTAGTTTTCAATAAAAAAAAAAAAAAAAAAAAAAAAAAGTCTTCACTTATATTCTTTAATCCGGGAAGACCGGGAATCATCCCCTAGTTATTTTTAAAAGAAAATCCTTCTATATATAAAAAAAAGTTTTGATTTGGAAATGGACCAATGAAAATCTGCGTAGATCATCCGGATATACTTCTACTAGATCGGCATCCATATTTTTTTATGACCGGGGGTCTTTCTTCGTTAATATTAAGAAAACTGTTTCATACAAAAATATGAAAATCGGTGGTATTATAGAGACATGTTTGATAAACACGCTGATGCAGACAGTTTTTAAATCGAATAATTATTTTAAGAGATATTCAATGTTAAAGATGGTCAAAATCGTTCCATTGAAAAAGTTTTATAGGAGAAAAACTATACATAGGAATTTAAACATTTTTAGATCATTTTATACACTGGAAGTTCCCGATGTGCAGACTGAAATTATCTTTTTAATTTGACTCAATTTTTGAGGATTTATTCCATTTTAAATTCAAATTTTCAGCATTTCGAGAGATTTTTTTTACAAATTTTAGAAAAGGGCAATTATTTAAACTGTTGCCAATTTTTAAAACAGCGCAAAGAATAATATTTCCTTCAAATAAAAAAATTATTTACACGTGGCTATTATAGACAGAAAAAAACTTTCAAATTAGAATTAAGTGATTACGTGTTAAAAATCAGGAAAATATTGAAAATTACATCATAAAAACTACAGTTACACGTGAATTTTAAAAGGGAAAGAAAATTTTTAAATACTAAATTCATTATTATGCGTTAAACGTCACAAATGTAGGAAATTACGTCATATTTAAAAAGGCCGAATAAATAAAAGTTGGTAAAACACTTTAAATTAAAAAATATATTTGCACGAGACATTTATTTCATATTTTGAGATAATCTTTTCTACTATTATCGTGAATTCTAAGACAGCGCAAATAATATTTCCTTTCTAACAACAAAAGTATTATCATGTGAATATTAAAAAGAGAAAGGAAACTTTGGTGAAAATTACGCCAGATTTAAAACGATACATTTAAAAGAACTTTCTCATAGAGTTGTTAAAAAGTGCCGAGAGACAAAGACTCTGTGTACTTCATTTTACATTAGCTTACTTTCAAATTTTAACTAATTTTTAACACTTTCCAACAAAGTTGAAAAGTGTTATTGATTTCGGTTTGTCTGTTCGCGCTCTAACTCTCGTAAATATACTCGGATCGCACTGAAATTTTTGGTTATTGACGTTTAGCCTAGCACGAACCCTATTTCAAATGAAGTTTGTAGCATGTTTAGTTCATTTACAGGGACAGTCAAAAGTATTCCGTTACATTACGGGCAATGGGAAAAAATCATTTCAAATGAATTTTAAAGGTGTTACACCCTTTCAAACATAATAAAAAATACATGCATTTACGAAGTGCTCTAAAATATGCAGAATATTCTGTAGCATATGCGGTGCAACGAATAGTTACTATTCATTTACAGGGCTACACAAAAGAATTCCATTACAAATGGTATTGGGGGAAATTGTTTGCGGCGTATTTTAATTATACACTAGGGGGCTCGGCCCCCTACGAGCTACGCTCGCCAACCCCCGTCCAGACACTTCAGGCTCTAAATGCACGCTAATTTGATCGGCTTTAAAAATATTTCGAAAGATTGAATTATAATTTAAAAAACAGTGGCGATCTCCCTATAAACGAATTTCTATTCATTTCTCTTTGATTGGGGAATTTTAACGTCAAATCCGCTGCGGTACTACTTGATTATCCCGTCGACCAATTTCGCCAAATTATATAAATCGCCAAACCACTCGCCAAATTATACAAATTGACATAATTTTTATTTTAAATAACGAAAGAACAAATAAATTCGTACAACATTAATAAAAATACAAATAAAACGTCGAAATAAAAATAACTTGATGATGTAGACACGTGTAACAACATTTCAAAATCAGCTAATATAAAAGGAATTAAGTAAACAGAGTCTTTGTCTCCTGGTATTTTTTAACAAAGCGAAAAGAAAGTTCTTTTAAATGAGACATTTTAAATTAATCGTTTTTAATCTGACGTAATTTTTACCAAGCTATTCTTTCTCTTTTAAATAATCGCGTGAAAGTACTTTTGTTAGCAATGAAATATTATTTGCGCTTTCCTAACAAAAATAGTTGAAAATATTTTCTCAAAATATTAAATAAATATCTAGCGCAATTTCTAAATTTAAACTTTTTTGCAATATTATTTTGTGTTCATTTTATGTAATAACTATAATGTGACGTAAATATGACGTAATTTCTCCTAAGACTTCTAACGCATTTAATGAATTTATTATTTTAGAATATCCTTTCTCTTTTAAAATTTACGTGTATACTTTTTATGACGTAATTTTTAATAAGTTCCTGCTTTTTATACATAATTATTTAATTCTAATTTGAAAGTTCTTTTCCTGTTCATAATAGTCACGTGTAAATAAATTTTTAATTTGAAGCAAACATTATTGCTTGCGCTTTTTATACAGTTGGCAACAGTTTAAATTAGTACAATTTTCTGAAATCTGTAAAAAATATCTCTAGAAATGCTGAAAATTTGAATTTAAAATAGAAATAAAACCTGAAAAAATGAGTCAAAATAAAAAAAATTAATGCAATCTGCACTCCGGCAAATTCTAACGCATAAAATGATCTAAAAATGATTACACTGCCATGTATAGTTTTTGCTGCTATAAAACTTTTTTAGTGGAACGATTTTGTCCAACTTTAGCATTAAATATCTCTTAAAATAATTCTTCGATTTGAAAACTGTCTGCATCAGCGTGTTTATCAAACATTTCTGTATAAAACCACTGATTTTCATATTTTTGTATGCATTATTTTTCTCAATATTAACGAAGAAAGACCTCCGGTCACAAAAAATTCAAAACCGGCGGCGGCGGCGGCGGCGGTGACAGCGGTAGTTACTTTTTTTTAGAATAGAGAGATTTATGTGTAAATACAATTTTTATGACGTCATTTTCAATATTTTCCTTCTTTTAACTCGTAATCATTCAAATCTAATTTGAAAACTTTTTTTTTTATTATTATTTTGTTTATAACAGTCACATGTAAATACATTTTTAATTGAAAGGAAATATTATTCTTTTCGTTGTTTTTACAATCGGCAACAATTTAAAATACTAACCTTTTCTAAAATATGGGAGAAATATCTCTCGAAATGCTGAAAATTTGACTTGAAAATTGAAAATTGAAAAACCCCTAAAAAATGAGTCAAATTAAAATAATAATTGCAGTCTGCACACCACGAGCTTCTAATGTATATCCTTAGAAAAAAATGCTTAAATTCCTATGTATAGATTTTGCTCCTATAAAACTTTTTTAATGGAACAATTTTGACCAACTTTAACATTAAATATCTCTTAAAATAATTCCTCGATTTAAAAACTGTCTGTTTCAGTGTCATTTCTCAATAATACTACCGATTTACATTCTTTTTGTACGCAGTAGTTTTCTTAATAATAGCGAAGAAAGACACCGTCACAAAAAATTCATTCACGGCGGCGCCGGTAACAGTTACTTTGTTTTAGAATAGTGAGATTTATATAATTATTTTACATGTAAAAATTTCGAAATAGTTTACTAGTTTACGAAGTAGTTAAAGCCAGCGCACCCTCTACATTTCTGCTTTAAAAAATGTCCTTCAATTTAAGTTCTCTCTAGTCTCTATCAAGATGTATTGATTTTTAACGGTTTGAGAAGGGAAAAAAAAACATACTTCAATACAGAATACGTATTTCTTTTTGAATCTATAAGAATGGAAGAAATGAGGCAATGCTGCAATACTTCAGTATTAGCGCATCAACAAAGCTGTGTAAACGGATAATACTCATGCACGTATAAATAGCACACTCACCATAGGCGTAACCAGCCTTTTGAACGGAGGGGTGCCCAGACTTTTTGACCTGAACATGTTGGATACAAACAGTATCTTATACAATAAAACCTGCTAAAACGGAACCCCACAAAACCGATCAAATTTCCGTTTTAGACAGGTTTTTATCTTAGAAGGTATAATTGTGTGGTATTTCTTTTAAAAAGGGCTCAAACGCGATTTTTGTTTGCGTAAGGGGGGAGGAAAAGGGGTTCAAAACATCAAAACTAAATCTAATGGTTAAAAAAAAAAAAATGTATGTAAATCTTCTAGCAACAGTGACATAAGACAGTGACTAAGTGTGGTCACACTTTTGGCACCCCAACTTCTTATAAAGATTTAAAAAAGGCCTTTAATCATGCTGGAAACTTCTATAGGCACAGGGACACTGCATGAGATCTAAAATTATTTCAGTCAAAGTCTTGTAGATGAAATTTTGCCAGATGATAAATCTCAGATAATACATGCGGTATACCAGTACATACGTACGAAAGTTTTTCAGAATGTGACTCCGTAACTTCTTAGGGATCACCGGAGAGACCTAAGAAATTTTGGAGGAAAGTCTATATAAATAATTATTATAAATAATTTTAATATTCATTAATAATTCATGTTTTTACCTCAGAATGTGTCGAATATATTAGGTAAAGCAAGTCATGATAATATACACTAAATTTTATCAAGATAATAAAAATTATACTATCATGATGCATCTATAATAATAAAGATAGGTGCTTTCTCTGTGTGTGCACGTGCGTTGAACGCTGAAAAAACAATGCAGCCCTCACAGTCGCAAGATTTGACAGGAAAGTACCTGTATGGTCGAAGTAATGCATATAGAAGACAATTTCTGGAATTTTTCAAAAAAAAAAAAAAAAAAAAAAATTATGCGAATTTTTTCGCATTTTGCGGCAAATTTTTCAAATTAGTGAAAAATAATCCGATTTTAATATTTTATCCAGTAAACTTTGTCTTCTTTTCAATAAACTTTTTACGAGATTCTTACAGCGATTTTTCAATTTGTAACACTTTTTTAATGTTATTTTTAGAGGGGGGGGGGGGGTTCGCATTTCCAGGTGATTTTTTTTTTTTGATATTCCAATAAAGGAATCCGGTTTAAATCTTTTACCAAATTAGTTAATTTCGTTCCGAGCGGTT
Source organism: Maratus speciosus (assembly GCA_963932465.1). Lineage (NCBI taxonomy): Eukaryota > Metazoa > Arthropoda > Arachnida > Araneae > Salticidae > Maratus > Maratus speciosus. The sequence continues at coordinate 199,007,267 of OZ010789.1, forward strand.
TTTTAAGCTTTTCCGAATTTTTAATGTGATTTTTAGCGGGGTTTTTCGCGCTTTGAGGCGATTATTTGACTTTTTTTTGAAACACAAAAAACTTTCCGGTAATTTTTGCAATCGCCGTGATTAAATTTAATTTGGATCGAAATAAAAATCGCAATAATTCTGGATTCGTTTATTTCGAGACAGAAGTGGTCGTAGCTTGCTCGGGAGAACGTTGCCAAAGACAGTCCCCCCCCCCCCCCCTCCAACAATCCTAGATTTGTTTCATTCTATGTTCGTTAAAAAAAAAAAAACAGCGAAACTCCATTAGTAATGAAATTTTCTTTGACGGCCAGGGTTTTAAATAACGCGCGTGATCGCGCGATTTGTGAACAGAAAAGAAAAGTCCCGCATAATAAAAAATGCTGTGCAATATTTCTCCCCTCCAAATTCTTTCACAGACCTGTGATTCTTTAGTGAGTATTTTAATTTTTTTTTTCTTTTTTCGAATTTTATTTCTTTTATGGAATTTCTTAAAATAAATTCGTGACTCGGTCCTGGAAAAAATTGAGAACTTCTTCAAACGATTGTGGAAAAATACCGTGAATTTCGATAAATGAGTGCAGAAAGAAATCACGAATTTCGCCAAAAAATTGCGCAAAAAAAATCACGAACTTCGATAAAGGATTGACGAAAAAATCTTGCAAATTTCGTCAAAAGGTCGCGAAAAAGAGTAGAGAATTTCGTTAATTTGTGTGGAAAGATATCGAGGATTTTCCCGATCGATCGCGCAAAACTATCGCGAATTTCGACAAATAACCCCTTAAAAAAAAAAAAAAAAAAAAAAAAAAATTGCTTTGTCAATCAGTCGCAAAAGAAAACAAATTTCGTCAAAAGATCCCAGTAAAAACGAGAATTTCGTCAAAGGATCGCAGAAAGCAAACGCGAATTTCGTCAAAAGATATTGCGGAAAGAAAAAGCTAATTTCAACAAAAGATCGTGGAAAGAATACGCGAATTTCATCGAAGGATCGTGCTAAAGAAATGCCAATTTCGTCAAAATATCGAGGTAAAAAATGCAAATTTCGCGAAAGGGTCGCGGTAAAAAACACGAATTTCGTCAAAGGTTAGTGGTGAAAAGTGCGGATTTCGACAAAAAATAGAAAGTAGAAAGACGTGAATTTCGTCAAACAATTTTGGGAAAAAATTGTAAATATTAGGAAATGATCGCTGAATAAAATCGACAAAAATTACTGCACTGGGCTAAAAGATTGAAACTGGGTCTTTTTCCTAGGTTCAAAAGAACGTTGGAAAACGAGAAGAAACTCCAAAAATCGTATAAAACTTTTCAAAGGAAAAAAATTACTATATTGACGTGAAAGACTGCAACCATATTCCTTTTACGAATGCCAAAAAATGGTCGTGAAAGACGAAATTCAACCAACCAACCAACCTCCAGATTAATTTGAATTTGATGTGCTATTATTTCTCATTTTCAAAGGACACAAGGTCTGTGCACCACGTCCCCCCCCCCCCCTTTCCCCCCGGCTAATCGCATTTTGGAATTAATGTTTCACATCTGCAATCCCTTTCAAATATTTTTGCTTCTTTCTAGACTTTAGACTATGAGAGCAAAGAGACAAATAGTTTCTGTTTCTATCCTCGTCAAGAACTTGCGTTAATTTCTCATGAAATTGCAGAAACATGCAATAGAAAGAACGGTGTTAAAAAAAAAATCTCTCACAAACAAAAGACGTCAAAGTGGGTTTATAAATCAAAGAGAAACTAATAGAAACCCGTTTGTTGGGAGATCGTCACTGTTTTTTAACTTATAATTCAATCTTCCGAAATCTGTTTAAAACCGATTAAATTAGCGTGCTTTTAGAGTCTGCGGTGTCTGAACGGGGATTGGCGAGCTTAGCTCGTAGGGGGCAGCGCCCCCAAAGTTTCAAGAAAATATAGCAATTTTTCGGTTAATTTTATGCTTTTTTTTTTTTTTTTTTTTTTAAGAACAAATTTAAAAAAAAATTACTTGTATGTTTCTGTCACATTTTTATAAGATTTTTAATAATAATTAGCAATTTTAAACTTAAAATTTACAAAATAAAAAAAAATGTTCCGGAGGCATACAGATAACTTAAGATCTACGAAAATAATATAACCTCTCCCGAGTTAACCTCGATTCCGAAAAGCGTTCCTTTATCTTGAGAAGCCTCTGAAACCAATCATTTCAGTTGCAAGATTGCAAGATTTAAAGAAGCATTTCTGAAACAAAAGTTTGTTCTAATTGAACGTATTTATCGGTTCCGAGTAGTTTTTACAGTGTATTAATCAGTTTTCTCTAGCCGGAATATCTGTAAACGTTTTTAGCTGCATACCAGAATTTATACATGCAAGAGTACAAAATAATGTTAATTTTATTAGCCCCCGGTACGGTATGCTATTTCTTTCTCCCAGCTTGTTTTGTGTCAATAAACAACGTTACCTTACAGAAGCCAGCCGTAAAACAAAGCAGTACGATTAAATACTCTATAGCATTTTTTTTAATTTCTAAGTATCGCACATTTTCGATTTTTATACCGCCGTATTGGGGAAAAAAGTACTTTTAAATGCAAATTATTTGAAAAGTGTATCTCCATTTATTTTTTAAATATTAATTTTTTTTTAGTTTTTAGATCCATTTGCTTAATATTGGCAACGGAAGTACTCCATTTCTGTAGAAAGTAAAGGAAAAAATTGTTGTAAAAATGGTAATTATATATTTTTGTTACCATTTTCTCATAACAACCGGAAGAAAAAATGTTAATATTAAATATTAAATTAAATATTTAAATATTAAAATACGTGCTATTTTAAAAATATATATATAAACGAATGATTTCTGTAAAAACAATGGAGTTATTATAAACTATATTTAGTTTTCAGTATCTATGAATAATCAGATAGCCGTTTTTTATTATTATTATTTTTTTTTTATTATTACTAGGGTGCTCGGCCCCCTACGAGCTACGCTCGCCAACCCCCGTCCAGACACCGCAGACACTAAATGCACGCTAAAGTGATCAGCTTTAAAAAGATTTCGAAAGATTGAATTATAATTTAAAAAACAGTGGCGATCTCCCTATAAACGGATTTCTATTCATTTCTCTTTGATTGGGGAAATTTTAACGCCAAATCCGCTGCTGTACTACTTGATTGTCCCGTCGACTAATTTCGCCAAATTATATAAATCGCCAAACCACTCGCCAAATTATACAAATTGACATAATTTTTATTTTAAATAACGAAAGAACAAATAAATTAGTACAACATTAATAAAAATACAAATAAAACGTCGAAATAAAAATAACTTGATGACGTAGACACGTGTAACAACATTTCAAAATAAGCTAATATAAAAGGAATTAAGTAAACAGAATCTTTGTCTCCCGGTATTTTTTAACAAAGCGAAAAAAAAGTTCTTTTAAATGAGACATTTTAAATTAATCGCTTTTAATCTGACGTAATTTTGACCAAACTATTCTTTCTCTTTTTAATATTCACGTGAAAATACTTGTGTTAGAAATAAAATATTATTTGCGCTTTCCTAAGAAAAATAGTTGAAAGGTATCCTCTCAAAATATCAAATAAATGTCTAGCGCAATTTGTAAATTTAAACCGTTTTGCAATATTATTTTGTGTTCATTTTATGTAATAACTGTAATGTGATGTAAATGTGACGTAATTTCTCCTATTTAAGACTTTTAACGCATGTTAATAAATTTATTATTTTACAAATTCCTTTCTCTCTTAAAATTCACGTGTAATTATAGTTTTTATGACGTAATTTTTAATAAGTTCCTGCTTTTTGTACATAATTATTTAATTCTAATTCCAAATGTTTTTTTCTGTTTATAATAGTCACGTGTAAATAAATTTTTATTTTATTACACGTATAAATATTTTTTTTTAAGCAAACATTATTGTTTCCGCTGTTTATACAGTTGGCAACAGTTTAAATTAATATCACTTTCTAAAATAAGTAAAAAATATCTCTCGAAATGCTGAAAATTTGAATTTAAAATAGAAATAAAACCTCGAAAAATCAGTCAAATTAAAAAAATAAATAAATTCTGCACACCGTGAAATTATAACGTATAAAATGATCTAAAAATTATTAAATTCCGATGTATAGTTTTTGCTCCTATAAAACTTTTTTAGTGGAACGATTTTGTCCAACTTTAGCATTAAATATCTCTTAAAATAATTCTTCGATTTGAAAACTGTCTGCATCAGCGTGTTTATCAAACATTTCTGTATAACACTACCGATTTTCATATTTTTGTATGCATTATTTTTCTTAGTATTAACGAAGAAAGACCTCGGTCACAAAAAATTCAAAACCGGCGGCGGCGGCGGTGACAGCGGTAGTTACTTTTTTTTAGAATAGAGAGAAATTCACATATAATAAAATTGATATACGTCGGTGAGGCTTACTTAAGTTATTTCATGTATAATACGAAGTGCATAGCATTTACAAGAACATACAAAACATTTCAAACAAGTATTTTCTATCCGAAGTACTGTATATTAGCGGCGATGGCAGGGAATGCATTTTTAATTATGATATGCGCTTTTAAGTTTCACTATATTTATGCATACTATATGGTGCGTGTAAATGTTATAGTTAATATATAAGGCTAAAGCAAAAGAATTCGTAAAGGTTACTGAGTATGACCGATCGTAAAGGTTACTGAGTATGACCGTAAAATGCTGAAAGGTGGGTTTAAAATGTGTTATGCTGAACTGCATGTAGTTTTCTATGAAATGTTTGTAGAATATTGATAAAATGATATACGGGGCCACGCAAAGAATTGGATACATGACCGCCTATAGATGATAAATTCTGGAAATGCGATTTCAGTAGTTTTACGAGTGATTTAGTTTGAATTAAAGTTTAGCTAAATAGTGGCGTGTAATAAAGGTACTAGGTAAACAACAGGGCTGAACAAAAGTATTCAAGTATGTTTCCATCTATTAGTATAAATTGCTGAAAGAGAAATTTCAACCTGTTCTGCGTTTTCTTGCTAAACTAAATTTTCTATTATATAAGTATATATATCAGCCTACAGATCAAATACAGGGCTGTTCGGAAGAATTGGAATAAATATTTGGCTGTGGATGGTAACTGCTGAAATCAGTTTTTTAAATGTTTAGTTAGTTTTCTTATTTACCTTATTTCCCTAAATAACGAAGTTTTGTTAAAGCTTTCAGGTAGTGTTGGAAAGTGTTTCATAATCTATACCGTACGCATGATTTTTGTTTCTTGTTTTTTAATCAAAGACGAAAACAGCCATTGTATTTCTTAGCAGCGGCTGATTTCGTCTTAAAAATCTCCAATCAAAGGAAAATGAATGAAAACCCGTTTACAGGGAGACCGTCACTGTTTTTTAAAATTATAATTCAATCTTTTTAAGGCCGATGAAATTAGCATGCTTTTAGAATCTGGGGTGTCTGAACGGGGGTTGGCGAGCGTAGCTCGTAGGGGGCAGAGCTCCCTAGTAATCAAAAATATAATTAACGGTACTTTTTCAATATACGGACACCATTGTCGCCAAGCGACAATGTAAATATGTGACTATATTTGGCACAGATGTCATATTGGCGCGATTTTTTTCTGACGCCAATGTCATATACTTACTAACTTAACTGGCGCCAAAGTGTCGTTATTTTGCTTTATATCTTGTATATATGCCAGTATCTTGCCAATATGGGGCAAGATACTGGCATATATGACATCTGTGCCTTTATTTGTTCTTTCGTTATTTGAAATAAAAATTATGTCAATTTGTATAATTTGGCGAGTGATTTGACAATTTATATAATTTGGCGGAATTGGTCGACGGGATAACCAAGTAGTACCAAATATATTTATTTACATTTTACTACATTATTTTATTTACATTATGTACATACATTTATTACATTTATTTACATACATTTTGGCATGGTATCCGTATAACGGAAAAGTATCTAATTAACTATAGAACAAAACAATTTATATAATTAAAAAAAGAGAAGAAAAGTAAATAAACATTTATTATTAAATAAACAACAATAGCCGGGTTACCATGTCAATCAAAATAATGCCATTTTGGCGCCAATTAGATACCCCGGTGCGAATATGAAATCGTGCCTAATAATTTTCTTTTTGTTTTGTTTTTTTTAAAAAAAAGAAAGGAAGAAAGAAGTGAAAGCCATCAATTTTAAAGGTTTCAGTTTTAAATGAAAGTTTTGTATTTTAACTAAAATGAATGAAAGGATTATATTTCAAATGAAATTAATGAAGTACAAAAAAAATGCAACGGGAAAAATGTTTGGCGATTTTTTGGCCTGTGTCCCGCTAACATAAAAATACTGAGTTCTTGATTTCTCTATCAGAATGATTCGATTTGATCAAAGATTGTTCAAGTAAATTGAATTATGAATAAAAGTAACATGATACATTTCTTAGCACACATCTAAGTGAGGCCAAACTGGTCGCCAAATTAGTTTAAAATTGTAACCTTTTTTAAAGTATGAAAAAATATTTGTTATGATTAAAATTTGAGTTGCCATCATTAGAGAAAAGTATTTAAAATTAGAAAAAAAATTAATATCTCGAAAACTAAGTCGAATTTAAAAATTTTAATACGAGTTTTGAAATCTGCGGATCAATATGGATTTTTGGTGTTAGTTTCATCGCAAAGTATTCCATATTTTAGGAGAAATCGCCGTGAAACGTAATCAGTTGTTTAATCAGTCGTTTCATAAATTCGTTTCAATTCAGTCGTTTCATAATATCCGTTTCATAAATTCGTTTCATTAGGGTTATATATATATATAGGGTAGATAACTGACATGTCATGGAAGTAGCTCTAATTCTGGGTACTGAAGTGTCTTGGTCTGTAATTTTTTTTAAAATATGAATTTTCAAAATTTTCTTTTGAAAAGTAAGTAAAGTATATCCATTGTGTAACTTAATACATTTTATACGATTCCTTTCGTTTATCTTACGGGATACATTCAAGTTGTAAAGTAAAAACAGGCATAGAGGGATATACCATGGAGGTGATATTTTGTATAATTTTAATTTTATTAAAATAGTTTTAAATTTCAAATTCATTCTAAAGTATTTTTTTAATACAAGTTTTAGATGTGCCTTCATAGATTATCTATTTAGTTGAACAATTATTTGCATAAAAGTACAAAAAAATTGATTGGGACTCAAATTTCCACTTAATTTCAGAACTACCCATATATATATATTAATGTAAAACTATATAGCTCAAATTTAATTAATTTTGAATAATGTTTAATTAGTGTTAACTCTTTTGCTACGAGCGCCCCGTTTATCGTGACGCATAATGTGAACAGAATAAATTCGGGTTAATGATTACGTGTTTCGGGACACACGTAAAAGGTCGTCGGGATGCGGCCCGCGGGTCGCAGGTTGAGTATGGTTAGGTCATAGTGCATTTGCATTTACCTTATTTAGTCGCACGGTTTTCGTCCTTGCGTATTTTCGCATTTATTACTTTTGAAAGCTATCTATCTATATTGATAAAATAAAGTTTTGTGTGTGTGTGTGTTTGTTTGTTTGTTGGAGGTGGCTGGTGCAATCTATCGCTCGTAGAGATCTGCTAATTTGGTTCTAGACAGATGAAGACAGGCCCGAATATACCTGAGGGTCTGAATTTGGATTTTTTGATTAGATATTTTGTTATTCAACGGCGCCAACTTTTGAAAAATATTGGGCAGGCTTAAAACCATTTTAGGCAAAATGACACTGCCATTTTTCTTTCTTTGAAAGTTTGTGAAAAGATGATATTTCAAGTTAAGATAAGTTAGGAATTTCTAGAGCAGAATATGAAGTTGCAATTTTGTTTAATTATATTTTCATGAAGTCTTCATTTTATGGACTCTAATATTTACTATTGTTCCATTCATTTGACTACAAATTAAAACGCAAAGGACTAAAAACTATTAAAACGGGTACTTAATGTAAATACCCTGAAATGCTTGTAATGGTACTATTTACTTAAGCTATACCGGATGATTAAAAAAAAGGTATTATTTCTTGAACCGCTGAAACTACAAAGATACTCCCAATTACAAAAAGTATACAAATCAGCTACATCTTTCAGATATGGCATTTATTTTAAAAGATGTTGCATGCACACTAAAATACGAAATTTAATTTTAATGCGGTCTTCTTTTCGTATAACGTATATTTAGAAAAAAGAATGACATTAGAAAGAAGTGCTAAGAAGACAATAAAAAAAATTCTTTTACGGACAAAACATACCGAGTTTTAAAATTTTCTGAATTCTCAGTGTTTTCTGGCGTTAAAAAAGTACCTGAGCTGACGCATGTTGAAAATTGTTACGCTTTGGCAGCATTTCTGAAAGATCCTTTAACCCAAAAAATGGAAATTGCTGAAAAATAACACCTGCCAATTTAGTGAATTAGGAAGAAAAATTAATTCCCAAATATGCAGTGATTTTTGAGAGAAAATTGATTGTATGTCTTTTAGGATGAAAGGGGGAGGGGCAGGTTGTGTTTAAGCTCCGGCATGTCTTTTATTGATATCTTTACCGCATTTTCAAACAAAGAATTTCTTTTCAGCGATTGAAAAATAAATAATCACGAAAGTAGAAAAATGAAAATTGGGTGGGCTGGAAGAACAAATTATTGGGTGGGCTCGAGCCCCACGGGCCCATATAAGTTCTATTCAAATCTGTTATTCAAATGTTAAAAAATTATAATCACTGTTATTCAAATGAAATAAGATTTTTAGCGTGTTTTCGCGTTCAAAATCGATTTTTTGACATTAGTAAACGGAATCAGGTTTTTATCATTTAGCCCAATATAGTAAATTTTGTTCTCTTTTCAATAAAATTTATGCGGTATTCGTAGATTTTTGAATTTTGCACAAAAAATTTTCAAGTCACTTTTTTTTCGCTCTTCAAATGGTGTCTAATTTTTTGTATATATGAAGAAAACCTATATTTTATACTACTAATTCAAATATCTTTCTGTCCATCTATCTATCTCTCTCTCTATATATATATGAGAAATAGATTTTATTTTCAAAATATTTTATTAAAATCAATAGAAGTCAGTTTATGACAAGCTTCTGCCGCGTCCGGTAAATAAAGAAAGAAAATTTCCCTGAAATATTGCCTAGACCAGGGGTTACCAAACTTTTAGACCGACCTACCGCTAAATAGAAGTTCATACTTCCGCGTACCACCAAGTTAATAATGCTATGCTAATACAGAAAAACCTGTGTAAACGGAATATGTCTAAAACGAAGTATTTTTTCAGTCTTTTGTGCTCTGTCTGAGCAAATTTTACTGTATTTAATTGCATTATTACATTATTAAATTAGTACTTAGATTGACTGCTTTATATTAACATTCAAATAAAAGGTAGTATCATCATTACATATTAATAACATGTACATTATCAAAATATAGTATTTTGATTGAAAAAAAGCTACAATACTTAATGGCATATTGGCGTAAACTGATACATATACTACACTACGGTGACTGTATTAATTCCGTTGTATTGCTAATGATAAGGGTGGTGCTTGCTTTACCAAAGACAGCTTCTTCATATCTGATTCAATCTTAGTTTTAGACGTAAATCAGATTCGATGTTTATGTTTATTCCTGTATTTGTTTTCACATAAAGAAGTGAAGAGAAAGCACTTAAAGCAAATATATGTTGTGCTAAAAACCAGCAGTAATTTTAGAGCTTTTACGGATGTCAGAGGGTATTTTTCTTTCTCACCAATCACAATTCTGTTACCCCCATCTTTTTGAATGCGGATTCCAGCAATCCATCATTATTGTTGTATTTTTTATTTCATTTCAGTGTAGCTAGTTCATCGTGCTAGTATTGGACTTTTGCGTACCAGTAAACAGAGCTTCACATACCAGTACTGGTACGCGTACCATAGTTTGAGAACCCCTGGCCTAGACTCTAGAGGCCTGTCCTGCACGGACCTAGCCCGAAGCCGGCTTCGGACAATTATCATTCACCTGATTCTGGCCGCGCCAAAACCATCTTGGTATATCAGACGGGACAGCTTTTTTGCCGCTAGGGGAATGGAGGGAAGGTTGAAATCTATATCTACCATGCTGCAATATGAAGTTTATATGTAAAATACTACACCATTATCCCCCCCCCCCCCCCCATTTACTGTCGTTGATTTCATGAATAAAAATAATTTTGTTTTTCAGCGCTTAAAAGACTTTTAGGTACCTTTCATTACAAAAAGTAAACAGCTATCTATTGCAGCCGTCCAGTAGAAAGCAATTCAGGAAAATTATAGTTTCACCTATTATGAACCCCAAACACCAAAACCACCTTCCGTTCAGATGTTGATTTATCTATATATAATATATGTTTGATTTTTGTCATTCTGTAACGCTCTTATTTATGAACCGATTTGGATGTGACTTAGTATGTGCATAGTGCATACGAATGTCTCGGCCATGTTCGTTGGCTAGCTTCCTCCGCCAACTACTTTTTTCAAAATGGTGGCCATTTAAAAAGAAGAAAAATTAAATTTAAAAATAAAAAAAAAGGTACAAATAATTATAAATTCAAAAATATTTTATTCTTAAGTTTTTGACCTTAATACAAGGATTCCGGCCCTTTTTTTGTTTCGTCTGTATCTTAAACAAGTTGGAAATTGCACGTCAAACGTGACAAATGTGGTGCGTTCGTATTATAGCTATTTTTATAAATATTTTTTGCATCGCATATTGTACTGAATGTATATTTTAGTGCACTTCATAAGTGATCACCAATTTCATTCTGTTCGAAAGGCTGTAACATCGTTTAAACGCACTTGAAATAATTTTTTCCAATTGGCCGTAATGTAACGGAAAACTTTTTACTGTCTCTGTAATTAAACTATACATCCGATTTTCACAAAATTTGAAATGATTCGACAAAATTTTGCAACAGTTGTATACTTAAAATTTCAGACCATTTGGTTGGGTAGTTTTTGCTCTGTATGCGGACGGACGGACGGACAGACAGACGGACCGAACGACGACTATAGGGTGCTACGTATTTATATAATTACGAACGCACCTATAAAGGGCTGAGATATATCAGTTTGACTTTCTAAAGTGGATATACTAAGGTCTCGACCTAGTTTGTCAGCCAGCTTCATCCGCCATCTTGTTTCAAAATGGTGGACATTTAAAAAAAGCAGAATTTTAAAAAATTAAAAAAAAGTAGAGCAACGTTTTTCTTTGTGTTCTGGGAAAACAGTGATTAATTCTACAGGGACATACATTTTCACTCAAAAAAAAAAAAAAAAAAAAAAAAAAAAAAAAAAAAATGCACATCTAGAATATTAGTTCGACTTCATAATTAGCATGGCCAATTTTTTTAATCTGTTACAGATTGCCCCTGAAGTGCCTCTTATCGAAATTACCCATGATCCTAATTACCCCTACCTCCCCTACTTGTGATAACCAGTTGTTTCTAATACTTTTAACAAAATGACAGTACCAAACAATAAGAACAAATCTTTATAGGAAATTATAGTTTATAAATTGTCTTTAGTAACTTTATAGGAAATACTTTGTTTAACACATATTTCGTCAATTAATAAGTTGTTTGTTTGTTTGTTTGTTGGCGATGGCTATGGAAATCTATCGCACGTAGAGGTCTACATCTTCATAGATAAGGATAGACGAGGACAGATCCGAGTGCACCTAATATTACGAGAATATATTCATATAATTTAATATTTCACGCAACAGTGTGCCGTAAGCTCATTGGACATTATTAATTATTTCATTAACAGGAATAAGAAAAAATACTCTTACCTGTTATCTCGATAGCGCAACCCCGGTCCCGTCACTAACATTTATGGCGATATCTTCTTTCCGCAATGAGAGTGCATATTCACAAATATAAACCTAAAGTGTATTAAAAAATGGATTCTTGTTTAAATTAGGTGTGTATAGATTGTCGAGCAAAATAGATCATTCGTTTTCTTTCCACATATATTTAATATTATATCTTGAGTAAAATATGTTGGTACACAGGCATTATATTTCCTGCACATTTTCACAAAGCGACTACATTTTATTACAGCGAAAAAGAGAGTGAGAACATACATTGGAAAAAGGTTAAAAGAATAAAGAGTCCAAAGTACGTTAGTCCGTGACGTCAACATAACGGCAACCCTTCCATGTACGCGTAGAGAAAAAGAAGGGCACGCCGACCACAGGAATCCACGTCTATTGGAGATGAGAAAGTTTGTCTTGAATAAAATGAAATGTTCTGTGATTTTTACTTTCACTTTTCAGGGGTTAGAAATCTAACACCCCCCTTTAACCCCTGAAGCATTATATCAATTGTTAAGAATTGTTTTTCTGTGGAAGCCAAACTTAGGTTTGGGAAGGGGTTTGGTTAGAAGATCAGCAGTCATTAAATCAGTATTGATGTAGCGGAGTTTTATGATTCCACTGTCCACTAAGTGTCTTATATGATTGTAACGAAGATCTATGTGCTTCGTTTTATGATGGAACTTATCGGATTCTGCAAGTTTTATTGCGGATTGATTATCATCCATCAAGCTTATCGGGCACTGCGCCGCCCCTCCGGGTGGTTCCGAACCGACCCCTTGAGTGGGGGAGGAGACCGGAAGCTCGGCAGAGTTCGTTGTGTACGAATGCGAGGGGGCCGGATGGGGACGAATCGCCACCTCCTCGAGAGACCTGCGGCCGACAGGCCAAGGGTCCGGTGGCCACGGGTAGCGGACGTTGTGCATGGGGCGTTGGGCCTTCGGGCCTGCATAGGTTGCGTTCCCCCGGCAGCCAGGTTCTCTGGCCAAGCCGGATAGCGACGATCCATAGGTCGATCCCGGTGCCGGTCTAAGGGCCGGACGGTGTCGCCGGGCAAAGACTAGCTAAGGCGATAGGACCCCATCCACCTATTGACTAAGAGGGAGCCTGAAGTATGAGTGAGGGCTTTGTAGTGGAAAGTCCTCGGTGCTCGCTAGTGACGACGGGGCTCGCGGGAACGCCATGCAGGGACTCCCGGAGCAACCGAAGGGCGAGGGTTACGGACAGCGCCCAGGTTACTTTTTGACTTGGGTGGCTCATCCCTCCGAGGACCTCAGCTGGAGCAGTTGTGAGTCGACCCTTAGGGTGGTAGGGTTTGGCGGTGCCCCCGTTGACCAAGGAGCGGTCGCGTGGGGAGGCCAGTGTGGCTCTGGTTGCTCCATGTCGTGCCGTGACCCTTGGGAGGGGGTCGGCCGGCAGGTCCACCATCGAACGCTATTCCCGCAGGGAATCGGGCCGGAGGCTCGCCGGTAACGCGGCGGCTCATCGTGCCTCAGGTGAACTCTTGGTCCGATCCAGGTCCTCCGTGTCTATGCGGTACCGGAGTTTGCCTCGCCTGGTGATGAGGACCTAGAGGTGTCTCCACCTAACTTTCGAACGCACTAACAATGGTAGCGGTCGGTCACTGCACGGGGTCAGGGGTCTTCGGGCCTGGGTACCCTCGACGGCCGTGAGGTAAGGTAGTGGTGGGCGGGCTTCTGTCGGCCTCCGCTGGCTTCTCTGTCCTAGGATGGAGTCGAGTCGGTGGGGGCTGGCGGGACTCCGTTCCATCCAACCCCCTAGCGAGGCGGAGTCTATTCCGTCTAGGTGGAGCTTTCCGTGCCCGCCTGGGGTCGCTAACGGCACCTAGTCTGGGCCAACTGGCTCCCGGCGTGATCCGCGAGGGGTTCCGTCGGTTGAGCCGGGTGGACTGGGCGAAGAGCCAGGAGCTGGGTCGCTTTACGGCCGGAGGGATTTTCCCCGTCCTCCCTGGTTTTCAAGCTAGGGGCTCCTCACTAACTTTCCGATCGGCTGGCCCACAAAAATGTCTCTGCCGGAAAATGGTATCTGATCTTGGGGGCCTGTCCGTAAATTAAATTCGGGTCGGGAAGCCTCGGTTCCGCCCGTGGGCCCAGCGTCTTTATAGGCGTCTGGTTCCTGCGATGGTGTGCGGGGTCTACCGGCTCGAGTAACCAAGTTTAGGGACCACTTGGTTTTTCTAGCTGGGTGGTGAGGACTGTCGTAGCGGCCGTTCGTCTCTTCTTGGGAATAGCCGTCACCGTGTGCGCTGGGCAGCGGTGTCGGTTTGACCGGAGTTGGCGCGGGGTTCCGCTCTGTTGGAGCTTGTCTGGCGGCGACCTTCGGGACGCGCCGCGGGGCTTGTTTCACGGGTGGTTCCCTGTGTCGACAAATGGGCCTGAAAAGGGCCTGGGACCGGAAGATGGACCCCCCGTCTTATCGGGCACTGCTGTGGCATGTCCAGTTCTTTTAATAAGTTTATTATCCAAGAAATTTCTTGCGCAGCACTGGAAGCTGATATAAATTCAGATTCTGCTGAAGACATTGCGAGACACTTTTGACGTCTTGATGTCCATAAGATCGGGTTGGACCCCAAGAAAATTAGATTGCCTGACACAGATTTTCGATCTTGTGGGTCATTTGCCCAATCAGAGTCGGCGTATGCCTTCAAGACAGGTTCTTCGAAATTGGTATACGTTAATTTTAAATCGATAGTAGTTTTTAAATATCTAATGGTTCTTTTAACGGCTTCCCAGTCTTTAGTTCTGGGACGTTCATTTCTACGACATAGAATGTTAACAGCTGCACTAATATCTGGTCGGGAGACGGTTGAAATGTAAAGTAATGCGCCGACCGCCTGTCTATAGTTTACATTATCTGGTAAAAGATTTTCGTCATCGTTTAACTTAACATAGCCCGGTTCCATAGGAGTATCGGTTGGTTTTGAATTTTCCAAGCCAAATTTAATTACTAGTTCATGAATTTTGTTAATTTGATCTAGGGTCATTGTATTTTGATTAGGCCGATTAATGTTTATACCTAAATAATAATTAGCATCGCCTAAGTCCGTCACAGGGTATTCTTTCTTTAACTGACGTATTAGTTTATCAATGTTATTATCTTCCCCCGCGATGAGGAGATCGTCAACGTAAACAATTATATAAATTGTTTCATTATTTGTGGTTCGTTTGTATAGACACTTGTCAATCGAACTCTGGCTAAACCCTAATTTTGTTAACGAATCATGTATTTTCATATTCCAAGCTCTCGCTGCTTGCTTTAACCCGTAAATCGCTTTTTTAAGTTTACAAACCTTATGTTCAGATCCGGGGACAACATATCCTTCAGGTTGACGCATGTAAACTTCCTCCTTTAACTCCCCATGAAGGAAGGCCGTCTTAATGTCAACGTGTCTAAGGCGTAAGTTTTTGTACAAAGCCATTGCTAAAAAGCTTCTTATAGTAGTGTGAGACGCAACGGGTGCAAAAGTCTCATCATAGTCAATCCCGTATTTCTGGGAGAAACCCTTAGCCACTAGCCTTGCCTTGTATTTTTCTATTTTACCTTGACTGTTGTACTTCGACTTAAATGCCCATTTGCTACCAATTACCTTTGTCCCTGGTGGGACCTCAACTAATTCCCAAGTACAATTTTCTTTGAGAGAATTTATTTCGTATAAGGTAGCATCTATCCATTTTTGCCTTTCCAGGGGATTTTCTATTTCCAGTATATCATCCCAGCATTTTGGCTCTTTTATTCTTACATCATTTGTTAAAAACGCGAATCTGTCAGGGGGAACCCCTCTATTAGATCTATCAGATCTACGTGGTAAAGTCTGTGGGGTGCCTGTTACATTTGTGTTCCCATCCTGATTTTGCATATCATTTTCGGTGTTATTCTCTTCCTCGTCAATTAGTTGTAATTTTGGCTGCGGATTTTTATCGCTAACTATTTCTTTATTTTCATCTGACGCATTAATTTTAACTAAGTCATGATTATCATTCTCTAAAAATTTTACTGTCCGACTTATGACTATTTTCCTTCCATCCGTGCAAATTCTAAAACCCTTACTTCTGTTGTCATATCCGACAAATATACCTTCTTGCGCGGTGTCGTCCAGCTTTTTCCTGTTTGGTTTTTGAATATATGCATATGCGCGGCAACCAAAAGTTCTAATGTTAGAAAGGTCTGGTTTACGACCAGTCCATTTTTCATACGGAGTCCGATCGCAGGATGAAGTTGGGAGCCTATTTTGAATGTACGTCGCTGTACATATCGCTTCCCCCCAGAACGAATTAGGAAGACCACTTTCCTTAAGAAGACAGCGTCCCATCTCCATTAAGGTGCGATTTTTACGCTCTGCAACCCCATTTTGGGGCGAGGAGTACGGTACGGTAAATTGATGTTCAATTCCCTCACTTTTCAAATAATCTTCGAATTCCTGACTCGAATATTCCCCCCCGTTATCGGACCGAATTGCCTGCACTTTTCTGCCAAATTTGTTAGCAGTCATTGCTGCGTATTCCTTAAATTTTGAAAAAACTTCACATTTGTTCCTTAGTAAATATATAACTGTAAAACGACTAAAATCGTCGACGAAGGTTAGAAAATAATATTTCCCCCCAACGGTTGCTGTTTGCATAGGGCCACATAGGTCACTGTGGACCAGCTCAATTGCTCTCGTAGCTCTAAAACTAGCGTGTTTGGGGTAAGGCATATCGGTTAATTTTGACGCGAGGCAAACTTCACATTCATTACTGTGCTTACAGTTATCAATTTGAATCCCTGATGCCATGTTTTTATTAACTAATTCCTTTATGTGGTTAATATTTCGATGACCCAACCTTACGTGCCACTTATGTAAACAATTTTTCTTTTCACAATGATTTATTATATTTACATTTTGAGTAGAACCGGATTTCAAATTACTTTGATATAAATTATTATTTATATGACCCTCAAGGTATGTTACACCTTTATGAGTTATTTTACACATATTATCTTTGAATATAGCTACGCAACCATTTTCGGTAGCTTGTTTGATGGAAATTAAATTTGTTTCGATCTCTGGAACATATAAAACATTTTTTAATGTTATGGTTTTATTTGTGTTATCTGACATAACAGTGTTTAATATTACCGATCCGTAACCGTCAGAATGTAATTCTTGACCGTTTGCTATAGTGACTTTCGATTTGTCATAATTGAAGTCGTGAAATTTATTTTTATCGTTGCAAATGTGGGTTGAAGACCCAGAATCTATGACCCAGAGATCTTTAGAACCATTACCAATGAAAAATGTTATGTTTTTGTCTGCGCGTTTTTCCTTATCGAAATTTTTGTTTTTAGAACCGTTCGCGCTTACGTTATCTTGAAAACACACTGCCGACCTGTTAGGCATATTGTTAAATTGGTTTCTGAAATTTTTTGGTTTTGGTTTCTCATTGTTTTTGTTTTTTAATTTCCAGCAATCTTCAATATTATGCGAGGTCTTCTTGCAGTATTTACAAAATTTACTATATCTATTTTGTGCACATTTCACCTTCAAAGCAGAGTTGTTGTGAAAATTTTCGTGATTGTTCTGTCGCTTATTAAATTCATCTACCAGCTTTCCGCGGATAAATTCTGGGGTAAGTTCATCATTATTTCTTGTTTCGAGAGCACAGATTAATGTATCGTAACTTGGTGGTAAAGAGCACAAAAGCAGGGCCGCTAGGTGTCTTAAGTTTTTGACCTTAATACAAGGATTCCGGCCCTTTTTTTGTTTCGTCTGTATCTTAAACAAGTTGGAAATTGCACGTCAAACGTGACAAATGTGGTGCGTTCGTATTATAGCTATTTTTATAAATATTTTTTGCATCGCATATTGTACTGAATGTATATTTTAGTGCACTTCATAAGTGATCACCAATTTCATTCTGTTCGAAAGGCTGTAACATCGTTTAAACGCACTTGAAATAATTTTTTCCCATTGGCCGTAATGTAACGGAAAACTTTTTACTGTCTCTGTAATTAAACTATACATCCGATTTTCACAAAATTTGAAATGATTCGACAAAATTTTGCAACAGTTGTATACTTAAAATTTCAGACCATTTGGTTGGGTAGTTTTTGCTCTGTATGCGGACGGACGGACGGACAGACAGACGGACCGAACGACGACTATAGGGTGCTACGTATTTATATAATTACGAACGCACCTATAAAGGGCTGAGATATATCAGTTTGACTTTCTAAAGTGGATATACTAAGGTCTCGACCTAGTTTGTCAGCCAGCTTCATCCGCCATCTTGTTTCAAAATGGTGGACATTTAAAAAAAGCAGAATTTTAAAAAATTAAAAAAAAGTAGAGCAACGTTTTTCTTTGTGTTCTGGGAAAACAGTGATTAATTCTACAGGGACATACATTTTCACTCAAAAAAAAAAAAAAAAAAAAAAAAAAATGCACATCTAGAATATTAGTTCGACTTCATAATTAGCATGGCCAATTTTTTTAATCTGTTACAGATTGCCCCTGAAGTGCCTCTTATCGAAATTACCCATGATCCTAATTACCCCTACCTCCCCTACTTGTGATAACCAGTTGTTTCTAATACTTTTAACAAAATGACAGTACCAAACAATAAGAACAAATCTTTATAGGAAATTATAGTTTATAAATTGTCTTTAGTAACTTTATAGGAAATACTTTGTTTAACACATATTTCGTCAATTAATAAGTTGTTTGTTTGTTTGTTTGTTGGCGATGGCTATGGAAATCTATCGCACGTAGAGGTCTACATCTTCATAGATAAGGATAGACGAGGACAGATCCGAGTGCACCTAATATTACGAGAATATATTCATATAATTTAATATTTCACGCAACAGTGTGCCGTAAGCTCATTGGACATTATTAATTATTTCATTAACAGGAATAAGAAAAAATACTCTTACCTGTTATCTCGATAGCGCAACCCCGGTCCCGTCACTAACATTTATGGCGATATCTTCTTTCCGCAATGAGAGTGCATATTCACAAATATAAACCTAAAGTGTATTAAAAAATGGATTCTTGTTTAAATTAGGTGTGTATAGATTGTCGAGCAAAATAGATCATTCGTTTTCTTTCCACATATATTTAATATTATATCTTGAGTAAAATATGTTGGTACACAGGCATTATATTTCCTGCACATTTTCACAAAGCGACTACATTTTATTACAGCGAAAAAGAGAGTGAGAACATACATTGGAAAAAGGTTAAAAGAATAAAGAGTCCAAAGTACGTTAGTCCGTGACGTCAACATAACGGCAACCCTTCCATGTACGCGTAGAGAAAAAGAAGGGCACGCCGACCACAGGAATCCACGTCTATTGGAGATGAGAAAGTTTGTCTTGAATAAAATGAAATGTTCTGTGATTTTTACTTTCACTTTTCAGGGGTTAGAAATCTAACACCTAAGGCTCAGATTTTAGATTTTTCTTTTAAAATCTTAATTTTTATTATTTTACATTGAACGGAGCAATTTGAATATTTCACTGATCCTCCGACGATTTTGACCCATAAAAGCAATCCACATTAAATCTTTTGGTACTTGCCTACTTTCCCGTCGACCACTTTATATAAATAAAGAAAATGTCGCAAAACAATGTGATTTAACGCCACTGATACAAAAGCATGACTATATATTTGATTTCAAATGCAGCGCGTGCACCCGATGAATGTATTTCATTTTTGTTTATTTTTTTTTTTTTTGGAATAGCCAGTTTAGTTTTTCAAATGAAGGATCTAGACACACGGCAGTGTGTCAGCCAAGTTCGCCTGACATAGCCGTGTGTTATTTACACGAATCATTTCAAGCTGTTTTCGTCAAATTTCAATGCTCTACTACTGAAAATCTATGAGACCTACATACTTGTTATACGAAATGTGTAGTAAAGCCACCCTAATTACCTAAAATCCAAAATTTTATAAATAACGCATAATTAGTTTCCGAGATAATGACATTTGAAAATGTCTGATAATCGACAATTTTACCACTGACTGACTGACTGACTGACTGACTCACTCATCAAAAAGATCTCGTATATCTACTGCAGCGACATACTTCAAATTTGGTGCAAAGTTCGTTTACACTATAAAACTAAGGAAAAAAATAAAAAAATTGTGAAAATCGATGAATTACCCACCTGGGGGTGCCCATTTTTACTTTAACATTACGTCTATTAGGCGAAATTTTAATTTGCCGTAGGAGGGGACGCTGTTCTGTCGCCAAATACCGCCAAGTTTCTCGCCCACATGGCAATATATCGCCAAATTTGGCGACCAAAATTAGTCGCCAAAAGTGACGCCACCTTGGCGATATCTCTAATATTTCGCCAAATTCCCATAGACTTCCATTGTAAACCTATCTACTTACTGGGGGTTTATCTAGGTTTACTTGCTTACAGAAAATCAACAAATTGAGATATTCTGTCTGTCACAGAGCCTGTTCTCAGAAACTCTACTCGTTGGAGACTTGAAATTTTGCATACTTATAGCTGAACACCACACATCATACGACAAATTATAAAATTTTGAAAAAGTCGTACATTTAACCCTTTGGACTCCCGCATGTGTATTTTAAACAATTCTTTCTGTGTGAGCCTCTAACTAGGTTGGAGGCGGGAAATTTGGCATACTTATAGCTGAACACCTCACATCAAATGACAGTCTATAAAATTTTGAAAAAGTCGTACATTTAACCCTTTGCGCTCCCACATGTGTATGTTAAACAATTCTTTCTAAGTGAGCCCTAATTAGGTTGGAGGGGTGAAATTTTGCATTCTTATAGCTGAACCCCATCATGCGACAAATCATAAAATTTTGAAAAAGTCGAGCATTTAACCCTTTGGGCTCCCACATGTGTATTTTAAACAATTCTTTCTAAGTGAGCCCCTATTTAGGTTGGAGGCGTAAAATTTTGCATACTTATAGCTGAACACCTCACTTGAAATGACAAACCATAAAATTTTGAAAAAGTCGTACATTTAGCCCTTCGGGCTCTCACATGTGTATTTTAAACAATATTTTCTAAGTGAGCCCCTAATTAGGTTGGAGGCGTGAAAATTTGCATACTTATAGCTGAACCCCATCATGCGACAAATCATAAAATTTTGAAAAGTCGTACATTTAACCCTTTGGGCTTCCACATGCGTATTTTAAGCAATTCTTTCTAACTAAGCCCCTTATTTAACTGCAGACTTGAAATTTTGCATACTTTTAGCAGAACACTTGAGGCCAGGCGACAAATCATAAAATCTTGAAAATGTCTTACGCTTAACCCTTTGAGCTACCACATATGTATTTTAAGCAATTCTATCTAAGGGAGCCCCTAATTAAGTTGGAGACATGACTTTTTGCATACGTATAGCTGAATAACTCGGACCACACGACAAATCATAAAATTTTCAAAAAGTCTTATATTATTTACTCCACCGGGCTCTAACTTGTGTATTTTAAGCAATTTTTCTAACCTCCACCCTTTTCACCTGGGGAGCACTTTTCTAACTTCTGCCGACACCCCTTTGACCATTCTTTCATATTATGCACCATAGCCTTACATATTTTAGTTCCACTTTTTACCGCCAGGTGCGCCTACTTATGTCGGTGCTATGGGCTCAATCCCCCCGACTAATATATCTACGGATAGTATGTAAAACAGAGTTTCGTTCGGATAAAGGTTTGTTTAGAATAGAGTGCGCCCCTGGTTGCGAAATGTGGAACTAAGATCTTTCAAAAGGATAAAGTGTTTTGAAAGGAATATTAAACGAAACCCTCAGTGCGATCTGCGATCACACTTACCCACTTGTTATTTTCAAAATCATCAGAGAAAAGGATATTTAGTTAATTAAATTTGAAAATCCAGGGAGGGGCAATATCCTTCCTCTGCACTGCCTCTTTGCCGGCACCCATGGATGAATGATACATAGTGTAGCATAAGTACATAACTTTATTTTTCACTTTCAGTACAAAAAAGCAGGCCCAGCTATAGGATATTTAATTGGAAAATTTAATATAAAAATTTAATATAGGAATTTAATAGGAATTGTTGTTTCAGAAACAATAAAAGTTTCGAATCAATACATTTCGTCTCAAAACATGCATTCAATGTAGCAGCATTAAAATATAGATTTCTGCCGCAAACTGACAGCTAAATAGTTTGTTGCAGGAAATTTAATTTATAATTGAATGTTGCTTGGTGAATAAAATAGTCACATGTAAACACATTAAAAAGCATTAAGTAAAGTGTCTAAATATATTGTAACTTTACAAAAAGTAATGATATCTAACAAAAACATAGCTGTGAAAAAAGGGAGCCAAGTTCTGTAAAGACAATGGCAAGAAAAGAAGTGATATCTAAGTGGGTGCCAAGTTCAAATAAAATTCACTCAAACTTACCTACTGAAGTATTATAGCATTTTTTAAATTGTTTAGAAATAAAAATTATTGATAGCATATTAATAATAAATCTAGAACTTGGCAAGTTTTTGATAAATGTTATACCTATCAATTTCATGTCTTAATAAAATGGTGATGTTAATATTAATTTCAATGACATTACAAAAAAAAAAATTAATATAGATATTATTATAATAAAATGACTCATGTTAAAGATTTGATAAACAAATAAATACACAGATACACTTCCGCTCGTCTTTGGTTATCACTCTAGCACCCACCTCCAGAAACCTCAATGCAAACAGACTAAGATGCCTGACAAAGAGACAGATATATTTACGCTTGTTCTTGGTCATCACTCTAGAGACTGCACCCCTTTAACCCTTTCAGGGGCAAATAACTTTTATTCATGAAATGCTGAAATGATTGAATCATACCAGAATTTACAAAATAAATTTATTTCAAAATGGGTAAAAGCTTCTTTTCACGTATTTAATAAAATTAAACTTTTTAGTCCCGAATTCTAGTATCAATGTGGAATTTTGCAGTTAAATTAGGTGGGATATATTTTATCCCACCGCCCTTCAAGGTGACGGAGCTCACTCAAATTAAGGCTTCCAATCATGAAATAACAAGATTTGATATGATAATGCCATTATTAAAAATAAATGACTCGTAAGTAAAAACTTGCCAAGTTCTAGATTTTTTATTAATATGCTATCAATAATTTTTATTTCTAAACAATTTAAAAAATGCTATAATACTTCAGTAGGTAAGTTTGAGTTAATTTTATTTGAATTTGGCACCCACTTAGATATCACTTCTTTTCTTGCCATTGTCTTTACAGAACTTGGCTCCCTTTTTTCACAGCTATGTTTTTGTTAGATATAAGTTAACTACTATTTCTTTGTTTTCTCACGCATAAAAAAAAAAAAAAAAAAAAAAAAAAAAAAATGCAATTTAACAAATTACGACCATTTGGAAAATGATTTTTTCAAAGACTAAAATTTAAGACATAAAAGATAGCACGGAGTTGATCATACATTACGTACGCCATGAATTAAACATTAATAGTGTTATTACACGTAAAAATTGCAAGAGACAGAAATCGCATGCGACTCGTACGTATTATCCACCTGAAACTTACGAATTATCCAAGCATTTCATTGGCTGTTCGGGAAAAGGCTTTTCCATCGTCAGATTTCCAAGAAATCTGACGGCCAATTTTAAATGAAATTTATTTCTTAAACTTCTAAACATCCCACAATATTACTTTTTACACCGTCGTATAGAGAAAAAAATGTACTTTTAAATGCAATTTGTTTGAAAGCTGTATCTCAATTTGTTTCTGAGTTATTAATTTTTTTTTGTAGTTTTTATTACTTTTTTGTCATAGTGGTAACACTCTGTTGTCCATCTCTGTTGAAAGTAAAGGGAAATACAGATTACTGTATAGACCAATCAGAAAACGAATAAAATGATGATTAAACCAATAAAAACCTTCAGATGTGCTTTTGATTTCCTACCCTGACGAGGACAATAACCATTTTTCCAAACGGTTAAAAAAAAAGATCTGGGATCCTTTATCTACAAAACTGAATGTGATAAACTAATTTCAAGATTATGGGATTTTTGTGCATTAATGAGCATGATAATATGACTTTATCTGCAGACGAATAAACAATGACGATGTAATGTTAAAAACTCTCGTAAGCCAATATCTATTAAATAAAGGAACGTGGTTCGATGGTTCAAAAATTTTTTGGCTCATAATTTCAAGGCTGTATCTAATTTTTACGAACATTTTATATGTTACCGTCAACCGGGGCTACCTTGGTCCTTGCGGTCCTTACTTTGGTCCATCCCATAAAAAAAGTTTATATTTATTGAACAAACAATACAAGATAATTCGGAGTTTTTGACCTTGAAAAATATTGTATACCCTACTATAGGGTATTTGAATAGTTTGGGGGTAATTTAAATTTTTGTTAGTGACAACACTGGATGTTTTTGTAAACAATTGTTTTCGTAGATAAGAGATACAAATAACGTACCCATTTTTTGAGGGTTGTGAGGTTGGTGGTGAGCTCTTCACGTTCACGTGGGAGGCTTTTTACCAACGTGGCGGCCGTTGTGTTGTGTTCGGCTTTCGTTCATATTTTCTGCGGTGGTTTGCTACCGCTGGTGTATTTTTTTAGTGCTATTTTGTGTCTTCATCTGGGGTAAACGTATTTATTTATATTTCTGTATTGAATTTAGGTCTATTATTGGTTTTTTAATCTGGATTTGTTCGAGTAGTGTAGTGTAGCTGGTCTACCTTACAGTTATGGCTAGTTTTATTTTCAACGTGGTTTCTGACTCTAATCCGGAAGTTCTTACTGCTGTAATAAATGTTGTTTCTAATCCGAGTTCTGAAATGCAGAGCTCTATATTAAAAGCTGTCTCTGAGTCAAGTTCGGGAAATGAGATAGCGAATATGGAACTGACTGACGTGGAGGATGGCGATGCACAGTTTACCGAATATAATCTCTTTTTTGTTCCTTCTTCTGCTCCTGTCGAATCATTGTTGAAAAAGGCGGCGGATAACGGAGGCAGGGCCTTTAACATTTTTTTAACGAGTACAGAATCGGCAACAATTCTAAACGTAACCCTCGGGATGTTCAAATTGAAATAAGGTCAAAAGTTCAGAATGCTGAGAAAATTGAGAATGTGAAATTCACCTGAACCGGAAGTATAATATTTTCTACAAGGGATGAGTTGTGTGCCATAAACATTTGTAAAGTTTCTTTATTTCTTGGTGTGCAAGTTTCCTTCAGAGTTATATGGGAAAATATCTCCAACAGGTTCCTTTTGTTTAATATTCCGGTTGACATTCCGTTAGCAGATATTGCCCGGGAGATAGAGGAGTCAAATACTGCACATACTACACAAACTATACAAGAATACACATACTACACAAAAACTACATATACTAGAATTGCGTCGATTCATGAAGAAGGACAGCAAAAATGAAACGTCCCCGTTTCTTATTACAACTTTGGGCTCCCCCCCCCCCCCCGAAATCAAAACATGGTTTTCTGTCCAGCGAATCCAATAATTTATTGATCGACCCCGCCAATGTTCAAAATGTTATAAGTTTAATCATAATACAACCCGTCGTAAATCTAAGCAATTATGTGCCACCTGTGGTCATGATGGACCTGATGGACCTTGTACAGCCTCTCTCTCTTGTGTCAACTGTGGAGCAGAACACAGCGCCGATTGCAATCAGTGCTCTTTCTGCCTCAAAGAAGTCGAGTTATTACGATTTAAATGTAAGAACTTTTTGTCCTTTATAGATAGATGCTCGCAGTCAATTTTCCCCCAAATCCGAAGTCAAGTATTATGCTAAAATAGCAAGTGTCCAGAAAACAGAGGTGGAAGAGTTCCAAAAAATCATTGAAGTTCGTACCAACACCATGCTGAAAATTATAGTTGATCTCTTTACCAAACAATCGGAGAAAGTTATTGAAGCTATCACTGATATGAGTAACATGCTAGTAAATTGCATGGCTGAATGGAACGATTTTTCACCTGAGAGACGCAGAAAACAGAACCATGGCGGCGACTCTCAGATGAGGCCGCACTCATTTTTATGGACTGTTTTTCCTTTTTTGTTTTGATGCTGGCGATTGCGAGTAGCAACTCGTCTGTTGGGTTTTTTAATTCTTGTGTTACTGGTGGCTATTGTTATTCTTCACCTGGATTGGGCTTTAGTTTACTCCAGACTCGCTTTTTCTTTTCTCTTTTTTGTCTGGGCATAGTCCATTATGGCTTTTAACATTATTCAGTGGAATTGTCGGTCAGTTTGGAACAAAATAGCCTGGCTCAACGGTTCCCCTTTTACTACTGCTGATGTTCTGGTTTTCCAGGAAACCTTCCCCACTCCGGACAAGACTCTCACTATCCATGGCAAAAATTTTTATCGTTCCGACAGTATTGAGCGCCCAGGTGGCGGCCTTGCCATCGCTGTCAACTTATCGCTGTCCTCCTCCCGCATTAATTTTAATTCTCTCAATCTTACTAACGAGGTCATGGTTGTTAATGTCCTTCATGACAATTCTTCCATCAATTTGATCAACATTTACTCCATCACTGGTGTGGTGGTCAATGATTTGACTAAAGTGTGTCGGGTCCTCACGGGTTCTTCCTTCATTTTGGGTGATTTTAATTTGCATCCCCCGTTTTGGGGTGCCACCTCCTCACAGGCTAGTGAGAATTTCGTCAATTGGCTGGCGGATAGTCCTTTTTGCCTCCTGAATACTGCATTGCCCACTCATGTTACTCCTGGTGAAGTCTGCTCCCTCATCGATTTATCTCTCTGCTCAACTGATCTGTTTGCCTGTTTTTCTCTCCAGGTGGAAGAAAACCTTTTCGACAGTGATAATCTCCCCCATCTCCATTTCTGTAAGTCTCTCCCCTCCCCTCCACTTCACTTTCATTCGTTCCGGTATAGATGGAATCGAATCTACCAAGAAGCCAACTCATTTCTCGCCTCTAGCCCAATTACTGACTATGAGTCCTTCTCCGATTTAATTCAGAACTTAATGGAAAAACATAAAATCTCAAGTACCCCGAAGCTCAACGGTCTCCCGGCTTGGTGGTCGGCCAGATGCAACAACCTACATATGTAAAAAAAATTTCTGCTGCGGAAAGCACACCAATTAGTGTCTATGGATTACTGGACGAAATATAAGAGGGTGGCAGCAAAGCTCCGCCAGGTCATCAGGGATGCCAAGCACCACTTTTGGGATTCCGCCTGAAAGAATGCTAATGACCCGCACATTTTGTATACTTTCGGAAGATTAAAAATCGCTCCAGTGCTTCCCCTGATTCTCATTTCTTCCTGCTCCAGGAGGGATCTCTGATATCTGATGCTGTTCCACAGGCCGAGATATTGGCAGACCATTTCAGTGAGGATACTGTCCATGAGCCTATCCTATTGGATTACGGTTGTGCAGGCAGCACTCAGCTCAATCGGCCCTTCGACAGCTCTGAACTAACGCAGCTATTCGTCGCACTAAGTCCTCTACCCTGAGTACAGATAAGATAAGTGCAGCTTTCTTTAAAGGGTTGAATGAAAATTCACGGATGCTCCTGCTTCGAATATACAACAACATCTGGTGGTCCGGGGATATCTCTCCGGATTGGACTTCGGCTATTATTCTCCCTATTTCGAAGCCAGGGAAACCGACAAGGGATGTGACCTCGTACCGTCCAATAGCGCTAACATCTGTAATGTGTAAAATTTGTGAACGAATGATAGCAAACCGCATCTCCACCTATCTTCTTGAAAATAATATCTTACACCATAGACACCTTGGCTTCCAGCCCTTCCGCGACAGCCAAACCACCCTTCAGATGCTTCACCTGGATTCAGTTAGAGCGAAGAAAAACAAGAAGTTTCTTTTAGGCATTTCTCTGGACTTGCAAGATGCATACGACTCAGTTTATGTGGATGGCCTCATCCTAAAGTCTGCACAAATCGGCATCACCGCCGGATTCTTCACTGGATCCACCGCTTTCGAGAAGTATAAAGGTGTTTTGGAAAGTCTTGTTTTCTTCAACTCGCACCATTGGTAGAGGGGTGCCCCAGGGGGCAGTTCTTAGTCCCATTTTATTTTTTATCTTCCTTCATGATTTCTTTGAAGTTTTAGATGGTCTTGGGGTCAAGTATTTGCTGTATGCTGATGACATTTTCATTTATTGTGCTGAGGCCACACTTCTGTTGTGTCGGACAAAACTCAAAGAAGCCCTCAGACTGATAGCTCAATGGTGCCGGTATTGGAAGCTGTCTATTCGGCCGGACAAATGCCACGCCATTAATCTTTCACGAAGACGAGGTGTTTGCGACTTTGATTTTTGTATTAAGGATTCCTGATCGAGTGGTCTGAAGAAATTAAGTTTCTGGGTTTTTATATTACGAGGCGAGGGGGTCTCCTCAAGCACACAGAGTATCTCAGGAAGAAAGCTTTTAACAGAATTAATATCTTAAAGGCCCTTTCTAATTATCGTTATGGAGCCAGATCTTACCATCTTCTCACCCTGGTTCTCTCCTCCATCCGGAATATGATAGAATATGGCGCAGCCACTTTACTCTCTGCAAGCAATACTCTCCTCACAAAACTCGATGTTCTACAAAATACGGCTATCAGGACAGCTCTCGGACTCCCGAAATGGGTCCCCAACATTTTACTCCGTCTGCATGCCGGTACTCCCTTGGTCGCTGATAGAGTCAGATTGTTGGCGTTTAGTTTTTGGATTAAACACTGCTCGTTGGGTTGCAAGTCCTCGTTTTGGGAATTCCAAGACAGCAACTTTTCTAACTTTGTTGAGTCTATTCCCAGTATTGCGGATATCCTAGAACAGATTGACGGTAACCTCGAACATTTGATTCCTTCCAGATGCCCATCCCGTACAACCAGGAGGTAGTACTGCTCCATCTTGATGATCTGCCCTTCCAACAGAAGGATTTGGATGGCAGTATTATTGCCGCTCTGTTCAAGGACTTTCTACAAAACTTTAATGATGATTGGCAGATAATAGCTACTGATGCTTCGAAATCCCCATCCACCGCCTCTACTGCTGGGTGCTCCGCGCTTTCTCAGTTCGGCTATAGAATTCACACTGTGAACTCCATTTTTACGGCGGAGGCCTTAGCTATTGGGACAGCTTTAGACGAACTGGTTTCTTTGGGTCGCTCCATTTTGCTGCTATCGGATAGTCGATATGTACTCACCGCGCTTCAAGCTGTCTCCATTAAGTCTACTAGAGTCATTCTGTGGCTCTGTAATAAAGTTCAGCGAATTGCCTCTCATTCCCCAAATATCTGGATTTGCTGGGTTCCGGGTCATCGTGATATTCCTCTTAACGAAAAAGCCGACAGACTCGCCAGAGGTGTTTGTGAGTCTTACGTCCTTTTGAACTGGATTTCTCCTGAAGATCTCATTCAGCATCAGAAACGGAATACTTTTCTTCTACTCCTTCAGCAGTACAGAGCAAGCAAATATTTGACCTCACATGGCGAGATTCCCTATGTCAAGCAGACGTACCCTTGGTCTACTAATAGAAGAGATG
This sequence comes from Maratus speciosus, assembly GCA_963932465.1. NCBI lineage: Eukaryota > Metazoa > Arthropoda > Arachnida > Araneae > Salticidae > Maratus > Maratus speciosus. Next base: position 199,036,681 of record OZ010789.1, read on the forward strand.
ATGTTCTTATCTCGCGGCTTTTATGCAAGATGCTGATAACGCCGGCTCTCCTTTCTCATTTCGGTCTCGTAGATGATGACAAATGTAGCACCTGTCACGTTTCTGACTCCTTGGAGCATATATTATTTTCGTGTCGGAAGTATCTGTCACAGCGTAATTTGTGTTGGGATAGTTCGGTGCTGCATGTTCCATGTTATCGTTCCTTCCTTGAATTCTCGCAGGAATTCTGCAAGTCTCCGTTATTTCGGACATCTACTCTTACGTTTTTGCATAGCATAAATTGGTTCTAACTTTCTTCACTCTGCCTTAGTGCTTCTCTAGTTTATTGGATCATTCGAGCCAACAGCTTTGCCGCTTAGTGGGCTCACCTCCCCCTCCACCACCAAATAAATAAACAAATAAGGTAAGTGACAAAATATTACCTTTAGTAACCTGTGACCCATGTGTGATCGTATTTTTTCCTTTAACTTTTTGTTTTGACAGAAAATGTTTACGTTTTCATAAAGCTAACATGAAAACTAATTTTTCGGGGCTACTTTGTGCCAGGCCTTTTTTGGTCCGGAAATAGCACCAGTTACTTAGAAATGCCTTTTATACAACCAAATCTCTTAAAAAATGTATTAAGTAACATTTTTTTCAAATGTTACTGTAGCAAAATGGTACATTAATAATTTTTGTTCCAGTTGCTGAGGAAAACATGATGAAAACTGTTTCTTGTGTCATTAATATTAACAATTGTTTTATTGTGTTTAAATGAAAAAAAAAACATTTGTTTATCAAGTTTGAAGTGTTAATTCATTAGCAGATTCTATTGCAAGGGGGTTTCAATATTCCAACATATGAAATGTATTCATTTTATATGAAAATAAGTAAATGAACAAAAGAAAATGAAAAATCATATATAGTATTTTTCAATAATGGAAATGTTAGTGGAACCAGGAAAAAGTGGCCCAAAGTACTTAACCGGTTTATGGTATATCTGTTTACATTTTCTGACTAAATAAAGAATAATCTGTTCTTTCCAAACTTCTGTTATAATTACCATTTATTATATTCCTCCATAAAACTTGACAGTAACAGTAGTATAGTATATAAAACCATAAACAAGGGATTTTGATGGGAACAGCTTTATCCATCGACTTTAGGACGAAAGACATGCAATTTTTCAATGGGTTACTTCTGTGGACAATCGTCTGTAGTCAGCAGGATACACAGATGAGGCATTTGACCATGGTTATTGTTCAAAAATCTTGAACGTGTCACAAATGTAACGTCACGCTTATGTATTTTTGACGTTAAATCACATTGTTTGGCGACAGTTATTTTTTCCTAGAAAGTGGCCGACGGGAAAATTGACAAGTGCGAATCTTTTAGCGAACAAAATATTGAACACTCTGTCCTCTTTTCAATAAAGGTTATTCGGAATTCGTCCAGTATTAAAAGGTCACATTTCTTTATTCTATGTACCAATATTCGGCGAACTCTGCATTACAGTTGATTCAAAGCGACCGTTGGTATATCTGTGGCTAACAAAGAAAATAAATTCTTACGTATTTCAGGAATGTACATCTTTTAATCCTTTGTACTGCTTCTTATCATTAACAAGAGTGACAGTTTGAAATTTTACTTTACCAAGAGCTGGAAGAAGTTTACCCTTTTCTGTTGCTATTAGATGAGGAGACTCAAATTTTGAAAATGAATAAAGTTTTGTTATTCATGGTGAGATCTCTAGAATCGCTGTTATCTATGTATTAGGGATGCACCAAATATTTTTGGTATCTATTCTGTCATACTACTGAATATTCGGTTTAGACGAATATCAAAATATTCGGTCTTTCGAATAGTCAGTTTGGCCGAATAATAAAATATTCGGTCTGCGGAATATTTGGCCAAACCAAATGCTTAAAAAATTATATTTTTGAATTCTTACACAACTTTTAACAAACTAATAAAGATATTCAGAATAACTACGAAACAGAATCATATTTAAAAATAAAAGAGACGCTTTTACATTATTTATTTGCTGTTTGAAAAGTGACACTTAGAAAATTAAGCACCAATGACGACCTTCATAACCGCGTCCCAAATGTTTAGAGAATCAATGAAATTTGCATTAACATAAAAAGTAATAAAGTACGATTAAAATTCCTGAGATAGGTAATAAATAAAAGAAGTTTTGCTGATATACACATATAAATTATGATCAAAGGTTTGAAATTATAAAATATGTATTAAATTATATAAAAATGTGCTGTCCCAAATGTATAGACACCTGTAATTGTTTTTGGTTTTACATTTATAAAAGTAAATAAAAACTTACTTTTAATATTTAATTGTATTGCCACGATACTTTATAACATCAAATACACGCACGTTGTTCATAGAATTAACTAAGCATTGCATTACAGAAGGAGGCATTTTATACCAAGCTTCGTCAAATGCAATTTTTAAGTCATTTACACATGTATATTGCTTTCCATTTTCATATATTTTACGAGATACGATCCCCCATATGTTCTCCATGGGAGTCAAATATGGACTAAGTGCTGGCTAGTCTAATAGTGTGATATTGATTTGCCTAAACCACGTTTTCGATGATGTGGAGGTATGGATGGATGCCCCATCTTGTTGGAAAACACAGTCCGGTCCTGTTAGCAAATCCATAACTGGCAGTAAATTGGTACGTAAAAGATCCTTATAATCTCTTATTTAATTTTTCTGTCCATAAATCCTAGAAATGTTTGGCCGTTGAAAGAAAACCCTCCCCAGGTCATTACGGATCCTCTGCCTTGTTGCCTGCTGAAACAGTTCTTGGGTTCTTTTCTTAGGTCATGCCAGTAAAATTTATGATCATCAGGGCCATCTAAATTCCATTTCTTTTCATCACTGAAGATGACAGAAATCCATTTTTCACCGTATGACATACGCTTTCTAGCCCACTTTAGACGTGCATTTTTATGTCACTGCTTTAAGCAAGGTTTTGCTTTCATTCTCCTGTAAACAATATTTGTTGAAGCTTTAATTCTTCTGTGTACAGTACTTTTTACCCGACTGAAAAGAAGGGTTATGTGTTTCACGTGTATCTGCGTATGTGGACTCTTTATACCCTCAAAACATCCCAACGGCTGGATGGATTTTAATGAATGAGGTCTCTATCAATTTGTCTTAACGGCCCGATGGTTCTAGGTTAGATTTTGTTTTTATAAATTCAAAATGGCGGCCATAAAATACGAAATGGCGGTAGAGACGAAAAAAAAAAATTACGCACCCTATTGAGTGGCATATCATTGGATAGGTCTTTCAAAATGAAGACGATGTTTCATTGACTATTTTACAGTCAGAAGCTCCGTTAAAATATTATACAACCTGGAAGTTGTGTATGTAGGATCTCTAGCTTTATTGCAACTCTAACCATCATAGACATCTATAGACCTCATCAAAACAATGTTTATAGATAGGAACTAGCAATTAAACACCACTTAAAAGTCACCAATACAAGTAAATAAAAAATAGGTAATTAATATAAACAAGTAATATAAAAAAAAAATATATTTTAAATCAATTCCTACTTAGGTCAATAAGAGAATTTTTTTTCTCCCATTCTTCTTTCCTCTTGAGTGGTGCTTAAAATGCCTTGATCAAGAAGAGGGCTCTCTCGGTCTTAAAATACCTTAATCAAGAAGAGGGCTCCCTCGATTATTGAAAATTAATTAATTTAATTTAATTAATTAATATTTGAAAAAATACTGGATTAACATCAAGTGTCATCCACTAAAAGTTTTAGAAAAATTATTTGAGCTTGATTGGATGAATAATAAGTATTTTATTAACGTTTGAAAATTTGAACAAGATATATATATATAGCGAGAGTGTGAGCTAATAGTAGGAATTGAAAAAAAAATAGTTTCACATTGATGAGAAATAATTAATTAGTTTCAGGTTTTTTGATTTTTTAAATTTAATTGTTTATTGAAATTCTGGAATTTGATGCAATTTGATGCACAGATAAACTATCAACTGAAGCCAGTTTTAATAACATTCTATCATCACGTAACACTGTTTTCTTTGGTCTTCCGACTCGCCTTCTAGTATTTCATGTTCCACCTGACCTCAAAAGTCTATAAATACTGCTCAAGAATATCTTTATTCTTCTCGATATTTGTACAGGATTTTGTCCTTGCGCTTTTAAATGTAAAATCTTAATAATTTCATCTTTAGAAATTTCTTTAGAACGTGGCATTTTTATCAGAATACGCAGGAAATGTCTTTTCCGAATCACAAACAAAATAATACATTGAACTCATTTGATTCCACAAAATTTCAATAAATTATTATGCTAAAATACAGCAGACGATATTTCAATTAAAGGGAAAAATTATTCTGCATTTATAGAAGCAGACAAAAATAAAAATATTTTATTTTGTGAACAAAAATGTAAAAGAAAACATTAATGTCGTATTGCGTCTATACTTCTGGGACAGCTCATTTTTATATAATTTAATGTATATTTTATAATTTCAAACCTTTGATCATAATTTATATGTGTATGTCAGCAAGACTGGTTTTATTTATTACCTATCTTACGAATTTTAATTGTACCTTATTACTTTTTATGTTAATGCAAATTTTATTGATTGTCTAAACTTTTGGGACACGGTGTATAGGTATTAATGATGTATAGGCAAATTCCTGAATATTGTCTGCTAATAATCTGTTTCTTGCTTTTTCACAGTGTGTTTTTAAACAAAATGAAGCAAACTTTCAAGGGTGATGATATTTGTACAGGATTTTGTCCTTGCGCTTTTAAATGTAAAATCTTAATAATTTCATCTTTAGAAATTTCTTTAGAACGTGGCATTTTTATCAGAATACGCAGGAAATGTCTTTTCCGAATCACAAACAAAATAATACATTGAACTCATTTGATTCCACAAAATTTCAATAAATTATTATGCTAAAATACAGCAGACGATATTTCAATTAAAGGGAAAAATTATTCTGCATTTATGGAAGCAGACAAAAATAAAAATATTTTATTTTGTGAACAAAAATGTAAAAGAAAACATTAATGTTGTATTGCGTCTATACTTCTGGGACAGCTCATTTTTATATAATTTAATGTATATTTTATAATTTCAAACCTTTGATCATAATTTATATGTGTATGTCAGCAAGACTGGTTTTATTTATTACCTATCTTACGAATTTTAATTGTACCTTATTACTTTTTATGTTAATGCAAATTTTATTGATTGTCTAAACTTTTGGGGCACGGTGTATAGGTATTAATGATGTATAGGCAAATTCCTGAATATCGTCTGCTAATAATCTGTTTCTTGCTTTTTCACAGTGTGTTTTTAAACAAAATGAAGCAAACTTTCAAGGGTGATGATAGCCATGAAGACATACAATTTTTGTTCAGGAAACCTGGATTACAAGCCATTTATTAAGTCAAAAAATGCACTGTATCTCATTCCTGACCTCCGCGGGCCTTACCGGGTTGCAAAATGAAGGGAAATTTTCCAACGGACCGGGCTCCCGGATCAAAAACAATTTTTTTTTAATGGGCAGGGCCAGGCCGATCGGATAAAAAAAAATCAGCCCAATATAAAAAGTTAAAAGGATCAAACTAAGCCAATAAAATGTGAACAGTTTTCAATGGGCGTGACAGAGGCGAGGTTTAGCATAAATATGTTGCACGAGCCGATGCTAGATTGACAATATCAGTATACAAATATAAAATGTTCAGTGTAGAGATTAGTATTGGTCGTTGCATCATGCCTGAACCTTAATTATTTCAGTAGACTGGGTCCGAGCCAGTATCAGGCTTACATTTTCTTTCTACGTACTAGGTCTACAAAACGGAACAGTACAGATGTTACTCGGCATTCTATGACTTACGAACATAAAGTAATCTAAAACATATTGTAATCTATAATGTTAAATTTCCCCATAAATATGTATATGCAGTATTCTAGAAAAATATCTTAATTGCATGTTAAAAAAAATCGGCTTTTTCTGTGGAAATTGAGTTGGGTCTGATTTCATTTATTTTTGCACGGGCCGGGCCGTGAACCGCAAAAATACAAGCGGGTCGGGCCCGGGCTGAACTTTTATTTGTTGCAACTGGTCGGCCCGTACCGACCTCTATGTCCAGGCTGAACTTGGATTTTATTTTTTTACTTTAGCAATAACTAACAAACTTCGCCACATACGCCGGTCGGTTTCTCCAAACGAACCTTGAATCAAACGAAATATGTATCGGTGAATTTGATCTTCTGTTTTAAAGCAATGTGGACCTTTATTTGCAATGTTCTTCCGCATCGCTGAAAACGATACAAACACCATTGCGCTATAATATTTTCTAATATGCCAAACAAAATTTGGGCTAAGAAGTCAACCTTAATAAAATTTATATACGTTATTGAGGTGCAATATAAGATGCTTAATCTAGAATATGTTATTTATTACCGTTATCGTCCTTTTACATGGACACACAAAAGAATTTCAGTTGCTATATTGTCTCTGAGCGACAACTGCTGGAAATGCGTTTTCAGTTGTGGTATGCGATTTTAAGTTTAACTAAATTTTTGCATACTAACAAGGAGAGGGTCCGAGGTTGGTTTCACCGAATGCGATGAACATTTGTGTATCGATAGAGTATAGTTAATATATAAATATATGAGCGCCATAAAGCGCAACCCCCAGGGGGGTCTTGAGAAAATAAATCGCAAAGTTTAAGCTACAGTTCATAATCGGATAAATTTCCTTCTTTGACAAGCGGTTCAGTAGCGCGATCGGCAGTGCGCTGGATTTGAACTTTTTCGGCCCGGTATCAAATCCGGCTCGGACTTTTTCGGAATGAAAATTTTTATCAATCATTTTAGAACCGCAATTGAAAAAATACGTATAATAATCGAAATTTACGAAAAATATGAATTAAATGTATGTTTTGTAGCATATAAATGCTTTTTTAACTACGAAATTTTGCATGTTTAAATATATAATGAAAAGTTAAAAAAAAAAAAAAAAAAAAAAAAAAAAAAAAAAAAAAAAAAAAAAAAAAAACCCGCATATTTATGTCTATAGACCAGAAATTTTTTGTTGTTATTTAAAATTATTTACAGTTATTTCAATGAATAATCTACTATTTTTCACAGAGAAATAAATTAAAACACTTGATATAAATGCGTGAATAATTATAATATTTAAGTTTTGTTTCTATATGAAAGTATTTCGAATATTTGATGATTTTTTTAATACCCTTTTTAAAATTTTTAATATGACCTTTTTTTTTTCGGATTTTTGGTTTTGTAATTATTAGCTGCGTAATAACTATTTTTAGCAATTCAATATCTTTTTAGAACTTATTTTTGAGCACAAAGACAGTTATTCTAACTATAATCATAAGAATCCAAGATTTAAAAAATTCATAAGTTGAAAAGTGAGTTGGTAAAAAACGATACATTTATTTCACGGTGAAAAATAGTAGCTTGCTCATGTAAATAACAGTAAATAAATTTTAAAATTAGCTTAATTTTATGGTCTATAAAAGTTCCAATTGACTTTTTTTTTAGTTTGTTATTATTTATTTATTTTATTTTTAATTTTCATTAAATATATAAACATGCAAAAATTCGCACTTGAAATTGTATTTATATAATTAAACTGCATTATATAAAAATATTAAGCAAAAAAAAAAAAAAAAATTGCGAAAGAAATTACTACGTAGATACTTATTCCAATTAAAAATCAAGAATCCCAGACTTTAAAAATCATATTAAAAATATAAAAGCATATTTTTAATTAACCATCAAATATTTGAAGTATTTGAATGAGGAAACAAAATGAAAATAATATATTTGTTCACTTATTTTAATTTATTTCTCTGTTAAAAATTGTTTGATATTCATTGAAATAACTGTAAATAATGTTAAATAACAACCAAAAGTTTCTGGTCTAATAGACATATAAATATGCGGCTTTTTTTTTTTTTTTTTAAACTATTCATTATACATTTAAACATGCAAAATTTCGTAGTTAAAAAAGTACTTATATGCTACAGAACATACATTTAATTCATATTTTTCGAAAATTTCAATTATTATACATATTTTTTCAATTGCGGTTCGAAAATGATTGATAAAAATTTTCGTTCCGAAAAACAAGTTCGAGATTGATTTGAACCAGGGCCGAAAAAGCTCAAATCCAGCGTGCTGCCGATCGCGCTACTGAACCGCTTGCCAAAGAAGAAAATTTATCCGATTATGAACTGTAGCTTAAACTTTGCGACTTATTTTCTCAAGACCCCTGGAGGTTGCGCTTTATGGCGCTCATATATTTATATACTAACTATAATCTATCGATACACAAATGTTCATCGCATTCGGTATGACCAACCTCGGACCCTCTCCTTGTAAGTGCTGTGTATAAATTCTATAAATCATATACGGAGCTACATAAAATAATTTTTGAACATTGCTGTGTGAGCATGCATTGCCAAAGGGTGTTTTTTAATTGAGTTGTGCATTTTCCTGCTGAGCTATAATTGGTAAGAGATGTTTGTAGAATATAAATTATTTAATATACAGGGGTAAGCAAAGAACTGGATATATTAAATACAAAACTTGTGTGGAAATATAAATCACCTAAAAACAACGTTTAAACACACAATAAAATATATAAGGTTTGAACAGACGTATACGTTTCGTGAGTTCCAGGACTCACATCATCAGTGTATAAAATCTACAAAAACAATATCCCCCCATCTACATGTACGGTGAAAACCCACGTACGGGATTCACTGTACGGGTTTTCACCGTACATGTAGTTGTGCGGATATTGTTTTTATACATCTTATACACTGATGATGTGAGTCCTGGAACTCACGAAATGTATACGTCTGTTCAAACCTGATGTATTTTATTGTGTGTTTAAACGTTGTTTTTAGGTGATTTAACTGGATATATTGCTATGGATGCATATGGTAATCCCAGAAGCTACGTATTGGAAATATATAAAGGACGTGGTGAATATATAACGTCATATAAGTGTGAAAAAATGTACTAGCATGATAAAAACTCAAATATGGAAATATTGGCGAATTTTAACATTACTGCTCCAATGATGAATGGAAATAAGTTCATTTATAGCTGTATTATTTTGCGTCTGTTATATAAATTTATGCACTTTTATATTGGGTTTTCATTTGATTCATGTGTACAACACTTCGACTGTTTTAGGTAGCTTTCATTACAAAAAGCTACCTATTGCAGCCGTTCGGAGGAAAGCGATTTCAAAAAATTTTGGTATATTTTCATCGATCATGACCCCCAGACCCCGAAACCACCCTCCGTTCAAAATTGATATATATATATATATATATATCCATATATATATATATATATATATATATATATATATATCTGACCTATGTCACACTGTAACTCTCGTATTTATGATCTGATTTCGATGTAATTCGGTGTGTACATAGTACATACTAATGTCTCGACCGAGTTCGTTGGCCAGCTTCATCCGTCATTTTGTTTCAAAATGGCGGCCATTTAAAATTTTTTAAAAAATTTTAAATTTGAAATGTGGTACCAAAAAATTGAAAATGGAAAAATATTTTTTTCTTATGTATTTGACCTTTATACAAAGATTCCGGAGCAGTTTTTCTTTCGTCTATATCTTAAAAAATGGCTGAGTTATAGCATTTTGAATTTCTAGCATGGCTGACATTTTGAAACGTCCTGAAATTTGTCACGCTATAAAAGGCGTATTTATGAACCTATTTGGATGTAACTTCGTTTATACATAGTAAATACCAATGTCTCGACCGAGTTCGTTGGCCATCTTCATCCGCCATCTTGTTTAAAAATGGCGGCCATTTAAATTTTTAAGAAAAAATTTAAATTTGAAATGTGGTACCAAAAAATTGAAAATTGAAAAATTATTTTTTTCTTATGTGTTTGACCTTGATAAAAAGATTCGGGAGCAGTTTTTGTTTCGTCTATATCTTAAAAAATGGCTGAGTTATAGCATTTTGAATTTCTAGCATGGCTGACATTTTGAAACGTCCTGATTTTTGTCACGTGATAACAGGCGTATTTATGAACCGATTTGGATGTACCTTGGTGTGTACATAGTACATACAAATATCTCGACCGAGTTCGTTGGCCAGCTTCATCCGCCATCTTGTTTCAAAATGGCGGCCATTAAAAAAAAAAAAATTATTTTAAATTTAAAATGAGATACCAAAAAATTGGAAAATGAAAAAGATTTTTTTTGTATGTGTTTGACCTTAATAATAAGATTCCGGAATAGTTTTTGTTTTGTCTATATCTAAAAAAATGTCTGTGTTATAGCATTTTGAATTTCTCTTGTGGCTGACATTTTAAAACTACCTGATTTTTGTCACGCGATAACAGGCGTATTTATGAACCGATTTGGATGTAACTTGGTCTGTACATAGTACATACCAATGTCTCGACCGAGTTCGTTGGCCAGCTTCATTCGCCATCTTGTTTCAAAAGGTTTGCCATTAAAAAAAATAAATAATTTAAAATTTAAAATGAGGTATTAAAAAATTGGAAAATGAAAAAGATTTTTTTATGTGTTTGGCCTTGATACAAAGATTCCGGAGCAGTGTTTGTTTCTGAAAATTTGTTCTTTTGTTTATATCTTAAAAAATGGTTGAATTATAGCACTTTGAATTTCTAACATGGCTAACATTTTGAAACGATCTTGTATTTGTCACGCGATAACACACGTACTCGCCTATTTCGATGTAAGAGGGCATGTGGATAGTATACATCAATATCTCGGCCAAGTTCGCTGGCCAGCTTCATCAGCCATCTTGTTTCAAAATGGCGGCCATTAAATTAAAAAAAAATTATATTTAAAGTGAGCTGCAAAAAAATTAGAAATTGAAAAAGGTTTATTTCTTAAGTATTTGACCTTGATATAAGGATTCAGGAGCATTTTTTGTTTGTCTTTATCTTAAAAAATGGCTCAGATATAGCAGTTTCAATTTCTAATGTGGGTGACATTTTGAAAAATCTGTTTTTTTGCCTGCGACAGCACTCGTATATATCAACCGATTCCGATGTGAGTGAGCATGTGCACAGCAATTACTAAGGTCTCGACCAAGTTCACTGGTTAGCCACATCCACCATGTTGTCTTAAAATGGCAGGCACTTTAAGAAATCGCCGAATTTGGCAGTCAAATATAAGTTACTTTAAAGAAAAGCAACTGGGATAAAGCTGACTAATTTCGCGAAATTCTCATTCATTGTATTGATAAAAATTAGTATTGAATCTCCTATATTCGGTTTCCACTAAATTGAGCTTTGTGTGTTTGAATAATACTAGTAAATCTGCAGATCAGGAGCCTCAACGTCAGCTCTACAATTCATTGTGTTTAGCACCCTTTGAGTAATATTAATCTTTCTACAAAAAACGAAATTTAAAGTTTTGAAATTACATAAACATTTATAAAACGAAAAAAATATTTCGAAGGTTTCTGACATTAGAAGCGTTAAATTAAATCCCTTGTCATGTAATGGCATTCTGAAAATCTCATGAGCTACTTATTCTGGTAATATTTAGATAATAAAGTAGATTTCTTCAGGGGGGCTCTGCCTCCCTGAACCCCTTCGTAGTGTAATTTAATTTACATTTGTAATTATCAATTAATTGTGTTAATGTCCTTTAGTAAATTCTACCAATAGACGGAAACGTACATGAATTCTTTTCTACAGCCCTGTATATTACGTGAAGATTTTTACGCGTCGTCTATAACATTTAAATTTAATGCAGACAAAAAACCCTCTTAAAACTGCTCATATCACATTTCCGGGGATTAGTATGCATAGTGTGCACCATATATCCAGTTTCTGCGGAGTCCTGTATATGGTTCTATTTAAATTCTGCAAACATTTGTTAGTATACTAAATGTAATTGGGCTGGGAAATACATAACTCAAAAAAAAAAAAAAAAAAAAAAAAAAAAAAAAACCCACTGAAGCAATTCGCGCTCATTTTCATTTATACTTACGAATTCATTTGTGTATCCCTGTACATGGTCTATACAATATTTAAGCACTACTTATTAAGCTCAAATTTACTTAACGTTAAAACGCACACCATGATCGAAAATGCTCTTCAGCAATCATCCCTAATAGACCAGAACTGTATCCGAATTTTTTTATGTGACCCTATAAATGAACGATAAATACGATACAAATCATATTCAAGCTTCTTGTAGTCAACCACAGTAATGTAATTTAATTTCATAATGTTTGAATTAGTGCAACACAATTAACACACTGACGACAAGCAATTTAATTAAATCTGGGTTTAAAAACAGTAGAAGCTCCCCCTCTTCTGAAAGTGTCTCGGAAATTGGTTTCTGAGATATGTTTTTCATGTTTATGCAGCAGTAAATATCTTTCAATGTACGGATGTAATATATAATGTCTTACAATCTATAAAAAATATGGACAACACAATATAAATGTCTTTTTTGTAAGGTAGAAGTCACTCCCTTAGCCAATGATGTATTCTGAATAAAAACGAGAATTCTCGTTTCCCGTCGCTAATGTGTTAAAATAAGCTGTGAAGAGTTTTTTTTCCCCCGTAGACCACATTTTAATCGACCACTTTTGTGTGACCCTGAAAAAAACATATGCTTTGCACCCCATATACTACAAAAATGTTTCAAAAATACATATCAGTTTTATTATTTTGTAACAGAGTAACATCATTAAAAAACGCCACAAAAGGATTTTCTTCAAAGATTGTAATATTATGAATACTTTTGAGTTCCCTGTACGCATGCTGTAAGTGCTACACATAACATATTTTATAGTAACCAGGTTCTAGTGCACCTTAATAAAGTATATAAATTTCATTACGTTTAAAATTGTGTAACATTATTAAAATACACCGCAGACGATTTTTCCCAAAGACTATAATGTAACGGAATAGTTTTGAGTGCCCCTGTAATTAAGCAATGAATGCTACACTCTTCATTTTTAATACCAAACATACTTTGGCAAACCTCAATAACGTATATCAATTACATGTAATCCCGATTATATTTACGCGAGTTAGAGCACGTAGAGAAACACGGCAGACGACAGATAGAAAAACTGAAGTCATAAATACTTTTCATCCATGTTGGAAAGTGTTAAAAAGGATTTACATGCCTTTAACTGTACTTTTTTTTCACTTATAGCATGGTTAAACATTAGTTTAAAAATCCTAATCCATGCGATAGCAATAACATATTAAAAGCCCTCCAAAATATGCATATCTGGAGATCTATAAAAATCCACTGGAAAATAATTCATTATCGTGCCCCCTGTTAATTGCATAAATTGCATCGATTTGGCGCGATAAAATATTTTTTGTGATAGCCTTTTAATAGTACCTGCAACAAAATTAACGTAATTTACTAACTTCATTCATATTTGACGCAATGATAGGCTACGAATAACAGTCGCTAGGCAACGAAGAAAAGGAAAAAAAAAAGAAATACGTATCATGTAAAACAAGAAAATTAATTTAAAAATTCTTTATATTATTGGAATACATGTATAAATGTCCTCAAAACATTATACACGTAAATAAAAAAATCTGATAGATATATTGATAAAACTTCAATATAATAGGAATAATTTAAAACCCTTATTTGGAATTTTAATATCCATAATTTTATATTTAAATCCATTAATCAAACGTGCCATTTTCTTTCAACAAATGGAAATTTGAAAATTGTCTGACTTGCCGTAGAAAAGCATTATAAAGAAAAATAAAATCTTCCATATTTTCCGAACGAATGAACCAAATTTAACCAAAAACTATACAGCTACGTCCGGGTATCTCACGAATATGCCCAATGAATTTCAAGCTGATCGGGTGCTTTTTGCGGCAGTTATCGCGGAACAGACAGACAGACAGACAAACGGAAATCAAAACTTTTCGTGTCTCCACAGTAAGCCTTCACTGACGTTTCGGCAATAAGTTGGCTTTTTTAAAACTAGTAAATCTGCAGATCAGGAGCCTCAACGTCATCTTTGCAAGTCATTGTTTTTTAACACTCATTGCGTAATATTCATCTTCCTACAAATCGCTTTTTAAAGTTTTCAAATTACATAAATATTTATAAGAATACAAAATACTTCGTAAAGTTTCAGAAATTAAATGTGTTAAACAAGTGGTTATACACTGATGTTCTGAAATTCTGATGAGCTGCTTATTCTGGTAACTTTTTAAATCAAAAATTGCATTTCGTCAGGGGAGCTCTGCCCCCCTGAACACCCCGTAGTCTATTTAAATTTACATTCGTAATTTTTTATTGATTGTGCGGATGGTTATAGTATATCATAGATTTTTTTTTACGCTGTGATTTATAAGGATAAGCATAAGTTTTTTTTTTTTTATAAATTAATAAATTTAAAATTTAAAATAAAATCCTCATGTTAACCGTACACAAACAATAAATCTTGAAGTGACGCCAAAAATGTAACCTTAAAATCCGCTACATTCGACCCAAACACAACGGCGTGCTTAAAAAAAGAAAGAAAGAAAAGAAAAATATTTTTAGTAATACAGTTTTTAATTCATAATACGATGAAATGCTACTTTAGAATGCTTAAATATAAGCAGATCATTTTCATTTTACAGAAAAAATGCACGGATGAAGTCAAAGAATTCGGTTCCTGTTTCACGTGCTTGTTTTGTTTGGGCCGAATGAGGGCATTTAAATCTGAGCGATAACGCACATGATATTGCAAACTGTTTTTACGGCATACTGCATCTCCATCTATCTCTTTCCTCCGTGAATAATAGTTAATTTTATTTTAGCCAAGATCTTTTTAATCCAACATTTTTTTTTTTTTTTTTTTTGATAAATGACGTCTAATTCACCTGCTATTCGTACTTACTCAAAACCTTTCATCTTGTTACATTAAGAAATACTTGAGAGTTTTCTTTTTATTCCCAATATGTCGCCATATTAATTTTTTTATTCTTAATTTTTTTTTCATTTTCCTGTTTCACGTCAAAATCTTTCAATTGAAAATTGTTTAAGAGAAAATATTATTCAGGGTTTTGATTTTCTTGGCAACGATTAAAGAAACATTGATAAATTTTATGAAAAAATGTCACATTATTCTCTATGAAAATAATGAACTTTTGTATTTTTAAGCAAAATATTTGAATAAAATAAATAAAATACCGCCTATTTTTATTTCTGGGGCTAAAATCCATCTATATGCAAAAATACAAATGCATTAATTCATCCGTTTTGACGTTGGCTTTACTGAAACATTATAGACGTATTTATACAAATATTATTAAGACCAAATACGTTGCTAGGCAACTGATCAAAGAAAAGGTAAAAAATGAAATATGTATTATGTCAAATTGATAAAACAAAATGCTTTATATTATTGGAAAACATGCATAAAGTTCCCCCCAAAATTATAAACCTAATTTAAAAAATCTCGCAAATATATTGACATAATTTCAAACTAATTGGAATAATTTAATAATCTTATTTAAAAATTTCAGCATCCAAAATGTACCATTTAAATCCATTTTTTATATGAGCCATTTCTTTCAACAAATGAAAATATGAAAATCGTCTGACTTGCCATTGAAAAGCATTACAGAGCAAAATAAAATGTTCTATATTTCCCGAACGAATGAACCAAATTTAACCAAAAACTATACAGCTAAGTCCGAGTACCTCATCAACATGCCCAATTAATTTCAAGCCGATCGGATGCTTTTTGCGGCAGTTATCGCGGAACAGACAGACAGACAGACGGACAGACAGACAAACGGAAATCAAAACATTTCGTGTCTCCACAGTAAGCCTTCACTGACGTTTCGGCAATAAGGAATATGAAAGCTACCTCTTCCTCCCGGCACTGGCCGGAAGGACTTTTTTTTTATGTTGTATGTTAATTTTTGAAATTGGTTTTTCAAAACAAACATTCTTAAAATTTCGGGCAACGCCGTGTACTTTAGCTAGTAATGAGTAAAGCCTGTATTACATTGCATTTAGCTTGACTTTTCTGTTACAATAACAGCAGTTTTATTTATAATTTTGCCATTCTTATCAGAAATAGTAATATTTTTTATACGTAAAAATGTTTATTTGTATCGATTTAGACTACGCCTGTAAAAAGTTAAAACTTTGCATTTTCGCATGTGAGATAATTCTTTTTCGAATTCTGTTCCGTTTTGGTAACAGTCTGCGCTAACCTTGAAGATACTTTTTCCTTGGCCGAGATATGAAATAAATATGAAAGGGAAAAAAAATGATTGTTTTGCACATGTCTGCTTAGATTGTTTACATCTATATGTGGAGGCAGGTGTTTGGCCTTAGGTATGTAGATCTACATCCTATCTGCGGTTTTTCCTGGGCGTTGGAAATAGATGTCTTGCTGTTATGTTAAACCGTAAAATTCCCTACCAACTTCAATAACAAAATATACCGTCTTCTTTGTTTTATAAATATATAAAAGAAGTTGGAAATTGCTCGTCAAACGTGGCAAATGTACTATAACTACTTTTATAAATATTTTTTGCACCGCATATTGTAGTGAATGTATATTTTAGTGTACTGCATAAGTGCATATCAATTTCATTCTGTTCGAAAGGCTGTAACATCATTAAAATGCACTCGCAATATTTTTTTCCCATTGGCCGTAATGTAACGGAGAACTTTTGACTGCCCCTAGCCCCTGTCATTAAACTATACATACGATTTTCATAAAATTTGAAATGAGTCGACAAAATTTTGCAACAATTATATATTTAAATTTTCAGGCTATTCGGAAGACTGTAACATCATTAAAATGCACTTACAATAATTTTTCTCCCATTGGCCGTAATGTAACGGAAAACTTTTGACTGTCCCTGTAATTAACCTATACATCCGATTTTCATAACATTTTAAATGAGTGGACAAAATTTTACAAAAATTATATATTTAAAATTTCAGGCCATTCGGAAGGCTCTAACATCATTAAAGTGCACGTGCAATATTTTTTCCCTATTGGCCGTAATGTGACAGAAACTTTTGACTGTCCCTGTAACTAAATTATACATTCGATTTTCATAAAAATTGAAATGACTAGACATAATTTTGCAAAAATTATATATTTAAAATTTCAGACAATTCGGAAGGCTCTAACACAGGGTCGGCGAACCTTTTTACATCCGTGTGCCCAATTTTTGTCAAAAAAGATTTTACGTGACCATGACGTGCCAAGCACCAAAAAATAATTAAATGGATCAAAATTTCTGGATTTTTACTCAGCGGGATTTAAAAATATGGTGCAATATACATCTAATAATTAGACAAACATATATTATCTCTCTATTCTAAAAACAAGTAACTACCGCTGTCACCGCCGCCGGTTTTGAATTTTTTGTGACCGGAGGTCTTTCTTCGTTAAGAAAAATAATGCATACAAAAATCTCTCTATTCTAAAAAAAAGTAACTACCGCTGTCACCGCCGCCGGTTTTGAATTTTTTGTGACCGGAGGTCTTTCTTCGTTAATATTAAGAAAAATAATGCATACAAAAGTATGAAAATCGGTGGTATTATACAGAAATGTTTGATAAACACGCAGATGCAGACAGTTTTCAAATCGAAGAATTATTTTAAGAGATATTCAATGCTAAAGTT
Organism: Maratus speciosus; assembly: GCA_963932465.1. Classification (NCBI taxonomy): domain Eukaryota; kingdom Metazoa; phylum Arthropoda; class Arachnida; order Araneae; family Salticidae; genus Maratus; species Maratus speciosus. The sequence continues at coordinate 199,054,391 of OZ010789.1, forward strand.
GGACAAAATCGTTCCATTAAAAAAGTTTTATAGGAGCAAAAACTGTGCATGGGAATTTAATCATTTTTAGATCATTTTATACATTTGAAGCTCCCGGTGTGCAGATTGTATTTCTTTTTTTAATTTGACTGATTTTTTGAGGTTTTATTTCTGTTTTAAATTCAAATTTTCAGCTTTTCGAGAGATATTTTTTACATTATTTTAGGAAATGGTATTAATTTATACTGTTGCCAAATGTATAAACAGCGCAAACAATAATGTTTGCTTCAAATTAAAAAATTATTTACACGTGACTATTATAAACAGAAAAAATCATTTGGAATTATAATTAAATAATTATGTACAAAAAGCAGGAACTTATTAAAAATTACGTCATAAAAAGTATACACGTGAATGTTAAAAGAGAAAGGATATTGTAAAATAATAAATTCATTAACATGCGTTAGAAGTCTTAAATAGGAGAAATTACGTCATATTTACGTCGCATTACAGTTATTACATAAAATGAACATAAAATGATATTGCAAAACAGTTTAAATTTAGAAATTGCGCTAGACATTTATTTGATATTTTGAGAGGATCTTTTCAACTATTTTTGTTAGGAAAGCGCAAATAATATTTCATTTCTAACAAAAGTATTTTCACGTGAATATTTAAAAGAGAAAGAATAGCTTCGTCAAAATTACGTCAGATTAAAAACGATTAATTTAAAATGTCTCATTTAAAAGAACTTTCTTTTCGTTTTGTTAAAAAATACCAGGAGACAAAGACTCTGTTTACTTAATTCCTTTTATATTAGCTTATTTTGAAATGTTGTTACACGTGTCTACCTCATCAAGTTACTTTTATTTCGACGTTTTATTTGTATTTTTATTAATGTTGTACTAATTTATTTGTTCTTTCGTTATTTAAAATAAAAATTATGTCAATTTGTATAATTTGGCGAGTGGTTTGGCGATTTATATAATTTGGCGAAATTGGTCAACGGGATAATCAAGTAGTACCGCGGCGGATTTGGCGTTAAAATTCCCCAATCAAAGAGAAATGAATAGAAATCCGTTTATAGGGAGATCGCCACTGTTTTTTAAATTATAATTCAATCTTTCGAAATCTTTTTAAAGCCAATCTAATTAGCGTGCATTTAGAGTCTGCGGTGTCTGGACGGGGGTTGGCGAGCGTAGCTCGTAGGGGGCCGAGCCCCCTAGTAAAGTAATAAAATGGTGAATGCGATGTCGGTTATGCCAAATATTAATATGGTGTTCAACCTACTTACTTTTAATAGGATGGAAGCTAAATTCGAGTTACCTAATAAGTGGTGTGGGTTTCTAATATTTAAGATTTTCGTATCATTTCCAAAAATAATGACCCGCAAGCAGGGGCGTGCCGAAGGCTGCTTTAGTGGGGGTGTGTGAACTGAATTTTGCCGACTGCAAGATCGGGGGTGAGAAAGGCTTTGTGATACCCTCCCCCCCCCCCCCATTCAGCGACGGAGTCAACTGTTCTACAATACTGTGAATTTATAAAAATCACTAAAAGCCTTAAGTGTTCACCTGCATTCTCCTTAACCACAGTCGAAATTAAATGCTGTAATTCAGTATGTGTAATTTTTTTTTAATTATTTTACTATATAGGTATAGTTGAGAATTCTGTTATTAATTAGGATTCTGCTTACGATTTAAAAGGAAATGTGTACGGATGTACCGTACATTAACCAGTTCTCAAAAGTAACAATTTAAGAATGTTGTAGTACTTCGGAATTTATGTTTCTATAAATAAAACCGCATGCTGTTGTGTAATGTAAGTGTATAAATTTTAAAATACATAAAAAAGACAATTCTTGCTTGCTAAAAATAAGATATTTATTAGTATAAGAGACTAAAAATTATTCATCTACATTTTTAAATTATCACCCACCTATCCTTCAGAATAGCCCATTTTCCAGTTACACTGTCTAAATTCAACATGTCAGTTATGTCTGTTTCACAGGTTAATAGCATTAGTTCGTCCAGTCGCTCTTCCGACATGGTGGTACGGAAGTAATTTTTTACTAACTTTAACCTGCTGAAACTTCTTTCATTACTTGCCACAGTTACTGGAATAATTAAAGCCAACTTTTAGGCCAAAGAAAAGTTAGGATACAAATTAGCCTTCTTCACAAGTTTTTGCGCTGCTGCGCCGATTGTATCCGATTCAGAACTAGCTATTTCTGAGGACATGATATCAATTTCACATTCCAAGTTATCTACATCTTTCAGATCATCAGGGAATAATTGACATAGTTTAGAAATGTTCTCGCTAGAGCTATACTTGATTCTAGATGGAAGGAAACAGGCCAGTGGTTTAACTTTCTCAAATACCAACTTATGAATGTCTCTAAATGCAGTTGTAAGCCGATCTACCGTCTTCAAAATTTCTGCTTTAAAATAATTCTCTCGTGTAAATAGAACTGCAGTTTCAGGATTTTCGCCGATCTTCGATGGAGGTCTCCGTCTCCTGTGCCGCAAATTGAACTCATAATCTTGATTATTCCACGTGTCTCGCAGATGTTGTCAGGTTCCTTAATGATGTTCATTATTGCCGCCGCGTCACCATTCCGAAGTTTCTGAATGCTTTCGTAAGTTTTCTGCATTATGTCGGTTCCCTCTAAAATGTTCAGGTCTTCACATTGCAATTGCTCTGTTGCTAACTTGGTCTTAAACACAATTGTTTTCATTGCAAGTAAAGAAACAATGAAATCGTATGACATCATTTTGCTTCTTAACCCTGCCGCCTTAGCTCGAGCATCCTTGTCAACCTTCATGTTTTCAGAAATAATTTGCAGAGTATGGATGAGGGCATCATAGGACGATAAAAAAGCTCTGACTGAATCCGCTCGCATAGTCCATCTTGTCTTCGACAAAGATTTCAAGGTAAGACTCTTCTGAAAAACTTCCATTTTCTCTCTCAGTAAGCCGAATCGCTTTGTACTCAGTGAAAAGAAGTTATAGAGATCCTGAATACTGTCATAGAACAATTTCATTATATTGCTTTGTTCGCATGCATGTTAAACACATAAATTCACTTTATGCGCGAGGCAGGGTATGCATAAAATAGATCTACCAGCTATTTCTGAAAGTTTTGATTGACAGCCTAAAATGCGGCCGGACATAGATGACGTGGTGTTCTAAGACTGTGCACGAGCTTGAGAAAGCGATATTCCAACTGACTGTAGAATTTCAGAAATAAGCTTAGCCATTCCTTCGCCTGTTTTATACAGATAATCTTTTAGTTTTAACAACCTTTCTTCTGGCTGAAACTTTGGGGTCACGTATTGGATTACAATTGAGAGCTGGTTAAGATGAGAGAGATCGTGTGTGCTATCAGCCATAACGCTAAAAAATCCACAATTTTTGACATTTACAACTATTTTTTTCACGGACACATGATCCAACAACCCCAATAAAGTCGTTTTGAGACTTATTACTAAAATAGTTGGCATGGTATGGGCGAAGATGATTATCATTAATCCAGTTTTTTAAAGTTGGAATCCACCTGTCCATTAATCTAATGATCTGAATGTAGTTATCGCTGTCACTTTCTCGTCCCTGAAATGCAAGTGCTTGACGACTTAGCTATCTGGTGCAGTCTAGAAGTATATTAATAGTAAGAGAGCTGTTGAATATTTTTGAGTAGGTATTTGAGGCACCCTGAAAATTTGTGCAACACTTCTTTTGTAATGCCTGAATACAAAATTGAATGTCTGGCTGAAGGATAGTGGCCCAAAAACTATGCCAGACACGTGTCAAGTGCCATTTTTTGACTACCCAAAAAAGGTATTTGAGGCACGCTGAGATTGAGACAGAATAATATTTAAACTTAGAAAAAAATATTTTGAAAATGACAGACACTTTAGTCGGCCCCAAAACTGTGCCAGACACGTGTCAAGTGCCATTTTATGACTACCCAAAAAAGGTATTTGAGGCACACTGAGATTGAGGCAGAATAATATTTATGCTTAGAAAAAAATATTTTGAAAATGACAGACACTTTAGTCGGCACAAAAACTGTGCCAGACACGTGTCAAGTGCCATTTTTGGCAAAATGGCACTTGACACGTGTCTGGCACAGATTTTGGGCCACGATCCTTCAGCCAGACATTCGAGTTTGTATTCAGCCATTACAAAAGAAGTGTTGCACAAATTTTCAGGGTGCCTCAAATACCTTCCCTAAAAGGATTAACAGCTCTTGGACTATAATAATCTCTCTGTTTCTTAGACGAATTTGCTCCGCGTTAGCTGCTGCCTTTCTACGTTGACTAGATAGAAAGTTGTCAACGTGCTTACTTTTTTGGGCCAAATTATCTAATTTATACACTGCAGCTCTATGAGCATTGCTCGTAAAATGAGCCATTAACTTGCCTTTACGGTTTTGTCCTCGGCCTTTCATCTCATGCCATACACGAATACCAACACTGATCCAACCTTCTGCATTTTCAGTCCCCGGGCCATCAGAGCAAAGTGAACAAGCAAAACAAAATGCGGCATCCAGTTGGTTGCTGTATTCTAAATATGGATATTCTTTATCCCAGCAGGAGCTAAACTTACTCTGCTTCTTAGGATCTATGTCATGATTCACAGGGTACGATGATCTCTGACGTTGATAAGGTCCACGAGACAGGATGAAAAGTTTCTGGTTTTCGGTTAAATTCTTTCCAATACTATCGGCTGAATCACAACTTAGAAAAGTCGAGGTATCTTCCTTTTCAGAAACATTGACATTTTCCATAGAATTGCTAGTTAGGATTTTATCTACATATTGTACATTGAATCCGTTTTCCTTTCTGGAGGTCGATGTTTTCATTCGGATGAAATTTTCTTATATGGCGATATAAATTAATTTTTTTCTGTGAAATGTGTGTGTACGCGATCACAGTGTGTGCATAAAATTTTCACTGAATTATCCGCCATCATGCGACAAAAACAAACTTTTCAAAATCGCTCTTCTTCTGTGTCCGTGACCTCATCTTTTAAATGCAGCAACCTGAAATAACTAGCACCAAATCCAGAGCCAAGAGGTCACCAAATTCTAAGAGTCAGTCCATAGCAGAAGGGAGCAATTAAAGATGCTACATGGGAAAACTTACAATAGAGATTGCAACACCCCCCCCCCCTCCCTTTCACGAAAGTCTCAAATTCTCAAAAACGCGATTCTTTCTCTCTATCTATCACCTGCGCTCTCTGACAACCCCTCCCTCCCTCACAGAATCATACACAATCTTCCGTGAGAAGTTCTTTCTTTTCCCCTTTAAAGACGGACAACAGAGAATTGAAATGATACTGACGACGGGAGAGGGGACTTTTTGCAGGGTGTGTTCTTAACCCCTTAACCTATAATGACTGGCATAGCCCGCGTACGATGATCGAGCCAAATGTAAATTCTTCTTACCACTAAAATTTCACAGTAAATATAGTTTAATTTAATCGTCGAAATTGCATGATTAAACAAGGCGAAAATCTCTATTAAATTTTAGTGGTAGCTATGGATTTGCCAAATCGTAGGTTAAATCGTAGGTTAAGGGGTTAACTTTCCAACTATTCTAAATTTTACCAACTCTTCCAAATAAGTGGGGGGGGGGTATTACACCCCCAACACCCCCCCGCTAGGCACGCCCCTGCCCGCAAGAATAAATAGAGCGAACAATTGTGAAAACTACATATTTTATACCACGTCGCTTTAGTTTCATCACTAGGAGTTTAACTTAAAATGCCTAATATTTTTCTTTTTGATATTCACCCAACCTTCTCTTAATTTGATAACTTATTAAGCCCACATTGAAATAATTTAGAAATTCAATTAGTTGCTTTCCAATAAAAAAAGAAAGAAAAGCCCACCTTGTATAAGTTTGCGTGTTTTGTTTAACTTAATTCTATTTTGTTTTAGGATTTCAATCAACGACGTGCCGAAAATATTCCGTGGCGTGCCAAGTTTGGCACGCGTGCCATAGGTTCGCCGTCCCTGCTCTAACATCATTAAAATGCACCTGCAATATTTGTTTCCTATTGGCCGTAATGTAATGGAAAACTTTTGACTGTCCCTGTAATTAAACTATACATTCGATTTTCATAAAAATTGAAATGTCTCGACACAATTTCGCAACAATTATATATTTAAAATTTCAGACCATTCGGTTGGGTTTTTGCTCTGTTATATGCGGACAGATGGACCGAACGACGACTATAGGTGCTACGTATTTATATAATTACGAACGCACCTAAAAAGTTAAATAAAAGAACTCCAAACAAAATCATTTAATATTCTGTGAAATAAATTTTTTTCATGCAACTAAAATTCATAAAAAGTTTAAATTTTGCCTTTGCATGCAATACTTTTAAAATCCTTAAACAAATCCTTACAAAATATTTTTTCCCTTATTTTTACTTTCTTCTATCTTTACAATAAGAAAGTATCGGATTGTGAAAAATTCTGACTTCCGGTTTTCGATGGATTTATACGTTTTAGAAGATTCTGAACACGATTTGATGTTTTTTAGAAAACGTCTGAAAATGTAATGTATGTAATGAATGTAAAATATCTGTCACTCTGTGAGTCTGTAAGTGACAAAAATTTTGTGGTCGCTCAATCTCAAGAACTAATACGCGGAATTTTACAAAACTTTAGATTTAGTTAGATCTTGATAAAAACTGGTTCTGATTACTTTTTGGTGTAAATCGTCCAACAAGTGGCGCTGCTGTGCTGCATTTTTCACGATTTCCGCAATAGCTATATCTCAAGAACTAATGCACGGAATTTCATAAAACTTCAGATTTAATTAGTCCTTGATATAATTTGTTGCCGATTACTTTTTGGTGAAAATCGCCCAGCAGGTGGCGCTGCTATGCTGCATTATTCAGGGCTGCGGAGTCGGTAGGAAAAAGGATCGACTCTTCGACTCCGACTCCGACTTACATATAGGGTTTCTCAAAAAGATTGAAATGCGCTTTAATTTTTTACCTGTTGGAGATATATAGATAATGCTAATTGAAAAAGTGTTCAAAATAAAATAGTAATTAAGATGACGGATCGACCGAAACCGGAACAGAAACCGAATTTCGGTAATATTTCTATTTCGGCAGATCTACACCGATCATGACCCCTAGAACCCAAAACCACCCTCAGTAAAAAGCTTTATATCTATCTATCTATATAACCATAATATAATTACAAATCATCATCTATTTCCAATTACGGTAATTAAATCAATAAATTAATAAATTTAGCATCTAATTATAACTGTAACATTATACAAAATACAGATGGAACCCTATAAAAGTAATGCAAATTAAGCAAAATCCACTAATTGACTAGCACATTGCATACGATTAATCCATATTAAACATATGAAAAACCACCTAATTTTGAAAAAATAATCTATTAAAGACATATGAAACAAAAACCAGCAGAATAATGTTGAACCATTAAAAGACGTATTGTAAACAAATAATAGATCAAATGGAAGGATGTAGTCGGAAGCTTATATACCATTTCACTTTATCAAGAGTACATGAAATACCAATGTAAGCAAAAGCATAGTCGATTTCTGTAACAGAATCCATCATTAAGTCGGGTGCAACCCGGCCCTTGGAAAGACACTAGTTGGGGCTTAGAAATAGAAGAACGTCTAAATTTTTGGTAAGAAATAATTAAGAAGAAAACTGCAGTTTTTTGATTTAATGAGAAAAATTCTGTATGAGTTCAGTTGTCCGATATTACAGTGATAAGCGGCATTAATCAATTTTATATTTTTCACACATTCTCTTTTATCTGAAATACTGAAAAATAAGGCAGTATAAGTTGGATCCATTGTTATCTGAAGTAGTTTGTTGCATTCGTTAGGATCCGATTCGAACGGTGGTTCGGATTGAGTTGGCGCTAAATGTTTTTCGTTGTGGGCCAGTCTGATAATTATTATTGCGGGTTCGGGTCGGGTTGACCCGATTTTCCAAAAGGAAGCCCACAATATTGTTTAACTTATAAGTCGAATAAGTAAATATATATTCCTTTTCCTACATAGAAGATAAAAGTGCTGTTGGAGATGACTATTTTTCATAATTCGAATAAAATTTTGATTTTATTACATTTCGGATCGGGTTCAGGGTTCTTTCCGGTTTGCTTCGGATTGACTTAAAATATAAATTTCAGGACACGACCCGAACACGGATGGACAGAGGTTAAATTGAAATATCCATTTTTGTCTGAGATAGATTCCTTCATTGGGTTGGATAGTCGGACCGACACGGGGTTCGGGTTGAGTTGGACTTAATTTATAAAAAACAATAAAAAAACAAAACATAACAAAAAAACTTTCAAAACTCACTTTAATTTAATTATTGAGCAATAGTGTCGTCTATGAGCTGAAGAAGTAAGTAAATGAATCACTTTAATGACTGATGTAGGAAAAATATTACATCCGCCCTTTTGCCTTATGTTTACTCATTAACATGTCAATAAACTGAAAAATAACTAAATATTTACTAATGTATAGAGTTAAAAAATAAAATAATAATTCAGTTCATAAATTTAAAACTAAGCATAATTGGTTTTATTTTTCATTTCCCTTCAAAATTTGCAACAAAAGGTTTGGAGTCGGAGTCGACATATTTTTAGCGACTCCGACTCCGACTCTTTTCACTGAAAAATCACACCAACTCCGACTCCGCAGCCCTGGCATTATTCATGATTATCGCAATAGCTCTATCTCAAGAACTAATACACGAATTTTCATCAAGTTCCAGATTCAGTTAGCCCCTAGTATAAATTGGTCCTAATTAGTTTTAAGTGTAAATCGTTCAACAGGTGGCGCTGCTATGCGTAACTTTTTTTGCGATTTCCGCAATAGCTCTATCTCAAAAACTAATGTACGGATTTTTATCAAACTTCAGATTCAGTTAGAACTTAACATAAGATGCTGATGATTAGATTTTGGTATAAATCACCTAACCGGTGGCGCTAGCATGCTGAATTTTGCATGATTTACACGATTTTAGTGATAGTCCTATCTCAAGAACTAATGGACGGAATTTCATATCTTTGGAATCCTCATGATAGGCATAGATTGCCATTTAATTTTGGCACTGTACTACCAAAATTTGAAGTATTAACCCTCTCGCTGCGAAATTGTTTTATCAAAATAGCTTCAAAAATTGCGTATTTAACCCCTTCGCGACGAGCGTCTTTTAAGATTTTTTATTATTTTGTCACCGGTTTTTCAAAACAAAAATTTTTGTCTAATTTAATCGGGAAAATGCTCCGATTAAATAAGGCAAAATTTACAATAAAACAATAACTGGTGGGGATAATGAAGGAGGGTTAATTAGACGGAGAAAATGCATCCCCCAGGAAATCTCGAGTTGCGCAAATTTTGCTACTTTTACGTTGCCCGAGGAAATCTCGGGTTGCGCAGCGAGAGCGTTAACATGTATGAGATAGAAGAAACTTTTGGGATTGGTATATCCGACTAGTTACAACATACTTTAAAAGCATTTATGACTTCGTTTTGCCAGTGTTGAAATCAGACATTTTAATCTGGGAGGGAATTTTGAAGCTCGTGTTTGTACGTGCGTGCGCGCATTAGTGTGCGAGCTGTATGGAGCTCTGGGAAGTTTCTAAATATCTACCAAGCACAAAATCTCATCTTTTCCGGGGAAGAAGGCATTTAATAGATTATTAATGGTACCTAAAGATGTATTTTTTTTTAAATTTTAAAACAATTAAAACATTCTACAGCTTATGCAAACTGCACTAATATTCATAAATGGGCGAATTTCTGTATCACCAAATTATGTAAAAATATTCAAAGATTTATGTAAATCGTGAATAAATTTTAGTAAGTACTAATATTAAAGAGATGAATAGTGATAATTATAATTGTTTGACTTATTCGAGGATCATAATGTTATCTTGCAATATGTAATTTTCTGTAATACGATTTTTTAAGTGCTTTTTTGTGCATTTTTAACTTAAATTGAATAAAACTTTTTAATTTAATATTATTATTTATTAAGATTTATTCATAGATATCAGTAATATAATTGTGTTTTCCTTTCCCTTTTTAGGGTTCCGTTGATCTGACGAAACCCTATTCGTCTCACTCCTCTGTCTGTGTCTGTCTGTGTGTAACAGAGCCCGTTCTCAGAAACATATATGTTGGAGACTTGAAATTTTGGATTCTTATAGCTGAATACCTCACATCAAACGACAAATCATAAAATTTTGAAAATGTCTTATATTTACCCCTTCGGGCTCTAAACTGTGTATTTTAAGCTTTTTTTCCTAACTGAGCTCCTAATTAAGTTGAAGACTTGAAATTTTGGATACTTATAGCTGAACACCTCACATCAAACGACAAATCATAAAATTTTGAAAAAGTCTTATATTTACCTCTCTAACTTGGGTATTTTAAGCTTTTTTTTTTCTAACTGAGCCCCTAATTAAGTTAAAGACTTGAAATTTTGGATTCTTATAGCTGAACACCTCACATCAAATGGCAAATCATAAAATTTGAAAAAGTCTTATATTTACCGCTCTGGGCTCTAACTTGTGTATTTTAAGCAATTTTTCTAACTCAGTCCCTAATTAAGTTGGAGAGATGAAATTTTGCATACTTATAGCAGAACTCTTGCGATCACACGAAAAATCATAAATTTTTCAATAGTCTCATATTATTTACCTCTCCGGGCTCTAACTTCTGTATTTTTAGCAATTTTTCTAACCTCCACTCTTTTAACCGGGGTGCACTTTTCTAACTTTTGCCGACACTCGTTTGACCAACTCTTCATATTAGGCACCATAACCGTACATGTTTTAGTTCCAATTTTTACCGCCAGGGGGCGCATACCTATCTTGGGTGCTATGGGCCTGATTCTCTCGACTAATATATCTGCGAATAGTTTGTAAAACAGAGTTTCGTTCGGATAGAGGTTTGCTTAGAATAGAGTGCGCCCCCTGATTGCGAAGTGTGGAACTAACAGATTTTGCAAAAAGGTAAAGTGTTTTCAAAGGAATATTAAACGAAACCCTCTGTGCGATTTGTGATCCCACTTACCCACTTGTTTATGTGCATATGTATAAGTAGTATATGTATAATGTAAGTATATTATAAAAAAGGATAAACAGGAAGAATTACTATTTTTTGCATCTATGTATATTATATTTTTTTATGAATAATATTGTTTTTCACTCAAGTATTTCTCAAATATATGTATAAATACACCCATTTTACTGAAATTAATCCTAATTGATTGTTAATTGGTTATTTTATTATTATTTTTTTTAAACCTTTATGTCCCGAATTATAAATCAGAAATTTTCTACTCTTCAATAATTACCATAGTTAATGTCTGAGGATATCCAAAACAACTTATAGAATAACAATTTTTTTTAGATGGTTTTTTAAATAAAACTGATTTAATAAATCGGTAGGTTTTTTTTGTGAAATATTTACAACAATGATTAGATTAAAGGTATATATAAATATTTTACAGACATACATACAATAAATACAATAAACCCAACTGGAGTGAAAAATTAGCCAGAGCCAGGAATCGAACCCTGGACCACAGTATACAAGACTGCTGCTCTAACCACTGAGCTATTCCGGCCGATACCTGAGTCTGCAATTTCTCACTATATTGTAGTATGTGTGTTTATTAATGATTAGATTATTTAACAAAAAATACTGATATGGAAATCTCACAATTCTTACAAGAACAATGTAAATAAATGTATTTTTATCCTCTCTGTAATTAAGAAATGTTTTATAGTTGCAAATTCTTCGTTAAACATGTTTTAATAGGAGAAAAGCTAAATCCATGTAAATGGTCGAGAAAATAAATAATCACATTTAAAAATATGTTTAGCTTCGACTGTTTCGCTGTGCTTACTGAATGTGATCCAGCAAAGTATTTTGTATGAAAAGTATACCATATACTTTTATTAGTAGACGAATTAAATAAATTTTATATTGCATTTTCTTTAATGGGACTTCAAAATGCCGTCGGGGCATAAAGTGTTTATAGTGATGCAAAAAGGCATTACAGTTGAACCCTGTTAAAACGCGTTTCAAAGGAGTGGGTAAAAGTCGTGTATTAAGCGGGATCGCATTAAGTATTAAACGTGATTTGTATAATGTTGCAAGAACTGGACTTATTTACACATCTAATCGTCAAAATGAACTTTAGAGCTTTCACTTGTATGTTTACGGTCGAGAATAGTGTCTTTTACGTGTATTTAGATTAAAATTTAATTTTATTCCACTTTAACTTATTGTTTCTTTTTACAGGACTGGAATAATAACTGAAAATAAATACGCATTCATACATGGTTTTATTGTCGATTAATACTTTATAATCTAGACTTTTTTTAACAAAAAGAAAAAAAAATTAAATCTTTGAAGCACAATCCAGTTGTTAAAATCATATTTAATACTTGTGATAATGAGCACCATTATAATCTGTCCTTCTTTTTAATATAAGAACAAGTGGGTAAGTGTGATCACAGATCGCACAGAGGGTTTCGTTTAATATTCCTTTCAAAACACGTTGTCTTTTTTCAAAATCTGTTAGTTCCACATTTCACAACCAGGGGCGCACTCTATTCTACACAAACCTCTATCCGAACGAAACTCCGTTTTACAACCTATTCGTAGGTATATTAGTCGAGGGGATCGGGTCTATAGCACCCGAGATAGGTAGGCGTCTCCTGGCGGTAAAAAGTGGAACTGAAATACTTAAGGCTATGTGCATAACATGAAAGAGTAGTCAAAGTGGTATCGGCAAAAGTTAGAAAAGTACCCACCGGGTGCAATGGGGGGAGGTTAGAAAAATTGCTTAAAATACACAAGTTAGAGCCCGGTGGGTAAATAATATAAGACTTTTTGAAAATTTTATGATTTTTCGTGTGATCGCAAGTGTTCTGCAATACGTATGCAAAATTTCAAGTCTTCAACTTAAATAGGGGCTCAGTTAAAAAAAAAAGCTTAAAATACACAAGTAAGAGCCCAGAGGGTTAAATATAAGACTTTTTCAAAATTTTATGATTTGTCGTTTGATTTGAGGTTTTCAGCTATAAGTACGCAAAATTTTAAGTCTTAAACTTAATTAGAGACTCAGTTAGAACAAAAAGATTAAAATACACAAGCTAGAGCCCAGAGGGTTAAATATAAGACTTTTTCAAAATTTTATGATTTGTCGTTTGATGTGAGGTGTTCAGCTATAAGTATGCAAAATTTCAGGTCTTAAACTTAATTAAGGGCTCAGTTAGAACAAACACATTAAAATACACAAGTTAGAGCCCAGAGCGTTAAATATAAGACTTTTTCAAAATTTTAGGATTTGTCGTTTGATGCGAGATGTTCAGCTATAAGTATGCAAAATTTCAAGTCTTAAACTTAATTAGGGGCTCAGTTAGAACAAAAAGATTAAAATATACAAGTTAGAACCCAGAGGGTTAAATATAAGACTTTTTCAAAATTTTATGATTTGTCGTTTCATGTGATGTGTTCAGCTATAAGTATGCAAAATTTCAAGTCTCCAACATATATCATTTCTGAGAACGGGCTCTGTGACGGACAGACAGACAGACAGAGGAGCGAGACGAATAGGGTTTCGTCAGATGAACGAAACCCCAAAAAACTATCCTTATTAATATTTGTATAAAAAATATTGTTATCATAGCTAAAAGTTAAGAAAACATAACAGAATTATACAACCGCAGTCATGTTTGTTTAAGGTTTACGAGTTTTATTTTTTTGCTTATAATATGCATTATAAAACAAGTAGTGATATAACGTACATTTAAAGCCTCACTACCAACAGGTATAATCACCTCTAATCCTAATAATTTTTATGAAGTATCTGAGTACCCTGAATTCGTCTCTCTCTCTACTACAGTAAAAACGAACCGAAAGACAAAGAATGTTAGTACGCGGGATCAAAAAAGAATTACAGCGTTGCTAATAAAGCGGTTTTTTAAAAATTCCGATATCTACCACTATTTCAGATTAGTAATGTTTGTCTTAGTTAATCTATTATTAACTTTATAATTTGAAAATTCTTTTATACCTGAATAAAAAAATACACTAAATAAGCAAAACTGGAGAAGAGAAGAGGAATTCGCATCTTGATCAAGGAATTCGCGTCTTAAGCCTGATTTTTTGCCTCAAATGCCCGAAAATCTATCGCGTATTAAGCGGAACCGCGTAATAACCATTCGCGTATTAAACGTGATATTTTTATATTAGCCTTATGGGCGATGCTCAAGGGATCGGAAAAAATCCCATTAAACGGGATCGCGTACTAACCGTGAGCGTCTTAACCGGGTTCGACTGTATTTCAAACAACCGAGACAGAGTAGGCAAGATTGATTAGGAAAGGTGAAAACGTTTTGGTGTTGTTGTCAAAGAACAAAAGCCCCCTGTTTTTTCTTTATTCAGAATGTAGTTTGGATTCTCCCCCCCCCCCCCCGTCTTTTTTTCTTTTCTGCTTAAGATTCCTGTGAAACTAACTTGCCATCATACTTAAAATTTTTGCAGGAAAGAACAAACGAATTCCAATGACTTTTCAAATATGCTACTAATGTGAATACTTTAAATTTTATTGTTGTATTCTAATAGTGCATTATCTGAATATAAATTTTATGACATTTACTTTAACTTCTTTCTTTAAATGAATAAATTGATTATAGATTTACTAGGGGGCTCAGCTCCTTGCTCGCTATTCACTGTGGATATTCACTGTGGCTTTAGACACAGAAGAGAGAGGTAAATCTTGGCAATTTTATTAGTGACTTCGAGACTTTAATGACGAAATTTGGTGTCAAATATTTTTTTGGAAAATTCCAGAAATCAAATTTTTACGAATTCTAAGGAATTCGATTATCGAGAAAGTCCCACATTCCGGTGCAATACTGCAGTGCTCTATTAATACTTCATAGTCTTCTACAGTATTTACGGCGGTGGTAAGTGTATTGTATATTTACTTTTACATTTTTACGCTTTTGCTACGTTTAATAAAGTAAAATGTTTTCCCATTTTAAAGAATTTGATGAAAAAGTAGAATCTTTCACAATGTACGTGAAAAGATTGTAACAAAATTTTGTTCTGCATGACATAACAGAACAGAAGAAAGTTCCTGCTATTTTATCATTTTTAGGACCGAAATTATACGGTTTATTATGTGATTTATGTATACCTAAAAATTGTGAAAATTTAAAATATAATGAAATTGTTGATATTCTGCTTAAACACTTAAGCCACGCCCCCAATAAATTCATTGAAAGAATTAAATTTAGAAAATGTTTTCAGAATGAAACTGAATCAGTTCAAGATTTTACTGCTAGATTAAAAAAAGGGTACAACCTTTTGTTCATTTACTGGTGATACTCTAAATGAAAATTTACTGGAACAGTTTCTACGCGGTCTGAAAAATGAAAGTATTCAGAATAAATTGATTACACAAATTGACGATTTAAATTTCGAAAAAGCTGTTGAGAAAGCTTTACCTTTATATAATGTAGATATTGAAATTGCTGAAATCACGCATAAAAATTTCAATGTAAATAAAATTTCCAGTATGAAAAATGTACGAAATCAGAAATTACAAAATTGTTCTCAAAAACAGAATGCCAACAATCAGGTAAATAATACACATTCTGACAAGCATAAAAATAAGTTAAAGTGCTATCGATGTGGAAATGCCTCACATTTAGCAAATGTTTGCAGATTTATAAATGTTACTTGCAACATTTATAGAAAGAAAGGCCATTTAAGCAAGGTATGCAGAAGTACAAATTCTCAAAAACAGGTTAAGTCTTTAAATGCGGTAAATGTTTTAACGGTTAAATATGATAAAGGTTCAAATCCTATTAAGTTGTCTGTTTTCATTGAAAACAAAACTGGAGTTAATATGGAATTAGATACTGGATCTGGAATTTCTGCTGTTCCTTTAAAAAGATTTCGCACAATTTTTCCTGATCATAAAAGTTTTCCTCCAGATGTTCAGTTAAAAACTGCAACTAGTGAAATTTTCAAACCTGTAGGTTATGTTGAAATAAATGTTACTTATGAAAATAAAACTAAAAAGGTAAAGTTGTATTTGATAAAAGAAGATAATTTTCCATTATTATTTGGTAGAGATTGGGTGTCTGAATTTGATATTTTCCCACAGAATTTAAAATCAGTATATGTGAATGAAGTTGTAAATTATTCTGATAAATTACAAGGTTTGTCACAGGAATTTTCTGATTTATTTACTGATAAGGCTGGAGAGATAAAAGGTTTAAAAGCAGAACTTTATCTTGAAAAAGATGCTACACCCATATTGTGCAAAGCTAGGACTGTCACTTATGCACTACGTGCAGCAGTCAATGACGAATTACAAAGACATAGCTGCCAACATCTTACGCTTTTTCAGACCACAAAAATTTTACAGTAAATGTTATCTTTTTAAATCGCCATAATCTGCCGATTAAATAAGGCAAAAATTTCTATTAAATTTTTGTGGTCTGAAAAAGCGGAAGAGTTGGCAGCTATGCAAAGATTACAAGACGCAGGTATTATTAAACCAGTTACAAACAGCAAGTGGGGAACTCCTATAGTTCCAGTGGTTAAGCCTAATGGGAAAATTCGTTTATGTGGTGATTTTAAAGTAACATTAAATAAATTTCTGAAAGTTGAAAAATATCCTTTATCTAAAATAGAAGGTATGTTAGCTACATTAGGTGGTGGTGTACATTTTACAAAAAAAAAAAAAAAAAAAAAAAGATTTAAATTAAGTTTACCTCCAGTTACCTGTAGATGAAGAATCACAAGAATTATTGACCATTAATACACCAAAAGGATTATTCCAATTCCTTAAGTTACCCATGGGTCTTGCTAGTTCTCCTGCTATATGGCAAAGGAAAATTGAGCACATTTTAAGAGGAATTGAGGGAGTTACAATTTTTATAGATGGTATTGGGGTTACAGGTGAAACAGATGAAATTTATTTACAAAGATTAAAGCAAGTATTAGAAAGATTAAGGGATTATAACATTAGAATAAACAAAGAAAAATAATTCTTTATGGCAGATGAGATTACTTATTGTGGTTATAAAGTTGATAAACATGGTATTCATAATACAGAAGATAAAATGGAAGCAATTTTAAATGCTCCAAGACCAGTAAAATGTATCTCAGGTTAAAGCTTTTCTAGGCTTAGTTACATATTATGCTAAGTTTGTAGTTTGTACCAAACTTATCTTCTATTGCAAATCCTTTAAATAATTTGCTTAAGAAGAATGTTAAGTTTAATTGGTCTTATAAGTGTGAACAAGCATTTAAAAGTATATAAAAAAAAGAAATTACTTCTGACAGGGTTCTTACTCACTTTAATCCTAAGTTACCTTTAGTTTTAGCTACTGATGCTTCTTCTTATGGTATCTCTGCAGATGCCAGATAACACTGAAAAAACTATTGGGTTTGTGTCCAGAACTTTGAATAATGCAGAAAAACGGTATAGTCAAGTTGATAAAGAAGCATTAACGATTATATTTGGTGTGAAGAAATTTTTTTAAACATTTGTATGGCAATAGGTTTACCTTATTTACAGACAGTAAACCTTTAGTGTCCATTTTTTCTCCTTCAAAAAGTATTATTCCTGTTTTATCGGCTGCTAGAATGCAACGATACGCAATTTAGTTACAAACGCTTCAATATGATATCCGTTATAAAAAAAACTACTGATCACGAAAATGTTGATGCTCTTTCACGACTTCCTTTACGTAGTAAAGATTTACCTCGACAATTAAATTCGAATGATGCAATTGATGAATCTGAAATTCTTCATATTAATCAACTCTCTGTCTTCCCATTAACTTCGAAATCTATTGCTTCAGCTACAAAATCTGATCCCCTTTTACGTCAAATTTTTTATCACCTCATTTCTGGTTCTGAAATTCCTAAAAATTACTTTTTGGCGGTAAACAAGAAGAATTTACTCTTCAACATAGTTGTATTTTAAAAAGATGTAGGGTAGTTATCCCTAAAATTCATAGAAACCAAAATTTAAAAGAATTACACTTTGGCCATTTTGGTATTGTTAAAATGAAGTATTTAGCCCGTAGTTTTTCATGGTGGCCAAGTATAGGCCAAGATATTGAAGATCTTGCACGAAATTGCACTACTTGTGTAAATTTGAAAAATAATCCTCCCAAAGTTGATATACATCATTGGGAATGGCCTACAGCTCCATGGCAAAGAATTCATATTGATTATTTTGGTCCTGTTATGGGGAAAATGCTTCTTTTAGTGGTTGATGCCTAAAGCAAATGGCCAGAAGTTTTTATTGTTCTTGGTACAACTTCAGAAAATACAATTACTTGTCTCTCTTCACTTTTTGCACGATACGGTTTTCCAATTTCTTTAGTATCAGATAATGCTAAACAGTTTACATCTGAAGAATTTGAGACATTTTTGGGAAATCATGATGTAAAACATAAGTTCAGTGCTCCATACCATCCAGCTACAAACGGACAGACGGAGAGATATGTGCAAATTCTTAAACGTGGATTAAAAGCCTTAGCTTCCGAACCTGGTACTTTACAAATGGAATTAAATAGCTTCCTTTTGCAATATAGGAAGATGCCTCATGTTACAACAGGGGAGAGTCCTGCATCTCTAATTCTAAAACGTCATATAAGAACAAAAACAGATTTGATAGTACCAAATGTTACAAATTTCGTTCATGATAAACAAGATGCGAAAAAGTCCAAAGTTAAAATAAAAGAATTTGAAATTAGCCAGAAAGTAGCTGTAAGAAATTATACACCAGAAGCCAAGTGGAAAATTGGTCGAATAATAGCACGAGAAGGAAAATTACATTATAGAGTTCAAGTTGGTTCGAATATCTGGAAAAGGCATGTTGATCAAACATCTAATGTAGGTTCAGAGATTTCTTTAGTTAATGATACAAATTCTGAGGAAAGTGATACAGGAAATTTCAGAAGTGAAAATGCAATTAAGAAACAAGGTGATTTTCCACCAATACAGCCTAGTATCGCAGATCCACAACCAGTTGATTCTCATGTGCCAGGTACTCCAGGTCCTGCACCGACTGACTTTCATCCTGATTCTCCAAAACCTTCTGTTCCCACTAGTTCAATAGTTGATGCTGCTGAATTTGTAAATTCTAATTCTTCTTATCCTTCTCCACAGGTACTGAGCCGATCAAGTAGGTACAGAAGAGCTCCTGAAAGACTACAATATTATGTGGGGGAGAGCTGTGATGTTTGGATTTCAATTTATTAACTCTAGATGGCAGCATCAAAGTTTTCTTTCCGCCCATAATTCATTTTCAGAGAATTCTGTTCTGTTTACTTTTGTTGTCACGTGATTGACGTTTGTAAGTGATGTTTTTGTTTTGTAAAATGTTCTAGTAAATGTTTATATGTTTACGATGCTTCTTCGTTAATTCATAGTTATGTTAATTATTATTAATTACGTACTAAATATACAATGGAGAACGTCCCAGATTCTCTGTGATGGCATCACAAAATTTTCTCTGTAGCGAAAAGAGTATAAATAAAATTAATAGCTAATAGTCAGCTATTGCAGTGCCATAACCGGAATGTCTTGAATTTATCGTTGTTACATTTTTGTTAACTAATTTCTCGTGTATAGATACTAAGTTTTGAATCTATGTGATTACATGTGTTCTTCTTATTGTATTACGCTTTTTTGCGTATTGTCTATTATGAACTGTGATGAGCGTGTTATGATTTTTGGATATCCCCTGATGAAGGAGCATTCATAGGCAAATATCAAATTCGCTAATAAATTTTCTTTATCGTACATTAAGATGGAGATTTTGCTACATCATGCCATTCGTAAGGTTGAAAAAAGTTTCGTAATTTTTGTTTACATTTTCATCATTGTTTAATTTCATTCATATGCTTTAGTTTTTCATTTATCAAAGCTTCTGTAGATTATAAGCAATTAAACAATAATGAGTTAATATCTGAAAATTGAGTCATTAAACTTCATCCTCAGAACCCATAAAATTAACCTGTTTGTTCTCGAAGTAATTTTTTGAGATTCTTTTCAGTTTAACGATACAACTTTTTCTTTTATTATAGTAATGCCTGAGGATATATAGTATTTGACAATTCTTATTGAATTATTGGTATATTTTTATCTGATAGATAAATCTGCCTGTGGGAAACAGCCAACTCAAATGAAGTGAAAGTCCATGCGACCACACCAAATCTATAGTAATTAGATTTTATGATGCAGAAAACAGCAAAATAAATAAATAATTCAAAATAAAATGAAAATAAGTGCAGCGGTAGCAAAGATACCAACTGCTATGTTCTTAGGACACCACTTTTCTCTAAAGAAATTTTCTCTTATTTAAGCGCAGATTTCAACGATTAGATAGTGCAAAGATTTTTTTTTACAAGGAAAAGTGGTGACGAAAAATCGTAGTAGTTGGCAGCTATGCAGCGGGTAAGTAAAAGTAAATGGAAAAATGAATTATCATTACTTTAGCATTCTATGTATCTGACATAAGTGAAAAAAAGTAATTTGGGACGGAATTCTGACAAGGAGATTAAATTGGCTTTAAGATCAGTAGATTAAAATAATAATAATAATAATAATAATAATAATAATAATAATAATAATAATAATAATAATAATAATAATGTTCTAAAGCTCTGAAGAATACCTTTAAATTTGCTTTGCCTCAGTCTTAATTTGAAGTGGGGGGAAGGGTATCACTCTGAACCTTAACTGTGCTAAATAGAATGATTCTAACTTAAATTTGTAACCAGTTTTACAAATTTAATTACAGTTAACTCCCGTTACTGCGGACTTTCATGGGAGGCGATTTTTCCTTCGCACTACCCAAAGTCTGAATAGAACGATTGTAAAAAGTTTCGTAATTTTTGTTTACATTTAAATTATCTTTCATTTGAATGGTATAAAAATAATTCCTTGCTTTAAATTGATTGAATTGAATTTTTTAAAGAAATTAAATAGGTTAAAATTTTTTGCTAAGGAAAATAAACTTTTGATTTACTGTTTTTAACAAAAAAAAAAAAAAAAAAAAAAAAAAAGAAATTATTGAGAATATGGTTAATAATACACACACACGAAAGAAAAAAACCCTAATTACTTAAGAGACACAAAATATGTAAATAAATGGTCTTATTTACATAATTTAACTTATTAAGTCAATTTTCTTTGCGATAGTGGAACAATGGATCTTTTTAGTGCATCGTTTTCTAATTTTGAGGCATATTCCAAAATTTGGTCTGTTAGATCAGATTTCACTTGGTTATATCGGCAAACAGTCGACAGAATTGTTTGAGCCTCTCAGGTATACGGTTGTGGGAATGTTACATTTTTCTCTATCGGTGCCGCTAATAATTTCTTAATCCCTTAAGATGTAGAACCCAAATTCTTGAAAGAGTAATGTACAAAACGAGTGTTCTTAAATTCTGCCAGGTTAATTGTGAAAAATTTGTACGTACTATACGATTAGCAGTAGGCATTAAGTGATCTCCTTAACACTAATTGCAAATAGAAAATGATGGAGAAAACGAAACTGTTCTCATTAATCGGACATACGTCTTAAGCGGAGACGTATTAACAGGAATCCGTTGTGTGTGTTTTTTTTTAAACAATTTAAAAATTTAAACGCTAAGGTTTTCTTTTAACATTTTTCTGCACTAATTGGAAAGCAGACGATTTCATGATAAGAAGGACTTATATATTGTACAAATGAATAAATTTGGAAAAAAAAATTAGAAATTTTAAACTTAGCACGGTACTTAAATCTTGTAAACATATAAAATATTGTTGAATTCTGTACTTTCCGAGTCGAATGTGTTAAATAAATTTAAAATAAAATAGTCAAAACATCTTATATCTTTCAATTAACAGACACGAATAAGAAGAATAAAGTCCGGAGTGTTTCTAATCTCTGTGTTTTCTAATATCTAAATTTGACCAGATTTTACCTGCCTTTATTGAAATTTTAACTATTTATCGAAACCTCTATGAATTATAAGCATTTAAGTGATAGAATGAATTTTTATTTTTTAAGTAGATTTGAGACTATGAATTGAGCAACGTCTGATTCTAGCTGAGACAACAATGGATGTACTTGAAAACTCTTATTTACCTTCAGCAGGATGTCACGCAATAATGCTTTGAAAGTGCAATTAATATTTTTTTTACAGTGAAATTTCTTTTGTCGGATTTGGCAACGTTTCGTAATTTATTTAATTCCCTCTTATTCTCCATATCTAGAATCACACATTAATGCAAAATTCAAGTATTGCTGCTTATCCTAAAATATCTTACTCTTAGAAGAAATCTTTAAAACATGAAATTATTAAAATTCAGTTAATATGTATGTATTTTGTTCAATTTCAAACTATTAAAAAGGAAAAATATTAATGTGTAATGAAGTCCTATTTTCTATGATCTAATTTAATTGAAGAATTTGAAAACGGTGCTTTAAAACTCTGATTTGAATGCTTTGAAATATTTATTTCAAGAGTTTAATTTATGTTACGCTATTCAATATTTTGCTGAAATGAAAATTTTCTAATTGAAACAGGATTACATTTTTAAGTTATAGATACTTTTCTGAGAAAATGTTTTGATAATTGGATGTTGAAAACATATTTACATATTTTGAATTTCCCTTTTAGATTTTGTTGCATTTAGTAACTTTGTAAATCTAACTTTATTTACTATGCGTAGCTAATCATTGAAATGCGTGTACCTTGATCCGTAATTTTTTGAAAAATTATTTTTAACAGGCGGGAAAAAAAGGAAATGTCTTATCTTAAATTTATATTTATCTTTTAATAATTTAAAGATGAGTAGTTTGATATGTATTTAACTTTTTAGTTTAAAGGTAAATTGAAACTTTATGCGAAACATAGAAATGATTTTTATAATTATGATTATTATTTTAGTTTGTTAGAGGCTGCATAAGCATATTTCAAGGTATGAATATTTTTCCTTAAGGGGATTTTCTTCTTCTTTGACCCTAAATCTACGTGGTTTTTGCGAATTTTTTAGGTTACAGAGAAAAGATATATCACCTTTTGACTTTTGATTTTTTTTGTTCAACCCTGTTCATTATCTGCAGATTTTTATATGCACCTCATATTAAGCTAAAATTTAATTCAGGTAAAAAACCCATAACACAATTACAAACACACTTCCAGAAATTACCATCCATAAACGGCAATGTAGCTATTTATTTTTAGCCTGCGAACATTTTTAACTGTACTAAATTTAACTCAGCTTGCCTCCGTTAAGTAATTCACTCCCATAGACAGTAATGTTTTCGAATTCTTTTGATGTCATCTTGTATATGATCTGCAGAATTTATACCCTACATGCAGTATGCAAAAATTTAGTTAAACTTGAAAACGTAAACCAAAATTGAAAACGTTGTCCCAGCAATTATAATTCTGAGACAGTACTGTAACTGTAACCTAATTCTTTTGTGTGCCGTTGTAAGTGCTAAGCAATCTATAATCTACAGTAAGAATCTTGTAATGCACATCAGTAATGTATATATACGTTTTTACGTTTGGAACAGTGTGACATCATCAAAATACGCTGCAAAAAAATTTCCCCCATAGTACCATTATGTAAATGAATGCTTTTGTATGACCCGTATATTATTCACTCTATATTCTACAGAAAGAAGGTTTTAGTGTATCTCACATTTTTAGTGCATAGCAGTTAAATTTATATCATTTTAATTATGTTTGAAATAGTGTAAGATCATTAAAATGCATTGCAAACGAATTTTGCTCGTAGGCCATACTGCAACGGAATTATTTTAAGTGTCTCTATGAGCAAACTATAAATGGTATAATAATTCTTTTTCGATAGGAAATATGCCATGGTAAATCTCAATAACATATATAAATTACTAGAAATTGAAGTATATTTAAGAGAGTTAGAGCGCGGACAGACAAACGAGACGAATTAAATTAATAAACGCTTTTCAACTATGTTGGAAACTGTAAAAACATCCTGACTTTTAATATTTTGTAATTCAAGCATGAATGCACAAATAATAAAAATCCTTGCCAGCTCGGCCTAAAGGCGTACGTAGATTTCGAAGTTAACTACTAATTTCACCAACAAAACTAAATCAAGATTAGGTATAAACCTCAGTTTATCAATCTTATCTGATCGTTTTTGACGAGTTTTTAATTTCATTTTTCTGTAAGTAAGTTCTGTGAGTTGGTTTTATCAGAATCATGTTAGTACGATAATTTTTCTTCAATCCCTACTTTTTTCATCCCTTCAGAATATTTTTAGTAATATCATCCATTAGTAGATTTCATCTTATCAAAAACTTGGCACTAGAAAAGTTATAGATAACATTAAGAAGATTTATATCATAAATTTAAACCGCGTGGTGATTGTTTCATTAAATGGACCAGACACTATATTTTAAATTCTGATAATCTTTTCATTGAGACATACGCGCGTAAATAATGTAACCTTATATACAGTATCTCTGAGGGTTGTTAAAAGTTTTCATCCCGCTAATGATACTTTTTTATCACCTTAGTGGCAGATTTCACGGAAATGTGATTTTTTTTCTTCTACCCCCCCCCCCCCCCCTCTTTTGCCGTAAGAGTTTGGCATATCAAAAACTTGTCAATATAAAAGTTGTAGATAATATTAAGAAGAGTTATAATAAATTTAAATGGATTAGATATCTTGTGAATTGGCAAAGGTATGGTTTTTTCTTCTTAAAACCATATTTTTTGCGCCCCTTTCGCCCATTTTAATGATATCAAAAATCTGTTATACATAATTTTTTTGCCCTTTTCCTAGAAGTAATTATAACTTTAAGCTGATTTGATATGTATCATAATTAAGAAGTTATGGGTTTTTTCTGTTTTCACAAAACCTCTCTCCATTTCCACTCCCTTGGTCCGATTTTTCCCATTAACGAACTTGACCGAGATTTTCTGCCCTTGATGTTATGTATCAGTTTGGAAGAGATTTGTGCAAAATTGTGGAAGTTATCGTGTCCTTAAAAAAAGTTATACACATATATATGAAAGGAATCCGCTTGTACTTCATATTATGTGAGGGTAGTCATGGGATAGCAATACAAGAAGATGAGGCAGTTTTGTCCTGAACCTGACTTTATTTTCTGTAATAGTACATGATATCGCATGAAGGCAGCCTCAGTGACTTGGAAGCTGGTAGGAGCAAAAGCTCTCTAAATCATTCCTGATATTCAGCAGAGGATCGCATCCTAATCTGACTTCTCTTTTCTCCTGCACTCTGCTTTTCGTCAGCTAGTTTTTACTTTTTCCAGCAGAGGGCAGAATTATCAACATGGGAGGTTTATTCTTTCATGATTGGTGCATTATCTTTTTTATAACTGCTTTTTTGCAGAGACAAGAGTCTGGACCTATATGATTACACAACCAAGAGCTAATTCTAATTTTAATGTTAAATATTATTTATGAGGTAATCATAGTATGAGCTGTCAATCAGACAAAAGTTAATTATGATTTATATCCTATCAATTTTCCACTTTGAAACTAATTAAACTTAGATATTTACTTTGATTTATTGCTCTGAAATTAATCCTTTGTTGTTTATAATTGATTCTTAAATTATCTAGCATAGCCTGAAAAACTCAGTTTGTTTACACTATAAATATAATGATGCTTTCTTCCTTGCTCATGAGAGATTTATTACTTTTATAAGGATTTTAAGATAATTTAATATGTTTTATGATGACTGTCTTATGTCAACAAAGGTAATTTCTTTTCCAAATCTGTTTCATAAATGCCAATTAGTGTCAAAGATTTTCATGATGAGTAAACTGTTTTTAATTATTTGATTTAAGGGTCTATAAAAAGTAAGATGGGTTTCCTGATTTAAAAATTTAATTTAAATTTTGAATTTTGAAAACGGGTTTATTTTTATTTATTTATTTTTATCCCTTCATATATACAGGGTGATTATAATTAAAGTTTAAGTTTCAAAGCGCTCTAAAAAACGAACCACTGATTAGAATGACGTCAAAATTGAACGGCGTATTATTGAAGAAGGGGGAATGAACATGAACCAAAAAAATAGTTCCAAATTTTAGTGACAGATGGCGCTGTAAGCGTCAGAAGGTGTAAATTAAAATACCTGACATGCGCACAGCCATTTCAGGTGTTATAAAAGCGTTGGGTAAACGGCATTTCCTCATTTCGCGTCTCAGACGTTCGCCGTGAGTGTCTCAATGAAGGACCGCGCTCTGCTTGTAAAGCTTTATTACAAGAACGGTGATTCTGCACCAGTAGCTCTACAGAAATTCAAGGTCCTCAAGGTATGAAGAAAGTCACTGGGCCGATGATTGTCATGAGTCTGGTGAAAATGATGAAAAAATTCGAAAATACAGGTTCGTTTGATGTGCAGTCTGGTAGAGGAAGGAAAAGATGTGATTCGGCGGTAGATGAAGAAGTGGCCACAGCAGTTCAGGAGGAGTCGAGCGGTGGTGTGCAACCATGCAGTGCAAGGAGAATTGCCCGAACATTGGACAGGCCTGTGAGCACGATGCATGACATTCTACGAAACATCCTGCAATGCTATCCGTACAAAATTTGCTATGTGCAGGAGTTGTTCCCTTCTGACCTGCCAGCAAGAGAGGGTTTTGCTTTGGAATTTCTTGCTCGCATGGAAGTGGACAATGATTGGCCGTGGAAAATTCTGTGGACAGACGAAGCATTGAAGCAGACGACATTTGTAGTCGAAATTCTGACGCTTATAGCGCCATCTGTCGCTAAAATTTGGAACTATTTTTTTGTTGTTATTCATGTTCTTTCCCGCTTCTTCAATAATACGTCGTTCAATTTTGACGCCCTTTTAATCAGTGGTTCGGTTTTAGAGCGTTTTGAAACTTAAACTTTAATTATAATCACCCTGTACATACAAGTTTCGAAGTGGGGATGGTTTTAGGTTCTAGGGATCATGATCGGCGTAGATCTGCAAAAATATTTCAGAAATTCCAGGGGAGAATGTGACAGGTAGTATTTCTTACGAAATCTACCTAAAAGTTGTCCCTCCACTCAAGATATAGTAAAGAAGTGGAAATTTTGATTAAATAACTTAAAAATTTCAGAAGTTAAAATACGTATTAGTGACCCACTTAACATACAAAAGATTAAATTTCAGTAGTACAGCTTGAAATTTTAAAAATATTTCTTAAATTTCCACATTTTTCTTGATATAAAACATTACAGATAAATTAACAAAAAAAAAAAAAAAAAGGCGTGGGAATTATTTTTCAAGAAACTAATACCTTGATTAAATAAATTAGAAGTTTCATGCATGTATATATTTACTATTGAACGATATTTAAAACTTGAAATATTTAAACTGGATAATGTAGTTTACTTTTTTTAATGCTTTTATCATCTTTTAAGTAATAAAACACATTATGTGTAATTTTAATTTTTTTTAATTAAACATATGTTTAAGTTATTTCAATTATTTCTTTCAAATATTTCTAAAGTAGAATAATAAATTTATAAATTATGAAAACTGCTCTCTAGAAAACGAAAAATAGGCAAACATTTCAATGGAATTTCAGTACATGAAAAATATCTATTAGGGAAAGACTCGTTAGGACATATTTAAAATTACAGCTTGGAATTCATAAAGATATTTCTGAGGCATTCCTGTTACTTCTTTTATTGTAATTCTTTAGAAAATAATAATAAAGGTACGAATCATGAAGAATGTTATTTAGAAGAAAAAACGGCAAATATTTTAATGGAAGTTGAATAAATTAAAAAGTTTATTTGGGAACACTTGCCGGAAAATATTTAGAATTAGAGCTTAGAATTCATAAAGATATTTCTAACGGACATTTAAATTATTTATTTCACCAGCTGACCTGCCCGGCGTTGCCCGGGTCCGTGATGAATGACCCTTAAATGAACCTCACATTTTTATGATTTTATATCTTTATTTCTATTTTATCTGAATTTATATTTCTATAAGAAAAAATATTGAATTATATATATATGCTATTACATATATAAATTATATAATAGTATATGCTATTTGGTATTTTATGTTCTGCGTAATTTGATTTTTGGAGTCTATGCGTACCGAAAGCGAGCGAAACCGCGACGAAACACTCATGTTTTTTACTGATTTCGTCGACATTTTCACACATTTTATTTTGTAAAAAGTATTCCTACCCATCCAAACATTTCAAAATTTTTGTAGGGGATGTAAATTTGGTCTATTGAGATGCTCTAAAATACGGACGTTTAGTTACTTTTAGTGAAGAGGAATATCATCTCCGTGAGGCGCGAAGTAACCTGTGTTCGTCAGTATATTTGAAAGGGTTAAAATTCATATTTTTTAAAACCGATTCCACCATAGATTAGAAGAAGGTTTCAGCTTTAAAAGCATATTTTTGGTTTGTCGGTACCTGTAAAATTGTGCCCTGGAGGGCGTTGCTATAAGGGAGATAAACGTTTTTTGGGAAAACGACCATTCTTGAAATTTTTTTTCAAAGGGTTAACTGCGATATTTTTTTAATTGATTACGGCATTTCAGACATAAGAGTACGATTTTTCAGGATATGTCTTCCTTTTTTTTAACTTTACTAAGCGGTTCGGTCGATCTCAGTTAATAAATGATGACAAAATACCCCCTCCCCCCTAAATTCCTTCTTTTCGATCTTTATTTTCTACCGATGCGTAAATAACGCTTCTGCTCGTACACCAGCACTTTTTTCCTCTTGCAAGGACAGAGGTTAATTTTTAATGAGAGTAAGTTGCGATTTCTAATTAATAACTGAGCTAATTATTAGAAATAAAAAATTCTGAGTCTCAGGTGCATCAGAAGATACTTTGGGCTAGCCCCTCAAAAATTTTCAGCCTCGTACATTCCGTAGATTTTCCTAGCCAATGCACATAGACAGATCGCGAAACTTTCTTTCATTAGTATAGATTATACTTCTTTAGAGAAAAACAATAAATATACGAATTATAACAACTGTTATTTTAAAAGCGAAAAGCAAACAAAATGTTTTAATGGAAATTTAATAAGAAAATACTTATTAAATAAACGGTTCGTTAGGAAATATTTAGAATTTAATATATCCCATTCTCATATTTTACAGTTTGTAAAAAGATGACAGCAAACAAACAACTCAACATATAATTAACTATTGTAATTCAACCATTTGCTTTAAAAAAAAGATTGTTTTCCCCAAGAAAATAATAAGTTACATTGTTTTTCTGCAAATTTCATTGTTGTGTTATGCAAGATAATAGATAATAATGTTAACTGTAATTATTCTTTTCCAGAATACTCCAAAACATAATCATCAGCAAAATAATAATAATAATCATAATAAAATTATTTTTGAGTTAAAAAAATGAAGAAAGAAACCATACTTTTTAATTTATATGTATGTTTTAAATTAATTTTATTCACGCCTGTTAAAAATAAAAATAATAAAAAATAAACACGAATTAAAAAAATTATCTTCTTTATTTAAATTTTTAACTAAGAAATATTTCTTTATTATTTTGTTTTGTTTTAAGTTTATTATGTGTTGGAATTTTTTGCAAGAATTATTATAATTTTCACGATTATACATTATAACTTGTATTACACAATTACGAAAGTTCCAAAAAAATTATGCAATTAAAATAAAACTCCTTTTGTGAAGCAAATAGTTTATTTAAAACGGCTAATTAAAAGTTGAGCTATTTCATTTACCGCCGTTTTTTGCAAAGTTAAAAACACTGAAGGCTGTGTACTCAAATCGAAAGAGGCTATTTCTAACGCCATTTTTTAATTCCATTTTGTTCGGAAACGCATGAAATAGGCAGGTGTTATTATTCAGAAACTATGTAATGGAACGATGTTTTGAATGTTTTGGGAAATGCAAAAGATCTTTCAGAAAATGCTGTCAGAGTAGGCGTTTAGCAACGAATTAATAAGGTGGGGTAAGCAATTAATCGACCCTGGATTTTAAAATTTAGGGGACCGGGAAAGCCCTATCTTCGGCATGTGAAATTCATCAACTTTATGTACTTTTTTTTATTTTTTTTTATCAGAAATGGTGAAAGATAGAGGTCTAGATTTTTTAGTGTAGTTAGAATAACAGGCTTTATAAATGCATAACAGACCATTTTCTTTCTAAGTGAAACTGAAAATTAATTATTAATTATTTATTGAAAGCAATTTTTTAATTAGTATTTTGGGTAAGATTTCACTGCTTAAATTCTCAACAAATCATTAAATCACTGTGTTAAAGTATACAATATAACATAATATAAGTATTAATAAAAATATGAATTCTTAAGTTTAATAGGTATTGGAAAAAAAAAAAAAAAACTTGAAAAGTCCAAGTTTTGAAAAAAAGTCAGTTAAAGATTTAAATGGCCATTAAGCTGTGAAGCACTCTTAGAAAGAAAGAATAATTTCAACACTTCTTTTTTATATACAGTAAACTCTCTGTAAGGCGGACTCTGTGTAAGACGGAAATTTGTCTAATTCGGAAAGATTTTCATGTCCCTGTGAATCCATTAGTCCCCGAGCCAGGTGCAAATTTCGTCAGTTATTTCCTCTCGGCCGATAATTTGTAAAATGCTTCAGAGAGTTGTATCATGAAGCTCCGTGAACGTCAGCTGCGGTTCCGTGTGTGGGTTGAGCAGCGGTAACCTCCCAAACATGAAAAAAAAAAAAAAAAAAAAAAAAAAAAAAAAAAAAAAAAATTAGTCATTTCCTCCCGGTTGAAAATTTGTCTAATTATAGATAACCCAATATCTTGAAAAAAAATAAAAGTCAGCTGATTAGGGAGTGATGGGTTATTCGTCAGCTGGTAACACGAACATGAAAAAAATATACAGTGTGCAAAGGAAAGTCCCTTTAACCATAAAATACTTGCGAACGGAGAGAGCTACAGCTATGGAAGTGAGGTAACGGTATAGTAAAGTGACTACGCCCTATTTAGTGCAAACGACGGAAGCGCCCCTAGTGATAAAATTTGGAAGATAGCTACTGAAAACCGTAAACGAAAAGAAATAGAGCAAAACTTCCAATTGGAAAGTTTTAGAGCATCAATTAATTAGTACTAAACGACATTTGGTTCACACGGATAAGATAAATCGTCGCATGTATACCCAAAAATGTCCGAAATCGATGAGCGACGATTCTACTTTGTATATTTACATTCCGTAAATGTAGCAGTGCACAATTTCAGATTGTGACGTTGTACTGTGCTGTAATGTCTGTACAAATTTAATTTCCAATGTATTTAAAATTTTAGATTAACCCTTTCAGAGGCAGAAGAATTCTGTTCGTAAACTAATGAAGTAATTTACTGACACCAGAATATTCAAACGAATTTCTTAGAAAATAAAAACCCGCTAATTTTCACTAGAAAAGCGAAATTTTATTCTTGCTGCCATTTGTCAGTTTTGGAATTAAAATTAGGTGGTTAGACCGTCTAGCCACAGCCCTTGAAAGTGTTAAATCTATGTCGTCGTATTGAAGAGACTAGCAATAGACGTTCCATGCTGAGAAATGTGGCATGTAGAATTACTCTCAAGAATACAAACGTGTATCGTGAGCAATGACGAACTTTTCGAACATATTGAATATTAACTTTTTATCACTGTGAGAAAGTTTGTCTTTTTTGTTTTTTATGTGATGTTATCAAAATGATTGAGATAAGCACATATTTATACCATAAATTGTGCGTATTTCTTCATACTTCTGGCTATTCCATTCAAACGTTTACACGAAATAGAGTGCATCGATTTTGAACATTTTTGGGTATACAGGCGACGATTTATCTTATCCGTGCGAACCAAATGTCGTTTAGTACTAATTAATTGATGCTCTAAAACTTTTTAATTGGAAGTTTTGCTCTATTTCTTTTCGTTTACGATTTTCAGTAGCTATCTTCCAAATTTCGTCACTAGGGGGCGCTGCCGCCGTTTGCATTAAATTGGGCGTAGTCACTTTACTATACCGTTACCTCACTTCCATAGCTGTAGCTCTCTCCGTTCGCAAGTATTTTATGGTTAAAAGGACTTTCCTTTGCACAATGTATATTTTTTTCATGTTCGTGTGGCCAGCTGACGAATAACCCACCACTCTATAATCAGCTGGCTTTTTTATTTCTTCAAGATATTGGGTTAGTTATAATTTGACAAATTTTTAACCGGGAGGAAATGACTATTTTTTTTCTTTTTTTACATGTTTTGGAGGCTACTGCTGGTCAACCCACCCACGGAACAGCAGCTGACGTTCACGGAGCTTCATGATACATCTCTCTGAAGCATTTTACAAATTATCGGTCTAGAGGAACTTGGTCATCAAAATCTGTTGCTGGCTCGCGGACTACATTGACATAGAGTGAAATTTGTCTAAGGCGGAATATTGCCTACTGCGGAATATTTTATTGGTCCCTATCGATTCCGCCTTAGACAGAGTTTACTGTATATTCAAACATGTGTGACACATCGTTGGAAAGATAAAAGTTTAAACTATTTAATGATATGAAAAAGTAAAAATCGATCCCCCCCCCCAAATTTCGCTTACCTGGTCCCCTTAAGTGAAAGTTCCTTTCATCTGATCATTTAAATAAATATATATATATACTAGGGGGCTCTGCCCAATGCAAGCTACGCTCTCCAACCCCCGTTCAGACACCGCAGAATCTAAAAGCAAGCTAATTTGATCGGTATTAAAAAGATTAGAGAAGATTGTATTATAATGAAAAAACCTACAGCGGTCTCCCTGAAAACGGGCTTCCATTCATTTCCCTTTGATTGCGAAAATTTAAGGCCGAATCAGTTGCTGTTAAGACATAAAATGGTTGTTTTCGTGTTTGATTAAAGAAGACCAGTTAAACATTTGAAAGGAAGATAAAATAAAATTAATTAAGTAAACAGAGTTTTTGCCTCCCGTTATTTTTTAACAGCGTTATAAAACGATTGACATAATACAATTACTACAATTTACCGCTTTAACCCCTTCAAGGGTGGTGGTTCATTTTTGGACCACTTAATTTTAATTCTTAAATGCCACATTGGCACCAGAATATTGGAATGAAATTTTCCCTTTTATTAAGTAAGTGAACAAAAGTATTTTCGTATTTCGAAATTTGTTTGTAAATTCTGCTGCATTCACTGATTTCAACATTTTACGAATAGAAGTACCTTGCCCCTGAAAGGGATAAACGCATATTAATGTACTTATTATTTTAAAGTTTCCTTTCTCTTTTAATATTCACGTGTAAATACAATTTTCAAGACTTAATTTTCAATATTTTTCTGCTTTTAACACTTACTCATTTAATGGTAATTTTAAAGATTTTTTTTTTCTGTTTTTAATAGTCACGCGTAAATAAATTTTTAATCGTTAGGAAATATTATTCTTTGCTCTGTTTTTAGAATTGAAAACAATCTCTATAATAATAGCCTAAGTCATGTGACTATTATCAACAGTTCCGGGCAGATCCCTTCGCTTTTTATATTCCAGGCGGCTATTTTGGTGCTTTAATCTTAGCCAGCCACAGGCGATAAAGTCGTCAAATATTATTCTATCGCCATCATTCCACTTAAATTATAATAGTCCAAGTCATGTAACTGCCATAAACAATTACAACCCTCCGCTTTTCATAAGAAAGGTTTCCATTTTGATTAAATAATCAAAGTTTTTTTTTTTGAATAAAACTACATAAAAGATGCCATGATCGCAAAGAATTCTTTGTACTTTTATGTTAGACGGGTGCAAATCTTGCCAATAGCTTTTTTTAACTCGCCAGTTAGCATTTTTTTCATTTTTCGAGTGGTAAATTAAAACGGTACTACTTGGTTAGCTCATCGATTAAAAATCTATCGCCAGACTATAAGATTAAATGCCAATAATGGTTGATCGTGAATGTCACATTCACTTGACTGTAAGGAAGTTACACGTGTTTACGCCATCAAGTGATTTTTATTTCTACATTTTATTTTTATTAATGCTATACTAATTTATTTGGGCACAGATGTCATACACCTCATATTGGCGCGATTTTTTTCCGCCGCCATTTTGGCGAAAACATCAACAGCATAAACAACAACATCCGGATTACCATATGAAGCAAAATAACGATACTTTGGCGCCAGTTAAGTACCCGTTGCGTATACGACATTGGCGTCAGAAAAAAAAAGCGCCAATATCTGTGCCTGTAATGACATCTGTGCCTTTATTTGTTCTTTCGTTATTTAAAATAAAAATTACGTCCATTTGTATAATTTGGTGAGTGCTTTGGCAATTTATATAATTTAGCGAAATTGGTCGACAGGATAACTAAGTTGTACCATTAAAACATTGCTTTGAATTTGAAATTAAATGTCAGGATTTGTTGCAATATTTAATCGGTTTTGGCGTGATTTTTTTTTTTTTTTTACGACAATTTGGCGAAAACCTCGTTTTCGAATACCACGTATGTATTTTTAAATTATTTTCTATTATTTTTAAAATGAAATAACAATAAATAAAAAAAAAATTAATAACTATAGAACAAAACAATTTATAACATTTTTTTTAAATAAAAAAAAATAAAGGTAAATAACGATTTATTAATAAATAAACAACAATAGCCGGGTTACCATGTCAGGCAAAATAACGCCCTTTTGGCGCTATTTAGGTACCCCGGTGCGTATATGACATCTACAATTAATATTTTTCGTTTCGTTTCGTTTAAAAAAAAAAGAAAGAAGTGAAAGCCACTGATTTTAAATTTTTCAGTTTTAAATGAAAGTTTTGTATTAAATAATGTGATAATGAAATACAAAAAAGCATTGTTCTTAGCATACATTTAAGAGAGGCCAAACTGCTCGCCAAATTAGTTTAAAATAATAACCTTTTGTAAAATATGAAAAAAAAAATATCTGTTATGGTTCAAATTTGAGTTGCCATCATTAAAAAAAATATTTAAAATTAGAAAAAAATTAATATTTGGAAAACTAATTCGAATTTAAAAATTCTAAGACCAGTTTTGAGATCTGCGAATCAATATGGATTTTTGGTGTTAATTTCATTTTAAAGTATTTCATATTTTAGGAGAAATCGCCGCGAAGCGTAATCAGTTGTTTAATCAGTCGTTTCATAAATTCGTTACATTTCAGTCGTTTCATATATCCGTTTCATAAATTTGTTTCATTAGGATTATATATACATAGGGTAGATATATACAGTCGAACCCGGTTAAAACGCGTTTCAAGGAAGTGGGCAGAAGTTGCGTATTAAGCGGATTGCGTATATTAAACGTGATTTGTATAATGTTTCAGGAATTGGGCTTATTTATATATCTAATCGTCTTAGTGAACTTTAGAGCTTTCATTTGTAATGAACGGTAGGAAATTGTGTCTTTTACGTATACTCAGATTAAAGTTTTAAGTGTATTCAACTTTAACTCAGGGCTTCTTTTTATAGGACCGACTGAAATAATAACTGAAAATAAATATGGATTCAAACATGGCTGTATTGTCGATTAATACGTTACAACCAAAAATAAAACAACAACATTGTTTTTCTAATTTTTCTACACAACGAAAATTTTTTAAATCTATGAAGCACAACCCAGTTATTAAAATCATATTTAGTACTTGTGATAATGAGTACAATTATAATATGTCTTTCAATTTTAATATAATAAGAAAAAACTATTCTTAATAATCTTCGGGTAAAAAATATTACATAGCATAGCAAAATGCAAACAAAACATAGAAAACATAAAAGAATTATACTACTGCAAGTCATATTTGTTTAATCTTCATAGGTTTCTTTTTTTTTTCTTTTAGGTAGCTTTCTTTACAAAAAGCTACCTATTGCAGCCGTTCGGAGGAAAGCGATTTCAAAAAATTTTGGTATATTTTCATCGATCATGACCCCCAGACCCCGAAACCACCCTCCGTTCAAAATTGATATATATATATATATATCTGACCTATGTCACACTGTAACTCTCGTATTTATGAACCGATTTGGATGTAATTCGGTGTGTACATAGTACATACCAATGTCTCGACCGAGTTCGTTGGACAGCTTCATCCGCCATTTTGTTTCAAAATGGCGGCCATTTAAAATTTTTTTAAAAATTTAAAATTTGAAATGTGGTACCAAAAAATTGAAAATGGAAAAGTATTTTTTTCTTATGTATTTGACCTTTATACAAAGACTCCGTAGCAGTTTTTGTTTCATCTATATCTTAAAAAATGGCTGAGTTATAGCATTTTGAATTTCTAGCGAAGCTGACATTTTGAAACGTCCTGAATTTTGTCACGCGATAAAAGGCGTATTTATGAACCGATTTGGATGTAACTTCGTTTATACATAGTACAGACCAATGTCTCGAACGAGTTCGTTGGCCAGCTTCATCCGCCATCTTGTTTAAAAATGGCGGCCATTTAAAATTTTAAGAAAAATTTAAATTTAAAATGTGGTAGCTAAAAATTGAAAATTGAAAAAATATTTTTTTCTTATGTGTTTGACCTTGATAAAAAGATTCGGGAGCAGTTTTTGTTTCGTCTATATTTTAAAAAATGGCTGAGTTATAGCATTTTGAATTTCTAGCGTGGCTGACATTTTGAAACGTCCTGATTTTTGCCACGTGATAACAGACGTATTTATGAATCGATTTGGATGTACCTTGGTGTGTACATAGTACATACAAATAACTCAACCGAGTTCGTTGACCAGCTTCATTCGCCATCTTGTTTCAAAATGGTGGCCATTTAAAAAAAAAATTAAAAAAAATAATAAAATGAGATACCAAAAAATTGGAAAATGAAAAAGATTTTTTTTGTATGTGTTTGACCTTAATATAAAGATTCCGGAACAGGTTTTGTTTCGTCTACATCTAAAAAAATGGCTGAGTTATAACATTTTGAATTTCTATTGTGGCTGACATTTTAAAACGACCTGATTTTTGTCACGCGATAACAGGCGTATATGTCTCGACCGAGTTCGTTGGCCAGCTTCATTCGCCATCTTGTTTCAAAAGGGTTACCATTTAAAAAAAAAAATGTAATTTAAAATTTAAAATGAGGTATAAAAAATTGGAAAATGAAAAAGATTTTTTCTTATGTGTTTGGCCTTGATACAAAGATTCTGGAGCAGTTTTTGTTTCTGAAAATTTGTTCTTTTGTTTATATCTTAAAAAGTGGTTGAATTATAGTACTTTGAATTTCTATAATGGCTAACACTTTGAAACGATCTTGTATTTGTCACGCGATACCACACTTATTCGCCTATTTCGATGGAAGAAGGCATGTGGGAGCCATCTTGTTTCAAAATGGCGGCCATTAAATTAAAAAAAAATTATATTTAAAGTGAGGTGCAAAAAAATTAGAAATTGAAAAAGATTTCTTTCTTAAGTATTTGACCTTGATATAATGATTCAGGAGCATTTTTTGTTTGTCTTTACCTTAAAAAATGGCTCAGATATAGCAGTTTCAATTTCTATTGTGGGTGACATTTTGAAAAATCTGATTTTTTGCCTGTGACAGCACTCGTATATATCAACCGATTCCGATATGAGTGAGCATGTGCACAGCAATTACTAAGGTCTCGACCAAGTTCACTGGTTAGCCTCATCTACCATGTTGTCTTAAAATGGCAGGCACTTTAAGAAATCGCCGAATTTGGCAGCCAAATATAAGTGACTTTAAATAAAAGCAGCTTGGATAAAGCTGACTAATTTCGCGAAATTCTCATTCATAATGATTTAGTATTGATAAAAATTAGTATTGAATCTCCTACATTCGGTTTCCACTTAATTGAGCTTCGTGTGTTTGAATAATATAAGTTGGCTTTTTAAAAATAAGGAATATGAAAGCTACCTCTTCCTCCCGGCACTGGCCGGAAGGACTTTTTTTTTTATTGTCTATAACTGGCATTATAGAACAATAGTAGTGATATAGCGCGCATCCCAAACACCATTAATAGAACAGTTATAATCATCTCTGATCATAATAATTTTTATTACGTATCTGATCCTCCAGAATTAATCTATCAGTCTCTACTGCAGTAAAAACATACACGAAGAGAGAGACGAAGAACGTTAGGACGCGGTATAAAAGAAAAAATGCAGTGTTGCTTGTTTTTTTTTTTTTTTTAAATATCTACCACTAATTTCAGGTTTGTGATATTCGCGTTAATTCATCTTTTTATTAAATAAAGCAAATATTAGTATTCAGAAACAGTGGTTAAAAAAATTCCACTAAATTGGCATTACTGGAAAGAGAGAAAGAATTCTTCAGGAGGTGGAAACCCTCTGACGAAAAATATAATAAAGCATACCAGTAGAAGCTTTGTGGTGGATTTTTGGATTTTTAATGTTTCTCATTTGTTACATTCGACATTGCTGTGTTTTTAAAAAATGCCTTGCACGGAAGGTTTAACAAATAAATAAATAAAAAAACTTAGTTTAGCTAATTTCCTTTTTATATTATTATTTAAAAAAGTACAGCCTTGGAAGCGGGCTACAGGTAAAACAAAATTTTACCTTCTCTGAATTTTGTTTTGCCGGTGGACTTGAAATTTTATATCATGCCATAAATTTAAACACAGAATAAAAGTATTTTGTGAAAACTGGGTGTTGCTGTTGGAAACTTGAAAGTTAGTTAAAACTGTAATAGGAAGCATAATATTAATCGATTGCTATCAGTAAAATTTTTGCACGGTGATTTGCGGAAGAGTTAAGGTGTGTGTATGTGTGGTGTTTACTTTTTCTTTTCAGTTCTGTACATATATAAATATGTACAGAATAGTTTCATATATACAGAGTCGACTCATTAGAAAATATTTATTAGAATATGTAATTAATAAAGGTATTCCTAAGACAATTTCATTCCTTTTTTTTTTTTTTGTGTGTATAAATAGACATCTTTGTTTTAAAAAAAATAATTTGAAAAATGTTTAAAATGGATTGAATTACATATTTGTACAGAAAAATCATAAACTATTTTCAGATAAAACATTTTATGAAACGTTATAAACGTTTTCAAAACATTTTTATCAGAAAAGCTAAATTCTTTCAATTTCTCTTCTCATTTTCAATTAAAATGCAAGAGTAGTGTGGTGAATCAAATAGCATCGAACAAATGTCAAGGCCATTTTTATTTTATTCTATCTTTACAAGAAGAAAGTATTGGATTCGTGAAAATTTTCAACTTCCGGTTTTCGACGGATTTACACGTTTTAGGGTTCAGAGATCCAAAAAAAACACGTTTTTACAAAATGCCTGTCTGTGAGTCTGTGAATCTGTCAGTCTGTATGTGACACAAATTTTGTGGGCGCTCTATCTCAAGAACTAATGCAGGGAATTTGATAAAAATGTATATTCAGGCAGTCCCTGATATAAATTGGTGCTGATTAGTTTTTGGTATAAATCGCCCAACAGCTGGCGCTACTATGCTGCATTTTTAATAAAACTTTTATTCAGGCAGTCCCTGATATAAATTGGCGCCGATTAGTTTTTGGTGTAAATCGCCCAACAGGTGGCGCTGCTACGCTGAATTTTTAATAAAACTTTATATTCAGGCAGTCCCTGATATAAATTGGTTCTGATTAGTTAATCAGAACCAATTTATATCAGGTTTTGGTGTAAATTGTCCAACAGGTGGCACTGCTATGCTGCATTTTTACAAGCTTTCCGCAATAGCTCTATCTCAAGAATTAATGCACGGATTTTTATAAAACTTCAGATTCAGTTAGTCCTTGATATGAGTTGGTACAGTCTACGTTTTGATATAAATCGCCCAACAGGTGGTACTTCTATGCTGCATTTTGCAGGATTCACACGATTTCCGCAATAGCTCTATTTCAAAAACTAATGCACACATTTTCATCAAACGTCAGATTCAGTTGTCTTTGATATGAAACGCTGTGTTGGTGAAACTACGTGTTGGTGTAAATCGCCCAATAGGTGGCACTGCTGTTTTGCATTATGCACGATTTCTTCAATAGCTCTATCTCAAGAACTAATGCTCGAATTTTCATGAAGCTTCAGATTTAAGTATACTTGATGAATATTGCTGCTGAGTATGTGTTGGTGTAAATCGCTCAACAGTTGACGCTGCTATGCTGCATTTGTCATGATTTACGCAATAGCTCTATCTCAAGAACTAATGCACGAATTTCCCCTAAACTTCATATTCAAGTAGATATTGACATAAGTTTATGATGATTATGTTCTGGTGTAAATCACCCTATAGGTGGCGCTGCTATGCTGCATTTTGCTGGATTTACACGATTTCAGTGATAGTCATATCTCAAGAACTATAATGCACGAAATTTCGTCTTTTTAGTATCCTCATGATGATCATAGATTGCCATTTAATTTTGGCAAATGAATTTTGAAGTATTGTCACATGTATAAGATAGAAGAAAGTTTTGGGAATGGTACATTCGAATAGTTTATCTTAGTTTACAGGGAAAAAATAATAGAAAGCGTATCTTGGAAACAGAAAACTATTTGTTTCATAGTCATTTAAACAAAATTACATTTTACTCATAAACCTATTTTATATGTAGAATAATTTTGAAAAATAACCAACAAATAGCCATTCTCTATGGAAATTCCTTGGTAACTATGTGGTGTGAAACCCCCAGTAACTGACTCCTTAAGGATTCTTGGGTATATTGGGTTATTTACACCAGAACCTAATTATCATCAACTTATGTCAACGTCTAACTGAATATGAAGTTTGAGGAAAATTCGTGCATTAGTTCTTGAGATAGAGTTATTGCGCAAATCATGACAAATGCAGCATAGCATCGCCACCTGTTGAGCGATTTACACCAACACATAATCAGCAGCAATATTAATCAAGTTATACTTAAATCTGAAGTTTGATGAAAATCCGTGCATTAGTTCTTGAGATAGAGCTATTGAGGAAATAGTGCAAAATGCAGCACAGCAGCGCCACCTATTAGGCGATTTACACCAACCCGTACTCAGCGTCATTTCATATCAAGGAGTAACTGAATCTGAAGTTTGATGAAATTGTGTCCATTAGTTCTTGAGATAGAGCTATTGCAGAAATCGTGTAAATCCTGCAAAATGCAGCATAGCAACGCCACCTGTCGGGTGATTTACACCAAAACGTAAAGAGCATTCATTCATGTCAAGAACTAAGGGAATCTGAAGGTTTATGAAAATCCGTGCATTATTTCTTGAGATACAGCTATTGCGGAAATCGGGAAAAATGCAGCATAGCAGCGCCACCTGTTGAGCGATTTGCACCAAAAACTAATCAGCACCAATGTATATCAGGGACTAGCTGAATATAAATTTTTATTAACTTCCATGCATTAGTTCTTGAGTTAGAACGCCCACAAAATTTGTGTCATATACATACAGACGTACAGACAGCCAGACAGACTCACAGACAGACATTTTGTAAAAACATGTTTTTTGGAATCTCTGACCCCTAAAACGTGTAAATCCGTCGAAAACTGGAATTCGAAAATGTTCATGAATCCAATACTTTCTTCTTGTAAAGATAGAAGAAAGTAAAAATAATAACTGATACAAAATCAACCAGTGTCTGACACTTTTACTTGCAAAGATTTTAAAAAACAAAACAAAACAAACTTATTTCATATTAAGAAATTTATACTTTAAAAATACTTTAAATCTTTATTATAAAAAGAAAATACTTAAAACCTTATTTATACCGGGTGACCCAAAAATGTCTGATGGATTTTAAAATTCAATAACTTGCAAACGATGACAGATATTAAAAAAATTCTTGCTGGAGGATTATGTATGATGTCAGGAGTTTTTTTACTGTGATTCTTGATTTTAGTTCGAATTTCAAATAATAGATGGCGCTGAGAGTAATTAGGTGCTCAGTCCAGACCCGATTTTTGATACTTCGGGTCTTCGGGTCGGGATCCATTCAATACATTTTAATCTCCTTTTTCGCATGGAAGGTGTCGCGCAAGATGATCAGAATCCGTGATTATTCCCACCAGTAAATTTTTATTTTAAAATTTGCCTTATTTAATCCTTTCATTTTCCCGATTCAACCAGTCAAAAATTTTTGTTTTGAAAAATCGGTGATAAAAGATTAAAAATTCTATAAAAGACGCTCGTCCCGAAGTGGTTAAGCTAAATTAAATAGCTATAACAGAAATAATGGTCCTAATGCATCGTAAGCAATCTTTTAAATAATTTATACAGGTATAACTTTAAGGAAAAGTTTAGGCTGGTTGTATTACAAACAGATAAAAAAAAAAGGCACTACTTTAATTTTAGAAATAAGATGGATGCTTCAAAATGGTACTTTTTCAAAAGTTTTATTCATCATTGAATACAGTGAAACCTCCCTGTGCGACCACTTCCATTAAGCCACAACCATTTTTTTCATGAAATGAAATCCATTCCCACAGGCTCAATATTAATTTTACCTCCATTCAGAAACCATCCCAGTTGAACTCCCTCCATGAGCGACCCATTTCTTTGAAGAAAATTAAACAAATTCTGTTTTTTCCGGGTCGCTTGGAGAAGGTTTTTTTTAGAAAAATAATTCCAGAGAGCGCATTATTCATCAAACTTCTAAGTTTAGATTTTTTATTTATTTATTTATTTATTTATTTATTTATTTTTTTTTTTTTTACCGGTAACTTTCAAGTAGGGTGTAAAAAAATCATGATTTTTTTTTAAAATAAAAAAATCGGATTTTTTTATTTAAATCAGATTTTTTTGATTTAAATCGGATTTTTATGTTTTTTTCCCCCAGCGTTCGAATACTGAATAGCTACTAAGAGTTTTAAGTTTCCAAAACAGGTAAACCACTAATTGCTAACATAATCTATGTTTCTACCCTTTAATTAATAAAATTATAATTATTAGTTAGTAATTACAGAAATTATAAAAACTGCAAGTTAGTAGTTTCATTAATTGGCACAGACAATAATGTTATATACATTAATATTGTAATAATTATTTAAAACTTTGTTAAATACTAGTGATATTTAACATTTATTAAAATTATTAATAACTACATTTAATATTAAATAGTTAACACTACTTCAAATTAATAAACAATTAAGTATCTAATTAGGAAGATATTATACATTTTTAAGCTTTAATTATTAAAATGATAATTAATAATGTAATTCATTTTAGAAAAAAAAAAGGGGCAGGATGCTAGTTCCAAAAAAGGGCACAATTTCATGAGGAAATATATTAGTAATGTGTTTAGTAATGACGTAAGAAAAAAAAAGAATTTTTAGTATGATAAATAAAGTGTCCTTAATTTTTAATAATTTTATTAATCATAAATTAAAAATTACAATTAAATAACCTGTTTTAATAATACCCTGTTTTTTCTAAAGAAATAAAATCCTATTATTTTTGCAATATCTTGGGCACATGAATTTAGGAATACTGTTGAATGAGGAAGTTCTTTACAAGAAATCTCTGGCACAACTACAGGTAATTTTAACTTTTTTTTTTTTTTTTTTTTTTTTTTTTTTTTTTTTTTTTTAAGGCAGAGTGCATTCTGCCAATTTCAAAAGGGGCAGGGTGAAAAAAAATGGCCTAGAAGAAAGAATAAGTAATTACAGAATTAATAAAAAATGCAAATAAGTAATTTCATTAGTAGCACAAATAAAAAAATAACAAATATTATTTGCAGCTCGTTTTGAATTTGTACTTAGAAAAATTATTGTTAATCGCCAAAATCTAAATTTACACACATCTATGTGTATGCTAACCAAAAAAATTATGAAAATGAGTTAAACCCATTCATACACATAATACAGAATAAATATAAGGATAGCCAGTTACATCTGAAATCCTCAAAATATTTAAATAACTTCAGCATTATTACATCTCAGTGGGGATTATTAGCTTTCAATGGATCATTTTTTTTTCTTTTTAAGGAAAGTTTTGCTGACTTTTCAATCCCTCATTAATTTTTTTATTTAGTATATGTGAGTTACAAAGTAAAAAAAAAGAAAAAAAAAAACATTTAATTCAACCTATACCGAAGAAGCTCTTGCATTTTTATACCGATTAGCTCTTTTTCTCGTATGTATTCATTTAC
Organism: Maratus speciosus; assembly: GCA_963932465.1. Classification (NCBI taxonomy): domain Eukaryota; kingdom Metazoa; phylum Arthropoda; class Arachnida; order Araneae; family Salticidae; genus Maratus; species Maratus speciosus. The sequence continues at coordinate 199,098,554 of OZ010789.1, forward strand.
AATTTAGTTATTGAGCCGATGTCACGCTTTTATTCTTCTTTAACTCGAGATTATTAATTTATTATTACAAAAGTAGAATGGGAAACTAAGACACTGACTATTTATTCTTTTACTTGCAGAAATTTATTACACTTGGTATGTTTATTTTATATAAAATAATGCATAAATTGATTACATAAAGGAAATTATGACATTACAAATTATATTAGATTTAAATATCATTTTTAAATGAAACTGTTTTATGTTGGATAAAAACAATGATTTTTACAAACTTAACTGTTTATAATTTTTTACAATACTTAGGAATTAAGCTTAGAAACAATTATTTAGATCTCTATTTTTGTTTATTCATAAGTTAAAATGCTTGTAGAAACTTTCAAATCATGTTCATCTTACATTTTAATACTTTTTTTCTTCTACATTTTAAACATTTAGATTTTTTTTTATTTTAATCAGTTATTTTTGTTTTAATCGGTTGATTAAAATCACGATGTAATCGCTGATTTAAATTGATTAATATCGTTGACGCCCAACTTTTAAGTGTTTAAACCCCTTTGTGACTTTTTAGGCAATGAATTTAGCTCTGATGACAAATTAAGAACGACAGTCAATAAACTCCCCTGCCCTATTCTATCAGGAAACTCTGAAAGAAATGGATAAATTAATGAAATCGTGATTATTTGTTTCCATCCAAAAAAAATGGCATTTATTTACTGAACTTTGAAAGGACTTTGAAATAAAAATTATAAAAGAAAAAACCGCAAAATCAAAGCAAACGTTGATGTATTTATTTTTTAAACTCTGAAGTAATTAACTTATGTAATTAACTTTTGTTTTGATACTTAAATTTTCATATTTTTTCCTAATGTGAAAAATAAATTTTAGTAACATTAATTGTTACCCCTTTTCAAGAATTAAAATCTAAATTTAAACATGACCTCCATTAAGAGACCATGTCTCGGAGCGGCCAATTTTTATTTGAACGGAACGTGGTCGTTTTAGGGAGGTTTTACTGTATGTTCTTGTCCTACTAGTGGTGAATAAATTGACTCCAAAATAAAAATAAGTGTCTAAGTTACCACTAGATGATATTACTTTGCAGAACTTTACAAGAAAATGCTTATTTCAGTTAGACTTTGCTGAAATGTCTATTACTGGTTAGGTGTCAATAACTGGGGGGTGGAGGGGGGGTCACCTTATTTTCATTTCATGTGAAATAATCTGTAAGAATGTGCCTACACTGTCAGTTTTATTTTACACTTAAAAAAAATCTTTTTTTTTTCCCTTTCATTAAATTCAGTTATGTCTAATTCCCATTTTCTCATTATATTCTTTATCTGTGACCTCTTTTTTTTAATATTCTGACACATTACTTCTTTTACAGGAAATTTACTGGATTTCTAATAATTTCTGAACAATTATTTCTTTGCAAAGTAAGAAAATTGTCACCTTATTTTTATTTCATGTGAAATAATCTGTAAGAATGTGCCTACACTGTCAGTTTTATTTTACACTTAAAAAAAATCTTTTTTTTTTCCTTTCATTAAACTCAGTTATGTCTAATTCCCATTTTCTCATTATATTCTTTATCTGTGACCTCTTTTTTTTAATATTCTGACACATTACTTCTTTTACAGGAAATTTACTGGATTTCTAATAATTTCTGAACAATTATTTCTTTGCAAAGTAAGAAAATTGTTTTTGCGTTAAATTAAAACAATATATATTAGATGTAAATTTCCAACTGGGCGAAAAATGTCCGGACCAGGATTCGAACCCGGGATCTCCTGGCTGAAGCCGCCAGTGCTCTGCCATCTGAGCTATCCCGGACGATTCTGGTCGAACTTTTTCACCCAGCTAACCTTGAAGATTACCAGCATCTGGTCTGAAACCTGGTTCAGCTCAACAGAATAAATCTCAGGTAATGGAACTCCAGAAATCGCTGGATGCGAAATTACACTAGATTATTTTAACACAATTATTGTAATTGGTAAACAAATCATATTAGATGTAAATTTCCAACTGGGCGAAAAATGTCCGGACCAGGATTCGAACCCGGGATCTCCTGGCTGAAGCCGCCAGTGCTCTGCCATCTGAGCTATCCCGGACGATTCTGGTCGAACTTTTTCACCCAGCTAACCTTGAAGATTACAGCATCTGGTCTGAAACCTGGTTCAGCTCAACAGAATAAATCTCAGGTAATGGAACTCCAGAAATCGCTGGATGCGAAATTACACTAGATTATTTTAACACAATTATTGTAATTGGTAAACAAATCATATTAGATGTAAATTTCCAACTGGGCGAAAAATGTCCGGACCAGGATTCGAACCCGGGATCTCCTGGCTGAAGCCGCCAGTGCTCTGCCATCTGAGCTATCCCGGACGATTCTGGTCGAACTTTTTCACCCAGCTAACCTTGAAGATTACAGCATCTGGTCTGAAACCTGGTTCAGCTCAACAGAATAATGCTCATTTCGCATCCAGCGATTTCTGGAGTTCCATTACCTGAGATTTATTCTGTTGAGCTGAACCAGGTTTCAGACCAGATGCTGTAATCTTCAAGGTTAGCTGGGTGAAAAAGTTCGACCAGAATCGTCCGGGATAGCTCAGATGGCAGAGCACTGGCGGCTTCAGCCAGGAGATCCCGGGTTCGAATCCTGGTCCGGACATTTTTCGCCCAGTTGGAAATTTACATCTAATATGATTTGTTTACCAATTACAATAATTGTGTTAAAATAATCTAGTGTAATTTCGCATCCAGCGATTTCTGGAGTTCCATTACCTGAGATTTATTCTGTTGAGCTGAACCAGGTTTCAGACCAGATGCTGTAATCTTCAAGGTTAGCTGGGTGAAAAAGTTCGACCAGAATCGTCCGGGATAGCTCAGATGGCAGAGCACTGGCGGCTTCAGCCAGGAGATCCCGGGTTCGAATCCTGGTCCGGACATTTTTCGCCCAGTTGGAAATTTACATCTAATATGATTTGTTTACCAATTACAATAATTGTGTTAAAATAATCTAGTGTAATTTCGCATCCAGCGATTTCTGGAGTTCCATTACCTGAGATTTATTCTGTTGAGCTGAACCAGGTTTCAGACCAGATGCTGTAATCTTCAAGGTTAGCTGGGTGAAAAAGTTCGACCAGAATCGTCCGGGATAGCTCAGATGGCAGAGCACTGGCGGCTTCAGCCAGGAGATCCCGGGTTCGAATCCTGGTCCGGACATTTTTCGCCCAGTTGGAAATTTACATCTAATATGATTTGTTTACCAATTACAATAATTGTGTTAAAATAATCTAGTGTAAAACAATATATTTTAATTTATAAGAAACACATTTTATAAATAACTTTGTATTTTATATCTATGATTTGGTTCTTATATATTACCGATATTTATTTTCATAAAAAACATGCAAATTTGATTTTCGGGGGGGGGGGGTGTAAAATTTATATTTTGATTGTCTGAAACTACACAAGAGAAATTTAACAATGAGCATCAAGAAAAAGACAAAAAAGTTAAATATACAGTAACTAGAATGCTTTTTTGTAAATCGGATAATTTTCCCTTGTTAATTATTCTAAAATGTAAATTATGTTGTTGATATCTTTTAGAACATTGATAATTTTTTTAATGTTGGATAATAAGCATGTCTGAAATTTTAATTTTCAAGTAATTTCATGACAGCTTGCAGTATAAAATATTCTATAAAACGAACCGCGTGAAAACAGCCGTAAAATAAAGCTTTAAAATAAGGCCTAAATTGTAAACAATGACCTATTTTACATTTTTTAAAACGTATGTTCTGATGCGCAATTTTTCTTTTATTAATAAAGCTTATCAATCGTCGCTCTGCTTCGTTGACCCTCATAATATTTAAACTTTTTAAACCGTAAAAATAAACTAGTAAGTTGACATGACTTGTTGTAGAATTTTGAGATAATGTTCCCGGAATATATATATATATATATATATATATATACAGTAAAACCTCTTTTATCCGAAACTCTTTTAACCAAAACTCTCGGTTAACCGAAATCCATCTTTGAAACTTTTTTTTTTCTTTAAGTATAACATTCCTTATGTGCAAAATTCATTTTGAAAGCTTTAACTATCATGTTCCTTGTGTGCAAGCGGTCCTTTCCGAACTACAAGTACATATAAATATTTTGGATCCCCTGTCATGGAGTTCCTTTGAATTTAACTTGAGCTCCCTTAAGCTGCGGAGTGGAACGAAGAAAACGAACAAATTAGCAATTTTGAAGCTTTTCAATGTTTTGCCAAAGGTTTGGCATGGCTGGAGCAGCAGAAAGACTGTGATGCTGGTAAACTAATAATATTTAAAAACTCCGTGATAGAGCTTCAAAGCAAATGAATCGAAACTGCGACAAACAAAACATTTTTTCAAAGCCTTGTGATATATGTAAAAGGTACTTAATTTGAAAATAAAAATTCGGGTAATTTATTCTTGTTTCTACTTTGCTATTGCTTTATTTTTATTAAGCACTTGTTACCATAGTAAGAAACATTGCACATATTTCTCCTTAATCTTAAAATTGAAGCATTCTCGATTATCCGAAAATTTCGATTTTCCGAAAGATGGTCGCTCCCATTTACTTCGGACAATCGAGGTTCTACGTATATATATATTTGTGATTTTTTTTCAAAGACATGAAGTTTCCCGCAGGTTTTAAAATGTACAGGGTGCTGCTGGTGTGCAAATGGCACTTTTTACAACCGTAAGGGCATTTTTTAGCACCATAAGGGTGCTTTTTAGATTCTTAAGAACATTTTTTAAAATTCTTACAGGCACTTTTAATATTTAAAAGCCATGCAAGACACAATAATGAGTCAGTCTTTACTACACAAGCAAGCAAATTTTTTAATACAAAAGACAATAAGGTTACATTTTTACTTTCTTCTATCTTTACAAGAAGAAAGTATTGGATTCATGAAAATTTTCGAATTCCAGTTTTCGACGGATTTACACGTTTTAGGGGTCAGAGATTCCAAAAAACATGTTTTTACAAAATGTCTGTCTGTGACTCTGTGAGTCTGTCTGTCTGTCTGTCTGTCTGTGTGTATGTGACACAAATTTTGTGGGCGCTCTATCTCAAGAACTAATGCACGGAATTTAACAAAAATTCATGTTCAATTAGTCCCTGATACAAATTGATGCTGATTAGATTTTGGTGCAAATCGCTCAACAGGTGGCGCTGCTATGCTGCCTTTTTTACGATTTCCGCAATGGCTCTATCTCAAGAACTAATGCACGGATTTTCATGAAACTTCAGATTCAGTTAGTCCTTGATATGAATAGACAATTTAGAGATTTTGGTGCAAATCGGTCAACAGGTGGCGCTGCTATGCTGCCTTTTTTACGATTTCCGAAATGGCTCTATCTCAAGAACTAATGCACGGATTTTCATGAAACTTCAGAGTCAGTTAGTCCTTGATATGACTTGATGCTGATTACGTGTTGGTGTAAATCGCTCAACAGGTGGCGCTGCTATGCTGGATTTTTTACGATTTCCGCAATGGCTCTATCTCAAGAACTAATGCACGGATTTTCATGAAACTTCATATTCAGTTAGTCCTTGACATAAATAGACATTTTATATATTTTGGTGCAAATCGCTCAACAGGTGGTGCTGCTATGCTGCCTTTTTTACGATTTCCGAAATGGCTCTATCTCAAGAACTAATGCACGGATTTTCATGAAACTTCAGAGTCAGTTAGTCCTTGATATGACTTGATGCTGATTACGTGTTGGTGTAAATCGCTCAACAGGTGGCGCTGCTATGCTGGATTTTTTACGATTTCCGCAATGGCTCTATCTCAAGAACTAATGCACGGATTTTCATGAAACTTCATATTCAGTTAGTCCTTGACATAAATAGACATTTTATATATTTTGGTGCAAATCGCTCAACAGGTGGCGCTGCTATGCTGCCTTTTTTACGATTTCCGAAATGGCTCTATCTCAAGAACTAATGCACGGATTTTCATGAAACTTCAGAGTCAGGTATACCATGATATGAATTAGTGCTGTTTATGTTTTGGTGTAAATCGCGCAACAGGTGGCGCTGCTATGCTGCATTTTTCAGAATTTCCGCCACAGCTGTATCTCAATAACTAATGCATGAATTTTCATCAAACTTCAGATTCAGGTATACCTTGATATCAATTAGTGCGGTTTATGTTTTGGTGTAAATCGCTCAACAGGTGGCGCTGCTATACTACATTTTTCAGAATTTCCGCTATAGCTCTATACAAGAACTAATGCACGAATTTTCACCAAACTTCAAATTCAGATATATTGTGATATGAATTGGTACTATTTAAACGATTTAATTGACGTGATTTATATAGAAGAAAGTTTTGTGATGGCCACAACATACTAGTTAAAATTGAGAAGCAAGAAGGAGATATTTTTTAAACTAAGGGGTAGGCAGGGTGCAGCAGCCTCCTGAAACTGTCTGGGGGGAAAACTCTGATTGATTACAGCAGCATTAATATATAATCATAGCTGCAAACTTTCAGATTTTTTAAAAATTAGATGTACATACTTTGAAACAATTATTATTATTATTATTTTAATCAAACGTTACTTCCGTTCTGTGTAGCAGTTATGTTTTTCGTTCATTAAATACAATTACTAGAAATATGTTTATTTAAAAAAAGAAAAAAAAAAGAAAAAAAAAGAAAGGTTGACAGTTATGTATAATAATAACAATAATTAAAAAAAATATCAAAGTGAATTTATAATTACACAAAACAGCCAACCCATTCCTAAATTGTTTGGATAACTCTTGGTGTAAATGTTTAGATAACATGTCTAAAAATACTATTTATGGAAAATATAAATAATTAAATATTAATTTATTTTTAATTAAATTGAAGTCATATAAATAAAAAGTAAGTCAATATCTTTCAAAGCAAACAGATTAACGTCCATGACTTATGAATAAATTCTTGGGATAATGTTTATAAAAATGTTCATTATTCGAGTAAATTTTGAATCGCGCCGTGAATGTGATCGCATCGTTACTTTAAGTAAATTCCAAGTGAATAAAAAATATTTACGTTGCGAATATTTAAATTATTGATTGAATATGAAATATATTATGTATTGAGTATCAATATACTATTACTGTTATTATTATTATTATTATTATTACTAGCCGATATTGGCGACCAGTTTGGTCTCCCTTAAATCTATGCTAAGCATTGCATCACGTTATTTTTATACATAATTTAATTTACTTGCTCAATCCTTTGCCAAATCCAAAGATTCTGATACAGAAATCCCCAACACGGCATTCTTATGTTAGCCGGGCGTTGGTGATAAATCGCCAAACATTGTTCCGGTCGTATTTTTTCGTATTTCAATTAAAATATAGTACTTTCACTCATTTTATTTAAAATGCATAACTTTAATTTAAAACCGAAATATTTAAAATTTATGACTCTCAATTATTGCTTTAAAAAAAGGAAAAGAAAAGTAATAAATGATACCATGAACCATGACATTTAATTTCAACATCAAAGCTTTGTTTTAATTTACTACGTGAAAAATTGTTTATGACAGTCGCATGAAATGGACTATTATAATACTGTAATACTGATGACATGATATTTATAATATTTGACGATTTATCAGCTGCTCCCGGCTAACATTAAATTACCAAATTGGCCGCTTGGCATACAAAAAGTGAAGTGGTCAACCCGGAACTGTTGATGACAGTCACATGACTTCGGCTTTTATTATTATTATTATTATTATTATTATTATTATTATTATTATTATTTTATTATTATTATTTTATTTTTAAATAAAAATCAAAGTGAATTTTTAACTACTTAAATCTTCTAACCAATTATTTATGGTTTAGCACAAATCTCCGCACAAATCTTTAGATAATAATTCTAAAAATAATATTTGTGGAAAATTTTACGTTAGTTTATTGTTAGTTTAACATAGAATGTGGTGAATAAAGAATTGCTTATATATTTTTACGAAGCAAACAAATTAGTTCATATGACTTACTTTTGAAGGAATTCTTGAGATGACTCTTTCAGGAATGTGTATTTCATTTTTCGTAAGAAATTTGAATCACTTACTGAATATAAGTTGTTACATTCCAAGTGAGCAAAAAAGTGTTTGCGAATATTTAAATAATTTTCTAAATGATTGTTAATCTAAAACGAATTCCAGCTAAATGTTTACAGAACATTTATAAAAATAATATTTGTAGAACATTTAGTTCATTAAATATTAGCTTATTGTTAGTTTAAACTGAAACCATGTAACTAAAACGTAGCTCATATTCTTTTGCACAGCAAACAAATTAACTTACATAACTTCTGAAGAAATTCTTGGAATAACTCTCCTAGGAATGTTTATTCTTCATGGCAAATTTCAATTATTTACTAAACATAGATATTTGAATATTTTAAATGCACTGCAAGTGAATTAATAAATATTTACGCATATTTAAATAATTGACTAAATATAAAATAAGCTTTATTATTTTAACACAATCGTACTGATTGGTAAAGCATCGTACAAGTTGAAAAATTTTCAAACTGATCGTTCCAGGTAACTCAATTAGAAAAGCATTGACAATTTAACACTATTTATACCGATGTCAAATGACACCTTTTTAAAGTTTTGATTTATATTTATTTTGATAGTAGTTTTTGAATGTAAACCCTCTCGCTGCGTAATTAGCCCCCGGTATGTCGTCTCCAAAAAATAGCGTTACGTTGTACAAGCCAGCCGTAAAACAAGGCAGATGTACCATTGAACGATTAAATACTCTATAGCAATTTTTTAAACTTCTAAGCATGGCACATTTTCAATTTTTATATTTGCCGTATTGGGAAAAAAAAGTACTTTTAATGCATTTGTTTGAAAACTGCATCTCCATTTATTTTTGAAATATTAATGTTTTTGTAGTTTTTAGAGCCATCTGCTTAATATTGGCAACGGAAGTACTCCATTTCTGTAGAAAGTAAAGAAAAATAGCAATTATATCTTTTTGCTGCCATTTTCCCATAAAAACTGAAAAAAATGTATTTAAAATACGTGCTATTTTGAAAAAATATAAATTAATGATTTCTGATAAAACATGGAAACATAAACTACATTCTGATAAAACATGAACTACAGTAAAACCTCACTAAAGCGACCACGTTCCGTTCCAATAAAAATTGGTCGCTCCGAGAGGTGGTATCTTAATGGAGGTCATGTTTAAATCTAGATTTTAATTGTTGAAAAAGGGTAACAATTAATATTACTAACATTTATTTTTTACATTAGATAAAAATATGAAAATTTAAGTATCAAAACAACAGTTAATTACATAAGTTAATTAGTGCAGAGTTTAAAAAATGAATACATTGAAGTTTGCTTTGATTTTACGGTTTTATCTTCTATAACTTTTATTTCCAATTCCTTTCGAAGTTCAGTAAATAAATGCAATTTTTTTTTTTTTTTTTTTGAACGGGAGCAAATTATGGCGATTTCATTAATTTATCTATTTCTTTGAGAGTTTCCTGACAGTTCGCTTAACTGAGTTTCCGCTTTAACCGAGTTATTTTCTTCTGATGGACTGATGGCTTCCATTATTATGATAAATGAAGTGTTACGTGAAGGTGAAAAAGCAGCCGTAAAAAGTTAGAACTCTGATTTTCTGGTCAGAATGGGGGAAGGAGGGAAAAAGGGCATAATTCATTTTCACCCTCACCTAACACTTCATTTATAATGGCTCTTTCATAATAATGGAGCCATCAGTCCACCAGAAGAAAACGATCCATCCAAAAGTATAAGTTCGATTGAAAAAACTATTTAATATTTTTTTTTTTCATCGGGAGCGACACTAAATTCTGAAAAAGCAGAATTCCTGTTCTCTAGTTTTTTTTTTTTTTTTTTTTTTTTTTTTTTTTTTTTTTTTTAATCAATAGGTTTAAAAATTGCGCATTTATTTTATTACATATTTCAAATCTACATATATTTTAGAGTTAAAATATATATATATATTTTGTAACATAGTTCCTTTTTTAATGTAGAATTTGATAATTAAAAAAGATCGCGGAAATCATGGGTTGCGCAAATTTTGCTACTTTTACGTTACCCGTGAAAATCGCGGGATGCACAGCGTGAGGATTAATAAGCTTTAAAAAAGTCTTCAATGTATAAAAAATAATTTATAATTGTTTCAATCTAAAAATTACAAATAAAAAACTATAAATCGAAATATTTTAAAAGGTGTCATTCGACACCGGTAGGAATAGTATTAAGCCAAAGGTTCTGGATTGAATCCCCGGCTTGGACACTTTTCACATAGCTTGAAAATTTTCAACTTGCACGAATTTTAAATATATACTATTAACCTAAAACGCATTCCAGGTGAATAGAAATCTATCCTATAAACAGGAGCACTGCATTAAGTAGTTTACATGAATTTTCAACGAACTCATTGCCCAACATTTCGAAGAAAGTTTATGAAACATTCATCTTCTTCTAAACTATGAGCGCCAATACAATCATTGCTTAAGAACGCATTCCAAATAACTCTCTCCTCCGTTCAAAATTTTCAATTATTCCTTTCGAACTCTTATTTTCAGAAAAAAGAGGAGGTGTCTACGTAAATACTCATTTCCTCTTTCCATTTCGAAATGTAAAGAAATTTCTTCTTCTAGGAAACTGGTATGGATAAACGAGTTCTTTGAAGTTCGTTTATCTATTATAAAAAAAACTGCAGCTTATAATTTTCAAGAGGCCTTATTTTTAATACACGGATATTAGAAACGGTAAGGGGGGAGGTCTACCTATCGGATAGTTCTTTTTAAGTGTCTACTCCTTTTTCTCTTTCCAAAGTTCTTATTTTTTCTTCCTTTTTATTTTTGAAATTTCATTCTGCATGAAAAAATTAACGAGAATAGTGGAAGTAGTTGCTACACAAAAACTTTAAAAGATGATAGGAGCGTAAATTCGTTAGAAATGATGGTTCAAAAGCAGCTATATAAATTTTTTCTTAAAATTTATGTTTTGTTTGAGCAAAGTAAAAAACAATGTCGTATAATGTAATTACAAAGTCTGAAATGAGAAATAAAGTACAAGCTAATTTTTAAAGTTAATAAATATATTTTTTAAATGCCTAAAAACGAATCTAAAAATAGAAGAGCTTTATTTTCGATAGACAAACATTCTAAGTATTTATTTGATAGTTCATTCGAGGTGTTAGTTATTACTTTCTTTCTACTTCCTTCTTTCTCTATTCGTTAAAAGTTTTTTTTATGTATGTTTTTCTCTAAGCCCCTTTTATGTATATTAAAAAATATGATAATAACATTGAAATACAAAAAAAACGTAGAAGTTACAAAAAAATGTATAAACATTTATATACCTATATATTTTTTGTACAAATGAATGCGTTTTAAACAAAATTCTAAAATTATTAATACGCTATTAAGAAATTTTAAAAGTTGGCAGTATAAGTGCTGCTTAAAAATATTTTAAAGCTAATCTAAGAACTACGTTTAAAATTAAAATTATAGGTATTTTTTGTAATTCTCATTTTTCATCGAAGGTTTGTTTTTTATTAATGAGAATGGTTGAACGATATATCTACATCTACATCTATATCTATATCTTTTTTAGGGTTTCGTTCATCTGACGAAACCCTATTCGTCTCGCTCCTCTGTCTGTCTGTCTGTCCGTCTGTCTGTCCGTCTGTCCGTCACAGAGCCCGTTCTCAGAAACTATACATGTTAGAGACTTGAAATTTTGGGTACTTATAGCTGAACACCTCACATCAAACAACAAATCATAAAATTTTGAAAAAGTTGGTAATTAACCTAATTACGGGCTAATTAAATTCAAAAATTAACCAATCAACCTTTTGAATGCAGGTGAAAATGCACGTTATCGAAATCCTCCCCAGTTTCTCCTAATGGTTGCCAGTAAACTCAGCGGATGCTCCGTCAAATCAGCCGGTGCAGGGTTACCACGGAGTACTTTAAGCAATAAATGAAGTGGACCTTCAAAAAGCAAAATTGGATCTGCCGAAATAGCGGTCGTACAAATTCGTAACAGGTGTAGAAATACGCGGAAAAAATTCTACTTTATTTTGGTATAAATTTCAAATTTCTGCGTAGGATAGAACGCAAAAAATACACTAAAAATCGATCGATAAAAATTTAATTTCTGTGTTTTTAAAAACAATGAAAACAGATTTCCATTCACCGGAAGGCAGCTGTCATCATTTCTGGACATATCGGCGCGGGATAAATTTAAGGGGGGGAAAGTCTAATACGAAATTTAAACTTTTTAAATATTAAATTTTTCGATTAAATTTTTTGACATCCGGGCTGGAAATTTCTCGCAGATTCCATATATACACGGTTCAAAGAGATTGCTTCATTACGAGCTGATATATTAATTATTATTTTATTAATTCCTTTTATTTCCATCAAATGCCAGATTAAGATGGAGGCACGTGCTTTTTTAACGGAGATTTCATTTAAATTAGGAAATTAACAATTTGCGTGGGGTGTTTCGACGGCGCGCTATGAGATAAGTATTAATTATTCAATATGAAAAAGTTTATAGGTTTATAAGTGTTCATCCCACTATTTCTGAATAGCAATTTCCGGAAATATCTTAAATTATTGTTTAAGACCGCCACTCGATGTCTTCGAAACTTTAATATACTTTATAACACATAAGAAAAAGTGTAAAAAAGAATGGAGTGTGATATTTCGAGGAGTGGAGGGGGGGGGGGGACTAGATTTATTTATTAAATCTTAGCGTTTGTTATCGCGGAAAATGTTTTAAATTGTTGGTTAAGACTGCACCGCCACCCTCCCGACCATGTATCTACGGAGAGATTGCGCAAAGGAGTTTCGTTCAGATATGCTTTTGTTAGGAATAGAGTGCGCTCCCTGGTGGTGGAATGCGGAACTAACGTAACGCGATTTTGTTAAAATTAGGAAATATAACAAGGCGATCCGTTTGCAACTTTAAGATACTTCATAACACATAATAAAAAGCTTATAAAATAATGGTGCATGCAATTTCCTGTGAAGGGAGGGCGGGGGAGGGGCGCTGGATTTCTTTTTTAAAAAATAGCGTTTACGACCTTTTTAGGTGTCGTTTTTTGAGCACTATGATATACTCAGACACGTGCTGCTTATGAAATATAAAAATGTCAAAATTTTAGTTACCACTATTTCCGAATAGTACTTTCAGCAAATTTCTTAATTTCTCGCTTAAGGCCGCCACCAACTCCAGTAACACATCCACTGATAGGTTGTTTAACAGAGTTTCGATCTGATACACTTTTGTTATGAATAGTGTGCGCTCCCTGGTGGTGGAATTTGCAACTAACATAACGCAATTTTGTTAAAATTATGAAATCTAACAAGTCGATCTGCTGGACATAGTTCATAGCACATTTATTATGTGCTATGAGCTATGTCAAAGTTTTACTATGAACTATGTCAAAGCTTATAAAAGAATGTTCCGTGCAATTTCCTGGGGCGCCTACCTATCTCGGGTGCTATAGATCCGATCCCCTCGACTAATATACCTACGGATAGGTTGTAAATCGGAGTTTCCTTTGGATAGAGGTTTGTGTAGAATAGAGTGCGCCCCTGGTTGCGAAATGTGGAACTAACAGATTTCACAAAAGGATAAAGTGTTTTAAAGGAATATTAAACGAAACCCTCTGTGCGATCTGTGATCACACTTACCCACTTGTTATTTTCATTTTGTTGTGTTTAAGTTTTATTTTATATATTTCTTTGAGTTTTACACATGTGATTTCATTTTAATTATATTATATGTAATCGCAAAGGAACGTAAAGGTACTAAAATTTTTGTTTCAAAAGCAGCTAAGTGAAAATGTGCTGTATAACTGATTTACAGTTTGACTACGATATGAAAATGCATGGAAACCTTATTTAAATATTTTCGTGGTACAGAGAAGGCTTATACTTAAAGTATACTTTCTTTGGATAGCGAAAATAAAAGTTTTCGGAATTATTTCTTGCCCATTTATTTCTTGTCTAACAATATTGCTGTCTCGTGAATAAAATTTACACAAAATTAATACACAAATATATATATATGAAGGCATAATAAAATAAAACCTTTTAAGATTCAAATTTAAATGAAATTTCTAAATTTATTTTTTAGCTTTAAAATTTAATTTGCCCCTGATAAGTTTTTTTTCAACCCCATAACAATAACTCCTTCTCAGTGAAAATTACCATGAAGATTACCACATCAACTGCTGACAAATCTAGCGTGTCCGTAAAATAGCGTCCCGATTATAAATTTTAATAGTATCAACTGTAAGCGTTGTAGATTGTTGGTTCAAGGTCAAAAATAAAGAGTAACTCGAACAGTTTTAGATAAGCGCATGCGCGAGTACTGCTTTGTTATTGACTCGCTTGCAGTGTCACATACACAAAAATGGCGACTCATGAGCATAAAGCGTTATTACTGGCTGGAGATTTAAAAGGCGTAAGCCATTACAATTTTTCCCTTTGGTGTTTTATAAAGGATCGTGTCGACGCTCCACAGCCTACCTATTAATTTGGCAGAGTTGCGACAAAGAATTGAAGAGTCTATTGCTTCCATTACTCCGGACTTATTAACCGAAGTATTGGACTTTAGGTTGGACGTGTGCCGTATAATTAAGGTACACATATTGAACATTTGTAAGGAAAACTAGGTTGGTTTACTTTCAATTGGATGTATGATTTGTTGTAAATAGTCTAACAAGGAAAGGGCCAACCTTGTTAATCACAGATTTTGATTATTTTAATATATGTTGTAGGGTAGAGGCCCTTAGCGTCAGGTTCAACGGATTTTATCCAATGCTCCTTAGTTCTTGAAAAACCGGGGGGTTTAATATTAGTACACAACTTAAATACTTACTTTGCTACAACAATGGTAGGTCAGTCGTAGCTCAGTTGGTATGGTGTTAACGGGCTGATTGGCGGGCTCGGGTTCGATACCCGAATGCACTACATTTGTTTTTTCTCATTTTTTTGTTTTATAAATTTACTTGTAAGTATAACTTAATAATCTCACTGACAATTAAAATTTTTAATATTGTATATCAATTATAATTTTAACCTATTTATTTTTTTACTTTTAACTGAATAGTTGTAATAAAACATCATAAAACTGTTATTTTTTTTTTTAATCACTTTTAAAATGTATTTCATATATTCTTTATCGATGCAATGATATTGAGCAATTGTGTCAATTCGTGATTTTAAAGAAACAACATTTACGCATTGCTTTAACAAAGGAAGTCAATGAGATGATACTATTATTCTGTTTTTAAATTAACAAGCATAATCATATTAAAAATTAGCATCAGAATTAAATTACAACCGATTTTTTGCATACTAAAGATTTTTAAATTTGTAATAAGTATGCTTGCGCTTTCAATTATTTTGCTTTCCCCTTTATCTTTCTTCTGCTTTTATTTTATTTGAATATTCCTTTTTTTTATCATAACTAGATAGCACCACAACAGAATTTGTCACGATTTTGGAATTTTTATCATTCAATAATAGATCCAATTTCTTTTTAAACCTCTTTAATGGATGAGAAATAATAGTTTACAAGTAAGAAATGATAAATTTAAGTTTGTTAACATTATAATTAATGTTTGGTGTTAAAAGTTTTAATTGAAATTATTAAATTATAATTACAACTATT
Source organism: Maratus speciosus (assembly GCA_963932465.1). Lineage (NCBI taxonomy): Eukaryota > Metazoa > Arthropoda > Arachnida > Araneae > Salticidae > Maratus > Maratus speciosus. The sequence continues at coordinate 199,114,300 of OZ010789.1, forward strand.
TTTATAAAACAAAAAATGAGAAAAACAAATGTAGCGCATTCAGGGATCGAACCCGGGCCCTCGGTTCAGCCGGCAAACGCCACGCCAACTGAGCTACGACTAACCTGTCATTTTTGCTGCGAAGTAAGTATTTAAGTTGTCTACTAATATTAGACCCCCTGGTTTTTCAAGAACTAAGGGGCATTGGATAAAATCCGTTGAACCTGACACTAAGGGATGTCTACCCTACAACATATATTAAAATAATCAAAATCTGTGATTAACAAGGTTGGCCTTCTCCTTGTAAATTAAACTATTATAATATACCATTGTGACTGGGACATTATTTTATGGACATCCTGTACATTTACAACATAGTGGCAATTCCTGGAAAAGACCAATACTGGGCCACACATTACATAATATGGATATATAGAGCAGAGTGCGCCAAATTTATTAACAACTGAACTGTGGGGATTAGAAACGAGTCATCTGGTCTGAAGAGTCTCATTTTTGTCTCTATAGTAATAACGCATACATAGAGTGCTTCGCAGGTCAAATGATGCTTTTCACGAGGACTGACTTCGAGGTGCAGTGCAAAAGCTAGGTGTATCTGTGATGTTCTGGAGATGTTTCTGTTCTGAATTGGGTCCTGTTGTCAAAATTAATTAAATCAGCTCGGCTACATTCAAGCTTTGAATAAACATTACTTTTCTCTTACCATCTTTGTAAGAATCCACTTAGTGTCGCACGCATCGAGCCAAAATTGTTATTTCCTTTATTGTCTTTTATTGATTGGAAAAATGAAGATGGATGAAAATAGTTTATCCAACAATGATTTGAAACGAAATAAAAAGAAAATGCCCAATTAACCTGATGGCGTTGAGCTCACAGGCTATTCACACTAATTGTATATTATACTCTTATTGTCTTATTTCAAAGAATAATGCCTCTCAAAAAATAAATTAAGCGGGATTAGCCCTTATTTCCCTCCTTTAATCTTAACCAATGAACTTCCAAGTCTAATCAAGGAAGCGCCTTATCAGAATAAACCTGTATACCAAATTTGAAGCAAATCGGATAATTCTGCATGAAAAACCCATTTTGCTAAATTGGGGGGGGGGGGGTATTAGCTCCCCTATTTCCCTCTTTATACTTAACCAACGAACCTCCAAATCTAATCATGGAAGCTCCTTATCAGAATGAACCTAGATTTTTTTTTTTTTAAGCAAATTGGATAATTTCGCATGAAAACCTATTTATCTAAATTAAGGGGGGGGGCTTGACCCCTTTGCCCCCTTTTACTTAACCAATGAACTTCCAAATCTAATTAAGGAAGTTCCTTAGCAGAGTAAACTGGTATATCAAATTTGAAGCAAATCGAATAATTTTGCATGAAAAAGCCATTTATCTAAATTAAGAGGGGATTAGCCCCTGTCCCCCCCCCCTTTATACTTAACCAATGAACTCCCAAAACTAATCAGGAATCGCCTTATAAGAATAAACTAGAAATTTTTTTGAAGCAAATCGGATATTTCTATCAAGAGTTATCGCGTTACGTACATATATACAGGGTGTCCAGCGAATAAGACCCTGATTTCAAAATTAAATATCTGAAAAACAAACATCAAGAGAATTATGCGGTAAGCGATTTGTTTATTAGCTAAGCTGTAAAAATGTTATACAGAAGTTTCAAAATTTAGTTACAAAAACTGTTAACAGATGGCGCTGTAATCGCAATACTTGTAAACTATGCTTCGAAGTCCAGAGCACTAGTGTCTCATTCCTAGATGGCTTCCTACGGAAGAACGAATATTGGGAAAGTGCACTTTTTCATTGGGGTGATGTGCAGAAGTAGAGACATCTGGTCACAGAATTATTGCACCAGCTTTAATTTTAGAAAATTTCAATTAATAGAATTTTCAATAAAAATTTTAGAAATCATTATATAAGAACTTATTGAAATATTTTATTAAATTCAATTTTAATGCCATATAATTATTTAAATCAAAATGCATATATTTAGAAAAATAATTTTGTTCTTTTTATTTATTTTTTATATTTTTAAATCATGGCATAATATTTTGGTATTATTGTTTATACCCGAATTATTATAAATAAAAAAGTAATTTTGCACTTTTCATTTATTTTTAAATCACGGCATAATACTTTGGTTTTAGCGCAACACATATATTTCTTTTCTTTGTAAAAAAAGTTTTAGAGACAGAAATTGTGCGTTAAATTATTTCTTTTTTAAAAGGAATTGATGATAAGTCCTATCATCAACGTCAAAGCAAAAGTAATTTGGATGCTGCATTCCTTTTCAACACTTCGGATCCTATCGCTAGAAGCTGCAACATATTTCTGTGCTCAATGATAAAAAAAATGAAAACGAGTTTTTAAAATTAAAATTATTTTTTTAACTTAATTGAGTTTTTAAAAATAGAAACTTTGAATTTTTTCATTCAAACTATTCTCTATAATTAAAAAAAAAAATGATTTATGAATCATTATTAAAAATGCTCAGTGATTTTTAAAACAGGGGTTTCTTTTAGCTTAATTAAATTTAAAACCAGAGACTTTGGATTTTTTTATTCAAACTTTTTTCACAGTTTAAATAAACATTTAAAAGTAAAGATTTCCATTATTTTTTTAAATCCTCCTCTCCTTGGATTCGATTCCGCGATCTACCAATTAGGAGAGAAAAGACATACCACAGAGATACTGGTATCCGGACCGAAGTAGCTTATAACAAAATTTGAAACAAATCTCAATTTTGTCAACACATGGCTCCGCTTCTGCACGTTGCCCAAATAAAATATTTTAATAATTTCTTATATAATGATTGCTAAACTTTTTATTGAAAATTCTTTTAATTGAAATTCTCTAAAATTGAAGCTTTGACCAGATGTCCCCTCTTCTGCACATCACCCCAACGAAAAAGTGGTCTTTTCCAATTTTCGTTCTTCCATAGGAAGCCATCTAATAATGAGACGCTAGTACTCTAAACTTCAAAACACAATTTATAGGCATTGCGATTACAGCGCCATCTGTTAGCGGTTTTTGCAACTAATTTTTGAAACTTCTGTATAACATTTTTACAGCTTAGCTGATAAACAAACCGTTGTCCGCGTAATTCTATTGATCTTTGTTTTTGAGATATTTAATTTTGAAATCAGGGTCTTATTCGCTGGACACCCTGTATGTACACATACGTACGTACATACAGAATCTTCGGGCACACTACCTCTCAGGCTTTGATAGCCTGTGAGCTAAAAAGGAATTGGTGCGATTCATATGATATTATATACTCTTATTACTTCGAATCAATTATGATCGCCATAGAAGTTTTAACTTCGGTCGCATGGTTTAAGCGCGTGCGCGCGCACATACACGCGCACTCACACATACACATACATAATATTGCTCTGTGGAATTACAAAGAATTTAAGAGAACTAACTAAATAAATCCTATTTAGTTAATTTCTTAGTGGCAAAAAAGTTTTTTTCTAGAATCAAGCATATTCCACGACTTTTTTCTTTTATTATTATTATCTTGATATTTCAGAATCAGATACAGAATTATTCTGCATAATTTGAAATATGTGGCAGCAAGTATAAAGATGTTACCAGAACACAAGGAAAAAAAACAGAACAAGAAGAAAAAGGAAATATATGTAACATTTTTCTCTAAAAAAATTAATAACAACTATATGAAAATATTTCTTGTAAAGCATATTTTTTTAATTTCATTATTATTCCAGTTTTATTCTTCCCGAATTTTAAAAGAAATAAATCGAACAAAACTGTGGAATTACAAAGAATTTAAGAGAGCTAACGAAATAAATCCTATTTAGTTAATTTATTAATGACATTTTTTTTCTAGAATCAGGCATGTTCACCACTTTTTTATCTATTATTATTATCTTGATATTTCAGAACCAGATACAAAACTATTCTGCATGACTTGAAATATGTGGCACAAGTATAAAGATGTTACCAGAAGAAAAGGAAAAAAAAAAAAAAAAAAAAAAAAAAGAGGAGAAAAAAAAGAAGAAGAAAAAGGAAATAGATGTAATATTTTTCTGTGAAAAAAAAAAAAAAATATATATATATATATATATATATATATATACACTGCTTAAAAAAATTAGGGGAGCAAGCAAAAAAGTGAAGAGAACAGTGCAAAACAGCAATGTATGGGCATAAAATGGATAGTACACGTGTAGCAATGCGCAATACATAAAAAAAGACGCAAAAAATGGTAAGGGAGCTTTTATTTTTTGAAAAGATGAAATGAACATGAAAAGGTGGTTTAGGACAACAATTTGGTTTCATGTAAATCATTAAAAAAAAGTATTGTTTAGAAATGATGCAAGATTTTTAATATGGAGTGTGGTCTCCTCGAACAGCTAAGACTGCTGCACACCGGTTTTCCATGGATGCGACGAGGTTATCGATAAGACTTGGGGAATACTGTTCCACTGCTCAAGAATTGCAATCTTCACGTCCCGGACAGTAAAAGGAGGCCTCGGTCTCGCAGCAATGCGTCGTCTGAGTATGTCCCAAACATGCTCGATCGAATTTAGGTCAGGAGAGCATGCTGGTCATTCCATACGCTGTGTTGTTTTAGCTTCAAGCATGTTTTCCACAAGACAAACTGTATAAAGTCTGGCATTATCATGCATGGAAAAAAAGAAATCACTAATTACTGCAACATAAAATACGACATGAGGTCTCGGTATCTCGTTTGTATTACTCTGGACCGTCAAAGTGCCATTCCGAATGATATGCAGGCCCGTACGCCCACTTATGCTGATTCCAGCCAAGAGCATCAAACCACCTCGTCTGGAATGTGATCTTTCACGAACGAATGTGGGATTATTTTGAGTGCCTCTTTCTCTCCATGCCAAAACACAGATGTCATATCCAGACTGAATCGGGACTCGTCTGTAAACAGAATTTCACTCCAAAAACGTTGCCTCCAAACTCGATGTTCAGTTCCCCACCTTCTTTGGGCCGCACAGTGGCTTGAGGTCAACGGAATACAGTCCATTGGCTTACGTGCATAGAGACCACCCTGATGAAGCCTATTTCGGACCTGTTTGGCTGGACATCCTGTGTCCTTTGGTCAAGAACAACTGTGTTTGCAGCTGAGTAGCATTGCCCGTTCCGTCTCGACGGGCTGTTAACAGGATATATCGGTCATCAGTTTCTGTGTTAGCATATTTTCGACCTTGCACTTGTCGATGACTATCATTACACGTGTCTTGGAATCGATTCCACAGCCTTTCATGGACACTTCGTGCGACTCCAACAGCGTCCACTACACTTCGTCGTGTTTCCCCAAATTCAACTGTCCACGCCAAGTCATGGATTGCGGTAAATCATGTTGTTGTGACATTTTCAAGCCACCTTTTCTCATAACACAAGCTGAGCAATTGAATTTTACAACTGAGGTAGTGAAACAGACGTTTCTGCAAAATTCCGATTTCTGCACTTATCAACTTTTCCAGTTTTTGACGTCAAAAACTTTAATTTGCGTGTGAAGTTTTCTTTATGTGTTTTCTACAGCACTTTAAATTATGGATGTTTAATTTTACGTTATTTATCGGTGTAAATATTTGCGTAATTTCGTTAAAACCATGTGCTCCCCTAATTGTTTTGAGCAGTGTATATATTAATAACTATCTGAAACATTTCTTGTAATCCACATTTTTTTTTTCGATTTCATTATTATTCCAATTTTATTCTTTCTCGAATTTTAAAAGAACTGAAACTAGCAAAACTGTTATTTGCCCATCTAAATCAATTTCGATCAATTAAATGAAACTTATGTATGCATATCATAGTGAAAGATGGCATCCCTATCGATTAAAGCTTTCATCCTGTATATTCTAAATATTAAACATCTGTTTCTACAATAAAAAAAGCAGCTGCATGCTGTTTTGCATATGCATTTTATAGAGTAAAGACATTTTTTCTTGGTAATTTATACAATTCCAGAATTTACTTTTCTTTTTTTTTTTTTACATAATTAATTGTTTGTTTTAAGCTGGATAACAAAAAAAAGCATCATAAGTGACAGATGCAGGATGTGTGTTTAGTGTATCGGAAATAATTGTAATGTATTTCAACCATAGCGAATAAATATATTCTCTTCGTAACTTGGACTGAAAATGCATACAATACATTCCGTGATCTTAAAGGGTTGAGGTATGCAAGGTTTGTATTTTTTCTCTGAAACTCAATCATAAAGTTCACATTTCTTTATGAATAAAAACTTTGATCACGATAAAGAGTTAGAGCTGTAAAAATATGAATGAAATAAAAATGTGTTTAGGGTATTTATTTACCTTTGTTATCTACTGAATTATAGACACAATAACGACAATATGCATGTAATGTTAAACTATAAAATGTTTTCTTATAAATTCTATTCCAAATTCGTGAATCTATTTTAAATTTATTGCGAAATTATACAGGGTATTCCAAAATTTGACCGCCAAATTCAGAGGGGTGACAGTAAGCATCAAGAGGATGAAAAATTACCATAGAACATAAGGGTCGCAAACCACCCACTTAATCAAAAATACAAGGTGTTTCACCTTATCTGAAGTCGACTTGACGGTAATAATTTTGCGAAGAATAAAAATATTTCTATAAAAATGTAACGATATGTATCTTGTTTTGTATGAAATGTGAGAGCACTTGAAAGAGTTCTGGAAAAACAGGGTGATCTCGCAATTGATGATACCGTATCAACTGATAATCACAGGGCTAAATGTGAATTGTCAAGTGCATACTGCCGGCGCGTATAACGGAAGTTTCTACCATTTTTATTTAGTGTTGTCATATTTACAACAAAGGTGAGCATGTCTATTAAAAGTTTCATTATAATACTAGTATATAACCCCCGTCAAAATTGACGGAATGTGAATGATAAATCTTCAAAACAATATTTAAAAAAATATTTTTCTGCCTTAAAAAAAAAAAAAAAAAGAAAAGAAAATGCCTCATGCATTTTTGTTAATCAAAAGGTATTATCCTTTGATTTTTTATGATTAGAACAAAGAATTTATGTAAACTATAGTTTAGTCACCAGCGCTTAAACGCGCCATTTCAAGCTACACATTCTATGACGAAAATACTTGTTTAGGTTCACTCTACATTAAAAATTTATTGTTTAGCTTGACTTTTTTTTTTTTCGCTACAAACTATGTTAAAATTCACAATTTTATCTGCAAGATAATTAAAATATGTTGTACCGATAAGAAAAATTCATTTTATTTGCAAAGTCTTCAAATGATAAAATGCATTAAAAAAAGTACGGTTACAACAGAAAGTTTTTTTGTTTTTGTTAAGTGCTGATAGGTGAGGCCAAAAGAATTAGCAAAGAAACATAAGCTCTTGATTTATTGGGAATTAAAACGGCCTACAGAGACGCTGCTCGCAGCCTTTGGTACAGAAAAAATTGTCTCTTTAATTTCCCTTTAACTAATGCTAAAGTGCCATTGAAATAATTCTTTATTGTAAATGTCTTTGAAAGTTTTAGATATTCAAATTCGGATAATTTTTACTTTGTCATATACGACAGAACACAAATGTCACAGGAAATCTGAAATTGTGCAAAAGAATAATCATTCTGAACAAATTAAAACTACATGTAATGCAATGTGCTTGCACGGCAATTTCCTGAAGCGAAAGTTACATCTTTCCTCCACTAGATAGCGATAGGTATCCGTTAGTTTTAATTTAGAACTTGTTGTTGTTGATTTGGCCCTTAAATTTAGAACTTAATTGGATAGTTTTTGAAGGTTTTAAACAAAGTTAAAATATTTAAAGGTTTTAATATACTTTTATAAATATTTTAAGAGCAGCATCGACGTTAACCTGTATTTTTTTTAATGAATCGTTCAAAGAGTCATTCATTTGTTTGTAGATTTACTGGAATTTGAATCTGAATGGCAACAGTATCGCTTGTTTAGATCTAATTTCTATGTTTATAATAGCTTAATTTTAGTTTAGAACTTAATACATTATAAATGGATATGATGCACATGTTTTATGTGAAAATATGCTGAACAGACATGATTTTAAGTAGAAGAAATTATTATTTAGCTGTCATATGTTAGCATATGTTTTTCATTAAGTAGCATGGTGTTTAGCTACGGTCGATTCGCAGACCAGAGTGGTTCGCACCGGTATGGTTACCTGCACTTTCCTGCACTCTGGTTTTATTATAGATAGATACTTTAGTTTTCTGAAAGTTATTACCGTCAAACAAAGTTGGGTTAGCAGGGTAGAACACTCTGTATTTTTGATTAAATGGGTGGTTTGCGATCCTATGTTCGAAGGTAATTTTTCATCCTCTTGATGCCAAGTGTCACTCCTCTCGATTTGTCGGTCGAATTTTGGAACACCCTGTATGCAAATTTTGAGTTTGATGTAAAAAACGACGCTATAGCGACAGCGAATGAAAACTTGGCTTTCAATTTACTCAATGACAAAGCAGAAAACAACGATCGACATTCAGTAAGTGCTTTGTTTCGATGAGTGTGATGCCTCAACGAAGTCATTAAGGATGTTCTCAAATATAAAGGGTCAACTTTCTGACATAAGTTTTAATTCAGTTTTGTTTGGAAACGCATGAAACTAAAAGATACTGGTATTCAGAAACTATGTCATCGAACTGCTTTTTCCGTTTTCTTGTAAACGCAATAGATCTTTCAGAAATACTGTCAAAGTTGGCATTTTGAACTGAACTTCCGAACCAAAGAAGAAAATCCAGTCAGTAAGGAGAGAAAAATGTCATGTAACGTGATCAAAATCGCTTATAACTCAATAGGTAATTTATTGATCAAAAAATAGAAAACACAATTCGATTCCAAATCACTTCCATGGCCAGGCTTTCCAATTTTATATCTTTCCGTTAAAAAATGAATTTGTAAATGTGTCAAAACGTTTTGTGCTTGTTGAGCAGAGCAGTTGAGAAGAGCCTTAACCGAATCAAAAGCTTGGAGAATTGTTGGCCGGTTAAAGGGGGCCAAATACAAGCCGAAGTAGCAGAATTCACTGGAGTTTCACAAAGTGTGATTTCCACGATCTGGAACTGTTTTTTGGAGACTGGAAATGCAGGCCGAAGATCAGGGCAAGGTCATAGACGTGCAAAAACGCCCAATGAAGATAGATATTTAACGGCAACGGCTCGGAGACATCGAAATATGAATGCCACTATTCTTCAACAACATCTTCGCTCGGCTACTGGCACCACAGTTTAGATTCAAACTGTCCAAAACTGGCTCCATGCTATAGGTTTTTATACTGGCAGACCAATGGTTTGTGTTACACTAGCAGAAAGGCACCGTAGCGCCTGCAAGGAGTGGACAACAGAGCATGTGAACTAGAGGAGAAATGAATGACGCAATATTCCTTTTATCTGACGAGTCCCATTTTCTTGTTCATCCTGATAATAGGCATATTTTCATCTGGAGGGAACGTGATACTAGAAAACATCCTGCGTTCGTTCAAGAAAGTGTCAGATTTGGTGGTGGAGGGGAGTGATGGTCTAAGTTGGCATCTCCATTAATGGGCGCACAGAACTTCACATTATTCGAAATGGAGTTCTGACTGGTCAGTGATATAAGTATGAGATCCTCAGACCTATTGTAGTCCCTTAAACTGCAGCAATTGGAGATGACTTCATGTTAATGGATGACAATTGCAGGCCACATCGTGCTCACTTGGCGGATGATTTCCTTTTCGAGGAAGGAATCATACGACTGGAATGGGCAGCGTGTTCTCCGGACATGAACCCAATAGAGCATGTTTGGGACATTCTAGGCAGACGAGTTGCTGGCCGCCTACCACACCCACAAATTCTCCAAGAACTGGAGAGAACTCTTCTGGAGGAGTGGGAGAGAATACCCCAGCTCCTCATTAATATCCTCATTGACTCCATGCCTCAAAGGGGTTCAATGTTGCTGGCCGTCCGAGGAAACCATACCCCCTACCAAAAACGATTTTCTTTGAGGGGAACACCCTTTTTTATTCTATTTTAGGCTTCCGTACTTAAAAAGTAAAAACGGAACCATTATAAGATCACTCCTGTGTCTGTCTGTCCGTCTGTCACAGCCATATTACCCGTGAACTATGGAAGGTGGAAAGTTTAAATTGGGGGAAGTGATGAAGACTATTGACCAACATATTTACAGATTATTAAACATTCACAAATATATTTCGGGAAAAATGTAGAGGGGTTTATTAAGTCACTTGAAAAAAACATCTTTTCTTTGTATATTGTGTGGGGTATTATGTGAAAGCTTTCGTAACGCTGAACTCAAAAATACGTTTCTTTTAATTATAGGTATCATATTTTCAGAGATATCGTCGAAAATGTTGTGCAAAAATATGTCCCCTCCCCCAATCTATTTCTGAATCTACTGAAACTAAAATTATGAAAAAATTAGAGGTAGTAGACGTTAACTTAAACCTTGCAGGAAAATTATAGGGATTACCCTAGGTCACATAGTTTTTGGAGAAAAGTGCATTTTCCGTTACGCACAAATTTCGATTTGGGGTCATTCAGCAAAAGTGTTAAGGAGCGCTGTATTTACCTATCGTATCAGAAGTATAAAAGCATTGTTGATAATGATTTGCGAAAAATATCGTCGGTAATTAGTCGCTATATGTCTCTCTTAGGCTGCCTAACCCTTAAAGACACGGACAGATTGTACATACATAATGACAGCTGCGGCATACTCTACGTACCAACTGCTTTTAAAGCCTAGATAGTAAATTATAATGATACATTTGTGTAATGCAATGCCCAGCAGCAATAAAAGCAAGTAGGATAAAAAAAAACGTAAAATAAAAAAAAAGTAATTTAATTAGAATTAATCACATAAATACTATGGGATTCGCGGCTAGTTCGCAATGAGTGGATATCTCAATACGCCCCCCGTGCCTTTAAAATTTAATTAAAAACCTGTCTGGAAAAGCGCGGCACGGACCAAGGCGGAGTTACAACTTTGCGACCTCCTTTCGAAGCGCCCTTAGTACAACACAAAGTTTAAACTTTGAACAAGGGTTTTGTTTTAGCTACTGTCACAATAAAAGATTATTACTACGCTGAATTTAGTTTTATGAAATGCCAAATGAAGTTTAAATATGCAGTACTTTTACTGTCAGTACCGAATTAAAGTCATTAAAAACAGATCAAGATAAGATTAAAATAACAAGAAAGAAAAAAATCATGCGTCAAGCATAGATTATGAAACACTTTCCAACACATTCAGAATAATGTAACAAAACTGCACCGTTTAAAAAAATAAAACATTACGTCTAATTCAACCATATGGAAACGCATACCCATTTGAAAACCCAATTTCAACTGTTCCCATCTACAATCGGAAAATAATCTGAAATTTTTTTAGCAGACCTGTATATGGTATATAGATTTGTATCTATTAACTACATGCATGCCAAAATTTAGTTCAATTAAGAAATACATATACTTCAGTTGAAAATTTCCCTTCAACAACTTCCTCTAATGAGAAGAATGGTACGTATGGTACGTGAATACTTTTGTGCAACCCTGTATATGAGTATATAGAATTTATATAACGAGTAACATGCAAAAAATTAGTTAAATTGAAAAGCGTATACCGAATTTTAAAACGCACACTCCAGCAATTATTACTCAAAGACAGTACCGTAACCGATTTCTTTTATGTGTCCCTGAAAATGAATAAAAAGTGCTATGAATGCCCTTTTCTAATGTAATCGTAGTGAAATTTAGTGATTTATATCTGTTTCATAATATTTGAAATAGCATAATCTCATTAAATACTCTGCAAACGATTCCCCCCCCCCCCTCGCCTATACCATAATGTAATGGAATTATTTTGAGTGCCCCTGTAAATGAACTATTAATCCTACATACTTCATATACAATACTAAACAAGCTTTGATGGCCCTAAATAACCTTTATCAATTTCATGAAAATCCGAGTATATTTAGGGGAGTTAGAGCGTGGGCAGACGGACAGACGGCCAGACAAACCGAATGCATAAACACTTTTCAACTTTGTTGGAAACTGTTAACATTAAAAAGAAGGGAAACTTTACTCAAATTTCATAAAAATATTAGACACCAATTTTTTATTTTAAATTATTAACTTATTTAATTAGTTTTTTTCTTTGCATCTTTTAAACTTGTATTATAAAGAAATTTCTGGTTCCAATCGAAATCTATTCATTTGGTAGCGGTCAAAATGACCGCTCGCCGTCTTTCTAGTGTTAAAAAGAGTTATACGGAATAGAAATATCTGATATTTTTTAGGCTTCATATCTTTTGAACTTTTATGGTATACCCATTCATATTTTTCCAATATACACAGCTATATCCAACTCTAGTTGTAATTTTTTTTTTTTTTTTTTTTTTTTTTTACAAAGTCTTATTATTCTTTTAAATAATACAGTTAGTAATTATTTATTGTACGGAACCCTCTGAGCGCGAGTAATACTCGCACTTGACCATTTATTCTCATATGCACAAATTGTGTTTTTTTCCTTTTGTACCCAAATGCTCAATACAATGCATTTTTGTTTGCCAAACCTGGGTAATTTTTTTTCATATAGCCTACCATGTCTGTCGATCATATATCACTCATCTAAACAATTCCAAAGCCACAAGATCATTCGCAACCTCAATATACTTTAATTATTTTGATCCGTGTATATAGGGTAGATGTGCCAGTAGTAATGGACACCCTTCAGTGTTTTTGGTTTATAATAAAATAACCGATAAAAATTTAGCTATTATTATTTTTCTCATAACTCCTCCTTGTATGTTTTACAATCTGAGTTATTGTTGACACCCTTCATCAAATCAATCAGGAAGCAAAGAATAATGTTTTGAAATTCCACTGTTTTTTAGTGAAAATCTTAATGAACATGCTAAGCTTCACTGAATAAACTTATATATACTTTATTTTTTTGAAAAAATTGCATGTTTTTGTTTTGGTAGTATAATAGAAAACTTTAAATTTTATATAAAAATGGACATTTAGAAAATTTCATTTATTTTTAGAGTTCCGTACTTAAAAAGTAAAAATGGAACCACTATAACATCACTCCTGTGCCTGTCTGTCCGTCTGTCACAGCCATTCTACTCGTAAACTATGGAACGTGAAAAGTTTAAATTCGGGGAAGTAATAAAAATTATTCATCCACATATTTACAGATGATTAAACATTCACAAATATATTTATGAAAAATATAGAGGGGCTAATTAAGCTACTTGAAAAAAAAATTATTTTCTTTGTATATCGTGTGAAAGCTTTCGTAACACTGAACTCATAAATACATTTTAGTTTCAGGCATTATATGTTTAAGAGATGTCATCGAAAATATAGTGCAAAAATATGTCCCCCCCCCCTCTATTTCCGAATCTACTCAAACTAAAATTATGAAAAATTAGAGGTAGTAGACGTTAACTTAAACCTTGCAGGAAAATGATAGCGATTACCCTATAGGTCAGTCAGTTTTTGAGAAAAACGCATTTTTCCGTCACACACAAATTTCGATTTGCGGGCATTCAGCAAAACTGTTGAGGACCGCTAATGGTACCTTTCGTAGCACAAGTATAAAAGCATTGTTCATAATGATTTTCAAAAAAAAAAAAAAAAAAATCGTCGGTAATTAGCCGAGATATTAACACTTAAAGACACGGACAGTTTGGACATACATAATGACAGGGGCGGCGTAATCTATGCACCATCGGCTTTTAAAGCCTAGATAACAACTTTTAATGATACATTTGCAATGCCCCGAAGCAGTATAAAAGCAATAAACGTAAAATTGTTAAAGACAAACTTATTTAATTGGAATTAATCCCATAAATACCATGGGGTTCGCGACTAGTTTGCATTGGGTGAATCTCTCAATCCGCCTTCCGTGTCTTTAAAAGTTATGTAAAAACCTAACTGGAAGAACGCGGCGTGGACCAAGGCGGCGTTGCCACTTTGCGACCTCATTTCTGGTTGATATATTCACAATTTTATAACTTAAAATTCCGAAAAAGCTGCGTGTGTGTGTACGTGTTTGTTTACTACAGAATAAGTAATATAAAAATAACAAATAAGAAAATGGTTAATTAATAAAATCATTTTATCATTTGCTAAAAAATACCTAAAAGTTACTAATTCCTAAACATATATTCGAATCTGTTGGGCTTTTCGCCAACTCTTGATTTAACCACGAGTAATATATAAAGAAACTGTTAGTTTTCGTTTCACAAAAATAGGTTATGCGATTTTGTTTTAAATTTAAATTTCGTTATTTAATAAATGTCCAATTTTCTCAAATACTATGTCGCGAGTCTAGTTCATTATATGAGGCATTCTCACAATCTTTTGACTTTCGGGAATAAAAATCTGGTTAAATTAAACTTGATAAGATAACATTTTAATCTGATAGACGAATGCCTTAAGGGGAACTTCTACATTAGGAGACCAAAAAAAAACAAAAACAAAAAAAAAACACTTTTTTATGATTTTTTTTGTAAGAAAACTGCAGATGGATCTTTTTGAAATTTTATCAGTTTATTGTACATATCTTAAGGTATACACAAGAATTTTTTTATTAGATTTTGTTGCTTCTACTCTAAGTTATAAACAAATATGTTCAACCTTATTTTTTGACACGGTGGGCAAGATTTTAAAAAAATTATTGAATGGATCATCTTCATTTTTTTTTTAAATTAAAGCTTATTTAATTACCTTGATATGCATTAAAGATTTTACTAAAATTATTTAAAAAAAAAACAGTTATTAACAAATAAAAACGAATTTTTTTAACAAAACATTAAAAAAAAGGCCATTATATAACTTTATTTAAATAAATTTATGGGTTCCTTTAATTTAACTAGAAGCTATACTCACGAAGTTTACGAAAAAAAAAATATTTTTGTGTTTCAGATAATTCTACAAGGCGCTATCATGCCCACCATCCAGACGAAATTTTCCAAAGCAGTTGAACATATTTGCTTATAACTTAGAATAGAAGAAACAAAATCTAATAAAAAAATTCTCGTGTACTATACCTTACGATATGTACAATAAACTGTTAAAATTTCAAAAAGATCCATCATGCAGTTTTCTTACAAAAAAAACCCATAAAAAAGTGTTTTATTTCCTCCTAATGTAGAAGGCCCCCTTAAGGATTCAAAATAAAGAAAAAAGGGTCAGCAGCGAAAATTTTTTATTTAACTGAGATTTAAGTTAAATTTACGAGTTTAATTTTCCTTACCATTTTACCGCTAAATCTTTTTATTTTCTTCTAAATTTTTACTTATAATGAATTTGCATAGTACCCACAGGGCATTCAAATAAGAAATAATAACAATGTTGTATTTTTAGTACAAAATTTTGGTATAACATTGTCTTAAAAGGGTGTTAAAGATGCGACGGTAAGACAAAAAAGGGGGGTGGTATAGGAAAAAAGGGACGGTAAGGGGAAAAAAGGGATGGTAAGGAAAATTACCACCTATTTTTAGGCAAATTATCTTAAGACTCAATGATAGTCACAATGTTCATTGATTTTTAGAAACAGTTATTTACATTGGATTATTTTTTTTTTTTTAATTTACCTCGAAAAGTACAGGAATAAACCTTGGGGACGGTAAGATTACCAATAAAGCCACGATTCTTGAAATTGATATTTAAATGCTGATTTAAATTCTGCAGTAAATTTCCTGTCAAAGAATATTAGCCATTCTTTGTCTATCATATTCTGCATGAGAAAAAAGTTGACAAAAATTTTGTGACTGCATCTGAAGTGATTTTCTGTATAATTTAACAAGAAGGATGGTAAGGAATCTAAAACCCAGGGACAGAGTTTAAAAAAAAATAACATACACCGTAAAAATGTGTGCATGTTAATTTTTTGCTACATATTTATATAAAACAATTGTCCCAATTTCGGAAAAAAATTATATCAAATTAATTTTATTGAAACAATTTTATTCCTGACTTAAGAATCAGCATCAGGGACACGGGACAGTATAGGAGTTTCTAAGATATTTGGGCTCCCCAACATCGTCTAAAACTTATTTATCTCGTTAATATTGTCATGCAGTCATGCAATGGGATGTTCCCCAGTATATGAAAAAATAAAACAAAAAACACAAGAATATGCACTAAAATAAAAATTATTATTCAGGTATTTAAAAGTTAAAAGATTGTGAGAATGCCTCATATATTGCTAAAAATGTTTAATATCTACGAGAGGAAATTTTAAACCGTTTATTAAAGTTGTTTCTAAACTCAGCGCAACTGCATGGTATTCTATCAGTTTGATTATATAGTTCTGAAAAAAAAAACCCCACTGTGGTATCTTTATTTATACCGTGTTTCAAAAGATATTCTAAATCCACACAATCAATGCCTTTGAATAGTTTGTAAATGGACAATTTTCTTATTTCGTAGATTATATAAAATTATAAAATGATTATTATGGAATTTTAATTGTTTATTTCATTTTCTTTCCTATAGGAATACATTGTATTAAAAACTATGTTTCATTTTCTTTTCTATAGAAATACATAGTATTAAAAACTATGTATTTTAGGCTTATTTGTTTAAAAAATATATATATTCTTTGGAATTGTGGAAAGTTTCATGTTATATTTCATATTTTATAAAAAGGCACTGTATTTTAAATATTTTTTGAATCAAAATTTTGTGAAATTATTATGACATTTCTTTTATATAAATCTCATTTGAATGCTCGGGACCAATACTAGCAGAAAAAAAAAAAAACGAAGTTTGATCGCTATTTGCTGATATAAAATAATACGAGTAATATGTTAATATGTATAACGCACACAATTATAAATTAAATTCATGGTTATATTTTCTTATACATGGAGTTGTTTAAAGATTTTCTGTATTATGAAATGCACGTATACACATATTTCAAATATATACACATGAAACTTTTACGTAAGCAAAAGGTTTTAGCAATGGAGGTTTTTAGAGAGACAAATTTTATTACATTTAAAATTGGAAAACATACGCACGCACATAGAGAGAATCCGACATTAATATTACATTTACTTTAATGTAAGGAAACAAAAAACAAAATAAATATTTTAAAATTTTATTCGCCTTGCCTTTTAATTCTCCCGCGAAAGATTTTAATAGAAGAATTTTTTCAAAACTTATTATTAAAATCATAACTATCTTGAATTATCATTCGCAAGAAGGGATCTTTTAAGAATTATTTTACACTTAAATACATTAAAGTGCGAAATATCTGAAAGAAAACAGTCGTTACACGTGTTAATCTTTCAGCGGTATTACTTCAATATTACACCAACTTTGATGTTCATCTTACGTTTCTGCTTCATATTACTAATTGGAGTTATTTTGCTAAATGAATCATGCCCTTTTTCGTCGAGTTGAGAAGTGGTTGGTTGTTCCATAAGAACAATGATTATCCAGAGATTATTTATGTTCTTCCTGAAAACTGTGAGTTTTGAACAAATGCTGCATTTTTTTGAACCCTTCAATTACATTTAAAATATTAACCCATTTATGCCTGAATTTTTGTTTTCTAAAATTTGTTGGTAAAAATCTCTTTAAAATATTGCAAAATGAACTGAAAAAATACTAAAAAAAATTACGCTAAAATATTTTTGTATTTATTTGATAAAATGTAAGCGTATTAAATATGGGAATACCCATATGTGGAAAATGCATAATTATATGTTTTGTCTAAATTTATATAAATTAAGCTTTTTAATTGCACATTATATATTATAATTAGTATTTTTATGTACTCTTAAAATATATATATATATATATATTTTTTTTTACAGAGACTAATAATATAAGTATTATTAATAATAAATTAAAAATAATCGTATTTGAGACTAAAAAACAATTTATTTCAAAATCATCTTCAAAAAGACCTTACATAAATAACTGTCCCCTAAATGACTAATAGAAATATATACCTATTTGCGCCTAGCGCCCTTCATTTTGTACGTTATAATCATGCATAAAAGATAGGCTTGAGCATATAATTTCGCAATTAAAAAAAAAAAAAATACGTGTTTCAAAGATGTCAACAAGCTAAGATTATGACTTACTTATTTCGATCCTTGATACAAAAAATACAAACAGACTTAATTTTTACATTTTGCTATCTTGAAAAATGAAAAATCTATAAACACAGACAAAACGGCCTTCATTTAAGAAAATAAATATAAATCTTATGCTGTCATCTCTCGGTAATAGATAAAGACATTTATAGACAATTACTTCATACAATTTTCATGTTGTAAAGAAAAAGAAAATTATAAAAATTTATTAAAATTCGGAATGTCCCAAAAATGGGACGCTAGGCATAAATGGGTTAACATTTCGGCCAATTCTTTATTCATAAGAGATTTAACATTTTCTAAATAAACACTAGTTTTAAAATGTATTTAATGCAGTTATATATGTGGTAGCATAAGCCACAACAAAATGTAATTAATGTTTTCGCTTTATGTCGATTGGAGAAGAATAGCCTTTTTGATTAAATTATTTTTAATTTACGTTAAATTATTCTACTATCAAGGAAAGTTATTGGAGCTCTCGATGTGAATCGCCATGAAAATTTAAGTGATGAACAAGAATGAGAACAAACGTACATGTGCAACGTGTGGTATTTCGTTATCATGTGCAAATTCCTGTTGTTTGAATAGGGCAGTGGATACCAACCTTTTTTCAGGTGCGGAACCCTTTTTAAAATCAATATCTATGGTGGAGCTCTTTGGGCTTGTCATAACCTAAGAAAGAGGAAAGGGGATATTACAAATGAAACTGTAAAAACTTGAAGCGATCTAATTTCAATAATTCTGTTATTACGAAAACAAAAGTATTTAACTTAGTCATATCTTGTTAAGAATATTATTTATAGTTTGCTTCTTATTTTAGTTTTTTATTTCGCTTTTAATATGTAATGCCACATTTTTTTCCTGAATTGACCACGTAGCACATAAGCCCTTTGGGCACCGCTTGGGAACCAATGGGTCAGGTAGCGACGTAGAGTGAGCGATCCTCGTCCACCTGCAATATTTGCAACAGTACAATTTGAATCTGACATTGTGTGACCTCCAAATTAACGCAAAGAAACTGAGAATAAATTAATATACTTTCTTCTCTAAAAGAAGCAAGTAATAAAGAGGAGGCAAAAAAAATAAATAAATAAATAAATAAATAAAAATAAATAAATAAATAAATAAATAAATAAATAAATAAATAAATAAATAAATAAATAAATAATATATATATATATATAACAAAACAAATTGTATTCATAATTGTGATCGATATAATTATATACTATGTATTACTCTTTTAAACCATTACCAAATTTCAAATCTTCCCCGGGATTACTTTTGCTGCTCTGAGAACTAGCCCCCACCTTCCCTGGCCATCCCCTGAATTCATCACTGTACAGAAAAGTAGGAATACGTAATGTTGAGATTGGCTTGATGCAATAATCATTTTCCGTAGTACACTGGCCTCCAAAAGTTAAGGTACAGGGACTGGATGTTTTCGATTGCACACGTTTTGTCAAATATCTACCGAATATCTACGAATATTGGCGAATTGTTCTTGAACTTCTAGGATGTAAAGAACATGTTTGAGTTTATATTTCTCGATGAAGATTTATCGGGAAGGGGGGGGGGGGGGGGGGGTACAATCAGGAGGCTAATAATAAATTTAATAATAAAATAATATTTGCGATCACCTATGTAACAGAAAAGGCTGGAAATGGTTTGTCACTGTGGTAAATGACTATTTGGGTCCTGTTCAACGTTTGTATGCGTTTGTGTAAGCATAGCACTCATATTCGTGAAGATGTTAACGTTTTTGTGAAAAATTCAAAAGTTTTTGTTTATAGCATACAGAGTTTTCAACCAAATTTAACACGACTTTCCAAAACCCTGACAAAGAACAGTAGCAACAGTATACTGCAATTAAAACATGTATATATTGAATATTTGATGAGATATGGGCATTCGTATGAAATAATTTTTAACTGCGCATGCGTAGAAGATCCTAAAATTTTTATTATATAATTTGGTAGCCAGCTATTTAGGGCAACTTATATAAAAAGTCCAGTCAAATATCGCGAAAATTCACAAAGATAGGGTCGATATAGTGAGTGCTAAAAATAGCTTTATTATAAGGGATTTTCCACAACTTTTCAATCAGCTCATTAGGGGTTGTGCATATATAACGTTATCACTTTTTTGGCAATTTTGAACCCCCTCCCCCCCTTAAGATATCATACGTTATCATCCCTCGACCCCCCCCCCCCCCCCCGTAATGATATCGTTATCAATGTCTAAAAATTCTTTTAATTTTTTTCTTTTGCTTGGAGTGATACACAAATATAGTTACATTTATTTTTCACATACTTCATTGATTCATATGAAGAGAACTCAATAAAATATCACTTTATATATGAAAAAACTTTCTATCAAATAACACTTAAAAGAAATATTTGCTATTTAAAAGTATTTTATAATAGCTTTTTGTTACATAATACATTCAACAGTAATAATGTTTTCTTGCACTTGACCTTGCACGGGGAGGGGGGGACAGAGCTTCTTATCACCAAAACAGGTGGACAACATTCTTTCTCTTTTACTAATTTTAATAATAACTTTGTACTTTCATAAAAATAGATAGCAGACTAAAAAAAGATAACATTCTATTTTGATGTAAAGGCTAAGTTATAAATAAAAAGAGAAAATTTTGGTTGGATCAAAAATGATAACGATATCAAAAGACGAACCCCCCCTCCTCCTAGAGATATCTAACGATATCATTTACCAGACTCCCCCTCCCCCCTAAAATGATAACGTTATATATGCACGGCCCCTTATATCTTTCTAAGTTTTCACAACATTTGACTGGACTTTTTATAGAAGTTGCCCCAAAATACTGACCACCAAATTATGAAATAAAAATTTTGAAATCTTCCGCGCATGCGCAGTTAAAAATCATCTCATAAAAATGCCCATATCTCATCAAATATTCAATATATTTTAATTGCAGTTAAATATATGTTTTAATTGCAGTATTCTGTTACTACTATTCTTTGGCAAGTTTTCGGAAAGTTGTGTTAAATTTGGTTGAAAACTCTGTATGCTATAAGCAAAAAACTTTTGAATTTTTCACAAAAACGTTAACATCTTCACGAATATGAGTGCTATGCTTACAGAAATGCATACAAACGTTGAACAGGACCCAAATAGTCATTTACCACAGTGACAAACCATTTCCAGCCTTTTCTGTTACATAGGTGATCGCAAATATTATTTTATTATTAAATTTATTATTAGGCCCCTAATTGTACCCCTCGATAAATCTTCACCGAGAAATATAAAATCAAACATGTTCTTTACATCCTAGAAGTTCAAGAACAATTCGCCAATAATGTTGGTAGATATTCGACAAAACGAGTGCTATCGAAAACATCCAGTCCCTGTACCTTAACTTTTGGAGGCCCGTGTAATTTGCCTAACGCATCTCATAACGTACTAAAATTCAGTCTTGATGAGAATTTTCACTAACTGTAATTTTTAAAAAATCTGTATTAATACCAATAGAGAATACTTATATAAAAGTGTAGTTAACTTGATTTAGTAAAAAAGTAGCTCAGTAAAATTGATTAGGTAAATTAATTGAGTTCCTTTTATTCAGTAAAAATATCTATTATATTTACAAATAAAGATCTGTTATAAAAAATTATAAATGAATTGGCATGTAAAAAATATGAGTTGCAAAAATTGAGTAAAAAGAAATAAAGCTATGTAAAACTTTTTCAGAAAAAGTCGAAATGAAAACAAATTAACCCTTTATAACTCAACAACTCTAATTTTAAAAATATTTACTCAGCTGCTACAATACGTTATTTTAAGCACGTAAAGAAAAAAAAAATACAACATAGAAAAATTTGACTAAAAAGTACATTTTTCACATCTGCAATACACAGAAAATTGCTTACTTCTTCTCCTAAATATTGTCAATTTTTTAATACAAAATTGCAACGTATACGAACTTACCTTTGTAAAAAGTCTATTTTTGGACGTCTCCAACCTTTTTAATTTACAAAATTTATAAAGTTCATTTTAGCAATAACGATGCAAAACTGGTCAATTGATAAAGAAAACTTTGGCAGGAAAAATGAACTCCGTATTTCCGTCTGTTGAAAATTTTATGAACAATTTTTATTTAATTGCGCTGTTGGGAAATAGCAACAGTAAATAAAGTCGTTTTTTAAAGCCCACCGTATACATTGACTTTTGGGTATGTTGCAGATATGCAACGCGGTGGCGCAAAGGGTTAAGCTTTAATCGGTTTAATCTCCTGTTGTCTTTTTTTCCCATTTAACAAAAGATCGATATTAAACTGATTTTAATTTATAGTTTAAATGGAATTACAAATTAAAAAAAAATTATAACTACCTGCGACATCAATTTTCTTTAACTTTAATGCAATTCAGTTATTAACTTATATCTAACTAGCAAAACCCGCGGCTTTGCTCGCGTAATAGTTGAAATATAGCAAGTAGTATTTGTGTGCCTATTTTTATTAGAGGAAATTATACTGCTACGGATAATTCAAAAATTACCAATTAAGCCACAATTTGATTAAATTTCATTATTGCACTGCATTAGGCGAAAATGAGACAAATTAATGAGAAGACTTAAAACTAGTTGTAAATAAATGATAATTTAGAATATATTTTGAAGCTTTTACGCTCATTTCAGTTTTCATTTGAAGTTTTGAATTTTTTAGAAACCGTTCTTAGGAAGCATTTACATTTTAAGAGTAACATGACATATTCGAAATTTGTAGTCTAACGGTCTACCACCCCCCTGGTGGTATTTAGTGGTCACCATGTCATGTCACCAACATAAAAACATATAGCATATACTGGAGCAGGGACTGCCACCATCAATTTGCCAACATTACTTTTGAAATCGGTTTGATATCTCCTGATGTTACATAAAAATAGCAATTTAGAAAGTTTTTAGAATGCTTTTTGCTCATTTTACCCCTTTAAATTTCGAATATTTGAGAAACTGCTCTTGGCGAACATTTACATCTTATAAATCTACTATTCCAAATTTTCAGTATTTATCTTTAACAATTCAATAGAAATCGTAATTTAAAACATTTTTAGAACGCTTATCTCTTACTTCACACTTTTAAATTTCTCTAAAAATTTTCAACTGTTCTGCGAGAGCATTTACATCTTATAAGCAACTAACATGCCAAATTTCATGTTTCTAGGCCCTTCAATATCACAAAAATCTCAATTTTAGATCGTTTTTTGCTCCTGGACATAAAATATAAAATATATCCTACTTTGGAGTAGGGACTGTGTCACCCTCAATTTGCTGTCATTACTTTTGAAATCAGTTTGTTATGATATCGTAATTTAGAGAATTTTTAGAACGCTTTTCGTTCATTTCCCCATTTTAAATTTAGATTTTTTCAGAAACTGTTCTTATACATTTACATCGTATAAGTATCTTCCATGCCAAATTTCAAGTTTCTCTCTATAATAATCCCATGGAAATCATAATTTAGACGTTTTTAAAACGCTTTTCGCTCATTGTCACCTCTTTTAAATTTCGATTTTTTTTTTCAGTTGTACTTAGAGATGATTTACATCTTATAAGCAACTACCATACCAAATTTCAAATTTCTACTCCTTTCTGTATCACAAAATTTGCAATTTTAGAACATTTTTCGCTCCTAAAACTGCTTGAGTGTAGTCGCACCGACGTAAAATAACCTCTGTTGAAGCAGGGACTGTCACCATCAGTTTGCAACCATTACTTTTGAAATCGGTTTGGTATTCCCTGGGATTCCACAGAAATCTTAATTTAGAACATTTTTAGAATGCTTTTTGCCCATTTCATCCTTTTATATTTGAATTTTTTAGAAACGGTTCTTAGACAGCATTTACATCTTATAAGTATCTTCCATGCCAACTTTCTATACTTAACATCCCCATATAAATCGTAATTTAGAACGTTTTTAGAATGCTTTTCGCGCATTTCCACCTCTTTTAAATATCGAATTTTTTTTCCAACTGCCCATAGTCCCATTTACATAGTCCTATTTTCCAACGTCCCATTTACATCTTATAAGCAACTACCATGCCAAATTTCGAGTTTCTAGGCCCTTCAGTATCAGAAAAATCGCCTTTTTAGAAAGTGTTTTTATCCTGCATTTTCCCTGGGGGTAAAGGCACCGACATGAAATTATAGCCTATGCAGGAATAGGGACTGTTACCATCAATTTGCCACCATTACTTTTGAAATCGGTTCGGTAGTGCCAGTACCCCTTCAAACAAACAAACAAGGAAACGTTACTTCTTTATGATATTAGTATAAATA
Organism: Maratus speciosus; assembly: GCA_963932465.1. NCBI lineage: Eukaryota > Metazoa > Arthropoda > Arachnida > Araneae > Salticidae > Maratus > Maratus speciosus. The sequence goes on from OZ010789.1 coordinate 199,138,762, forward strand.
AAACTGCACCTCTGAAAGTTGCACTTTTTTTAAAAAGCAATGTACAGTACTGATCAAACTGTATAAAACTATCTCATATAGCAAGTTGCGCCGAAATTATGCTATTTCATACAGTAACCGAAAATCGCAGTTATTACCTGCGTTTAACACTTTTTTTTTTCAGCTCAGATTTCCCAATCAGCATTTCACATCGGCGAAGAAAATGATCATGCAATGTTTTTGATAAGCAGAACATTTGAGCTCGGATAATATTCTATGTACACATATAAAGAAATTTTCTCTTGCTTACAAAAAAAAAAAAAAAAAAAAAAAAACCGCAAAAGAAAAATTAGTTTAGCAGTGCCATACGTCTTAGCTGATAAGGAATAGTAAAGGAATGGGAAAGGAATACTCTGTAAATACTACAGCTCATATTCAAAGTATTAGAATAATTACTTTTTTTTTTTGCAAATTGAAAATATCGTTTGGTAATTTATTCTTTATTGCCTTTTAATGTAAATATGCAAACGATATTTTTATTAAGAACTTATTGCTGATTAAACTTATTTATTACCTTAAAATTAATATCATTTTTGAAAAGATTAATTTAAAAAAATTATTTCGAAAAGTCAAAATATTAGAATATTTATTCAAGTGGGTCAAAATATTATAATATTTCACATTAAGTCTCCTTTAATTATCCCCAATTCATAACTGGTGGCATCATTGATTAATTCAGACGATTTTATTTAAAATCAGCATTCTTTTTGCAGTTTGTTTGCTTTTTCATCTTAAAATGGGTCGTGTGAGTGATATTCCTGAATCTGTTAAACTTCGTATGGTTGATTTGTAACGTCACGGTAAAAATCAATGTTATATAGCTAATTATTTACATTGTTCGCGGTCAAACGTTAGTAAAATACTAACACAATATTCAAAAAATGGAAAATTTCAAAATAATTGCCGAAATGGCTGCCGAAAACCAAACACATCGGCTAGAGATGTAACTGAAGCGTATGGTTAAGAAAAGCCGTTTTAAAAGTGCGCGTTTCTTGCACGAAAATGGAAAGAAGGAGTTGAAATTTCTTCATCGACAACATTAAGACGTCTCCATAAATTTAAGTTTGAATTTCGTCTACCGAAAACAAAACTTCTCATGACTGCAAAACAAAAGCGTATAAGATTTAATTGGTGTAAATCAAGACATTTATGGAGCGAAGAAGATTGGGAAAATACATTATTTAGTGATGAAAGTATGTTTTGTGTTTCATATGGTAATCAAGATATTCGAGTTTCGAGAATAAAGCAAGTAGAATTTGATAAAGAATACCTTAAATGTTCCGTAAAATTTGCTGCTAGTGTCATGGTTTGTGGTTGCATGAGTGCATGAGGACCTGGAAAGCTATACATCGTCTACGAAAAGGTTAACTCTAAGATATATCAAGAAATTTTGGAATATTACAGGCTTCCATCATCAGAAGATTTATTTGAAGATGATTTCATTTCATCTTTCAACAAGATTTAGCGTCAAGGCATATCTCGGTGTCAACTAAGAATTGGTTCCGCCAACGCAACATTAAGGTACTTTCTTGGCCACCAAACTCAGCAGATCTTAATCCCAACGAAAACTTATGGTGTATAATGAAGAAAAAATTCCAAGAAAATCCCCTTCAAGTAAAACTGAGTTAGTAGCACGTATAAAGTCTATTTGGGCTAATATTCATAGAAATATTTGTTAACACCTTGTATATAGTATGCAAGATCGATTGTACGCTGTTATGAAAGCTAAAGGGGATGCAACAAAATATTAACTACCATTTACTTCATATTCATAAGGTAATATTGTTGCGTAAAATAAAATATTCTAATATTTTAAACCAATCTAAATTTTATTCTAATATTTTGATGTGTTTCAGAAAACTGTACACCTAATTTATTGTACTGTATTTTATATTTTGTAAATGTTAAAATATTTTCTAAACATTCCATATTTAATTTATAAGCAATTTAATTGCATTTACTTAGTATAAAAAAAAAAAAAAATGAAAAATAATTTTTTCTTATTACTTTTTTTCAATTATTCTAATATTTTGAATATGAGCTGTATTCGAAATAGAAACAATTCGCAGTGATGGAATTGTGTCCGTTTCCTATCGCATTAGTAGTGGTGGCCGATGGCGCGGATGAGCTTGTCAGCGCTGTGAAACGCTTGGTCCTTGGCGCGGCAGCGCCGCCCGCACCACCCTTGCTGCGGCTCTGACCATAATGGTCGCTGCACTTTCTGGCTTAAAGCTAAGTATTTCAACTATTACTCTCGAGCACTGCTTGAATTGAGTCAGAACTAAGATATTCGGTTTCAGGCAACTATACAGTTTTACACTACTTTACCCTATACTTACAATCAGTACTTAAGTACCTATTGATACATTCTTCCTGAAATGCAGTCTTAGAGAATTTTAAAAAGATCTCTAAAAATATAATTTTTCAGTGTGTAACTTTAAAAACAACGAAGATAGTTAATTTTCTAAATGTTCAGTATTACAAAACTTTAAACTAACATTTGAAAATATGCAAAGTTGTCCAAGGAAAGAATCGAACTTTTATTTTCGGGTTTTGACCAGCATTTTGGAAAATTTCGCTAGTGTGCAACGGTTGAAAAACACTAAGTGCAATGCCTTTTTGTTATTTTATTGGTCCAATTCCTTTGATGATTAATTCTTTCATTGGAAATTATTGCTGAAATTTGAGAATCAGTTAAATGATGATTTGTACAAGTTAGCAAAGTTATCCTGAATTTGATCTGCTCATTAACTATCCTTAGTTCATTTCCAATTTCTTAATGTACTTCTTAAACAAGAAAAGAAAGAAAACAAAGAGAAATTTTCTGATACACATTCATGGAGTCATTTTTATAGATTAAAACATGAAATGTTAAGGCCATAACTATTAAAGCGATTCGGGCTGAATAGCGTTTTTCATTTTCTGATAAAGATATTACACATGTTGCGTTATAACTGACTACTGTCTCTTTTTACTGGCTGTCGCGTCTTGAAACCTGCTGAATATGCCAATTTTTATAATATATTCTGAAAAATCTTTTGCCTTGACCGAAAATGTAAAACGCTATTCGATGTCTTTCTTTCTGAATAAAAACATGCGGATTTCTTCGTGCATTTAGGAATACAAATGACTTTGAGAATGTGCCAAAAAGTACCCAATTTGGATTTGAGTACAGCCTCACAGGGCATGCCATCTTTTAAAGTTTTCACTGACAAACATGTTTGCAAGTTCAACAAGGAACAGGGAAAAGGGGGGGGGGGGGTATACAGCAATACTGCGTAAGTTTCATTAAAATTAATACATGTTGCACACATTTTTTTAAAATTAAGCAGTAATCAGTCTTACGACTGATATGATTACTATTAAATGTAATGCTGTAGTAAAAATGAATTGAATGTCATTTGTTGCTGCTATATGACAATTTTGTTATTTAAGAAAAATTAATATAATGACAAAAAAAATCTTAAATTTATTTTTAGTTATTATTAAATGAAATGCTAATAATAGATAATTTAATGTAAAAAAAATTGAACTTTTTTTTTTTTTCATAAAATATTAACAAAGTCTATTTTTGCCACAGATTTTTAAATGCTGCACTAATTTTATTTTATTTTTATTTTAAAATATGTGTTTAAGCATTTACAAATATTGTGTTTAAAAAAAAAAAAAAAACTATATGTAATGAAATATTGGTTATCTACTAGATATATAAAATTCAAATGAATGCATTTCGAACGCTTATAACTCACGTTCTGCTAAACAAATTTTTATGGGACTTCCATTGTCAGTTGGTAGATTTTGCGGGAAGGTTTTGGTTATAGAACTGTGGGAGAAAGTTCTATAATAACGTGAACTCGAGTATGAATAGGCATTTCATTCTGCGCGCTTATAACTCACGTTCTGCTTAACGGATTTTTATGGGACTTATATTGTTAGTTATATAGATTTTGGGGGAAGGTTTTAGTGTATAACACATTGTTCTACGTTGTTTAGTTATAGGGATATGGGAGAAAGTTCTGTAAATAAGTGAACTCGACTATGAATAGGAATTTCATTCTGAAAGCTTATATCTTATGTTCTGCTAGAATGATTTTTATGAGACTTATATTGCCAGTTAGATATATTTTGATGGAAACTTTTAGTGTATAATACGTTGTCCTACATTGCTTAGTTATAGAGCTATGATAGAAAGTTCTATAAATAAGTGAACTCGAGTATGAACAGAAATTTCATTCTGAACGCTTATAACTCACGCTCTGCTAAACGGATTTTTATGTGACTTATATTTCCAGTTAGATAGATTTTGAGGGAAGGTTTTAGTGTAAAACACATCGTTCTACGTTGCGTAGTTATAGGGTTGTGGGAGAAAGTTCTATAAATAAGTGAACTCGACTATGAATAGGAATTTCATTCTGAGCGCTTATAACTCACGTTCTGTTAAACGGATTTTTATGGGACTTATATTGTTAGTTAGATAGATTTTGGGGGAAGGCTTTAGTGTATAACACATTGTTCTACGTTGTTTAGTTATAGGGATATGGGAGAAAGTTCTGTAAATAAGTGAACTCGTCTATGAATAGGAATTTCATTCTGAACGCTTATAGCTCATGTTCTGCTAGAATGATATTTATGAAACTTATATTGCCAGTTAGATAGATTTTGAGGGAAACTTTTAGTGTATAACACATCGTCCTACGTTGCTTAGTTATAGAGCTATGATAGAAAGTTCTATAATAAGTGAACTCGAGTATGAATAGGAATTTCATTCTGAACGCTTATAACTCACGTTCTGCTAAACGGATTTTTATGGGACGTATATTTCCAGTTAGATAGATTTTGAGTGAAGGTTTTAGTGTATAACACATCGTTCTACGTTGCGTAGTTATAGGGTTGTGGGAGAAAGTTCTATAAATAAGTGAACTCGACTATGAATAGGAATTTCATTCTGAAAGCTTATAGCTCATGTTCTGCTAGAATGATTTTTATGGGACTTATATTGCCAGCTAGATAGATTTTGAGGGAATCTTTTAGTATATAATACATCGTCCTACGTTACTTAGTTATAGAGCTATGATAGAAAGTTCTATAAATAAGTGAACTCGAGTATGAATAGGAATTTCATTCTGAACGCTTATAACTCACGTTCTGCTAAACGGATTTTTATGGGACTTATATTTCCAGTTAGATAGATTTTGAGGGAAGGTTTTAGTGTATAACACATCGTTCTACGTTGCGTAGTTATAGGGTTGTGGGAGAAAGTTCTATAAATAAGTGAACTCGGCTATGAATAGGAATTTCATTCTGAAAGCTTATAGCTCATGTTCTGCTAGAATGATTTTTATGGGACTTATATTGCCAATTAAATAGATTTTGAGGAAAACTTTTAGTGTATAATACATCGTCCTATGTTGCTTAGTTATAGAGCTATGATAGAAAGTTCTATAAATAAGTGAACTCGAGTATGAATAGGAATTTCACATTCTAAACGCTTATAACTCCCGTTCTGCTAAACGGATTTTTATGGAACTTATATTTCCAGTTAGATAGATTTTGAGGAAAGGTTTTAGCGTATAACACATCGTTCTACGTTGCGTAGTTATAGGGTTGTGGGAGAAAGTTCTATAAATAAGTGAACTTGACTATGAATAGGAATTTCATTCTGAAAGCTTATAGCTTATGTTCTGCTAGAATGATTTTTATGGGACTTATATTGCCTGCTTAGTTATAGAGCTGTGGGAGAAAGTTCTATAAATAAGTGAACTCGAGTATGAATAGGAATTTCATTCTGAACGCTTATAAATCAGTTCTGCAAGACGGATTTTTATGGGACTTATATTAACTGTTAGGTAGATTTTAAGGGAAGGTTTTAGTGTATAACAGATCGTTCTAGGTTGCTTTGTTATAGAGCAATGGAAGAAAGTTCTATTATCTGGTAAACCCGATTGTGAAGGATTAGCTTTCTGTCTACTATATATATAAAATACAAATTCTTATTTTTAAAAATATTGAAAATTTCTCGGAATTTAAAATTTTTCTTATCAAAACTTTCCAGATTTAAAGAACTAACAAATGGAAATGAATCCTCAAAATATCATTCAGGTGCAAATGGGCCTGAATGGGCCTCTTTTCGGTATTTGGAAAAACCGACCGGAGTAGCGGGTGAAGCTTGTTAGTTTGAAAAACATTGTTGCTTTAAGACAATTCACATCTTACAAACAGAACAGACTGTATCAAAACATAACATTATACTAGAATCAAGGCCAGACTAAAAGGTTATTTAACTTGGAAGTCTGTCCTTGTAGAGATCATTTGAATAGTAAAGACAGTCTTCTCGACTCATACATACTGTGAAAATAAACACATTGAAAATAAGATTTTCTTCGAACTACAGCTTCCTGCACTTTATATTTTTTAGATACTGGGTGAATTGTTTTTAAAACATACTTATAGGAACATTTTATCAGTAGCACCGATAAACATAAAATGAGATAAGCTGACATTTAATAGTTTTCTTTTTCCCCTCAAGAAAATTTCCAATCTATTCGCTTACTATTTCGAATACATCACGTTAATATTTTTTACAAGACACTCCTGAAATCTTTTGCATAAAATCATAATTGTAAAAGTGTGAAAACATAATTCAAACAGTTTTTTACTCATTATGAATATTTTTATTTTCACCATTATTTAGTTTGACCTAAGTATAATAATACATTTTTACCCCCCCCCCCCCCTTGAATTTGAAAGCAACGCAAAGAGTAAATGTCTTATTACAACACGGAATTTTTTATTTTTACTATTGACCATTAGTGACTGACTGAAACAAGTCTTTCAGACCGAAAGTGAATTTCGGTCCTCTCTCGAGATTCAGTCGAAACGTAACTGCCTCAAACGAAATTTTAAGCTTTTAATATATACACACTTTCAAAAATATTATTAATTAATTGTTCACAAACACATATACTTATCTACAGGATCCCTTTTACTTATGGATATGTGTGAATGTGCACTTGTTTGTGTTTTTAGTAAAAGCAAAAATATTACTTAATCATTATTTTATTTAATTTTATAACCAAAAATTTCAGTCAATTATTCATTATATACTTTATAGTTATTCATACAGTAAAATGTATGCGCAAAGAGTTTCGAAATGCTTAATAATTAGCTTAAAACTTTATGTAAAAGAAGTGTTTAAAATATGCTGCTTTAAGAATGAGGCTACCCATTCTTAGAAAGGGAGGGGCCGACACATTACTTCAGTACATAATTGAGAGCAACGTATAAAGGGGAGAGTGTTGTTTTTAAATTTTTAAAAACATATACATTGCATAAAAGACAGTGATGGACTTTATCAGCATAATAAAATTCCTCATAATAAATTATTTTAATGATAAGTGTGCAATTGTATCTTTAAAAAAGAAAGAAAAAATCATGCGCCAAGCATAATAGATTATGAAACACTTTCCAACACATTCAGAATAATGATACAAAACTGCACTGTTTAATAAGTTAAAATATTATATCTAATTCAACCATATGGAAACGCATAACACATTTGAAAACCCAATTTCAGCTGTTGAACAGCTGTAAAATGGTCGTAGTCCGATTGTAGATGGGATCCCATCTACAATCGGGAAATTATCCGAATTCTTTGATCAGCCCTGTATATATTATATTGCCGTATTATATAGTAATCATCTTGTAGTGAAATTCAGTGATTTATATCAATTTCAATACATTTGAAATGGCGTAATGCCATTAAAATACACTGCGCATGATTTTTCCCCATTGACTATAATGTAACGGAATTCTTTTGAGTGCCCCTGTTAATGAAATATTAATCCCACATACTTCATATACAATACCAAACACGCCTTGTTAACCTTAAATAACGTTTACCAATTGCATGAAAATCCGAGTATATTTACGGGAGTTAGAACGTAGACAGACGGACATACAAACCGAATGCATAAACAGTTTTCAACTTTGTTGAAAAGTGTTAAAAATTAACATGTAGCTGGACATTGGCATTGATATACACCGTAGTGGAGGATGCTTTGGGGCCTATAGCAGCTATGGCTTTTCGTCTCGAATGATCCTTATGATACACAGAAACAACAACAAGCCACAACATTTTTTATTTCTTTTTCCATTACATATTTATATAACTACAAGTAACTACCATGCCAAATTTCACGTTTCTAGGTCCTTCAGTAACACAAAAGTCGCATTTTTAGAATGTTTTTTGCTCCTGCACCCCTTTTGGGATAGTGGCACTGACATAAAATATAGCCTATGTTGGATCAAGGGCTGTCACCATCATTTTGACACTATTATTTTTGAAATAGGTTAAGTACTTCCTGAGTTTACGTAGAAATCGCCATTTAGAACGTTTTTTAGAACTCTTTTTTGCGCATTTTCACCCTTTTTAAAAATCGAATTTTTTAAGAAATGTTCTTAGAGATCTTTTATATCTACTACTATTTATAGTACCATTCCAAATTTCATGTTTCTAGATCCTGCAGTAACACAAAAATCGCATTTTTAGAACGTTTTTTGCTCCTGCACCTCATTTGGGGTAGTGGCATGGACATACGCTATAGCCTATATTCTAAGATAGACTAATACTATCATTTTGGTACCATTACTTTTGAAATCGATTCGGTAGTTCCAGAGATTATTTCCTGCAAACAAACAAGCAAACTTAACTTCTTTATCATATTAGTATAGACAAATAGACACTCACAATTACATCCATGTCTTACCCGGGAATTCGAACCCGGGACCCTGCCGTTTCTACCGAACACGCCACTGGACGACAACATGTAGCCATTTCATTTATTTCAATAGTTTATATTAAAAAAACGAATGTTAAATTATATTATGTACTTTATTCTAAAGTCCTACATCGGGTCGAGTAACCCGATTTTACCCGAACCCAACCCGAGCCACGGGTCAGGTCGAGTCGGTTTCACGCTGATTTCTTTCATTGTCGGTCGGTTGACTTTAAAGGTTTCAGATTGAGATTTTATTCTTTAGAGTTGTGTTTGAATAGATTCGATTTTCCAAAACAAAGCCCTGCATATTTTTCCATTAAAAAAACAAACAAACTTATATTTGAATATATAACAGGGATTTTCATATATGAGTGTATAATTGTGTTCATTTTTATACAAAAGAGATTGATATTATATATGCGGACTTGAGTTTCAAAACTCGCCTTATCCAAAATTTTAAAAAATCGAGTTTTCTCTATCAATCTATTCTACTGGTGAACATGCATCTAAAAAACACTACAATCTGCAAAAAATCTCGTTTTGTCGTGTACTTCTGGCATTGTAAAAACTTGGTTTACAATAAAAACCAATGGCTGCAGTCAGAGGTTTTTCGCGATCTCCCAAAATTTTATTTTCTGGATAAGGCGAGTTTTGAAACTCACGTCCTCATATATATAATTGTAGGTTACTTTTTCATAATTATATTAAAATATGAATTAATTTCCTTACATTTCAGATTTGGGTTCGAATATTTTGAGCATTAAGTCGGCTTTTGATTTGTTTTTTCTATAAAGAAACGGATGTTTATATAACAATAATTAAGGAAAATAAGAATAACAAATTATACCACAAATAATAAATTTTTAGTTATAATAATAAGGAAAAGGTAGATTTTCATTTCTTGTAACTATCGCTTATAGCTACAAACTGAGATCTCTAGCTAGCTACAAACTGAATCTAAATTTATATTCGGTGTTTAAGTCGATCCTATGTTTTTAACACTGAAATGTGGTATATTTTGGATGTATTCGGTGTATAAGTCGATCCTATGTTTTTAACACTGAAATGTGGTATATTTTGGATGTATTCGGTGTATAAGTCGACTCCTTAATTCACTACCAAACAAATGATACTTTTTTTTTGAGAAAATAAATTGTAAAATGTTGTAACATGATAGAACCAAATAATATCTCTTTGTATCAATATATGTATGGGGCATTCTCACAATCTTTTGACTTTTGGGGAAAAAAATCTGACAAAATTAAACTTGCTAAAATAACATTTTAATCTGATAGACGAATGCCTTAATGATTCAAAATACAGAAAAAATGGTCAGCAGCGAAATTTTTTTTACTTAACTGAGGTTTAAGTTAAACTTGCGAGTTTAATTTTCCTTACCATTTTACCCCTATAACTTTTTATTTTCTTCTAAATTTTTACTTATAATGAATTTGCATAGTACCTACAGTACATTCAAATAAGAAATAATAACAATGTAGTACTTTTAATAGAGAATTTTTGTATAACATTGTCTTAAAGGGGTGTTAAAGAAGGGACGGTAAGGCAAAAAAAAGTGGATGGTATTGGAAAAAAGGGACGAAATGGTCAAGAAAGGGACGGTAAGGATGGAACGGTAAGGAAAATTACCACCTATTTTTAAGAAAATCATGTTAAGACTACTTGATAACCACAATGTTCATTGATTTTTAGAAACAGTTGTTAACATTGGATTATATTATTATTATTTTTTTTTAATTTACCTCGAAAAGTGCAGGAATAAACATTGGGGACGGTGAGACTACCAATAAAGCCACGATGCTTGAAATTGATATTTAAATGCTGATTTAAATTCTGCAGTAAATTTCCTGTCAAAGAATTTTAGACATTCTTTCTCTAGCATACTTCTGCATGAGAAAAAACTTGTAAAAAATTCTGTGGCTGCATCTGAAATGATTTTCTGTATAATTTTAGAAGAGAGATGGTAAGGAATCTAAAACCCAGGGACAGAGTTTAAAAAATAATAACAACCCTAAAAATGTGTGCAGGTTAATTTTTAGCTACATATTTATATAAAGCAATAGTTTCAGTTTCAGAAAAAAATTACATTGAATTATTTTTATTGAAACAATTTTATCCAGACAGCTCCAAACTTAAAAATCAGCATCAGGGACACGGGATGGTAGGTGAGTTTTCCTGGTATTTGGACCCCCAACATCGTCCAAAACTTATTTATCTCGTTAATATTATTATGCAATCATGCAATGGGATGTTCCCCAGTATATTAAATTTTAAAAAAACCCCACAAAAATGTGTATTAAATAAAAAAATATTATTCAGGGACATGAAAGTCAAAAGATTGTGAGAATGCCCCATATATAGTATATATATAACCATTAGATAATATTACAACTCATCATCTTTTTATTTTAAATAATAATTAATAAAGTGAGTATCAACACTGTGACATTATACATAATAGTAGTGCAGTAATATGATCATTTTAAATATGAAGTTTAATAGAGACCAAGAGAGATGATAAACTTGCAGCATCAAATGGAATTTCTTACAAAAAGGCATCGTGTAACTACATAAGTAGAAATCAAAATGGTAATACACTATGAAAATGCGCAGTTGCAGCAATAAACTTAGCGCATAAAAATTTGCTAACGTTGCAAAACTTTACCTAACCGAAATTATATATTTATAAAACTATATAAGATACCTTTAATAAGAATTGGCTGTTCAAAAAGAATTTTAGCAATTCAAAATGAAATTATAATAACTTTATAACAAACATTCATAATGACTTGCGCATTAGCAACATAGAAATTTGAATGATAATATATAACCATTAGATAATGTTAAAATTCATCATCTTTTTTTAAAAATAAAAATTAATAACGTGACTATCAATACATTACAATAACATTATAAGCAATAGTAGTTAATATATATATAGATTTGCTTAAAATATTTGAAAATGCAATACTTTATATTTTCTTTTCTCTTCTTCTTGTTATAGTTAGGAGTTAGGAATTTTCCTTTAAGTCCATATTAATTTTTTTTCTGTAAAGAAATTGAGGTTTTTACAACAATAGCTACAGAAAAAAACAATATTTTTTTATTACTGTGCAAAATATGGCACAACCACTAATAATAATTTTTGAGCCATAATAATAAGAAAAAGGTCGAAGGATGCATCTTGTAACTATCGCTATAGCTACAAATTGCTATTGCTTAGCTACAAGCTGCGATCGCTATAACTGCAAGCTACAATTGCTTTAGCTGCAAGCTGCGATCGCTATAGCTACAAACTGCGTCTAATTTTATATTCGGTGTATAAATCGACCCCTAAATTTTCTTTGCAATTCGACATTTCAAAAAGTCGACTTATACACCGGAAGATACGGTAATCTTACATTATAAATTGAAAAAATGATTAAAACGAATTACTAAATTAGTTTTAAAGGATAATCTAATTCCATGTTTGCTATTTTTATTGTATTTTTATAGCTACCTTATTTAGAATAATGCTTTTAGAGTGCTTCCATAATAAATAGCTACCAATCATCCGTTATTTTATTTTTCAAGTCAAATAAACGTAGTATTTTGATCCAGAAAATGTATTTAACAAAATGGGTCTTGTTTCGATGCTGCATTCAGTTGGTTTCATATATTAATTAAAATTTCTGGTACAAAATGTGTTTGTATGAATCAGAAAAAAATCGGGATGTTGGTAGCAAAGTTTGTGCAATATAATTAGAATTTTTTTATGTCCTCCTATTTAACATAACACACCAGAAAGCAAAAATCCCAGTTCAATCTCAAACTAATTTAATATTCAGCATATTTTTCAAAGTAATCATTAAAGAACATATCAATTTTCGTTTGTGATTTTCTCATTCTAGAAAAATATTGCGATATTGCAAATTGATTTCGAAATTAAGTTTTCGCAAAGTTTGAAGTCTAGAGTCTAGACTATATTTTTCGACATTATACTTAATTTAAACAAGGTTTAAATGAGAGACAGGCAAATTACGCTTACAGGAACTTTCTTTTATATAATATGAATATGTAACAGTTTAAAATAAATATAAATGTCGTTTTATGTTTTTAATTGTAAACTATTACTAAAGTAACGGAATAATACATCAGAAGAATTTTAATTTTGCAATTCTTTTAAAATATAGTGCATAATATGTTATAACAAAAGAAAAAAAATAATGCAGACGATTTCTGCAGAAAACACTTCGAGCAAAAGTGCTAAATTGCATTGAATAACGCGAAAGAATCAAAGCAAGAGCGAAAAATTATGCACCAGATGTTATTAATGCACCTGGTGCACTTGCATCATGTTTGGATGTTATGCGCCAGATAAATTATGAAACACTTTCCAACACTAACTGAATATTATAAGGACAACGATGAAATGCGATATCTAAATAACAAGCAATTTAAAAAACACGTGTAATTCAGAAAAAATTCATTTTTAGCATATCCGGTATTGCCTATTTTTGCATTGCTCATATCCGGTAATACATGTGATACGGATTCATTTGTGCAGCCCTGAATATGATCTGTATATTTTATACACAACACGTAATACACTAAAAATGAAATAAGTTTACAAATGCGTACCACAGCGGAAAACTCCACTTCCCGCAAATACATTGGACAACTATGGTTCTTTCACAAAACTGAAATTAGTTGATTCTAGATCGGTTTCTTGCGCTGATTCCAATATGCTTTCCGTTTTTCTCTAGGTAGTCCAGTTTTTGAGAAATTTGCATATTTAATTCTATGGAAATTTAAGCTTTTTGCGCCATTTTATGCAAACTTTGGGTACAATAAATGTCAGATTGAATTAAATTTTCTAGATAATGACTATTGGTCTATTTGCTTCAGTTAAATGTCACAATATGCATATTTTTGACATTTATCTGTCAGTTATTAAGACTAATTTGCATATTTTTCAATGGTGTAATGTTTATATTACTATCAACTTTAAAGTAGTTGCCACAGAATTGACGTAATGTTTTTCTACACTAAATTTTTATGCTGATTTCAAATCGGCAATCTGTTTCCTTATACTACGTCTAGTTTTGAGTAAAATGAATTTCTACTTTTGTACGGTATTGACACAAGTTTATATAAGATGCTTTTTAGGGTTGTGTACTTCATTGTCAAAAGGATGAACCGTGTGAGATTCCTATCAGGGACATAAACAACAATTCATATAATTAAAAAAAATTGAAAAAAATAGTAGAACCTATCTTAACTAGTTGAAGTACCTCACAAAGTAGCATAAAAAGCTTCTGGCTTCTTTGACTAAAAAATAAAATTTCACTTTTTCAAAAAGTAGACATAATAGAAGAAAACAGATAACAGATTTGAAATCAGCACAAAAAACTGGTTTAGAAGCATATTACCGTACTTGTGTGGCAGAAATGTTTGGATGTCAAGAAATATTATTAGAAAAATGAAAAATATGCAAAATAGTTACAATATTTCACGGTCACATATCAGTATAATCTCATAAACAACTTTTTTTGTAAAGTAAACTAGACAGTAATCATAACGTAAAACAAAATAGCTATCTGATAATGCTTTAGACATTAAATTTGTATATAATTGCAGAAAATTTGCATAAATCGAAATTGCAAATATCAAAAAAGTTCTTCCGGCATATGAGGGGAGGAAAAGGTAGCTTCCATATTGCTTGTCTTTTTTTTTTTTTTTTTTTTTTTTCTTTTTTAATATAGCTTATTTTACTCAAATACACGAAACTAAAATTAGTGAAACTTGATTAGATGATTCAATAAAAATTCCTTATTTCTTGGTTTTAAAAATTTTGCAAATTTTACTCAAATTTTAAGAAGCTAAAATGCGGTGAACCCGATTAAAAGAATATTCTTCAATACTGAATTTGAATTAGAATTGCACCAAATTAGTAAGCTATTGCCAAGTTGGCATCATTTATGATTGTTTAGTTTTGGTCGCCAAGTATAGCTAAGCTTGGCGAGTGTTTGAAGCTAACATTCACCATAGATTAACATACCAGATGGGACATTTGCCGCAAAAACTGTAATGGTAACAGTACTAGCGTCACGATCGACAAGGGGGGAAGAATTAACAAGTCTCCAAAATTTACCCATGTTGATGAAATATGCTTACGCTCTATGTTTTGAATATCTATTCTTTCCTATACGAAGCAGATGTAGACGATATTTTATTTATGTTTGATTTATTAAGCTTTTTTTTTTTTTTTTTGAATTTGTTCGTTTAGCTTTAACTTACAAAATGATAATTATAATAATAATATGAAAGAAGAACCCAGGAAATCCTGTTGAAAACGTAAATATGTAAGTTAATGAGATAAAATTGTAAGAAATTAAATTCGGGTATTGTGTTAATTTATTCACATCGAATACAATTTTATCAAGTGTAACATCAGTATCTCTATGTTTTGCCTTTTTTTTTAACTTTTAGATTTATATAATTCTAAAAATTTGTAATTTCCCTATCTGTAATTTTAATATTATTTCTTAATAGCTAATATCATAAGTATTATTGAACTGATTGTACGTTATTTACATTAAAAACAATCTTTTTATTTTATGTGTGAGAAAGTGAAAATGCGTAAATTTTAAAAGATTATTGTAACGATTGTTTAATACATTAAACTTCATAAATTAATAAAACATCGGCTGTAAAAATTTTTCAAACAAATGGGAATATTTATGAATTTTTCTGGGAATTGTAGAGTACATTTTTTTGTATATTTTTACATTAAACCATCGCTTTATGTAGCTTTAAATCCAATTATATCATATTTACTTGACGAAATATTCAAGACGAAATTTTTAGTTTGTTTTTCGTCGCACATAAATCGTTCACTCATCATGTAAAAAAAAAAAAAAAAAAAAAAAAAAAAAAGCATATATCCGTGCATGAACATAGAATAGATATTAGCTATATAAAATAGAATTTCTATTCTATGTTCATATATCGGTGTAACATTCTGTTGAAAATGTAAACATGCAACATTAAAAAAAGAAAGGTCACAATAAGGTAGACGCTCAATAAGAAAAACATTAGAAGGATGGGGAGTTTCTTTTCCATTGTCATTAAAGGCGCTACGATCGCAATCGCATTACCATTACGCTCTATGGAAATGTCCTATCTTCTATATTAATCTATGACAACTAGCACTTATAAATTAATACCAGATTTTCTTTACTTGTTGTCTTGTTTCAAAATGTCAACTACCCTAGAATTTCAAACTGCTATATCTCAACCATTTTTTAAGTTAGAGACGAAACAAAAAATACTCCGGAATCCTTGTATCCAGGCCAAACACTTAAACATAAAATAAATTTGGATTTCTAAATTTTTTATGTATATATTTTTTAGTTTTAAATATTTACATAGCCACCAGTTTGAAACAAGATGGCGGATGAAGTTGGCCAACGAACTCGGTCGAGACATTTGTATGTACTATAAACGCAATAAATCTTAACCAAATCGGTTTATAAATACGAGAGTTATCGCATGACAAAAATTAGATATATATATATATATATAGTGAAATATTTAATAGACCTGTTAAAGTGTTTTCATCTATAAATAATACTATTGATTATCCTCCAATTTATCCTACTCTAAATCATAATTTAAATCGTAAAACAACACGAAAACAGCGAGGAAAGTGTTCTTTAGCAGTTGTAGTTTCCAAACAATATATCACTAAACAAATAAATAATCTTCAAAGTAACTATTTAAAGAATTATAACTGATTATTAATTCGAAAATACATATTTTCTCTGATATTTTGTTTATCTCATTATGACTAGAGTTAATCTTTTCAACATTAATTGAAAAAAAAAAAAAAAAAAAAAACCCATAAAATTCAAAACACTAATACTCAAATGATAATAACTTTTTCAAATCATATATTTAATAAAATTAATATTAATTCTATAATTAATGATAAAAACTGTTATTTTCCTATTAATAATCTTCAAATATCAAAAACCTTTAAATATCCGAATACAATCGGTACAAAGATTTTTAACTATAATATATTTTCAAAAAATACATCTGTAGCAAGTACTTTTCCGTGTAAATGCAACGACCCCGCTCTAAAAAAATAAATAAATAATGATCATGGACATATAATCACTGGAAATCTTAATATTGTTAATGATTTTAAATTGAAAAAAAAACTAATGGGTTATGGTACTAAATATAGACTTCCATCTAAATTTAACGTAAAATCTATTATAAAGCAGTTTACATATGATATAGATATTTTTATTTATAAAATTTCAATCTCATACAATAAACCTATTGAATATTTTAATCAATGGAAAATACTAGTTACTAAAAAATTAACTAAGGCTTTAAAATATAATATTTCGGATTTGGTTACTATTAACACAAAGCATTTTTTCCAGCAAATTACTAAATTACAAAAAAACTACGTTATTACATATGTAGACAAATCTCTTAATAATTATGCAATCATATGTAAATCTTATTATCACCAACTTCTTACATCGTGTATTTCTTCTAATAAATCTTTTAAAAAAAAAAAAAAAACTAATCAAAATGTAATAGTAAACAATCGTAAAATTCAAAGTTATTATAAACTATTAAATATTTTCTACTCACTTTAATTATCCTTATTTAGTTCTTATACCCGAATTTCATAAGAAACCAATTAAATTTAGGACTGTAACTATTGGATGCAATACATATAATAATATAGCCAATAAACTTCTATTAAAAATTCTCAATCAAATATATATACTGACAACAACCACTGATAATACACACTGTACAAAAAATAGCTATCAACTGGTCAATATTATGAAAAATCTTAAATGTGTAAATAATATAACTACATATGATTTCAAAGATCTTTTTAATAACATAGATTTATTAGATCTACATAATATTATAAATGCATTATTTAAAAAGTATCATAATAAACTGGATTTACCGTTTAATAAAAATATAGCTTATTTTAAATTTTTGACAAATTTCATTATCTATAATAATTATAATTATATTTTGCAAGATAACACATAATATTTACAGAATGTTGGTATACCACAAGGTGGATGTACATCCAGTTTATTATCTGACTTATACTTATATCACTATGAACGTACTTTTACTAACAGTAATCTACATTTATGTTTCTCAATTTCCAGTAGATTATCCTGCTAATTTAGAATTAACGGAAAACCTCCTCTCTAACAATACAATTAACTTTTTAGATCTTAAAATTACAATAAAAGAAAACAAAACAATAACTGATCTATATGATAAACGTAAAGAATTTAAATTTAAAGTTAATATATTTACTAATTTTAAATCTTGTCTTCATAATTCTGTATATCGTAATATAATCCTTAATCATTTATATAGAATAAAATGTTTATGTTCTTCTCATCTAATTAACAATAATATTAAAAAACTGATTCATGATGCATTAAATCATGGTTTTCCAAAAAAATTCATATATTCTTTAATATACAATAAGTGTTGCCATCTGTCTTAGATTATTGAAATTAAGTATGGAGAATTATAATGCAAGTTTACAAACCATATGGAAGAGAAGAACTACAAACATAATGTAAAGAAAACTTGTGTTGGGAAAAAAAATCTAATAATCTTGAATCTAAAAAGAAAAAGTCCTTCCGGCCAGTGCCGGGAGGAAGAGGTAGCTTTCATAATCCTTATTTAAAAAAAGCCAAATTATATCATTCAAACACACGAAGCTCAATTTAGTGGAAACCGAATATAGGAGATTCAATACTAATTTTTATCAATATAATGAACGAGAATTTCGCGAAATTAGTCAGCTTTATCCAAGCTGCTTTTCTTTGAAGTAACATATATTTGGCTGCCAAATTCGGCAATTTCTTAAAGTGCCTGTCATTTTAAGACAACATGGTGGATGAGGCTAAGCAGTGAACTCGGTCGAGACCTTAGTAATTGCTGTGCACATGCTCACTCACATCGGAATCGGTTAATATATAGGAGTGCTGTCGCATGCAAAAAATCAGATTTTTCAAAATGTCACCCACAATAGAAATTGAAACTGCTATATCTGAGCCATTTTTTAAGGTAAAGACAAACAAAAAATGCTCCTGAATCCTTATATCAAGGTCAAATACTTAAGAAAGAAACCCTTTTCAATTTCTAATTTTTTTGCACCTCACTTTAAATATATATATATATTTTTTACTTTAATGGTCGCCATTTTGAAACAAGATGGCTGATGAATCTGGCCAGCGAACTTGGTCGAGGTGTTGATGTATACTATCCACATGCCTTCTTACATCGAAATAGGCGAATACGTGTGTTATCGCGTGACAAATACAAGATCGTTTCAAAATGTTAGCCATGCTAGAAATTCAAAGTGCTATAAATCAACCATTTTTTAAGATATAAACAAAAGAACAAATTTTCAGAAACAAAAACTGCTCCGGAATCTTTGTATCAAGGTCAAACACATAAAAAAATCTTTTTCATTTTCCAATTGTTTAATACCTCATTTTGAATTTTAAATTTAATTTTTTTTAAATGGCAACCCTTTTGAAACAAGATGGCGAATGAAGCTGGCCAACGAACTCGGTCGAGACATTGGTATGTACTATGTACAGACCAAGTTACATCCAAATAGGTTCATAATTACGCCTGTTGTCGCGTGACAAAAATCAGGTCGTTTTAAAATGTCAGCCACAAGATAAATTCAAAATGCTATTACTCAGCCATTTTTATTAGATATAGACGAAAGAAAAACTGTTCCGGAATCTTTGTATTAAGGTAAAACACATACAAAAAAAAATCATTTTCACTTTCCAATTTTTTTGGTATCTCATTTAAATTTTTTAATTTTTTTAATGGCCGCCATTTTGAAACAAGATGGCGGATGAAGCCGGACGACGAACTCGGTCGAGATATTTGTATGTACTATGTACACACCAAGGTACATCCAAGTCGGTTCATAAATACGCCTGTTATTACGTGAGAAAAATCAGGACGTTTCAAAATGTCAGCCACGCTAGAAATTCAAAATGCTATAACTCAGCCATTTCTTAAGATATAGACGAAACAAAAACTGCTCCCGAATCTTTTTATCAAGGTCAAACACATAAAAAGAAAATATTTTTTCAATTTTTAATTTTTCGGTACCACATTTCAAATTTAAATTTTTCTTAAAAATTTAAATGGCCACCATTTTTAAACAAGATGGCAGATGAAGCTGACCAACGAACCCGGTCGAGACATTGGTATGTACTATGTATAAACGAAGTTACATCCAAATCGGTTCATAAATACGCCTTTTATCGCGTGACAAAATTCAGGACGTTTCAAAATGTCAGCCACGCTAGAAATTCAAAATGCTATAACTCAGCCATTTTTAAGATATAGACGAAACAAAAACTGCTCCGAAATCTTTGTATAAAGGTCAAATACATAAGAAAAAATATTTTTCCATTTTCAATTTTTTGGTACCACATTTCAATTTTTAAATTTTTAAAAAAATTTTAAATGGCCGCCATTTTGAAACAAAATGGCGGATGAAGCTGGCCAACGAACTCGGTCGAGAGATTGGTATGTACTATGTACACACTGAATTACATCCAAATCGGTTCATAAATACGCCTTTTATCGCGTGACAAAGTTCAGGACGTTTCAAAATGTCAGCCACGATAGAAATTCAAAATGCTATAACTCAGCCATTTTTTAAGATATAGACGAAACAAAAAATGCTTCGGAATCTTTGTATAAAGGTCAAATACATAAGAAAAAAATATTTTTCCATTTTTAATTTTTTGGTACCACATTTCAAGTTTTAAAATTTTTTAAAAATTTTAAATGGCCGCCATTTTGAAACAAAATGGCGGATGAAGCTGGCCAACGAACTCGGTCGAGAGATTGGTATGTACTATGTACACACTGAATTACATCCAAATCGGTTCATAAATACGCCTTTTATCGCGTGACAAAGTTCAGGACGTTTCAAAATGTCAGCCACGATAGAAATTCAAAATGCTATAACTCAGCCATTTTTTAAGATATAGACGAAACAAAAAATGCTTCGGAATCTTTGTATAAAGGTCAAATACATAAGAAAAAAATATTTTTCCATTTTTAATTTTTTGGTACCACATTTCAAGTTTTAAAATTTTTTAAAAATTTTAAATGGCCGCCATTTTGAAACAAAATGGCGGATGAAGCTGGCCAACGAACTCGGTCGAGACATTGGTATGTACTATGTACACACCAAATTTCATCGAAATCGGTTCATAATTACGGGAGTTACAGTGTGACATAGGTCAGATATATATATATATATATATATATATATATATATATATATATATATATATATATATCAATTTTGAACGGAGGGTGGTTTCGGGGTCTGGGGGTCATGATCGATGAAAATATACCAAAATTTTTTGAAATCGCTTTCCTCCGAACGGCTGCAATAGGTAGCTTTTTTGTAAAGAAAGCTACCTAAAATCTAGATAGTGATGATTCGTTTTGCCTAATTTGTAAGAAAAATAAAATAGCAATGATTCAGTGTTCAGAGATTGCCAAATACGGTTCCATATTGTGTGCACTGAAAAAAAAATATCAATAAACGAAATTCATGTGTAAGCTTTGCATCACTCCTTACATGATATTTAAGTAACTGACGATTAATCCCATAATTTCTATTCTTAATTTCTGATAACTTTGATTTATATTTTGAATACATTTTGATTTAAAACAATTAGTCTTATTTTCAAATATTTGATTTCATTATATTTCATTGCTGTTATTTTGTTTGATTGTTTTATTAATCGCAAATTTTGCTTTTAATAAAATTAGTTATATTGCCTAATCATTAAAACAACCTGATATTATTTGGTCCAATTTAGGAGACTGGGGGTGCAACTTAGGCGACCAATTGCTGAATTTGGACCACTTTTAACAGATTTTTCAAATTAAAATAAAATTTATGATTTTCGAAAAGAAATTGATCTAAAGATTTATTTAGTTAGTATATGAATAGATTGACCCCGTGTAGTGATGTTTTGCAGATATTCCAAAAATTAGGTGACTTACACCTGAAAATAAGTGAAGCGGTCCAAATTCGGCTACTCTACCCTATTAACAAAAATAATTGAAATTGGTGAGCATAAATGCATGTGAAAAATCAACAACAACAACAATAAAGAAAGAAAAATCATACGTCAAGCATAGATTTCCCAACACATTCAGAATAATGTAACAAAACTTCATAGTTTAATAAGTTGGAATATTATGTCTAATTCAACCCAATGGAAAATCATAACACATTTAAAAACCCAATTTCAGCTGTTCCCATTTACAATCGGAAAATTTTCCGAATACTTCGAGCAGCACTGTATATGATTAAAACGGTTAAATTTAAAAGCGCAAGCCGAAATTGAAAACGCACTTCAGCAATTATTACTCAAAGACAGTATTTAACCGATTTCTTTTGTGTGTCCCTGTAAATGAACGACAAATGCTACGAATATCCTATTCTGTCGTAATCATCTTGTAATGAAATTCAGTGATTTATATCAGTTTCAATGCATTTGAAACAGCGTAATGTCATTAAAATACTCTTCAAACGATTTTTCCCCAATGTACCATAATGTAATGGACTTTTTTTGGGTAGCCCTGTAAATGAAATATTAATTCCACATGCTTCATATGCAATATCAAACATGGTTAGGTGACTCTAAATATGGATTATCAATTGCATAAAAATCCGAGTATATTTACGGGAGTTAGAGCGTGGACAGACGGACAGACAAACTGAATGCATAAACACTTTTCAACTTTGTTGGAAAGTATTAAAAAGATTGAAAGAAAGAAAGAAAAGAAACAGCATTTTACAGCAAGCATTAACTGGAGATTTTTTATAGCAGACTCTTTGCTTAATAACAGCTGTGACACCTCGACACTCAAATTTGTATACATGCGTTACTTCTGTTTTTTCTAGAATTACAATTACTTTACATATGAAATTCCTCGAGATTCAAAAATCTTCTGCATATTCTAAGTAAGGGTCTAAAATGAATCATTTGATTTAATGTAGTTTTTTAATTTGTTTATCTTTGCAATTTTCATATCGGCGATATCTACTTTAAAATCTCGAGCATCATTCATATATACCATAATATGATAAGGAAACCAAAATTTTATGAATTCAGAGTAAAATTTCAGGTTCGATTTTTGAAAATAAGAAATCGTTTGTTAATTACGTCATGCAATTAATTTTTTTTAACCCCTCCGTCCTCCTGTAGTACAAGGTTGTCACACGCACAAATGGTACACAGTGTCACTCGTGTGAGTTGTGAATTAGAGGATGCTGTTGCTGTTTTAAACAAAGGACGCATGTATGCGTAGTAAATTACCAGGCATAATTGCAATTCGTGATCTAAACATGGTGGAGGTTTTAAAAGGCATTGCAAACTGCAAAGGCAAGAACCCCAAGATTCACATCCGGAGAAACTAAATCAAACAAGTTCATGTGGCAGGAATTATCTATGGAGAAATCAATTTTACTACAGAAAAGGGAGACATAAGGTAAGATCGCCTCCTTCAGAAGCAGAAAGTGCGACTTACATTTCTAGAATCAGATGAGAAGTGGCGACTTAACATCCCCAATCGTATTTATTTTGTATCGGGTCATGGCGCCAACACTGTAAAAAAAAAATCTGTAATTTTTACAGAAACAAATTGCGTTTTTACAGAAAAAAACTGCTTTAAAAAAATCTTTTTTTCTGTAAAAAAAAGCTGTGGATTTTGTAATTTTTACAGAATAAATCTATATTTTTTACAGAAAAAAAAAAAACGGTTTTAATGAAAAATTACAGATATTTTCTGTAAATTAAGCGGTTTTCCACTGGTGCCAAAATTGGCAGTTTTTTCTGTCAATTAGAGCGATTTTTTTTTTTAACAGTGAAGAGATAATTACTTTAACCTCAGCACACCTTAAATTTTGAGAAAGAAATGCATCAAGCGGACTACCAAATTTGACAATCTAACAAATTGAAGAAATTAAGAAACAACTCAACAATACTTATCAGAAATTAAGGACCAATGATCCAAACATCCTGTTGTCAGAATAAAATTGAATTTTAGCCTGGAAGGAAAGAGATTTTAGATATTAAATCTGAATGTAAAGCATTTAAAGAATAAAGTAAGGAATACAATTTATTTTAATGATTATATTAATAAATACATGATTTTATCATCGCATAGTCACTGTAACATGCTACACCAACAAGGTTACCAACAAATAGTAAATCTGGAAAGGCAAAGAAAAAATGGCTACCAAAGTGGTGACCTTATGTAAAAACTTTTAACTTTAAATCACTTTACTCTCACCATGCATCATGTGACAGCCTTTAATTTTTAGCTTTATGCACTCATGCATATTAGAAACTCTATAAAAAATCATTGATTTGAAATACATATTATTCCTCCTTCAAAGTTATTATTACTATTATTATTTTACAAAAAGTATATTTTTAATAATATCACATAATAAATACATTTCACTGTTATGTTACAACCCCTGTAGAAGAATTTTCGGAAATTTGGGTGTGCCTTTTGTGGTTTCTTGCAACGGGCGACGACAAATAACAAAACAAAATGCATGACGTTAGAAAAGGTTTGCTTATTTTTTTTTACCTTCGCATTTTAGACGTCTGGCTCTGATTTTCGGGTCACTGCTCGGACGATCTCCATATAAAATCCTGTGAAACGTTGTAATTTTTTTCTTATTCCTTTTGAATTGGGATTTAACTATCTAGTAAAAATAAAATAGCGTGCAATGTTTCTCAGAAATCGCAGCTATTACAGTGTCTAGCAATAACTCTCAAAGGACACGATTTATATTTTTTACAGCTAATTTACAGTTACTTCCCGATTGTTATGCTTACTTTGTTATGTACCCAAACTTGTATTACATTGTTGACTTGTTGTAAATCTAAGCTTAAATCGGTCTACATAATACGTCTGTTTATATATGTGTTATTGAAATTAATTTATTTTGTCACTTTATAATTATTTTATCTTCTAAAATGTTTAAAAATTTATGGTTATTAGATTATCTATTATTAAAATTTTAATCAGACAATTTATGTTTTGTTCAATTAATTTATAGTTACTTAGTGAATGTTGTTTTTATCTTGCTATAGACTAAATCTACACACGCCTACATATATATCTTTTTATGTACGTTATAAAAATTAATTTATTCTAAGTTGTCAGTTACTTTATTTTCTAGATTTTATTTATTTGTTCATTTATTTATTTTCTGGTTAGAAATCGGGACATTTCGATTACCTGTCTGTAAACAGTTTACTTTAAGTGCTTTATCTTTTGTTCTGTAAACTTACAGTTGCATCTTTAATACATTTTTAAAATTATTATTATTATTACTTTTACTTTGTTATGAATTTAAGCTGAAATAAGTCTACATATATTAAAGTCATAAGTCTACATTTTTATTTATTTTTTAAATATTACTGAAATTTATTTATTCTGTATTTTTAATTCTTTTATCTTCTAGATTTTCTTTTTCAAAAAGTACAGTTATTAACACTGTCTATTTTTCTATTGCCAAATGTTAAAGCATACAATTTATCGTTTGTCCAGATAATTTACAGTTAGTTACTGAATGATTTTTTAAAAGTATATTATAAATCTTAACTTATATAAGTTTACACATATGTGTCTTTTTATGCTTGTTATTGTAAATAATTTATTCTATACTTTGAATTATCTTAGATTTTAACAATTTTGAACATTGTTGAAAAGTACGCATGTTTTTTTTTTTTTTTTTTTTTTTTTTTTTTTTTTTTTTTTTTTGTCTGGCTAGTTGGCTGTCTGCCCATTATCCAGCTTTCATAAATACGTTTGCATTATCACAAATTTAAAAATATTATTAAAGTTTACTACACTGTGATTCCTATTGAAAATAGTGCGCGTATCATTTATGGTTCTTTAACAGCTAGCTACACACAAAAATATTTGGATCCATTACACAAGTGATGTAGTAAAAGAGCTCAAGGTGGTACACTCACGCTACTATAGGCAAAGGGTATTATACTCTATAACTTTTTTGAGAAACAGAGAGCACTTTAAAAATTCCTTCCACTACAACCCTGCACTGCAACATGTTCTGTGGGTAGTAATTCTTTGCAGTGCTCTTTATTGACGTTGTAATATATCCAGTAGAATGAAATTGGCATATGTTATTAGTTTATTGTAAGATGTCCCCTGTAAAAAATGATACACATATTGTGGCGGTAATTAATGTGATCGTTTAAGTGGTTTAGAACAAATTGCGAAGGTCTTTTAATATATTACTATTGATTGTTAAAGAAATAATAAAACTGGAAACGTCTTACTTGAAATGTAGACAATGAAGAGGCAATTTGATGAAAACAAATAATATTCTTTATTTCGGTCGTTAGTAGCAGTAGAAGGTTAAGAAAATACTTGCTTCTGGTCACCATTTTAAAATAGAAGAACTAATCTTTTAAGAAGAAAAATAGCAGCCAACATGGAATAAATCCATGGGATTCCTTTTAACGAGAGCAGCACAACTTTAAAGCATTAAACTTTGAGAAAAAAAAAACATCCACTTAAATAAAATATCAAACTCATTCGGCCAAAAAAAAGCGGCACGACATTCGAACGGCCGGCGGGCCGCGCTCCGCTAAAACTACGTTAAAAGACTACATCTTTTTCAGACAACATCAAACCAAATTCTGAATTGAAAATTAACGAGTTTTAGTTTTTAAATGATGAATACGGGGTTGACAAAGTAATTAAAAGGCAGAATTTAAATTGATTAGCTAAATTAACATTTACGGGAAATTAATGAAAATCGAATTACAAGCTGCAGAATTAAAAAAAGTTTCACTGATTGGAAAACGAAACAAAACGATTCTCCTGTCAGCGATCGGCGTCAAAAGAGGGCGGAGCATAATTTCAATGACGTCATCATAATGCAAGCTGTCTCCATCGATACGAGAGCTCCAGAAATGTGCTCCTAAAATACGGAGTGCGCATGCGCTAGCTGCCGATCCGCTCCCAACGCAGATATGAATATCGGCGGTGAAAAATGAACTTGCTTTACGGCGAGAGATAAAAGCGTCAACATCGCGGCGTAAAGATTGAGTTTAAATAGACATCGATGCAAAAAAATAGCTGAAAGGAAATAAAAATAAACCAAATTTAAATACTGTGAGAAGTATTCTCACATTACCTCCCTTCACCGAGAAAATTTTGTAAGACCAGGAGATGTAAAAGGCAAAATTGATCAAAAACCTTTTACAGAAAATGGGATGACAAAATTTTGAACTGCCAAAGCGAAAAAAAATCATTAAAGTCGAACAATAAAATTTAAAGTTAAGGTGCTGGAAAAAAAATTGGTGATTTAACAGTTGAAAAAAAAATTGGTGCTAGAAAAAAAAATATTGGTGACCAAAAGTAAGTGAGAGAAAAAGAATATACATTGCATAAAGTACATTCATAATCCAAAAGTATACAATACATCAAGTATACAATAAAAATGCCAAAAATACAGTAACATTGGCAAAACCTTCTATTTGATCTCATAAAATTATCATCCTAAAAATGTTAACATATTCTGGGTTAACAACATTGAGATCATTGACTAGTCATAACAAATTTTGCTATATTGGTACCAAATAAAAACAGAATTAATTTCTGATAAAAGTTGCAAATACAAAAGCAACAAAAAAGTCAGGAAACATTTTGTAGTTTGACTTTTATAACATGCCTAGGACTTTTTAATTTTAGAATTATATCTAAAAAAAAATAAAGAGTTTTCTTTATTACTCTTAACATGAAAGGAAATAAATGGCCATATATAAATAAACTTTCATAAAACTTAATGATATCATTTTAGTGTATCAAACTTAGTATTTCATTTAAAATAAAACAGACAACCAATTGTATGTGATACCAATTGTGTAACTGAGTCGTGCACTACTCAATCACCCAAACAAGGTATCCCATAAAAACAAGTTGCTATTTCAATGAAAAGACATGTCATAATTAAGTGTCATAAATACCCATCATAGACATAATTTCTTTAAACTTTATACTTTACTCTAAATAAAAATTTCAATATATTAGTCATAAGAATTCTTAATATATATGTATGAGACTCAAAAGATTAGGTAAATATACATATACCATGGTTTTTCTTTAAAATGTGAGAGACTGGTGATCACCAAAAAAAATTTAAGTACTTCCATATAGAATGAAAGAAAAAAAATTGACAAAATCATGAGTTTATAAAACTAAAATACCATGTACCAGGAATATAATTTTTAAATAATCATTTAAAATATAATATAGAAATAAAATTATTACAATTCAATGTTAAGCTCACAATGATGATAATGACGAAGATGAAATCATCAGCAACACTGTAAACAAACACAAAATTAGATATCTATATGTAAATATTGAAGTCCACAACCACGCCGATGACCATCATGCCCTAGCCACCAGCATATCTATGAACAAACATAAACACATATATGAACTCCTACGTAAAATTTTAGGTGGCTTGGATCTCCTAACAAGGCTCCTAACATCTTAAGTAAAAGAAAATTTTAATTATAAATAAGAATATAATAACATTGTGTAACTGCAGGTGGTAGAGGCAATGTTTATGGATTCAAAACAATGTTTATTGAGTCCAGAGCCATATGGAACAAGACTATTTGAGATAAATAGATGTCACTGAATGTTTAGTAACACAACATGAGGTGGTACACTGGTATAGTGCTGTCGAAAAAAACTGGAACATTCACATAATAATCATCAAAATAGATGATCTTTGCATGATGACATTAGAACATTTTAACATGACGAGACACTTCGTAGAAAGTGAGAATGCATTGCATTCTCTTTGAAGCACTTAACTGACGACATCGTACTCATTACTGCAGAGCAATCATACTTCTGCGACACATACATGAATCACTTTTGCAGAGATTAACAAGGACGAGAAGTCGATGGTGCACTTATGATGAAATGTAGTATGATAGGACATAATCAGGATTTGAGGTCAAGAAGCACTTTTTTTTGTAAAAAAAAATTTACTAGATGATTTATAGAAAAAAAATTCTATATATATATAAATGCGCTGGTAAAAATTTCCATCTAGACTTGTGCTTTTCTGTAATCTTCTCGTATTATTTGTAGGTATGAAGAGAAGACATTAATAATTTTCACTTTCTTCATAAAACATTGAAAACTTCAAAATGAAGATCATTTTTACTATTCAATTCTTCATAAAACAAAAAATCTTGAAAATGAATATAATCATTCTTTTTTTTTTTTTTTTAAACATAGTTAAGTAATGAGGCAAATGGCAAAATAAAGACTTAGAGGCTTTGGGTATGAAATAAAATTAAAGTAAAAGGCACTATGTACATAATAAATAAATAAATGTGGGGAACTTTTCAAAATAACTTGATCTTGCATAAACACTGTAACAAATATTCACAAACTTCTTATATAAATTGAGAATTTACACTTGATTATCAATGAGCAAAAATTTTGCAATGTGAGGATGAATTGCTACACACAAGCAAAAATTAACTCTGAATACTTTTAATTGCACGTGCTAGAATATTTGGAGAAAATGCAGCATAAAATTATGTTATTGAAGGTAAAACACATCAGTAATTTTCAGGTAATATAAATTTAAACTTGCTTGTTTTGAGAAGACTTAGAATAAAGATATGGTGTGAGTAACTGAGTTCTAGCAGCATACAAGTCAACAATTTCACTTGATGAGGATATTTGCTCTCACATGAGAAACGTTAACTGACACACTATCATAATCAGTAATGAAAGTTATTTATTTATTTATTTTTGAAGAGAACTAAGTAGTAAACACTATTTGTAGCTTCACAAACCGAAGAACTCTAATGAAGTGGTTTCATAAATGGATATTTGCCTATAAATGAACAACATCTTCATCAGGCATCTTATGGCTCAATACGAAGCATACACACAAAAAAAATAAACTATTGTAGATGTAGGAAACTTTTGAAGAAGTAGGTAGGTAATTTTATAATTTTTAGCTTCCATGATAACATGTGCAGCAACAAAGAAGAGACCAGAAGAAATGGATGTCACACAAAACCACTGACCACCTTCATCAGGTAAGCAACAAATGAATGGAAGAAAAGTCTGAAGAATGTCATTACAGGTAATTAAAAAAATTTTCTAACAGCATATACAGGAACAGTCATCATCAAATATGGCAAAAAGCACATCACTATTGATAGTTAATATATATAAAAGTAATCTTCACTATTGGCAAGGAAAAAAAAATTTTTCTTATGGTGAATGGAATTTTTAAGTAGAACTGTTACAGGATTGAAGAAGCCCCATTTCATTTTAAATGAAAAAAAATAATGTTGCTCTTTTTATTTTTATAAAGCAACATGAGAATGAGGTATGATGATGTCGATGTGGATATGTCATGCATAGACTTATAAATTTGTGAAAGAATTGAATTTGCCAAAGAGAATTGAAGCAATGAAAATTTTGAATATTTTCAATTTGTTAGCTGAGAGTTCTATAACAACATCAACAGGTAAATTTAAAAACAGGAACAGTTCTTTAAATATTAGAAATGAAATCAGACTAGTCCACAAGACAACATGCCAACCTTACATATCAGTGTATTTCATAAATCATCTAAGGAGCAAGTCTAAGAAATTTTCAAAGAGGATAACTGTTTATAAATTTTCATATTATATTTTTGTTATTCAGAGAAGCAGGCAATACTTCAAAAATAATCATACAGGATAATTACTACTATAAATTACTTGAAGAATACCAAACTTCAGTTGGAGAAAATAGGCGTAATTGGTGAGATGAGAATAACTTCAGGTGAAGACAAAATTTCTCAGCAACAAGAATTAAAAATAATACTTCAATAAAATTTCAATCTCTTTTTTTTTTTAAATATATATATTGAAATTCAAATTTATAATTCATTTAAAGTGCCATTAATAAGTAGAAAATTAAAAAAATAACCCAAAAACCATGCCTCCTAAAATATCATATCATGTTCTTGAGAACAATTTTTGCCAAACTTCAAATTCATTGCAATTATTTGAGAACATAAATTCGTTTGTAAAAATATTTCAATTTCAATAATTATTCTTCAAAATTATTTTTAATTCCACAATTTTCAATCAATTAAAAAAATGTAACTGCCTCAGAATTATATTCTTAAAAATAGAATATTGCTATTATTTGCACCAACATAAAATTCATTTTCAATATTGTAATTATATAAATTCATTTCTTGATTTGAATAATAATATATACTACAAAATATAGTAAAATTTAAATATGAATTCTTTAGAATATTGTAAAAAAAATTGTAACTACGTAACAAAAAAATGGCATAACTCAAGAATTTTTCAGAATGAGAACATCAAATATTTTACAATATTTTCATAAATTATATCCAATAAACCTTGAATTAAATTAACCATTTTCTTTTGAACTACTGAGAACAATTCCTCAAAAAAAATTTTACTTGATTTTCTTGAATAACGATCTTAATTTTCTTCAAAAGTTAGAACAAGTTTCATAAAAATGTAACTTCTATTAAAATATTTCAACCAAAAATCTCATAATTCTTAAAAAAAGAACAAAAAGTTCTAAAAAAAAATTATCTTCAAGAATCATTATTATTATTTTTTTTTTTTTTTTTTTTTTAAATTGCAATAATCCCAAAGCAACCACTGTTGCAATTCGAAAGGTACTACGGCGCCAAATGTGGCGGTAATTAATGTGATCGTTTAAGTGGTTTAGAACAAATTGCGAAGGTCTTTTAATATATTACTATTGATTGTTAAAGAAATAATAAAACTGGAAACGTCTTACTTGAAATGTAGACAATGAAGAGGCAATTTGATGAAAACAAATAATATTCTTTATTTCGGTCGTTAGTAGCAGTAGAAGGTTAAGAAAATACTTGCTTCTGGTCACCATTTTAAAATAGAAGAACTAATCTTTTAAGAAGAAAAATAGCAGCCAACATGGAATAAATCCATGGGATTCCTTTTAACGAGAGCAGCACAACTTTAAAGCATTAAACTTTGAGAAAAAAAAAACATCCACTTAAATAAAATATCAAACTCATTCGGCCAAAAAAAAGCGGCACGACATTCGAACGGCCGGCGGGCCGCGCTCCGCTAAAACTACGTTAAAAGACTACATCTTTTTCAGACAACATCAAACCAAATTCTGAATTGAAAATTAACGAGTTTTAGTTTTTAAATGATGAATACGGGGTTGACAAAGTAATTAAAAGGCAGAATTTAAATTGATTAGCTAAATTAACATTTACGGGAAATTAATGAAAATCGAATTACAAGCTGCAGAATTAAAAAAAGTTTCACTGATTGGAAAACGAAACAAAACGATTCTCCTGTCAGCGATCGGCGTCAAAAGAGGGCGGAGCATAATTTCAATGACGTCATCATAATGCAAGCTGTCTCCATCGATACGAGAGCTCCAGAAATGTGCTCCTAAAATACGGAGTGCGCATGCGCTAGCTGCCGATCCGCTCCCAACGCAGATATGAATATCGGCGGTGAAAAATGAACTTGCTTTACGGCGAGAGATAAAAGCGTCAACATCGCGGCGTAAAGATTGAGTTTAAATAGACATCGATGCAAAAAAATAGCTGAAAGGAAATAAAAATAAACCAAATTTAAATACTGTGAGAAGTATTCTCACACATATCGGCTACAGTTTTTTTTTACAAATACACATAAGACACAAAAGAATTTGGAAACAGTGCAGTTAGTGAGCTATAATGCTTTGAAGTCCGTTTTAATGGCAAACCATTTTATACATATATACTTTAATCGATATACGTTGATGAGTTTCAATAAAATATGTTTCCTATAGAAAATGGCGCGTGTAACATTCATAATTATTTTACAATGCTACACAAAACAATTCGGATACATTATTGTCTATCGTCATGAGTAGACTTTATAACTATACTTTATAAAATTTCAACTCATCAATAGTTATCAGCGTTAATAATAATTTTTAAAAAATGTCGCTCTTTGACGGCAAGCAGGGATGTAGTGGAGGGTATACGGGGATATACGCCGTATACCCTCTGGATTTTTTTAAGGAACACCGTATACCCTCTGTTTCTCAAGAAACCTATAGAATATATACCCTAGGGTATACCCTCTTCCTTGAGCGTATACCCACTGCTTAGAACGTATACCCTCTGTTTTTTTTTTACGACTACACCACTGACGGCAAGCCGTAGAGCTAATTTATTCAAAATGTGCTTTAAAAACACCGGAGGGGGGGATAAGAATATTTCTAAAAGTTTTTTTTTTCCTTTCTTTTATTTTTACGAAATAGACGGCCATTTTTTTCTTCTTTTTTTAATGTGACTTCTTATAGATACTATTTTAAATGGATTTTAACACCCACTAATGTTTTTAATCCCACATTAATTTACCACTATATATTGCAGGAATATTATTGTTGCTGATGAAACAGTAAAAGGTTTTTTTTTTCCCTTTCTTTTATTTTTACGAAATAGACACCTTTTTCTTTCTTCTTTTTTTTTTAATGTGACTTCTTAGAGATACTATTTTAAATGAATTTTAACACCCACCAATGTTTCTAATCTCACGTTAGTTTACCACTATATATTGCAGGAATATTATTGTTACTGATGTAACAGAAAATATAATTCCAAATATAGCAGTTGTTTCAAACCTTAGCTTAATTTATTGACTTTTCATAATTTTCCGATTAATTTAAACTTTTATTTTTAATCAAACAAATTCATCAATTTTCCAAATTGGCATTCACATTTTTTTTTTTTTTTTTTTTTGTGAATGTCTGTTAGTAATAAAATTAGTTTGCTTGTAAATAGTTGTCTTTTAATTCTCATCTGGAAAAATATGAAATGCCAAATTAATATTCATTATTTTTAATCGTTTCACTTTATTATATAAAAGTTTAATCAAAAGTATCTTATGCATGTATTTCAAATATTCATGCTTGAAAATAAAAATTAAAAGAAGATCGATTCTTAAAACTGCTCAATTTGGAATAAATACAGCGGGTCCCCAACCAGGTTGAAATGCGTTTGAATTTTTTACTTGCTGGAGATACGTAACAATGTAAATTGCAAAATTGTTTAAAATAAGGTTTTGATATAAGGTTATGTTAATGAAATATCCCTGCTCTCTGCAGGGGTCTGTCCAGACTTTTCTCACAGGGTCCTGTTTTTGTGAAATTGTGAAGTTTTCTTATTATTGTGAAAATTCTACTCACAATTTTGTGAATTTTAAATTATCGATGTCTTCATGTTCTATCCTTCATATATAAAAAGCTAACTAATATGCCCTTTGGTGAGTTCAACTGCTTACTTACAGGCCAGATTTTATTTTTAAATGACTAAATTTGTGAAAAGTTCAATTTGAAGGTGAAAACAATTCTGTGAAAGGTCTATTTAAGAGACAAATAATTTTTTGAAGGGTCCTGTTTTGGGATAAAATGTTTTGTGAAAAGGGTCCTGTTTTAAGATAAATTCTTTTGTGAATGGTCCTTTAAAGGACCTAAAATTTTCCTAAACATATCCCTGCTTTGCCATTAATTTTTAAAAAGTTACATTTATTAAATTTTTATATGAGCGACCGAAATTAAATTTTATCGAATATTAAATTTTATATGAGCGCCAGTGTCTTTATGTATGTCCAAATCGTCCGTGTCTTTAAAGGTTAATATCTCGGCTAATTTACTGACAATTTTTTTCGAAAATCATTATCAACAATCCTTTTATACTTCCGCGTCGATAGGTTCTTCGAGCTAGAGGTCTGCACGGGCCGAAATTTCCAGGCCCGGCCCGACCCGACCAATAGAAAAAAAATTCGGCCCGGCCCGATACAAATATTAAAAGTTTGGCCCGAGCCCAGCCCGATTCAAAAGTTAAAAGTTCGGCCCGAACCCGGACCGGCACGGAATAAAAGATAAAAGTTCGGCCCGAGCCCGAGTGAATTTCTACAAAACATTAATATTTACGTCGATTTGGTTAAAAATTTGCTTCGTACGAGGGGATCTAAACAAAAATTCTTATCTAGCTTTTTTTTATGCTTATAATCTTCATTTTTAAAGAAGTGCCGCAGCCTGCGATATTTATTTTTTTAATAAATCTCTATTTGTTGTATGTAAGTGTTTCAGTTATCATTAATATTGTTAATCCATATTCCATGTATTGAAATGGTAAAAATCAGGAAAATGCTTTACAGTAAAATCTAAGGCGGAACTGCATAAGGAAGAAAAAGGAGGAGCTATAGACAATTTCCCTTTTTTTCAGGTGTAAATATATTATATATTCTTTATTACGTATTAGTATATTCATTTTGCATGGAACAACACATTTTTTAGATTAAGACAGGATCCCGTCATAGGCAGAATCTTTTTCACACGTTTCACTATATTTTAATTTAGCCATATTTTAATAAGCGTAAAAATCTACTATTCTTTAAAAAAAATAAATTTTAATGTTAAATTGTAAAATAATGACGATTTAAAAATGCATGCATTTTTTGCAAAAATTTTTTCGTTAGGTCTAATTTTACTGACCTTTGAACGGACCAGACCACGCCAAGACGATGATTTTCATGCGGACCGGCTCAAAACCAGGACTGAAAAATTTGGGGCATGAAGACTAGGAAGAATGAAACCAGTCCCGGCTATGTACGGAAAAAATAATTTAAGGCACGGCCCGATCCTTCAGGGAAAAAGTAAGGCCCGAACCCGGCCCGGCCCGGCCCGATCTTTCAGAAAAAATATGGCCCGGCCCGGCCCGGCCCTAAGCGAATGACGACCAGGCCCGGCCTGAGTGCCGTGTAGTTCGGGCCTTGCCCGGTCGGTGCAGATCTCTACTTCGAGTGTCCCTCAACACCCTTGTTTGCTGAGCGCCCGCAAAGAGAAATTTATGCGTAATGGAAAAATGTGATTTTCTCAAAAACTATGTGACCGAGGGAATCGCTATAGTTTTCCTGCAAGGTTTAAATACACTTCTACTACTCCTACTTTTTTCATAATTTTATTTTCAGTAGATTCGGAAATAGATGGGGAGAGGGTATATTTTTGCATTATATTTTTGGTGATATCTCTGAAAATATAATACCTAAAATTAAAACATATGTATTTTAGAATTCGACGTTACGGGAGCTTTCACACGATATCCCACATGATAGATAAAAAATAATTTAATTTTTAAGTAACTTAATTAGCCCCCTGCATTTTTTCTGAACATATCTTTGAATGGTTAATGATCTATAAATATGTGGGTCAATAGCCTTTATTACTGATACCAAATTTGAATTTTCCACGTTTCATAGTTTACGAGAAAATATTCTGTGACAGGAAAAAAAAGCCCACTGCATAACAGCATCCTTAAAATTATCTAAGACATAATGAAGGGAAAAAAAGCTAAATTATACCAATTTTGCGTAAATTCACCGTAGCAATAATCTTTTCTTTTTACAGTGTAGCTAAAACAAAATTCTTGTGCAAATTTAAACTTGGCATTGTGCTAAGCGCGCTTCGAAAGGAGGTCGCAAATTGCAACGCCGCCTTCGTCCGTGCCCCTTTTCTCCAGATAGGTTTTTAATTAACTTTTAGAGACGGGAGGCGTATTGAGAGATCCACTCAATGCAAACTAGTCGCGAATCCCATAGTATTTATGTGATTAATTCTAATTAAATTAGTCTGTTTTTAACAATTTGACGTTTACTGCTTTTATACTGCTTCTGGGCATTACATTACACAAATATATAACTAAAAGTTGTAATCTAGGCTTTAAAAGCCGATGGTACATAGAGTACGCCGCCCTTGTCATTATGTATGTCCAAATCGCCCGTGTCTTTAAGGGTTAATATTTCGGCTAATTACCGACGATTTTTTTCGAAAATCATTGTCAACAATGCTTTTATACTTCTGCTACGGATAGATACTTCCAGCGCTCCCCAACACCTTTTCTGAATGCCCGCAAATCGAAATTTGTGTGTAACGTAAAAATGCGCTTTTCTCAAAAACTATGTGACCTAAGATAATCGCTATAGTTTTCCTGCAAGGTTTAAATTAACGTCTTCTTACTACCTCTAATTTTTTTCATAATTTTAGTTTCAGTAGATTCGGAAATAGAGTGGGGAGGGGGAGGGGGCATGTTTTTGCACTACATTTTCGACGATATCTCTGAAAGTAAAATACCTAAAATTAAAAGAAATGTATTTTTGAATTCAGTGATACAAAAGGTTCACACGATATTTTTTTTCAGGTAACTTAATTACCCCTTCTACATTTTTCCTAAATATATTTATGAATGTTTATTAATCTGTAAATATGTGGGTCAGTAGTCTTTATTACTTCCCGCAATTTGAACTTTCCACGTTCGATAGTTTACGAGTAAAATGGCGGTGACAGACAGTCACAGGGGAGATCTTATAACAGTTCCGTTTTTACTTTTTAAGTACGGAACCCTAAAAATACTGGAAAGTTGTCTATTTAAACCTATTTTAATATGACATTTTCTAAACATCTTAAAAAATTGTTCGATAACCTATTGTCATATTAATAAACAAAAACTATATACGAATATAAGTAAAATGACTATATTCGTTAGATTTCAGCAAATGACTAATTAGTTAAATTACAGTAAACTCTAATTTCTGTCATTCGGATAGTTACTTTTAATTTTTTTTTAATTTAAACATAATTTTAACTTCTCCCCCCTCCCAAAAAAAAAAAAATCTGTTCCTAAAGGGTTAATAGGATATTAAGAGAGAAATTTGCCATGTTTTCAATTCAAAGTGGATACAAAACAATGATCCCTTCGTGACCAGAGTTCCTTATGCCCATTTTAATTTCCATGCACCACTAGTTCCGAATAATAATTTTCACCTCATTTAATTGTAGAAATTGAGAGATTGGGTAAAGCTAAAAACATTATTCATAAATAGTGATAATCGAATTCAAGACTTTTGCGCCCCCTTTGCGTGTCGCTTGTCGCGAAGAATTTATTGAAAATTATATAGTAAAATTTTTATTTTGCATAATTTATGCATAACTTTGTGCTGTAGTAATTTTTTTAAAAACCTTTTTTCTCTCCATAATTTAGAAAAGTAGTTTGTTCAGTAGTTAGAGTTCTAGCCAGTTGATTCTGTGTCGGTTGGCGATTGGATTTCACTTAACATGAGGTATGGTATTCGATCTGAACTGAGTGTAAGGGTGGATCCAAGTGGGACGTTATGGGTGATCATGAATTCCTGTGCTTATTTGCTAAATAAATAAATAAACTCGGTAAAACAAAATATTTTGCTTTATAGAAATACGAATTGATATTTGAAAAGCAATTCATTCAAAAGCCAGTATCTGAAAAGAGATATATCTGTACACCATCGGTGTTAGCTCTTGGCGATTGACATGTGCTAGGATTCTCGTAAGGATTATTCGTAAATAATAGAGTCAAGGAGATTCGAAATCTGTCGAAGAAAGAATGCTGGAGACACATACCAGGAAAATTGAATCCTGCTGACATAGCCTCTCGTGGCTGTACGTCACAGCAGCTGCTGCGATGCGGTTGGTGGGAGAGGGGCCTGAAATCTGAAAACAACTCAAAATGAATAGCCTGAATTTAAATTTTCTACAGATGAAAAATTAATCGCATCAGAGTTAAGAAGAACAAAAATTATTAACCTAAACGTGAAAATAGAGAGGCCTGAGTGGTACGAACGTTTTTCTAGTTTTTCCAAAATTGTGAGAATTTTCTGCTGGATGTTGCGGTTTGTAAATAAACTGAGAAAGAAGCCTTCTTATCGTAGACACCCTAAGAGTGGAAGAAAAAACTAAAGCTGAGATGAGTCTGTGGGGTATAGAGCAGAAAAAGTATTTTCACGAGAAAGAAAATTCCGTCTATGGTCTGCTGGTGGTGCGATGTGACGACGATGTTCTTCGAATGAAGACTCGTCGAGTTCATCATCGAACGAGATTATGAGCTGTCCTTTTTGTATCCGATCCTTCTTCCGTCCAAGCATTACCTAACTGATTGTCTAATAAGACAATATCATACACAGTACTGTCATGCTGGTGTGCATATATTGGCTGCCAAATTAAGGCAGCAATACTGGATCATTTCTTCAAAAAGAAATATAAGATCTTGCGTCAACCGTTGTGTCATATGCCAAAGATTCACGGCTAAAGCTTTAACTACTCCACCAATACTCCACCCCTTGATAGAGTACGGGATTCAGCGGTCTTTGAAACAACAGGAATAGATCTGTGTGGCCCTCTACTTTTAAAGCCAAAAGGAAAAGCCTGGATCGTATTATACACTTGTGCAGTGTCTAGGGCAATTCACCTTGAGCCCCTCACGGCACTCAGCACGGAATCCTTCCTGCAAGCTTTCTGAAGATTCATCGCCAGGCGAGGACGTCCGTCAACTGTGTATTCCGGTAACGGAATCAACTTCAGAGGAACGGACAATGCATTGAAGAGGCTTGATTGGCAGAAAATTGCTGAAAACGAGTGTTATCCAATCAACTGGAAGTTAAAGCCCCCTACTGCAGCCTGGTCGGGGGGGGGGGCGTCTTATTCGTTCAATTAAGACTTTACTCGTGCGCATTTGAGGAAGATCCTCTGTGAATTTTGAGAGCTTTTAACGATCGTTTGTGATGTGGAAGCCACAATAAACAGTCGTCCATTGACTTATGTTTCAGATGATTCTGATGAGCTCATACCTTTGACACCCTCCATGTTTTTGCAAGATATAAAACAAATAGGAGTGCCTGATCTGAATTCCATCGATTCCAACAAACTGAATGTGCGTGTGAGCTATTGCAACACTTTGCGACAAGAACTGAGAAATCGTTTCCGCAAAGAATATTTGGGTCAACTTGTTCAGAAGGCCAGTGATAAATGCCAAGAACTTAAAGTGGGGGACATTGTCCTCATCGAACTTGAAAATAAAAAACGTGTGTTGTGGCTCATGGGCAAAATTGAGAAAATCTACAATAGTAGAGATTGTGCTTCCAGGGTAGTACAGGTGAAAACTAACAACGGTTGTTTGACGCAACCAATTCAGAAACTATATCCACTAGAACTTTCAAGTGCTGGAGATCCTGTGCTCACTCTTGGAGCGGAAAATAGATCCAGGTATGGAAGGTTGCTCAAACCACGTAAGAAGTAACGTTTAAGACTGTAAATAATGACTTTTATTTCATTAATTTAGTTATTGAGAACTCTAATTCATCATGTCATATCATTTTTATATTGTATTGTGTTTAATTAGTTATTATTTTGTTTTTCATGTCTTTTTATTTAATCTAGTAATGCTCAATTTAACTTTAATTTCTAATATAAAGAATTTTTTGTCAATTTTAAAATAGTTGATTTTAAGAAAATCAAGGTGGCGATTGCCATGTGCTAGGATTCTCGCTTTTAGCGAACGTAATGTCTTTTTCTCCTCCCGCCCTTTTGAGGCTGACGTAATAATATGACGTAAAAAGGGTAGAGGTTTATTATTCGGACAGACATGCAGTTTCAGAGTTTGAGAGGAGGCTAGATTTTCGCTGAGAAAAAAAAAATGTATACGAAGTTTTATGACAGGAAAAAGGGTTCGGTTCGGATTTTAAAAGTTCTGACCGATAACCCTTAAAAATGTTTGTTGCGTTGATCACCGATCGAAATTTTTGCTGCGAAGAAATATTTTAGGAAGTTACGTTAGACATAAGCAGAGCCGTCCTTAGCGAAAGCGAGGCCGGGTGCAAGAACGTTTGCGAGGCCCTTCACTTCCAAACAAGTTGCCCCCCCCCCCCATTCCCGCCATTTTTTTTTAAATTTAGCTGGAGGTTTTAATTGATCTATCAGAAATGTCCAATAGTATTTTTTGATTTATGTAATGATATACATGCTGTGATTAAATAAAGTGGAAATAACTATTAGGAAATTCTGGTAGATATTTGAATGAAAAAAATTCGTCAAATTGGTAACCCATACTTCCTACAACCCAATCGCCTTTAAAAAAAAAAAAATATATATATGACGTAAACAGGGACGCACCAATCATTGCCCTTTTTTGGGGGGGGGGAGGGAAGAGGGATAGTATGTTTTAGAAGTTTATACAAACTCGGACCAATTTCCTTTCATAATACTCGGACTTGGCTGTGACTATTCTTTTTTCTGCTGATTTGGGACTCGCCAAGAGTTCATTCTTGCTGTGTCATCTCTGAGCGTTTTTTATTTATTTATTAGTAAATTAGTAATATTATACGGTTGTTGAAATAGTGAGAGAATTTAATCGCCAAATCCCCTCAGAGAGATGCGCAAGTTACTGTTCAACTCGGAATTGTGTAAAGAATTAGATGAGGTTAAAATTCGAGTATGCTAATGTTAATTCACGTGACAAAGTTTTATTTGTCCTCGCCTCAAAAATCACCTGATTGATTTTTTAATTTTATACATAGATGCAAAGATATGTCAGGAATTCTTTTTCTGTAAAAAAAGAATTGAATTATGAAAATTATTAATAAAATCATAGTCAAAAATTTTCAATTATGATTGACAATTTTAACAGAAAACATACCATAAATGCATGGTTATGTAAGTGTATAATTCATTCCGCTCATTAGTTTTCGAGATATAGATAAATTTTACTCTTCGATGGCCTAAAGAGACTCCCTGTTGTTATCACAGCATCGACAAAAAAGAAAATGTTTGAGAATAACAGGAAAAAAAATATGGTACTTTCTTATGCATAGAGAGTTTGTTTTATTCTTAAAAATTCTGTATAACTTTTCAGGTAACTAATTGAATGTCCCCGATACATCTCCTTATAACATAAATTTATTTTGCCAAATTTCTGGATAACTTAACACATTTTCTTTTAAAACTCTACGAAGCTTTAAGAAAAATATGTAAACAATATTTTTTTTCCTGTCTGCCTTCATTAAAAAAAAAAAAAAAACCGAAATGTGTTGTCAAAAGTGGGTGTTACCATTTGAAAATTGAAAGTTGGTACAATTTTTCATTTTTAGACAACCTTTATTTCAAAACCCGTACTCATATTGGGAAAGTAGACAAAATTCTGAGTCGAAAGGTAATTCTCGCATCTCTCCGCGAAAATTTGGCCATTAAAAAGCATGAAATGTGCTCTCACCCTTTCATTTTTTTTTTTTTTTTTTTTTTTTTTTTGACTACTGTACCTTTGTTAACTAAATCTTTAGAAGCTTATTTTGGTTTAATAAATTAAAGAGAAATATTTTTGAATATCTACTTTTGTTTCTGCAGAATTATAACTTTTTAAATCAACTGTTTCTTACATTCTAAATAATTTCATTTTAATAAGTCTTCATTTGAATGTAATTGTTTTATGTGATCATTAATGTTGTTATTCCGTATACCATGGTTTGCGGATCACAATCTGAAAAAGGCTGTGCTTTAAAAATGCTTGCTTAAATAAATATATATATATATGAACTATTTTTGTAAAGAATTTTAATTGTAGGATAACACCGATTAATAAAAATCGGAATTTTTCTAGTAATTGAGTTCGGTCAAGGTATATTTTGATTTTTGCTCGGCTGAGGGTTGGACCGAACTTTTATTTTTTACACAGAGTCTGAATAGCTTTTTCTGCACCGGGCTGGATCTGGGTCTTAAAATTTAAGCCCATGCAGACATCTAATAAATTTACGTGACATTCGTGAGCATGCGATTAGTGATTAGTGAGTGAGAGTTCATGAAAATTACGCAAATTCAAGCAATTTTTAAAACAATTTTGGGCAGAAAATTGTTAATTCTTTTCTGACAATTTCTACAGAAACATAAATAAAGAATACCGGTTAAAATGTTTATTTAGCACGTTGAGTGCCACGTGAATCACCTCTGACTGACACTGAACTTTCCGTTTAGGCCTCGTCAGTCATCGGTGACTGACATTTATAGATTGTGTAACGGCTATCTTATTTAGTAGCCCAAACAGAAAGGCAGACAAAATAGACTTGGCATTCAACGTGTTAAAATGACTGCGGCGGGAAATATACATCCCTCGGACCGACAGCAGTACTGCCACTATTGAATATTTCTATATTGATTTTGAACTATTAATTATTTACAAAGATTAAACAAATAGTAAATTTCTCTTAA
The DNA here is from genome assembly GCA_963932465.1 of Maratus speciosus. Classification (NCBI taxonomy): domain Eukaryota; kingdom Metazoa; phylum Arthropoda; class Arachnida; order Araneae; family Salticidae; genus Maratus; species Maratus speciosus. The sequence continues at coordinate 199,181,904 of OZ010789.1, forward strand.
AATTTCATAGAAGTGTAAGGCAAATATTTGTTTTGAAAAAGGGCAACGAATAAAATTAAATAAAAGTCGACAGTTGCAGCAATTTCTGCTCAAAAATAAATTCGTAGGATTAATCGATTCAATTACTTGATCAATCCGCTTCGTATTATGACAATAACGAACGTGAAAAGGAGCACTTTGAACCTATAAACTCTATTGTTCCTTTGATCAAAACCTGTTTAAAGGATTCGACTCAATTAGGAAATATTAAATCTGTTAATATTTTACATTTTAATAAGATAATTAAAAAGTAGGAAAAAAATCTGAGTCGAATTCAGTACTTTAAAAAAAAAATTCTTTTTCCTAAGACTCTTTCAAAACTTAATCTTTTGTAGTTTTTGGAGACTTTTAACTTAGTCTCAGAGTATGGAGGCGGAGTTTAAGCTCCCTGCATCCAAACCTTCGTGTTTACGCGATAGACCATACCTATGCATGTGGACAAGAACATCGATATTTGTATTAAAAAAAAGGGAAAAAAACTTGGTTACACTAGCAAGAAAGAAAATCTGCATTGTTACATTACAAATAGTCGGTAAAGAAATAGTGAGCAGTTTGTCAGAATCATCATTACCAATAACCTGTTAATAATTAAAATTCAGCAACCTTCCCAGATTAGTTATGTGCCTAATGCTGCCAAAACTAGAGTGTAATGATGCTAATAGATTGAACATAAGCTAGAAATAACCTATCTTCGTCTGCTACGTCCAGAACTTGCAACGAACATTTTTTGATAAAACACTTTACATTCTATAAATAAGCATGTTTACACATATAAATTTTATTATGAAATAAATAACTCACAACAAAATCAAAAAATAAAATTTTAGCTATTTTGTATGATTTTTTTCTTTCGGGCGCGAGGCCTTCCTAGGGGTGAGGCCCTGTGCGGCCACACCTGTCGCCCACCCCTAAGGACGGCTCTGGATATAAGAATATTTAGATGTCCTGTTTATACGTAAAAATTAACTGCGAGAAATTGTGTGCGTCAGTGCAAAGCTTTTGTTCTCATGTTTAATAGGGGAGATACCACCTGCCCACAGGATAAATAGTAATTTAAAATTGTGGAAACTAAAAGCGTCACATTTGTAGAAAGTGAGTCCTTTTTGCGATTATAGTAGAGTGAGTTCCTTGCGATTTTTAGTATGATTATTTCTGTAAATGTTGTTATTTCTATGTATATAGTGTATTATAATTGTGTGTTTGTTCTAAATTAAATTGTGTAAATAGCCTATATTCTAAATTTAAGCGTCTTGTGCATAGTCAAAATTTAAGGAGTGTGTTATGTTTTTATGTCTAAGAATTGTATATATAAATGTTTCATTAAAGTTAAGATTTATTAATTTGTTTTGGTTTAAATTTGAAGTTTAGTGTGTATTTTGTAGTGTGTAAGAGTAAATATAGCCGCCCTGCGAGCTTGTCATCGCAGTTTAGCGGCACATTTCTATGTCATAGTTTTAAGTTGTTATTTTGAGTTTCTGACAATCGATTTAAAACAAACAAACAAGTGAGTAAGAGTGATCACAGATCGCACAGAGGGTTTCGTTTAATATTCCTTTAAAAACACTTTATCCTTTTGCAAAATCTGTTAGTTTCACATTTCGCAACCAGGGGGCGCACTCTATTCTTCACAATCCTCTATCCGAACGAAACTCCGTTTCACAACCTATCCGTAGATATATTAGTTGAGGGGATCGGGCCCATAGCACCCGAAATAGGTAGGCGCCACCTGGAGGTAAAAGTGGAACTAAACTATGTAAGGTTATGTGCATAATATAAAAGAGTGGTCAAAGGGGTGTCGGCAAAAATTAGGAAAGTACCCACCGGGTGCAATGGTGGAAGATTAGAAAAATTGCTTAAAATACACAAGTTAGAGCCCGCAGGGGTAAATAATATAAGACTTCTTGAAAGTTTTATGATTTTTCGTGTGATCGCAAGTGTTCTGCTGTAAGTATGCAAAATTTCAAGTCTCCAACTTAATTAGGGCCTCAATTAGAAAAAAAAAAAGCTTAAAATACACAAGTTAGAGTCCAGAAGAGTAATTATAAGACTTTTTCAAAATTTTATGATTTGTCGTTTGATGTGAGGTGTTCAACTTATAAGTATGCAAATTTCAAGTCTTCAACTTAATTAGGGGCTCAGTTAGAAAAAAAAAAGTTTAAAATACACAAGTAAGAGCCCAGAGGGGTAATTGTAAGACTTTTTCAAAATTTTATGATTTGTCGTTTGATGTGAGGTGTTCAGCTATAAGTATGCACAATTTCAAGTTTCCAACATATATAGTTTCTGAGAACGGGCTGTGTGACGGACAGACAGACAGACACAGGAGTGAGACGAATAGGGTTTCGTCAGATGAACGAAACTCTAAAAGGAAGGAGGGGGGGGGGACTTTGTTAAATAGGTCCTGTTTTTTAACGTTATTCATCAAAAAGTGGCGAACTTTTGTTAGTTTGTAATAACAGATTCGAATTATTAGTTTATTACCGGCTTACAAGCATTTCTCCTTAGATATTATTTATTATTCCGTACCGAATATTAACTAGACTTGATGTAATGCATATCTTGCCTGGTCGGAAATTTATGTTCCCTGCGGACATTACAAATGAGTGCGAAGATGAATTTCCGACTACTTTTACATCAGCAGACTCGGAAGTTTCAGCACTTCAGGATGATGTATAGTTTGATATTTCACAGTCAGTTTACGATGATCCTGCAACTCTTCCTACGATTTATCTGCCATTAAAAATATAAAAGTGTTATAGTTGCTCTTTACATCAGTCATGCCGAAGAGGCTCTAGATAACCTTTTCTTCCCGTGGGCCTCAAATATACGTATGTTTGCTGGATTTGGTGAGTCGCACAACATTATACTTATATAATAATAGAGAATAAAAAATAAGTGCCCAGTTAAACTGATGGCATTGATCTCAAAGGCTAGTCACACTAATTGTATATTATACTCTTATTTCAAAGAATAATGCCCCTCGAAAAATAAAGAAATCGACAAAAACAAAACAAAATATTTAGCTAAATTAAGCGAGGGATTGGGATTAGCTCCTCCATTTCCCCCCTTTATAGTTAACCCGTGAACCTCCAAACCTAATAAGCAAAGCGCTTTATCAAATTGAACCGGTATACTAAATTTGTAGCAAATTGGATAATTCTGGATGAAAAACCCATTTATCTAAATTATGGAGTGATTAGTCCCCGTTTCCCCACTTTATATTTAACCAATGAACCCGCAAAACTAATCAGGTAAGCGCCTTTTCAGAATGAACTTCTATACCAAATTTGAAGCAAATCAGGTATTTCTATCAAGAGTTATCGCGTTACGTACATACATACATACGTATATACATACAGAAGTTGCGGGCACATTAGCTCTCAGGCTTTGATAGCCAGTCTGGCACATGATATCGTAAGATATCTCTAGAGGGAGGGGTTGATTAGTCTTTTGATATCGTTATCATTTTTTATCTAACCGAAGTTTTCTCTTTTTATTTGTAAACTTGTTCTTTACTTCAAAATAGTCTGGTAGCTTTTTTTAGTCTGTTATCTATTTTTAAGAGAAAATAAAGTTACTCGTAAAATCATTATGTGGTTATTAAATTTTTTAATTCCAAAATGTAGAATACCCCAACGTTTGACATTCCCATTCTTCTCTAATATTTGTATGCATTTGTATGCATATATTCGAAAAACTAAGTCCGAAGTACGTTTTAAATTGTACTTGTTGTTTTTACTACGCGAAGAAAAAAGAAAGAATGTAGCCCATCTGTTTTGCTGATAAGAAGCTCTGCCTGTCCCCCCCAACCTGTGCAAGAAGACATTACTGCTGTTGAATGCATTATGTAAAAAAATGTATTATTAAATATTTTTAAATAGTAGCTATTTCTTTTAAGTATTATTTAGTATAAAGTTATTTCATATGTAATAGTGATATTTATTGGCTTCTCTTTATTTAAATCAATAAAGTGTGCGAATAATAAATGTATAATATCTGTATATCACTGAAAACAAAGGAAAATAATTGCAAAAAATAGACATTGATAACGATATCATTAGAGAGGGAGTGGCTTCGTAGGATGATAATGTATAATATCGTACGGGAAAGAAGGGGTCCAAAACTGACAAAAAGTTGATAATGTTATATATGTACAGCCCCTAAAAATGAGGGCATTTCTTTCTTCAAACATGCTTTTGTATGGCACTTTCGAAACGCATTATTTTTGCTCAAAATCAACGACTGCTTATAAAATTTGGCGAGATTTATATTTTGGCATTCTTTATACCTACCTGCAAAATTTCGTTAGAATCGGGCTGTAGTAGTTGGTGAGTGTTCCTTCTTGTAATTTAACTTAGCTGAAAAGTGCATAACACCAGTTAAATACACTTTAATAATTCACATGTAAAAATGACAGTGCTTGCATATAGTCTTGTACAAACCTGTATTTATCTATAAAATTTATAAAAGTTAACTAAAATTTAGTTTTAAGCTTAAAAATGCATATCACAACTGAAAACACACCTCCAGCAAATATATAGCTCACTTACAACAGTTACACTATTAGCAAATTATTTTGCATGTCTGTGCATCAACTATAAATGTTTTCCACTCCATATTCTATATAGAAGCTACTTTTTAGTGCACCTAAGTGACGCATACCAATTTAATTGCATTTAAAGTAAGTGAAACATAAATTTATATAATTCTTGAAAGTTTTTCTGCAGAAAATGTCCACGGCTTGCATTTAATATCAATTTTGATCAGTGCTATAGTTGGGTGGGAACGTCGTTCCCAGAAATATTTGGTTTGTTACTGAAAAAAAAAATTGTAATTTAATAGATTACAACGACCATTTGGAATTTATTTTGTCCACCAATTTCCGTCGCATCCTCTTCAACAACAGATCGCAAAGATCAAACTTCAGACGACCAAAATCTTCATGGATAAACTCTCCAAGTCTCGTTTCGAGAAGAAAAACAGTTTACAAATCGAAAGCAGTTCCACCGAATCATCCACAGATTGCGACAAATTATCTACGTTCAGTTCAATTTTTCCCGGTTAGAATCGATCTATTGTAAAACGCCGTGGCTAGTGGATTGGAGCCCCGCGAGACATGACCTTTTACTATCAATCGATTAAACATTAGATTGTTTCCTTTTTCGCGTTCGTCTTTTATTCTGTAATCGATTTCCATGGGCTACATCATCAGTTGAAGACCTCGATTTTCTTGGTCTACTTAATCAGTTGAAGACCTTGATTTTCATGGCCTACATAATGAGTTGAAGACCTCGATTTTTGCTTTCCAAGACGGTTTTCATTTCGGCGTCGCTCTTTGGCTTTGGATTTTTCCATATCTGATAATTTGCGCCTACCCATTTTGTAACTTTTTCAATTTTTAACGATTTTATGCCTTTCGATTACCTATTCAAACAATTTTTAACGATTTTATGCCTTTCTATATCTATTCAAATAAAAATTCTTCTAAAAGTAAAGAACATCGTTGAATTTCGTTAAAAAAAATAAAATGCGAGCATCATTTGGCCCCATCCTCGACCGAAAACAACAACCATTTCCAAATGGTTAAAAAAAAAAAAAAAAGTATCGCGTACGAGCACAAACTTTCTTTTTTCAAGGGAAACAACAATTTATGCTAGTTTTAAGAAGTTCCGTTTCCACTCACCAAGAATGTGATGATGATTGTCTACAAGATACTATAAATGTTCTGTTTAAGAAGAATTGGCTATCAGATGTGAGCATCAGATATGGTGAAGGCAGTATTTCCATATTGTTTTCCATATTGTTCCATATTGTATATTTATTTAATTTCCCAGAAAAAGGGAAATACATAAATACTTTCAGACAACTCATTAATACTGGAAATGAACCTAGATAATTAAATCCTCTTCTCCAAACTGTGAAAACTATATCCATATCAACGTTTGAATGCGAAAGAGCATTCAGCAATTATGAATAAAATCATGACCAATGCGAGAAATTAACTCCTTATTGAAAGAGCCAATTCACTGATATTCATAAGCCGTGTAAAACTCTCTTAAACCCTCTTAACGGTTGCATTAAATTACTGCTTAAAAATTCAAACTGCTTATTGGCACCACTTTTTTGAAAAAGAAATATTCACCTTACTTAATGAAAAGTAAAATGTTACCAGAATAAAGCCAATTTCACTATTTTATGAAACTGGTGGTAAACAATTTGAATAAAAGACACAGCCCGTGAATATCATGGGAGCGAGAATTAACCCCTTGGGGACGAGCGACACGTATACGTGCCGGAAATAGGCCTAAGGATCCTCGTTTATACTCACCAGTAAAATTTTACTGTAAAATTTGCCTTATTTAATCCGAGCATTTTCCCGATTTGAATAGGCACAAACTTCTGTTTTTTAAAACCGGTAGCAAAGTAATAAACATTTCGTAAAAGGCTCCCGTCGCGAAGGGGTTAAGGGGTTAAAAGAATTTTGTCGTGAACCATATGTGAAATTTAGGAAGAAGATTAGCAGACCAGACAGTTTGCGTAAATAAGAGAGCACTAAAAACAATTCTCATTATAGATCTTTATGGAAACTTCTAGCATAGTAAATAATATATGGGTTAATTTGTGTTATTTCAATTAAATTTTGATTTATAATGAAAAATGTTACTATGAGATTGATTAAATATTGCTTTTAGATAAATGCTATACAAATACAATACTATAAAAACAAAAATATCATAATTATAACTATTAATTTAAAAAAATCTGCTTTTGGCTAAAAGTTTTAAATTGGCTTTTGGCTAAATGTTTTAAATTGGTTTTTGGCTTCGAAAAAATCCGGTAGTATCAATATTTACTCTATGAAAAGTTGAGTTCCCACAAATATTTTTTGCCAACTACAGCACTGATTTTTGTGCTGGATTGTCTTTAGTTTCGTGTTTTCTTCAGAGTCGGTGGCTCACGGAAAAATATTCCATCTTGTGCTGCGGTTGTTGCCTTGCCAACATATGATAGTGGGAAGTGCCAGGCTGGGTATCGTTCATAGACTTCTCATATAACTTCTTATCTTTACTCTGAGGTATCGTTCCCGTGGTTCAGTTGTAGAACGTCTATTGGTGCACGATACCGATTACCCGGGTTCGAGTCCCGGCTTGGACACTTTTTCACTCTGTTGGCTGTGCGCCTTTTAAGCATTTGAAATATTAGTAGTGTAACGTTATTAAAATACACTGTAAAGAAATTTTCTTACAGACTATAGTGTAACCGAAATTTCTTGTGTGTCCCTGTAAATGAACTGAAAATGCTGCACACTATATTTTCAATAGGGAACGTTTTATAGTAAAATTCCATAGCATGCACCAATTCCGTAAAAATCCAAATATATTTATAGAATTTGGAGCACGTACAGATAGGCGAACCGAAATCATCAACACTTTTCAACTTTGTTGGAAAGTGTTAAAAATAGAATTTCAGAGACAAGTTTATTCTATTCATATTCATATTAAACAATATTAAATACATCATCATATTAGTTTATTCAACAGAAATAAATTATTTTTAAAAGAAGAAGTATCGAAAATAGTTAATTTTGTTCAAATATTTATTTATCAAATGTAAGCCATATATATTTTTTTGGTGAAATGGAAGATCAAAGTGATTCTTTTTATCTATTGTTTTACTTCTTAAAAAATAAATGAAATAAATTTATGTAATCTTTTGTGAATGAAATATAGTAAAAATATTCTTAATTTGTTTATTTAACAGCTGAATCGTTTTATTAATTTTTAATATTTATTATTTTTTAATTACATTCTTTTTATTCTGTAAAGTACTTATCTTTATGTCTGAATTTATTGAAATGTATCACAGTTTTAAAATATCATTTAAGTTCTGCAATAATATTGATCTGTAATGGCTTATCAATTACTGAGATTCGGGTCAAATGGACGAACACAAGGATGATTTGAAGTTTTGGTTATAAAGTAGTTGGTATTATTGTTTGTTGAATAATAATGTTATCAAAAGTTAAAGGATATTCGGATTATATAAGATTCCCAAAGTTAAACCTATATTTATTATGTTTTTGTTGGTTCAGAAGTATGGGAGATTCCTCATAAGCAGCACAGATATTACTTTCATTTGTTGAAAAGCGTTGTTGTATTGGGTGTTTTATGTTCATCAAAAGTACGTTGTAAGATGTATGTAAAAATGGTTGCATGCAAATATAGAAGTAACTGCATGAAGTATGAGAATAAACAGCATTCAAGTCGCCATTAAAAAATTAAAAAGTACGAGGAGGTATCAATAAGTTTTTGCCCTCACATAGAAATAATGAAGTAAAATTTATGAAATTATTACATTGTATTAGTCCTTTTCTATATAGTCACCGTGCACAGTAACACATTTCTGCAAATGGTATTTCAAAAAGATGGGAGAGGATGTATTCCAGGAATCACGATAGTAGACTCAAAGGGGGACATTTTTCTAACGTTTACCGATACCCACATGTGACACATTTTTGGAAAGGCCTGTGACCACTTATTCATGTTATGCACCTCCCGAGTCCCTCCCCCAAATTTGCCCCCCTGGGTCATGAATGGTGTCCGCAAAATTTGGAAAAGTGCTCCTCCGGAGGGCAAATTGGGTGAGGGGCTCAGGTTGTGCATAACATGAATAAGTGGTCACAGGTCTTTCCAACAATATGTCACATATAGGAGTCGGTAAAAATTAGAAAAATGCCCCCCTTTGTGTCTACAATCGCGATTCCTGGAATACATCCCCTCCCTCTTTTTGAAATACTCTTTGCAGAAATGTGTTACTGTGCACGGTGACTATATATAAAACGACTAATACAATGTAACAATTTCATAATTTTTACTCAATTATTTCTATGTGAGGGCAAAAACTTATTGATACCACCTCGTGCTTTTTAATTTTTTAATGACGACTTGAATGTTGTTTACTCCCATACTTCATACAGTTACCTCTATATTTACATGCAACCATTTTTACATACATCTTACAACGTACTTTTGACGCATATAAAACACCCAATACAACAATGCTTTTCAACAAATGAAAGTAATATCTGTGCTGCTTATGAGGAATCTTCCATTGTTCCGAACCAACGAAAACATAATAAATATAAATTTAACTTTGGGAATCTTATATAATCCGAATGCCCTTTAACTTTTGATAACATTATTATTCAACAAACAATAATAACAACTACTTTATAACTAAAACTTCAAATCATCCTTGTGTTCGCTCAGTTGACCAGAATCTCAGTAATTGATAAGCCATTACAGATCAGTATTATTGCAGAACTTAAATGGTATTTTAAAACTGTGATACATTTCAATAAATTCTTACTAAAAATATAAATATTTTACAGAATAAAAAAAAATGTAATTAAAAAACTAATAAACATTCAAAATTAATAAAACGATTCAGCTGTTAAATAAACAAATTAAGAATATTTTTACTTTATTTCATTCACAAAAGATTACATAAATTTATTTAATTTATTTTTTAAAAAGTAAAACGATAGATAAAAAGAATCACTTTGATCTTCCATTTCACCAAAAAAATACATATGGCTTACATTTGATAAATAAATATTTGAACACAATACTTTCCAACAATGTATCACATGTGTGGGTCTGCAAAAGTTAGAAAAATGCCCCCCTTTGGATCTAGTATCGCGCCTCCTGGAATACATGCTCCCCCCTCTTTTTGAAATATACCGTTTGCAGAAATGTGTTACTGTGAACGGTGACTAGAAAAGGACTAATACAATGTAGCAATTTCATAATTTTTACTCAATTATATCTATGTGAGGGCAAAAAAGTTATTGATAGCCCCCGTATTTATTAATCTGGACGACTGTGGTGCATACATAAAATCTGCCAATAAAGCAGTTTTTTACTGTTTTAAAAATTAATGCGTATCAATTCAATTTTTAATATTTTTGTTGTTGTGTAGTAAGTAACGAATAATTAAAACTAAAACTAATTGAAAAAAAATCAATTTTTGTTGTCTTGAAAATACCTGAACAAATTTTTAAAATTGGTAGTGAGCCTGAAATAAATATATTTTATGAAGGAATGTGATGTACTTGGAAGTGGGAATGTAAGAGATAATTGTCACAACATCACCCACAAAGATACTCTGGAGGCAAAGATATTCTGGGAGAAGGATAACAAAGATATTCTGAGAAAAGGATAACAAAGATTTTCCGGGAGAAGGATGACAAAGATATTCTAGATATATAGTTATTTTCCAATGATATCGATGTCTTATTATCACTATTTTTTGATGAATGGATATTTTGGGCTTATTTATGCATATATGCCTTTTATACACGATTTCTTAAAATTAATGTTTTGTTAGATAAATCAATATTAAATATTTTTTTGGGGAATATTTTTGCATCAAACAAATAACATAGTTTTTATTCTTATTTAAGTATGTTATGTATATATTATTTTTTAAGAGCTTTATTGGCTTACATTTACAGTTTTCACTGTAACTGGAAATTTACGATAATGAAAACAAAAATTCATTTTCTTACTTGTTTGATTTATTAAAGCCAATGTTTCGTATATCAAATCAATTATAAATATTTTTAGGTTATATTTTTGAATCAGACTAATAATTCAATAATATTATACTATAATCTAACACCGTGAGTAGAAAAACATCCAGTTTAACTGAATATTATAAATGACTCATATTTAAATGCTTCGCTTTCATTATAATTTTCGTTAATAAAACATGCTGTATTATTTTAATGGGTAGAGCCGACATTTGCTGAATTGAGGAATCGCGGCCCCTTCAATAGCCCCTTCAAGACATAAATTGTAGGCGACCAGTTTTATATAAATATAACCATAATGTTTGAAGATAAATAGTTTTTCCTGAGTGTACCATTGAAATAGATGTTCGTCAAAATCAGATTTTTCAAAAAACGCATTTAAAATATTTATTTCTGAAAATCTATTAGAAATATTCACCCCAAGCTTAAAAAATATCCTAATTTAGAAATTGTATCTTCGTTAATCTCAATATTAGAAAATCTTTGCTTTAATTAGGTTATTTTAATACTCATTTCCGATTACTTAAATCCACACTTCAGGTTTGAGGGCTGAAACAAAAACAGTTATAATTACACTTTCAATGATCGGACGAAGAAAACAAAATCCATTTCAAATAGCTAATTGTATACTCTTTCAAAAAAAAAAAAAAATAAAATAAAATTCCATGATATTTGCCAAAAATTGACTGTTTAAACGTAATTAATAGATTTAAGTAATAAATATTAAATACGTAATTAATGGATTTAACATTTATTACCTTAAGTTAATACATTTAAAAAATATATTGCATGTAAAAATACCTTTTAGATATTTTGAGGTCAATAAACAGAGCCATGTCCCAACTGCAAAATGGGATAATTATATAATATGCAAAGTTCAGACACAGATGAAGCTGGGACTATGGGAGGGGGCTATAATCAAAATCTGTATTTTTGTCTCACAGTCTCTGCCTGGATCTCTTTTAATAATTTATCAGCTTAAAATTTGTGATTGCTCAGTTTTAGTCTTTTATACCCTTTCGCAAACAGTTTTTCTGTTTAATTTTTGAAGATGTACAAAAGATAATGAGGCTCGAAAAAAAAAAAAAAATATTTTCTTTAATTTCGTTTGCCGAAGATAGTGATGTATCTGTGACCAGATATTTCTAAAATTAGAAGGGGAGGGGGGGCAAAACCCTAAAAAAAAGAATGATAAATGATGCATCAGGCGTGGATTATGACATACTTTCCAACACTAATCATAATAATGTTACGAAGTTTCTTTTTTCTTTTTTTTTCATACAATGAAATGAGATAGATAAGTAAGTTTTAAAAAAAAGTTCACACACACACACACAGTTAAAAATGTAATTAAAGCAATTACTCTATTTAGACTCTAATGTATGCAAATTCTTTCAAGCAGTCTTCTTGTATATGATATACAGAGTTTATACACACCACTTTACATACTAAAATATATATAAGCTTAAGGGGACAAGGGACCTTCAAGGTTTCAAACACATTTTTTTTTTAAATTTCACTTTAAATACTATTCACGGGTATACTATATGCATTATGGCATATTTTTATCACACAAGAAATTAAAAAAAATATTTTGGAGAAAAATAAGCAATTTTCTTGCATGTTTTAAGCGTTATGAAGAACTTTTTAAAATGCCCCATGAGCATTCCATATCAATTAAAATCCCCAATATTTTTTTATGCAAGTTTGTCATCATATATGTCCTATAACTGTGCATCGTTTTTTGAAGTTAAATATAATTGGAAAAGTTAAAAGTAGTTAATTGCAGAAATAGGATGCGAAAAGGCTGAAAATTTCATAAAATTTAGAAAAAATATTTTTTTCTTACATTTATATTCAAATATATAAAGTTCGATGCACAGTTTTATTTGTATAATATGTAAAACAAATTTGCATAAAAATATTAGGGATTTTCATTGATATTGGGGATGCACCGAATATTTGGTATCTATTCGGCCACTCTACCGAATATTCGGTTAGGCCGAATATTTGGCTTGGCCGAATATCAAACTATTCGGTATATCGAATATTCGGTTCGGCCAGACCGAATACTTAAAAAACCTTTCCAAAAAACCTTTTTAAAAACCTTAAAACAACTTCTATTTTTAACTGTCAATTAATACAGATATTTAGATTTTAGAATAATTAGAAAGAGAATGCTTTTACATTTTTTATTTGATATTTGAAAAATTTCAAGTAAAAAAATTAACCAATAATGACGATTTTAGTCCCTTCCTGATGAATAAACAGTACATGACTGTAAAAATTTTCTTCCAATTCCTTCAAAATTTCGCTTTGATTTTAAAATATTTGTTTTAGAATACAAAAAAATTATATTCATCTGTTTTAATTCAGAGAGAAAACTATCCTCTTCTTAAATAACAATTCAGAGCATAGATTTTTTTTTAATGTAAAATTTGCTTGTAAAAAGATCTTGTTTATCAATATGGAAGTATGTGTGTCAAATATTATGTAAAATTGCTTTAAAATTTAGCTTTTTAATATTTTTAAACTCTGAAATTTAAAAGTATTCGACAAGCCGAATATTCTGTATTCGGCTTCATAGTTACTATTCGGCTAGCCGAATATTCGGTATTCAGTTTACCTGTTGGCCGAATATTCGTTATTCGGTATTCGGGGCATCCCTGATTGATATGGAATGCGCATGGAGCATTTTGAAAAAATCTTCATAACGCTTTAAACATTCAAGAAAATTCCGTATTTTTCTCCAAACTTTTTATTTATTTATTGTGTGATAAATATATGCCATAATGCATATGGCGTGCCCTTGAATAGCCTTGAAACAGTCATTATAAATGAAGCGTTAAGGTAAAGATAAAAGAGCAGTCGTAAAAAAAAAAAAAAAAAAAAAAAAAAAAAAAAAAAAAAAAAAAAAAATGGCCATTTTTTTTTTCCTATTCTGACCAGAAAATCAGAGTTCTAACTTTTTACGACTGTTCTTTCATCTTCACCTTAACGCTTCATTTATAATGGCTGTTTCATAATAATAGAAACCACCAGCCCACCAGAAGAAACTAACTCGGTTAAGCGAAATTTGGATAATCGGGACTCTACTGCCGTACAAAACATATTTGAATTTTAAGACTTAAAGCCCACGCTTTTATTTTATTAGGTTGAACAAAAAGTTCTGGGAATTTTTAATCTAATAGTTACCAGATTTTGTATCGTATATAGGAGCACTAGTGGTATATCTATAGCAATTGAGGAATTTCGGCTCCAAAGTGTCTATTGAACAGTATGATTTGCGTGTGTTGATTCGGCATTATTAGAGAAAAGGTCTAACGATTCAGAAAGCCGTCGATGAGATTAATTAGGGTGAAGGTGCTAGTACGAAGACAAAGTTCGTTCTTCCAGCAAATCCAGAATCTGGCAGAAAGTTGTGGACTATGATGGTTTTTACTTTGAAGAATAGTCCTTATTGCTTTTGTTGTTAATTTGCGCATAACAACGCAATTTTCACAAATTTACCAGAACTTTTTGCTCAACCTAGTATGTAAAATGACGTCAGTTGCATTAATATAGATACTTAAAATTAAATATAGTTTATAATAGCTCCATGTTTTATCATAAATCATTCATTTATATTTTTCTCAAAATAGGACGTATTTTAATAACATTTTTTTTCAGTTTTCATGAGAAAATGGCAACAAGAAAATATAATTGCTATTTTTCAACTATTTTTCGTTTACTTTCTACAGAAATGGAGTACTTGAGTTGCCAAAATGAAACAAATGTCGCTAAAAACTACAAAAAAATTAATGTTTCAAAAATAAATGGAGATGCAGTTTTCAAACAAATTGCATTAAAAAGTACTTTTTTTCCCCAATGCGACGGTATAAACATTGAAAATGTGCGATGCTTAGAAGTTTTTAAAAATGCTGTAGAGTATTTAATCGCACAATGAAACATCGGCTTTTGTTTTACGGCTGGCTTATACAAGGTAACGTTATTTATTGAAGACGACACAAAATAAGCTGGGAGAAAGAAATAGCATACCGGGGGCTAATAAAAAAATGAGTTTGGAGGTCCCTTTCACTTAAAATACCACTGAAAAAACGCACTTCCGCCAATTATCACTCATAATCAGTTTTGTAACCAAATTCTTTTGTGTCTCTGTGTAAGTAAAGGGCAAATGCTATGACTTCCAGAATTTATAGAAAGCATGTTGCAGTGTATTTGAGTAAAGCATATAATTTTCATTCTGATTTAAGTAGGGTAACGTCAATTAAATACACTGCAAACATTTCTCCCTGTAGATCATAATGTAACGGAATTCTTCTTTGCATCACTGTAAACGAACTATAAATGTTACTTATTCCATATTCAATAGAAAGCGTCTACCTCTTCGAGGCATATAAGATTCATTAATATTTTAAGTAACGTACCATTACCAAAATGCACCGAAACCTATTTCCCGCCGTAGATAATAATGTAATGAAATTTTTTTGTGTGTCCCTGTAAACTAGGGGTTCACAATCGTTTTAAGAGAAGGGTCACTTACAAAAATACCTGGGTTGTCGAGGGCCACATTAGTAACATAGAGATCATTCTACTTCGGGTAGGTGGGGAGATCTCTAGCCTATAAAAAATATGGTTTTAGATGAGTGGCAGTTTTACCCCTTTAGTTTCCCTAGCCAGTCAACATAACATACCCAATTCCGTTGGCAAGGATCTATCAACAATTTATGTTTGTAAATATAGTAGAGATATAGCAAAGATTATTTTCAAGGAAAGAAAATATTCCTTGACTTTATTCGGGGGATAATAATTTTGCTTTATTAAAAGTGCTAAAAAACAAACATATGAATAAAAGTGGCTAGTGCCCCAAAAAATGTGAACTTTATGAACGAAGTTAAATTGACGATTTTTAACTGACCGGCGAAATTTGCATTTTTTTCCGCGGCAAATTGACGAAATTCACGATTTTTTTCCTGAAACCTATAGTCAAAAATTGCAATTTTTGGCAATTATACATTGGCTAAATTCGCGGGCCACTTGTTAACCCATCGCGGGCCGCAAATTATGCATTCCTACTGTAAACGAACTATATTATCTACATATGCTATAATGAAACTCAATAATATATATGAATAACATGTAAATCGAAGTATATTCACTGGCAGTGGCGCCAACGTATATGAAGTCGTGGGGCACGAGCCCATTCCATAATTTGATCTCTCCGCCCATCCAATTTCCACTGATTTGTTTTCTTTATGTAATCGCTGAAATAAAATTTGGTGTCATTGACGTTCTTAAAGAATTTTGTTTCAAAAATAGTTTGTACATCAATTAGACTTATATAGGAGCATTGGACAGCCCTTTTAGCGGATGTATAGTTAAATTTCTCTCAAAAACAGATCTCCTTCACATGTTGCCTTGAATCGATAAATCATTTAAGTCAGCGTTTCTTAAACTTTGGGATCTCGCGGACCCCCTTTGATAAGATGTGCATTCCGCGGACCGCCAGCAAAATTTTTGTTAATGTAAGATTAAAAAATTATTTTTATAGTATAGAGCTTATTTATTTTCTATTACAGATATTCCGTGTTTAGTAGTTGAAAAAAATTAGTTGCATTAATTAGAAAAATGGCGCATATTTTAAGACAGCTAAAATATACTCTACTATTTCCTATGAGAAGTATACTGCTGTTTTTTTCCTACGAGATGTGCAATGTTTGGTTCAATTTTCGAAACATGTATTCGCAAGTCTGTTTTGACATTCGATCGATTTCTATATTTGTTTTTCATGTGCACAAGGCTGGAGAAAGACTTTTCACACAAATATATTGTATAGAAGGGAAGTAAATGCTGGATAGTAATGCTGCTAGTTCTGCATGCGTATTTCTCACGCACAACCAAAAATTAGGAAGGCTATTCACTTGGAAAGCAATTTTCATGGAAACATCGTATGATAATTCTGCAAGTTGCTTCTGCTCTAAGATTGTTAAGGATTGTATTTCACTAATATCTTGGAAATGCAATGGACCCTCATCCACTTATTTTCTGACTGTGAGGAAAGAAAATAACGTCGGAAAGCTTCTTTCAAGTTCTTCAGGTGTACAACGAAATTTTCAACAATATCAGGGTAAATTGTATCGCCAGGGATTTGTCAGAAATCGAGTAATGTTGGGAATGATTCCAAATTATTATTTTCGAGTCGATTTGTCTATTGATAAGTTTTTTTTTTTATTGTTGCATATACTTTTTCCTGTCCTGGAAAAAACGTACCAATATTCCTTGTAAGCTTAAATTCAGCTCATTCAGAAAACTAAAAAGATCTATCAAATATGCTACCTTGACAAGTCAGGAGAAATCATTGAAACATTCCTTCAAATGGCATTTGGAATCCAATAAAAATAACGCAGTATGCAAATAAATAATCACGCAGTATGCAAAATAACGATTTAAAACTTTTTCTCGGGGTCAGCCACATAATTAATGTATGAAAAAGTAACTGTTTGTGTTGACTCGCAATTTCTTCCCACATAATTTTAAAAAGTCTAGAATTCAATAATAGTCCTAGATTAGAAGTTCTAGTCCTGCATTTATACACAACTACAGCTACGGAAATTCCTGCCGAAAGAAAAACATGGTCTGAATTCAATACTGGGCTTGAGGACCCCCGTCTGTAAGCTCGCGGACCTCTGGGGGTCCACGGACCACAGTTTAAGAAACGCTGATTTAGGTGACTAAAATATAGTTTTTACTTGACATCTAATTATATTATCATACGTTCTTCCTTATAAATGCATTAATAGTTATTATAAATAGCATAAAAATTATTAACTATTTAAAGCGTAAGAAACTAGATCAAGTTAAAACTACATTTTAGTCACCTAAATGATTTATCGATTCAAGGCAAAATATGCAGGAAATCTGTTTTTGAGAGAAATTTAACTATCCGCTAAAGGGGCTGTCCAATACTCCTATAAGTCTAATTGAAATACTAACTATTTTTGAAACAAAATTATTTTAAGAACGTCAATAAAACCAAATTTTTATTAAATATAATTTCATTAAACTATAATAATTTTATATTTTACTTAGAAAACCCATAATTTTATTTCGAATTAATCCCCTTTACTCATTCGTTCCTCCCCCACCCCTTTCTTCATACGCACTAAGGGGAAAAATTGTATTGCGTTATTTTACTCAAAAAATTTTGAGCCCACCCAATATTTTACAAAAGTTGGCGCTACTGTTCACCAGCGTTAGAGCGCACACAAACAGAGGTACACGCAGACAGACAAACGGAAACCAATAAGCACTTCACAACTATGTTGGAAAATCTTTAAAATTATCCAGACATGAAACAAGTAGATAAAGCAAGTTTGTTTTCATAGACTCTGTTTTGAGATTTTTTTTTTTTTTTTTTTTTTTTTTTTTTTTTTTTTTTTGTGAATTGTAATGATATTTGAAGTTGGTTTGCAGATTACCTAACACAGTAACTTGTTTTTTCAGAACAATTTGTTTTTTATTTCAAAAACTTCCTTCTACATTTTCATAACAATGGATTTTGAAAATTGCAACAACAGTGGTTTCCCCGAAAATATATTCAGAATCAGAATAATAAAAGATAATGACAAAATCATATTAAAGTTAAGTTTACCAGCAAATCAGGCTTTTTATCGAATTTACCTTATTAATCAAAGTATTGTCCAAAATAATTTGTTTTCATTATTTGATAAGTTTGTTATGGATAATTTATGGATGGAAAGCAAAACCCAAAATATTAAAAGTTAAATAATGCAGAAGCATTCATACTTTAAAACCTTTAAGGTTTTGAATGTTTTTTTATATATTTTCAATAAATAATATTATGCAATAGAATTACTAATAAAATAATTATTGATATTCAACAAAAATTCTTTAAATAAATAGTCCCCCCCCCCCCCCACACACACACACACCAACAGATCTTTGAATATGAGGAATTTAGAACAATAATGCCTGCCTAATTATACTTTTCGTTCATGATAGTGTGCCTCTGATCTTGAAAATGTCTACAAAGGTTTTATATATATATATATATATACATATAAATAATTTTAATATACATATAAAAATTAGTGTGAGCGGAAAAAATTGACAGCTAAAAGAAAAATTATTTACATATCATCTCGATAGTTTACGGATGACAATCAAACACGAAAAGTTAAAAGCTAAAAGTGCATAACCATTCATACATTAATGTTTAATGGCTTTAATGTTTTGAGTTTATTTATTTTGCATATTTTCATGAACATTTTTTATGTGGTAAAATTACCAACAGAACAACTACTAATAATATAATGTCTTGAATCTTGAATTGAACGAAACGATTGCTTGAATTCTATAAAAATCTTCAAATTAGTAAATATATTTCTTCCCTAAGAGATTTTTAAATCTGGTTAAAATCTGACACAGTGAAATACATTACCAACGTTTCCCGTTCAAGAACGTGTGCATTTAATCGAAAAAAGGCATTTGTCTATTTTCCCGTCGACCATCTTTGTAAAAGGAAAAAAAAAATTGGCGTCAAACTGTGAGACTGGTTTAACACCAAAAATACATAAGCGTATTATAAACGATTCTTTAACCCCTTCGGGACGAGCGTTTTTTACAGAATGTTTAATCTTTTATCACCGGTTTTTTAAAACAGAAATTTTTGCCTAATTGAATCGGGAAAATGTTCGGATTAAACAAGGCAAATTTTACAATAAAAATTTACTGGTGAGAATAATTACTGATTCTGAGCACCTTACGCGGCACGAATACGCTCGTCCCCAAGGGGTTAAATATCGAAACTAGGTTGGTTCCTGAAGCTTCTAATGATAAAGAACTCTTTTTCGAATCATGAATAACTCGTTGATGATAATTTTTCCTAGATTAAGAAACTGCGTTTTTTTATAGATCATCTTTCAGTTATAACTGTTAACTCTTTTAAGTTAGTATAAATTAATTAATTTTTTAAATGCTTTTTATTTCTGTCTTTATAATTAGAAATATTGGCGTCTAAAAGATTAAATGGCCGTAGAAAATATTTTCTGCTTTTGGGTTACAGGTGGAACAATATATTCGTCATATTCATTAAACGTTTATCGGGGAAGTACCCAACCGAAAAATTAAAAATTAGTAGGCATGACTCCCGTCTTAAAAAACGCAGGATAAAACTATTCGAATCAAAATTGCTTGTTTATAATTTGTAATATACGACTGTTATAGTTAAGATTTCTGGAGAGACGTAATAAACGCCACTAATAATGAAAGTTTGCAAAGAACATACTTCTCTTTCTATTTAGACAGAAAATTTAAACAGATATAACTTAAAGAACATTCATAAATAACAGATATAACATATAAAATTTACATAAAAATTAGATAAAGCCATGAAATTATGAGGAAAAGAAATCCAAAATTTGCAGCAGTTTCAGCAATCATTCTGGAAGGTGGCCAAACAGCTGTAATGCCATTCAAAATAGCAGTAAAATAGTCATCATTTTTATGAATTTGGAGCCACATAAATTCACTTAAATATGAATCTAAAATCTTCAATAACAATATGAATTCCGGTTCTTATATAAAATGCGAGAGAAAACAGAGAAATAGTAATCAACTTATATCCTTTATTAAAAACTTAATATATATAGCGTTGCATTTGAAATCAAACATGGCATCATGTTTTTGTATTATTGTCGTTAAATCAGATTATTTAGTGACATTTCCTTACCTATAGAAAGTGGTCGACGGGAAAATGGACAAGCACCGAAAAAAATATCTATGGTTTTCAGATTTTATTTATTTATTGTATGTGAGTGTGTGTAAATAAGTAGAAATGGAAAATTACTACTGAAAGAAAGATAACTTACAATTTAGCCTTTCGTTTCCGATTTCTTTTTCTTTGAATTATTCGTTTCATCTACAAAATCCGTATATTGCTTATATCTAAACTTCTGTGCAATGATTATATATATACACTATATTGCCATTAATGACCGGCAACTTTCAATTTTGGACATTTTGTCGAATATTTAGAAATATACTTGACAGATTCTTCTGGAATTTCAGGATTGAAAAGAACAGGTATGACCTCATATTTAGCAATGTTGGTTTGATAAAGGGGGCAATTAGGAGGCCAACAAAAAATCAAAGAAACAAAATAATACTTGTAATCACCCTGTAAAATAAAATGCACGAAATGATCTATCGCTACCGAATATAAATAAACAGGCATTGCGCAATATGTGTATTCTTTTGTGTAAGAATAGCATGTGTATTAATAGAGATATAGCGATTTATTTAAAAAAATTAAAAAATTCTTGCATGTTTTTTGCTTATAACATGCAGGGTTTTCAACCAAATTTAACGCCGGTTTCTGAAAAATTGATAAAATATAGTAGAAACAATATAGTGCAATTGAAATATAAATATATTAAATATTTTAAGAAATATGAACAGTTGTATGAAATAATTTTTATCTGCGCATGCGCGAACGATAACAAGGATCATTTTACATAATTTAATAGTCAACTCTATGGAGCAACTTATTAAAAAAAATCTAGTCAGATATCGTAAAAATTCAGAAAGATATAGGCATTAGAGTGAGCAAATTTTTAGTTGTTCTCTAAAAGCAGCTGAATGATAAGGGATTTTCCACAAATTGTCATTTTTAATTTTTTTTTTTTTTTCATTTTTATTGATGCTTTAGTTCTTCTTGGATAACCACCAGAACGAGTCTGTACCATGATCAAAAGAAGTATCAAAATCGAAGCATTTTTTCCAAATCTACTCGTTGATATTCACTAAATACTAACTTTTTTCTGAAAGTCACTTAATAAAAAATGACAATTTGTGTAAAATCCCTTATCATTCAGCTGCTTTTAGAGAACAACTAAAAATTTGCTTACTTTAACGCCGGTATCTTTCTGAATTTTTACTATATCTGACTAGATTTTTTTAAATAAGTTGCTCCATAGAGTTGACTATTAAATTATGTAAAATGATCCTTGTTATCGTTCGCGCATGCGCAGATAAAAAAAATTTCATACAATTACTCATATTTCCTAAAATATTTAATATATTTATATTCCAATTACACTATATTGTTTCTACTATACTTTGTCAATTTTTCTGAAACCGGCGTTAAATTTGGTTGAAAACCCTGCATGTTATAAGCAAAAAACATGCAAGAATTTTTTAATTATTTTAAATAAATCGCTATATCTCTATTAATACACATGCTATTCTTACACAAAAGAATACACATGTTGCACAATCTCTGTTTATTTATATTCGGTAGCGATAGATCATTTCGTGCATTTTATTTTACAGGGTGATCCCAAGTATTATGTTTTTTCTTTGAGTTTTTGTTGGCCCCTAATTGCCCCCCTTAACAAATCGACCTTGCTAAATATGAGGTCATACCTATTCTTTTTAATCCTGAAATTCCAGAAGAATCTGTCAAGTATATTTCTAAATATTCGACAAAATGTCTAAAATTGAAAGTTGCCGGTCATTAATTGGAATATAGTGTATAATAGTATATATACATATTACTGCATTTCTGCATTTATCGCTTTTTACAATCAAGAATTTTTCAATAAGTTATAAAATTTCTGTAAATATTGCGACACATTTTAACTCTAAAAACGAACGCTTCATTGAGTGTGGGAAACGGGAAACACAAGAAATGGGAATGACGGAAACAAATATCGTCACGTAAAAGAAAGTTCTCTACATTCTGCATCTGTTTTCTTTTACATCTTACATTTTATTCGTAAAATGATAAAATAAATTTGTTTTTTGCAAGTTTTGTAGCAAGGAAGATCGTTAATGATTGATGATGATCATGATTCCTGATGCTTTACACGAGAAAAGTAAATAACTAATAATCAGAGAGAACAAATTGGTGCAGAGTCTTTTTTTTTTCTTTACAAAACCTCTCTATTAAAAAAAAAAAAAAAAAAAAAAAAAAAAAAAAATTACGAACGTTTTCACGACCGCAATAATTTAAATAGAAGTAGACAACGATTGAAAATTACGCCCGGGAACTCTACAAAGTGTGCAACGGAGATCGATTTAGCATTAATTGGTATTAATTTATATGAATAATATTGTGTTATTCTTCTTCCTCTCGTCCAAAGCTGGTAAACTACTTCAGTCCTGCGTATTATGTTTTGAGGAAGAAAAGATTTCATTCTTACAATATAATTAGCCGGATATATTAAGGGATTTCCTCTATAATGATGCAAGTCTTTCTCCCTTATTGTGACAGATTTTTAAATTTCAAATTGAGGAATTTTTCTTACTGCTTTCAACAGCGTTTCAAGTAAGTGTCATGATTTCTTCATAGTTAAAACTAGTGTCTTTTATGATTTTCTTTATAGTACTAAATAAAATATTACTTGATATGCAATTTAGTTTTGAATCTGTTTGCGAAAAAAAAAAAAAAAAAAAAAAAAAAAAACTAATTATAGAAATATATATTTTTAGGCTATTGGGATCTTTTCACTTTTATCCTGCAAAAACTAGTGCATATAAAACATGTAAACTGGCAGTTTTTATATAGAGGAATGTATGATAAAAACGCTGAAGCAAACTATTTTTAAATAGAAGAACTATTTTATGTACTATTTAATGTTGAAATCTGTCTAGATATTTCTTTTGCTGCCACTGATTTTTGGAAACGTTTCAGCGTATTTTTACAGTATATTAACCTTTAACTGGTGTGACTAAAATCTGTCACACAACTGATGTGATCCGGTCTCTCAGACCCCTCGAATAAAATGAATAAAAAAAATAACTCAAATGGTTGGATTTACTTAAATTTTGTCCTAATAATATCGTTGTACTTCTCTTAGGAGCATGTGAATTAAATTGCATGAAAAAAGTATTTTATTCATATTATTTAACTTCAGAACAGAAAAGTAAATAGTAAAAAGCTGTAAAAGTGTTTACAGCTGGGAGTCGTGGGGTCTGGGAGACCGCGTGACATCAGTTAAAGGTTAATCGGGTTTTTCTCAACCCGGAATATAGGTTTTACGGACGCTATTAATTCTCAAATAAACATTTTCATGCTTAATAAACATGTTTCACAGACAAACGTGATAAACTAACAGTATTAAAATTAACATTAAAATTAATTTTATTTTGGTACTCTTGGATCTATAAATTAAATGGACAGGATTCTTTCTTGTGGTACGAGGCTATAAAAAAAGAGTTGTTTGGTAAAACATTGAAAAACCGCTCATCGTTTGAAAAAGTGTTATGCTCTTAAGGAATTCACTTATTTTTTTATTCTGCTACTGAAACTATAGAAATGTATACAATAGGTCTGAATAATATAAGGAATATATATTTTTTTTTTTCAGATTAATTTTGTTTTAATTATCGAATTTATTAGAAATATAACGTTAAAATAAATTAGGTTTATCGCCAATGTCTATAAAAATGAGTGGAATTTCAAGTTTTAAAATTGAGGTTGCTTTATAAATCATCTAAATTAACTTATTTTACTTAAATGTGTTTTTATTTCACGATTTCAATGTTGATTATTATTATTTAGAAAAAAAAAGTTATTTAAATTTGGCAACTCATGCCTTTATCAAATTTTTCATCCTTTATTAATTAAATAATGAAAGAATATGCTTTTGTTCCCTTAATTTGTTTTCTGTGTTCGTAAGTATCCCAATAAAATAACGTAATTAAGAGAAATAAGCCGAAAACCATTCGTGAATGCAAAGAGTAAACAAGCGATCACGCCGCCATTTTACCTACTGTGTCGTCACGAGAATACTGTCCATTACGCAACTGAAAATCTTTAATTGAGAATTAATAGCGTCCTAAAAATCGTTATTACGTTTTCAGAAAACTGATTAATCAACTATGAAAATTCTTGGAAAAGTTTCTGAAAATCAGCGTCAGCAAAAAAAAAAAAAACTTTGTTTTTATAAATGATTCTTTAAATCTCGAAACTAGGTTGGTTTCTGGAGCTTCTTATGATAAAGAACTCTTTTTAGAATCATGGATAACTCGTTGGTGGTAATTTTTCCTATATTAAGAAACTGTGTTTTTTTATAGTGCATCTTTCAGTTATAACTGTTAACTTTTTTAAGTTAGTATAAATTAACTTAATTTTTTAAATGCTTTTTCAATTCTGTCTTCGTAATTAGAAATATTGGCGTCTAAAAGATTAAATGGCCGAAGAAAATATTTTCTGCTTTTTGAGTTACAGGTGTAATAATACACTGGTCATCAAAATTAAAGGATAATGTGAAAAAAATATGCTCACTCAGTTAATGTTGCAACATTGGGCATTGGTTGCAACACTAACTTAGTGAGCACAATTTTTCTCATTGTTCTTTAATCTTGATGACCAGTGTATATTCGTTCGCATGATTTGCATAATCGAGAGAGAGAGGAAAAAAAGAAAAAAGTATGTGTAGTATATTATTGGTATACATAACACATAAATATATCTCCCCATAGATGCAACTTTGTCTCGTTTTAAATGAAAAACATGAGAATTATAGTTTTCATGTATATTTTGTTAATTTAAATAAAGTATATTAACGTGTAGTGTATCTTCGATTATATTACATGACATGTTTGTAAGTAAAAATATTCCATTAAAATTAAATAAATTATGAATGAAACATAATGAATTAAATATTTAAAATTTATATATCTTTTGCATGAAACATAACGAATTAAATACTAAAAATTACATAAATTCTGCGTGAAACATAACGAACTAAGTATTAAAAATCATATAAATTCTGCATGAAACATAATGAATTAAATATTCAAAATTTATATACATTTGCATGATACTTGATGAATTAAAATACAAAAAAATATATAAATTATGCATGAAACATAATAAATTGAATATTCAAAATTTATATATCTTTTGCATGAAACATAATGAATTAAATACTAAAAATTACACAAATTCTGCATGAAACATAATGAATTAAGTATTCAAAATTTATATAAATTTTGCATGAAACATAACGAATTAAATACAAAAAATTATATAAATTCTGCATGAAACATAATGAATTAAATACTAAAAATTATATAAATCCTGCATGAAATATAATGAATTAAATATTCAAAACTTATATACCTTTTGTAAGAAACATAACGAATTAAATACTAAAAATTATATAAATTCAGCATGAAACATAATGAATTAAATATTCAAAATGTATATAAATTTTGCATGAAACATAACAAATTAAATATTAAAAATTGCATAAATTCTGCAAGAAACATAACGAATTAAATATTAAAAATTATATAAATTCTGCATGAGACATAAAGGGATTAAATATTCAAAATTTATATACATTTTGCATGAAACACAATGAATTAAATACTAAAAAATAAATTCTGCATGAAACATAACGAATTAAATATTCAAAATTTATATAAGTTTTGCATGAAACATAACGAATTAAATATTAAAAATTACATAAATTCTGCATGAAACATAACGAATTAAGTATTAAAAATTATCTAAATTCTACATAAAACATAATAAATTAAATATTTAAAATTTATATAGTTTTTACATGAAGGACAGCGAATAAAATACTAAAAATTATATAAATTCTGCATGAAACATAGTGAAATAAATATTTAAAAATTATATATTTTTTGCATGAAACATAATGAAATAAATATTCAAAATTATAAAAATTCTGCATGAAACATAAGGAATTCAATATTTATAATTTATGTATATTTCGCATGAAACATAAGGAATTAAATACTAAAAATTACATGAATTCTACACAAAACACAATGCATTAAATATCAAGCATAATTAATAAACACAATCGGTTGAATTCCTTTCTATGGCAAACATTAATTAAAATAAATATGCACCCGTTCCTGTAATTTCGTACTAATTTAGATATGTTTATCTGAACACAAATAAACATAATGATATTCTTTACAAAAAGGATTAAAAAAAAAAACTTTTAGTTGACATCAGTCTCAAAATTATCGATCTTTGTCAAATAATTAGATTAGATTCAGAGAAAAGTACGTTTGCAAAAATTGATATTCTATTCACGGCTAACACTCGTCATTCATAAAATATTGTTTTACGAATACTTTGCGCTTTATTTTCCTTTCATTAAAAATTTTGTTTAATAATCATGACTATAATGTAACTATTGTGTACCTTTTAGCACCGTAAAGAAATTTGTATTTGCAAAGCGTGTCAAACACAAATGTTAACATATCGTGTGTTTTAGATTAGTATCGTCTGGCTTCTGTTCAAAGAGTGTACTTGTTTAATAGCATAATTAAAAGAAAGATATTCGAAAGAGAAAATGTCTAATACAGGATGTTTGCAAATGAAATATACAACTTCAATATTATATTGAAGAAAAAATACAAGAAATAAGAACTTACGTCTAATGGTGAAACAAAAAATGCATATCATCTTTTAAGACGTTAGTAAATATCGCCGATATGCTTACATATCGTGTGTTTTATATTAGTATCGTCTGGCTTCTGTTCAAAGAGTGTACTTGTTTAATAGCATAATTAAAAGAAAGATATTCGAAAGAGAAAATGTCTAATACAGGATGTTTGCAAATGAAATATACAACTTCAATATTATATTGAAGAAAAAATACAAGAAATAAGAACTTACGTCTAATGGTGAAACAAAAAATGCATATCATCTTTTAAGACGTTAGTAAATATCGCCGATATGCTTACATATCGTGTGTTTTATATTAGTATCGTCTGGCTTCTGTTCAAAGAGTGTACTTGTTTAATAGCATAATTAAAAGAAAGATATTCGAAAGAGAAAATGTCTAATACAGGATGTTTGCAAATGAAATATACAACTTCAATATTATATTGAAGAAAAAATACAAGAAATAAGAACTTACGTCTAATGGTGAAACAAAAAATGCATATCATCTTTTAAGACGTTAGTAAATATCGCCGATATGCTTACATATCGTGTGTTTTATATTAGTATGGTAGAGCGCCGATTATCGGAACTCCAATTAACCGAACTTCCAATTATCCGAACAGACTATTTCTCTTTAAAAAAATTTTTAACCGAATTTCCAGTTATCCAAACAGCTTATTTCTCCCAAAATATTTTTTAACCGAACTCCCAATTATCCATTGGCTTGGAATGAAATTTTAAATAAAGAAAAAACTGATAGTGGATCAGAATATGAGGAATGTAAAACAATAAAAGAGATGGGAAGAATCCTAAGCAATGAAGAGAATGAAATTAACGAGTGGTTAAATAGCGAAATACATGACCCTGGATTTCAGATTTTAAATGATGATGAGATTCTGGATGAGATTCATAATCAAAAAGAAATTCAAGAAAGTGAAAACGAATGCTCTGAAAATCACCCAGATCCATCACATAACGAAGCCTTTGAATGTTTGGAAACAGCTATGAAATGGCTCGAACGGCAGAAGAAAGTTGATCCTATTCAACTAAAGTATTTAAGAAGAATTAGCGATATGGCAGCATTGAAAAGAATGTCTTCGTTGAAGCAAGCAACAAACAGAAGCTTTTTTGCTTAAATTATAATCTCTGAAGTTCAGAAAATGATAAAAAAGGAAAAATAAAAAATAATGGTACAAATGTAAACAAAAATAATTAAAAAGACAAAAAAAAACCATTTTTAAACATGCCAGCATTAACTGATGCTGCCAGTCCTAAGCTTAGATAACGTGTGAAGGTTTTAGTATAGTCAGAAACACCCCTTAAATTGTCTGTCCATTTATCCGAACATTTGCTTATCCGAACCAGGATCGGTCCCGACTAGTTCGGAAAATCGGCGCTCTACTGTATCGTATGGCTTCTGTTCAAAGAGTGTACTTGTTCAATAGCATAGTTAAAGAAAGAGATTCGAAAGAGCAGATGGAGAAAATGTCTAATGCAGGGTGTTTGCAAATGAAATGTACAACTTCAATATTATATTAAAGCAAAAATGTAAGAAATAAGAACTTACTTCTAATGTTGAAACAAAAAATGCATATGATCTGTTAAGACATTAGTAGATTTCGCCATATGCTCCTTCAATTGCTCGCAAGATATCAAGACGATAGTCCAATTTAATCCGCGTATGGTTCAAAATACAGTCGAACCTCTATTTAACGAAGTCGCTAAATCCCGGAAAAAAGTTCGTTATATGGAAAATTCGTTAAATAGAGATTCACCTTTTAAAATACTTTAAACTGCATAAAACAGATTTTAAATTCATAAACACTAAATATTTTTACTAAAAGTAATTAATCACATTTTTTAATATAAATTATATCGATTTGTTTTATTTATTTTACCCACCAATATCTATCATCAATTCCTTTTTTCTATGTGTTTAAATCTTTGAAATCTGCAAGGAAAACAAAACAGTGTCTGGGAATACACTGTATTTTCTGTTTAAAGTAAATAGTTTCACATTAAAATTAACGAATTTTAATGACATTATCGTATTTATTATTATTATAACAAATAATTTTAACCATACATTAACATATGCGTCCTTAAATTTAATTTCTGAAAAACTCTGTTAATCAGCCCTGAGTATTTTCTTTTAAAAAGTGCTTTCTCTCATAATACGTCCCGCATCTTTGCAATGCACCATGCGTATTTTCTTCTAACTATAATCTGCGTCGGATTCTTTCAAATGATTTTAGCATTTCATCATACGAAGTTTTGTTAATTCCTGCATCATGTTCATTTCTATCATCATCATATTCGTCTTCATCGCAATTCATTGCTGTATTGTTTTTATTTTTCACACTGTCGAAAATATCCAATTTGGATAGTGTTTCTGGAGGTCTCAATTTCAGAATTAAGTGAAATACGATCATCAATCTTCACACCATGGTTAATTTCTTCTTTTTTTCTCATATGTATCCACATTTTTTAAGTTACTCTAAGGGATTATCGTATTCGTCTTCCGTACTTACCGAATTCTCACTGCTGACAAAGAAGGCGCCTGGTAAAACCAGTTCAATGCCATTGAATATCATAAAATGTGTTTAAACAAAGAATAAGTTTGAAATGTCCAGAAACA
The DNA here is from genome assembly GCA_963932465.1 of Maratus speciosus. Taxonomy (NCBI): domain Eukaryota; kingdom Metazoa; phylum Arthropoda; class Arachnida; order Araneae; family Salticidae; genus Maratus; species Maratus speciosus. The sequence continues at coordinate 199,211,637 of OZ010789.1, forward strand.
TTTTGAGAAATAAGGGGGGGGGAAATTTAGATCACAAGAAAAAGTTCGTTAAATAGAGAATGCACTTCGCTATTTGGAGGTTATTTTACGAAGAAATTCGCAAAATGTTCTTGGTTCCACGGAAAAGTTCGCAAAATAGAGAAATTCGCAAAATAGAGGTTCGTTAAATAGAGGCCCGACTGTATCCGGTGTAACCGAAAGGAAAACTCTAATGCTCCAGCTCACGCACAGATGTTATCTTTGTGTTATAAACGGTATTCTTACTGAATCCCCAAAGAAAAAAAATCGCTAGGTTTGATATCAGGAGAACGGGGTGGCCATGACAAGTTTTTTTTTTTTTCCACACTTTGATGCTTTTTCTTGTCGGTGCCTTCTTGTACTGAGTTGAGAATTTATGTTGAACAGTTGTTAAAGATTTACATTCGGCAAACCAAAACACACACGCTGTTTTTTTTTTTTTTTCCTGTGGCGTAGCTATTTCTGCTACTTTCCGTACTTAATGATATTTTTCATCGTGTGAGACACTCAGCACGATGTACCGTTACCATTACAAATTGTAACATTTTGTCCATCTATTAATAAACAGGGCTTGAAATTCAATTTTTCATAGGGGGGGAGTCTCCCTACCAACATTTATAAATGGAGGGGAGTTGAGCTATTTGGGAGGGAGAAAAAAAATCTAAAACCCACTGCTATTTTACGTGCTTTTTAAAGATTTACATTAATTACTTTGTCATGTCTGTATTCACAGGCATAGCAAAATACCATTGAAGCAATTTAAATCAACAACTCAGAATAATGATGTATAATGTTTTCTTATTTAAAAAAGTAAGAAAGCAGGGGTGATTCTGAGTAAAATAATAAATTTCTGAAACTAACAGCAAATTTTTTGAAAGGTTACAACAGAGGGTATGAAGGGAAGGGGGGGGGGTCACTCCCAGCACTAGCTATGTATTTTTTTGTGCCTCTTTGACGAAATTTGCGATCTTTTGACGAAATTTGTCGTTATTTCGCGATCTTTTGACAAAATTTGCCGGTTTTTTGCGATCTTTTGACGAAATTTGACATTTTACCACGATCTTTTGACGAAATTTGCCGTTTTCTGCGATGTTTCGACGAAATTCGCATTTTCCCGCAATCTTTTGACAAACGCGAGTTTTTTTCGCGATCCTTTGACAAAATTCGCGTTTTTTCGCGATTCTTTGATGAGATTTGCGTTTTTATCGCGATTCTTTGATGAAATTCACGGTTTTTTTTCAGCGGCCGTTTGACTAAACACTAATTTCGTGTTTATTCCGCGATCCTTTGACGAAATTAGCTTTTTCCGCGATCCTATGACGAAATTCTCTTTTTCCGCGCTCCTTTGCCGAAATTTATGATTTTTTTTGCTATCTTTTGATGTAATTTGCGTTTTTTTGCGATCCTTTGAGGAATTTCGAGTTTTTTTTTCCCCCGCGATCTGACGAAATCCACGTTTTTCCGCGATTCTTTGAGAAAATTTGTGTTTTATTCGCAATCCTTTGCGACGAAATTGGCGATTTTTTCCTCGAACGATTGGCGAAATTGATTTTTTCGGCGATCATTTGCCGAAATTCGCGATATTTTTCTGTTGAACTGATGACCGATTTTTCACAATTTTCGGAACCTAATGCTTTTAATTTTCGGAAGATTCGTGACAGAATCACCCCTGAATTCGCCAATCGATCGCGGACACTTGTCAACCGATCTCGAGAAAAAAATAATGAAATTTGTCTATCGGTCGCTTGGAAAATTCGTGAATTTCAACAATCTTTCGCGGTAAAAAAAAACAAAAAACAAACGCAAATGTGTCAATCAGTCGCGTGAAAATATCGGGAAATTTGCAAGGCGTTCGCGGGAGTTGATCCTAATTTCAAAATGAAAGATTTTCAGGAAAATGGTGAGATTTTTTGGACGGGAGTCTCCCGCCCACGATATTATTTTGGGCGGGATTTCAAAATTTTGGACGCGAATCCCGCCATCCCGCCCTGAAATTCAAGCCCTGATAAATAAAATACGAAATTGTGCTAGCTACATTATATTTTTGTTTTATGCAGCCAATAATGCTTTTGGAGCAAGATAAAGTAAAGTATCTATAACTCATTCTAAACTGTATTACTACTAAGTGGAATTATAAATATTGCACAAAATCCCTATAAACCGAAATTGCATTAATTAATTTTAATTTGCAAAATCCTTCTAAAGTTTATTAAATGATTATGTAAATAATCTAATATAGTTTCAAAAATTCACGAAAAATGCTTTAGAAGTTGAAATTTTCATGAATTCATAATTTAGAACATAAAGGGTTAACGGAATGTTGAAGCTGTATGTTTCATTTGTGGACACCCTGTATTTAGTTGTCTCTTGATTTTATTCTGGATTTGCATGTGAATTACATTTTGTGTACTTATATTATGTAGATTAGCTAATTTTAAAATGAAAAACTTTGTCTGTTATTTTTAGCTACGGAGTAGTCACTTTTATTTGATGAAAATACGATGTTACAAAATTTTGTATGGACACTCCGATTATGGAAGATTATTCAATTTAGGTATATACTAAAGTTTTAGTTAATCTTTTTTTTACTCTCTTTTATTTAACTCAACCTATTTTTTGTATGTAATAAGGAACTCTGTAATCGACTTGTAACCCCCTTCTTGATATGCCAAAATTATAAAAATTGCGTTGTTTCCGATAACACTACACCATTTCAAATGAAAATCAAATTTCAAAGTAATTGCTTAAGAGGCGCAAAGGCCAACATAATGAAAAAGATTCCTTGCCGGGACTCGAACCCGGGCCATCAGTATAGCGCACTGACGTTCTACCGACTAAACCACATGAATAGATATCCAGCCTGCAAAATTCCTCACTATTATGTTGGCAAGGCTACAAACGCAGCACAAGATGGAATATTTATTGTGAGTCACCGACATGGGGCAAACACGAAATTTAATTAAATGCAGCATCGATAGAAACTATGTTAATACATGGAAATTATTCCAGAGATAAACATTCGCCTTGCATACAATATTTCAAATGAAAATCAAATTTCTAAGTAATTGCTTAAGAGGCGCAAAGGCCAACATATTGAAAAAGATTCCATGCCGGGACTCGAACCCGGGCCATCAGTATAGCGCACTGACGTTCTACCGACTAAACCACATGGAACGATACCCAGCCTGGAAAATTCCTCACTTTTATACGTTGACAAGGCTACAAATGCAGCACAAGATGGAATATTTATTGTGAGCCACCGACCTGGGGCAAACACGAAATTTAATTAAATCCAGCATCGATAGAAACTATATTAATACATGGAAATTATTCCAGAGAGAAACATTCGCCCTGCATGCAATATTTCAAATGTAAATCAAATTTCAAAGTAATTGCTTAAGAGGCTTTCTGAATCTTTTTCACTATGTTGGCCCTTTGCTCCTCTTAAGTAATTACATTTAAATTTGATTTTCATTTGAAATATTATATGCAAGGCGAATGTTTCTCTCTGAAATAATTTCCATGTATTAACACTACACCGTTCTAATATTTTTAAAACTTTATTATAAATTAATACATTAATTTTAAGGTATTTTTCCGTTACCTCGCCGCAAGTGATAAATCGCCAAATATATTCTCTGTAACCCGTACAAATGTATACGAGTTGAAGCAACGATGGATTTGATGATGCGTCTATAAACGCTCACCAAAATAGGACAAAAGGCAGTAAAAATGTAATAATGAAACATTTTAAAACTAAAATGTAGAAAAATTATAAATAAAAAAGAAAGAGTGTAACTTTAAAAACATATATACGCTTTTATCAATTAGGAGTTTAATATTAATTAATTTAAAATTATACAGTGATAAAACAATTTAGAAATCCTAAAAAGATAATTTTTCATTATTTTCTTTCCTGTTGCCCTATCTTAAAATGAAACAGAGCACATATGAGGTAGTACATAGTAAAGATTTGAAAACACTTAATAACTGTAATATTTAACAACTGTTTCTTTAACAATACTTATATTACTTTTAATTGGAATACATTCTCAATTTATTATTTTCATTTTCATCACTAAGTTTTCTCTTTAATAATCGATATTAAATTTTCTTCGAATCTTTTTTTATTTTTAATTTGCGTATGTAACACAATGCATAACAAATTCCACTTTGAATTTTATTTGTTTTTTTCTTTCGTTCTTATGAATTATTACATTTTGTGTACTTATATTATGTAGATTAGCTATTTTTTTGGGAAAAACAGGAATTGCAGTGAAAAATTTAGGTGAGATTTTCAAGAAAAATTTTGAATGCCCTATGGAAAGAAAAAAACTATTTTCACTTAAAAAAAAAAAGCTATTTTCACTTTTATACTTATATCTTATATTTGTTTGCTTTACTTTTTTATAGCTTATATAGGTTTTAGATGTGAGTAAGCACTTATGAAGATGTAGGTGTGTAAGTTTACACATGCACATGTAGATGAATAGGTTTGTATATGTAGATATGTACACATACGTAAATGTGTAGAGTATTTATCTTATAGCGCAAGCGATCTGTTTAGATGTGTTTATTACTTTCTTCTATCTTCAATAGAAGAAAGTATTGTAATCGAAATTTTTTTCGACTTCCGGTTTTCGATGGATTTATATGTTTTAGGGGTCAGAGATCCCAAAAAGCATGTTTATAGAAAATGTCTGTCTGTCCGTGTGTCCGTCTGTCTGTCGCCATTGTACCATCAAAAAGTGTATGAAGTTATGCGTAGAATTGAACCAAATTTTTATTTTAAGTTTTTGGCTATGGCAAGCAGATCCTCTCTGAATTTGGAAAAAATTCGCCGGTAGGGGGCGCTGTAATAGGGATTTTTGTGCGATTTTGAATATTGTACCATCCAAAAGTATATGAAGTTATGGATAGAATTGAACCAAATTTTTATTTTAAGTTTTTGGATATGGCAGGTAGGTCCTCCCTGAATTTGGATAAAATTCGCCGGTAGGGGGCGCTGTAACAGTGATTTTTGTGCGATTTTGAATATCGTACCATCCAAAAGTGTATGAAGTTATGCATGGAATTGAACCAAATTTTTATTTTAAGTTTATGGCTATGACAAGCAGGTTTTCCCTGAATTTGGAAAAAAATTCGCCCCTAGGAGGCGCTGTAATAGCGATTTTGCATATTGTACCATCGAAAAGTGTATGAAGTTATGCACAGAATTGAACCAAATTTTTATTTTAAGTTCTTGGCTATGGCAAGCAGGTCCTTCCTTAATTTGGAAAAAATTCGCCGGAAGGGGGTGCTGTAATAGCGATTTTTGTGCCATTTTTAATATTGTACCATCGAAAAGTGTATGAAGTTATGCATAGAATTGAGCCAAATTTTTTGTGTTTCTTTTTGGTCATGGCATGAAGATCCTCCCTGAATTTGGAAAAATTCCGCTGGAAGGGGGCGCTATATTTACTATGTCTGTACCATTTTCTTTATTGTACAATCGAAAAGTGTATAAAATTATGCATACAATTGAACCAAATTTTTTGTGCATGTTTTTGGCTTTGGCCAACGGGTCCTCCTTGAATTTGGAAATATCGCGCTGTAAAGGGGCTCTGTGATAGCGACTTTTGTATACTTTTCTTGATTTTTCGTAGTTCTATTGTCCATCGGCGGCTCGTGCAAAGGCGGGAACTCGCTTCCTGCTAAGCCGGCTATTCGCAAACATCTGATAACAACGGAATAAGGAAAAACTATTAATTTTAACAAATATCATGATATAGATTAACTCGTTGTAGTTCATTTAATTGACTGAAGCAGAAATTTAAGATGAAAATCAAAGTTGGTATAGTAATGAACTAATAATATTAAAGTATTAACATGTGTAACTAGTTTTTCAAATATTAAGATGTATAAGATAGAAGAAAGTTTTGGGATTGGCACATCCAACTAGTCTTTTTAAATAAAAATGATTTTTTTTAAGCATTTGCTGGCTTTTAGAACTTTAAGTTGTGTAGATATCAAAATGTAGATGCTTATATGTGAATAGCTACATGTAGATATACAGATCTGAATGAGTGTGACGTGTAGAGTAGAGGTCTGCACGGGCCGATATTTCCATGCCCGGGCCCGGCCCGACTCATAGAGAAAACAATTCGGCCCGGCCCGTAGAAAAAGTAATATTGGCCCGGCCAGATAAAAAAAATTAAAATTTCGGCCCGAGCCTGGTCCAGCTCGGAAAAAAGTTAAAAACTCGGCCCGAGTGAATTTCTACAAAACATTGATTTTTTACGTCGAATTGGTTAAAAATTTGTCTCATACGAGGAGTTCTGACCAAAAATATTTATCTTAACTTTTTTTTTCATGTTTATAATTTCATTTTTATAGAAGTGCCGCAGGCTGCGATATTTATTTTTTTAATGAATCTCTATTTCTTGTATGTAAATGTTTCAGCTATCATTAATATTGCAAATCCATATTCCATGTATAGAAGTGTTAAAACTCTGCAAAATGCTATACAGTAAAATCTTCTAAGACGGAATTGCATAGGAAAGAAAAAAAATGCGTTATAGACAAGATCCCTTCTTAGCATGTGTGAATGTATTATATATTCTTTTCTTACTTATTAGTACGTTAATTTTGCATGTATCAACACGTTTTTCAGTTTAAAACAGGGTTCCGTCATAGGCAGGTTCCTTTTCACACATTTTACTGTATTTTAATTTAGCTATATTTTAATATGCGTAGAAATCTACTATTCTTTAAAAATAATAAATTTTAATGTTTAAGTGTAGAATAATGACGATTCAAAAATTTATGCATTTTTTGCAAAAATTTTTGGGCCAGGCCTAATTTAACTGATCTTTAACTGGACCAGGCCACGCTGAGACAATGATTTTCATACGGGCTGGCTCAAAACTAGGACTGAAAATTTTGGGCCGTAGAGACTAGGAATGAAACCAGGCCCGGCTCTGTACAGAAAAGTTGAGTGAGATCCGGCCCGGCCCGAGCCTTTAGAAAAAAGTATGGCCCGGGCCCGGCCGGAACAGAGAGGAGAGCAGGACCGGCCCGAGTGCCATGAATGAAAATCGGCCCGAGCCCGGTCCGCGCAGATCTCTAGTGTAGAGTATTAAGTCATACGATAAAATAAAGAAACGAACGGATGGTAAAAATAATCGGATTTGGATGGTAAAAATCACCTGCAAAGTGTCAAGGTAAAAAGTAAAAAAAGAAAGAAAGAAAAAAAGAGATTTTTAAGTTGTATTTGCTTTTTCATTTAAAACTCAACGTTCAAAAATACCTGCTACGATAAATAAATCTACTTTAGAAAGACTGATTTTGATGAACGGAAACGCAAATACTATGTGCACTCTCTGTCATTACCGATAACTCCTCCCTTCTCTCTCACGTGCACTTTGAATAATTCCTATTTAAATGCAATGCTTAGTTTATGATTGCGAGACCTGCTTTTTAAAACGAGTGCTTGTATTTATCCTTAACTTTTTTATTCTGAATATTTTTATTTTATCTTGAGGAATATATAAAAAATGACAATAGATTTGTAAAAAAATTACATTCATTAATTAGTCAGATGTGCCAATGAAAAAACTTTCTTCTGTCTCATACATGTTAATATTTCAAAAAGCGTAATTTTTTTAATCATGCATTTTAGAAACAAAACATTTTGTTTATTACAAATATGCAAATTAAACCTAGATTGGACAACTGGATGATCCAGTATAATTTACTTTTTCAAAAACTATCGCGCCCGTCCGAAAATTGAACAAAATTCACGATCACAGCGCAAAAATTTTATACAACGCTCGGCATATTGCATTATTCATCTAAATATAAAATTTTGTCGAAAAATAATCATAAATTCGTCATTTAAACCGCAAAAAATCTAGAAAATCGGTATCACAATGCTATCTGGGACCTGAAGTCCATAGTAAAAAATATAGGGGAGAGTAGCCATATTTGGACCGCCGCTGTAATTGGACCGTTGCTATTCTGCCGTTAATTACAGTTAGAGACGCCATCTACCGGTGAAATACTACTCATCAGAATGACGTCATTTATGATTAGAAGAAGCACCCGCCTACCACGTGCTGTTTTCAGATAATTTTAAAAAACCTAAAGTTAGCTGTTTTGATCTATTTTTTTCCTACTAAACGTAAGTGAATATTTTAAAACTAAGTTAAGTTGTTATGTTTTCATATACATATCTAAATTCATCTAATTATTGGGCATATTTTTCACGCTAATTTGTTTGATTTCGTGTTTGTTCTTAGTCTTGGGATTATCTGTTTTAAAAAAATGGCGCAGTTGCCTTAAATGGGCCAATTTAAGTTGCTTAAATTGGACCAAATATACGATCAAAAATTAGAAAAGTAAGTAATAAATTTCGGCGGCGGTACTCTTTGTATACTTTTTTTTTCTTTATAATAATAATTACTATCTCCATGCAAGTTTTTTTTTTTTTTTTTTTTTTTTTTTTTTGTATATCAGGATCAATTTCTTTATATAGTTTAGGCCTATATAAACATAAAAGTGTTTTACTTGTTTATGCAATAAATTTTGTTTGTAATTTATTTTATCTTGTATGTATTTACATTTATTTTCTTTGATTTTTTTTTATTTCTACGGCGTATTTGGTTTACAGAGTAGAATTCAAATATTTTCCTCCAAGAGGACACTTAATATTTAGTGAGGGGAAGGGGGGAGCAGATTTTTACAGTTCTGGAGGGTAGGATTACAGTTTTTTGCCCTTAAAACGCATAAAATCTCAAACCTTCCGGTAGGAGTGGTTATTTCAAGCCTCCGGGGGGGGGGGGGGAGGGTGACACCTGAATCCAACACTGTTTGAATATATAATGTTTGCGTTTGATTAATCGTAGCGTATGTTTTTTCAATAGAGCATATTTTTTAAATACTTTTTTAATATAATGTTGAAATTGTTGAAAACGACACATACAAACTGTCTGGAAGAAAAACACCCGTGACAGCAAAAACTGTCAAAGGAAAACGAAAAGAAGAGCGTAAGTTGTGAAGAAATTGACCTGCGAGAATGCTGCAGCTACAAATCCCCCCCCCCCCCCCTAAAAAAAGGCCAAAAAATCATTAGAAATACTATCTCTCTTGCTAAATTCAGTTAAATCAAAGTACAGAGGGGGCCAAAAAACAGTTGTGTTAACATCTTCGCCATATAAAGTAAACCGTAAAATGAAAAAAAAAAACGACAAAAAAGAATTTATTTTGTTTGATTGTTTCATTAATCGCAAACTTTGCTTTTAATGAAATTAGTTACATTCCCTCATTTTCTAAAAACATGTTTCTTCGGGATCTCTGAGTTCTAAAACGTGTAAATCCGTAGAATACCGGAAGTCAAAAAAATTTTCGATTATAATATTTTCTTCTATTAGTCTTAAAGTAAAATAAATAAATAAATAAAATTTTGATAGAATTATAGTTAGGGATTTGAAAGTACATTATATGGCCAAAGGTGACCGGTCACTTGCGATTTTAGACGTTTTCTTAAATATCTAGAAAAATACATGAAGAATTACCTTGAAACTCCAGGTGTGTAAACAGAATAGTACAGGTCATATATTTCTGTGAAGATTTTTTCCAGAAATCCCATAGGGGACCGTCAACAAATTGAAAAAAACGAATATTTTTTGGATAACCCTGTAAAAAGTAACATACAGCAAAAGCGTTCAACACAGTAGATTATGATTAAGTGCCTTATTGCAATAAACTGTGTTCATTTTTATGAGAATAGCATGTATATTTGTAGAGAAATTAAAGTTTTTATAAAAAGAGTCCCAAATTTTGCCAAGTTTTTGCTTATAATTTGTAGAGTTCTTGATATATATATAAAAAAATCATTTCAGAAAATATGACAAATAACATTGTACAAAATAACCTGCAATCAGAATTAAAAAATAATAAAAATTGGAAGAAAAATGAACAGGTTTACTAAAAAATGTTTCACTGCGCATGCGGGAAAGCAATCAAAATATAATGTGCATAATGTATTAGCTAAGTGTTATAGAGCAACTTTTGTGAAAGTCTCAAAAACATAGCTCGAAAATTCTGAAAATTATCATTGATAGAATAAGCTCGAAATCCGTTGTTCCCAAAATGAAGCAAAAAGATGAGGGGTTGTATCCATACATCTATTAATTACTGCCAATATAGCATGCACAATATTGCACGTACTACTGTATTTGGATACAGACCCTCATCTTTTTGCTTCATTTTGGGAACAGCGGATTTCGAGCTCATTCTATCAACGATAATTTTCAGAATTTTCAAGCTATGTTTTTGAGACTTTCACAAAAATTGCCTTGTACACTTAGCTAATACATTTATTATATTTTGATTACATTCGCGCATGCGCAATGAAACATTTTTTAGTAAACCTGCTCATTTTTCATCCAATTTTAATTATTTTTTAATTCTGATTGCAGGGTATTGTGTGCAATGTTATTTGTCATATTTTCTGAAAATAACTTTTTTTTGTATTAAGAACTCTACAAACTATAAGCAAAAAACTTGGCAAAATTTGGGACTGTTTTTATAAAAACTATAATTTCTCTACGAATATACATGCTATTCTCATAAAAATGAACACAGTTTGTTGCAATAAGGCACTTAATCATAATCTACTGTGTTGAACGCTTTTGCTACGTTGTTTTTTACAGGGTTATCCAAAAGATATTCGTTCTTTTTCAATTTGTTGACGGTCCCCTATGGGGTTTCTGGAAAAAAAATCTTCTTGCATTTTTCTAGATATTTAAGGAAACGTCTAAAATCGCAAATGATCGGACACCTTTGGCCATTTAGTGTACTTAATCACTGTAATATTTTTAACAACTGCTTCATTAACAATACTTATATTACTTTTAATTAGAATATTTTTTTCAATTTACTATTTTCATTTTCATTGCTAAGATTTCTCTTTAACAATAGATATTAAATTTTCTTCGAATCTGTTTTCTATTTTTAATCTGCGTAACGCAATGCATAGAAAATTTACTTTGAATTTTATTTTATTTTTTCAGTTCTTATAAATTAGTGCATTTTGTGTATATTATGTTGATTAATTAATTATTTTATGTAAATCTGTTTAAAAAAAGAAATAATTTTCCTTTCTAGAATATTAAAAAATTTCTTAAAAGAAATGATATTTCAAAATAATTTAGCAAGGCCCCACCCGCCATCCCTCCCCCAGGAAACTTTCCGAGATGTAAAACCGTTTTAAACAAAAATGAGGCATAAGTAATAAAATAATAAAATGCTATAGTAAAAAAATAGTTTATTTTTTATACTGATTAAGTAATGAAAACCGTGAACCTTATAACTTGCTTGTCTTATTTGCATTTCACTGTATAAGCGTTTACCACGCTGTGGTAAAATTTCCAGCAATCCTCTTATGTAATCTCTCTATTCTAAAAAAAAATAATAATAATAACTAACGCTGCCACAGCCGCTGTCAATGAATTTTTTGTAACAGGGAGCCTTTCTTCGTTAATATTAAGAAAACTACTGCACACAAAAATATGAAAATGGGTAGTATTATAAAAGAATGTTTGATAAACACGCTGATGCAGACAGTTTTTAAATCGAATAGTTATTTTAAGAGATATTTAATGTTAAAGTTCGTCAAAATCGTTTCATTAAAAGAGTTTTATAGGAGCAAAAACTATACATAAGAATTTAATCATTTTTTCTAAGGATAATACATTAGAAGCTCCCGGTGTGCAGACTGCATTTGTTGTTTTAATTTGACTAATGCTTTGAGGGTTTATTTCCATTTCAAATTCAAATTTTCAGCATTTCGAGAGATATATTTTGCATATTTTAGAAAAGGTTTTTATTTTAAATTGTTGCCAACAGCGCAAAGAATAAGTAGGAAAATATTGCAAATTACATCATAAAAACAATAATTACACGTGAATTTTAAAAGAGATAGAAAATTTTAAAATAATAGATGTATTAATATGCATTAAAAGCCGTAAATGGATGAAATTACGTCATATTTAAAATGACCAAATAATAATATTGCCAAACAGTTTAAATTTAAAAATATTACACGACACATTTATTTCACATTTCTAGATGGTCTTTTAAACTATTGTTGCTAATTCTAAGGCAGCGCAAATAAAAATATTTCCTTTCTAGCAACAAACGTATTTTCATGTGAATATTAAAAGAAAAAGAAAACTTTAAAATAATAAATACATTAATATACGTTTAAAGCCGTAAATGGTGGAAATTACGTCATATTTAAAATGGACACATCGTCAAATTAATATTGCTAAACAGTTAAATTTAAAAATATATTTACACGACACATTTATTTCACATTTATAGATGATCTTTTAAACTATTGTTGCCAATTCTAACGTAGCGCAAATCAAAAGTATTTTCACGTAAATATTAAAAAGAGAAAGAAAACTTTGGTGAAATTACGTCATGTTTAAAATGATACATTTAACCTTTCAGGGGCAAGCAAATGTTTTCCTGTAATGTTGAATTCACACCGGAATCTTTGAAAATTTTTATTTCAAAATAAGGAAAAGCAATTTCACAAATTTTTTCCACCAAAGTTATAAAAATAAAATTTAATTAAAAGTTTCCGGTGCAAATCTTGATTAAACTTAGGTGGGATACAATATATCCCAATAATATCCAAATAATAATATTGCCAAACAGTTTAAATTAAAAAATATATTTACACGATACATTTATTTCACTTTTCTAGATGGTCTTTTAAACTATTGTTGCCAATTCTAAAGCAGCGCAAATAAAAATATTTCCTTTCTAGCAACAAAAGTATTTTCATGTGAATATTAAAAGAGAAAGAAAACTTTAAAATAATAAATATATTAATATACTTTAAAAGCCGTAAATGGTGGAAATTACGTCATATTTAAAATGGACAAATGGTCAAACTAATATTGCCAAACAGTTAAATGAAAAACTATATTTACACGACACATTTATTTCACATTTCTAGATGATCTTTTAAACTATTGTTGCCAATTCTAACGTAACGCAAATAAAAATATTTTCTTTCTAGCAACAAAAGTATTTTCACGTAAATATTAAAAAGAGAAAGAAAACTTTGGTGAAATTACGTCATATTTAAAACGATACATTTAACCTTTGAGGGGCAAGCAAAGGTTTTCCTGTAATGTTGAATGCACACCGGAATCTTTGAAAAATTTTATTTGAAAATAAGGAAAAGCAATTTTACAACTTTTTTCCACCAAAGTTATAAAAATAAAATTTAATTAAAAGTTCCCGGTGCAAATCTTGATTAAACTTAGGTGGGATATAATATATCCCATCCCCACTGCCACTCAAGGATTAAAATGTCTTATTTAAAACAACTTTCTTACAGCGATGTTAAAAAATACCAGGAGACAAAGACTCTGTTTGCTCAGTTCAGATGTTAGCTTATTTTCAAATGTTTAAATTGATCTTTTTTAAGAAAAACTAAAACAGCATACACGTCAACATGAAAATAGCCATTAGATGTCTTAACAATAACTGATTCTGCCTTAAAATTCCTCAGTGAAACGGAAATGAATGGAAACCCGTTTACAGGGAGATCGCCACCGGTACACACTGGAGTATTTGACCCAAAAACCTGGCCAAAAATGCAAAAATTAAAATTTCGTCAACAATAGTAAAAATGGTATTTTTTAATAGCTAACTAATTGGTGCATTGATCTATGTCTATTTTAGGAACCTGAGTTATATCCGGTAGCTCCTGGCATCAGCTGAAGAGGAAGTTTCTTTCTGAGAAGACGTGGTTTTTTGGCATTGTTGTTATGTTTAAATATAATTTTTTGTGGCTCAATGAATTGTTGAATTGAAACTAAACAGGGCTTACGTGTTTAACAAAGGTCAGAGCTTAGTGTTAAACTATGTGTTAATTTAAATAGTTTCGTTTTTAATGTAATAAAAAAACCTTAAATGCGTAAAAGGGTTATTTTTAAAGCATTTTTGGCTCTAATTTATACATATCGAAAGCTTTTAAAATATGTGCCGCGCTTTGCCCAGCCATGTTTGAATTATAATCGTATTATTTATAGTCTTGAGTGTCAATTTCTGCAAAAAAAAATTCCGCACATTGTTGCCATTTTTTTATTAAAAAAATTTTCGGGATGATTATTTAAATGCTCTGTTTTGCGGCCACCGAATTGAAGAGATAAGAACTATATATTTACTTTCGTATTGCAGGTTTTTAGCTCACAGGATATTACCGAAGAGCTTCTCCACCTACATATTCTGTCTGTCTGTATGTACGTACGTACATATGTACGTATGCAGGTACGTACATACACACGCAACTCGATATTTTGATAGAAATATCCGATCGCCTTCCAATTGTATGTACTTATTTATTGAAAAAGTGTCCCCTAATTAGTTCTTGGGGCTCATGTGTGTAACATAAGGAGAGAAAGGAGGGAATTAACCTTTTCGAGGGCGGTGTCCTTAAAAAGGGACACCTTATTTTAATTCCAAAACTGACAAACGGCACCAAGAAAATTTAATTAAAATTTTCCTTTTATAATGTACGTGAAAATAAGCAACTTCAAATTTTCTGATAACTCAGCTTATCAACTAAAAAGAGCAAGCCATATAGTAGCGAGAACCTGCAACTTCTTCTTCCAGCAAGGTCTGATGGTAGTCCCGATAAAAGCCAAGAAGAAAGTGATGAAGAAGATGAAGGAGAGTTCTGAAATATCATTTTGAAACTGGTAATACATTAAATACATTCAAAAACTAGCAATCTATACTATGTATAGATTCCACTTTACTGAACCTACTATTAAATATACTATTAAACATAAATTAAATGCAATAATTATTATTAAATGTAATTTAAATGTAATAAGCATTATTAAATGTAAATAATAAATGTTATGTATAGTAAAATTAAATACATTTAATTAAACATTGATAGTGAATAAAACAAACAGTTACTTTCCTCTTAAAAACAGTAAATAGTTAAGGTTACAAGTCACTCAACTTTCAAACTCCCTTCGGTAATGTTAAGTCACTGGACATGTAATTTATTCGTCTTTTTAAAATATCCACTTTGTAAATTAATATTTTAACTTCTTTTTTCTTTATGCTCTTCTTAAATGATGACTCTTTTTTTTTTTCTTAATTGTCAAAATATTTATAAAATGTGTATTTATTATTATGTGAAGTGTTAAAATCTTACTTACACTTCGTCAGCTTTTAAGATATAAAATATTAAACTAAGCTATGGATTTGTATGTATACTTCATAGTATGCTAAGAGTTAGTTCAGTGAAAGCATAGCACAGTTTAAAATGTCCATTCAGCCATTTCCGTGAATAAACGGAAATGTACTTGAGAACTTGTGCAGCCCTGTATATGATCTATAGAATGTATCCACACCAAGTATTATTTTTAAAAAAATGTTCTATTTTAAAACGTCTATCACAACTACAAACGCACTTCCAGCAATTATTGGTCATAGACTTCAATAGTTAGATTTATTCTTCAGCCATATTCGTTTGTGTGTCCCTGTAAATGAACGATATATTCTATGCCAGGGTCGGCGAACCTATGGCACGCGTGTCACTTTTGGCACGCGAAAGAATATTTTTGGCACGGCACTGCTATGGCTCTAAATCAAAATAAAGAGAGATTACACAAAATCGTGACTGATTTTTTCTAAATTCGATTAAATGCAAATTGAAAAACTCAAACCGCGGTATATTATATTCCAATCTAATTATGGTCTCAAAAATTATTCGAATTAATACGATATTTGTTAACTATCGATAAGAATTGGTTATTAGGCATTACTAAATTCCGATGGTAAAGTTGTGGCAACTTAGAATTTATTTCAGAGCTTTTCAAAGAAACTGGCGTTTGCTATTTTAAGTTTTTCTGTCTATCTATTCTTTCGAGTCATTGTTTTCACAAATGAATAATATCAAAACTGAAACTGAAAGCCTTGTCAGATAAATCCGGTTCAGTTTGCATTAAAATTAACTTGATATTAAGATGCAGCAATAGAAATCAAATTACATCACATTAAATTTTTTAAATTGTTTTCAAAAATATATTTGCTTCCGGATTTTGCGTAATACCTACATGTACGTTCCTCATATTTTTTAAATCTTAATAGAGAATTTTAAGTAATTTTAAACCATTATTTTTCCACCTACTAAATTTGTTTTTTAGTTGGCACGTCATAGTCACATAAAATATTTTTTGATCGAATTTGGCACGCGGCAACAAAAAGGTTCGCCAACCCTGTTCTATGCACACCATATTATACAATAAGTACCTTAGTATACCTTAGTGAGAAATATAAATTTCAGCACGTTTAAAAGTGTGATATCATTAAAATACAGAGCAGACGATTTCCCCCCATAGACCATAATGTAAGGGAATTCTTTTGGGTGTCTCTGTAAATGAACCGTAAAGGCTATAGACTTCATTTACAATACCAAACATGCCATAGTGATATCCAATAACATCTAAGAATTTCAAGCGAATCGGACTATATTTACATTGAAAAATATTTTTAACCAGGATTTCGGGTCAAATACTCCACTGTGCGGTGTTTTAATTATAATTCAACCTTTCATAAACTTTTTAAAGCCGATCAAATTAGCGTGTTTTTAGGGTCTGCGGTGTGTGAGCGGTGGTTGGGGAGCGTAGCTCGTTGGGGGCAGAGCCCCCTAGTTATACAAAAATTATTTCCAAATAGTATATTTAAAAAAAAACAAAAAAAAAAAAAACAAACAAAAAAAAAAAACGTATTTATAATATAAGTTGATGATTATTATTTTATAAACGAGCTGAACCTTAATCTTTGATATTAAATGAAATTCCAAAACCAAAACTGTAAAGCAGAAAAACCTTGAATTAGATAACTGCGATGATGCAACTTTTGTACTTCGCTTCAAGGGCATCTAAGTGAAATCAAGAGCTGAGTCTGCGTTTTTTAAGATAAGTAACTTAGACTAGTATTATCTGCTTATGAAGTAACCGAGTTCATTGACACTATTGTCTTTCAAGACAAACAAAACATTTCTAGGTTCTTTCATTGAATTAAATATGTCTGGAATTTTAACATATTTTTCTCATATACTTCATTTTAAAAAATATGAATGAATAGAAGATATGTGAGAAAAATCTTGTTTGCTTCTAGTAGTAAAATCACAGTAAAAGTACTACATGTTCGTTATCGTTGGGAATGTTTTATTCACGTTTAAATGGCAATTCTGAAAGTGTTCTAAAGAATATTCAATGCTAATTCTAACTTTACTTAATGTCATTCTGGAAAAAAAAAAAAAAGAATAAATACAGTGCCAGACTGTTAAAAATTTATGTACGTATTTTCATACTTCCCTGTATATATACTTTTCGATCATTTGCGTCTTTTCACAATTCTTTCCCGAGTCGAACAAACTAATTGACTACTGCTACTTTTTCGATAATTCTAAATACAATTTAACATTTGAAAAAAAAAAACCGAGATGTCACATAGTTTCTATCAAAACACGGTGTGAATAGTAATTATTATTCTTTTTTTAAATTAGAATTCGGTGTTGTTGTTTTCGTAATTGGTTATGTGTTTGTGATACTGTGATACTTCTTTGAGATGAGCTTTACAATAGATTTGAAAAAAAAAAAAAAAAAAAAATACAGGCTTCCCTTATTAGTGCGGACGTCCTAAAAAGGGTCCTGCGATATTACCGCCCTAATCGAAACATGCATTTGATTGGAAAAACTACAATAGTATCACAGCCATTTTTTTCAGTAACTCTAAACATAAAAAAAAATAATAATAATAAAATAAAATCAGAGATGTCACTTCATTTCTGACGAAACGCAACATAAATAATAATAATTATTAATTTTCTTTTTCTTAAAAAAAAAAAAAAAAAAAAAAAAAAAAAATCTTTCTTGTTTTCGTAATTGGTTATGTCTTTGCGATATTGCATTCTTCGAGATAAGTTTTGCAATAGATTTGAAAAAATAAAATAAAATACATGTTTCCCTTTATTAGTGCGAACGATCATAAGAAAGTCCTGCATTATTACCACAGTAATCAATGATATAAAGGAGAGACCTTTTTGAATATTATATATTCTAATATATCATTTTCACAATATTAGGTAAAAGAGATAAGGAATTTCTCTTACCTCAGAATGTCGCAGGGTCCGCCCAGATCCTTGGTTGAACTTCTTCAGTGAAAGACTTCAGCATATTTCACAAGAAAAATACCTATAGTGTTATAAATAGAAAGTAGGATTATGTATTGATTAAAATTTTTTTCTTCTAATCCATAGCGTGCATGGTTGAACAATAAAAGCTGATTTCTTTTCCTTTAAATGATTTAATAAATTTCTTAGTTAAATGTAATTAATAACAGAAATGGAGGGAGAGGAAAAAAACACCTGTTCCCTTCCGAAGGAAACATGATAGAAGAACGCGCGAAAAGGCAATACAGATACATTGGGCAAAGTCCACATACATGCCCAATGTAGGAACATCAACCGGCAGAAATTCTGAGTTGGGCACAAACACGTACATCAAAGAACCCTGAAATGAAAGTAATAGGAAAAAATATTAAAAGAATATTAAAAGAAAAAGATAGTCATTTAAAATAAGAGTCTGGGATATTATGAAAGTTTCTTGTTTCGAAGATTCTAATATGTAACACCCCGACTGAATCGCCGGCACAAAAAAAATTTATAAGTTTAATATAGTCTTTCTGTGAAGCACGAATCGAAGCTTGGGCAGGGGTTTTGTCAGCAGGTTGGCGGCCATTGCTGCAGTTTCAAGGTAAGTCATGTTTATTACCCCTTCCTCGACAAGGTTTCTCAATAAATGATAACGAAGAGATACATGCTTGGTTCTTTGATGATGTTTGTCGCTTTCGGCAAGTTTAATGGAGGACTGGTTGTCCTCAAACAGTTGTATAGGTAGTTCTTGCTAAAGGTCCAGTTCCTTCAGGAGTTGTAGAATCCAAATTATCTTCTATGAGTCTTTTCCACATAAGCAAAGGCGTGAAAACCGAAGGTTTTAATATTTGAAAGATCTGGTTTGCGACCAGTCCATTTTTCGTAGGGAGTGCAGTCGTTGGATAAAGTCGGGAGGTGATTTTGTATGTACGTTGCGGCGCAGACGGCTTCGCCCCAGAATGAGTTAGGTAAACCACTGTCTTTAAGTAGGCAGCGAGCCATCTCCATCAAGGTACGCTTCTGACGCTCCGCAACCCCATTTTGAGGCGCGGATTACGGAACAGTAAGTTGATGGTTAATTCCCTCATATTTTAAATAATTTTCAATTTCCTTCCCATTGTATTCCCCTCCGTTGTCGGTACGGATAGCACGCACCTTCCTGCCAAATTTATTCGCGGTCATTGCAACATACTCTTTAAATTTAGGGAAAACTTCATCTTTGGTTCTCAGTAAGTACGTTATGGTAAACCGGCTAAAATCATCTACAAAAGTCAAAAAATAATATTTTCCGCCAACCGTCGCTGTTTGCATAGGCCCACATAAATCGGAGTGCACTAATTCTGTGGGCTTTGTAGCTCGAAAACTAGCGGCTTTGGGGTATGGATCACTAGTGAGTTTAGAAATTATGCATGTTTCGCATGTATCACCGTGTTTACATTTGTCAATTTTAATTCCTAACGCCATATCATTATTTACTAATTCCTTAATATGATTAACGTTTTTGTGGCCTAATTTCCTATACCACTTGTGTAGACAATTTTTATTTTCGCATTCATTTATAATATTTACATTGTGAGACATATTTTGTTCTATTTTACATTCATATAAATTATTGTTTACATAGCCCTCGAGGTACGTAACACCTTCGTGAGTTATCTTGCAAGATTGTTTTTCAAATATGGCTTTACAACCATTTTCAGTAGCTCTTTTTATAGAAATTAAATTTGTTTCAATTTCGGGTACATACAATACATTCTTTAGTGTTATCGTTCTGTGTGCATTATCCGACATTAATGTATTTAATTTTATAGTCCCGTAACCCTCAGAGCAAAGCTCTTGACCGTTTGTGATTGTTACGCTAGAAGCACTGTTATGAAAATCATTAAACTTGCTTTTGTTATTACAAATATGAGTTGAAGACCCTGAATCAATCACCCAGAGATCTTTTACATTATCCCCAACAAAAAATGTAACATTTCTATTATTAGGTGTTTCTTTTTCAAAATTCCTATTTTTGTTAGTATTCGCATTTGCGCTACCTTGAGAGCATATAGCCGATTTTTGTGACTGGTTGGGAAAACGATTAGGGTATTGATACTGCTTAGGATTATTTTTATTTTTTTTTCAAGATCCAACAATCCTCAATGTTGTGAGAGATTTTTTTTTTTTTTTTTTTTTTTTTTTTTTTTTTTTGCAGTACCGGCAGAATTTATTTTGTTTGTTTTTATGGAATTTCACCACCTTTAATGCGGAGTGACTATTCTCACTTTCGCGGTTATTTTCAACTCTTTTCGAATGTTCGTCTATCAATTTAGTGCGAATAAAACTAGCACTAAGGTCACGCTCATCCCTCGCCTCCAAAGCGGTAATGAGACCGTCATAACTGGAAGGGAGAGAGCAGAGCATTAAAGCAGCAAGGTGTAGATCACTTACATTTTCGCCGATAGCGGCTAGCTTATCGCGAGTTTCATAAATTTTGGTAAGGTGATCAACCATATTACCATCTTCGTTTAATTTTATGGATTAAAGTCTTTTTAGAAGAAATAGTTTACTACTTAGATTAGAACGTTCATGAACTTCCTTTAAAGCAAGCCAACACTCTCGCGCGCTTTCTAAATTCTTGAAATTTATAATCTGATCATCATCGATCAACAAATTTATAATGGCACGCGCTTTCCTATTTTTGTTTCTGAAATCATCTGTCATTGGATCGGGCGGGTCCTGACTGATAGCACTATAGAGGTCCTCCTTCTGTAAATACATCTCTAATCTGAATTTCCAAACATCATAATTGCTTGTGTTCAGTTTTTCTATCACAGTATCCTTTAAGATACCCATTTTTCATATATAGACTACAATCTTATATATATATATATAAATATTATGCCAATATTCAAATTATATGAGTAAAAAATTTTAAATAATAATGTTTCAATAGTATCGTTGAGTTGCTTACGCTTTTTTAGGCATAGCAAAAATACTTATTATAAAACATTTTTCTAAAGCTTCATATGATATCAAATTCTATATTTCAAGCATTTTCAGATACTATTCTTAAAGAATAAACCAGTAATAATTTTCCAATTTTCCTCTGTAGCAATGCGACAAATCGAGTCACATAATCTGATATAAAGGAGAGACCTTTTTGAATATTATATATTCTAATATATCATTTTCACAATATTAGGTAAAAGAGATAAGGAATTTCTCTTACCTCAGAATGTCGCAGGGTCCGCCCAGATCCTTGGTTGAACTTCTTCAGTGAAGACTTCAGCATATTTCACAAGAAAAATACCTATAGTGTTATAAATAGAAAGTTGGATTATGTATTGCTTAAAAAAATTTTCTTTGAATCCATAGCGTGCATGGTTGAACAATAAAAGCTGATTTCTTTTCCTTTAAATGATTTAATAAATTTCTTGGTTAAATGTAATTAATAACAGAAATGGAGGGAGAGGAAAAAAAACACCTCTTCCCTCCCGAAGGAAACATGATAGAAGAACGCGCGAAAAGGCGATGCAGATACATTGAGCAAAGTCCACATACATGCCCAATGTAGGAACATCAACCGGGGGGCAGAAATTCTGGGTTGGGCACAAACACGTACATCAAAGATCCCTGAAATGAAAGTAATAGAAATGAATTAAAAGAAAAAGATAGTCATTTAAAATAAGAGTCTGGGATATTATGAAAGTTTCTTGATTCGAAAATTCTTATACGTAACAATCCAAAGATACATTTAATGGGAGAAAACCGCAATAAAACTACAGCCAATATTGTTAGAAAGTAGAGGAAGTTCGGGTATTATGAATACCATTTACATTTTTATTTGTAAGTCAACATAAAAAATTTGAGATACATTAAAAGTTAGTAAAGATCACGCTTGGACTATTTCTTATCACATTTTTAATGCGTTTAAAGTGGAAGAAAAAATATATACCAATATTTAGCTTTAAAAAAAAGTTGCACTTTTCGGTTAATGGCAACCAGTCGGATAACATAGAATACGGTTATAAGGAATATTACAATGTCAAGAAAAACTACGATTTACAAGAATAACCAAAATTATATAATAAGTAAACATTAGTACATTATCTATAAATCATCAGATACTCTGAAAAATTGTTTTAAATTTTATAAAAAATCACAAATGTAGTCTGCCCCCTTCCATCCTCTGAATATTTTCCATCGCAAAACAGGGACACTACGTCTTCCTCATCTGGTGTGTAATCTGGTAAAAAACCCATCTCAGATGATACGTCGAAGTGGGACGATTGTTCATCTTAACTACTCGTCTTGAGCCGCCTTGAAACAGTATTCCATATTACCCGTGTTAAGGCTCCTGTCCCTGCCGGCGAAGGCACTCACGAGCTAGTGCTAATCCCATGGGAAGGGATTTTTTTAATATCTCGTTTGCATTTCGACATTTTTAATTTTTTTTTTTTTTTTTTTTTTTTTTTTTTTTTTTTTTTGCATTGGATAGCCGAGACCGTCTCTTCGTCGCACCTTTTTTACTTTTTCGATTTTGGTTGCTGATATTGTTTAGAATGACACTTTCATTTTCAGAACCGGTTTTAAAAGTGAAAGTAACTTTATAAAAAATATCTGAGACCAAAATCGAAAAAGTAAAAAAGGTGCGATGTAGAGAGGGACCTCGGCTATTCAATGCAAAAAAATAAATAAATAAATAAATAAATAAATAAATAAATAAATAAAAAATAAAATAAAATAAAATAAAAATAAATAAATAAATAAATAATAATAATAATAATAATAAATTTAAAAATGTCGAAATGCAAACGAGATATTAGATAAATCCCTCCCCACAGGATTAGCATTAGCTCGTGAATGTCTTCACCGGCAGAGACAGGAGCCTTAAAAAAATCCGTGTTGAAATTTTGCTGCGTTGAAAGATAAGCCGTAGGATCGCACATAAAAGTTTTATTTACAGAGAGTCAATCACACATGGAAATCAGAGAATACACAGGCACAAAAGAAAGTAACCTATATTTATAACATTTTGAAAGGATTCTAGGAAGACCAATAGGGCCTTTTAATAAGACAGCTAATAGAAATTGCTAATAAGAGAACCAATCATTTTTATTTAAGGTAATGACGTGGTAGAACCGAAACCTAATGATGTAATGAAATGTAATGTACGATTACATAACTCTAACAACCCGATACGCCATCTTGAAAAAAATAATAATAATAACTTCTTCACTCGTCAACAAGTTAGCATAGAGGTAAACTGACTAACACAGCGATAAATATAACTGTTCCACTTAATACTGAACTTGGTACCACTGACAAAAAGGTTTTATGATTAGTACGAATTTTATAAAACTTACCTGCAAAAAACTGCAACATTTGAGAATAACGTTTGATTTCACCGCGTCACTCCAACATCAGTTATCCAGATAAAATTCATCGCCGTGCATGGAACTACTAGAAAGTCATTTCGCAGTTTTTCGCTTGACTGGAGAGTGACAGAGACTTGTATAAATATTGAAGCTAATATCAGGATAAATATTGTAGTATTTCATATTGCACGACCATTCCATAATACCCGACTTCCTGTATATATTATAGCTTTATGTGAATCCTTAAAATAAAATGTATTTAACTTACACGAACTGCCATCTACATAAACTTCTGAACTACTTTGATAACTGAAAATTAGGAAACAACAATAACAACAAAAAGGATTTTAAGTTTAATTCTGTTTTACTACAAGGCGAACATTTCTATTCAGAAAGAGTGGTGACAAAAAACCTAGTAGGTAGCCATGGGTTAATATAATATATACCTACTGAAAATTTTTTTATTAAAACCCTACATCATAATTTAATGTTAAATTGTGCGTAATGTAATTTGATTTTAGTAAAATTATATACCTTTAATATGTAAATTCATTAACTGTCAATTGTACACTTTTTTTTCTTGATTTGAGAATACATTTTACTATACTAAATTTTATTTTCAATTTTATTTTCCTTTCTCATCTGATATTATTTTTTCTTTAAATCAATTTGGCATCGCTTGTCTGAAACAAGTTGGAAATTGCTCGTCAAACGTTGCAAATGAGGTGCGTTCGTACTATAACTAGTTTTATAATAATTATTTGCACCACATATTGTACTGAATGTATATTTTAGTGCACTTTATAAGTTCATATCCATTTCATTCTATTCGAAAGGTTGTAACATCATTAAAATGCACTTGAAATAATGTTTTACCATTGGCCTTAATGTAACGAAAAACTTTTAACTGACCCTGTAATTAAACTCTACATCCAATTTTCATAAAATTTGAAATAACTCGACAAAATTTTATAATAATTATGTATTTAAAGTTTCAGGCCATTCGAAAAGCTTTAACATCATTAAAATGCACTTGCAATAATTTTTTTTCCATTGGCGGTAATGTAAAGGAAAAATTTTAACTGTCCTTGTAATTAAACTATATATCCGATTTTCATAAAATTTGAAAGGAGTCGACAAAATTTTGCAACAATTATATATTTAAAATTTCAGACCATTCGGAAGGCTGTAACATCATTAAAATGCATTTGCAATATTTTTTTTCCCATTGACCGTAATGTAACGGAAAACTTTTGACTGTCCCTGTAATTAAACTATACATCCGATTTTCATGAAATTTGAAAGGACTCGACAAAATTTTGCAACAATTATAAATTTAAAATTTCAGACTATTCGGTTGGGTAGTTTTTGCTCTGTTATATGCGGACAGACAGACGGACTGAACGACGACTATAGGTCCTACGTATTTATATAATTACGAACGCACCTAAAAGGGAATCACTCATTCTATTCTCTATGCACTAACAGAATATTTCCTCGGATTAAATGAGGGAACGCCTGAAATTTTTTTACCACACTCATTAAAAATCGCATTAACCAAAACCACACGAAGGAAAGCAAACTTCTATTATCAGAAAGTAATAGATTTTAAGGCGACGCAGTCTGAAGTTTGTAAATATGTATCTGTAACATGAATGTAATATACTGAAAATGTAGATATAAATCTATAAATTAGTAAAGTAGTATCATTAAGCAATAAATTTTAAATCGGCGTAGCAAAGTCTGCAGACTGAAAGTATAAATCTGTAAATTAGTGAAGATAAAATGAAACATGCGGCCATTTAAAAAAAAACAGAAAAAAAATTCTAAACTTTTTCCACTTTACGTTAAATTTGAATATGCAGAAACCTTTATCAGTTTGTTACAGCAATAAATAATTAAAATCAAATTAATATATATATATTTTTTTCTTTTAAATTATTTATCTATGAAAACTTGACTTCGTTTGTTCTGACTTACAGCTATGAAAACCGGATTTTAATCATATACGAGTACATTATAAATATATTTTGTATTCCTCTAAAAAGAAAAAAAAATCCCATAAGCAGCTTTTTAAGGAATTTTGTGAATGGAACTTGGCGCCAACAATTCAGTTTAAAACTTCAAATTATACTAAACATGAGGATGTTTAGCAAAATTTTTGTTAATAAGACAACTTTTTACAATAAATGGTAATGAGCAAATGAACGATTATTATCTTTTTATCTTTTTTTTCCACAACCGTTTGAGAAGTGTCGTGTAGTACGAAGACCATACGAATTTGAATTAGTACTCTATCAGCATTATTAAATTCTAACTGCTGAATGACTGCCAGGAACAAAATTGCATGAAAATTCTGCGACAGAAAGTTCCGCCTTTGGGCTACAGTTTCAGAATGCTGTTATACGTTGTAGGACATGAAAAACTATTTAGAGTAATCTTTTTTAGAGTAATTATTTATCTGAGATAAAAAAAAAATTAATTGAATATTAAATTAGTTTAACTAAAGTTTAGTGTTCTGAATTCTACAGTAATACGAAAGTATAAATGTGTCTTAAGGGGGCACTTCACTCACTTGAAAATACCCGTTTGCTAATGCTAAATCTACGGGCAGATAGTTTTCGAATTTCTCGTTTAAATTTGAATATTTTTAAACGATTTTATTTATTTATTTTTATTTTTATTTTATTTATTTATTTATTTATTTTGCGTAGGATAGCTGAGTCGATCTCAATAGGGCTATTCTTTTCTTTTTTCGATTTCGGTTGCAGATTTTTTTAATAAAGGTACTTTCACTTTCGGAACTTTTCTTAACCCTTTGAATGACCGCATTGCATATATGCAACATGCCCAAATATCAATGTTACTTATACAGTTAGCTTTAAAAGAAGATTTTATTTATTGCTGCTATCTTACAAACAACGCAGCAGTTAATATAAATTGTTATAAGAATTCTCAACAGAAGGTGATACTGAGTTAATATTTCATACCAAAGTTTTATTTATCGTTTGATCAATTTCACATCTTTATTTCTAAAATGAACTTCGTAAATTTTGTAAATTTAAAAAACTGGAGACGCCCCAAAAATATTTTTTACAAAGGTAACTTCGTATACTTTCTAATTTTGTATTAAAATAAGATAGACACTATTTAGGAGAAGTATGTGATTTTCTATTTATTGCAGGTGTGAAAAAAATACCATTTAGTTAATGTTTGTTTATTTTTATGTTCTAAATTTTTCAATTATTTTTTACATGCTTAAAATGGTGTATTCTAACATCTGAGTAAATATTTTTCAAATCAGAGTTCTTGAGTTACAAAGGATTAAATTCACAAAAATGTTTTTGAAACATACATCATTTATTGCAGAGACACGACAAATCACCATATCAAAAGCATTTTTGCTTGCTTGATTATAAGAGAAGAAAATTTCTAAAAAAAAGAGCTTTCTTTTTTATCTTTTTTTTTTTTTTAGTGACCGTCTGAAATTGATTATGAATCTGTTAGTAATTACACAGGTTTGCAACCAAAATACTATATAAGATTTATTGACTGATACTTATAGGTTTTCACTCACTGAAACCGGGAAAAATAGTTAACAAATTCCATCATGTCAGGTTTTCTTGCGAAATTCATGTTTTTAATTTAACCCCTTCGGGTCCGATTTTTTTTTCAATTTTGTGAAAAAAAAATTACTTTTATGTTAATAATGTTAACAGTAGCTATCCAAATAGATTTATTGAAGTGTAACGAATATGTATCATTGTCTGAAACCTAATGAATGTAGTTATTTTGTGTACTGTCCAATTCATATTAATATGATAATAAGCTAAGGAAAAGTTGTTGGAGGCGTTTGGAAAACATCGTATTATAAAGAAATTTACAGATATTACAACTTTCGAATACTTTTTGCGTTTTATAACACACGATTCGTTGAGAAAAGTAACGTATATTTTTAATTTAAAGAGTGAATTATAAGTTTTAAAAAAAATCGCCAACAGTGCAAAGAGAAATAAGCAAATTTTTCATATTATTGTTATTACTAAATTCCAAAACATAAATGAAGTCATAATAAGAAATGCATAGACATGTGCTACCACTACTACATGTAGATAGTAACAAAATTTATTGTTAAGATAAAATAATATTCAATGAAAAGACGTACTATTAATAGTATGCCAGACCCAAACGGGTTAATTAAGCGTAAAATTTCTCTTTTTAACTTGAAATCTGGTATCCTATTCTTGAGTAAAAAACCATATCCGATAATGATTCCATATATTAATTTAGAGTAAATAAGAGTGACACTCAAGAGAAAAACAAATAGAAAATGCGAGGAATTTCAAGAACGAACAAAAACAGTTACACACAGACAAAGCTTCTCCCACGATTCACACATCTACTGAAATGTAAACTGTCAGCAAGGGGAAAAGTAGAATTTGGAACTTGTAATATAATTTTTAACATAGTTACTTGTAATAAAATGTTGATTTTTTTTCATCGTAATTGTGCTTACAAATGTAAACTTCCAATATTTTGCAAAGATACTGTACGTGATGGAGGAAAATGGAGGTCATTTTTGGATTCAGTGCTCTAAAAAACATAATACAGTAATCCCTTTACATTCGCGAGGGCTAGGTTAGCGGAAATCTCCGTGAATGTCAAAATCGGGGATGTTGAGACTATCTCCCAGTGCATAAAAGCATGCTAGGTTTTAATTTTTTTTCTTTTCTTTCTTTTTTTTTTCCTAAGAGAAAAGAGCAATTGAAATATAGACAGTATATTTATTAAGCATTAAAAAGTGCATGCTGTAAATAAATTTCAAAAATGTACAACATATTGTACAAAATTTATTTGCTAGTTGATAGCTGAAAAAATTTAGTGATATGCGATTGTTTAGCAGAACAGATCTTTTGTTTATGAATTTCCATATAAGGAAAGTTCTTTTAAATTTAAGACTCCTCACCAGTGAAGGATAACTTTCTCAACAAGATGTTGTTGAAGTTTTAAAACGTTACCGACAATCTTTGCAGAAAATATTTCACCTGCAATAAAAATTTAAAATTTTAGAAATTTTATAATTTTTTTTAATTTACATAAAAAAGAAAGAAAAACGTTTACCTGCAGTTTCAGAATTCGTTGGTTGAAGTTCGCGAAACTTAGATTGTACAGTATCACGTAGATTATGGAATTGGCAAAAGAAAGTGAGTTTAAGGTATATATAAATATTATACAGACATACAAACAATAAATACAATAAACCCAACTGGAGAGAAAAATTAGCCAGAGACAGGAATCAAACCCGGGACCATAGTACACGAGACTGCTGCTCCAACCACTGACCTACTCCGGCCGATGCCTGAGTCTGCAATTTCTCACTAATAAACCATGTTGGGGAAGTCACCAGCCATCTATACGACAGCCTTGGATGACCAGACAACGTGAATAGATTTTACTATTACATCGATCTACGATTATTATAATAAAACACTTATACTACTACAATTTTATTATAATTATCGTAGATCGATCTAATAGTAAAATCTATTCATCGTTGTCCGGCCATCCAAGGCTGTCGTATAGATGGCTGGTGACTTCCCCAACATGGTTTATTAGTGAGAAATTGCAGACTCAGGCATCGGCCGGAATAGCTCAGTGGTTAGAGCAGCAGTCTTGTATACTGTGGTCCCGGGTTCGATTCCTGCCTCTGGCTGCTTTTTTTCTCCAGTTGGGTTTATTGTATTTATTGTTTGTATGTCTGTATAATATTTATATATACCTTTAACTATTGAATGCAGGCGTTATTTATGTGTGTATGTGTGTTTTAATATATATTGTAGTATGAGTGTTTTATTATAAAAAGTGAGTTTACTTTGTAAAACAATATCCTTTATAAAATAAAATTTGCGAATAACCAAATTAAGTATTCGCGAATGTTGAAGTGGTCTTCATTTTTCGTTCCGCGAATAATTAAAACTCGCGAATGTTAAGGGATTACTGTAATTAACCAAAAATATTCCATGCAGCTGAAAAAAAATATTTTTTTGCCGAACTGTGTTATGGATTTATCAGAAATTATAGGGAAACCATGGTAATGTCTTAGTGAATTATCTTAAAGCATTAAAAATTAAGCTTTTTTGTCGAATTACCTTCAATCCTTGTTATCGTCAAATTTTGACTATCAATATTTTAGGAGGAATTCTGTTAAAAAAAACTGTGTTATAAATCAAAATTTAAGTCCAGAGTAATGTAAAGGCACACCTTTGTTCCAAAACGCCCTCGTATATGTTAATATTAATGATGTACTGCAGTTTTTCAAAAATACCCTATTGGTTATTCTGTATCATCTTACTTTTCATACATGGGGAAATTTTTGGGGCGTATGTAATTATGATGGGAGGTGAATTGGCTAGAAACTGAAGAGTCTGTAGACAAGAAGGGGCCGAATGCACCTCTCAGGTAATGTTTAGGCGGGTGCTGTAATAACGTTTTAAGAATTTAATGATGTAAAGCATTCGATGTGAGATAGAAATATTGCTATTTAGGGCGGTGTCATGTAAAAATATAGAGCAACGGGAGGGGTTTAATAGTAATTTTATGAGGTTAATTTGGAAAGATAAAAAGTTAAGTCACGTAAGCGTGTTTATCTGATCAAATGATAAGTAGAATATCAGTTCTTCATTCTTCACATTTGTTATTAAAATATTTATATATAAGTGTAATGAAACTCTAAATCCAGAGTGAATATATTTCGTGGATCTATAATATTAGTACTTTTTTATTGTTTATTTTAATTTATTTAATGACCTATTTTCAATTTCCATTTCCTTTTTCAATATTTATTTTTTTCCCAATTCTTCCCCTCCCCCCCCCCTTTTTTTACGCCTTTTTGTCTTTTATTTGTGCATTTCCCACTTTTTGACTTTTAGCCAATTTATTTCTGACAAATTCTTCCATCTTATTTAGTCATGCTTTTTGTATGTTTTTGATGTGCAATTGTGTAAGAGTTTCTCTTATATTTCACATTTTGGGGAACATACATTAAAACGAATTTGTTAGATTGTGCTGAAATAGAAATACCAAATGATTTAGCGATGCTAAGCATTTCTAATAACATTAAGGTTCAATTTCATACTGCAATTTTTAATTTGGATCAAGCAATAAATTTTAATCAAGCAATCTTTAATTTAGACAATATTCCAAATTATGCGAGAATTACAGTGATATCTTGAGAGATTAAACTCATGGTATAATGTCTTCCTGCAATGGGAAATGTTAAAAATAAAATAAAGTAAAATAAAATCCATTAAAATTTTAAACATTAAAATCGATTGTCATAATATAATTCGTGAAGTATCAGTTTTTGTTTTTACTTTAGCTATTCAATATTTTGTTCCTGTATATTGTAACTGATGTGATAAAGAATCTTGATGTTCCATCGTTCGAATGCTTGTTTCGGCATGTTGTTTGGAGTGCGAGTATAGTGTGCTTCCAAGAGGTTGTGTGTAATGTGAGTACAATTCGCTTTTGATTAATTTTCTTGTGTTTTCCAATCATTTTATTCTTTCAATGCATTATATCGGCAGTTATAGACTTTTCTTGGCAAATTTATCAGTCTATTATAGGAAATAATACATTTATTTTGCAACATGTGGTGTTCTGCCGACTGAAGACTAAATACCCACGTGTCGCTTTGGTTTTTCAAATTTTCATCATCATTTGTTATCTAAATTCCATGTTTTGTTTCAATTTATAGTTAAATTACATTTATTTAAATTTTATTTGGCATCATTTATTTTAAAATATGTTTTGTTTCATATTATACCGAAATTTCATAGTAGGATTTATTTAGTATGATGTTTTGTAATTTCCCTCTCTCAGTAACAATTATGTAAAATATCACTACATGGCATCTCTAAATTGGAGTTTTTGTTGTTCAAATTTATTAGCTATTTTTTTAATTTAAAGGTATTCTATATATAAATTAATTAGTTGCGATTTTTAAGGGTGGTTGGAAAGCAAATTCCTGAAAAAAAAAAGGTTTTTGTTTTTAATGTTTTGAATTCTTTATTTCACACCTGTCGAATAGTATATTACTTTTGTTTCTGCGATAACGAGAAGTTGAAAATTTTTAAGTAATTCAGTTTGTTTACATCAAACATAAATATCGCATACATAAACTTTAAACTCAATTTCCTTAAAATGTTTTTTTTTTCTTCAACTTCGATGTATCTTTTGTCTATAATCTTGCCTTAGTATTTTACACCTTATCCCTGATCAATCTGAAGTGAACTTTGTTACTAGTAACATATGTACAAAATTTTTATTAAAAAGTTTTCTTTGGAGAAATGCCAGTTTTTTGTTATTTAAAAGTGATTTTTATTCCAGATTTTTAAAGAATATATGTTTGTAAATTTGACTTCAATTTTTGAGGAATTATTCACATTATGTATGTAAAAATTTTCAAGTGAATACCTTTGGCAGTTTCTGAGAAAAGGTACATTAATTTAACCTGGCAGGTATAGGGCCTTCTAACTCCCATTTAATAAGGAGTTTTGGTCAGATATTTTTATAAACACTTATTTGCTGTCTTTTGATTTCAAAGGTATTAGATACACATATGTATTTTGTCTTATTTTAAGTAATATAAGTGTCTTTTACAAAGTTACTTCTACATGCTGGATATAATTGTGTTATCTAATGGTTGGTCTGTCCAAATAAGTGAATGAATAAATAAATAAATAGATAAATAAAATAGAACAAATAAAATAAAATAAAATAACCTAATATAAATTATAGCCTACAGTAAGTATATCTAATTATGCTTCAGGACTTACTAGTCAAAGAAAATTATGCATTTACTACATATATTATTTTAGTGTTTCAATCTGAAGTGCACTTGATATTTCGCTTAATTTATTTCAAATACATAAGTAAACGGGAAGTAAAATTTGGTAAAATTATGTAGAAATAAAAATTATATTTGCGAGTTCACATAAAATATCTTCTAATGCTATGGACGAATGATATATTTTCGAAAATAAGTATATTATAAAATATTCTCAGCTAGCGTAACACAAAATAACCTATGGGTGGAGCAACCGTTTTACGATGCACGGCATCCCCGTAATTACCAAACGGCTGCTTTCCAAAATAACAATAATAAGGAATTCCCCCTCTTCAATTTTCGTGTTTAACCGGTCTATTATATACGTAATGATTTTCTGCAAAAAGTGCGTTTTCTCTATTCCTAGAACGTTAAACGTGTATTAAATTTCCTGGAAACAAAAATAGTTAGAAAAACATGCCCCGAGAACCTTGGTTAAAATTTTTCTAGTTAGATTTCACTGTGGTTAGCATAATTCAAGCAAGTTTGAGGTCGCTTTTCTGGTGGTTTAGTACTATTATCTTCATTATTTTAATCTTAAAATTTTCTGCGGAACAAATTTCTGTTCAAAAAAGTCTGCATTTTAAACAAGCACATCAAACGTGGCAAATAAGGTGCGTTCGTACTGTAACTAACTTTATGAATATTTTCTGCACCGCATATTCAACTGAATGTATGTTTTAGTGCACTTCGTAAGTGCATATCAATTTCATTCTGTTCGAAAGGCTGTAACATCATTAAAATGCACTTGAAATATTTTTTCCCATTGGCCGTAACGTAACGGAAAACTTTTGACTGTCCCTGTAATTAAACTATACATCCGATTTTCATAAAATTTGAAATGACTCGACAAAATATTGCAACAATAATATATTTGAAATTTCATACCATTCGGTTGGGTAGTTTTTTCTCTGTTACATACGGACGGACAGACAGACGGACGGACCGAACGCCGACTATAGGTGCTACGTATTTACATAATTATGAACGCACGTAAAAATTGTAAAATGGATTAATGCTTATCTGTGATATTTTAAGCATATAAAAGTAAATGCTCTACAGATTCTTTTATCAAAAGGTATTGTAGTGTGTATTAACATTTAAATCTTATATCAAGACATTGTTTTGTCAAATGTCAAATGTCAATTCAAATGTCATGATAATGTATTTTAGAATTAACTTAACCAGATTTATGCGCTTTTAATTGAATTTCTTTCTGATAAAATGAAATGAAAAAGAGAATTCTAATAGAGAAAAGAAAAGAGAAACACGTTAACCCGTTCGGGACCATGGGTGCATATATGCACCCTCAAAGAGAGCATACAAAATTTGTTTTAGTCACCAGTAAAAAAGAAAAAGTAATATTTAGTTTCTTTAATCAGAACATTTTCGTGATTGTTTAAGTAAAGGTAACTTTTATTAAAAAAAAAAAAAAAAAAAAAAAAAAAAAGTGGTACCAACCGAATAAAATTTGTGTAAAAGACGCCGGTCCCGAAAGGGTTAAAAGAACTATTCACGTGTTTGCGCACACAGAAATAAAGGAACATAATAATAATAATAATAATAATAATAATAATAATAATAATTAGAAAGCTGGAATTTTGCTTTTTTTATAATGCAGTGTCACCCACGAAGGAAAAAAATAGACATATAAATATAAATAGTACAAAACATATTATAGTTTTAAGACAAGCTTTTATTTTATATAAAATACGTCATTTGCATCCGCTGAAGAATTCTGCATTTACGATGCAATCTTAAACAACATCTATAGAAAAGTATGCATATAACGTCACTATCGCGGAATAATACACAAACCTAGGAAAAAGCGATGTCGTAAAACTGAAAAAAAAAATTGGCTATCTAATTATTCATATGCCTTCATTTGTTTGTAACATTAATATTGATACTTAAAATTAAATATAGTTTATAATAGCTCCATGTTTTATCAGAAATCATTCATTTATATTTTTTCAAAATAACACTTATTTTAATTACATTTTTTTTTCTGTTGTTATGAGAAAATGACAACAAAAAGGTATAGTAATCTACTATTTCCCAGCTATTTTACCTTTACTTTCTACAGAAATGGAGTACTTCAGTTGTCGCCATTACAGAAATGGCATTAAAAACTACAAAAAAAAATTAATAATATATCAAAAATAAACTGAGATGCAGTTTTCAAACGAATTGTAGTTAAAGTACGTTTTCCCCCCACGAAGGTGTAAAATTTGAAAATGTGCGATGCTTAGAAGTTTAAAAAATTGCAGTAGAGAGTTAATTGTTGCCTGAAGGAAATAGCATATCGGGAGCTAATAATAATAACAATAATAATAGTAATAATAATAATAATACAGATCATGCAGGCATTGCCACAAATTTTCAAACCTTTCTTACATCTTATGCACTTTGCTCTTTTTTTATTCATTTAATTATTCTACTTTTTAGAATTACGTACTCACAGAAAAACAAAATGTCTCAGTTAATTGTAAAATAAAACTGAAATAATATATAACTGTTAAATAAAACTGAATTATACTGATCTATATTCCATTTTTAACACTTTCCAACAAAGTTGAAAAGTGTTTATGCATTCGGTTTGTCTGTCCGTCTGTACGCGCTCTAACTCCCGTAAATATACTCGGATCGTTCTGAAATTTTTAGTTAGTGACCTCTACCATAGCACGAACCCTATTGCAAATGAAGTTTGTAGCATGCTTAGTTCAATTACAGGAGCAGTCAAAAGTTTTCCGTTACATTACGGCCTATGGGAAAGAATCGTTTTAAATGATTTTTAATGATATTATACGCTTTCAAACATAATAAAAGTGATATGCATTTATCAAGTGCACTAAAATATGCATTCCGTAGAATATGCGCTGCAAAGAATAAATATTATTCATTTACAGGGCCACACAAAAGAATTCCGTTACATAATGATATACGGGTGGAGGGATTTTTTTCCGGCGAATTTTAATTATGTTAAATTATTTCATGTATAATGGAAATGATATACGTCGCTGAGGTTTACTATAACTTATTTCATGTATAATACGAAGTGCATAGCATTTACAGGGACACACAAAAGATTTCAGATACTATATTGTATCCGAAGTATTTTACGGTAGCGATGATTACTGGAAATGCATTTTTAATTATGTTATGCGTTTTTATGTTTCACTATATTTGTGCATTGTATATGATGTGTATAAATGCTGTAATTCATATACAGGGCTACACAAAAGAATTCGTAATGGTTACTGGGTATGATTGTAAATTGCTTAAAGGTGGTTTTTAAATGAGTTATGCATTTTTACGCCTAACTGCATTTTGTTTACTAAGAAATGTTTGTAGATAAAAAAAGTCAGTTAATAATAAATAAACTATTTCCGCAGAAAAGTTTGTTATTAAAAGATTTTTAAGAATTTTATATGTACTGTCACAACTTTCAGCATGTAAAAATATATTGTGTTTTAACTATTTTTATGATTTTTTTTTTTTTTGTGGTTTTTTTTTTTTTGGTATTATTTAACAATTTTTTTTTTATGATTATTTTAACATATTTATTGTTAAAGTAAATGGGAAAGAGAAATCCAACTCACATTCAAATGTGTATAAATATAAATAAAAACATAAACAAAAGACAAAAACTTGCATTATGCACATGCACATGCACGGGTTATGACAAATGATGTGAATCTTAATTATATCTTATACGTAATATCTTATACATTTTATTTTATTTTATTTTGTTGTAAGTTACCGTAAAATCTCAAATTAGTTTTTGTAATAATATTAATACTAATAACGACATTTCTTTTCTTTTTTTTTTTTTCTAATAAGTAAAATATGTCCTTTGTCTCATTTTGGCTTTTAAAATCCTAAAATTATTTATAAATTTGCTTATTAAAATCCTATTGTTATTACTTAGGGTCTGTGCATATATAACGTTATCACTTTTTTTTTTTGTAAACTTGTTCTTTATAGTCTGTTACCTTTGTTTAGACAGTTATCTATTTTTCTGAAAATACAAGGTTAATATTAAAATTATTAAATGATTATAAAATTATTTAATTCCAAAAAGTGGAATACTCTACCTTTGACATGCCTATCCTTCTGTCATATGTGTATGTATATATATATTCCACTGTTCGACAAACCAGGTCCGAAGTATGTTTTAAATTATACTTGTGTTTACTACCTGAAGAAAATAGAAAGAATGTTGACTACTTGTTTTGTTACTAATAAGCTCTGAACCCTCTCCCCCCCCCCCCCCCCCCCCCCACCGCCTCCCTCAGTCACCCTGTGCGGAGGCAAATGCAAGAAGACATTTTTACTGTCAAATGCATTATGTAATAAAAAGCTAAAAATCCTTTTAAATAGTATCTATTTCCTTTAAGTATTATTTGATATAAAGTTACTTCATATATCATAGTCATATTTTATTGACTTTCCTTCATTTGAATCAATAAAGTGTGCGAATAATAAATGTTTAGTGATATCTGTACATCACTGAAAACAATAAAACAAAAGAAAAGAATCTCAAAAAGAAAAAAAAAATTAGACATTGATAACGATATCATTAACAGGGAGGGGGTTCAAAATTACCAAAAAGTTGATAACGTTATATAAGTATACTGCCCCTTATAAATAAATGAAAGACCTAATTTATGAGCATAAAACATATTTATAAACAAAACCTTTCAAATTTACAATTCTGTAATATTTGCGTAAAGTATTATCTTTAAAAAATTTGCAATTGTAATTTACCACTAGAAGGGTGGGAGAGGATAAAAGAAGTGTGCTGCGTTTTATTAAACATCGTGTCGTTTTCAGATTGTTTGCGAAGCAGATTGCGTTAAATAGTGATATCTCGAGTAACAATAAACCTTTCCTTTCTTGCTAATTACGAGAATATTTGCATTTGAATACATTTAAACGAAAATAAAGACTCTCGAAATGATAATGCGGAATCATAACATCGCGATGCTGTCACGTAGGATTAGAACTGTTTTAATAAAGTCAGAACATTATTATTTAATCCTTTAATATGAGATTTCGAATGAATGTTCTTTGCATTAGATTTTTTTCTTCTTTTTTTCGTTGCATACAAGAGAGCTTAAATCGTCTCTGTTTCAACTTTGTAGTTCAACTTTGAAAATACGTACAAGATTTGAAAGTAAGAAAATTTAAAATAAAATATGTATATATTTATATATATTTATCAGTGAATGTGAAATATTTAAAAATTTTAAACAGTTTTAATAAAGTCAGGATATTATTATTTAATTCTATAATATGAGATTTCGAATGAATGTTCTCTGCATTCGATTTCTTTCTTTCTTTCTTTTTTCTTTCTTTTTTTCTTTTTTTTTTTTTCGTTGCATGCAAAAGAGCTTAAATTATCTCTGTTTCAACTTTGCAGTTCAACTTTGAAAATACGTACAAAATTTGAAAGTAAGAAAATTGAAAGTAATATTTTCTTTATCCTTGGATGTGAAATATATAAAACTTTGAAACAGTTTTAATAAAGTCCGAACATTATTATTTAATTCTTTACTATGGGATTTCGTGGGATTTCGAATGAATGTTCTTTGCATTAGATTACTTTTTTTTTTTTCTTGCATGCGAAAGAGCTTAAATTATCTCTGTTTCAACTTTGAAGACACATATACCAGATTTGAAATTAAGAAAAATTGAAAGTAATATTTCCTTTATCACTGAATGTGAAATATATAAAAATTTGAAACAGTCTTAATAAAGTCAGAACATTATTATTTAATTCTTTAATATGAGATTTCGAATGAATGTTCATTGCATTAGATTACTTTTATTTTGCATGCAAAAGAGCTTAAATTATCTCTGTTTCAACTTTGTAGTTCAACTTTGAAAACACGTACCAGATTTGAAATCAAGAAAATTCAAAGTAATATTTTCTTTTTCACTGAAATATATAAAAATTTGAAGCAGTTTTAATAAAGTCAGAACATTATTAATTAATTCTTTAATATGAGATTTCGAAGGAATGTTCCTTGCATTAGATTTTTTCTTCGTTTTTTTCGCTGCATACGAGAGAGCTTAAATTGTCTCTGTTTCAACTTTGTAGTTCAACTTTGAATATACGTACAGGATTTGAAAGTAAGAAAATTTAAAATAATATTTTTTTTATTACTGAATGTGAAATATTAAAAAATTTGAAACAGTTTTAATAAAGTCAGAACATTATTATTTTTTTAATATGAGATTTCTAATAAATGATCTTTGCATTAGTTTTTTTTCTTGT
Source organism: Maratus speciosus (assembly GCA_963932465.1). NCBI lineage: Eukaryota > Metazoa > Arthropoda > Arachnida > Araneae > Salticidae > Maratus > Maratus speciosus. The sequence continues at coordinate 199,250,432 of OZ010789.1, forward strand.
TTTGCTGCATACGAAAGAGCTTAAATTGTCTCAGTTTCAACTTTGTATTTCAACTTTGAAAATACGTACAAGATTTGAAAGTAAGAAAATTTAAAATAATATATTTTTTTATCCCTGAATGTGAAATATTTAAAAATTTGAAACAGTTTAATAAGGTCAGGACATTAATATTCAGTTCTATAATATGAGATTTCAAATGAATGTTCTTTGCATTAGATTTCTTTCTTTCTTTCTTTTTTTTTTTCGTTACATCCGAAAGAGCTTAAATTATCTCTGTTTCAACTTTGTAGTTCAACTTTGAAAATACGTACAAGATTTGAAAGTAAGAAAATTTAAAGTAATATTTTCTTCATCACTGAATGTGAAATATATAAAAATTTGAAATAGTTTTAATAAAAACAGAGCATTATTATTTAATTCTATAATATGAGATTTCGAATGAATGTTCCTTGCATTAGATTTCTTTCTCTTTTTTTCGCTGTATACGAGAGAGCTTAAATTGTCTTTGTTTCAACTTTGTAGTTCAACGTTGAATATACGTACAAGATTTGAAAGTAAGAAAATTTAAAATAATATATATTTTTTATCACTGAATGTGAAATATTTAAAAATTTTAAACAGTTTAAGAAGGTCAGGGCATTAATATTCAATTCTATAATATGAGATTTCGAATGAATGTTCTTTGCATTAGATTTCTTTCTTTCTTTTCTTTTTTTTTCGTTACATCCGAAAGAGCTTAAATTATCTCTGTTTCAACTTTGTAGTTCAACTTTGAAAATACGTACAAGATTTGAAAGTAAGAAAATTTAAAGTAATATTTTCTTTATCACTGAATGTGAAATATATAAAAATTTGAAATAGTTTTAATAAAGACAGAGCATTATTATTTAATTCTATAATATGAGATTTCGAATGAATGTTCTTTGCATTAGATTTCTTTCTTTTTTTTTTTTCGCTGCATACGAGAGAGCTTAAATTGTCTCTGTTTCAACTTTGTAGTTCAACTTTGAATATACGTACAGGATTTGAAAGTAAGAAAATTAAAAAAAAAAAATACTTTTTTTTTAAATTACTGAATGTGAAATATCTAAAAATATGAAACAGTTTTAATAAAGTCAGGACATTATTATTTCTTTAATATGAGATTTCTAAGGAATGATCTTTGCATTATTATCATTTATATTGATTTTTTTTCTGTTTCGCTGCATAGGAAATAGCTTAAATTGCCTTAGTTTCAACTTTGTAGTTCAACTTTGAAAATACGTGCAAGATTTGAAAGTGAGAGAATTTTAATATAATATTTTTTTAAACACTGAATGTGAAATATTTAAACATTTTAAACAGTTCTTATTAAGTCAGGACATTATTATTTCTTTAATATGAGATTTCGAATGAATGTTCTTATTGTGTCTGTTTCAACTTTTTAGTTCAGTTTTGAAAATACGTGCAAGATTTGAAAGTGAGAAAATTTAAAATAATATATATATATATATATATATTTATCACTGAATGTAAAATATTTAAAAATTGAAACAGTTTTATATTCTACAGTTCTTAAGCTTGATACACTGTAAAGAAGGAAAGAAATTTCTTAGTCTAGGGAAATATGATATAACCACGTACGAAAATATTCAATAACCTCATCTGATTTTACTCATGATTCCAAAAAGCGTTCTTTATCTGTATTAACCCCAGAAACAAATATATTTTTGAGATTTATTAAAGAAGCATTTTTAAAAGAGAAGTTTCTTTTGCTACCACTCATTTTTGGAAACGTTTTGGAGTAATTTTTATACTGTATTAACCCTCTCGCTGCGTATCCTGCTATTTCCACTTGTAACGTAAAAGTAGCAAAATTTGCGCAATCCACGATTTCCACGATCTTTTTTTTTATGATCTAAAACTATATTACAAAAAGAACTCTTTTACAAAATTAAAAAAAACAGCCTATCTCAGTACGGTCAATAAAGACAAGAAGGATGTATTTTTTAATAATATAACCTAGTACGTAGATATTATGGTAAATGCAATTTACTGTGAGGCAGGATCTGCTATATCCGTGCCTATGAATAAAAATAGTGTGTTTTAATGTAAATATTTTGTAAATAAATCATCCATTAATATTATACATATTTTAACTCTAACGTATATGTATATTTAAAATATGTAATAAAATAAATGTGCAATTTTGGAACCTATTAAAAAAAAAGGAAAAAAGAAAAAAGGCAGCGAGTGGGTTAATCAGTTTTCTCATCTCAGAATATAGGTTTTTTGGATGCTATCTATTCCCAAGTAAGCATTTCCATGTTCAACAGACAAGTTTTACAGGTAAACATCATAAATTAACAGCATTAACTTTAACATTAAAATTAATATTATTCTGTTACTTGTGAGGTCTCTGGCTTTAATGAGACTTATGCTTAATAAAAATTACTGCTAATTAATGTTATTTTATTTATGTATTGTATTTATATGTATATCAGTATCTACGTTCTTCAGTTATGGATACATGCTTCTTATCTGTGGTATTAAAATGAGTCCCATCGTATTTATAATTGCTTCGTATGAAAAGTTTTATTGTATAAAAGGAAATACCAGAAGAAAGGTCTTTTATATATCGGAATGTAGATAACAATAGGGAGTCAAATAGTGAGAAGCAAGAAGTATAAACGAAAGGTAATATAATGCGGTGGCTGGTCAGTGAACGAGCGGTGAGAAGGCATATGGGTTCTCCTTGATTTTACATTTGAAAATCCCAGGGCCTGGGTGAAATCGGAGTAAGAAAGGAGAACACAGTCAGTGTTGGGTTGGACGTGAAACGTGTAGTTTGGAAAAGATAACTACTCGTACTTTGAGCACGGAATATTTTTCTAGTGAAGAGTACGTAAGTACGAGAGTTCGGGAGATACCTGTGTGGTTATCCCGCTAAAACAGTCTATCTCAGTACGGTCAATAAAGGCAAGAAAGGTGTCTCTTTTAATACTATAAACTTAGTACATAGATAATATGCTAAATGTAATTTACTGTGAGGCAGGATCTGCTATATCCGTGCCTATGAATAAAATAGTGTATTGTAATGTAAATATTTTGTAAATAAATCATCCATTAATATTATTTGATGAATCCTAGTTATTAACTCCCATCCTTCTCACATTGTGTCCGGTACCACGTACCTATTAGTCTGTGAACCGGTGACACCAAAAGTCCCGTCATCGCGGAATTGAAATTTTTTTTAAATAAATCGACAGTAAAAACTCATACGAACAAAATGAGCTAGGTATGAGGTTTGACATGCCGGAAATAAGTTTAATTAAATTAATTACTATTAAAAAGCTGTAATGAATTACCGTTTACGCGGAAAGTCGACACTTGGCCACCGTCGAGACGCGAAATAAAGTATCCACCGGTAAAAATTCAAAGCAAAATAAAGGCTCAATTTTATCACATTCCGCCTCCTTTAATAGGTATGACAGTACTTTCCGGAAGAATAAAGTTTGTCATACCAATTTTTTCTGAAAGTGCACAAAATTTTCTATAGCAAAATGCTCTAAGAGTGATCAGTATCCGCGATGAATGGAAAACATTATATATTTTTTAATAATAATTAACTTAATTTAACATATTTTCGGCATGTCAAACCTAGTCATACCTAGCTCATTTTGTTCGTATGACTTTTTATTATCAATTTACATAAACATTTTTCAATTCAGCGATGATGGAGCTTTTGATGTCACCGGTTCCCTGAGTACACTATATGGCCAAAGGTGACCGGCCAATTGCGATTTTAGACGTTTTGTTAAATATCTAGAAAACTACATGAGGAATTATCCTGAAACTCCAGGAGTGTAAACAGAATAGTACAGGTCATACATTTCCGTGAGAATTTTTTACCGAAACCCAATAGGCGACCGTAAACAAATTGAAAAAAAAAAAAAAAAACGAATATCTTTTGGATAACCTTGCAAAAATTAATGTAGCAAAAGCGTTCAAACTCCAGATTATGATTAAATGCCTTATTGTGATAAACCGTGTTTATTTTTATGAGGAAAGCATGTATAACCGTAAAGAAATTAAAATTTTTATAAAAAGAGTCCCAAATTTTGTCAAGCTTTTTGCTTATAATTTGTAGAGTTCTTAACATAAAAAGAGTTCTTTTCTGAAAACATGACAAACAACATTGTACACAATACCCTGCAATCAGAATGAAAAAATAATAAAAATTGTATGAAAAATGAGCACGTTTACTAAATAAGGATTCACTGCGCATGCCCGAATGTGATCAAAATATAATTTGTATAATGTGTTAGCTAAATGTATAGAGCAATTTTTGTGAAAGTCTCACAAACATAGTTTGAAAAGTCTAAAAATTATCGTTGATAGAATAAGCTCAAAATCCGTTATTCCCAAAAGGAAGCAAAAATATGAGGGGTTGTATGAAATATCTGTTGATTAGTGCCAAGATAGCGTACACAATATTGCACGTACTACTATATTTGGATACAACCCCTCATCTTTTTGCTTCCTTTTGGGAACAACGGATTTCGAGCTTATTCTATCGACGATAATTTTCAGAATTTTCAAGCTATGATTTTGAGACTTTCACAAAAGTTGCTCTATATACTTAGCTAATACGTTATGCACATTATATTTTGATTGCATTCGCGCATGTGCAGTGAAACATTTTTTAGTAAACCTGCTCATTTTTCATTCAATTTTTATTATTTTTTAATTCTGATTGCAGAGTATTATGTACAATGTTGTTTGTCATATTTTCTGAAAATAATTTTTTTTTAATATTAAGAACTCTGCAAATTATAAGCAAAAAACTGGGCAAAATTTGAGAATGTTTTTATGAAAACTTGAGTTTCTCGTCGAGTATACATGCTATCCCACGCCCCGATCATGACAAATTGGGTCCCTGGACAAAGATGAATTAGGGGACCCAATTTAATTCGTTGCAACATTATAGAGTGTCAAATACTCTAACATGTAAATTAAATATGTGTTAATCAAGTTACTTTCCTTTACATCTTTTTAAGTTGTACTACACAGAACATGATATTAAATAAAATACATTCTACTTCACAAGTAGAAAGTGTTTTTTTTTTTTTTTTTTTTTTTTTTTCTTTTTTTTTTTTTTTTTTCCAATAAATCTAAAAAGATGGCAATTTTGGGTTGGTTTTTCATATTTAACTGTAAGTTAAAAGAAAAAACTTTGAATACGGAAGAAAATTCATCTCATGACATTTAGAACTGATTATTTTCAACCACTAAAGTTTAGATATGATTGAAGTTCATAGCTAATACAATCTATTAAACTCAAAATATTATTTCTCATTTAATAGTGGTTGATATTAGCTTTGCGAAAGCATTGAGGTCTGTGAGTTCAAAATGAAATTTGCTTTTCAGAAAGTTTAGTAGAATCTTTTAAAGATGAAATTTGTATTTTGTATTTGAAAAATTTCAGTTGGAATTGGGAAAAAAAAGTAAATGTTTTATAAATTAATATATCTCTAATAAATAATAATAAATAATGTCTAATAAATAATAATATTGGGGGCCCTTTGAGATCCGGGGCCCCTGGGCAAAGTCCCGATTTGCCCATGCGATAATAAGGGCCTGTTCTATTCTCATAAAAATGAACCCAAATTATTACAATAAGCCACTTAATCATAATCTAACAATTTGAACGCTTTTGCTACATTAGTTTTGACAGAGTTATCCAAAAGATATTCGTCCTTTTTCAATTTGTTGACGGTCCCCTATGGGGTTTCGCTAAAAAAATCTTCGCGGAAATATATGACCTATACTATTTTGTTTACACACCTGGAGTTTAAGGTTAATTCCTCATGCATTTTTCTAGATATTTAACAAAACGTCTAAAATCGCAAGTGACCAGTCCCTTTGGCCATATAGTGCATATAGTATATACGTGACAGCATATCAGTTAAGGGGTGTTTATGTGCATCTTTACGTGTGGTGGACTAAAATTTAAGAGATAATTATCATCGTATCAGCAACAAGCAATTACATTACTCTTGCATGTATAAATTCAATTACGCAGCTGAAAATGTTTACTTGAGAATTGATAGCATCCTAAACACCGATATTCCGATTCATACCGTATAAAAATTACTTGGAAACATTTCCGAAAATCAGTAGCAGCAAAAGAAACTTTGTTTCCATATATGCTTCTTTAAATCTCAAAATATTGGTTTCTAAGGATAAAGAACGTTTTTTGGAATGATGAGTAACTCGGAATAGATTTTTATGTATATTTTCGTACGTGGTTACATTATATTTTCATAGATTAAGAAACGTTTGTCTTTTTTTACTGTGTATCACGGAATGGGAAATATTTTAAAATTTAAAACAGTTTATCATATTCTACAGATCTTATGCTTGATACATAATGTAATTTCAAATGTAATGGTAAGAGTTAAATATAAGAGGTATCAAAAAGTATTATTTATCACCGTATGTTTCGCGTACTTACAATTTTTATTGGAAAAAGAAATGTTTTAAGAGTTCAGTCGTTTAATTCAATACAAATGTCTGTAACCTGTATAACTTTTACTACATACACTTTGTATGATGATTTTAGATATTTGATACATAAGGGGCTCACAAGCATAGTAGACCAAGTCCATTTTGAAAAATAAAGAGATAGTCTATTTAGAAGGTGCATAAAATCTGTTTTATTCACTCACAAGGTGAACCAAATCTGTAAATAGATGCCATATATGGAAAGTTATTGAAAACAGGCTCGGCTCACTGCGGGATTAGATAAAACTGATTTTATGCGCCTTCCAAATGGACTATCTCATTTTTTTTCAAAATGGACTTGGTCCACTATGGTTGTGAGCCCCTCATTATAGTTCTTTAATTTTGCGAAAGTTAAATTTGATGTAATATTTATTTTATTACGTAATTTTCTTACTTTCAATTTTGTAAACAGAAGTGTTATTTATTTTTTAAATGTTTATTATGGGAAAAGTTTTGAGCATTTGGTTGACAGAATAAAAATTATTCTTATAAAACAATTAGTTCATGAATCGTAGTTTTCTTCCCGATTGTGCTTTAAAAATTTGCTTGGTGAAATGATACACTTTCAGTTATTTCATTACAATGAAATAAGAAATAAATTTGCGACGAGCTTTCGTTAAAGAATTTTTAATCTTTTATCCCCGTGTAGAAAATCGAACTAGATTCTACATAAGAAACCCTCAAAATAGATGCAGATATCACTAGGTATAGGAAACCCCATGTGTTTTCAAAAAGGCCTGAGATATCTTCTAAGTTCCAACTTTGGACGGTAAGATCAGAAGAAATCGATCCATGCAAATTCATCTGCGGATGTAGCACTTTTTAGACAGCGAATATAATACAGATACCACCTGGTATTCCTTTCATGCACCGCCAAAGCGAAAGTGGTCAGAATTTGCCCACGAACAGCTGACAGAGGACGGACGAGCGCAACAAAAGTGGGCAGATACAATGTCATCCTATAGGGTGACAGCTTGCAGATGATTTTACAGCTAAGCATTTCTAGTGGCCAGAATTTCACTATTGTTTTATGAGAGAAATCACAGGATCTGAGAGATCCTTGATTAGATTCTAAGTTAGTTAAGTTTGAACTGTGGTGAGTGTAAGTTGCAGGTCTTTACCTGGATTGAGAGCATTAGCCTCTTGGTAGTACACTCATTTTCTTGGAGACAGAGTCCGGGGGTAAAAGAGACTCCATTTCACGCGGCGGACAAAGCCGTACTGTCAAATTCAGAAACAGGCTGGCAAACAGCGGAGAGAGTTCTTTACTCTTTAGAAATGACATTTCGAAATCGGAGCTGATAGAATCTTGGAGACTGTATAAATTCTGAACTGTCTACTCGCCTTATTAGGACTTTGATATAGCTGCTACATCTAATTAATTTTATTTATCATCATACCCATACTCCAACAATATCTGTTGTGTATGTATGCATATATTTAGTCAAGAAACCATTTTAGTGTTTTATATTAAATAAAATGTCTGTTCTTTAACTAAATGTCGTCATTCGCCTCTGAAGAGACACCTACCACTTTACCAATCCTCATCTGAGGCTCCACAACCGGTTTCTCAAAAAAGAAGTCTTTACCTAATTTAATTGCAGAAATGCTTTGATTAAATAAGGCAAAGTTTTCAATTATAATTGCTGGTAAGACTAATCAAGGATTCTGAACTCTTTCTGCGTCACGTATATGTGACGCTCGTCTCGAACAAGTTGAAAGAAGAAAAAAACATATTCCCCTAAACTTAGTTTAATCAAGTATTTCTACTAGTTTAAAATTATTAAAAAAGAAAATAACATTTGAGCCAAACATTTTATTTATTATTTATTTATCTGTGAGTTACCGTAAAATCTCAAATTAATTTGTTTAAAAAAAAAGATTTTTTTTTTCCATTTTATTAATAAATAAGATGTCATTTAACTAATTTTGCTCTTTAAAATCGTAAAATTATTTATAAACTCACTTGTTAAAATGCTTTAGCTACTTACAAATAAAATAAATGCATAATTTATAAACATAAAAACATTTTTATAAACAAAGTCTTGCGAATTTCTCTTTATGAAATATTTACGTAAAACATTTAAAAAAAAAAAAAATGCAATCGTAATTTACCACTGAAACGAGACGGGTGGTAAAAGAAAAAAACTGCGTATTATTAAACATCATAATGTTCTCAGATTGTTTGCGAAGTACACTACGTTAAACAGTGATATCTCGTATAACAATAAACCTTTCTTTTCTTGCTAATTATGAAAATATTTGCATTTGAATGCATTTAAATGAAAATAAAGACTCTTGAAATGATAATGCGGAATCACAATATCGCGATAGAGTCACGTAGGATTAGAATTGTTTTAATAAAGTCAGAATATTATTAATTCTTTAAATTAAGATTTTGAATGAAAGTTCTTGGCGTTTTAGGATTTCTTTTTCCCGCTGCACAGAAGAAAGTTTCATTTGTATCTGTCTTTGTAGTTCAATTTTGAAAATATAAGATTTGAGATTACAAAATTTAAAATATTTTGTTTCGTGGAATGGGGAATGTTTTAAAAGTCGAAACAGTTCAATTTTATGCAACTGTTATGCTTGACATCTAGTCATAATATTAAATTTAACGGTAAGAACTAAATAGAACATGTACGAAAAAATAAATATTCATTATCCGTCTGATTAGCATGCTTTACTATTTTTATTTTGAAATACAATATGTTATAGTTCAGTCGTTTAGGTCTACAGAAGTGACTATATTGTGTAGAATTTTTATATACGTACTATAGGATCAGTTTAAATTAAGATATGTTTTACTTTATTTTTAAGAAAGTTAAATTTGTTGTAACATTCTTTTTATTATTACGTAACTTTCGAATTTATTATCCAAAAACAAATATTACTCAAATTTAATTAATCAACGCCCAATCTTCTCTGCCGTATTTTTTTTCCTTTAGCAGAAACTTTATTATTATTTTTAAATATTTGATAAGGGACAAAATTTATGGCATGCAATCGAGAAAAACGGAAATTATTTTTTAAAACAATTAGTTCAAATTTTCCTTTTTTATATATTTAAAAGTACATGCCTATGTAGGTAAAAGTTTGTGTGTATAAGTATATTTATTATATATTTATATATTATACTTCAAGAAAATTACGTATTTTTAGTTATTTGATGACACTGAAAAAAAAAAAAAGTACTTATGTAAAACTAGTTTTCCGCTAATTGGAAATGATTCTAAAGTTTTTGTTTATTTAAATAAAGTTCTTAAAAGAAAATATATACATGCATTAGAAAGTCATATTGGCGGAACTAACAAGAACTATATTTTTAACACATCTCCAGATATAATAACAGTTTTTATGTGTTTAAAAAATGCAAAAAATGTAAAAAAATACAAGTAAACAAAAATAGCGTCGTTTGATAATGCATTCTGAAGTGGCATGGATCGCGAAAGTTTATCCTTTTTAACATTTTACAACATAGTTGAAAAGTGTTTATGACTTCGGTTTGTCTGGCCATTTGAGCGTGCTTCAACTCGTGTACATATACTTGGATTACCATAAGCTTTTAAATGAAAACTAAATTTCAGATTAATTGCTTAAAAGGTGCAAAGATTGGACTATATTAATACTTAGAATTTTTTTTTCTTTTTAAATATAGTTTCAATCGATGCTGGATTTAACTATGTTTCGTGTTTGCCCCATGTCGGTGGCTCACCATAAATGTTCCATCTTGTGCTGCGTTTGTAACCTTGCCAATATGTAATTTTTCAGACTGGATATCCTTCCATGTGGTTTAGTCGGTAGAATGTCAGTGCGTTATACTGATGGCAAGGGTTCGAGTCCCGGCATGGAATCTTTTTGACTATGTTGGCCTTTGCGTCTTTTAAGCAATTCATTTGAAATTTGGTTTTCATTTGAAATATTGTATGCAAGGCGAATGTTTCTCTCTGAAAATAATAATAATAATAATAATAATTCGAAGTATTAATACAATAAGCTTGGTATACGTTATTGAGGTTTTTCATGAGACATTTCCTATTGAAACTTGAATATGTAGCGTTTATAGTTCGTTTAGAGAGACACTCAAAATAATTCCGCAACATCATGGTCTGTATGGGAAGAAATCGTTTGCAGTGTATTTTGCTGAACGATCAGTTTACACTCTAGCTACTGACGAAACTATGTAACAAATTATAATATACTGTAATAATATACTTGTTTGAATTGCTAAAAAATGTAAAGTAAAATCTTTAAATACGGTAACAAAAAGTTCTATTAGACTGTTTGCATTTTTGCGGCTTCCTAAAATTATTTCCTTCCTAAAGCAATTGGGTCATTTTCAAAATCTGTCCATGTTTTGGAATAGCAAAATAAATTTTTTAGAAATAATCTGAAAATTTTAATCTTTTGTAAATAATTACCTTACCTCAAAAACATTAATATACAACCATCAGCAGAGACAAAAATTACTAATTTAATATTTTTAACCTTTAATTTTTAAACTTTAATTAACTTGGTAACGTTAATAAAATGTTAATGTTAATAATTAAATATTAAGATAAGTGAGCACGGTAATGTCAGATTAAACAAAATACTTTTATTTTTCCCTAGGCATAAATGGCAGTCATTATATCTTCTGGCCCATACAATAATTTTCTATTTCTTATATAATAAAAGCAGATTAAGAAATAAAAGTCCATTTAATTATCAATTAGAAGTGGGTATGGTAATGACGTACAAAAAAATACTCCCCAAAACATTCAAAGTCTTTGCTTGTTTTATTGAAACTATAAAACTATTTACTCTATTCACCTAAACCTGATAATAAGTTGATTTTTAAAAAGTATTTTTGCCTTGATAAAATGGCATTTGCTGCCCTCTAAAAAATTCCAGATGAACTTTTTGTCAGAAGCATGGCAAAGACACTCTTTCTTGGGACACGGTTTTAAATAATTATTAAGAATTATAGATAAGTTTCATTATTGAAAATAAATATTTTTTTAATTAGTAGCATCATAATAAATAAAAATGTATTAAAAAATTATAACCATCTGTTTTAAATAGAACTTAGTCAAATCTTTACCTAATAAATTGCTTGTTGGGACAACCTACCTACGGTAATGACATTTTGACTACAAAAGAATATATTTCTTATTTTAAAAATTTTTATAAATAATAATATATCTGTAAATTATCATTAAAAAAAACATGATATTTAAAATGCAATAATTAAAATTATGATATTTAACTATTTTTCTGTGCAAATGTGAAAGGACAGTAAAACACGACACATTTTGAAAATCAACCATTTATCAAAACAAATAAGAATTTTCTAAAATTGCACGATCTGTTATGTAATGATTTGAAACGCCCACCATTTAATGTTTCACGTACTCTTTCGAATTATGCACGTTACTTTTTTATTTTTACTTGTTCGTTTATTTCCATATTCGTAACCATGGAGTATATCAAGTTATAATTTTGGTAAGTTGAATAATGCTGCATCGTTACATATTGAATTCTTACGTGTTACAATCTCTATGTAATATGGATGTTATAATTTTGAGAATTATTCAGGAGTATATGAAATACCATTTATTAGAACTGATGGATCAAAGAATTACTATATTGACATGATTAACGGGAAATTTAGTGGTAGAAAAAAGGGGCATACAGCTGATATTAAATATAATAGAAAAAACACAGATCTGGCAAGAATATATTAAGAAAAAACAACCCAAAAATTTTTAATAATTGTAAGATAATTTCTCACTTCAATCTATACTATCCATCCACTATAAGAGTAACCTTAGAGATTGCAACACGTAAAAATTCAATATGTAATGATGCAGCATCATTTAACTTACCAAACTTATGGCTTGAATTGCTCCATTACAAATATGGAAATAAACATCCAAGTAAAAATAGAAAATAACGTGAGTAATCTGAAAGAGTACGTGAAAAATTGAATGATGGTGTTTCAATTCATTATCATAGATCGTGCAATTTTAGAATATTCTTATTTGTTTTGATAATGGCTTCGAAGGAACCGAAATATATAAGCAGTCTAAGAAAACTTTTTTTTACTGTTTTTAAAGATTTTTTTTTTGCACATTTTAGCAATTAAAAGAAGTATATTTACGAAACTATAAAAAAATATATCGAAATCTCTTCAGTAGTTCATGAGAAAAAATATACCAGTGCCAGCTGTTTTGCATATGATTTTTTTTTAGAAAGCGAAAAAAAGCTATTGAATTTTTTTTTAATTCCTTTCGAGCAATTTATAGCTTTACTATTGAAAAAAACTATTAAAAAAACACTGAAATATTTTTATTAGTTCCCGAGAAAAAGGTACATAAATGTCAGCTGTTTTACATATGATTTCGCACCTGTTGTATCATTTCGCCCTAAGGGCCATTTCATGAAAAACGGACAAAATGTCAAGGACGTCCCACTTACATAAATACATTTAACTATTAACTTATAAGCTGTTGGAATATAAACTATACATTAAAAATAACAAAAAACCCCTAGATTTTCATATTAGCAAGGCTGTTTTAATTTGAGGGCTCAACAGCATTGTTAAAAGAGCAGTAATATGTAGAAAAGCTGCCCCACACGTGACATGGAATGACCCTTGAGGAATCTTCCTATGCGTTTGGAGCGCTTTAACAAAAAAAATTACAATCTATATATATATATATATATATTACGCTATCGTACGTGACACAGAAATCGCAGTTATTTGTTAATTGTTTAATGGCAACGCCCGAATGAAATGCATCTCATTGATTATTGCGTAAAAGTCCTTTGGCAGGATTTAGACCGAGATAAATCGGGTTTATTTACGTTTCGCTCTTTCGCTGCAATTATGGAGCTTCAAAATACCATTAGAAATGCTCGTAAAAGATCTCGGTCAATGCTTCAAAAGGGAAGAAAAAGACGAATTAAGAAGATAAAATCGAAATAGATTGGATCGAGCACGCCGTCATCCACAGAGCATAAGCGATCGCCAAAATAGGCTTAATTGTATGTTAGTCTTTCTAGAGTTAGATCTTTTGACTCTGTAACTGTTGTTTCTCCTACGTCAGATATATTTAATTGTGTTTATAATGAAGTTTTATAAAATGCATCACATTAGCATTTCACAAATCTTAATTTATCACATATCAAGCCCCGATCGGCACAGATGTATATATACGCTCCACGTTGGCGCGAGTTTTTTCTGAGCTAAATATCATATACGCATCAGGATACTTAACTGGTGCCAAAGTGTCCTTATTTTGCTTGATATGGTAACCCAGATGTTGTTGTTTGTTTATTAATAAATTGTTTATTTACTTTAATTTTCTTTTTTTTAATTATATAAATTGTTTTGTTCTATAGTTATAAGTTATTATTTTTTATTTATTGTTATTCCCTTTTAAAAATATATATGTAACTGGTATTCGAAAACGAGATTTTTGCCAAATTGGCGTCAACAAAAAAATCGCGCCAACGTGGTGCGTATATGGCATCTGTGCTCCTCAATCTTATACCGATTTGCCGTTTAAGTTCAACCGTAAGAACTTCCCTGACCTTTTCATTCTTTAAAAGTATGCGTAATAATTTTCCCTGAACGTCTCATCTTTTAAACGTAACTGTTATACTTTCAAATTTTAGCTCTTATTTAATTTTTTTTACAAGTTTTTAGTATAAATAAATATTATTCAGTCTTTTTTTTTATGAAGTCCACTCCACTGTTATATTTTTCAATCACAGTCTGCCCGGCCAACGCCGGGCGGGCCAGCTAGTATTGAATAAATACACATAGTTTTAGTTCAATTGCAATAGAGAAGGACGAAAAAACATTAAATCTTAGCAATAACTTTATAATATTTTTAAAGATTGTTTTTTTCCCCTTTTTTAAGCAAAGTTCCATGTTTACGCCAGACAGCGTACACACAATTTAACTAAATATATTTCAATTTCCTTTGCATTACATTACTATTACGCTTATCTGTGTACTGAACTAAGAGTTTTATAAAATCTTCACAATTAAATGAAATATTTAAAATCTATATTTCTAGAAGTGTTAATGAATTAATCTAGCAGTGTCATTTAAGGTTTATTATTGTTTTTATCTAAAAAAGGGACAAAATCATGCTTAGAAACATTGTTTATATTTCTAATGGCCTTACTGCTGAATACCGGTATTTGGTTCATTACTTCCTGTTTATTATATCGGACACAACTCATCTTCTAGTAATCGTAGAAAGAAAATAAAAACAGATTTCGAAAAACGTGAAAGACTTTTCCTTCAAATAAAACAATAACAAAAAATTTCGAAAAATTTCACCAAAACGGTCATTTTAATGTAGGCAGACCTTAAAAAGGGACGAAATTCTTTAAGGTTCTCAAGTCTCTTAAAGCTTCATAATTTTCGAAATTTTAATTTTTTTATATTAAACTCTTATCTTTTCTGCACATGTTGATATAATTGTTTCCTTGAAATTCCGATTAAAACAGAAGTTATCGCGTTTAGAATTATACCCGCTCAGTAGCTGAAGCGGCGTTTCCGAAACTTCGAAGTCATTTTTATCCAAATGACGTTTTTGGGCATAACGCGCAGGGTATCTCAAAAACGTCTGAATATTTTTTCATGAAATTTTCAAAACATATCTTTCATGTTTGTCTGTATAAACTGAATCTAAAATTTCCTTTTTATTGTTCGAAAAAAAATTTTTTAAAGTGATTATACGGTTGAAAATTTCAAAATTTTGTATTAGCTAAATACAACTTTGTATTAAACATATAAAAATGCTTTAAATACAAATTTATTTAAGTTCAGGGTAATTATTACAATCTGAAATATAAGTAGACAACAAAATTTTCATTCTAGTTACAATATTTATTTTGTGATCTCACACGTAAGCTGCTATGCCAATTTCCTACTGGTCAAATGTCTGACAGTTTGGAGCCCCCTATAAATGCTAATTCTGCATCTTGCAATTTTTTAAATACATGAAATGAAAGAACATACTTATATCTTTCATCTCAATAAAAATTGTGTTTTAAAATCATACACATTTTAAGATATTAAATGTCGAAAAGAGTCTTTTTTTCCTCCAATTTTAAGAGTCCTGAGACCCCCTAACGAATAAAAGATCGTATAAAAATTACCGAACCTACAATACATTTTATTCGCCTTTAATTACTACTTATATATAATCATTAGATTAGATTTTTCTCTGAGTGTTCTGGATTCGTGTGAAATTAAAAGCGATTCAATATTATAATGAATTAAAATAATTGATAATAATATTCAACATCCTTTCTTCATAACAATCCATCTTTTAAAAAAATTGCGTTATTTTCCTGTGCTCTTAATTTTGATTAATAAAAAAATGCGAGTAAATGCGAGTGCAAATTTCTGCGAATACGGATAAATCGAAAATATCGTGCCAAGAATACATATTAAATATTCAGAAATTCCTATCTTATTGCCCTTATTTATTCATATTATTTTATTATTTTGCTATTAAGGGTTTGCGGTTTAGGCAATACGATTGCCATCTGTGCTTTTTATTGTTTTTTTTTCTACTGCCGTTGAATTAGAAATGAATAATTTTTTCACAGAAGGCGTCTTTGCAGCTTTTTATAATTCCTGATTCTTTAGCTTATTCATTAAAGGCTCATCACGTTCATGTTTCAGTTATTTCAACCGTTATTTCACTATATTTCGCTCTGTGGTCTACGATCACTCATAATTTCAATTGATGCTAGGAAGAAGTCTAGATTGCGGTTGCTAATTCTTTTGTTATTTATTGTCTTTTTGCCTTGGCTAGGCCCCCGCTTTAGCCCCCCGCTCCTTCCACCAAAGCAATAAGGCCAGAATTTAGATCAATTAAACTTTATGGTGGTTAAATATGGTTTAAGACCAAATATAACAATATATCAAGAAGGAATTTTATACACTTTAGAGCCGGAACAATGACGAGGGGAATGAGATATTTGCTTCGATTAAAAAATCGAAAAGGTTAGGTGGCATTTCCAATAAAATTATTGATAAACGGAAAAATATATAAATATAATAAAGAACGAAAATGCAATATAAATATCGCAGTATCATTGATGATTTTGCATTAATAAAATAACGGAAATTTAGTTATAATTATTATTGTGTATTAGATGCTATGTTTACTTAGTTACTGTTAAAATTAATATCTTTATAATTTTGTGCAATATTACTCAAACTCAAAAATTAATCAAGTAACTACACAACCTGTATATCTATATTATAAAGAGCAAACCTGTCCGAGCGTAATGCTGACGACAGTAAACAGCAGACGATTAAATTTAACGTTTATTAACTTTTATTGCAATTTTTTAAACTTCTAAATATCCCACATTTTCAATTTTTTTCACAGCCGAACAGGAAAAATAATGTACCTTCAAATGCATTTTGTTTGAAAACTATATCGCAGTTTATTGGAAAACTGTATCGCAATTTACTCAATTTTTATTGTTTTTTAATTAATTTTCAAGCATGAATTATTTTTCAAATCTATCTCTATTGCATGCAGATGATTACGAAAGATAAATCCGTTTGCACTTAAATTAATACAAATAGCTCATCATTTTCTTCCAGCTTATATTCCATAACTAAATTAAAGCATTAATCAATCACTAAATAAAACAATAAAATATATACACTGCTCAAAACAATTAAAGGATATTGCAGTTTTAGGTGGATTTTGTATCTGGTAAACTGTTTAGCTGATTGATGCATGGTCGACAGACATAGTAGGTTATATGAGAATAAATTACACATGTTTGGCACAAAAAAAATGCATTTTATTGCGCATTTGGGTACTAAAGGAAAAAAACACAATTTGTGCATATGAGAAAAAAAGAATAAGAAAAGGTGTTTTCTTCAAAGAAAATCATTTTCAGTAGGGGGTATGGTTTCCACGGGCGGCCAGCAACGTTGAACACCTTTGAGGCATGGACTCAATGAGGCTATTAATGACGAGTTGGGGTATTCTGCCCCACTCTTCCAGAAGAGCTCTTTCCAGTTCTTGGAGAGTTTGTGGGTTTGTTGGCGGCCAGAAACTCGTCTTCCTAGAGCGTCCCAAACGTGCTCGATTGGATTCATGTCTGGAGAACACGCTGGCCATTCCATTCAAACGATTCCTTCCTCGACAAGGAAATCCCCCACCAGGTTTGCACGATGTGGCCTGCAGTTATCGTCCATTAAAATGAAGTTATCTCCTATTGCTGCAGCGTAAGGGACTACAATAGGTCTGAGGATCTCATCCCTATATCGGCGACCAGCCAGAGCTCCATCTCGAATGATGTAGAGGTCAGTGCGCCCGTCAATGGAGATGCCACCATACACCAACACTCCTCCACCGCCAAATCTGACACTTTCGTGCACGAACGCAGGATTATTCCTACTGCCACGGTCCCTCCAGATGAAAATACGCCTATTATACGGATGCACAGAAAAACGGGACTCGTCAGAAAACAGAATATTGCTCCATTCATTTCTCCTCAAGTTGACATGCTCGGTTGCCCACTCCCTGCGGTCGCGACGATGCCTTGATGTTAATCTAACACATACCATCGGTCGGCGAGCATACAGACCTACAGCATGGAGCCGGTTTCGGACAGTCTGAGTTGAAATCGTGGTGCCTGTAGCCGAGCAAAGGTGTTGTTGGAGAAGTGTAGCGTTCATGGTTCGGTGTCTCCGAGCTGTTAACGCTAAATACCGATCTTCATTGGGCGTTGTTGCCCGTCTACGACCTTGCCCTGGTCTTCGGCCTGCACATCCACTCTCCAAAAAACGGTCCCAGATCCTGGAAATGACACTTTGTGACACTCCAATGGCTTGCGCTACTTCGGCTTGAGTTTGGCCCCCTTCTAACCTACCAACAATTCTCAAAGCTTCTGAATCTGTCGAATGACTTCGCTGAGACATCGTACTCATCGAAACAAAGCAATCACTGAATGCCGATCATCCTTGTCTTCATTCTCTTTTATCCAGTTGAAAGTCAAATTTCATTCGCTGCCGCTGAAGCGACGTTTTTGACGTCGAACTCAAAATTTGCATACTCCACAGTTTGAAAACCAGAAAAATTTGCATTTGTGATTCTCTTCTTCTATTTTCGGCAAAAAAAATTTCGTTTATATCTTTATTTTATATAAAATTTCAAATATCCTTTAATTGTTTTGAGCAGTGTATAAAGCACAAATTTAAGACATGTAACCGATTTTCGCGCTTAATCCACTGAAATGAACAGAATCAAAAAAGATGATTGTAAATAATGACCTATGGAGATTCCTTAAGCTGCCAACTACTGACGCGAGGGCAATATGAAAATATACCCTTTAATACGCATCAAAACTTTATGTGAACGCATTATTGATATTTTTCATATAAATATGATTTTTAGTATTGTTAGTGGGCATTCTAAAAATAAGTCCGGGTTCCCTTGTATATATAAAAGTCATTATTGGTTTGTATGTTCCTTATGCAAATTTCAATTTTCGACCGATTTGCTCGAAACTTTATATATATACTAGGGGCCTCTTCCGCCTGCAAGACACCCTCGCCAACCCCGACTCAGACACCCGATTCAGAATCTAAAAGCACTCTGATCTGATCGGTTTTAAAAAGGTTAGAGAAGATTGAATTATAATGAAAAAACCTGTAGCAATCTCCCTGTAAACGGGTTTTCATTAAATTCCCCTTGATTGCAAAAATTTAAGGCCGAATCAGTTGCTGTTAAGACATCCAATGGTTGTTTTCGTGTTTGATTAAAGAAGATCAGTTAAACATTTGAAAAAAAAGCTAAAATGAAATGAATTAAAACAACAGAGTCTTTGCCTACCGGTATTTTTAACAGCGTTATAAAACGATTGACATAATACAATTTACTACAATTACTATAATTTACTGCTTTAACCCCTTCAAGGGCAGTGGTTCATTTTCGGACCATCTAATTTTAATTCTTAAATGCCACATTGGCACCAGAATATTGGAATGAAAACTTTCCTTTTATTAAGTAAAGCATTTTCGCATTTCGAAATTTGTGTGTGAATTCTGGTGCCATTCACTGAATTCAACATTTTACGAATAGAAGTACCTTGCCCCTGAAAGGGTTAAACGCATATTAATGTATTTATTATTTTAAAGTTTCCTTTCTCTTTTAATATTCACGAGTAAAAACGATTTTCAAGGCATAATTTTCAATATTTTCCTGCTTTTAACACGTACTCATTTAACAGTAATTTTAAAGCTTTTTTTTCTGTTTTTTATAGTCACGTGTAAATAAATTTTTAATCATAAGGAAATATTATTCTTTGCGCTGTTTTTAGAATTGAAAACAATCTCTATAATAATAGCCTAAGTCATGTGAGTATCACCAACAGTCATTTCGCTTTTTATATTCCAGGCGGCCATTTTGGTACTTTAATGTTAGCCAGTCACAGGTGATAAGTCTCCAAATATTATTCTATCACCATCTTTTCCCTTATATTATAATAGTCCAAGTCATGTAACTGCCATAAGCAATTACATGCTGATCCCTTCGCTTTCCATAAGAAAGGTTTTACATTTTTATTAAAGAATCAAAATTATTTTCGAATAAAACTACATAAAAGTTGCCATGATCGCAAAAATTTCTTGGTACTTTTATGTTAGCCGGGTGCAAATCTCGCCAATAGCTTTTTATTAACTCTCCAGTTAGTATTTTTCTACTTTTCGAATGGTAAATTAAAACGGTACTACTTGGTTATCCCATCGACCAAAAATCTACCGCCAAACTATAAGATAAAATGCCAATAATGGTTGATCGTAAATGTCACATTCACTTGACGTTAAGGAAGTTACACGTGTTTACGCTATCAAGTGATTTTTATTTCGACCTTTTATTTGTATTTTTATTAATGTTATACTAATTTATTTTTTCTTTGGTTATTTAAAATAAAAATTATTTCAATTTGTATAATTTGGCGAGTGGTTTGGCGATTTATGTAATTTGGCGAAATTGGTCGACGGTATAACTAAGTAGTACCGTATCTTTTAATTATTTTCTATTATTTTCTAAAGGAAATTAAAACATTGCTTTGAAGTTGAAATTAAATGTCATGATTTGTTGCATTATTTAATATTTAGCACAGATGTCATATGTTTGGCGTGATTTTTTTTTACGACAATTTGGCAAAAACCTCGTTTTCGAATACCAGTTACATATGTATTTTTAAATTATTTTCTATTATTTTTAAAAGGAAATAACAATAAATAATAAAAAAAACAAGTTTAATTAATAACTATAGAACAAGACAATTTATAACATTTTTTTTAATAAAAAGAAAATAAATGGAAATAAACATTTATAAGTAAGCAACAACAGTCGGGTTACCATGTGAGGCAAATTAACGCCATTTTGGCGTCAATTAGCTCCACAGTGCGTATATGACATCTGTGCCTAATATTTTTCTTTTCGTTTTGTTTAAAAAAAAAACAAGAAAGAAGTGAAAGCCATTAATTTTAAATGTTTCAGTTTTAAATGAAAGTTTTGTATTAAATAAAATAATAATAAAATACTAAAAAAAAAAAAAAGCGGCAAATTGAATTATGAATAAAGTAACATGATACATTTCTTAGCACACATTTATGGGAGTCCAAACTGATCGCTAAATTAGTTTAAAATAATAACCTTTTCTAAAATATGAAAAAAAAAAACTATCTGTTATGATTAAAATTTGAGTTGTCATCATTAGAAGAAAGTACTTAAAATTAGAAAAAAATTAATATTTCGAAAACTAATTCGAATTTAAAAATTCTAATACCAGTTTTGGATCTGCGGATCAATACGGATTTTTGGTGTTAATCGCATCGCAAAATATTCATTATTTTAGGATAAATCGCCGTGAAACATAATCAGTTGTTTATTCAGTCGTTTCATGAAATCGTTTCATAACTTCGTTTCATAAATTCGTTTCATTAGGATTTTATATATATATATAGGATAGATTATATAACTTTTAACATTTTTCCAAATAATTTTTAATAATTAAACCATGTAGCATAAAGTTATTCTGCCTTTTTTAAAACTGATTTTCTTTCCCTCAACAAATAGTTCAATATAAAATAAAGTGGGTCAAACCTCCCATATGTGGGGAGCCTTGACCCATTATTGTCTCATGATTAAAATCAATCATTTTTCAAATTTCATATGTATTATACTTTTGTCGCAAATTTATTTTGATAACTGATTATATTTCGAATAAAATGAGATATAAAACTTTATTCTAGGTTCAATATTTAAAAAATAAAAAAAATCATTTTGTAAAAAATGGGTCAACCCTCCCCAGTCTCCCTACTCATAAAACAGAAAACAATTTTCTGTTTACTTCTTTTAGAGAAATTCTAAAAAAAAAAAAAAAAAAAAAAGAAGAAGAAGAAGAACACTAAACACCTGTACGGTCGTTTCGTAACATTGCATCACATCATTAACTGTGAATTCCTGTATCATTTGGGAAAAATCTGAATCCTTCGGATTATTCCTAAACGATATCCGAAGAATGTAATCAAAAACCTGTTGTATCTGACACGATTCGCCTAACATGAGATTTGAATTCGACAATTCAAATTAAAAAAACCAAATAAAATCCCAGGTGTTTAATTTGTTTTCTTTATTATAGTGCATTTTTTGAAAACAGGTTCCTCTTGTAATTTTCTTTTCATGTAGTTACAAGTTAACTGATAAAAGTGTGTTGCGTAATATGTAAATTGTGTGGCATTATCTATTCATGTTAATGGTAATCGAATCGTATTCAATTCCCTTAATTGATGTTGTAAGATAAAGGTATTAGTCGTGCTTCTTTAAATTTGCAAATTATTCCCATGTGGAAAAAATGATAGATGTAACTATAGTAACTTGTTGTTATATCACGCCTGTTTATATTGCTTTTTGCTCATGTCTTCCGAAAAAAAAACTTCTACTTTAACCACAATTTCTATTTGTATAAGCTTTATATTGGATGACGCAAAATAGAGTTTATTAGCCCCCGATATGCTATTTCTTTCGGCCAGCAATTAAAGTGTCGATGTCGTCTCTAAAAAATAATGTTAAGCAATAAAGCCAGCCGTAAAACAAAGCAGATGAATCATTGTACGGTTAAATACGGATAATCTCTACTGCAATGTTTTAAACTTCTAAGCATCGCACATTTTCAATTTTTACACCATCGTTTTGGGGGGAAAAAGTACTTTTAAATGCAATTTGTTTGAAAACTGCATCTCAATTTATTTTTGAGATATTATTATTATTATTATTTTGGAGTTTTTAGCGCCATTTATTTAATGTTGGCAACTGAAGTACTCCATTTCTGTAGAAAGTAAAGGAAAAATATTTTGAAAATAGTAATTATATCTTTTTGCTGCCATTTTCCCATAGTAACTGAAAAAAATGTAATTAAAATGCGTGCTATTTTGAAAAAATATGAATGAATGATTTCTGATGAAACATGGAGCTATTCCATTAAAATTAACTATATTTAATTTTAAGTATCTATATTAATGTTACAAACAAATGAAAGCATTTGAATCATTAGATAGACGATTTTTTTGTTGTTAGAGTTTCTTGAATGACGACATCGTTTTTTGCTGGATTTGCGTATTATTCAGAGATAGTAACGTGATATGCATACTTTACTGTAGATGTTGTTTAAGATTGAATCGTAAATGTGGAATTCTTCAGCGGATGCGAATGACACCATTTTATATAAAATAAAAGCATGTGTTTTAAGTCTTAAAATATAAATATGTTTTGCACTATCTATATTTACATACATATGGGGGTGAGACTCCATACATAACTCACAACTCACTTTTAGGACGAACACTGACATTTATTGAGACGAGCACAAACAAAAAATACAGATATAAACACTCTTCTCGTTCTTTAATTAGCTTAAAGTCTATAATTCAGGACGTCGTTGAATATTTCTCAGATTTTCTTACGTCGTGTAAATATTCAATCTTATTTCACCGTAATATGTTCTGTTCTTTTTTAACAAAACCCTGCGTCGTAAAAACTCATTTCGTTCTCTTTACTTCTTCCGCATTTCCACTTCACACAGCTTCGTTAAGGCTCGTTTCCTTTTTAATCTCGAAGCGGAAAATACGGGGACACACAGTCTAATGCAGGTGTTGCTTGTGAAATCTCCACAAATCTTTATCTTATCTTTATTAATATATCTTTTTTTCATCGCGGGCGACACTAAATTCTGAAAAAGCAGAATTCTTGTTTTCTAGTGTTTATATCTTAAGCTGCCCATGATGGAAATATACTTTCATTTATAAAAAGTATATAAATTAAGTATACCCTTGAAATATGGCAATATATATTTAGATAAGTCATTTGGATTTTATCTTGTTTAACTTTTCAAGAAAAATGATCGAATGTGAAATTATGCTGTTGAAATATACAAATAGTTTTAAATTAATATCTATAAATTTTCACAATACATTTTTATAATTTGCTCTAAAACAACAGTTATTGCTCTTTCCTAATGGATTTTAACACGTAATTGCACATTGTTTTGCAAGTTCCAAAATCTGTCTTTAGATGAGAACTTACCAAGTGCATCATGTGCATTGCAACATCTACAATAGATATATAAAAATAAATACCATAGAATTTAATAATGTAATTTTTTATATTAATAAGAATGCATAACAGTATTTAAAAAAAATTCATTACAATATTTATAAAAAAATTCATGCCAATTTCTTACAATTCTTCACAAGAAAATCTTTTTGATATTGCTCCTTACATTATAGGTCATATTTTCGATATTGCTTTCAATAATTCATCAACAGCATTTCCCCCCTAGGTATTTTCTTTGCATAAATTCTCTAAGATATGATGTGATGGACAGCTGTGCCTCGTTCTTTTTATTGCTCCTTCTTTCAACATTTTGTGTGAGAAATCCATTGTTGAATTTAAAAATTTTTACTTAAGGTTCACAGCTTTATCGAGATTATTCTGACCAGTTTATTTTTATACTAATAGAATGTTCTCAATAATTTCGTTTCTAAAAGTCGCAGAAGCTTGATTTCTGAAAGTTTCAAAGTATTTGACAACGGATTCCATTACTAAGTCTTCAAATTTCCAGAAATTGTCGGGATTCGTTTCCATTTATAGACCAGTGAAGTCCAACCCATAAAAAGCATTCAAGTGCTGCATAACTACGAAGTTGAACATTTTCTTCTTACCACTGAAATTTAACAGTAAATTTGGCCTAATTTAATCTCTGAATTCTAACGATTTTTACTAATTAAATAAGGCAAAAATAAATTTTAGCCGTTAAAAAAAAAAAAAAAAAAAAAAACGTGCAATTTGACAGCTATGGTGCTGGTATGTTTTAAAATTTATCTGCCTTGCAAACAATTTATGCACGTTAATAATTTTGTAGATTAAATAAATTTTTGTTTAAAACGTACATAACTAATAACTAATACGAAAATGAATTTGTTTTTGCTTCAATCAGTACATTTTATTCTAAATTTTGTTATGAATGTTCAATAGCATCTTTTCACGGCAATTCATCCGATATACATACTATCTATATGTATGTTTTTCAAATGATTTGGTTTTTGAATAACTTAAAAGGCTTTATTTTTGCATAAAAGTGACAAAATGTCAATAAAATCTAAAACATCACCCGTACAGCAACAAAAAATTCTTTTAAAAGTTATTAATACGTATTTTTGCGTAACATGAATTATTTCAGAATGCGAGTTGAATTTTTAAGTGTAAAACTATTTTAGTAAATGTTCTCTAACATTTTATTTCATGCTTAGATACCGCTTATACCAATCATGTTTATGTATCAAAATTTTATTCGATTAAACCACTGAGTTGTGATTTCAGTAAGCAAGAAAAATAATATTGTGATTGTCATTTTTTTCTCCACTCCCTCTCTTAAGTCATATATTAAGTCAGATTTATAAATGAGTTTATTTCTATTAACTAGTAGTTCATGGAATTGACAATTTCTGTAATATTTTTATATATTGAAGCTTGGCACGTTGAAATGATAATAGACAAATATTATATTATATTCACAAATAGTGTAATATTTATGAATTTCTCCTGCATGTATCTAAAAAGACACATCATCACTGACATAGACCAATATTTACAGCGGTTTTTAATCACTTTGACATCGTGCACCCGTTTTCTTATTTTATCTATGTTCGTGGTTCCCCAGAATACACATATGAAATTTAGTTACGCGATATTTTTTTTTTAACAGTATTATTAATTTTTCTTTTCAGTTTTTCTTTGTACTCGCAGAATTTCTCTCGGATCTTAAATAACTAAAATAATTACATTAAACGCAAGATCTTCTCCTCCCTCTAAAGAAGAGACTACCCCTCTAAAGAAACTGCGCGGAATCGCTGACTATCATTATTGACAAAACCTGGAAAACTGCTTTTACAGCAACAACAGGGTCCGCGCAGGGAAAGATCATTTTGGTGTTTTGAAACAATATTTTGAAATATAGATGGTCTCTTAACAGACCTTTAAAAGAAAAATATGCATATGCGATATATTGTTCTAATTTTGTGACAAGATATAATATGTTCAGAAAAATGGAATGAAAATATTCGGCAACTTTTATCAATAACATTGTAAAATACTTTGATAAATCCTATAAAACTACTTTTACAACAACAACAGGGCCCGCTCGGGGAAAGTTCATTTTGGTGTTTTGAAACTAGGCCTATAGCTGATCGCTAAACAGACCTTTAAAATAAAAATGTGCATATGAGATATATTGTTCTACTTTCGTGATAAGATATAATGTGTTTAGAAAAAAGGAAGGAAAATATCACTCAGCTTTTGTCAATAACATTGTAAAATACTTTGATAAATCCTGCAAAACTACATTTACAACAACAATAGGGTCCGCGCGGGAAAGTTCGTTTTCGTGTTTTGAAACAATATTTTGAAATAGGCCTATAGCTGATCGCTAAATAGACTTTTAAAAGAAAATGTGCGTATGCGATAAATTGTTCTAGTTTGTGACAAGATATAATATGTTCAGGAAAATGGAATGCAAATATCCCGCAACTTTTATCAATAACATTGTAAATACTTTGATAAATCCTGCAAAACTGCTTTTACAACAACAACAGGGTCCGCGCGGGGAAAGTTCATTTTGGTGTTTTGAAATAAGCCTATAGCTGATCGCTAAATAGACCTTTAAAAGAAAATGTGCGTTTGCGATATATTTTCCTAGTTTCGTGACAAGATATAATATGTTCAGGAAAATGGAATGAAAATATCCCGCAGCTTTTATCAGTAACATTGTAAATACTTTCATAAATCTTCCAAAACTACTTTTACAACAAAAATAGTGTCCGCTCGGGGAAAGTTCATTTTGGTGTTTTGAAACAATATTTTGAAATAGATCTATCTATAGATGATCACTAAATAGACCTTTAAAAGAAAAATATTCGTATGCGATATATTGTTCTAGTTTCGTGACAAGATATAATATGTTCAGAAAAATGGAATGAAAATATCACTCAGCTTTTGTCAGTAACAGTATAAATACTTTGATAAATCCTGCAAAACTGCTTTTACAACAACAACAGGGTCCGCGCGGGGAAAGTTCATTTTGGTGTTTTGAAATAGGCCTATAGCTGATCGCTAAATAGACCTTTAAAAGAAAATGTGCGTTTGCGATATATTTTCCTAGTTTCGTGACGAGATATAATATGTTCAGGAAAATGGAATGAAAATATCCCCCAGCTTTTATCAGTAACATTGTAAATACTTTCATAAATCTTCCAAAACTACTTTTACAACAAAAATAGGGTCCGCTCGGGGAAAGTTCATTGTGGTGTTTTGAAACAACATTTTGAAATAGATCTATCTATAGATGATCACTAAATAGACCTTTAAAAGAAAAATATGCGTATGCGATATACAGGGTGGTCATAAAAAACTTTGCCGATATATAGAACTCTAGCAGACGGTCCGTTTAACCGATCAAGGTGAGATTTCAGATATAGTTATTCAGAGGTATGAGCTCGGGATTCTGTGAACGACAACAAAGTGGTGCTCACGGTTACGGTTATAGGTACAGAAACTCGAAATTTTCGAATGGCAACACCCATTTTTTTCCCTTGCAAAATGCTCAGAACATGCGAAAACTCTAAAGAGCGTTAGAACGGAATGTGTATCGCAATAATCGGACGTGTTATGCACGCACAAAAAATAGCTCTACGAACGGCCAAAGAAACAAACAAGAAAAAAAAAACGCGATCGGGGCACACGGAGGAAATTTGCATATGACAAAGTCAATGCAATTCTGTGTTGCAATCACTGATTGCAACACAGATCGCAGAAAAGAAAGCTTTTATTCGGATTACACACTTTTCACATGGGTGCCATCACAGGCAATTACGCATTGCATGCAGGCGGCTGTGGACAGCACAGCCAAACGTAACATAGCATGAGGGATGTTTGCAATCTCACGTTTGATAGAATCTTTCAAATCCGGTAAAGTTTGCGCATTGCACATGTACACTCTAGATTTGAGATATCCCCAGAACCAGAAATTCATAGAAGTGAGATCGAAGGATCGCGGAGGCCGCGGAAATGGAAAGTTGCGTGAAATGACACGGTCGCCAAAATGCTGTTCCAAAACCCTACCAATAGACTTCGCTATATGTGGAGGTGCACCATCTTGCATCCAAACGATGTCATACAGTACATTTCGCTGCAGCAAGTATGGTATGACGTAATTTTGCAGCATGGCTGTATAGCAGGAACCTGTCACAGAGCAAGTTACAAATCCCATTGTTATCGCTTCCTCAAAGAAGTACGGCCCAAGAACAATTGTGCCTACAATGCCACACCACACAGTAACTTTGACGTCGTATAAAGGTACTGGTGCCATAATTTGCGGATTCATATCTGTCCAGTGCACACAATTTTTGGTGTTGGCGTTGCCAGTTAAGGTGAAATGTGCCTCGTCCGTCCATAATATACGAAAAGGCAAGCCATTATCGCCATCATATTGGATAAGAAATTCATTTGCAAAGTCCATACGATGTTGGTGGTCCCTCGCGTCCAACATCTGGACGCGCTGGTACCGGTATGGAAACATGCGGATTACAGAGCGCAGTAGCTTTAGGACCGTTGATTTCGGCATATACAATTCACGATCTACACCTCTTGTAGTTTGCATGTGTCCTGAAGTCACTACTCACTATTATATGTGATGAACTTCCATAACAGTATCCTCAGGAACAGTTGGTCGTCCGGATCTTGGTCTATCACAAGTGCATCCTTTTTTTTCGAATTTCTTGACTAAATCCCGGAGAGCTTGCGGGGTACATGGGCCCCATATTTGGCGATGGTTTCAATGGTAAACACGCAAGGTTTCCGCGGCATTCATCCCCTTTTGATAACAGAGTTTTACTAATTCACCACGAACTTTCTTTGTCGGAGTAATTTCGTCGGCATGTGCGATCTGCCGATTGAAGAACTAACATTCCCACCCCCACTTTTTATCCGTTTACTATGCTGAATATCTGGCTAACGGCGCACAGTGGAGTATTTGGTGGATTTAGCCGGCCAAAAATATTTCTTATTGAAAATTTGGAGTAAAGTTTCTTATTGATTAAATTTTCAGATTATTATTACTTTTTAGTAGTTTTCTTTGAAAAATAGGATTTTTTAAAAATATATATACAGGGTATATAGAAAACATTGTAAAATGTAACATGTACTTGAATTGCAATAAAATATTATTGAATACACAGTATCAATCTTTTCATATAGAGTAATCATATAGAGATAATCACATAGAGTAATCATACAGAGATAACCATATAGAGTAATCATATAGTTTCATATAGAGACTCATCTTGTCGTATAAAATAAGTCAAAAACTAAAATTTGCAACACTATATTCCAATTCCTTTTAAAAATTCGAATATAAATATTATTTATACCATTTTGTTATCATGAATCTGTGGATGTTTTAAAATCGATATCAAATTACACTACATTTCAATAATATATGTTCAAAAATTTCAAATTTATTTTTTAAATTTTAGGTGTACCAAAAAATGATGTCGCATAATGTTCTTTCACGCATACTTTTTTAAAAATCAAATTTCTTTATTGGCACCACTATTTTGAAATTGTAAAATTTCCATTGTTTTCACCTTAATGTGAAATGTGAAAACTATAGGAATTTTACAATTTCAAAAAAGCGGTGCTAATGAAGAAATCGGAATTTTTAAAAAGCAAGCGTGAAAGAACATTATGCGACAGATTTTTCTGGTAGAACTGATATTTTTACATCTTATTTTTTATTAAAAAACAAATGAAATTCAATGTTTACGCTTTTGCAGAGTTAATCTAAAGTAATTAAATGAAATCGGGCATTTAGTTATAACTTATATTATTTATTTTAGTTAATGGATATAAAATATTACAAAAATCTCACATAAATGAATATATATACATATTCGATGACAGAATATCAAGGTTATCGAATCATCTAATGATTCGTCTTCGGATTAACTTTCATCACTAATGGGATCTAGGTCACAATGGTGGGCTGTATGAGGGCTGTATATTTCAGCAGGAAGATGTAAGGCTAAAGTCTGGAAGTAATCTAAACTAGTTATGTTCAAATTGTTAAAGTCTTTTGAAGTAGCTTCATAGATGAATCAATGCATTGTTGATTTTGTTTCAGATGCGGCATTGCAAATTTTACCATCAACCATGGTGAATAACATGGTGTATTTTACATCATAGACATTTCCGTTTAAGGTTAATTTTGTACCTTCTAGTGTGTTGCTTGTATGCTCAATGTACGAAATTTCTTACATAGACTCTTTTACAAACTTAATTCTCACGGGTTGACAGAATCTAGCCGATGAACGCGTTGGAGTTTGCCAAAGGATACTTTTGTATAATATAAAAAAAATAATCTATTAATCAAACAGTATTTCAAGAAAAATATTGGTAAGATATGTACATTGGAACTTTTTTATGACCGAAGATGATACATTCTGACAACAATTACAATTTATCTATCGTAGAATATATTTCGAATTGAAAGGGAAATGAAAACATTAGCTAGCATTTACAAAAACATGCAGTTGTGTGTTTGAAATGAATTCTTCTACAACCGCAGTCATTCGCAGCTACTGTTTTCAAAATTATTAAATACATATATTGAACTTTCATTTAGTGTAAAAAAAATCATCGGGATCAGTCCTGATGTATAACAAATGTTTTATAGAATATTGAAATTAACAACACAAATTTCAAAAATATATGGCACATTTTATGTCGCTTTATCATATCGGTTAAATTAACAAATATAAACATATTCATGTGAAATGTAAACATATATACATGGCCTTTAACAGCCCATAACGATATGGTATAAGAAAAAGTTTAGGGGGAAAAAATCACACTGAAATAAACAGGCACAAAATCGAACCGTAAAGTACAAATAAAAAACTTACTGATACAAGCAAGTTTTGCCTTCCCTGGAACTCGTTTGCTCAAGCAACGGAAAAATTTATATATGTACGGTGAATCCCCATGTATTTATCTTCAGAATTAGCTACAATTTTCTCTCCTCAACTGCGTTTCGAAAAATTGACTTTTGGCTGGCTAAATTGGAAAAATACTCCACTGTGCTGCGTTCTGTGATTGGTGTCTTGACACTGTCATACGCAAATTTCCTCCGTGCGCCACGATCGTCATTTTTTTGGCCATTCGAAGAGCTGTTTTTTGTGCGTGCATAACGTGCCCGTTTATTGCGATACACTTACCGTTCTAACACTCTTTAGGGTTTTCGCATACACTGAGCATTTTGCGACGAAAAAAAAAATGGGTGCTGCCATTCGAAAATTTCAAGTTTCTGTACCTATAACCGTAACCGTGAGCGCCTATTTCTCATAATTCCGAGCTCATACCTCTGAATAACTTTATCTGAAATCTCATCTCGATCGGTTGAACGGACCGGCCGCTAGAGTTCTATATATCGGCAAAGTTTTTTTATGACCACCCCCTGTATTGTTCTAGTTTCGTGACAAGATATAATATGTTCAGAAAAATGGAATGAAAATATCACTCAGCTTTTGTTAATAACAATGTAAATCCTGCAAAACTACTTTTACAACAACAGGTTCCGCGCGGCGAAAGTTCATTTTGGTGTTTTGAAACAATATTTTGAAATAGGCCTATAGCTGATCGCTAAATAGAACTTTAAAAGAAAATGTGCGTATGCGATATATTGCTTTAGTTTCGTGACAATGTATAATATGTTCAGAAAAATGGAATGAAAATATCACTCAGCTTTTTTCAATAACAGTGTAAATACTTTGATAAATCCTGCAAAAGTACTTTTACAACAACAACAGGGTCCGCGCGGGAAAGTTCATTTTGGTGTTTTGAAATAAGCCTATAGCTGATCGCTAAATAGACCTTTAAAAGAAAATGTGCGTATGCGATATATTGTTCTAGATTCGTAACAAGATATAATAAGTTCAGAAAAATGGAATGAAAATATTCCTCTCAGATTTTATCAATAACAGTGTAAATACTTTGATAAATCCTGCAAAACTACTTTTACAACAACAACAGGATCCGCGCGGGGAAAGTTAATTTTAGTGTTTTGGAGCAATATTTTCAAATAGGCCTACAGCTGATCGTTAAATAGACCTTTAACAGAAAAAGATGCGTATAGGAGACCGGGGCAAGATGAAGAGCGGCGCAAAATGACGAATGTCTTAATTTTTCCGTTTTCCACTAGGTGGCAGCATCAACCGGACACTTCTGACTCTCCTATCGGCCGTTCGTTAAACAATAGTATAGACACGCTGAAATCGCCATTTTTGTGTTAGTTGTGAAGCTTTGATTGTTTACCGCGGCCACGTTCTAACTTTTATGCATGTGTAAATAAACTCTGCTACAGATACAAGTAAGATATATCGTTTCTCTTTATTATTTATGAGTAACTTAGTTTAAATACTACCTATTACCATGAATGAATGCCAATTAATCGCCTTCCTTCATGGCAATGAAAACGAATATCTTTAAACAGGCAGTCCGGGGCAAGAAGTCGAGCTCGTCATTCTCAGACCCTGGTAGTAGAAAACCAACGTATAAATCCTCCAGAAAAACCAGAACTTATGGCAAATGCTGATTCCGATGCACCAAAGAAGCCTGCTAGTGTTTTTGATTTCAAACCATTGCCTAAAGCAACACAATGTGGGAAAAAAAGAAAAAGCAAAACAATGAGCTCAAGCATTCTTACAAGCACAGCCATCAATTAAATGTTAGAACAAAGGGAAAAGCATAAGTAAGAACAGGAACCTTTAAATACACAGAGAAAAGAAGCTCGTGAAGCTAAAATAGAGTAAAAAAACTCAAACTAAGTTCCTGTATGCCTAAGTCCATTAAATCCAGGCCAAACAGTCCAATTGCATCAACTTCAAAGGGTGGTGTTTTCAGATGTCTTGCTTGTGACGAGGAATATTGTGATCAATCAACAGAAGAATGGATCCAGTGCTGTAAATGCCAAGAGTGGTGGCATGAGGAATGTTCCAATTATGAAAATGGCATTGACTAAGCAAATGACTATTGTTAGCTGCACAACTAAACACTTCAACATTACGTTACAATGCATTATGCTTCGTTTGATACTTTGTAAGATGTAAAAACACAGTTATCATTTGTTAAACCATGTAACATATTCAAAAGATAAAATATGTTCAACCTTTTTCAGTGTTGTCATCTTGCCCCAAGGCCAAAGTCATCTTTCTCCAGTACTGGGGCAAGATGACGATTTGTTAATGTTATGAAAAAATAAAATTATTCTTTATTTATTTATTTATTTTTGAAAAATTAAATGGTAATATATTTAATGTTACAAAGGAATACTCTAACAGTTCACGTAAAATTAACTTTACTATACTTAAAAATAAATTAATAAACAACAAAGAATTGTTAACATAGTCATCTTGCCCAGGTCTCCACAATGTGATATAGTGTTCTTAGATTCGTGGCAAGATATAATATGTTCAGAAAAATGGAATGAAAATATCCCTGATCTTTTATCAATTACAGTGTAAATACTTTAATAAATCCTGCAAAACTACTTTTACAACAACAACAGGATCCACGCGGGGAAAGCTCATTTTGGTGTTTTGAAACAATATTTTGAAATAGGTCTATAGTTGATCGCTAAATAGACCTTTATAAAAATATGCGTATGTGATATATTGCTATAGTTTCGTGATAAGATATGATATGCTCAGAAAAGTGGAATGAAAATATCCCTCAGCTTTATCAATAACAGTGTAAATACTTTACTAAATGTAGTAACAAAATCTAAATAAAAGTTCTTCTGAATTTATTTTCGGAAATATCAAAGGTTTTCTGCTCAGCGCTAAAAATAGATGCGTCTATTATAAGCTACCGTAATCGATGAACAAACTCAGAAAAAAAAAATCTTAAGTATTTTCGGATACAGAACAAAACGTGCTTAATTTGCGATTTTTTAATTGTTCTTTTTGGCAATTGTATTTTAAATACATTCGAAACTTTATTTCGTTTAGCAGTTTATTTTTTAAAAGCTTGCAATTCATTTTAAACGGATTTTGTAAGTGTTAGGAGTAATCAATTCTGATGTCACTATAAAATTCATGTAAGGATAATGAACCCGAAAAAATAAAAAAATTTTTAATAAAATGGTAAAGAAGTTTACCTATGAATAATAAATTAATTATTAAAGAAACAGTACGAGTGATACTTGTTAAATGGG
The DNA here is from genome assembly GCA_963932465.1 of Maratus speciosus. Taxonomy (NCBI): domain Eukaryota; kingdom Metazoa; phylum Arthropoda; class Arachnida; order Araneae; family Salticidae; genus Maratus; species Maratus speciosus. The sequence continues at coordinate 199,284,851 of OZ010789.1, forward strand.
CCCATTTGTTTCATTTCTACTGAAAATTTTAATTAACCTCATATCATTGGGAATGGCCTACAGCTCCATGGCAAAGAATTCATATTGATTATTTTGGTCCTGTTATAGGGAAAATGCTTCTTTTAGTGGTTGATGCCCATAGCAAATGGCCAGAAGTTTTTATTGTTCCTAGTACAACTTCAGAAAATACCATTAGTTGTCTCACTTCACTTTTTGCACGATACTGCTTTCCAATTTCTTTAGTATCAGATAATGCAAAACAGTTTACATCGGAAGAATTTGAGATATTTTTGAGAAATCATGGTGTAAAACATAAGTTCAGTGCTCCATACCATCTAGCTACAAATGGACAGGCGGAGAGACATGTGCAAATTCTTAAACGTGGATTAAAAGCCTTAGCTTCCGATCCTGGTACTTTACAAATGAAATTAAATAGCTTCCTTTTGCAATATAGGAAGATGCCTCATGTTACAACGGGGGAGAGTCCTGCACCTCTATTTCCAGAACGTCATATAAGAACAAAAATAGATTTGATAGTGCCAAATGTTACAAATTTCGTTCATGGTAAACAAGATGCGAAAAAGTCCAAAGTTAAATTAAAAGGATTTGAAATTAACCAGAAAGTAGCTGTAAGAAATACTCCAGAAGCCAAGTGGAAAATTGGTCGAATAATAGCACGAGAAGGAAAATTACATTATACAGTTCAAGTTGGTTCGAATAATTGGAAAAGGCATGTTGATCAAATAACAAATGTAGGTTCAGAGATTTCTTTAGTAAATGATACAAATTCTGAAAAAAGGTGATACAGTAAATTTCAGAAGTGAAAATGCAATTGTGGAACAAGGTGATTTTCCACCAATACAGCCTAGTATCGCAGGTACACAACCAGTTGATTCTCATGATCCAGGTACTCCAGGTCCTACATTAGCTGACTTTCATCCTGATTCTCCAAAACTTTCTGTTCCGACTAGTTCAATAGTTGATGCTGCTGAACTTGTAAATCCTAATTCTTCTTCTCCTTCTCCACAGGTACTGAGAAGATCCGCTCGATACAGAAGACCTCCTAACCGATTCACATATTAAGTGGGGGAGAGCTGTCATGTTTGTATTTCAATTTATTAACTCTAGATGGAAGCATCAAAGTTTTCTTACCGCCCACAATTCATTTTCAGAGAATTCTGTTCTATTTACTTTTGTTGTCACGTGATTGACGTTTGTAAGTGATGTTTTTGTTTTGTGAAATGTTCCAGTAAATGTTTATATGTTTACGGTGCTTCCTCGTTAATTCATAGTTGTGTTAATTATTATTAATTACTTACTAAATATAAAAAAAAAAAAAAATTACGTTTATGTACAGATTCAGTTCGGATAAAATAAAAACTTTTTTGATATATGCGTATTTTACTTTTATATCTTGTTATTTGAGCCACTGCGGGTTAAGATGGAACAGGATGAAATGCATCCTGAAAAAATCCATGATGGAATGTAATCCATGGAAAAGTAGCCTATAATTATATCTCTAATATACACCTTTTCTGTTTTATATGAAAATTTACACATATACATTCACTGATATTCAAATATGTAGTTCTTTTCTTTATTTGAAAAATATATAGGACTTTCTTTTGAAAAATCAGGTCATCCCGAAACCGACAAAACCCATCTCGAATCAGACCCGAACCCTTCGGGTTCGTTTAAAATCGAGTTACTAAACCTGATGCAATTTAGAATCTAATCGGTAGATCGACAGTGTAATTTATCAACATTTCCTCTCATTTTTTCTCATAATAAATAGATTCGAGCATAAATGTCTTTTGCTTACTGTATTTTCAGAATATCCACTATGATATGCAACATGGCGTTGTACGGTAATGAGCAAATTTTAAAGATTTAGAATTAAAATGAAACGAAATGTTAAAAAGAAAGAGAGAGATAGAGAAAAGAGAAAAAAAGAAAATCTCTTACCAAATTATAAAATGAAAAAAATACCTATTTTTGTTTTTATAGCATTGCATTTTAGAAGTGAAAGCTGTTTTTAAATCTTTTCTAAGTTTATTTTATTTTATTTTATTTTATTTTATTTTATTTATTTGTTTGTTTATTTGTTTATTTATTTATTGCGAATTCAGTAACATACAAATTCTATTTACCCCGATGAAAAAAATAATGAAGAATTTTCGTATTGCTATATTTTATTCCTCCATTAACGTAAAAATTGTCTGCTGATAAATTCTTTTCCTTTGCATTCATTTAATTACATGGAGTGTTAGATGATATTATTTTAAAACTTATTAGTTCTATTTTTATTATCTGCAATTCATAGAATAAAAATATTGAAAAATTTGGAATCTTTTTTTTTTCCAAGTAGAAATCTCATTTTTTAGTGAAATATGTAATTTTAAGGTAGATTTTAACTATTGAACATGTTATAATTAAAAGTAAAAAAAAAACTAACCCCTCTAAAATAATATCCGGATGTTATTAGCAATGGTCACACGAAACTCCGATGAGTTAGTTCTCTCCTGTTAATACCCCGTCAAATATAACGGTTACTGTGGCGACGAATTAATGATTGGGCTAGGATCTCCACTCCTTGAAACTGCAATGATTAATTTGTGAGTAACCAAAAGATGGTTAACGATCTGTCATCCGGATCTTCAGGATATTCCGTTCACGGTTCTCTCGACTGACATAATAAACGCATCACTGAACGTCTTATTACGGGATTTCCAGTATTTCGCAACAGAATTTAACATCCTAATCGTTGCACGTTTACCCTTCATCGCTCGAATTTTCTCTTTCCCGTTTTTCATTTCAGTTTGAAGACAAAAGCGTTTGCTTACTTTGAATATAAAGGAAGGCGATTATTGTTGTAACTTTGGTTAGTTTTAATTAATTACTTCAGATTTGAATGAATTGAACTTTTGATTGATTTATAATCTTCCAGTAGGTGGGTGCATAGATACACAGTGACTCAAAATTCTTGAAATAAACTTTAAGGATAAATCAGGCTTGCAAACACAAGTAATTTTTACATACATTAGTCGCATTTAATCGCAAATGCAATGGACGATCGCTGTATCAGTCGTCCGTTGTTTAATGAAATGCTGATTTACTATAACACAATACAAAGACACAACATAGGTTGATAGACTCAAATATGAATAACTAAGAGAAAAAATCAGTACGTAGTATTATAGTTACTTGTATCAACGACAAACTATTGCAGTATATTTTTGCTTAAAGTAAGCGTTTAAAAAGTTTGCCTCCTATACTCATACTTTAACACGTTGAGTGCCACGTCAGTCACCGGTGGCTGACAGCGAACTTTCCGCTTAATACGCGTCATTCACCGATGGCTGACGTCTAAAATATGATACAAAACTGAAAAAATATACATTGTTTTAAATAATTTCTGAACAAATACTTAAAATTTACTACCTTTTATTTATTATAGGATTATACTTTCTTAAAAATTACTTTAAACATTGTAAATTTTCAGCACTTCAGTATCAGTCATCGTGGCGCTCAACGTGTTAACCTATAAACTCTTGTTAAACCTGTCTTCTTGTGTTATTGTAGACCTGTACAGCATTCAATCTGTATTGTGCACATTATCTCGTATTCTTTTCTGTTTGTTTATTTACTCTTAAGTTCGTCCCACACCTAGACATCCACACCTAGACATGACTTCTAGACATCCAAAAAAGTTCTAAAATATGAAAGGGAGCGCCTTACCACGTAAAAGTTTCCGAGGTGAAGTAAAGTAGTTTATTTTACGCTTTATGGGCGTCTTTGATGTGTTCATTCTGTTGTTGTGTGACAACAAAATGCTACCATACTAGAAGAGGTTACCCGATATATTTATCGATTCACCTGGAGAGAATTCCTTTTGTTAATTTTATGCACTTTGATTAGGAACCTTTGAAGAGTACTAAAAAAGGTCACAACAGACCACAGAGTATTAGGATAAGAGTGGCCAAAGAAATAATTTATGGCTCTTGTCATAGAATTTTTCTATACACAGCGAGAACCCCTCTTTAGTGGTCGCTTGTTGTGTTGTCAACCACGTAACCACGCGTTCCAGAATGAAAACGACATGTGTTTGTACACTGTAAAAAAAAAAAAAAAAGAGAAAAGAAAAAAAAAGACGCATGTTTCTTAATCAATGAAAGTATATCATAACCACGTATCTAAATATACAAAAAAACTTCTTCAAAGTTACGCATGATTCCTAAAAGCCTATCTTTATCATTATAAAGATCAGAAACGAATATATTTTCGAGATTTAACGAAGCATTTATAAAAATAAAATTTCTTTTGCTGTCACTTATTTTCAGAAATGTTTCCGAGTAGATTTTATACCACATTAAGCAGTTTTCTCAAAACGGAATATCGGTTTTTAGGATGCCACCCATTCTCAATTAAATATTTTTAAGGGGTTAGGATACCTTTAAACTTGCAAAATTTTCGAAAAAAAATTAATGCATATTTTGATTCCGTAATCGCTTCTGAACAATATGCAAAAAACCGCATTAAAAAATTCCCATTAGTTTACTAATTATGGCAGTTTTATTAAGACTACATAGGATAATTAAACTTTGCATTGCGGTTATTCAAAACGATGAATTTTGATACTGCGCGCAGAGTTACTAAAAAACTACGCATAGCAATCAAAAAAACTTTTCACCACATATTCATTACTGTATTATGTACAACCTAAAACCAGAAAAAGGTAAGATTTTATTTTATTTTTTGTGTTTTACTTTGAAAATATTTTTTAACAAGTTAATTTTTTTAATTTTTTTTTTTAATTTTTTAATTTAGTCAATATTTTTTACAAATATTCTGGTTTTAGTATAAAGGTAACAGTATTATGTATTTATTTTCACCAAAATTTCCTCTTTATGTGGATAATTTCAGATTTTATCATGCGCGCAAGGTTTTTTTCCCTTATTAACATGTATTTTTAAACTTATCATTTCAATATTTATTTATGAATTTACAAGTAAATGCACTTTTAAATATAAATATAAATATGAGCTTTATATTTAAATAAATTTTTATTTTTATTTTTGACTTATTACACAAGTTTTGAAGCTTGGAACATAGTGGTAAATTTTCCTTTTTCAACGTGTTCAAAGGTATCCTACGCCCTTAACTGTGTAATTGAATTTATACATGCAAGAGTAAGATAATAATATTAATTTTAACGTCAATGCTAATGCTGTTAATTTACCATGTTTGTCTTTAAAACATGATTGCTGAACATGAAAATGTTTAATTAAGAATGAATAGCATCCTAAAAATTCAGTAATATGGAAATTATATGACTCCATCTTAAATAGGACGTAATCACCATGGCAACTTAGAATCACTACCTATAACGGGATATCATTGAATTAATTACGCATGATAGGATTTAATAGGATGAAAAAACTTTTATTAGCATCTTTTTAAGTTTTGATTCGATTTTCATAAAATTTGAAATGACTCGACAAAATTCTGCAACGATTACACACATTAAATTTCAAACCATTTGGTTGAGTAGTTTTCGCGCTGTTATATGCGGACAGACGGTCAGACAGACGGACGGGAGCAGACAACGACTATAGGTGCTACGTATTTATATAATTACGAACGCACCTAAAAAAGAGTGCCACAACTGAAAATGAATTTCCAGCAATTATTGTTTATAGGCAGTACTGTAGCCAAATTCTTTTGCGTGTCCCTGTAAATGAACGATAAATTCTAAGCTCAACATATTTTACAGTTAGCGCCTTGTGATACATTTCAGTGATATATATAAATTTCAATATGTTTAAAGTAGTGTGATATATTTAAAATATACCGTAAACGACTTTTCCCCATACACCGTAATGTATGATAATCCTTTCGAGTGTCCCGTTAAAGTAAACAAACCGTAAATGCTACAACACGCTTCATTTTTTAAACCCCAGTAACGTATATTAATTTCGGGGCAATCTGACTATATTTACGCGAGTTAGAGCACGAACTGACGGCAGACAGACAGACAGAGAACCCGAATTAATCACTGGAAAGTGTTCAAAATGATTACGTGTTTCTAACATTTAGTTCATTATAGTCGGAGCTATTATAAGCTGAGATAATACTAAAATATGAGTACATCTATCTTACTTTTAAGATTTTTTTTTTTTTTTTTTTTTTTTTTTTTTTTTTTTTTTAATGGAGTTGAAAAGGACAATAGTTCTTAAACTAAATAGCAGAAGTTACAGAAATCACTCACTTGTGGGTAGCCAGGCAGAAGCATGTACTAAGCACGACGAGGGGAAAACTTTTCTAACCCCCCTCCACCACACCGCCAGCAAAACTCCGAATCTTTGATAAGTACAGAAATCTCACTTGGGGTGGGGGGTTAAGAAGGGTAATCTACTAAAAAAGGACTAAACTAACTTTCCTTATACTTGAAAACAAAACAAATCCTTACCAATATGTTGTTATGCCTTGTAATTTTTTATAGCGTAAGTCGCAAACTTAATTAGCAAATTTAGATTTTTGTATTATATGTAAGTTTCAACTGCTTGCCCGAGCTGTTTTAGAAATTCTTTTACTCCCCTCTCCCCTCCCCCCACTCTTTTCCTTTTAGACTACATTATTTTTTCCTATCCTATAAAAATATCACTAACATCTCCATACTCCATCAAACTTGTCACATTTTATGGCTATGCTAAGTACGGAAAGATGTCATGAAATTGCATTGATAGATGACGTCCTCAAAGCAGATGTTTAGGCACTGATAGACATACGAAGCAGCTGGTCGAATGTACTTTCTTCATAAAAATAACTTGCATCACATCACTAAACGAGACTTTTTCTTTAATTTTTACTCATAGCAATTGTAAGTTTTTCTAATATTTGCCTATAATGATTGATTACAATCATCTGTTTCTAATTAATAACAGGTCCAGTCCTAAGGTAGGTGTAGCGGGTGCAATGCACTTACAGGGGCTTCCAATGAGATTGTTGAAGGATCCTTTGTTAAATCCCTGAAACGAAAAATACGGGGCCCGAAATTTTTGCGTCGGGATCCTTACCTAGTTAAGTTACTTTTACCGGAGTAATGAAGCTAATATGCCTTTACCTTTACAATTAATTTAAGAGTACTGGCATTTTCTTTCAGCAGGGCATCTTCAAATAGATTCTTAATTGAATCTTTTTATTCTGATATAAATATTTAAAAATTTTAATCTGAAGAATATAAAAAAGTGCTCAATTTTTTAAAATTATTGAGTATCTGAAATATTTTTTTTTTTTTCTGTTTAAAAGTTTAGGATCTAGATAAAACTCTCATTTTCAGATGCAAATCAAAAATAAATATTTTTGTTCTTTAATAAATTTTATAAAAATACAGAAAAATAACATTTAATTTTGATCACGCACATATTTAGTTAATTATTCGAAAATATTTTTTAAAGGAAGCAACTCTTTACATTTAAAAAAAAGTCTACATTTTAATTCATTACATGCATTCACTTAAAAATGTAAAATGTGTTCAACTCAATTAGGTGAAGACTGTTAATTAAATAAATTATATTTTCATTAAATCTGTAGAATGTAGAGCAAATAGCAATATAAACCATGCATTTGCCTGAGGCGATTAGGAATTCTGAGAAAAAACAAATGTTGGCCTAAAAAGTAAACTACAGTGAAAAGAAGAAGTGGGTATGAATTTTTGATAATGAATGGTTTAATGGCTAGCATATATCGAATTTCCTGAAATAATTTGTAAATTAGTGATCGTGTTATCAGAGGTGGATTAACCCCCTCCCGGGCCCCTAGACCTGATCTTTTTATGGGCCCCCCTCCTCTCTCTCTCAAAGCAATATATATAACACAATTTTGAGAATATTTTTTAAATCTTTTGCAAACATTTGTTTTAAAAATGAATTTACAGTAAATTTATAAATTAATATATTTTCATACAGACATTCATGTAGAATGTCTCATTTTAAAAAAGCTTTTTAGTCTAGCAATTAATTTTATCAGTGAAAATATTTCGCATTGCTTGTTAACTGAAACTTTGTTTAAATTGCAAATTACTGTGTTAAAAAGGGAAAAGAAAAACCTCATCTTTATACTTTCAAAACTACTGATCTCGTCCATGTGTAAAAACATCAGAAAGTGGAAATGCAATATTTTCTTCTCATGAATGTAGAAGAATTAAAAAAGACAATAGGTTTTAGTTTAGAATACAATTTTCTTAATGAATTACGGGACTGAACAAGTGAGTAAATCAAGGAATATTATGCAGCATTCCTCTTTTGCATAATATATTAACTCATTAGGGGCTGTGCATATATAACGTTATCATTTTAGGGGGGAGGGGGAGTCTGGCAAATAATATCGTTAGATATCTCTAGGGGGGGGGGGGGCGTCTTTTGATATCGTTATAATTTTTATCCAACCAAAATTTTCTCTTTTTATTTATAACTTGGCCTTTACATCAAAATAGAATGTTATCTTTTTTTAGCATGTTATCTATTTTATGAAAATACAAAGTTATTATTAAAATCATTAAATGATTACAAAATTATTTAATTCCAAATTTCCTATTTCTTCTGTCATATGTGTATGCATATATAATTCGCTGTTCGAGAAACCATATGCGAAGTATGTTTCAAATGATACCTGTGTTTACTAGTAAATAAAAGAGAAAGAATGTTGTCTACCTGTTTTGATGATAAGAAGCTCTGCCTCCCCCACCCCGCCCCGGGCGGGGGCAAGGGGCAAGTGCAAGAAAACATTATTACTGTTGAATGTATTATGTAACAAAAAGCTATTATAAAATACTTTTAAATAGTAACTTATTCTTTTAAGTGTTATTTGATAAAAAGTTATTTCATATATAAAATGATATTTAGAGTTCTCTTCATTTAAATCAATGAAGTATGCGAAAAGTAAATGTAACCATATGTGTATATCACTTCAAGCAAAAGAAAAAAAAATTGAAAAATGAAAAGAATTTTTAGACATTGATAACGATATCATTACGGGGGGGGGGGGGGACGAGGGATGATAACGTATGATATCGCAAGGGGGGAGGGGGTCCAAAATTGTCAAACAAGTGATAACGTTATATATGCATAGCCCCTTATATAGGAGAAATTGGCGACGGTTGACCCATTTTTTACAAAAAGGATTTTTTATTTCTTAAATATTAAACCTAGAATAAAGTTTAATATAACATTTTATTCGATATAAATCAGTTATCAAGATAAAATTGCGACATAACTGTAATATATAACAAACTTGAAAAATGATTGATTTTAATCATGAGAAAATAATGGGTCAAGGTTCCCCACATATGGGAAGCTAGACCCACTTTATTTGATATTGAAATGTTTGTTAAGGGAAATAAAATCAGTTTGGAAAAAGGTAGAAAAACTTTATGCTACATGATTTAATTATTATTAAAAAGTATTTGGGAAAATGTGATGCGTAAACAAACCTGCTTAGACGGAATTCAAGGCACAGGAGAAAAATTCCATTTTAAACACCCACTTTTTGTGACACTCTATTTGGAAACACTAGTTGCCCAATAGTTTGGCTTCATCTGATCGTGTTCATCTTGTTGAAATTTGCTTACATATCTTCCTAAAGCGCTTTGATCAATGTTGTTGTTTTGAAGAGACATGAACAGTTATCATTTCTTAAGGCTGCTACTTTCATCCTTTCTAGTCTTTTCGATTCTTTCTATTTACCTACTATCGGTATTATTTAAATGAAATAAAAGTTCATATCAACTTTCACATTTATATTTCTTTAAATTTTATTTTTCTTCTACAGCAATTTTTCACATCTTCCTTTAATCAATTTTTTACATTTTCTTTTCTATCACTCCTATTCTACTGCAGCATTACAGAATAAATCTACATTATTTTAGAAAAGTAACCATCAACCCTTCATTATGTACAGTGTATAATAAAAAGATTTCCAAAAACAATTAATTAAGGAAGTTTTGACCATGGTCAACCCTCCCTCACATTGATTGGGTCAAGCCTCCCTACATAGCCACTTTTTAAAGCATCGCACATTGTTATGTTTAGCCTAATTTACTGTACAATCTTTATGCCTGGAATGAAAGCTCAATATTTCTGCATTACTGAGACAATTGTACAAAATGTTTCTAAGAAATGAACGAATGAACCTTTTCAACTGAAAACACTTCATAATTGATTTTTCCACATCTGCTTCAATTATTTGCATGAAACAAAGGCTATTGTTTGAACATTTCACATTTCAGTAGCTTGCTTTCGTTGCCACCTATTGCCAAAACTAAGAAATTCTTTTAAATATGAAAACTGAAGGGTGGGTCAAGCCTTCCCTATGGTCAACCCTTTCCAGTCTCCCCTATATTAAAAAAACGAACAAAATTCTCAACGCCGGGCCCACCTCTTCTGGGACCCTCGGCTTCAGTCTACTCAGCCTAATGGGTAATTCGCCTCTGCCATGTTACTATTTACAATATAATTCAGTAATAATAATTACGTATTTTATGTTTTATGTTTCTATTTTTTTTAACTTCTATTTTTCCCATTATAACCGAGGATTACTCGCAACAACCAAATTGCATGCAATATGTTTTATATTAGACAAACCTCAATCATGCTCCAAGTCTCAGCCTTTAATGTATTTTTTGTAGTTGGCACTAATTCCTCGTTAAAACTGAGTTATCTTTACATCAGTGCTCGCTATAACCGTGTAAATATATGTAAATATCAATTGTAGTTGATTAAAAAAGCTTTCCGATTCTGAGTTATATATTTTAAACGGATAATATCTCAAGTATATGCTAAAAGAGGTAGAAATACATTATATATTCATCTGAAATACTGTGGCAATTTAAAATCTGAACCCGCACAATTCACAAACAAAATAATTGTGATTTAATTGCTGTCTCTTTTAATCTCTTTCCAAGTGATCGTAAATAGTGCTAGCGGAAGCTGCCATAAATATAAATCCTCCCGCATTACTCACATAATATCGCTCATTTAATGCATCTAATCGCATCATCCGATTTCACCGGTTGTTCCTTCCTTTCTGCATTATTAATTTATGTATGACTAAATAAAATATTTATGGAGGCATGCGCAATAGTGCTGAATAAAATACAAGGATTATTTACCTATTTACTTTCCGTTATTTAGACAAATTCTGAAGCCAATATGAGCTGCCCCTTGCATTATTTTGCTCTTAGAGATAAGTAGATAAATTAGATAATTGCTTTATAAGTTTGTTTTATTTAATAGCTAGCCTTTGCTCGCGAGTCCAGTCACATAGAATGTAAGTTTTTCAAATAGAAATGTTAAATTTACACGTAATTTTTACCTTTTTATTTTTATTTATTTATTTATTTTATTATTATTATTTTTTTTTTGCATGATTTATCTAACTAAAAAAGTAACTACTATCAAAATTCGGTCAATAGAACTAATCGGGTTCACCTATAATTATAGAACTTTCTCTCATATCTCTATAACTAAGCAACGTAGAACGATGTATTATACATTAAAATCTTTTCCCAAAAATTACCTAACTGACAATATAAATCCCATAAAAATCCGTTCCGCAGAACGTGAATTATGAACGTTCGGAATTAAATTTCCATTTGCATTATATATATATATATATATATATCAGTGGCGTGGCGTCCGGTCATCGCTGGATGCGGCGATGACCAAGCAATATTTTAAAACTCTTAATCAGCTTTTAAAACTCTACGATCCAGTTTTAGCAGAACATTTGGAGTTCATGTATAAGTGAAGGTAAGATTTAAAGTTTCTTTTTTGAACATTCAACCATTGAATTTTAGAGTTAATAATTTTTCACCACAAACTTAAATAATTGCGATGACCACCGAAAGTTTTCACGCCACGCCACTGATATATATATATATATAGTAAGTTGGTTATTCGATAAAAATCGTATTAAAAGTATATATAATTTGTTTATTCTGTAAATAATGGCATAATAAGAGGAGGAGGGGGGGGGGGAGGTCTATGAGTCTCATATATTTTCCGAACTAAAAAAGAAAAAGTAAATAATCACTTTCTTTTAAATAAAATTTTTTTATCACTTTTGTTTCCTTTTATATCTACACACACACACACATATATATATATATACAGATTTTTTTAAAACCAAATTCCACAAACTTGGAAATCACAATAGATTTATCAATTTGAGAAACGAAACTTTTATATTTTTTCAATGTTACTCACATCGATTTTATCATTATCACATTACTAAACTAGGCCCATCAGTATCGCATTATCACCACAAAAATTGCCTCTGATTATATCAAGTTTAGATAGATCTTTTACTATCTGTTAAATCAAATCAAACAAATATTCACGGACTTAAAAACATGGAAATTGTCAGTGATTCCAATTTTTTGTAGCCAAAATTAGAATTAGTGAATATAACACATAATGTGGCGCAATGAATAGGTAAAAGAAGAATCAAAAGCTATAATCTATCGTATGTGTTAGCCCAGTTGTTAATTATTTGTTTTAAATTTTAAGTCCTTTCCATTGTAACGCATGTATCTCAGAGAATAGCTTTTTGATTAAAAAATAAACAGTCAAGTGCGAGTATTACTCGCACTCTGAGGATTCCGTACAATAAATATGTGAATTATTAGCTGTTGTAACGCCAATAAAAATCTAACTTAAGGAATTAATCTTAACTAAAATAAAAGGAACTCTGAGTTCATTTTCTACAGTAGTTTTTTTATTGACGACACACGGACACACACATCAGCAAGCACACATACAGTCTTAACACATAAAACAAATTGATCCTTTTAGGAGTGAATCGCTCCTCTAGCAGAACCGATAACTGACCGCCTTCGGCCGTGTCAAAGCAGCATCTCTCCCACGGGGCCTTTTCCGAGAGTTCAGTCTATCTCCTAGCCAACCCACGTGGTATATTGAGTCATCTTCGTCAAAAAAGTTTCAGTTCTTACAAATGCTACGCAGCACTTCTCAAGATATTTACATCATTAAATCTGTTTACACGTTACATCTGGATTTTGTGAAGCATTGACATGTAAATTTATAGTTAGGCATCTGGAGTCCCAATTAAAAATGTTTATTACGTTATGGTCATCTGGTCTCTGCGTGAGCTCAGATAAAACGTCACACTGTATTATTAAAAAAAATCATTGCTAAAAGAATAATAAGACTTTGTAAAAAACTATGCAACGTAGGGCTGGGTATAGCTGTATATAATGTACTAAAAAAGTATGAATGGGTATATCATAAAAGTTCAAAGAGATATGAAGCCTAAATAATATCACATATTGCTATTCTGTATAACTCTTTTTTTTTATCTTATCCTAATCAGTTTATGATGAGCTTAGTTCGGTACTGACAATAAAAGTAGCGCATATTTAAACTTCATTTGACATTTCATAAAACTAAATTCAGCATAGTAATAATCTTTTCTTTTTACAGTGTATCTATAACAAAACCCTTGTTCAAAGTTTAAACTTGGCACTGTGCTAAGCACGCTTCGAAAGGGGATCGCAAAGTTGCAACGCCGTCTTGGTCCGTGCTACGTTTTTCCAGATAGCTTTTTAATTAACTTTTAAAGACACGGGAGGCGTATTGAGAGATCCAACCAATGCAAACTAGTCGCGAATCCCATAGTACTTATGTGATTAATTGTAATTAAATTAATCTGTTTTTAACAATTTGACGTTTGTTGCTTTTATTCTGCTACTGGGCACTACATTACACAAATGTATCATTAAAAGATGTTATCTACGCTTTAAAAGCCGATGGTACATAGCGTACGCTACCCCTGTCATTACGTCCAAACTGTCCATATCTTTAAGGGTTAATATATCGGCTAATTACCGAAGATTTTTTTTTCGAAAATCATTATCAACAATGCTTTTATACTTCTGCTACAAAAGGTACTATCAGCGCTCCTCAACACTTTTGCTGAACACCCGCAAATCGAAATTAGTGTGTAACGGGAAAATGCGCTTTTTAAAAAAAGTATGTGACCTAGGACAGACTCGGCGAACCTTTTCACATCCGCGTGCCATTTTTTTCCAAAAAATATTTAACACAATCATGACGTGCCAACCAATTTAGTGGTATCAAAGTAGCAAAATTACTAAAAATATTGACTTTAGGATTTAAAATATATGGGTAGTATTTTGTAACATATTTAAAAAATCATATTTCTCTTGTTGCGTCTTAGATGCCAAATAATTCAGATAAGTTTCGTATTTCAGTTTTTCTTCAAGAGAATGCGAGCTGAATTGGAACCACCTGACAACTGGTTTCTACTTCAGTTTTTCATACTTTCCATTTCCGAAAAATAAATAAATAACTATCAGAAAAAAATATCAAAATGGTTTCTTTAAAAAAGTTCTTATATGGAATTCAATTCGAAATTCTAACTTATCATAATTTTACCATCGGTATTATTATGATAATTGCTTATGATTGTTATTTCCCAAAAATCTCCTAATTTTCTCTCAAACTCAAAAATTTTTTCGCAAATATTGAGTTATTTTGATTTATAAAGTTGTACTTCACTTTATTCAATCTGCATGACAGCGAGAACCAACCTAATTTAGAAAAACTCATCAAGTCTAAATTCAAAGTAGTGCAATTTGTGTGTTTTGACTATTATCAAAGGCCAGGGTGTAAAGCATCGCAACTGAAATTTAAAAAAAAAAAAAAAAAAAAAGATTAATATATTTTTTTTTTTTTTTTTTTTTTTTTTTTTTTTTGTAAAATTGTTTAACTGCTTGTCATCTTTTTCAAAGTACAGAGGTTTTATTCGATGAATTTGCAAAATGAAAACCATTTGCACATAAGTCCAATAAAATGAAATCTAGCAGGCAAAAAATGTTGCACATAAGGTGTGTCCCAACGAAATAAAGCCACCGTAATTGTGTGCCGTAACTGGGCACAAAACAATCAAATAAGATTGAAACAAATATATTAAGAAAGTCTATATAGAAATACATACTTACAAGGAGTAACTCATATCCAGCTCTACCTGGGCAGGAGAAAAGGGTAAATGTGTAAAAAAAGAGGGGAAAAGTGTCCCGCCGAAATAAAGCCACTGCCAATATTAGTATTTTTTGGTCACTACCGACATTCGAGCTGCTGAGTTCAACATTTTTATGACGTCAGGAAGTCGTCAAGTACTTGTTCTGTACCAGTCGAAATTTGTGCGGACTTTAGAAGGTTGCATTTTCTATTTCTACTGCTGTATTGCAATGGGAAAGAAAACCCAGCTCTCAAAGTTCGAGAAAGGACAGATAACAACTTTTAAGGAACAAGGTCCTCTCATAGACCAATATCTAAGCAAATCAAACGATCTAAAACCGTATTAGACAATTTTGTAAACCAAGGCACTGCGTATGGGTTTATAAAAAAGAGGTGTACCAGCAGAAAAATGACGTCCAGCCAGACAAGAGCAGTTTTACGTCGTCTTTCAGGAGGTGGTTTTTCCCTAAAATTGTTGGCCAAAGAGGATAACATCCCTGTGACAAATAAACACTGTCACGAATTGAAAAACGTACAAGCAACTTGCGATATAAGAAAAAGAAACAACAGCGCATGTTGAAAGCTATTCACATGCAAAGGAGGGTCGACTGGGCCAGATATAATCAAACCTGGAAGAACCAGTGACATCGTGTTATAGTCTCAGATGAGAAAAAAATTAATCTGGATGAACCAGATGGCCTTGTTTTCTAATAGTATGACATGACGAAAGAAGAGGAAATTTTCTCCAAAAGACAGCAAGTTTGGTGCTCATTAATGGTGCGGGGAGGCTTCCGCTATGGAGGTAAACATAACCTGGCTGTTCTCTCAGGCCGCAGGAAGGCTTCCGATTGCCAAGAAATTCAAGAAAACTATTTACTACCATTTTCAAACAGAATTGGTAGATTAAGTTGGATTTTCCAGCAGGAAAAACCCCCATTCACGCTACAAAATCGTCCTGGGACAGGTTTTTGGAGAATCGGACGCATGTCGCGGAATGACCTGCCCTTTTTCCATGATCTCAATACCCAAGAAAATGTGTGTGGTATCCTCAGCAGGTCTGTATATGCCAATGGCCGGCAGTTTCATTCTGTAGCAAAATTGAAGGTCGTCATCATTGAAGCGTGGGAGAACACTGATGCTACTGTCCTCCAAGGAGTGGTAAATGGTATGCCATATCGTATATTAAAAGTTTTACATAACCATGGCAGATATATTGTCTGTTAACAGTAGTGGCTTTATTTCGGCGGGACACCTTTCCCCCCTCTTTTTTTACAAATATTTTTTTTTCCTGTCCAGGTAATGCAGGGAGTGAGTTACTCCTTGTAAATATGTATTTGTATATAGATTTTCTTAATATATTTGTTTCGTTCTTATTGGTTTGTTTCGTGTCCAATTACAGCACACAATCACTGTGGCTTTATTTCGGACACACCTTAAGTTAACAGAAGTATCAATTTAGCTGTTTTGCAGGAAGCAATCATAATAGTTTTGTTTGTATTTTTCTTTACAAAACTTGAAAATTGAATGTCCCAAAAATTGCATTTTGTTAATAACCTTATTCTACACGCGAGCTCTTCAATACGTGAGTCTATGTCATGCCGAAAATAATCTTCCGCGTGCCACCTATGGCACGCGTGCCATAGGTGCTATAGGGTAATCGCTATAATTTTCCCTTCAATGTTTAAGTTAACGTCTACTACCTGTAATTTTTTCATAATTTTAGTTTTAGTAGATTAGGAAATAGAGGGGGGTGACATATTTTTGCACTACATTTTGACGATATTTCTACAACTGTAATACCTAAAATTAAAAGAAATGTATTTCTGAAAGAAATGCATTCTGCGTTACGAAAGCTTTCAGGCGAAACTCCACACGATATACAAAGAAAAGATTTGTTTTTTCAAGTAACTTAACTAGACACTCTACATTTTTCCTAAATATATTTTTGAATGTTTAATAATTTGTAAATATCTGGGTCAATAGTCTTTATTACCCCCCCCCCCCCCCCCCAATTTTAACTTTCCACGTACCTTAGTTTACGAGTAAAATGGCTGTGACAGACATAGACACAGGAGTGATCTTATAATGGTTCCGTTTTTACTTCTTAAGTACGGAACCCTAAAAATGACTAATTTTCATTCAAATGGAAAATTTTCGACTTTCAATGAAAAGATATACTGGCTAGGCCACTGTATCTAATAAAAGTAAAAAAAAAAAAAAAAAAAAAAAAAAAAAAAAAGAAAGAAAAATACGTTGATAAATATTAGTTGGAGAAAATGTCTTCCTCCAATATTTGTCTTCCTAAATATGAAATTCAGAGCAAACAAATACATTTATTACTAATTTATGGGTTACATGATGTCCAGTATTACACTTTTTTTTTTTTTTACCTGGCAATGGCGAACTGTTACGAATGGAGAGAAAACACCTAACACATGCCCAATCCTAGTAAAAACTTTATAGGCGGCTTTGGATGCGAGCTTTATGCACGTATGCGTCTGGGCAAATTTCGTATGCCCACTATAGCTCTTATGCTAACAAACCGATTTTGGCAAATAACATATCTTCGGATTTTTGCTAATACTGTAGGTGTCATGAAGTATGTGATATCACAAAATATCTTATTAAATGAACCACAGAAATTGAAATATCGAACGAAATCATTTTTTCTACGAATTCCATCGAGCTCGGTGTTAACCGAAATCTTTGAAAAAACAATTACGATTTTTTATAATGTAGGGTAAAAGGAAAAGAAATGCATTGTTAAATTTTAATATCTACTACTTTAATGGCAACTTTAACATGTTGTTTCTTTATTTCAAAAAGCTCATTTCTCTTAGAATCCTCTTTATTGGGTTTTCTTTGAATTTTTATAAACCTTACAATTTGACGTTTCTTATCTCTGGAGGATTGTATCGGGCATGGTATTGTATACTTGAAAACGTCATTTTTGCATTTAGAAACAACTTATTGTTACAACATTTGTTGTGGACTTTACTTTTGTCCTTTTCACTTGAACTTCTTGTTCGAATTTAAGTTTTCTTTTCATCCCTTTAATGCAATTTTCTTCCCTCGCCTGTCTCTTCTGCGATTTGTTCTTTTTCTCTTGTTTCTCTATTTTCTTCTTCTCAAGTTGAGTTTTAAACAGTGATGAAATTAAACTTTTTTTTTTCTCCACGACTTTGTGCACTGTTAAAAATTTGCAGCATTCTGGCAGGTCATTTGACCGTTTTTTCCGAAAACGGTTACACACACTGCAAATAGAAGCGTCTTAAATTTAGACACATATGTGACTGAAAAAGAATTTTAGACACTTAAGTGTCTTAATCTGAAAATTAAGACACTATAGATGTCTTAATTTAAGATACATAAGCGTCTTACTATGACCATGGTGTAAACGAACTGAGAATAATGTCTAAAATATCCGCAAACGTCTTATTTTAAGACACTTCATTGCTTTAAACGTGTCTTAATTTAAAACGTTTTGATTCTTCCGACGCAATAACCACCAGGGGGCACTAGCACTCCCAGTTGCGCATGCGTTTTAGATGTCTTCGTTCGAAGTGGTATACGTTGTAATTCAAACAAAGTTTGTTTTTATGTGCGCGTGTATTTTAATTCGTTTTTTGCGAAATGTGAAGTACTGTGATTTTAATTCGTATTAACTTGGATTATTTATTTATTGAATACATACATCTGACGTGTGTGCTCGACATCAAATGTCTCTTAGAAGCTGTCGTCGATACAAGGGCGGGATAGACACAGAACAGAAGTAGACGACGGTTGAAGATTACACCCGGAAATTCTACAAAGCGTGTGCAATGGGCTTAGTGTTAACTCGTATCAATTTATATCAATAATATTGTGTTATTCATCTTCGTCCTGTCGAAGCTGGCAAAAAAAAGAAACTTTTGTCTGGCGGGTCCTGTTTTTAGGATGAAACATCTCATTCTTTAAATATGGCTAGTCGGATGTATTATGGGATTACCTTTTAAACTGATGAAAGTCTTTCTCCTTCACTGTGGTTGTGGTAGTTTTTAAAATTTCAAATCGAGGAATATTTCTTACCTCTTGCAGCAACTCAAGTAAGTTTCTTTATAGTAGTAAAATTAGTGTATTTTATGATTTTATTTATTGTACTAAACAAAATCCTGCATGAAATTTAATTAGTTTTGAATCTGTTCGCAAAAAACCCCACTAATTCTAGAAGTATATATTTTTAAACTTATGACGTTCTTTTTTATTACGAATTATATATTCAATGTCAGTTCTTAGTTTCAATGGATAATTTTTATCTCGCAGTAAATGACGGCCAATAGGAAGTAAAGAAAAAAAAACTTTGAAAGATGACCTAATGCTTTCTTACTTCCTGGCATAAAACCGCAGATTAAAAAAAGATAAATAAAGTAAATGAGACTGGTCTATTATATGAAGCTGCCTGTAAAAATATACATATGTATTTGATTTGCAATCAACTCTAATACTAATTTTTTTATTATTTTTAATAAAAAAGTAATTTGAAATTTATAATGGGAAAAAGTAAAAACCTCTAACTAGATTTCGTATTTAAAATTGTGGTAACTTTATTTATATGCACTTATACGAAAAATACAAAAATGACAGATGTTACTGTATATATTTAAGACGAAAGAAGTTTGAAAATCATAAGTTATTTTTTCCTCATGTTTTTAATATAGAATATGTACTTATTTGTTTTTATTGATAGTTGAATAGCTTTTGTGAGTACCCTCTGATCTACATAAAAACTTCCCCATGTGGAAATATAAATTTTTTAAAAACATAACTTTTAAATAAGTATTTTCATTTTTTTGGGGGGGGGGAGGGGGGGATTTTGCATGATTTTTTTAAAGCTGATATCTTAAATCTTGCACTGATTATAATGAAAGTTTTGAACTTTTAGAGTAGGACAAGTTTAAAAACGCAAATATATTTAACAAAATACCAAAGTCATTTTTTCCCCAATGTTATTAAAGTAGAATATTTATTTATTTATTTTCATTATTCATAGTTAAATGGCTGTTGTGATTATCAAGTGATGTATATGTAAAATTGCCTATGTGGCAATATATTTTTTTATATTTTCTTTTTTTTGCGGGGGGGGGGGGGGGGATTTTTGCAGTTTTCGTACATCTGATATTTTAAATCTTTTTCCACATTCAACCGAGTATAATAAATATTTTGAACTTTTAGAGTAGGACAAGATTATAAAATATATATATATACTAGAAAGGTAGCCCGTCAAAAATGACGGAAATTTAGATATAAAGATATATACAACTCATGTGCAAGAATATGAGTTTTCTCGCTTGTTCCGCAGCGATAGATGAAAATAACACATTTTAAGAACGAAGCACATTTATGAAAAACTGTGTACAGTAGAAGACCACTAATCTGCACAGTTTGGTTCTAAGTGTTATGCAGTTTTGAGGCTTTTTGCGGTCATGTCTATTCAATCTTTGTTTACATTTTTTTAAATTCATATATTGGACAATTTAGATTGTTGAGCCTTAAAAATAAATAAATAACACACTTGAAGTAAGGTTAAAAGCTATTAAATTATCGTATACGATTTCATATGAAATGGTATTATATGGTATTATATGTGTGTGCTTCACGATCTTGGTTACGACGTTGGCGAAATTGAGTTTTTAGTAAAATTTCTGATATAAAGTAGCTTTCAAAACTTGTGTAAAATTGCAGGCCGTTCTCGTGTTATGTCAGTCCTAGGAATAATATTTCTAACACTGAAGATTTTCCATGTATATATGGAATTTGGAAAAGCTTCTCCAAAAGAAAGGTCCTGAAATGATATTGTAATTCCTCTAACTTCAAAGTTTAATCGGGCCCTGATGTTGAGTACTGAAATCTAATAAATACAGTTATTTTGAATAGTACAGCAGAATTAAACAGTTAAACTTATTTAACTTAAACCCGCTGTAACTTCCCGATGTTATTTTTTAGTATTAAGAAAGAAAATTATTTAAAATTTTCAAATCATGCATTTATGATTTTTTTCCGTCTTTAATAACTAAATAATGAAAAATTAGGCTTTTTTTCTGAGCTCATAACTATGACAATAAAATAATGTAACTAAGAGACATTGCAAAATTAAATCTTTGTGATTACAAACATAAACAAACGATACCGCCACCATTTTACCTACTATGACGTCATTAGAATATTGCCCATTGATTGTTGGAGAACTTACTTTGTGAATGATTACCTCAATGATTTAATATTTTTGACGTTTCACGATGAATGAATCACTTGTGTTTGTTTAGGTTTATGGAATGAGATATTAAGCTGTGAACCTAATTTCAATTGAAATTATCCAAGGATATAAGTATTTTTAATCGAAATTAAAAACAATGCTTTGATCTCGAAATAAAAAGTTTTAGTTTTGCATAATTTGTTATTTCTGTTAATTATTTATTTAAGTACTTTTCCATTATAGCGCATTTTTAAAAAAAGCTTGGCGCGATTCGGGCATCAGAAAGTGAGATATGTTGCGAAAATATATAAACAGCTATGAAAACATATCTAATGAACTTTTATCTTTGTTTATATATGCACTTATATACATAAAAAAATCGTTTCTAAATATATATAATTTTTTTTTTTATATACAAATTACGGCACAGATTTCAGATATGAACCGGGATACCTAACTGCCGCAAAAATGGTATTATTTTGCCTGTCATGGTAACCCAGCTATTGTTTTTTATTTATTAATAAATTGTTTAATTACTTTTATTTTCTGTTTTTTAATTATATAAACTGCTTTGATCTATAGTTATTATTCAAACTTTTATTTATTTATAGTTATTTCCTTTTCAAAATGATAGCAAATAATTGAAAAATATGTAAGTAACTGGTATTCGAAAGCGAGATTTCTGCCAAATTGGCGTCATAGAAAAATCACGCCAACCCCCATGCGTATATGACATCTGTGCAAAAATTACTTCTGTTTCTTTATAAAAATGGGTAAATAGCTTTTTTTATATTAAATTGTCGGCACAGATGTCATATACGCCCATATTGGCACGGTTTTTTTTTTATTTATTTATTTATTTTTTTTTGACGCCGATGTCATATACGCACCGGGTACTTAACTGGCGCCAAAGTGTCGTTATTTTGCTTGTAATGGTAACCCGAATGTTGTTTATGCTGTTGATGTTTTCGCCAAATTGGCGTCGGAATAAAATCGCGCCAAAATATGATATCTGTGCCAAATTGTATACATATGGAAAAAATTGCTTGTGAGTATGAAGCAGTAAATAGGTTGCCAGAAAATACGTTGGCAAACTTCTTTCTCGCCAAGAAGGTGGTTAAAGGTGGTTTTTAAAGGAGTTATGCATTTTTACGCTGAACTGCATTTAGTTTCCTAAGAAATGTTTGTAGAATATAGATAAAATTATATAAATGGTCACGCAAAGAGTTGGATACATAAACGTCTATGGATGATAATATCTGGAAATGTGATTTCAGTAGTTTTAAGAGTAGTTTAAATTAAATTTTAGCTAAATTGTGGCATATAATAACGGTACTATTGGCTATGGACGGTAACTGCTGAAATCAATTTTTAAAATTTTTTATGCGTTTTCTAAAATGTTTACTTAGTTATCCCGTCGACCAAATTACTGTCGCCAAATTGTAAGATTAATTGCTAATAATGGTTGCCATTAATTAATTAATTGTAAGATTAATTGCCAATAATGGTTGCCATTAATTAATTAATTGTAAGATTAAAGGCCAATAATGGCCAATAAAACCATTAATTCGATGTTTTATTTGTATTTTTATTAATGTTTTACTACTGATGTGGCGATTTATATAATTCGGCGAAATCGGTCGACGGGATAGCAAAGAAGTAACGTTATATTTACCTTATTTTCCTGAATAACGAAGTTTTGCTAAAGCATTCAGGATGTGTTGGAAAGTGTTTCATATTATATGCTTAACGCATGATTTTTCTTTCTTCTTTAGTCTTATTTTGCATTTATTTTATTCTTAATTGTTTAGTCTTATCCTGCTTTATAGAAACTTTGGCACAGTTGTCATATATGTTATCATATATTGGCGCGATTTTTTTCCGACGCCAATTTGGCGAAAACATCAACAGCATAAACAACAACATCCGGATTACCATATCAAGCAAAATTACGACACTTTGGCACCAGTTAAGTACCCGTTATGTATATGACATTGGCGTCAGAAAAAATCGCGCCAATATTAATGTTATGCGCGTATATGACATCTGTGCCGAAACTATAATATTTAATGTTTAAACTCTTCGCTCCACTCCCTTTGCATATAGTACAAACTATAACACGGATAGCGCAAAATAATAGACAGTTTGGTACTTTTCCACTGTAGAGGCTTTGGCATTTTTTTTAAAAAAGCTTGGTGTAATTTGGGCATCAGAAAGTGAGATTTGGGTACTTTTCCGTTATGCGGACACCATTGTCGCCAAGCGTAATAGTTGGCGCAAAATCGTGAATTGAAGCATTTGAAAAATAAAAGAAAAACCATTGTCGGTACTAAAGTGAGCATTTAAAAAATATTACATTTGAAAATTACAGACTTTTACGAACTATTTCATCAAATCACAAATATATACTTAAAATAAGTGAACAAATAACTGTTATAAAATAAAGCAATAAAATAAAGCTCATATTAAACTGCTGGCATAAAATTACAAATATCTTTTAGCATTTTGAAATAATTGGCACATTAGCATACATTTTGGCATGGTGTCCGTATAACGGAAAAATATCGAGATTTGTTGTCAAATCATATAAACAGCTATGAAAACAAATTTAATGAGCGTTTTTGTTTGTTTTATATGTATATTATTGATGTTTTTATGTACAAATTACATCTGTGTCTGTATAAAATTAGAGAAACGGCTTTTTTTATGTTAAATAAATCGTATAAATATCGAAAAAAATGCGTGTGTATATAAAACAAAACAGTGTTCCCGGAAAATATGTTACCAAATTTCCTTTTTCGCCAAGGCACCTATACTGGAAAAGTACCTAAAGCACATTAAAATCGCGCAGTTAGGAGCTCACACAGTACACCGTTGTCTATTGGCGGTTATTTTATTAGTAGTATCGGTTAGGAAGATGTAGAAATGTACTTTAAATTCTCACCTATAGATTTCGAAAAAATATCTTAAAAGAGTGGAGTTTAAATTAAATTTCGGTGACCTCCATTATGAAAGATTAATGGTTTTAAATGGGAATTTCGCCAAATTAGCCAGCTATCGCCAAGTTGGCTAACATTTGGCGCTACTGTGGTAACCCAGCATTAATATTTTTCAACAATTACTCATTTCAATGAGGCGGTCCTACCGGAATAGTGAGGGACACACAGAGACTTGGATTTTATATAAATAGATTTATCTATGTACCTTAAAAGCCCTTAATAGCGAACACTTCGGGACCGCGGAATTTGTCCGATAATTGGAGATGTCTACTTTTTTGAGGTAAAAATATACAAATATGTATGTCTGCTGATTAAAAAAGTATTCGTTAAATAGAGGTGTTCGCTATTCGAGAATGTCCATTAACCTCCACAACGGATACTCCCGAATACCGGACATCTCAATTTAGACAACTATAATGCAGGGTTGCGTTTTTTGCAAAAGTACTTCTTGATTAAAGGAAGGGCAAAATGGGAAGTGCCCCGTCCCCCTACGACTGTAGTGCCCCCAAATTTGATGTGCAATATTTGTAAAGCTTATATTTTAAATCTGTTTCGAAATTGTACTGATTATAATCAATATTTTGAACTTTTAAAGTAAAATAAGGTTAAAAACTAAATAAATTTAAAAAAATCTAATATTTAGATAAATATTTTTTGTTTTTTAATCTTGTTCTACTCTTGAAGTTCAAGATATTGATTATAATCAGTACAATGTCGTAAAAGATTTAAATTATCAACGTAACGAAAATTGTATACCAAAACTGAGAGCACCAAAAAAATCAGGCTGTATTGGGGGGGGGGGGGGGCAGGACCACAGCCAAATATTTTTCCAGGATTCAACGTGGTCAAACATGGCTACGTATGATGCTTACAAAAAAATGGATGCGATTCAGACGTTTGAAGTGTCTGAAAAAATTCAGACATTTTAAAATGTCTGAAAATTGAACACTCCATTTCAGACACTTAAGTGTCTGAATTTCAGACATTTTAATTTAGAGTGCAACCGCAATTTTAACACTATTCTGATCATATTATTGGCCATTTTATGATCAGAATATAGTTAAATTATTGTTATGAAACCGTTTTTTCAAAAAACGGTCGAATGGCCTGCCAGAATGCTGCAAAATTTTTAACAGTGTGGTGTTACGAGCTTCATATTAGAAGTGCTTGGCAGACATGAAATCGTCTCTAAAATCTGTTCCGAATCAATTTTCTTATGAAAAGTCTCAGAGTTGATTAGGACTACCACTGAGACTTTCTTAATCATTTTTCTCTGTTTTTCCACGTATTGCTATGTTGAAGACTCCTTCATGGGATTAGAGACAATAGATTTTAAAGCACCCGGCACACAATATCTCCCTGGTTATCATTTCAGAAAATCAGACTTTTGATGTATCGTCCTTCATGTGATTTTAATCCCACTTCTGGCGCATTTTTTGCATCCTACAGTAAAACAGAGAAAATCCTAAGAATTTAACTTTTGGAACCTGTAAACTCTTGTCCGATACAACCCTCCAACCGTTTGCACGATACAACCTGAACGCTGCACCCCAGCGCTTTGACCACATGTGTATTGTCAGATGGCCTACACATTATAGCCTACAGTATAAAGCATAGTAATACATCCATCTAACAAAACACTAAAAACTTTTTTGTATTTGCTTTCACACAAGCTACGTATAGCTAAAAAGTTTACTTCGTGCACTAGAAAACTCAAAAAATATATAAATAAATAAAACCTCATTATCACATGTGTGTTGTCAGATGTAGAAATTATGGCCTACATTATAAAGCATAGTAATACATCCATCTAACAAAACACTAAAAGCTTTTTTGTATTTGCTTTCACACAAACTACGTATAGCTAGAAAGTTTACTTCGTGCACTAGAAAACTCAAAAAATATATAAATAAATAAAACCTTATTATCGATGTGTATTGTCAGATGTAGACATTATGGCCTACAGTATAAAGCATAGTAATACATCCATCTAACAAAACACTAAAAACTTTTTTGTATTTGCTTTCACACAAGCTACGTATAGCTAGAAAGTTTACGTCGTGCACTAGAAAACTTAAAAAATATATAAATAAATAAAACCTCATTATCACTTGAAAAATCACAGACCACTTGGTCCAATATAATGTGAGTGTCTTCCTTCTGGCCTAATAAACACAACAGTTGCATAACAGGTGCTGCTAGCAGGGGCCAAAGCTTGAAACGCTACTTGTTTGGAACAACCCGCTGTCCAATACTATACCAGACCTTCCCGTATATATTTTCCAGTTTATATCAAACTGAAACAGACTTCAATTTCACAATTCTCCGTTGTATGACTGAGTAATGTATAGCTAAATTAAATGATGGATTTGCAGTAAACGATATTGCGTGGTGAATATCAATAACTTATATCAAGGATGTAAGTATTAAATTAATTTTAAAAAAGACTTTTTGTTGCGATTTATATATAAATCCTAATACACGATTTTCGTTGCATTCAAGTTTTATATTTCTACAAATTAATGTAGCATTGCTTGTATGTTTTTCAAAACTTTCCTTAATTTCAGACTTTTACGCAGAATGTTGTAATAGATTTTCTTTAATTTCAAAACTTTAGTGTAGAAGCATTTTTGTTTGGTTTGTTATTCGCTTATTTAAGTCTTTAACAGTTGAATTAAAAGGAAATTCCGCGTAGTTTTAACATTCAATAACGAACGTGGAAAAAAAAAATAGAACAACATGTCATTCATTCACTCTTCCTACAAAATCCATTTACTGTTTGCAATATGACTTCTTTTATCTCATCTAGAGCTATACATCACTCGTAACGGATTCTCATTAGCAGGGACTGTTAAGGTAAAAATGTCACTTTTCTACTCAAATTTAAGTGCTAAGTTTAGAAAAATCATTATTCTAGCTGCATAAACTATTAGCAAAGAGAAAATAACATAGCTGAACAGTGTTATTGATTGAATTTGTCATGTAACTTCGTTACATTTTACATGCAGGATTTTTAAATAAAAAGGTGATAATGCAGAATTCTCTTCCTGTACATAAAAAAAAAAAAAATTATATTTACAGTCGAACCCGGTTAAGACTCTCACGGTTAATACGAGATCCCGCTTAATATGCGGTTTTTTCCGATCCCTTGAACATCGCCCATAAGAATAATGCAACAATATCACGTTTAACACGCGACCGGTTATTATGCGATCGCGCTTAATACGAGATAAAGTTTCGGTCCTTTGAGGGAAAAAAATCACGCTTAAGATGAGAATTCATTGATCAAGATGAGAATTCCTTCTCTCTTCTCGAGTGTTGCAAATTTAGCGGATATCTTTTATTCAGAACTAAAACAATTTTTCCGAATAGTATTATTTACTTTATTTAGTAACAGTTTAATTAAGACGAAAAATACTAACCGGAAATAAGGGTAGATATTTGAATAAAACAAAAACCTGCTAAATTAGCAAAACAGCAATTTTTCTGCGAACCCGCCTCCTAACGTTCTTTGCCTCTCGCTTCGTGATGTTTTTACTGCAGTAGATAGATATAGACGAATTCAGGTTTCAGATACGTCATAAAAATTATTATGATTAAGAGATGACCATACCTATTGTTAGCGAGGTTTTAAATGTAGGGGAGGTGGGGGATGAATGGGACATTTTCACAAAAATATTTTTTTTAATTTTTTTATTTAAGTTATTATCAATATTATATATCGCATTTCATACATTAGATATTTGACAACATATATGAACAATATTTATTCTAGATTATGATTTATTCAGAAAAATATTATGAAATCAAAAAAACGTTCCGTCCTGTCCCAATCATCCCCACAGCAGGGATGAATGGGACACTAATAGGGATGGATGGGACACAAAGATTTTCCTCCCTGTATTCAATTTTACCAAATTAAAATTGATAATTATAACCTTATATGCGTAATTATATTTGCAATATATGATTTTACAGCACGAATCGATATGTTTTTGTTTTTTTTCAATAACTTCTTTTATTGCAGTTTTAACTTTTAATGCAGACTTCGACTGTCAATCTGTACTTTTTTCCCACTTATGAGGCATTTTAGATTTGAAATGAAAGTGCAAAATGTCTTTTAAATATGGCATAGCTAATAATTTTCAATCGTAACTTATTAATTAATATTAATTAAATGTATCTTAGAAACATGCAGAACGAAAATTATTGGGTCGATTGGAAAGTCGTGTCGTGTTAGGAAAATCAATTCGTACCGGAAAATTCTGCCCAGTAATTATTAGACATTAAATATCGGAGTCAGTGTCGAATAATTAAATGAAAGAATTTTCCGGTACGAATTGATTTTTCCAACACGACACGACTTTCCGATGGACGAATATGTTCGGGGTGGGGATTTATTTGCGCAGCATTTCAAAATTCAATAAAATTTCCCCCATTTTATCAATAAACATAGCTATTTCTAACAATTTTATCTATTTTGATTAAGTTTTAGTACCAATTTTTTGATAATCCATTAATAATTATTACAATACAATAAATAACATTCAGAAATTTTAAACAATAACAACTCATATAATACTATTTAATACTATTAATTAACGGAAATTATTAATTTATCAACCTATATAATACTATTTAGTTAATAAATAAAATTTTCAACATCTCTAGGGATGAATGAGAATGTCCCATTCACCCCCATTTCAAATGTCCCAATCATCCCCATGATGCATGTAGCCCCTTCTCAGTCATTTTGCCTCAAAAATTATTTTGTCACAATGGTTACTATTCATTCATTTTAATATCGATATTGAACCTTAAAATAAATACCTCCAACATAGCTTAATTTTTTATATTGTATAAGATATTTCACATCTTCAAATGTAAAAATAACTTACTTTTAAGCAGAGATTTCAGAAAATGCAACTTTGAAGGAAAATGAAAACAGCAACGTGGTCCTACTTTTAGTTCTGAAGCACACTGTGGTAGAGCCTTATATGGGGATAGGAAGCAATTTAAAATAAATGGTTATTGCTTGAAATATTGAGAAGGTCCCATCCATCCCTTGTCCCATTCATCCCCTAGCTCCCCTACGTTATACCACTACTACGTTATCTAGTGCATGTTATAGGCAACAAAAATGGAAACTCGTAAAGATTAAACAAATACGACTGCAGTTGGATAATTCTTTTATGTTTTCTTTACTTTTTGCTATGCTAACAATATTTTTTACACAGAGACTAATAAGGATAGCTTTTTCTTATATTAAAAAGGACATATAATAGTACCCATTATTACAAGTAATAATATGATTTAAAAAACTGGGTTGTGCTTCAAAGATTTAATATTTTTTCTTTCTGTTAAAAAAAATTAATCTAGTCGGTTAATTAATTCTGCTGTTTTATTTTTGGTTGCAAAGTACAATAAAGTCATGTTAGAATCCATATTTATTTTCTGTTATTATTGCAGTCGTCCTTTAAAAAAAGGGTAATAAGATAAAGTTGATTACAGTTACATTTTAATCTAAATATGCGTCAAAGTCACAATTTCCGGCCATACATAAATAAATGAAAGCTCTAAAGTTCATTCAGACGATTAGATGTGTAAATAAGCCCAGTTTCTTCAAGATTATACGAATCACGTTTAATACGCGACTTTTTCCAATTCCCTTGAAACGCGTCTTAAACGAGTTCCACTGTATTTTCTACCATTTATTTGAATCTTAAATTGTTTTAGATGACCGACGCACAGCGGAGTATTTGACGCGAAATCCTGGCTAAAATCATTTGTCATGTGTTTTACAGTTAAAATCATTGCTGTTGACTTACTATTAGTAAATACGCTTAATTAATGTTACATACACAAAAAGTATGCATTTATTTATTTTTTTTTTTAAGTATAAAATACAAAGTTTACTTAACATTTTACTGTTTGTATAAGGAAAGTAATTGTTGATAGAGTTGTTTTACTTACAAGTTATGTTTAAACACATGTGTTTAATTTTACTATATGTAAACTATATGTTATTTATATACTATATGTTATTTATATAAATCAATGTATTAACATATATATTATAACTGCATTTATTATTTAGCAAAGTTGAGTTGTAGGAAAAAGATTCTGATTTTTGCGTGTTATTAATAGATTACCAAAGCAACTTATATTTAAAAATGGCAAATACATATGCGGGAGATTTCGTTAAAGAAAGTGGCCTTCAAACGTACAAGCAATACGACTGTACTTCAAACATGATGCAAACCCCAGCACACTTTTAAAAAGCTATATATCTAAATCAATATACCTAAATTAGAGCTGAGAATGGCCTATAGAGCGGGAGGCGGTAGCGCAGACAATCACCTCATCCAGTTCACGACTGAAATTCCGGAATTAGATAAAACTCGATTCCCATTTTAAAACGCAATCAGTCTGCCAAATCATATCTTGATGGAAAACACCTGAAAACCCTATTTTAGCGGTTGACTCGTAAGTTTATCATTGTGTTTTCCTGTTTCCAGTCCTCCATGTTTTCCTACCTTTAGGTACAGAAAAACAAAATGGTAAACCTAGGAGACAACAGCCAAAATATGGTTTTCAGGTGTTTTCCACCAAGATATGACTTGTCAGACCGATTGCGTTTTATTATGCAAATCGTGTTTTAACTAATTCTGGAATTTCAGCTGTGAACTCAATGAGGTAGTGATTGTCTGTTCTTCCGCCTGCCGGTCTATTAAGAAAATCATATATATATATACAGTAAACTCTGTCTAAGGCGGAATCGATCGGGACCGAGAAATTTTTCCGTAGTAGTCAATATTCCGCCTTAGACAAATGTTACTCTATGTCAATGAATTTGCTGGGACTTGAAAATCTTTCCGAGTTAGACGGATTTCCGTCTTACACAGAGTCCGCCTTACAGAGAGTTTACTGTATTTTAAATTACATTAAAAATAAAGCTATTGAATTCAACAATTCATGAAGCCACAAAAATATACATTTAAACATAACAAAGTTGAAACGTAACAATAAAGCACGTCTTCTCGCAAAGAAACCTCCTCTTCAACTGAGGCTAGGAGCCGCCGGATATGAATCATCCTCCTCCTGAAATAGACATAGATCGATGCACCATTTAGTCAGCTATTCTAAAATATGCGTTTTACAGTTGTTGATCAAAATTTAAATTTTTGCATTTTTGGTCAATTTTTTGCCTCAAATACTCCACTGCACAACGTGTACATTCTAATTAAAACGATAGTAAAGACAAATATTTAACAAATTGGAACACCTGGAGGTAATATACTTCATTAATTGCTATAAAGTGTTAAATAAATCAGTAAAAAAGGTTTTATATACAAACTGTCTACATTTTTTGGCTTCACCGTAGGAAAATGGTCTAAATACTCTAAAGATGCTCAATCTATAATGCAATGATTTAAAACGCGATCATTCAAGTTTATCACATTCTCTCTCAGATTACCTACATTATTTCATTTTATTTTTACTTTAATATTTATCTCCATACTCGTAACTATAGAGTAACTCAATCCATAATTTTGGCAAGTTAAATAATGCTGTATCGTTTCATATTGATTTTTCACGTTTTCCATCCAAATAAGTTTAAATGAAAATAAGATAATTTTCCTCTCCAGCCCAACTATACTATCGCAAGCTATACTACTATGCTATCCAGCATCCACTACGAAATCTGTCGAGTAATTGCTGAACCTTCTATAAGTTATAATTCATTCCTGGTGATTTACTTGCTGTTTCTACCAAATTGAATGAATTTATCAAATTTAAAAATCTATCTCGTGGCATGCATATAACTCATATATGGCATCTATAATTCAGAACAGAAACATACAGTTCGTCATATGCACATATTATTTATCGAATAGTATCTATTTTAAATAGAAATCAAGAATAGTCCTATTAATTTAAAATTAATCCCTTTTAAAAATGTAACTAATAAAAAACAAATTGCTAAAAACATAACCTTAAAAAAAATCACTTAAAAGTAAAAATTTTAAATATTAGGAATTGCAACTATTTTGGAAATAGTAAATGCCGGACTTACACAATTGTGTTGGTCATTAGTTTTTCAACTTTTGTAAAGCCTAATTAAATTTATCAAAGACAAAATCAATTAAAATCACGAATAAAGTATATGAAAAGAAAAATTAAATATAAGCAAACACTAAAAATCTTATTTAAAAGAAAGACAGTACATACTTTTTGCTATTGCTGTCAGATCATATAGTCTTTTTAAAAGAATAAAATTTAACTCTGTCTTGCAGTTGGTACACCTCCCCCCCCCCCCCCTAGTTGTGTCTTACCAAAACATCTGAAGCCAATTAACTCATATAAATGTGCAGATTTGGTTTTAAATCTCACAAAAACAGGTAATAGTCTTTTTCTTTTACTTTAGTGTCACCCACACAATTGTGTAGGGCAGGGCTTAAAGGGTTATATATATATTATATATATATGATACGTTTTCACTAGTATCATATAAACATGTCGATCTTAAGCAACAGCATACCCTCGTTATGTAACTCAATGAAGAAATCATAGTTTTTGCAATCGTATAATCGTGATGGAAGAGTGGAAGGTCAGGCTGTCGTCCATTGAAAAATTTTCCGAAGAATAATAATCGAAGCCTTTAGATGCATCAAAACATTTATTATTCGACCATATAATGCACCAAATTCCACTAGCTATATGTGATCCATGTGCGGGCAGTTGCTACGTCGTAAATTGTACCACTAGATGTTACGTATTAGAACAACATGACGAAGGTTCAGGGAAAAAGCTCTCCATGTGGCATGGTTTAATTAAGCAACTCAATAATCGTAATTTTTTTTCTCTCCTAGCTCATGCGCCCGGTTAAATACTTGCAAAATTTGCATGCGTATGAATACAATACACGTTAAATGACAAATCCCGTAAAAGTAGCCGGAAGGACGCGATAAGAGCAGAATACGATAGGACTAGCTCCAGGGGGAAGGGGGAAAGGCAGGCGTGACGACGATGCGAACTATTTAGCCTCGGCGTCAGTATTAAAACGCAATCAAATGCTGGCGCGAAGCTTGCAAAGAATTGTGGGAAAAAGAACATCATCGAACAATGCTTTAAAAACATTCGAAAGAAAAAGAATTTAGTTTTAGAATAAAATGAAAAAGTAATTTAATGGGTTTTATAAGATGAGGCGAATGGATTAAGGTTTTTAGACTAATAAAAGAATACGCAGGTTTAAATGCATGAAATAAAAGACAAAAGATATTAAGATATTATTAAAGATAGGTAAAAAAGGAAAAATGTTAAGAATTTGGACTAGTTTTACTAAGATAAAAGGGCGAAAATTTTTATTATCACATACATACATATATATATATATATATATATATATATAAAGTTTTTTACTGAGGGTGGTTTTGGGTTCTAAAGGTCATGATCGGTGTAGATCTGCAAAAATTTTTCAGAAATTCCAGTATAGGGGAGAATGTAATAGGTGGTATTTCATACGAAAGCCACCTAAAAAATGTAAATACCCCAATATTTCATGGTAAGATAAAAAAAAAAATAATTGGCTCAATATTGGTTTCTATAAGTGTAATCTGTGTAAAGTTAAATATATGTTTTCCAAATGCGCTAATTATATAATTATACATTTTTGAGGGCTAGATTTCTTTTATGGAAGAACTCGAAGTAAGTTTAGTTGCTTGTTTACGACTAAACTGAATTAATATAAACTGAAGTCTAAACCAATCTCTGATTTTACCTATATGACCTATATATAAAAAAACCTATTAGGATTGAAAAGCAATCCATATTTTCTTCCCTGATTTAAGCTGCATCTTGATGTTAAAAAGAAAAGATGTAAGTTTTTTTCTTTTTTTTTATAGCTAGCAAAGGTGAAAGGCCGCTTTAATTTATTTCCGGGAAGGTGTAGCTCAGTTTTCTAAGTTGAAATGAAATATGTTACTTTAACTTTTTCTTTCAGCACTCGTTTATGATTATTAATGCACCCTAAACGGATTCATCCAACCGTGAGATGTGATTCTGTGATTCACATGCAAATTTTGTATTGCTCTGCATACATGCTAAGAAAAGAATGCGCAAATAATGAATGCACCTTTTTTGTTAAGGCTTTTATGATTTCAATTATTTTTTTTTGCTTTGTCTACCTATGTTAAAGTCCGTCCTCTGAACTTATAAAATTCTTTTAAGATCAAAATTGTAGCTATACAACAAAATTTTATTTTACCTGATGTTTGCAACAATAAAAATAAAAATGCATGCAGTGAATTTTTGGCGTTATAATTTACGTAAATAAGAAAGAACATTTATATATCATCATACACTGTTTATTGATTATGTTCCAATTTATTTGCATAAAACTTTACCTAATTTTGCTTCATTGAATCTTTAATAGTGCTAATCCTATGGAAACATATATTAATTTTAAAAAGTACTACGTTAACAACAAGCGAAATCTTTGTTTTAATTTTTGGATGGAATAATAATAATCTAATCATATTCGATGGATCAAAATTTTCCTAAAATTATTTAAATCTTCAATGCACAGCATACCTGATCAACTACATATTGCGTGTTTTCCGCATTTATCCCTTTGGATGTATTTGGTCTCCACTCTTTCTGTAAATATATTTTGAATTCATTTGTATGTTATGTATTCATATTTTACCACCTTACACACACACACACACACAAAAAAAAAAAATCACAGAATGCAGCACAAGACCGATGAGAAAATTTTCTAGAGTAGCTGCATCAATGATACGGTGTATGTTCCATTAAATAATATATATATTTTTAAATGGTACATTTAAGGGTTAATTATTGTCTGTATTACAAAACTTCCACAATAATAACGAGGTTTTTTAAAATTATATATATATATATATAAAGTATTATAAAAACCTGGAATTACCATCTAATATAGATATCGCTTATTTTAAATCTTTAACAAACTTCATAGTATAATAATTATATATTGCAAGATAACACATTATATTTGCAGCACGTCGGTATACCACAAGGTGGTTGTACATCCAGTTTATTATCAGACTTATACTTATATCACTATGAACGTACTTTTACTAATAATAATCTCCATTTATATCGTTATATTGATGACATAATTTTAATTGCCACTGCTCAATTTAAAATTTCTCAATTTCCAGTTGATTATCCCACTAATTTGGAATTAACGAAAAACCTCTTATCTAACAATACAATTAACTTCTTAGATCTTAAAATTACAATAAAAGACAACAAAACAATAACAGATTTATATGATAAACGTAAAGGATTTAAATTCAAAGTTAATACATTTACAAATTTTAAATCTTGTCTTCATCATTCTGTATATCGAAATTTAATACTTAATCATTTATATAGAATAAAATGTTTATGTTCTTCTCATCTAATTAACAATAATATTAAAAAACTAATTTATGATGCATTAAATCATGGTTTTCCAAAAAAAATTCATATATTCATTAATATACAATTAGTACTTACATGACCTAAAAAAAAAAAAAAAAAAAAAAATTAACACATGCGTAAACAAAATTACAAAAAAATTTATAAAATAAAAAAACATTTATATAAAAAATTTAAAATTGTAAAATATTAATAAACAATTACTATAGGATGGTTGGGTGGGTAGATTTTAGAGTACGGATGAGGGTGGACTTGTCTGGATAATACGCAATGGTTAATTTTTAAAAAATGATGGGGCTTTTGTATTATAACTACATTTCTATTACGCATTTTATATGGATGATGATTTGATGTTTTATATGTAAATGGTGACATTTTTTTTCTTTTATTATTTCAATTCATATTAAATTTAGCTTATTTAATCAAATTAAAAATTAACTTGTTTATAAATTTTAGTCTACTCAGGACAATATCATATTAATTAATAATAGTATACCATCTTTATAGTGATTAATATGCATATAAGTTTATTTGATATAACTAATGTTATACTGTATGTATTAAAATTGGGTAATTGGTTTTTATTATTAATCCTCTATACTTTTTAATATTGTTTTATTTTCAACTTTGTATTCCATGATTAATTATCGGTTTAATGTGTTTGATTGTCACAATCATATTTTTTAGCTTTTTTATGGCTAATATGAAAATAATCCACATACTATATTTGTAATCTTTAGGCTATTAGGAATTTTAGAATCTGACAATCTTTTATAAACATCCATTTTTTTCCCTGTTCATTTTATTAATTTATTATTTTTAAATTTAATAGTAGTTCTTAAAGTTTTATTACATTTTTATTATATATAATTTATTTTATGTTATAGCATATAGCTATATTCTATATATTATCAATGTTATAAAATTATTTACTTTCTCAGTGTAGATTAAATGGGTTTGGTAATAGAATATATTGAAAGCATTTTATTAACATTTAATTTATTTAATTTTTTTTTGAATAATGATATATAGTAGGGTATTATTTATATATTAGGATTTGTGTGGTAATGCAGATGATATATTTTAATTTCATTAGCTTTTATTATGTTCTTGTGACATTTGAATAATAATAATAGTTTTTAAAATAACATAATAGATGGCAGCACAAAAAATTGTCTTTTAAAGCTTCTATTAAAGTTTCTATTAAAGTAACTTTCTATTAAAGCACCGAAAGATATATATATATATATTTTTTTTTTAAATTTTTTACACCAGGTGGTATTAAACGCCGAATATTGGCAATATTGTAAAATTGAAATTAAACAATTCAAAAGTGTTTTTTAGGTATTTTAAATAATGTAATTATTTTATATTTATATTATATTAATTGAATTTATCACGGTATTTCAAAATGAATTAATTGAATCCATAGGTTTTAATTTCTGTGTTAACTTAACTGTTTTATTCACCTTAATCTTATCATGCTTTTGGATACCATGTGCGAGTGGATATTTATAAAATCAACTGGGTTTTTATTCGGTATGTTGTGTAATATTTCTATTTTTTATGCTATAAATTAGATATTTAAAGGGTTGTATTGTTTTTTCCATTTCATGCCATTTGATAATCTTCTGTTTTCATCTTGAAACTATTCTCTTGTTCATATTGGTTGTTTGGGTACAAGAGAAAAAAAAAATTCAGCTTTTAGCTGTTTCTCACAGAAAACAACCGATTTGCTTGTATCATTGAATTCTGTACTCTTGAAAATGTAATTCAATATATAAGTTTTTCAATTTTTTTCGGTACCCATATTCATCTTTTTTTCTTCCATATTAATTCTTGTAATTATGTATAAGGCACTTTATTTTATACATACAGTTCTATATTATAGGTTTGTGGTATCCATTTTTATTGTCATTTCATTCACAATATTGCGGTTTTTGATGATGGTCGGTAATGTTTAATTAATGGTTATATATATATATATATATATATATATATTTGAAAGACAGGGACAGTTGCAACAAGCACCAGATATGAAGATTTCTTAGACTGATTTGGGTACTCAATAAACCTTTATTAAAAGTAAATATTGCAGCACAATCACATACAATAGATAATACATTCAAACCTCGTTAACGTGAACATCAAAGGGAATTAGAATTTTGTTCATGTTAGCAGTAGTTTAGGTTATAGGTAACTAAATCTATGTTCTCATTTTGACAGGTATTGTGAGAACAATTCACTTTAAATGTAATTCACGTTAACAAGGGTGGACTCTAATATATTTCAATTTCCACACATTCGCTATTTCAATGAATTGATCTTTACACTTACATTGTAATGAATTCTGTTGCCTTCATAATAAATGTCGCAATATTGTTGCAATTCATTTAACGTTTCGGTAATTAATTTCTACTTTTATTCGCATTGTAGATATATTAGCATACATTACTAAAAATTTAAGAATCCTAATTTTATGCATACATTCATGTTGGAAGAGGAGAATTTGCATATTTTGTCGAATTTCGTGAAAAGCACCGAACGAAAGGCAAAACTAATGCTTCGAAACAAAGTTTCAATTCTTTAATGTATAATACATAAGCGTAGACGTGTGTATGGGCGGAGCGGGAATAAGAACAGGTTCTATAAGCGAGTATGGCAATTTTTACGTTTTATTTGCTCCCACACTTCACCAAATATCTTGGTGGTTTTTGCAACATTCGGTAAAATTCAAAAGCAATGATTAACTACCAACGTTTGGATGATGGAATAAGGTGGCGAATCGCGGGAAGACTGGAAACGGGGTAGTCTCAAGTGCAGATTTCTAGAGACTTCAATGTAATGCCCAGCGTCGTGTCCAACTCATGGAAACACTTTAAGGACACTGGATCCATAGAGAGAAAGCTTGGACAAGGTCATCCAATAGCCAAGACGGCCAACGAAGATCGCTATTTGTCCGTTACAGTGAGGGGTAACAGGAGTGCAACAGCTTTTCAGCTCTATATTGACCTTCATGCGGTTACAGGAAGACGAGTTTCAAGGGCTACTGCTTGCAGAAGGCTACATAACAGAGGGCTGTTTGCAATAAGACCTGCGTCTTGCATTTCTCTCACTTCTGCACGTAAGCGAGCCCGTTTAGTATGGTGCAGAGATCATCGACTTTGGACCAAGGATCAATGGGAGACCGTTCTACTCACTGAAGAGTCTCGGTTCAGCCTAAACACTAATTTTTGAAGTACTTTCATCTGGAGAAAACCAGATATCCGCTACCTGCCTCCCAACGTCCGAGAAAGAGACCACTATGGCATCGGAGGTTTGATGGTCTGTGCAGGAATAATGTTGGATGGACGCACACCCCTCCCTGTGTTTGGCAAAGGCTGTGTGACTGGTGTGCGTTGTGGGGATGATATTTTGGTACCCTATGTTCGCCTTTTCAGGAATGCAGTTGGCCCTTATTTCATTTTAATGGACTACAACGCGCGCCCAGAAACAGAGCTCATCTGGTCGACGAATTTCTGAAATGTAAGGATATTCGTAAATGGACTGGCCAGCCAGATCTCTAGACGTAAACCCTGTAGAGCATGTCTGGGACGCTCTGGGGAGGACAAATGGAACTCGCTTTCCACCTCCCAGAACAACCCATGGTTTGAAAACAGCGTTGCTGGAGGAGTGAAACTAGCTGCCACAGGGACTCGTAAACTGATTGGTTTCCGGTATGAATTCATGTTGTGAGGGTTGTAAGTGGGAACTATATCCCCTACATTTTTTGATTCAATATTGTAAGCTCTGTTTTATACCGTCTGACGCTGATGACTCTTATTCACAATCATGCGTGCGTATTATAACTGTCGGATAGTTATTGTTGTAGCATTATATCAACTTATGTATATACCTAATTTCATTAAAATCTGTCCTGTAGTTCTGGAGATAATCGACAAAATCTCAAAATTCTCTTAGTTTTAAACACGAGTGTACATAGAAAAAAACAATAAAACTTTTAACTTTTTTTAAAGTGAAAGAATCTGAAATAAAATTATTATTACTTTTTAATAACGTGTTAAAATTAATTGTAAGTCATAATTATATGTATAAAATAAATATTGTGTTAGAATATTGTAAATATTGTATTAGAATATTATAAGTATATAAAAACTCTATGTACATGAAATATTTTTACTTATTCTACTCATTTAACGGTAGTCAGATCTTTAGAAATTAAAAGTTACTTATTTCTAGAGCTACTCGAAATATTTCAAGCAAAATTTATATTATAATATCTATTAACACAAAAAAATATTTTACCTGATTTTGAAAAAAAAAAATCTACTTAAAATAATTTTCAAAGTTCGCTATAATTTTAATGTAAAAGCGCATAGGAAAGGGAGAAGTTCAATAAGTTCAAGTCAGTCCAATTCAGATAAAGACTTTATATATATGTATGCATATAGAGAGAGGAAGATCAGGTATCATGGAATACCATTTACACTAAGTCAACATAAACAAATTTAGATACATTAAAAGTTAGAAAAGTAACTTTGACTATTCATTAACACTTTTTAATGTGTTTAAAGTGGAAGAAAAAAATACATATCAATATTTAGATTTTTTTAATTGCACTTTTCGGGCAATATGAACCAGTTGGATAGTGTGGAAT
This sequence comes from Maratus speciosus, assembly GCA_963932465.1. Lineage (NCBI taxonomy): Eukaryota > Metazoa > Arthropoda > Arachnida > Araneae > Salticidae > Maratus > Maratus speciosus. The sequence goes on from OZ010789.1 coordinate 199,325,267, forward strand.
AGGGTTATAAGGAATATTAAAATTGCAAGAAAAACCATGATTTACATTGCGTAAACAGTAGTACATCATCTACGGCTCATTAGATCCTTTGAAAAAATTGTTTTAATTTTTACAAAAATTACAAATGTAGTCTGTTGTTTCGTCCCACCATAGTCCACATGGGCCCACGTCACACACATCAGGCATTTTATCCATTCCTGCCCCTTGCATCCTCTGACTATTTTCGATTGCGAAAAGGCACACTGCAACTCCCTCATTTAGTGTAAAACTGGTTAAAAGTCCATCTCAGATGATACGTTCAGAGTGGAATGATTGTTCACCTTCATCAGACTCGTCTTGAAACTGTTGTTTAGCTGATATTTCATATTACACGATACGCCACCTTGAAAAAAAATATATATATGCATAAAGGTGAACTGACTAACACAGCATCAACACACAAATAAATATAACTGTTCAACTCATTACTGAACTTGTTTAATGTATAACTGACGAAGAGGTCTTAAAATTAATGCGAATTTTATAAAACTTACCTGCAAAAATTACAACAATTGAGAATAAGATTTGATTTATAATATACACCGTATAATAGGCATACTGCGCACACGCTGCAAATTCTGTTAATTCCACTTTTCACCACCAGGGAGAGCATTCTATTCTAACTAGGGACAAATGGGGGGAGAGGAGGGACGATGTTACGTAATATGAAAGAGTGATCAAAGCACCGTACAATGATATATCACATGGTGGGGCCGGAAAAAATTAGGAAAGTGCCTCCCCGGGATGCAACTTAGCCTCTAATGATCGGGTGGATGGGGGAACCGAGGCCTGAAATGGATTGCCCGTACCGAGTTACCCCTTTCGTCAAGTTCAAGAAAGGGCGATATAAGAACCTAAGGTAATTAGGTGCCAAGTTACTTAACCGGTGATCTAAAATAAATGGGGAGGGGGACAACAAGCTTTTTTATATATATATATATAAAATAAAAAATTACTGAGATAATAGTTATCGCTTTCGCAGTTCTCTTTTTCTCCTATACGGCACCGCTTCCCTAGGATGCAATTCCAGAGGAAACGATTAACAAAAAACACATACTTAAAACTGAGATCTTCTTCTCTTAGACGGTGCAATCTGTTTTCAAAAATACGGATTTTAACCTTTTAAAAAAATTCGCGACCACAGGTCACTTTGCGCCTTACAAAGATGATCTTTTTTCTACACTAAAAGCGACTAAACACAATCTTTTCAGAGCATCTCTGCAGGACAGATTTGCATAATCTACAAAAATTTCGAAACGTCGGACCTGTAGAACTATTTTTTACAAGATAAAATGTTTGAAGGTTTCGACGAAAACACTGAAAAAGGGGATGTTTGGATGTTTCGGTGCAGTTTCGCTCGCCTTCGGCTCAAATTTTCCCTACTAAAATATCCATATTTTTTCATGAAATTTTAAAGATTTTTTTATTTGTCGTTTTATTTGTCGGAATCGAGGTGAAAACAAGAAAAAAATGCGAGAAGAAAACGTATTTTTTCAACTTGATATTAATATTTTTTCACTTTTTTTTTGTCACGAGGTGCATAACCGTCATGTTTATAACTGCTGAAAATCTCAAAAAGTTCGGATAACTAGATTTTTTTTTTTTTTTTTTTTTACAAGTGAAAAAAAAAGTTCTTCATACGAACTGTGTTAACACTAAATACCAATGTTTTCTGACGTTTTAGTCACACAGGCTACGAAAACATTTTGTTTTTAACTCCTAAAAATTTCAAAGAGTTTGGACGATAATGTCTATTTTTTTTTTTTAACATTTAAAATACCGCACGACCCCCCCCCCTTCCTTTTTTTTTTTTTTTTTTTGGCATATTTGAAAATTACGCATCGTTCCCGAAAATCAAAATATGCAAAAAAGAAAATACCATACAGCGTGTACTTCCAATTCTCTTTCCGACACTGCAAACTCTTTCAAAAAATACGAAATTTAACCTTTTGAAAAAAATTCATTCGCCGAAGTCCATTTTTGTTCTGCCGCGCATTTTCCGGTAGGTGTAACATTATAAACATTTCGATTAAAAATATGCACTTAATTTTATACAATAACTCTGAAATTTTAGTAATGTATAGCTAGCTACCTTGTAGCTAATGATCGCGTATTGATATGGTTCGGATACAATCGAATTTAGGAGTAAAATAACTAATTTGAAGATTTAAAAAAACATTCCCTTATGATTTCGATGTGAAAAATAAATAAATGAATTAAATAAATAGTTTCGTTTAAAACCCTGATTTCTACAACTAAATATCAATATTTTAGCACGAAAATTACACACAGTCGTCGCAAACATTATATTTATAACTCATAAATCTGGTTCAGAAATTGTAAAATATAGAGAGAATATAATCAGTTCAATTTCAAAAAAATTTCCATATATTCCATCCTTCTGAGAAAAAAAAACAGAAAGAAAGTGGAGAAATACCAGAAGAAAAACACTGTTTTTTACAACTAAATATCAATATCTTAGAACCAAAATTATACACAAACTTTGGACGACAAGAAATGTATTTTTTTTTTAAATGTTGCACCCCCTCCACACACACATACACACACCCCGCTTTACCCATTGCAGGTATTTCGAGCCCTTCTATTGCTAAATATCACTATTTTTCTCTTTATCGATTTTTCACGCAGTCAGCAAACATGTGTTTTATATAACATGTAAATTTTTTTAAACATTTGGACAATTATAGGTTGCGAAATTAGGTTTGACTATTTTTGTGAAAAATAACATTTTGTAACGAGAGGTGAAATCTCGTAACTCAAATTCGAACTAAGCATTTAATAATAATAACTTCTTTTAGTCCTTCTGCTAAAGTTTTCAATATTTTTTCATGTAATATTTACATGGGCTGTAAAACCGTTATATCTATAACCGACAAAAATTTCAAAGTGTTCGGACAAGAAGTTTTTTTTAAAACAATGAAACGATCCTGCGTGAAAAAAAACAAACAAGAAAATGTCTTCCTACGAGCGTTTTTACCACTAAAAGTCTATGTTATTTCGCGATATTTTTTTTCATTTAAGATTATAAATTCAAACGAAACCGGGTTAAAATATAAAATCATACAAATTCGAGGTTCATTTATGGTTAGTATCACGGGTCCTTGCAACGCCGGGCGGTTGAGATAGTTATCAGAATTAAAAAAGGCTGCTGTAAAGGTAGCGAAATCTTTGGCGATTTTTTCGTCTATGAACTCCTGGCATACGGCTAATAAGGAAGTATCACTTTTAATAAATTTCAAAACTTTATTTGAATACATAATTGATATTTTTCATGTATAAAATGGTTTTCGGCGTTGTTAGTGGGCAATCTAAAAATATATATTAACCCTTTGTATCACCGCGTTGCTTATCTGCAAATACCCAAATATAAATATTACTTATACAGGGGCGTTTAAAGTATGATTTTATTTATTGCTGCTATTTTCCAACACAGCAATTAATATAAATTGTTCATAGAAATCGCAACAGACGGCGATACTGAGTTAATGAACACTTTTCAACAAAGTTGAAAAGTGTTTATGCATTCGGCTTGTCTGTCAGTCTGTCCACTCTCTAACTCCCGTAAATATACTCGGATTTTCATGGAATTGATTAAGGTTATTTAGTGTCCCCAAAGCATGTTTGGTATTGTGTATGAAGCATGCAGGATCAATAGTTCATTTGCAGTGGCACTCAAAAGTATTCCATTACATTATGATACATGGGGAAAAATCGTTTGTAGAGTATTTTAATGACATTACGCTATTTCAAATGTATTGAAATTGATATAAATCACTGAATTTCAGTACAATCACGTTATATGAGGGCATTCATAGCATTTTTATTCATTTTCAGGGACACACAAAAGAAATCGGTTACAGTACTGTCTTTGAGTATTAATTGCTGGAGTGTACGGTTTAAAATTCGGTATGCGCTTTTATATTTAATTAATTTTTTGCATGTTACTCGTTTATATAAATTCTATACCTCATATACAGGGCTGCACAAAAAATATTCACGCGCCATTTATTAGAGGAAATTGCTGAAGGATAATTTTCAACTGAAGTATATGTATTTCTTAAGTTAGGAGTGCACAACCTTTTTAAAAGAAGGGCCACTTACAAAAATGTCTGGGTTATCGCGGGCCACATCAGTAACACGGAGAGAATTCTATTTCGAGGGAGTGATCTGTGCCCTATAATCAGTTTAAAAATGTGGTTTGGGAGGAAGGAGGGGGGGGGGTTACCCCTCTAGGTTCCCTTACCTTGTCAACATATTTAATTCAGTTGGTAAGGATAAATCAACAGTAACAGTGTTTACGTTTGTATATATAACAGATATAGCAAGGATTATTTTCAAGAAGTGATAATATTCCTTGACTTTATTCAGAAGAGTAAATTTTGTTTTATTAAAAGCGCTAAGAAACAAACATAGGCATGAAAGTGGCTAGTGCCGAAAAAAATGTGAACTTATGAACGAAGGGGATGGAGGAGCCGACCAACGAAATTTGAAATTTTTCCATGCCTGCTCAACGAAATTCGCGATTATTCAGCGCCCGATCAACGAAATTCAAATTTTCCGCGCCTGATCGACAAATTTACCGATTTATTTTGCACCAGATTGACGAAATTCGCCATTTTTCCGCACCCGATCGACGAAATTTGCGATTATTCCGTGCGTGATAGACAAAATTCGCGATATTTTCGCGCCGGACAAACTAAATTCGTGATTTTTCGGAGCTCGATTGACAAAAGTCGCGCTTTTTCCGTGCCCGATTGACGAAATTTGCGATTTTCCGCCCCTGTTGGACGAAATGCGCGATTTTTCCGCACCCGATAAACGAAATTCGTGATTGTTAACTGAGTGACAAAATTTGCAATTTTTTCCCGCAGTAAATTGACGAAATTCGTAATTTTTTCTCGCGATAAACTGAGGAAACTCACGATTGTTCAACAGCCGATCAACGAAATTTGCGATTTTACTGCTCCTAGTCGACAAAATTCGCGATTTTTTTCGTATCCGACCAACGAAATTTGCTATTTTCGGAGCCCAATTAACAAAACTCGCGATTTTTCCGTGCCCTATCGACGAAATTTGCGATTTTTACGCGCCCGATGAACGAAATTTGCCAATTTTTTTCTTGCGATAAAGAGACGAAACAGGCGATTTTTCCTCAGCCGATCAACAAAATTTCCAATTTTTCCGCGCATCATCACAAAACTGACGATTTTTCAGCGCCCGATCAACAAAATTTGAGATTTTTCAACGCTTGATCGACAGAATTCGCGATTTTTCCGTGCCCGACCAACGAAATTCGTGATTTTTCCGAGCCCGATCGACAAAACTCGCGATTCTCCCGTGTCCAATCGGCGAAATTTGCGATTTGTTCCGCGCCTCATCGACAAAATTCGCGATTTTTTCTGGCCCTATCAATGAAATTTGCGATTTTCCCGCTCCTGATCGACAAAATTTGCTATTTTTCGCACTCGATGAACGATATTCGTGATTTTTCCGAGCCTCATCGACAAAATTCGCTATTTTTCGCACCCGATAAACGAAATTTGAGATTTTTCCGTGCCCGATCAACGAAATTGGCGATTCTGAACTGACTGACGAAATTTTCAATTTTCCCGCAGCAAAATGACAAAATTCACGATATTTTCCTGCGACCTATGGACAAAAATTGCAATTTTTTCCAGTTATAAATTGACAAAATTCGCGGGCCACACGTTAACCCATCGCGGGCCACAGGTTGTGCATCCCTATCTTAAGTGAACTAAATTTTGGCATGCATGTAATTAATAGATACGAATCTTTATATCATATACAGGGCTGCTGAAAAATTTCGGATAATGTTCCGATTGTAGATGAGAACAGCTGATATTGGGCTTTCAAACGTGTTATGCGTTTCCATTTGGTTGAATTACACGTAATATTTTAATTTTTTTAAACGGTTCAGTTTTGTTACAATATTCTGAATATGTTGGAAAGTGTTTCATAATCTATGCGTGACGCATGATTTTTTATTTCTTGTTTTTCATGCTAAAATTGTATATATAATTTGAGCAGTTCTGAATCGTTATTGCTAATATGGGCTTCGTAAATTTTGTCAAATTAAAAGTTCTGGGGACGTCCAAAAATAAATTCTTTACGCATGTAAATTCGTATACTTTACATTTTTGTATTAGAAAATTGACACTATTTATGAGAAGTATGTGATTTTATATTTATTGTAGCTTTGATAAAAGTACCTTTTAGTCAATATTTTTTTTTTATGTTTTAAATTTTTGTTATTGTTTTTTACATGCTTAAAATGATTTATTCTATGATCTGAGTAAATATTTTTCAAATCGGAGTTCTTGAGTTACAAAGGGTTAACATATAGATACCAACTTTTACGGTTGTTTTCTTACCACTCGAATTTAATAGTAAATTTGCCTATCTGTAAATTTTTAATGATTAGATAAAGCAAAAATTCTAATGAAATTTTACTGGTAACGAAAACCTGTACAAGTTGGCAGCTGTGTATTCAATGTAAAAAAAATTATCGGAGTTTTCAGTTTAAAAAAAAAATGGTTTTGGTCTATGGTCTGCAACTTGGGAAAGTCAGTCGGTTATGTTCTCCTAGTATAATTAAAATGAAATCACATGCATGAAAATAACATGTGAAATATATATTACATCGCACGAATTGACACAAAGACTCTTTTATTCTCTGTATTCAAGGGATGATAATTCATCTCTGAAAATAAACTAGTCTGTGTCTAATAAAGCACTTAAAATATTGATAATATTTGTAGGGGAGATAGGGGCACATGTGAACAGTTCACATAAATACAACTTTTTCTTATAACTGGTTTAATTTCTATAAACAAAAACTACTCAATATAGTAAACAGAACTTTTTTGACACATGGTAATTTTTTTTAAATCATCGTTATAATTATTCTTACTTTTTTTAACAGTTTTATAAATTCAAAAAATTGTTCATATGTGCCCCATCGGCAGGGTAGTTGTGAATGCACGTGGGGCACATGTGAACACAAGGAAAAAATATCCTTTGACATGCTTTTTATTCTGTTATTCATTTGTCATCATAATTATTAGTTATATTATCTGTTAAATTGACCATAAAGAAAAAAATATTATATATTTCTCCGGTTTTTGGGTGATATGTTTAAGCAAAAGATTATAAAATGAAAATACGTAGATTGGGGAAGAGGGAGGGAGGCTTAGTTGACTGATTAAATATAAATAAAAAATTTAATTTAATAAAAAAATTGATAAATTAAAAAAAAAATTAATAAAATTGATTAAATAAAAAATTTAAAAACTTGAAAAAGTTAAAGCTTTTAAATTTTGCTTAGGGGAGATTTTAGGGAGGGGGCATTTAGATAATTTTTATCCGAAATCTGCCGAAATACGAAAAATTCTCACTCCTGTATTTGCTTTATTTATTAAATTAATAATAAAGAAGGGTTTTTAATGATTAAAAAAAAATCTCGATTAAAAGCCTCCCCCCCCCCCCCAAATTTTACTTCTTTTGATTTTGAAAGGGGGGGGGGGGCTTACAATCGGGATTTTACAGTAGTTATCAGATTAAAAATTTTACTTTCTTAAAATATTACTGATACCTATTTCCCTTGAAAACAGCATACACATAGCTGTTTTAGAGATGGAAGTAAGACATCATAGTAAGTTTGGTACAAATGAAATAGAAAAAATTGTAAAGTTGTTTAACTTAATACTTTTTGTATTAACAATGCGTAAAAAATATTATTGTAAACCGTTTAGTAAAATAATACATAAAACTTATTGCATTTTAGAAAACATTAAACTCATTTAAGTTGCAATTGAACGTAAACGAGCTTGTTGCTCTTTATGTAGGGGAGATGGGGGCACATGTGAACAGGGGGCAGATGTGAACATCGCAAATTTTCAATAGTTGTTATAAGTTTTTTTATTTGAAAAAAATTACTAAAGATGACAGCACCTGTAGACATATGGTAAAAATTTTTTGAAGCTTTTTGACATTTTGTTTGTCCTCTGTAGCCAAAACACTGTTTTTAGATCTCAAAAGTAAAATCTTAGTTCCAAGTTGATAAGCGTATAACTTTATTTATTTATTCATTTATTTGAATTTGAGTGTTTTAATATATACTGCGAATACTAATAAATATTTTTAATAACGTTCTTTTTCTTCTAAAATTGGGAAATGTTAATGATTTATCAATTTAACAGAAACAGCAATGTGGGGCACTTGTGAACAGACAAGTTGGGGCAGATATGAACAGTACACAAGTGTACCAATAATCATTCTGTGATTCTTTTCCTTTCAGTTAACTTAATGATAAATAATGTCAGTTCCATTATCTATAATTTTCCTGAAATAGAAGATATTTTCCTCACATGACGTTGATTTTGCATTGAAACTTCATCAAACACATTTTTCAGCAAATACATAAAGAGCAACAAGCTCGTTTACATTCAATTGTAATTTAAATAAATTTAATGTTTTCTAAGATGCAATAAGTGTTATATATTATTTTACTAAACAGTTTACAACAATATTTTTATGCATTGTTAACACAAAAGTATTACCTTGAACAACTTTGCCAATTTTTTTATTACATTTGTTCTAAACTTGCAATGATGCTTACTTCCATATCTAAAACAGTTATGCATATGATGCTTTGAATGGAGATAGATATGAGTAATATTTTAAGAAAGTAAAATTTTTAAACTGATAACTACCCTAAAATCCCTATTCTAACCCCTCCCTCTTTCAAAAGCAGAAGAAGCTAGGGGAGGGGGGGGGGGGTTATAGTCGAAATTTTTTTTTTAAATCATTAAGAAACCCTTCTTCATCTATAATTTACAAGTAAATAAGGCAAATACAGCAGTGGGAATCTTTCGTATTTCGGCAGATTTGAGATAAATAGTATGTAAACGACCCCTCCCTAAAATTTTTCCCAAACAAAATCCCCAAAGCAAAATATAAAAGTTTTAATTTCTTTTTTAAAATTCCTTCCTTATTTATTTTTTTTCCAGCAATACTTAATGAATCATCTAAGACTCCACCCCCAAAATCTACTTATTTTCATTTATAATCTTTTGTATAAATTTACCTCCCAGAAACTAGAGAAATATATATATATATATATATTTCTTTATGGTGAATTTCACAGGTAATTAACTAATAATTACGATGACAAATGAATAACAGAATAAAAAGCATGTCAAAGGATATTTTTTCCTTGTGTTCACATGTGCCCCGCGTGTGTTCACAACTACCCCGCGGATGGGGCACATGTGAACAATTTTTCGAATTTATAAAACTAGTAAAAAATGTAAGAAGAACTATACCGGTGATATTTAAAAAAATACCATGTATAAAAGAAAGTTCTATTTACTGTATTGAGTAGGTTTTGTTTATAGAAATTAATCCATTCATGAGAAAAAGCTATATTTATGCGAACTGTTCACATGTGCCCCCATCTCCCCTACTTGCTGACAGATGTATTTGTGGAAGTTTTAAAACAAAATCAACTTTGTATGACGGAAATGTCTTCTATTCCAGGAAAATTATAGATATTGGAGTTCACATTATTTCTCATGAAGTTAACTGAAAGAAACAGAATCACAGGATGATAATTGGGGCCCTTATGAACTGTTCATATCTGCCCCCAATTAGTCTGTTCACAAGTGCCCCATATGGCTGTTAAAGTTAAATTGATAAATCATTAACATTTTTCAACTTTAGCAGAAAAAAATCTTTATCAAAAATCTTTATTAGTACTCATAATATATGGGCAATTCCACAGAAAATTATCATTTTGGAGGGGGGAATAAAATTTATATGTTTAATTTAAGGGTATGATTGGAAAACTTGATATTTTTATATTCTATAATAAAATCTTAATAAAAAGGCATTGTAAATTATTGTTTACAAACCAAGTTATGTATCATTATTGTCTTTTTAAAGTCATAATGTTACATCAGTTACACAATAAAAGTTACGTCAAGTTACACCTGTAAATACCATTTTTTTCTCTTTTTTTTATTATTCAGAAATTAATTAAGCAAGTTACTGTTATAATTTGGCATTACTTAGTGTTGTTGACAACATTAAATCACCTTTTTTAACGGGATATTTTGATAATTTGTTACACTTCAATGAAGGCAGAAAAAATGTTTGTATATTTTATGTTACGTCAGTTACAGAATTTTGAATTGCAATTTTTGGGACTAAAAGAGAGATTCAAATAATTTGCAGGTATTTAAATATTAAGATCTTAGTAAGAAATATTTTAAATTGTAAAAATTTGTTCTAGCTTTATTATTAAATTTTCTACATAGTTTTGAAAACAAAATTCGATGATCAAATGTTACGTCAGTTACGATGGAATTGCCCTTATGTTAAAATGTTAAAATTCAAATAAATGAATAAATAAATAAAGTTATACGCTTATCAAGTTGGAACTGAGATTTTACTTTTGAGATTTATAAACAGTGTTTAGGCTACTGAAGGCAAACAAAATGTCAAAGAGCTTCGAAAAATTTTTACCACATTTCTACACGTGCTCAATTTTTCAAATGAAAAAACATATAATAACTATTGAAAAATTGCGATGTTCACATCTGCCCCACTTTCGACGCTCATTTTTTTTTTTTATATTAGTATTTTTAAATAGTTCCGGGAGGTTTCTCAGTTTCTCATCAATTTCATAATCGTAAGTCTCTAGAATTCAGCATCTTAGATAAGGATCGACCGAAACCGAAACCGATTTTCCGTAATCTTCCTATTTTCAAACGAAAATGTCCAAAAAGCTTTTAAAGTAATTAATACATACATAAAACATATATAATTATTAATTAATTATACGTGTTTATTAAATATACATAATTATTAATTAACTATACGTAAGGTACAAATTGGCTCTCCGTGCCTCTGACCAAAATTTGTTATTTTCATATAAAATAAAATGTAATTGACTCATCTACGACGCAGAATGATTTTCTAACTATACGAATTTCATTTAATTAAAAAATGTTTTAGGTATACATACCTAGATTTATCTTTTATAATGAATTTTGTAAAGGATCATCTGTTATACTAGAACTTTCTCTAAGAGTAGTCGAAACGCTTCTGCGGTTTCAAACTAAAAATTTTCTATTACTGTTAAATATTATATATTAAAATTTTTATAATACAATATTCCGCTCAGATGAAACATAATATTTTAGTTTCATGAGAGTACTTATTTAACATGCTAGCTGTTACCCGCGACATCGTTCACGTAACATAAAAAGAATAAATGAATTAATTAAACAAAGCATTTCCCTTCCGGTAAGCAAAAACATATATAATAAACCAATTCTTTATCACATTTTATAGGAGACAATCTATATATACGGTGTGTCCACGTATATCCTGATCGACCTTTATTTTCGCAACTGTTGATCCTAAATGCATATTTCCAATTACAAAAATGGTCAAAATTAGGTGCAGTGTTAAGAAAAAAATAAAAAAAAGCAATTTAAGAAATTACAACGACCATTTGGAAAATGATTTTTTCAAAGACTAAAATTTAAGACATAAAAAATCGCACGGAGTTGATCATGCATTACGTACGCCATGAATTATTAATAGTGTTATTACACGTAAAAATTGCAAGCAACAAAAATCGCCTGCGACTCCTCAGATTCCCTGAAACTTACGTATTATCCATCTGAAACTTACGTATTATCCAAGCATTTCATTGACTGTTCGGGAAAAGGCTTTTCCATCGTCAGATTTCTTGGAAATCTGACGACTAATTTTAAATGAAATTTTATTCTTAAACTTCTAAACATCCCACAATATTACTTTTTACACCGTCGTATAGAGAAAAAAAATGTACCTTTAAATGGAATTTGTTTGAAAGCTGTATCTCAGTTTGTTTCTGAGATATTAATTTTTTTTTGTAGTTTTATTACTTTTTTGTCATAGTGGCAACAGAAGTATCCATCTCTGTTGAAAGTAAAGGGAAATACAGATTACTGTATAGACCAACCAGAAAACGAATAAAATGCGTATTCAGCCAATAAAAAGCTTCAGATATGCTTTGATTTCCTACCCTGACGAGGACAATAACCATTTGTAAAAATGGTTAATAAAAAAAGTTTGAAGCGAAAAAACAAGTGAATTAGTGACGAATTTTAGTGACGAATTACAGAATCTAAATTTTTATACGGTCCCCCAGTCCTACAAGTTATATTTAGTAAAATTTCCCTGTTACATTGGTAAGTAAGGCAAAAAAAGTCCCGTTATTCTACGATTAAAATTGACCGAGTAATAGCTGTTTAAAGTTGGAGTATATTCTTTGCTGCATATTAAGGGTCATTCACAAATTTAGTAGAAATATAATTTTGTTAGATACATTAAAGAAATGGTTGAGAGCAAAATTAGCATTGCAATATAAATTTGAAATCTTTAATCATTCTGACATATTACTGCAAAATGTACAATTTGTACTGAACATTATAAGAGGAAAAAAATAACGGATTTTATGTTAAATAAAAGGATGAAAAACAACAGCCTCAATTCTTTACAAAATGATACATATTTTAAAATGCTGTTAGATTACACTGTCTTTCAAATTTTGGGTTGTGGCATGTTTTTTAGCTTTTGAAAATTGATTCTTGTGTATTTTTTACACTGAATTTTTTACACTAAAAAAAAACAAATTGACTACGAACCCAATTACAGAACATAACCTTTCTATCTAGTTAATTTTTTACTTTTTAACAATGAAAATACATATTTCCTGCTAATCATTACGTCATTTTCGACATTGATAATTTTACTGTGCATATTATTGACATTTGCTCTTCAAAAGTTTTCTTTTTTTTTAAATTTTAAATTAAAATTTAAATCTTTATGTTAACCGTTCGCAGACGATAAACTGTAAGCATTGATAGCAATTTTCTTTTAAATACTAAGAATTAATACCATAACAGAATCTCATTTTATTTCAACATCAAAGCATATCCGTTTTAATTTCCATATACGACGTCACATTTCCCTTCATTCCGCACTTACTCAAAATTCGTGCACCTTGTATTATTAAAAATACTTGAAAATTTCCGTTTTAATCTTTCAATTGGAAATTAAATTGTTATTCTGAGTTTTTATTTTTTAGCAACAAAAAAAGGAAGATGGTTAAATTTTATCGGGAAAATGTCAATTCATTGTATATGAAAAATAATGAAATTTTGGATTATTAAGCAAAATATTTGAATAAAATAAATTAAACATAGCCTATGTTCATTTCCGGGTTGTAATCCATCTATATCCAAAAATACAAAAGCATTAATTCATCCGTTTAGCTGCTGACTTCATTCAAACTTTCGGACACACATTATGACATTTATAATATTATAAGGATAAGGATTTAATATTTTTGTATATTCAAGTAACATTTTGAAAATAAAAAAGATTTGTATTGCACTACTCTCATGAAATATAATATTTTAGTTTCGTCATATTACTTATATAACCTATTCACACACACACATCGTACACAGAGTATCACATATTTTTTATATAACTTATACATACCTCGATTATCTTTTATAATGATTTATGTAAATGATCATCTGTTGTACAAGAACTTTCTCAAAGAACATTAGGAACATTTCTGCAATTTCAAACTAAAAATTTTCTATTACTGCCTGTCTTTTTCTATGTCTGCAGCTTTTAATGAGCACGTGAAAAGCGTCTTCGAAGTTTAGTTCTATATGCATTGCTTGCTTTATAATTTGCACTCACATCTTGAGTCAGTCATGACTGATAATTATAAACACTGAAGTTCATAGCAATAAATAAAGAGTGTCTCATTTGAGCCGATACATCTCAAATCAATGAGTATGTTGAAAATTTCCGAAGGAAAAAACGAGATTTTTGGAATACAGATAGTTTTGGTCGAGTTTTGGCCCGGCTGAATTTTGAGAAGCAATTTTCGCCGAAAACGGATTTTCGGCGAAACTCAGATTTTGGGCCAAAAACGAAAACAAAGCCGAACTTTCGATGGATCTCTAATCTTAAATCTTCTATCCGAGATATTTAAAAATGTTGATTTTATGATAATGACTCATATTATATTAATTATAAATAGTCCGAACTGTTTAATTTATTTGAAAATGACTATCGTCGACCGGGGTCTTTTGGACGACTTGGGTCCTTGTGGGGGGTCCATCACATAAGAAAAGTGTTTATTCTTTGTATTGAACAAACAATACAAGATAATTTGGAGGTTTTGCCCTTGAAAAATAGTTTATACCTTACTATAGGTTATTTGAATAGTTTGGGTAATTTTAATTCTTAATAGTGGCAACGCTGGATGTATTTGTAATGTTCTTGTGTGTAGGTTTTAACTCTCCAAACTTTCTATAGTGAAACAATCTGGATAAGAGCTAGAAATAAGGTAAGTGTCAAAACATTACCCTTAGTAACCTGTAACCAATGTGGGATCATAGTTTTTCCTTTAACTTTTTATTTTGACAGGAAATGTTTGCATTTTCATAAAGCTAACATGAAAACTAGTTTTTCGGGGCTACTTTGTGCCAGGCCTAGTTTGTTCCGAAGTTGCCCCAGTTACTTAGAAATGCCTTTTTTACAACCGAATCTCTTAAAAAAGGTTTTAAGTAACATTTTTTTTTTCAAATGTTACATTAATTGTTTTTGTTCCAGTTGCTGAGGATAACATGACAAAAACTGCTTCTCGTGTCTTTAATATTTACAATTGTTTTATTGTGTTTAAATGTTAAAAAAAATATATTTGTTTATCGAGTTTGCAGTGTCAATTCATTAGCAGATCCTATTGCAAGAAGATTTCAATAGTCCGACATATGAAATGTATTTAATTTATATGGAATTAAGTGAATGGACCAAAGAATCCCCTAGAGGTGCTACTTTGTTCCAAAACTTTAAAGATAGTTAAAAAAAAAAAATTAAAAAAAAAATTGCCTCTTTAAAACCATACAGTTTGCTTCATTGTTTCATGTTAATTGTTTTAAAACAGAATTTCGATGTTGAAAAATCATATAAAATATTTTTAATAATGGAAATGTTAGTGGAACCAGGAAAAAGTGGCCTAAAGTAGGCCCCGGTTGACGGTACTTGATCTTCTAGCTATCCTTTCCAGCATCTCACAGCGTCACAGCGCACACAGATAAGCGAAGAAGCACACCCACTCGAAGGAAATACCCATTCCCTTACACCCGTTCATTGACCTGATCACATTCTCTCAAAACCTCCATCTCGAAAAATTTCTTCCGGCGCACCACGAAGTAAAAATTAAATTATAAAATTAAATATAACGTATGTGCACTGTTGAAAATTTCTTTAAAAACAGGGGAAAAAACACTGAATATCTTACACTAGTTCTTGTTTAAATGCATTTGATTGAATTTCTTGAAAATCATTTTACAGGTATTTCTCTTTTCTTATAAACTTTCCATGTCTTTATTTAAAGATATTTTTATCTTTGTTATAAGCTTTAATTTAAAACACAGGGGGTAAAAACTGACTCTTTTACACCAGTTCTTGTTAAAATGCATTTGATTGAGTTTCTTGGACATCATTTCACAGACATTTATCATTTCCTATAAAGTTTCCATGTCTTCATTTAAAGATATTTTTATCTTTGTTATATGCTTTAATTTAAAAACACACAGGGATAAAAACTGACTCTCTTACACTAGTTCTCGTTTAAATGCATTTAATTGAGTTTCTTGGAATCACTTTACAGACATTTCTCTTTTCTTATAAAGTTTTCATTTCTTTATTTAAAGATATTTTTATTTTTGTTATAAGCTTTAATTTAAAAACACAGGGAGGGGGGGGGGGGACTGACTCTCTTACACTAATTCTCATTCAAATGCATTTAATTGAGTTTCTTGGAATCACTTTACAGACATTTCTCTTTTCATATAAAGTTTCCATGTCTTTATTTAAAGATATTTTTATCTTTGTTATAAGCTTTAATTTAAAAACACAGGGGTAAAAACTTACTCTCTTACACTAGTTCTCGTTTAAATGCATTTGATTGAGTTTCTTGGACATCATTTTACAGACATTTCTCCTTTCTTATAAAATTTCCATGTCTTTATTTAAAGATATTTTTATTTTTGTTATAAGCTTTAATTTAAAAACACAGGGGGGGGGGGGGGAGACTGACTCTCTTACACTAATTCTCATTCAAATGCATTTAATTGAGTTTCTTGGAATCACTTTACAGACATTTCTCTTTTCATATAAAGTTTCCATGTATTTATTTAAAGATATTTTTATCTTTGTTATAAGCTTTAATTTAAAAACACAGGGGCTAAAAACTGACCCTCTTTCATTAGTTCTCCTTCAAATGCATTTAACTGAGTTTCTTGGAATCACTTTACAGACATTTCTCTTTTCTTATAAAGTTTTCATTTCTTTATTTAAAGATATTTTTATTTTTGTTATAAGCTTTAATTTAAAAACACAGGGGGGGGGGGGGGGACTGACTCTCTTACACTAATTCTCATTCAAATGCATTTAATTGAGTTTCTTGGAATCACTTTACAGACATTTCTCTTTTCATATAAAGTTTCCATGTCTTTATTTAAAGATATTTTTATCTTTGTTATAAGCTTTAATTTAAAAACACAGGGGTAAAAACTTACTCTCTTACACTAGTTCTCGTTTAAATGCATTTGGTTGAGTTTCTTGGACATCACTTTACAGACATTTCTCCTTTCTTATAAAATTTCCACGTCTTTATTTAAAGATATTTTTATCTTTTTTATATGCTTTAATTAAAAAAACCTAGGGATAAAAACTGACTCTCTTACACTAGTTCTCGTTTAAATGTATTTAATTGTGTTTCTTGTAATCACTTTACAGACATTTTTCTTTTCTTTTAAAGTTTCCATGCCTTTATTTAAAGATATTTTTATCTTTAATATATGCTTTAATTTAAAAACACTGGGGGTAAAAACTGACTCTTTTACACTAGTTCTTGTTTAAATGCATTTGATTGTGTTTCTTGGACATCATTTTACAGACATTTCTCTTTCCTTATAAAATTTCCATGTCTTTATTTAAAGATATTTTTTATGTTTGTTATAAGCTTTAATTTAAAAACACAGGGGGGAAAACTGACTCTCTTACACTAGTTCTCGTTCAAATGCATTTTATAGAGTTTCTTGGACATCACTTTACAGACATATTTCATTTCTTATAAAGTTTCCATGTCTTTATTTAAAGATATTTTTATCTTTGTTATAAGCTTTAATTTAAAAACACAGGGGCGGGGGACTGACTCTCTTACACTAGTTCTCGTTTAAATGTATTTAATTGTGTTTCTTGTAATCACTTTACAGACATTTTTCTTTTCTTTTAAAGTTTCCATGTCTTTATTTAAAGATATTTTTATCTTTGTTATAAGCTTTAATTTAAAAACACAGGGGGTAAAAACTTACTCTCTTACACTAGTTCTCGTTTAAATGCATTTGATTGAGTTTTTTGGACATCATTTTACAGACATTTCTCCTTTCTTATAAAATTTCCATGTCTTTATTTAAAGATATTTTTATATTTGTTATATGCTTTAATTTAAAAACCTAGGGATAAAAACTGACTCTCTTACACTAGTTCTCGTTCAAATGTATTTAATTGTGTTTCTTGGAATCACTTTACAGACATTTTTCTTTTCTTTTAAAGTTTCCATGCCTCTATTTAAAGATATTTTTATCTTTGTTATAAGCTTTAATTTAAAAACACAGGGGCTAAAAACTGACCCTCTTTCATTAGTTCTCCTTCAAATGCATTTAATTGCGTTTCTTGGAATCACTTTACAGACATTTCTCTTTTCTTATAAAGTTTTCATTTCTTTATTTAAAGATATTTTTATTTTTGTTATAAGCTTTAATTTAAAAACACAGGGGGGGGGGGGCTGACTCTCTTACACTAATTCTCATTCAAATGCATTTAATTGAGTTTCTTGGAATCACTTTACAGACATTTTTCTTTTCTTTTAAAGTTTCCATGTCTTTATTTAAAGATATTTTTATCTTTGTTATAAGCTTTAATTTAAAAACACAGGGGGTAAAAACTTACTCTCTTACACTAGTTCTCGTTTAAATGCATTTGATTGAGTTTCTTGGACATCATTTTACAGACATTTCTCCTTTCTTATAAAATTTCCATGTCTTTATTTAAAGATATTTTTATCTTTGTTATATGCTTTAATTTAAAAACCTAGGGATAAAAACTGACTCTCTTACACTAGTTCTCGTTCAAATGTATTTAATTGTGTTTCTTGGAATCACTTTACAGACATTTTTCTTTTCTTTTAAAGTTTCCATGCCTCTATTTAAAGATATTTTTATCTTTGTTATAAGCTTTAATTTAAAAACACAGGGGCTAAAAACTGACCCTCTTTCATTAGTTCTCCTTCAAATGCATTTAATTGCGTTTCTTGGAATCACTTTACAGACATTTCTCTTTTCTTATAAAGTTTTCATTTCTTTATTTAAAGATATTTTTATTTTTGTTATAAGCTTTAATTTAAAAACACAGGGGGGGTGGGGGGCTGACTCTCTTACACTAATTCTCATTCAAATGCATTTAATTGAGTTTCTTGGAATCACTTTACAGACATTTCTCTTTTCATATAAAGTTTCCATGTCTTTATTTAAAGATATTTTTATCTTTGTTTTTAGCTTTAATTTAAAAACACAGGGGTAAAAACTTACTCTCTTACACTAGTTCTCGTTTAAATGCATTTGATTGAGTTTCTTGGACATCACTTTACAGACATTTCTCCTTTCTTATAAAATTTCCACGTCTTTATTTAAAGATATTTTTATCTTTTTTATATGCTTTAATTAAAAAACCTAGGGATAAAAACTGACTCTCTTACACTAGTTCTCGTTTAAATGTATTTAATTGTGTTTCTTGTAATCACTTTACAGACATTTTTCTTTTCTTTTAAAGTTTCCATGCCTTTATTTAAAGATATTTTTATCTTTAATATATGCTTTAATTTAAAAACACTGGGGGTAAAAACTGACTCTTTTACACTAGTTCTTGTTTAAATGCATTTGATTGTGTTTCTTGGACATCATTTTACAGACATTTCTCTTTCCTTATAAAATTTCCATGTCTTTATTTAAAGATATTTTTTATGTTTGTTATAAGCTTTAATTTAAAAACACAGGGGGGAAAACTGACTCTCTTACACTAGTTCTCTTTCAAATGCATTTTATAGAGTTTCTTGGACATCACTTTACAGACATATTTCATTTCTTATAAAGTTTCCATGTCTTTATTTAAAGATATTTTTATCTTTGTTATAAGCTTTAATTTAAAAACACAGGGGCGGGGGACTGACTCTCTTACACTAGTTCTCGTTTAAATGTATTTAATTGTGTTTCTTGTAATCACTTTACAGACATTTTTCTTTTCTTTTAAAGTTTCCATTTCTTTAATAAAGATATTTTTATCTTCGTTATAAGCTTTAATTTAAAAACACAGGGGCTAAAAACTGACCCTCTTACATTAGTTCTCCTCCAAATGCATTTAATTGAGTTTCTTGGAATCACTTTCCAGACATTTCTATTTTCTTATAAAGTTTCCATGTCTTTATTTAAAGATATTTTTATCTTTGTTGTAAGCTTTAATTTAAAAACTGACTCTCTTACACTAGTTCTCGTTTAAATGCATTTGATTGAGTTTCTTGGACATCATTTTACAGACATTTTTCCTTTCTTATAAAATTTCCACGTCTTTATTTAAAGATATTTTTATCTTTGTTATATGCTTTAATTTAAAATTCTGGGGATAAAAACTGACTCTCTTACACTAGTTCTCGTTTAAATGTATTTAATTGTGTTTCTTGTAATCACTTTACAGAAATTTTTCTTTTCTTTTAAAGTTTTCATGCCTTTATTTAAAGATATTTTTATCTTTGTTATATGCTTTAATTTAAAAACACTGGGATAAAAACTGACTTTCTTATACTAGTTCTCGTTCAAATGCATTTAATTGTGTTTCTTGGAATCATTTTACAGATATTTCTCTGTTCTTATAAATTTTCCACGTCTTTATTTAAAGATATTTTTATCTTTGTTATAAGCTTTAATTTAAAAACACAGGGGGTAAAAACTTACTCTTTTACACTAGTTCTTGTTTAAATGCATTTGATTGAGTTTCTTGGACATCATGTTACAGACATTTCTCTTTTCTTATAAAATTTCCATGTCTTTATTTAAAGATATTTTTTATATTTGTTATAAGCTTTAATTTAAAAACACAGGGTGGGAAACTGACTCTCTTACACTAGTTCTCGTTCAAATGCATTGTATAGAGTTTCTTGGACATCACTTTACAGACATTTTTCATTTCTTATAAAGTTTCCATGTCTTTATTTAAAGATATTTTTATCTTTGTTATAAGCTTTAATTTAAAAACAAAGGGGGGGAAAATGACTCTCTTACACTAGTTCTCATTCAAATGCATTTAATT
Source organism: Maratus speciosus (assembly GCA_963932465.1). Classification (NCBI taxonomy): domain Eukaryota; kingdom Metazoa; phylum Arthropoda; class Arachnida; order Araneae; family Salticidae; genus Maratus; species Maratus speciosus. The sequence goes on from OZ010789.1 coordinate 199,345,853, forward strand.
GAGTTTCTTGGACATCACTTTACAGACATTTATCTTTTCTTATAAAGTTTCCATGTCTTTATTTAAAGATATTTTTATCTTTGTTATAAACTTTAATTTAAAATTCATTATTTTAAAATCCTTTTACAATTTTTTTAGAAATATTAAAGAAGAAAAATTGGTTTAAAAATTGTTTCATTAAAAAATTAGAATATTTTAGAAAGGGAAAATTCGTCTCTGCGCAGTTAGCAGGGATTTTTTATAGACAATCACTTTGCAGTTGTTTCATTCATCATGTGCATGAAGCTTGGTAATAATAAAAGTAAGTTAAAAGTAAAATTAAAAGTATTTCCCCGCTGAATCATAAAATACATCCTTTGCATACGGTAGTAACTATTGGCGGATCCAAGGGGGAGGTCACGAGGGTCATGACCCCCCCCCCCTCTGAACACCAACAAAAATATTCTAAAGATCATTTTTTAAATGAAATACACAGTAAAGTACCGATTATTTGAGTCCCGCTTAGCCGAGTTTCCGGTTTAACCGAGATATTTTCTTCTGGTGGACTGATGACCTTCCATTATTATGAAAGAGCCATTATAAATGAAGTGTTATCTGAAGATGAACGAGCAGTCGTAAAATGTTAGAACTTTAATTTTCTGGTCAGAATGGGGGTGGGGGGGGGGATGATTATAATTTTTTTTTTTCATTTTCAAAAAAAAATTATGGCCATTTTTTCCCCATTCTGACCAGAAAATTAGAGTTCTAACATTTTACGACTGCTCTTTCATCTTCACCTAACTCTTCATTTATAATGGCTCTTTTATAATAATAGAAGGCATCCGTCCATCAAAAGAAAATGATCCATTCTAAAGGTATAAGTGCGATTGGAAAAAACTTTTTAATACTTTGAGCAGAAAGAAGAGGCTACACCTGCAATTTTCATGACACTAATAGAATCACATAGCTGCCAATGTGTACGGTTTTGTTATCTCTAAAATTGAATGCAAATTTTTTGGCATATTTAATCGTTGACAATTGTTAGACCTTTTTAAACTGAATTTCCGGATATTATAGCCAATTGTTCCCTTGTGACGACATTTCTGTGGCTGTCAACTCGCAAAACTAAAAATGCTAACTTTGACAACATTTTCTCAATTAATCTTTACCTTAAGGGGTCTTGTACCTTTTAAACGCGTCGAAAATTAACGAAAAACCTCAAAGTTTGAATTAGTCTATCTTCAAAACCTTTTTATGTATAAACATGAAATTTTGGATATTGATTAAACAGATTGTGCTTTGTAATATGCTACCATTATAAATTTATTAACCCTTTACAGAATTTGTGTATTGTTGAAATCAAAATAGCTCTTTTTTTACCCCATAAGTCATTGCGCGCATGATATCTTGAGAAAGTATGTATGGATTATCATGGAATTTGGTAAATATACTAAACAAATATGTGTGTTTAAAATGATCTACTTTTAAGTATTTACAATGGTAATATTTTTAGTTATGACTATTTTTATTCATTAAAAATACAAAATTTTTATTTTTTTTTACGAAAATATTTTTTTTTATATGGTTAATGAAATAATTTTAGCCTTCGTCGCTTTTTCGGTGTGTAGTGTTTACTACTAACATGTGTAGGCCGCGTCTGTGACTGGCGAATGTGGGGACTTTGATCGCAAATTTGCTGATAAAGTTGAAGTTTAATTTTAAATTCGGTGAGAGTTTGACAGCCGAAAAGAATTGCTTTATTATTAGGTGTATCTCTAATACCGATGATAACATAATGCATGAGTGATGCGTCGTCTATTTTCGCTCGTTGGGCAATTTCTTTCATTACTAAAAAATATTCACTCATGTTTTCGTTGGGCTTACAAGTAGGGGAGACCGGGGGAATGGCGACACCTTAAGGGAATTTAATTTTTTTCACCTCAAAAAACTGTTTATTTTTTAATAGTAAAAATTCTAAAGCTGAATCATTATCTTTAGTATCTGTATAAATTTAACCGTAATCATAACTATAAAGTAAGCACACATAAAAAAAATTTCTTTCAACATCTGTACGGTGGCGGGATTACCCAGGATACTGGGGTAATTCCGCCACTGTATCTGGATAATGACGCCACTCTTTAATGACCTAGTAAATGCATAAAATGGATACTGCGAAACACATTACCTACTAAAAATGTTTAGAAAGCAATAATTCATCAAAATTATGAATAAATATAATGTTCCTTAAGCTAGATTTATTAATGTGTTAAGCTTGCAATTTAACTCAAATTGGAAAAGTCACCCTTTGCCATAGTGGCGGCATTAACCCGAGAGGACAATATAGTGGAAAACCCCCAGCAAAGCCGAAAGAAGAACCGAACGTGTTCAACAAATTGCATCAAAGTGTCGGCGAATGCATGTAGATTACGGGTAATATTATCTTAAATACCTAATGTTTCAATAAAAGGTGTTTACCTCTACTCATTTGAAGCTCCAAAATAAGAAGCAACGAGATGAAAACTAAATTTTTCACTAGAACAAGCGAACGACGTACAACAAAACCATTCTCACTCTAGGCACTGTTTCTATTGTTGGCCTCTACAGTGCAGGCGCAATCACTATCTCAAACTGCCGTTAGTTTTTAAACTAGACGGGGTGGCGGCATAACCCCGAGTGGTGCCATTCCCCCGGTCTCCCCTACGCGAAGCTAGCATTTCATGTATTAGGGCGGAAGAGGAAATATGCGCGAATTCTTGTATTAAAGCTTCTTTTAATGTTGCGTACGATGTTAATTCTGGCTCACACACACAGATATATATATATATATATATATAATATTCTTAGGTGTTTATGAGTTGCTTGGATTAGTTTAAAGGACTACTGTAGGCTTGGGTCAGGTATGTCTTTTATGCTTTTTAATAAAAATTCGGTATATGATTATGCTTGCCATAATATAACTATTTGCTGAGTGGGTGGATGGAGTTGATGAGAATTGGTTGGATCACGTTGATTTGTTTGGATTTATTAGTTTTATGATTGATTTTTTGGATAGTTAGTTGATAGATTTACGATTGTTTATTTTAGAAGTTTTATTAGTTCTAAACGGGTTTATGTTATATTGTTATACGTTTATTTAACTTCATTTTACTTTGTTACAGTTGTACACTTTTTTAGTACACTTTTAAAATATTTTGAATTGCTTATATTGCATATACATTGAATAATTAAACATTTAATATGAATAGACAAAAATATATTGTAAAAGGTACCGGCAAGATACGGAATTGTTATAAATTTCGTAGTGCTCGGTCGGCTCCTGAAACCATGGTGGGGAGCGGATCGTCAAAAAGTTACCATGGGCCAAATGTATTTAAAAAAGTGGATGCATTGGAGAGTAAAGATTATGGTTGTGATTATAGTGAGATTAGTGAGAAGAGGGGGAAAGGTCATGTATGCAACTTTTATAGCATGCAGAGTTATATAGATGATAGTATAGAAATGAAGAAAAATTGTGAATCGTTTTATAAGTTACATGAGGAAAAGGGGGTTTACAGAGATACAGAGGTTATAAGATATAGGACAAGATATGTTTATAATACAAATTTATTGAATAAATATAAGAAAAACACAGATTGTATCGATATAGTAAAAAGGTATAAAACAAGATGATTTTATAATAGGGGTATAAAATATGGACAAGATATGAATGGAATAAACTTAATAAAATGCAGTGACAAAAGATGCAGAGTATGCATTTGTGCCGATATAGATAATGGTGACAAAGCGATTGAAGAAAAATCTTTAAATTTTTGTAAGGTATATAACTGTGTGTATTGTTTAAAATGTAACGTGTGCAATCAAATGTATATAGGAGAGACCTCTACTCCTTTAAATAAGAGATTCAACAATCACAAATCAGACATTAGAAATCTTACACTAGATTAATATTAACACAATTATTCTAATTGGTAAACAAATCATTCTATTCATCATGAACAAATCCTTCATGGTAAACAAACAATTCTATTAGAAATCTTAATTATAAAAAAGAGGATCAAGAAATAGAAATTTCACATTTTTCAGAACATTGAATAGATAACATAAGGATTTCTATATTGTGTATTAAACCTAATAAAATGGAAAGAAAGATTCGTGAAAAGGATATGATGATAAAGTTTGGTACGGTATATCCATATCCATATGGGCTTAATGTTATGTTTAACCATAGTAATATAATTAAAAACTTTAAAACTAAAAATTTAGATAATACAATTTACGACAAAATTAATCATGACTTTGGAAATGTGTTGATTAGAAATAGTAATCACTGTACTAAGATGAATCATTTGAAAAAATTAAATACTTGTATAGACATAGTAAATGCAATAATTAATTATAAAGGTGAGCGAAAAGTTAATGCTATTAAAGGCTTGATTTTCAACATTAAAAAGAAATTAATTCCCGTAACTCTAAGAACTTTACAGTCTAGGGTAGAAAATGGGAATGTTGACTTAGGTTTGGATTTATTGAAGTATAGAATCAAGACACAAAAATTACAAATGTATTGTAACATTGATTATGGACAAGTAAGCGCAGTAAATAAAATCTATTTTATAATGGATTATTTGGGTGATAGCCATAGGGGAGTAAATTACAATAAAATGTTGAATAATTACAATGAATTACTACCTGTCGGAAAACTAAAAATAGTTAATGCTTTTAAATATGATAAGCCTTTGGAGAGAACTATTTTTAATTATAATGCTTTTGCTAAAGATCTTAAGAGAAGTATGGCAGGGAGTATCTGTCATTGCAATGATTCTGAATTTGTTAATTATATAGACAAGTATCATGGACATGTTATTACTGGAGATCTAAAGATAGTAAAGGATGAGGAGTTGAGGAGGTTAATGGAGTACGGTACAAAATATCGTGTGAAACGTACTGTAACTAAAAGTGTTGCAATTAAGCGTTTTACAATTAACATAGATATATTTATAAATAAACTAATGTATAGATATAATTTGCCTTCCAGTGTTTTTGACGAGTGGAAGTACTATATATAAATAGATTTTAAACGAGAATTTTCCAGAGATCTTGACGGAGTTAATAGGGAGAAATGCAACAAACTTACACATTCAATTAAAGAAATTCAGGAAAATTTTATAATCACCTACGTGGATAAAGCAAATACAAGTTACGCTCTGATATGTAAGGTACTTTATGGTAAACTTTTGAGCGATTGCTACAATAATAAAAATAACTATTTACCTTTAAATTCGAAAGCTGCAGTAATAGAAAATAGGATTAAAGTCTTCTACAAAAAAGTTAAGCTGAAACAAATGAGCCAAAGTTTCCCTTATCTCATATTAGTGCCTAAATTCCACAAAACCCCTATCAAATTCAGAAGTGTGACTTGTGGTTTTGGATCATATATTGGTGATGCTAGCAAGGCATTGCTGGGTGTATTGGAAGGAGTGTTTGACGGAGTGATGGGGGGAAGACGTCTTTTATTATCAAAAATAGCTATACTCTATTAGATAATCTGAATAAATTAAAAATATTACTAGTTTATACGCTTATGATTTTACAGACCTCTATAACACAATTGATTTGACAGATTTAAAAGAAAAAAATAGTAGATTTTTATAATACAAATAGTACTTTGGATGTTCATAGTGATTTTTTCATGAATTTATTTCAGTTGCTAGTAAAAGAAAACTACCTCTACAAAGGAAATACAATATTTAAACAGATTCGGGGTATTCCAATGGGGGGGGGGGGGGGGGGAGTTGCAGCTCCATTTTGGCAGACATCTATTTACATATATATGAAAGAAATAATAATTTAAACAGTAATACATTAGCCTACAGATATATAGATGATGTTTTGATAGTCAAATTAAATAATGATATCGAAAAAATTGATTTCACATATTATCCTACGTCTCTGAGTCTGGAATCCTCTTCCCAGAATTGTAAAAATGTTAATTTTCTAGATGTGAACTTAAACATAGAAAGTGAAAATTTGATATCTAAGCTATTTGACAAGCGAAATGATTTTGATTTTAATACCTTAAAGTTGATATATTTTGATTCAAATGTTCATGTATCGGTTAAAAGAAATGTCCTAAGAAACGGCTTAATACGAAACCAAAGACTGAGTACTAGAGTTAAGGGTATGATTAATGGCATTTTGGATTGGTGTCGTCAAGGATTCAAACAGGGTTATCCTCGCAATTTCATCAGGAGAATAACTAGTGAATTTATTAAGAATAGCAGTTACGGAACTGAACTGAATTCAGTGATGGATGAGAATGGTGATTTTGATGCGTTGATTGATCTAATGAGATAGAAAGCTATTTTGTTGGATTTGGTAGATCAGTTTAGTTTTTCATGGTTTGTCCTTTTTGGTCTCGGCGAGTGAAGGGGGACGTAGTGTGCGTAAAGTCTGACTTAACCCTGCAGAGCATGTCGTTAGCCATGCCGCTCGCCTTCTGTTCTGTTTTTCTGTTTTGCTAATATAAATATTTTCCTTAGTTTGGTTTTAAAATTTGGTTTTAAGTAATAATGTTTACGTTGGTTGTTTTAATATTTTTGATGTAGAGTTTCAGTTTAAATATGGTGAGTGATGAAGCTTGATATTTGTTTGTGGTTTTAAATATATATATATATATATGTGTGTATGTATGTATGTATGTATATATATGTATGTATAACCATTAATTAAACATAACCTACCACCACCAAAAACCGTAATATTATGAATTAAAGCTGTAAGTATAAAAAAAGTGCCAAATAATTTATTATAAGAATTATTATGGAAGAAAAAATAAGAAAGTGGACACCGACAAATAATGGAAAAGCTTATATATTGAATTACGTTTTTAAGAGCACAGAATTCAATGATATAAGCAATATGGTTGTTTTCTGTGAGAAAAATAAGCTAAAGCTAAAAATTATTTTTCTCTGTTCCCGAACAACCATTATAATCAAGTGAATAGATTAAAAATGAAAGCAGAATAGAAACAAATAATATGAAATAGAAAAATCAATAAAACCTGTTTAAATATTTATAGGATATAAAATAGAAATAATACACAACATACCGATTAATATTTCAGTATTTTTCAATATATCCACTCGCACATGGCTACCAAAATATCGTAAAGATTAAGGTGAATAAAACAGTTAAGAAATCACAGTAATTGATACCAAAGGATGCAGTTAATACATTTTGAAATACCATGATAAATGGAATTAATATAATATAAAATAAAATAAATAGAAAGTAATTACATTATTTAAAATAACTAAAATGCACTATTAAATTAATTAATTACTATTTAACAATATCGTAAAAATTTAGCTAAAAAATCCACCTGGTGTAAGAAATTATAACTGAAAAGGAGCTGCAAAAGACAAAATTTATAACTTATCGTCAAAAGACAAATTTTGGTGCTGCCATCTAGTAGTATTTTTATTATTCAAATATCACAAGATGAACAATTGAAAGCCTTTGAATGTAAAAAATGTTATTAACAGCAAAACCAAACAAATCCTTATATATAGATAATTATAAACCTAATATAAACCACACTATTTAAAAAAAAACTATTGTTAATAAAATTTTTAAAAAAGCATTTAAAATATTCTATTATCTTACTCATTTAAACTATACTAAGAATTTAAATAATTCTATAACATTGATAATATATAGCATATAGCTATATGCTATAAAATAAAATAAATTCAATAATAATTAATATAAATATATATTAAAAATAATATAAAAATCGTTAATAATAACTATTATATATAAAATAATTATAAAATGAACAGGAAATACAGAACATATGGAAGTATATAGAAGATTATCAGATACTTAAATTCCCATTACCTAAAAATCTCAAATATAGTGTGTGGATTATTTTCATACAGCCATAAAAATCCTAAAAGTATGAATGTGGGACATTCAAACACATTAAACCGATAATAAATTTTATAACACAAAGTGAAAATAGATCAATATTAAAAAGAATAGAGGAATAATAATAAAAATAATTACCCAATTTTAATGCACACAGTATAACTTTATTTATATTAAATATACTTATATGTATATTAATCACTATAAAAATGGCATACTATTAGTAATTAATATGATATTGTCCTTAGTAAATTAAAATTTAATAACAAATGATTGTAAATAAGATAAAACTTTAATTAAGCTAAATATAATATTAATGAAAGTCACCAATTACATATAAAATATCAAATCAACATCCTAATAAAATACGTATCAAAAATATAGTAATAATACAAAAGCCGCATTTTTTTTAAATTAACCATTGCGTATTATCCAGACAACACCACCCTCCTCCGTACTCTAACATATACCCACCCATCCAACCTATAATAATTTTTTATATTATTTTACAATTTTTAATTTTTTATAGATATTTTTTTTATTTTATATATTTTTTTTGTAATTTTGTTTACGCATGTGTTAATTTGTTTTAAAAGATCATGTAAGTAAAGTACTAATTGTATATTAATGAATATATGAATTTTTTTGGAAAACCATGATTTAATGCATCATAAATTAGTTTTTTAATATTATTGTTAATTAGAGGAGAAGAACATAAACATTTTATTCTATATAAATGATTAAGTATTATATTTCGAAATACAGAATAATGTAGACAAGATTTAAAATTTGTAAATGTATTAACTTTGAACTTAAATTCTTTACGTTTGTCATATAAATCTGTGATTGTTTTGTTGTCTTTTATTGTAATTTTAAGATCTAAGAAGTGAATTGTATTGTTAGATAAAAGGTTTTCCATTAATTCCAAATTAGTGGGATAATCTACTGGAAATTGAGTAATTACAGATTGATCAGTTTCAATTAAAATTATGTCATCAATATAACGATATAAATGTAGATTATTATTAGTAAAAGTACGTTCATAATGATATAAGTATAAGTCTGATAGTAAACTGGATGTACAACCGCCTTGTGGTATACCGACATGCTGTAAATATAAAGTGTTATCTTGCAATATATAATTATTATAGATAATGAAGTTTGTTAAAGATTTAAAATATGCAATATCTATATTAGATGGTAATTCCAGTTTTTTATAATACTTTTTAAATAATGCATTTATAAATTTATGTAAATCTAATAGGTCTATATTATTAAAAAGATCTTTGAAGTCATATGTCGTTATATTATATACACAATGAAGATTTTTTAAAATATTGACAAGTTGATAGCTATTTTTTATACAATGTGTATTATCATTGTTTGTAGTAAGTACATATAATTGATTAAGAATTTTTAAGAGAAGATTATTGGCTTTATTATTATATGTATTGCAACCAATAGTTACAGTCCTAAATTTAATTGGAGTTTTATGAAATTTGGGAATAAGAACTAAATATGGATAATTAAAGTTAGTAGATAAAATATTTAATAGTTTATAATAACTTCGAATATTACGATTATTTACAATTACATTTTCATTAGTTTTTTGAAATGCCTTATTAGAAGAAATACAATTCGTAAGAAGTTGGTGATAATAAGATTTACATATAATAGCATAATTATTAGGAGATTTGTCTACATATGTAATAACGTAGTTTTTTTGTAATTTAGTAATTTGTTGGAAAAAATGCTTTGTATTAATAGAAACCAAATCAGCAATATTATTTTTTAAATCCATAGTTAATTTTTCAATTACTAATATTTTCCATTGATTAAAATATTCAATAGGCTTATTATAAGAGATTGAAATTTTATAAATAAAAATATCAATATCATATGTAAACTGTTTGATAATAGATTTAACATTAAATTTAGATGGAAGTCTATATTTAGTACCATAACCCATTAGTTGTTTCACTTTAAAATCATTAACAATATCAAGATTTCCAGTGATTATATGTCCATGATCATTGTTTATGTATTTTTTTAGAGTGGGGTCATTGCATTTACACGGAAAATTACTTGCAGCAGATGTATTTTTTGAAAATGTATTGTAGTTAAAAATCTTTCTACCAATTGTATTCGGATATTTAAAGGTTTTTGATATATGAAGATTATTAATAGGAAAAAAACAATTTTCATCATTAATTATAGAATTGATATTAATTTTATTAAATATGTGATTTGAAAAGGTAATTATCATTTGAGTATTCATGTTTTGAATTTTATGTTTTTTTTTGTAAATTAATATTTAAAAGATTAACCCTAGTCATAATGAGGTCAAAATAAATATCAGAGAAATGTTTAGAGAAAGATTTACTTAGAAATACATTTAAATGTTGTACAATCTGTTTCTTTTTAATAGCAAAGATGTTTATATATATATATACAGAATCTTTCAAAATTATGTGTCAGAAATGTAAAGGCAGGTAGAGTGGACCTTAGTAAGCAGATTTTGTATAGGGATGTGGGTGCCGAAGTGCAATGTTGAGGCGGTAGAGGACGCTGTTACGTTCAGTGGATAAAAGCATTTCGCTGGCTTGAATCTTTATTCTCCGCACGGACTCGAGTTTATATTCCTCTACTGTGTATAATACAGTAGAGCCTCGATTATCCGAAGTAATTGGGACCGACCATCTTTCGGAAAATCGAAATTTTCGGATAATCGAGAATGCTCATTATTATAATAAGCTAGAAGTAGCTAGTAGTCGTTCGGTAGCTTCATCGCCCCGAGCCCAACCCTTCCCGCTTTTCGGTGTCTTTAATTTGTGTAATTTCCCTTTTAAATTTGTCCGGTTTCAATTTTTTTTTTTTTTTTTTTTTTTTTTTTTTTTTTTTTTTTTCAATCTGGCTTTTGCTAGAGTCTTTTATTCGGGACGTGGCTGGGCACCTGGGAATCTTGCTTCCGCAAAAGAGTCGGAGTAGAGTAGAAGAATAAAGGGTTGCGGACGAAGATGGGCCGCTCGCCGCGGCGGTTATATAATAACCGCCGCGGCGAGCGGCCCATCTTCGTCCGCAGCCCTTTATTCTTCCACTTATTCCGACTCTTTTGCGGAAGCAAGTTTCATAGGTCCCCAGCCACGTCCCGAGTAAGAGACTCTCTAGCAAAAGCGAGATTGAAAAAAAAAAAATTCAAAAATTGAAACCGGACAAATTTAAAAGGGAAATTACACAAATTCTAGCTTATTAACCGCCGCGGCGAGCGGCCCATCTTCGTCCGCAACCCTTTATTCTTCTACTCTACTCCGACTCTTTTGCGGAAGCAAGATTCCCAGGTGCCCAGCCACGTCCCGAATAAAAGACTGTCTAGCGAAAGCCAGATTGAAAAAAAAAAAAATTGAAACCGGACAAATTTAAAAGGGAAATTACACAAATTAAAGACACCGAAAAGCGGGAAGGGTTGGGCTCGGGGCGATGAAGCTACCGAACGACTACTAGCTTTAAGATTAAGGAGAAATATATGCACTTCTTATCATGGTAACAAGTGCTTAATTAAAATAAAGCAATAGCAAAATAGAAACAGGAATAAATTACCTGAATTTTAATTTTGAAATTAAGTACCTTTTACATCTGTCACAAGGGTTTAAAAGAATGTTTTTTTTTGTCGCAGTTTCGATTGCCTTTGCTTTGAAGCTCTATCACGAAGTTTTTTTCATATTATCAGTTTGCCAGTATCACAGTCTTTCTGCTGCTCCAGCCATGCCAAACCTTCTGCAAAAGCTTCAGAATTTGTTCGTTCCACTCCGCAGAACGGGAACGAACATGGGCACTCAAGTTAAATTTCAATCTAATCAAGTTACGGGAACTCAAGTTAAATTCAAAGGAATTCTAGGAAAGAGGATCAAAAATATTTATGTGCACTCGTGGTTCGGAAAGGACCGCTTGCACACAAGGAATATGATAGTTAAAACAAAAAAAGATTTCAAAATGGATTTTGCACACAAGAAATGATTGTTTAAAAAAAAAAAAAAAACTTTAAATTTGGATTTCGGTTAATCGAGAGTTTCGGATAAAAGAGGTTCTACTGTATTGCTTTTTCCACTGCAGGAATTCTGCGACATCATCCAGTGCCCGTATCCATGCCTCGAGGCATAAAATGATCTATTCGTGCACAATTTCCGAAGAAGACACCCAAATGTTCGGCGATCCGGCAGATTCTTTAGAAATCGTTCCATGTACATCCTTTGAACAACCGCTTCGTTTTCTTGCGCCGCCTCATACATGAAATGCATGTCGGCAAGCTCCGCATTGGTGTAACGACGTATACTGCTCAAAATCTGTGCGAAGAATGACGATTCAAGCCAGGGAAATGCTTTTATCCACTAAACTTAACAGCGCCTCTACCGCCTCAACGCTGCATTTCCGCACCCACATTCCTATACGAAATCTGCTTATTAAGGTCCCCTCTACCTGCCTTTGCATTTACGACAGATAATTTTGAAATATCCTCCATATATATAGAACAAAGAAATTAGAAAGCATATATAGAAATAAAATTCTTTTTTTTTTTTTTTTTTTTTTTTTTTTTTTTTGTCGTTTGAACGTAACAAAGGAGATAGAAATGAAATATTTTTTTTTTTTTTTTTTTTTTTTGGTCATTTGAACGTTTTTGTCCAAACCGAATTTTTAGAATTATCATGACACGCAACATGGATATTGAACAAGTTACATTAAAAATTTCATCAGTTTTTTTTTTCTTTTTTATAAATGAAATAAATAATACACCTAAATCGTGACTTCCAAATCATAGTTTATATATACACACACACACATACCGGGTGTCCTAAAAAGGACTGACTGATTTTAAAATTCAATAACTTGCAAACGGTGACAGATATTTAAAAAATTCTTCCAGGAGGGTTATGCATGAGGTCAAAAGTTTTTTTTACAGTGATTTTCGATTTTAGTTCGAATTACAAACAATAGATGGCTCTGCGATTAATAGACGCTAAGTTCAGGCTCGATTTTTGGCACTTCGAGACCCACTCAATACATTTTAATCTCCTTTTTCCGCATGAAAGAAGAGAAAGGCAAAAAAATCGAGCCTGTATTTAGCGTCTATTGCTTACAGCGCCATCTATTGTTTGTAATTCGAACTAAAATGGAAAATCACGGTAAAAAAAACTTTTGACCTCATGCATAAGCCTCCTGCAAGAATTTTTTTAAATATCTGTCGCCGTTTGCAAGTTATTGAATTTTAAAATGAGTCAGTCCTTTTTAGGACACCCGGTATATATATTAATTTATTTTGCTTTAGCTGAAAGCGATGACTGACATTGATAATTGTTTTGAGTTATATTTTATTTTATAATCCTAATATTTAATTTAAAATTGGTATTATTAATGTTTTAAAAATTAATGTACCTATATTATAAAAGACAAACTTGTCAGTCCGTAACGATGACGTCATTTTGACGGTGCCAACAGCAGACGGTTAAATTTGAGTTTTACTGCAATTTTTTTAATCTCTAACTATTCCAAATTTTCAATTTTTACATCGTCGAATGGGGAAAATATATATTTTCAAATGCAATTTGTTCGAAACATATATCGCAATTTGTTTGAAAACTGTATCGCAATTTACACAATTTTTGTTTTGGAAATAATTTTCAAGCATGAATTTTTCTCAAATATATCTCTATCGCGTGTAGACGATTGCGATTTGCGAAAGATAAATCAGTCTGCATTTAAATTAATATAAATAGTAGCATTTGTTTCCTGCGTATATTCTACAACGAAATTTAAACGTTTGTCAATCAATAAATAAAACAATAAAATATAAATAAAAACAAAAATTAAGACATGTAATCGAACTACATGCGTAAACCACTGAAATTAACTGAATCAAAAGGTCTGATTGTAAATAGAGATCTTTGCAGATTTCTTATGCTGTTAAATGCTGCCGAGAGGCCAATGCGAAAGCATCGCTTTTAAGTTTCAAAATTTTATTTTAACGCGTTGTTGCTATGTTTCATATAAATATGATTTTTAGTATGGTTAGTGGCAGTGTTCTCGCTGTCTTTTGACCAACATTAAAACAATACATCAGACAACAACAAAAATCGTGAAATATCTTCATTTTTAAAAAGTAAGTGTTTATATCTCTATGAAAATACATTCTATTCTTATACAAATAAAGGAAAATGTTGTACAGAACCCACATAGTCATATGCTACAACCAGTGTTCACACTGGCTTTTGACCAACATTAGCAATTTGGCAAATAAGAAATAAAAAACAGTAGCCAAATGAAAATAAATGTTTGCAAAGTAGATTCGGCATGAAACACTAAAAAATTTATCCTTAACCCCTTATCAGGATGAGCGAAGCGAATTCTCTACTAGGCTACTCAAATTACATTTTGTCGTAGGGGAGACCGGGGTTAGTAGGCGCAGTTTTTGTTATTAATTTTTATTATTTTTTTGTTTAAGTTTTTTAACAAACTTTAACTGCACTTTTAAAGAACAGGTATTTGGCTATAAATACCCCGGAGTTTTGAGTTTATAGCTTTTGTTGTTTATGTTTAGCGGAAGCCTAAAGTAAAAGGTAAATTGTGCGCCAACCTAGAACCATCACGGGCAAGTTGCCTATACCTATGGGGTAAGTTGGCACACGCTTTATAAAAATTTAAATAAAACTCAAATAAGACACGCAGTTCAGAGAAATCAATTTCATTATTACCAGTAAGTTTAAACAAATGCGTTATCGCCGTATAGTGTAAATTCTAAATTATACAGAAATAAAAATAATGAATAAAACATTAACATTGAGTAACTTCTATCCTACTTGATATTATCATCACAGTTACAGTTGTCACAAATAAAAATTCGACTGTCTCCGTTTGGGCAAGCCTCATGTGCCCAAAATCTTGCATTGCAACGACTTTTCTCGGTGTTTTCTGTTTTTCAAGCTACCAGCACACACCAGACACCGAGCCAACTTGCCCCGTTTTCAATGCGCATACTAGCCTCATAATAAATTTCTTCACAAAAGGGACATGTAACATTCTAAACATAAATAATCCAAGTAAATCACAAATGGGGTAGGTACAGTTAATCATTCATTAAGAAAAACTACACAAGTTAAATCGCAATTATTAGGATAAGTATTAGAAATTAGAAAAAGAATGAAGCAACAAAAAATTACTTATGAGTGCAAAAAACAGAAAAATCGTAATAAATGTCCACTGCACTTAGGTAACGCTGCAAAATTACAATCAGGATTGTAAAAAGCAAGAAGAAAGGTACTCTGTGACTGTGACTGGTTGCGCAATATATCCTCAAACAGGCGATTTATGAGGACTGCGCCTACTTACCCCTGTAGCCAACTAGCCCGGGTCTCCCCTACACTTTACAAAAAAACTAGTCAGTATTTTGACTTGAAGTTAAACATTAAAAAAAAAAAAAATCAATTTAACAAATTACAGCGACCATTTGGAAAATGATTTTTTCAAAGACTAAAATTTATCTCTCTATTCTAAAAAAAAGTAACTACCGCTGTCACCGCCGCCGCCGCCGCCGCCGCCGCCGCCGCCGCCGCCGCCGCCGCCGCCGGTTTTGAATTTTTTGTGACCGGAGGTCTTTCTTCGTTAATATTAAGAAAAATAATGCATACAAAAATATGAAATTCGGTAGTGTTATACAGAAATGTTTGATAAACACGCTGATGCAGACAGTTTTCAAATCGAAGAATTATTTTAACAGATATTTAATGCTAAAGTTAGACAAAATCGTTCCACTAAAAAAGTTTTATAGTAGCAAAAACTATACATCGGAATTTAATAATTTTTAGTTCATTTTATACGTTATAATTTCCCGGTGTGCAGAATTGATTTATTTTTTTAATTTGACTCATTTTTCGAGGTTTTATATCTATTTTAAATTCAAATTTTCAGCATTTCGAGAGATATTTTTTACAGATTTAAGAAAGTGATATTAATTTAAACTGTTGCCAACTGTAATAAACAGCGGAAACAATAATGTTTGCTTAAAAAAATATATATTTATACGTGTAATAAATTAAAAATTTATTTACACGTGACTATTATAAACAGAAAAAAACATTTGGAATTAGAATTAAATAATTATGTACAAAAAGCAGGAACTTATTAAAAATTACGTCATAAAAACAATAATTAGGCGTGAATTTTAAGAGAGAAAGGAATTTGTAAAATAATAAATTTATTAACATGGGTTAGGAGTCTTAAATAGGAGAAATTACATCATATTTACGTCACATTACAGTTATTACATAAAATGAACACAAACTAATATTGCAAAACGGTTTAAATTTACAAATTGCGCTAGACATTTATTTGATATTTTGAGAGGATACTTTTCAACTATTTTTCTTAGGAAAGCGCAAATAATATTTTATTTCTAACACAAGTATTTTCACGTGAATATTAAAAAGAGAAAGAATAGTTTAGTCAAAATTACGTCAGATTAAAACGATTAATTTAAAATGTCTCATTTAAAAGAACTTTCTTTTCGCTTTGTTAAAAAATACCGGGAGACAAAGATTCAGTTTACTTAATTCCTTTTGTATTAGCTTATTTTGAAATGTTGTTACACGTGTCTACGTCATCAAGTTATTTTTATTTCGACGTTTTATTTGTATTTTTATTAATGTTGTACTAATTTATTTGTTCTTTCGTTATTTAAAATAAAAATTATGTCAATTTGTATAGTTTGGCGAGTGGTTTGGCGATTTATATAATTTGGCGAAATTAGTCGACGAGATAATCAAGTAGTACCGCAGCGGATTTGGCGTTAAAATTTCCCCAATCAAAGAGAAATGAATAGAAATACGTTTATAGGGAGATCGCCACTGTTTTTTAAATTATAATTCAATCTTTCGAAATCTTTTTAAAGCCGATCACATTAGCGTGCATTTAGAGTCTGCGGTGTCTGGACGGGGGTTGGCGAGCGTAGCTCGTAGAGGGCCGAGCCCCCTAGTGACATAAAAAATCGCACGGAGTTGATCATACATTACGTACGCCATGGATTGCATTTTTCAGTACTGTAAAATTTTAAACTTCTACGGAGCTGGTCATTCATTACGCACGCCATGGATTAAACATTAATATTCCTGGACCAATTTTAAATGAAATTTCATTCTTAAACTGCAAAAACATCCCACAATATTACTTTTTACACCGTCGTATAGAGAAAAAAATGTTCTTTTAAATGCAATTTGTTTGAAAGCTGTATCTCAATTTGTTTCTAAGTAATTAATTTTTTTCGTAGTTTTTATTACTTTTTTGTCATAGTGGCAACAGAAGTATCCATCTCCGTTGAAAGTAAAGGGAAAATACATATTACTGTATAGACCAATCAGAAAACGAAAAAAATGCGGATTCAACCAATAAAACGCTTCAGATATGTTTTTGATTCCCTACCCTGACAGAGGACAATAACCATTTTCCCAAATGGTTAATAAATTATGACCTTATGACCTGTAGATTTGCACAATGTTTTTTTTTTTTTTTTACAGAATAACCTTAACAAAATTATTATTTTAATTAATTTATTTTACATGTTTTTCCATTACCGACGCATTTTTCAAATAAAGAAATAAGAAAAATCATGCGTACAGCATAGATTATGAAGCACTTTCCAACACTCCCTGAAAACTTTAACGAAATTTCGTTACTTAGGGAAATAAGGTAAATAAGATAACTAAGTAAACATTTAAAAACCTGATTTCAGTAGTTACCGCCCATAGCCAAATATGTATTCCAATTCTTTTGAATAACCCTGTATTCGATCTGTATGTTGATATATCTATCTACATAAAATAATATACTATATAATGGGAAAATTTAGTTTAGCAAGAAAATGCATAACAGGTTGAAATTCATCTTTCAGCAATTTATACTAATAGATGGAAACATACTTGAATACTTTTGTACAGCCCTGTAGTTTACCTGTTACCTTTATTACATGCCACTATTTATCTAAAATTTAATTCAAACTAAAACACGCTTAAAACTACTGAAATTAAATTTCCAGAAATTATCACCCATAGACGGCTATGTACCCAACTCTTTGGGTGGCCCTGTATATCATTTTATCTATATTCTACAAATATTTCTTAGTACACTAAATTCAGTTCAGCGTAAAAATGCATAACTCCTTTAAAACCCACCTTTAAGCGATTTATACACATACTCAGCAATTTTACGAATTCATTTCTGTATCTCTGTATATGAACTATAGCATTTATACGCACTTTATAGTATGCATAAATATAGTGAACAAGTAGGTAAGTGTGATCACAGATCGCACAGAGGGCTCCTTTTAATATTCCTTTCAAAACACTTTATCCTTTTGAAAAATCTGTTAGTTCCACATTTCGCAACCAGGGGCGCAATCTATTCTAAACAACCCTCTATCCGAACGAAACTACGTTTTATAGACTATCCGTAGATATATTAGTCGAGGGGATTGGGCCGATAGCACCCGAGATAAGTTGGCGCCCCTGGCGGTAAAAAGTGGAACTAAAATATGTAAGACTATGGTGCATAATTTGAAAGAATGGTCAAAGGGGTGTCGGCAAAAGTTCGAAAAATGTTCCCCGGGTGAAAAAGGCATAGGTTAGAAAAATTGCTTAAAATACACAAGTTAGAGAATTGCTTAAAATACACAAGTTAGAGCCCAGAGGAGTTAATAATATAAGACTTTTTGAAAATTTTATGATTTGCCGTGTGGTATGAGGTATTCAGCTATACGTATGCAAAAATTCATGTCTCCAACTTAATTAGGGGCTCTCTTAGAAAGAATTGCTTAAAATACGTATGTGGTAGCTCAAAGGGTTAAAAGTAAGACTTTTTAAAGATTTTATGGTTTGTTGCATGGCATCAGGTGTTCTGCTATAAGTATGCAAAATTTCAAATCTTCAATTTAATAAGGGGCTTAGTTAGAAAGAATTGCTTAAAATACGCATGTGGTAGCCCAAAGGGTTAAATGTACAATTTTTTCAAAATTTTATGGTTTGTCATTTGATGCGAGGTGTTCAGCTATAAGTATGCAAAATTTCACGCCTCCAACATAAATAGGGGCTCACTTAGAAAGAATTGTTTAAAATACACATATGGGAGCCCAAAGGGTTAAAATAACGACTTTTCAAAATTTTATGATTTGTTGTTTGATGTGAGGTATTCAGCTATAAGTATGCCAAATTGAACGCCTCCAACCTAATTAGGCACTCACTTAGAAAGAATTGTTTAAAATACACATGTGGGAGACCAAAGGGTTAAATGTACGACTTTTTCAAACTTTTATGGTTTGTCATTTGATGTGAGGTGTTCAGCTATAAGTATGCAAAATTTCACGCCTCCAACCTAATTAGGGCTCACTTAAAAAGAATTGTTTAAAATACACATATGTGGGAGCCCAAAGGGTTAAATGTACGACTTTTTCAAAATTTTATGATTTGTCGTATGATATATGGTGTTCAGCTATAAGTATGCAAAATTTCAAGTCACCAACATTTATAGTTTCTGAGAATGGGCTCTGCGACAGACGGACAGACGGACAGACAGACAGAGGAGCGAGACGAATAGAGTTTCGTAAGATGAACGAAACCCTAAAAAAGTGCATATCATAATTAAAAATGCTTTTCGAGCAATCATTACTAATATACAGTAATTCGGATACAATATAGTATCTGAAATCTTTTCAAATACACCGCAAACAATTTCCCCTATACCATTATGAACGGGATTCTTTTGTGTGGCCCTGTAAATGAACAATAACCATTCTTTGAACCGCATATTCAACAGAATGCATATTTTAGTGGACTTCATAAATGAATATCAATTTTACTATGTTTGAAAGAGTGTAACACCATTAAAAATCATTTGAAACGATTTTTTCCCATTGGCCGTAATGTAACGGAAAACTTTTGACTGTCCCTGTAAATGAACTAAACATGCTACAAACTTCAATTGAAATAGGGAACGTGCTGTGGTAGAGGTCACTAACATCCAAAAATTTCAGAACCATCCGAACATATTTACGAGAGTTAGAGCGTGGACAGACGGCCTGACGGACAGACAAACCGAAGTCATAAACACTTTTTAACTTTGTTGGAAAGTGTTAAAAATAAAACACGTATATTTTCAGAAAAAAAAAAAAATCATGGAGTCAGTAATTGCCGAAACGTCAGTAAAGGCTTACTGTGGAGATTATACTGTGGTGATATTTTTGGTTTTCGTATGTTAATCTGTTGCCTGTCTGTCCCACGATAACTGCCGCAAAAAGCATTCGATTAACTTGAAATTAATTGGGAATGTTCGTGAGGTATCCGGACTTAGCTGTATAGTTTTTGGTTAAATTTGGTTCATTCGTTCGGAAAATATGGAACATTTAATTTTGCTTCATAATGCTTTTCTATGACAAGTCAGATGATTTTCAAATTTTTATTTGTTAAAACAAAATGACACATTTAATTAATTGATTTAAATGTTAATTTATGGATGCTAAAATTTCTAAATAAGGATTTTAAATTATTTTTATTATTTTGATTTTTTGTCAATAAATTTGTCAGATTTTTTTAATTACGTGTATAATTTTTAACGAAACTTTATAGATGATTTCCAATAATATAAGATATTTTGTTTCATCAATTTACATGTTTGACATGATACACATTTCCTTTTTTTCTTTTTCTTTTGTCCGTTGCCCAGCGTTTGTATTTCGCAACCTATAAAGAAAATGATTCAAATAACCCAAGTACGAAATATTAAGAAAAAAATCTGGCTGAGGTAAATGAAAGATTAGTTAGTCTTTAGTACTAATACGTAATACGTATGGTCTTAAATCTAGCTTTGCTTCAAATATGAATTAAGTTAATGAATTACGGTTTTAATTTGAATGTAGATACTATTAAAAAGGTATCACAAAACTATTTTACAGCGGCAAATGGATGCGATTTATGCAATTAATAGTGTATACGATATGGAATGATTATCCAGTAAGGTCTCCAAATGTGCTTATTTTAGGTAATTTTAGTATGTTGTTACTAGCGAGTATATTAGGATGTAATTAAACTAATGTTTCAACGTACTAAAAGTAATAAAAAGTGCATTTAATCGCATATAAATGCTTTTTAACACTTTTCAACATAGATGAATAGTGTTTATGACTTCGGTTTGTCTGTCTGCTACCTGCCGTCGTCTGTCCGTGCTCTAACTTGCGTAAATATAATCTGAATTACATGTAATTAATATACGTTGCTGTTGTTTGCATATTAAGACCGGTATTGAAAATAAACAGCTCAATTACAGGGACACTCTAAAGTAGGGGTGCACAACCTTTTTAAGAGAAGGGCCACTTACAAAAACTTCTGGGTTTTCGAGGGCCACATTAATAACACGGAGAGGATTCTATTTTGGGGAGGTGATCTGTGGCCTATAATCAGATAAAAATTATGGTTTCAGAGGGGGGGGGGGGGGGATTTTACCCCTCTATGTTCCCCTACCCAGTCAACATATCCAATTTAGTTGGCAAGGATATTTCAACAGTTTACGTTTGTATATGTAACAGAGATAGAGCTAGGATTATATAGATGGAGTGATAATATTCCTTGACTTTATCCGGGGGAGTAAATTTTGTTTTATTAAAAGCGGTAAAAAACAAACATAGGCATGAAAGTGTCTAGTGCAGAAAAAAAAACGTGAACTTCATGAAGGAAGGAGGGGGAGGAGGAGAAGATCATAGAAATTTGCGATTTTGCTTTGCGTAATCAACGAAATTCGCGATTTTTCGCGTCCGATCAACGAAATTTGCGATTTTTCGCACTTGATCGACAAAATTCGCAATTTTTCTGAAGCCGGTCGACAATTTCGCAATTTTTCCGCCCATGATCGACGAAATTTGTTATTTTTCCGCGCCTGATTGGCGAAATTTGCGAATTTTTCGTGTCCAGCGAACGAAATTCGCTATTTTTCTGAGCCTGATCGACGAAATTTGCGATTTTTCCGTGCCTGATTGGCAAAATTCGCGATTTTTTCGTGTCCATCGAACGAAATTCCCGAGCCCGATCGACGAAATTTGCTATTTGTCTGCCCTTAGTCAACGAAATTTGCGATTTTTCCGCGTTCAATCAACGAAATTCGCGATTCTTAACCGACTCTGACGAAATTTGCAATTTTTCCTCGCGATAAACTGACGAAAATCACAATCTTTCTGAAGTCAATCAACGAAATTTCCAATTTTTCCGCACCTGATCGACAAAATTCGAGATATTTTTCATGCCCGATTGACAAAATTTGCAATTTTCCGTGCCTAATTGAGGAAATTTTCAATTTCTCGCCGCCTGGTCGGCGAAATTTGCAATTTTTCCGGCGACAAATTGTCGAAATTCGCGATAAACAGACGAAACACTCGATTTTTCCGCAGCCGATCAACGAAATTTGAGATGTCTCTGCTCCTAATCAACAAAATTCGCGATTTTTCCGCATCATATCGACAAAATTCATGATTCTTAATTGACTGACGAAACTTGCAATTTTTTCCGGTGGCAAATTGACGAAATTTGAGATTTTTTTTCGCGACTGACGAAACTCGTGATTTTTTAGCAGTCAATCAACAAAATTTGAAATTTTTCTGCGCATCATCGACAAAATTGACAATTTTTTCTGCCGATCAACGAAATTTGCGATTTTTTCCGCACCTGATCGACAAAATTCGCAATTTTTCCGTGCACGACCAATGAAGTTCGCGATTTTTTCGAGCTTCATCGACAAAACTCGCGATTTTTCCGTGCCCGATCGGTCAAATTTGCAATTTTTCCGCGCCTCATCGACAAAATTCGTGATTGTTTTATATCCGATCAACCAAATTCGCGAATTTTCCGAACCTCATCTACAAAATTTGCTAGTTTTCCGCATCCGATCAACGGCATATGCGATGTTTAACTGACTGACGAAATTTTCAATTTTTTCCGAGGCAAATGGACGAATTTCATGATTTTTTTTCTTGCGACCTATGGACAAAAATTGCAATTTTTTTCAGTTATAAATTGACGAAGTTCGCGGGCCACAGGTTGTGCATCCCTACTCTAAAGTATTCCGTTACTTTATGGTCTATGGGAAAAAATCCTTTACGGTGCATTTCAATATTGTTACACAATTTTAAACGTAATGAAACTTATATACATTATTAAGGTGCACTAGAACATGATTACAGTAAAATATCTCATGTGTATCATTTACGGCACGCGTACAGGGAACTCAAAAAGTATTCATTATACATTACGGTCTGTGAAGAAAATTATTTTGCGGCGTATTTTAATGATGGTACTTTATTTGAAACATAATAAAATGGATATGGATTTCTGAGATGCATTAAAACAGCCGTTCTGAAGTATAAGGGTGCAAAGCATATATCATTTTTTACAGGGTCAAACAAAAGAAGTCGGTTGCATAATGCAGGTCAACGGGGAAAAACTTTTCGTAATGTATTTTAATTGTGTTCTACCATTTCAAACATTATAAAATTGATATACATTACTGAGATTTACTACAAGAAGCTTGCAATTGAATATGATTTGTATCGCATTTATAATTCATTTACAGGGTCACATAAAAGAATTTGGATACAATACTGTATCCGAAGTATTGTCTATTAGGGATGATTGGTGAAGAGCGTTTTCGATTATGGTATATGTTTCAAGGTTAATTAATTTTTACTTACTATTTGGTGTAAATAAATTTTATAGACCATATACAGGACTGCACAAAGGAATTCGTAGGCATTACTGAGTATATCTATATATTTTTAACTTAAGTTATACATTTTTAAGCTCAGCTACATTTAGTACTTAATAACAGATGTTTGTAGAATTTAAATCGAATCATCAAGTTAATATGTGGCGCGTATAAAAATCTTCACATAATATACAGGGCTGTAGAAAATAATTCATGTACGTTTTTGTCTATAGGAAGAAAATACTAAAGTTGAATTTTAATCTCCGATAAGCTTTTTCTAACTAAACTAAATTTTAGCATACTATGTAGAATATATGAACATATAGATCATATACAGATATGCACAAAAGTATGTTACGGTGAAGTTTTCTTTGAGTATTCAAGAAGTGTTGATAAATGTTTCGTAATCTATGCTTGACGCATGATTTTCTTTCTTGTTAATAAACTGATCTGAGAATATCGTAAGATATGCCTTTCAAAATGAAAAAGAATGGGATAGAATAAGTCAGGTTCACAGATGTCCCTTCTTATTAGAGTACCCCATTTCACTAAATCTGTGATCTAATGATTTTTGTTTTTTTAAGTTCATTTTTTTTTAATGCTGCAATAAAAATTTTTTTTATCAATATTGATCTTGATAAAGTCGATGATTTTGCGTGTATAACTTGTACATCAGTTTATTAACTCTTTAATCGTCCTGCCCGATACTTTCACGGTCAAAATACCCTTGATTGTATCGGACGTGACGATTAAGGGTAATGTCAGATGAACGTCTATTTGCAAGTTTTTTTGTTTGAACATGAAAAAGAAACCCCTGTTAGCTAAGGTGTTTCTTTTTCATGTTGAAACAAAGAGCGTGCAAATAGACGTTCGTCTGACATTAGCCTAAGGTATAAAAGGTGTTTATATATCTTTAAATATACTTTTATCACTTTTATCATGCTGTAATTTTATTTTAATGATAATAAGTTATTTTTCTTATGTAATTTTACAGAATCTGTTTAGATGAGATCTTACATCTATGACCACGAAAAAATTTTCCTGAATCAAAAATTTTTAAAATATTAGATTTTTAAATTCGATATAATAGATTCAGCTTAATTAAATATTTCTAGTTGGATATTACGATAACATAAAATCCTTGTTCAAACTCTTGCTTATTCTAAAATAATCACAGTGTAAAACAAAATCCGAGCTATACTATAACCATTCGCACAATTATTAGGAAATAACTTATTTAAATTTAATGAGAAAATGAGGGTAAACGTACTTCTTCATCTAAAAAAATACCAGATTAAGCCGTTCGTCAGCATTTCAGAATATCATTATCACACTGTGTATAATTTATCACTTCCAATATCCGAAACCTTCCAAGAATTTTATATTCTTACTAGCAAACCCCGCGGCTTTGCTCGCGTAATAGTTGAAATATGCCAAGTGATATTTGCATGACTATTTTTTATTAGAAGAACACTTTTGAAATAATTCATAAATTACAAATTAAGCCACAGTTTAACTAAACTTCATTGTAAAAGTGCAATAGACAGAAATGAGATTTTAATTAATAAGAAGAACTAAAACTAATTCCAATTAAATGATAATTTAGAAAGAATTTTGAGACTTTTATGCTCATTTCATACACTCATTTCAGCATTAATTTGAAGTTTTGAATTTTTTAGAAACCATCTTAACACATTTACATCTTGAAATTAACCATCATGTCAAATTTCAAGCTTCTTATCTAACAGTCTAACACCTCTCTGGTGCTAGTGGCACCAACATAAACTGCCAAAACAGAGTTGAAACAGAATATCTCGAAAAATGTTGAAACAGAGACTGTTACTATTAATTTGCCTACATTAACATTGAAATCGGTTTTATTTCCTAATATTCTATAGAAAACAGAATTTAGATGTTTTTAAAGGCTTTCATGTTGTTCCTGCCAACCAGGTGGCAGTGACACCGGCATTAAATTAAATATAACCCGTATAGGATCAGGGACTATCACTCTTGATTCGCAACCAATAACTTCTGTAATATGTTTATTATTTCCTGAGATTCCATAGAAATCGTAATTTAGGACTCTTTTAGAGTGCTTGACGCTCCTTCCCTTCGCTTTCACCCCTTTTTAATTTCGAATTTATTTTCGATTGTAATTAGACCACATTTATATTTTATAGTTAACTAACGTGCTATATTTAAAGTTTCTAGCCTCTTCAGTACCACAGAAATCGCAATTTAGAAAGATTTTGCTCCTGCAACCCTCGACATAAAATATAGCTTATGTTTGAGCAGGTTCATCACCATCAATTTGCAATCATTCTGTTTTAAATCGGTTTCATATGTTCTTAGAGATCATTTGTATCTTATAAATAACTGCCCTGCCTAATTTCAGGATTCTAAGCTATTTAGTAACACAAAAATCCCAATTTAGAACGTTTTTTGCTTCTGCAACCTCTAGGTGGTAGTGACACTGACATCAAATAGAGCCTATGTTGCAGCAAAAGCTGTCATCATCAATTTCCAACCATTACTTTTGAAATGTGTTGGGTACTTTCTGAAATTGCACAGGAATCGCCATTTAGAACGTTTTTTAGAACTCTTTTCGCGCATTTTCACCCCTTTTAAATTTCGAATTTTTTAAGAAATGTTCTTAGAGATTATTTATATCTTATAAGTAACTACCATTCCAACTTCCATGTATCTGGGACCTTCAGTAACACAAAAATCGCAATTTCGAAGGGTTTTTTGCCCCTGCACTCCCTTTAAGGGTAGTGGCACCGACATAAAATGTAGCCTATATTGGAGCAAGGGTTGTCATCATCATTTTGACACCATTATTTTTGAAATCGGTTTGGTACTTCTTGAGATTGCGTAAAGAATCGCCATCGCCATTTAGAACGTTTTTTAGAACTCTTTTCGCGCATTTTCACCCCTTTTAAATTTAGAATTTTTTAAGAAATGTTCTTAGAGATCATTTATATCTTATAAGTAACTACCATTCTAAATTCCATGTATCTGGGACCTTCAGTAACACAAAAATTGCAATTTCGAACGTTTTTTGCTCCTGCGCCCCCTTTAGGGGTAGTGGCATCGACATAAAATATAGCCTATATTGGAGCAAGGGTTGTCACCATCATTTTGACACCATTATTTTTGAAATCGGTTTGGTACTTCTTGAGATTGCATAAAAATCGCCATTTAGAACGTTTTTTAGAACGCTTTTTGCGCATTTTCACCCCTTTTTAAATTTCGAATTTTTCAAGAAATGTTCTTAGAGATCATTTATATCTAATAAGTAACTACCATCCCAAATTCCATGTATCTGGACCCTTCAGTAACACAAAAATCGCAATTTCAAACGTTTTTTGCTCCTGCACCCCCTTTAGGGTTAATGGCACCGACATAAAATGTAGCCTATGTTGGAATAAGGGTTGTCACCATCATTTTGACACCATTATTTTTGAAATCGGTTTGTTACTTCCTGAAATTGCGTAAAAATCGCCATTTAGAACGTTTTTTAGAACGCTTTTTACGCATTTTCACCCCTTTTTAATTTCGATTTTTTTAAGAGATGTCCTTAGAGATCATTAGTATCTTATAAGTAACTACCATTCCAAATTTCATGTTTCTAGGCCCTTCAGTAACACAAAAATCGCATTTTTAGAACGTTTTTTGCTTCTGCACCCCCTTTTGGCCAGTGACACGGACATAAGATATAGCCTATGTTCTAAATTGGACTAACAGCATCATTTTGAGACCATTACTTTTGGAATCGGTTCGGTAGTTCCAAAGCTTACCTCCGACAAATAAACAATTTTTTCCTCTTTATAATATGAGTATAGATAAATATTTATGTAATTGAAAGAATAATAATAAAATGCGGATTGAAGGATGTTGAATTTTATGCAAAGCGAGATTAAAACACAATAACTTGGCGTTCGCGCTCCTGATTTACAAATTTACTATTTATAGATAGAATCATGATTCATTAAATAAAAAAAATATTTTTTCATTATTCCGCCAAAATATCTCACAAACTGTTTTTTTTAAATTAATTAAGGAAATAAATATTTTTTGAATTTGATAGAAATAAAATATGATATGTAGATTCTGACAATATTATTTTTTATCGAATGATTTAACAAAAAAACATTTTTTATTATTTTGTTGAATATATTTTCCCATTATACGGATTTATTTTTGTAAACGATAATGACACCTGCGTATTTCTCGCAGTAAATAAAAAATCATCGAGTCAGTAAAAATAAAGTCATAAATGATTAAGTATATCAAATATTATCGTTACATCAAAATTTCTCTTTTTTTTTTTAATTATTTAAATAAGGAAAGGAACCTGTATATCTGCGTTTTGCGAAGTTCAAAATATTTTAAATGTTGAAAATAACTGCAGAATTTATACTTCAAACTGTAAAACAACATTAAACTTTCTTATATTAAAAGTGTATGTTATTTAAGAGGATAATATACATTTTAATAGAATACTTTATTAAGATTAGTTGGAAATGGTGCATATTTTGGTACTCATTCCTTTTAAACATTTAATAGTTTCACGATTTCTTTTATGGAATTTTTAAAATACCTTTTTTA
This sequence comes from Maratus speciosus, assembly GCA_963932465.1. Lineage (NCBI taxonomy): Eukaryota > Metazoa > Arthropoda > Arachnida > Araneae > Salticidae > Maratus > Maratus speciosus. The sequence goes on from OZ010789.1 coordinate 199,374,149, forward strand.
TGAAAATTATAGCATATTTTTAATGAATTAAAATTTGTGAAAATTCAATTATTTACATTCAATTATAAAAGTATTTTTCAGGTTAAGAATTCAAATACACAATTTATTCTTATTATGTGAAATCATTTACGCAGACGATATTTACGTATTTTAAAAGAATTGTATTATGATTTTTTTTTGTAAAGTGGCAACAAAAGAATTGTAAGCAAATAAAATTAATTGTTCACAATTCGTCATAATTTTTGATAATTCGTCATATAAAGTGTTAATCGAATTCGAAGGTTGAATAATAACAATAATATATTAAGTTAATAACTCTTAGTATCAACGAGAGCAGATTTCAAATGCTTTTCCAGAAAATAGGATTTTGAAGAAGTAACTTTCTTCAAGCTCTCGTCGAATATATCATTCTAAGATTGCTATCAAAGATTATTTGATGTGAATTACAAAGATTGGAAACATACCTATTTCAAACCATTTGAGAAAACACCAGAGCCTATTGGAAGATGTAAAAACAAAACATCTTTAAAAGAAATTTTAGTTGAAAATTTAAAAATATTTTGTAAAATTTTGCTTCGAAAATATTTTTTTATTTTATATCGTAAATAAAAAATTCCGAGGAAATTCTTAGTTACTTGGCTGAATTTACATTTCTAAAATTAAAATGCGCCAAAACATAAAATAACGTTTTTGCTTAATAAAGATGCAAACATAATATAAAAAAAAAATACTGTCACTTTCAAATATTTATCTTATCAAATAATGCTTCGCGAATCCAAACAAAGCATGGCTTTTGCTAGTTGTATCTATTTTTTGAATATATTCAAAAATAACCTAATTTTTTGTAATTACTCAAGAAGAAATTCAACTATCCGCTACAGAAACTATTAAAAATAAATACATTCTAAATGCCTCCTAAATGTGTAAGTGTTTCAGACATTCTTTTAGCAGTCTGTATAAAAGTTAAAAGCAGCTATCTTCCATTTACCGTTGTAAAACATTCACTAAAAATTACTATGAGATTTCGGCTGATAGAAAAAATTGACCGGCCAATGATACTTTACGTACAACTAATAAATAGTATGGCTAATTTCAACACCACATTCCAGCAAAACTTTTCAATATTTGGCACTTGTTGCGAGTCATTTTGTTTATGTTTTTATGCCGGCGCATAGACAGTGATTAACTGACAAATACCTATCGCATAATCTTTTTTGCGTCTTCGGCTGTTGCTAAACTGAATTGATATTGAGTCTGCATCTCTGTAAGTAGAGAAATGTAAATGGCACGATGCGATTGAGCATGTAAAGCTACATCAATCGTTCAGAAACGCGGATAAGTCTCGAGTGTATTGGCACGAACACAAACAGAGCAGAAATGGAGCACTCGCAATTTGGGGACTTGTTAGTTTACTCGCTAAATGAAACATTTTGTCGCGATTTGGCGCAATGGCGAGCGGCAGCGAGAACCCTGGTTATGTGGGCAATAAGAAATATAGTAAATGTACAAAATCTATTAGCTATTTAAAAAAAAAAAAAAAAAAAAAAAAAAAAAAAAAAAAAAAGTAGATTTGCGCGTGGCCTTTTTCCTCCGCAGTCTTTGAAATTATTTGCTGATAGGTTTTCCCGTTAATTTTTGATTACTTGCACTTTTTTTAAAAATCAAACAATGTGTTTTAATTATATTCAGGTATACTACATGAAAAGCCGCTTGCAGAACTCTTTGAAAAGTACTTCATCCATTGCTGTGCCTTTGAAAAACGGATGGTGACATCACAAATGATATATATGGTGGTTTTCACCTCTCTCCTGTTACCCGGGACCTTTCAACCTTTTTTAATAATGAGTAAATGCGGGATATCTTCTATCCTAATTAATATCCCAATCATGTTAGAATAATATTTTATAATCTTACTAACCAAATAATAATGTAACATAAAATTTTCCCGACTTTTCCCACTGATTAAAGTTTGAATTTACTTTTACTGCACCCCTTCCCCTTTCTTTTCAATGTGTAACTGTACCAAACGCTTCATAATATGTAGCCGCAGAGAGGAAGGCGGGAGGGGAGTACAAATTATCTAGGGTGGCTCTTTTAAGAGACCCATAAAAATTGTTGTTTTCTAAAAGAAATTTCAAACAGGAAAAAAAAAAAAAAACTTGAGCATCTTTGCTTTATTAAGTTAAAATAAACTAACAAGTAAATAATTAAAAAGTCGGGAGAATAATATAAATTGTACAATAGTATATTAGACAGCATTGAGAAAGAGCAATTGAAACAATAATTTTTAAAAATCCATCTACTGATAAATAATCAGAAGTGGCACACCTATAGAGGGCTTAGTCTGGCAAAATGACAAAAGCACCTACGACAGCTGAAAATGTAAACTATTTTGACCATGGATGCTAATATTTTCCTATATAAATCGTTATTATAGTGATGATTAAATTTTTAAGCATATATGTATTAATTTTTAAAAAGCAATTAAATCACTGAACAAGTTTAATTTATAATGATTGGCTTAAGGGCCTGCATTCGAATAGTTAGCGAGACCCCCAGACTCTCTTTGTGTCTATAATGTTAGATGAGATTACAGTTAAATTATTAACTTTTAGAATAGCAATTGTCTTTTCCCGAAATATTATTTAGTAGCAATTATTCTTTTCGGGCAACACGACCAGACACTGCAGAAAGTGGCGCATTGGCGTACACATTTCTGGAAAAAGTGTCCCAGTCTCTTACAGTCGTTCAGTGACCTGACCAGATTCTCCTTCCTTCTCTATCCCGAAAAATATCCCGGACGCACACCGAAACAAAAACTAACCGGAAAAAAACCCTAGCGCCTTTTCGAAAACTGCGCTGTTGAACCTGGGCGCATCGATCTTTATCTTTCTCTTTCTCGCTCTTTTTCTTCCTCTCTCTCTCTCTGCCCTCTCTCTTCTCTCTCGCTCTCTCCCCGGCCGTCTAGACTACTGTCTAGACGTTCATTGTGCCCGTACACCCTTTGCTTGCGGATCGATGTTGCGACCTAAGGTGTAGCAACGATAGCGGCAGAAGCAATGATTCGGGTGCTGGCTGCAGATCGCGGACGGAACAGAGCGCACGCACAGACAGACAGACGTACACAGACCGCCATCTTTTGAGGTAAGTTTGCACGTTTTCCCGAAAATTGATCATTTATAATGTGAGGAAAGTTTTAAGTGATTAGTAAGGTCAGCGCCCTCGAGGCAGACCGCTGAAATAATTTTTTCTTAAATGTGAAACTTAAAACGGAGCGTTTATTTACATTTCGTGCACCTGTCAAATCCGTTTAATGTTTTCTCTTTCGCTTTCTTTTCCTGTTATATTGAATGAATTTCGTTTTATAAATCTATTAATTATGATTCATATTTTACTGAGTTCTAAAAGTTGGATATGAAAAAATTAAATTGCAATTACAAGGCATGCTATTTTTGTCTGAAATTGTCTGACTTACATTATCTAATGTCAAAATAATAATAATAATAGTTTTTACTTATTATTATTTTTTTAATTATCTGTTTTATTTCTTGTTTTTTAATTTATATCCGTGAAATTTCTTTATCTTCGAATACTTTTTCTGGTCCTTTCACTCTTATTATAAATCAAATTGTTGTTAATAAAAAAAAATTTTTAACGGGACATTTTTAGTTTTTTAAAAATTATTATTCAATAACTGTTTGGTTTAAATTAATGAACTAATATTGCAAAAACTCTCACTTTGTTTTAAAAATTTCTTTTTTTTTTCTTTCTTTTTCTTTTTCTTTTCTTTTTTTTTTTTTTTTTTTTTAAATAGAAAATAAATTACTATTATTATATTTATTAATAGTTGTTAATTATGTATACGTGTGTCGTCATCACAGTTGTTAATTATTTATACGCATATCATTAATCTTTTAGCAGTATTAATGAAACACTCCTAATTGGTTTTATTTATTGAATGTAATAACCAATCAAACTAGCTTATAATAAACATTATTATTTTACTAAAATACGACATTTTTATAGATTTATAGTATAATTTGAATTACTGTTATAATTCATTTTCTGCGATTTAATTTCATACTAATTCGGGTTTTTCATTTCCTTATTTTATTTTACTTCATTTTATTTATTTATTGTACTAAAGGGAAAGTTAATTCAAGGAAAGATTATAAACACTTTTGGTGTGAAAAATGAATTTTTACTCACATGTTGCTGATTAAAATTTAATATTATAAATTAAAATTTCAGATAGTCTCTCCCGGTTTCGATTTCACAAATCTGTTTTCCATCAACTCTAATGACTCTTTTCTCCCCACTTCCGGAAAATTCCTCATCACTGGTACCGATCGCGTGCGTTTAATGATTTTTAAATTATGTAATAAATATTTAATTAGAGTTATTATTTTTAGGCTCTTACTGTAAACCATACATTATCTAAAGTTAATTTAAATGTGCTGTTATTATAGTATACGCTTTATTTATTTATTTTTGTGCGTTGTTTTACTTTAAAAAATTTTAACTATTTTCTTCCGTCTTTTAATGATTTTGTTTTAATAAATACATTGTTTTTTATGTAGATTTTTTTTTTTGAAAAATATTTTTTAAATGAATAAAGGACGTTTGCCTTTAAAAAAAATCTTACATTATTACCGTGTGTGCTATTAATAAAATGTTGAAATGCTCCTTGAAATTTTAAAATATTTTATATGGTGCCTAATTTTTTTTTCAAACTCATCATCATCATTATTATTATCATTATTATCAGCATCATTATCATCATCATCATTATTATTATTATTATTATTATTTGTACATTTAAAATAAAGTATGAGTTTTGTGCTTTACTTATTTTTAATTGTAGCTGAAGTATTACTTTAAGTTCATAACGAAACAAGTCTTAAAATTAATAAAAATAAAATAATGAAAAAAGTTTCAAGGAATTTTTTATTAACAATATTTTTTGTGTTAATAAATTATATTTTTTATTATTTATCAATTTGTTTGATTTAGACTTTATCTTCAATTCACTCATACAAATTCGGGAAAAGAAAGGGGTGGGAGAGGGGGTGGCAAGGGACATTGTATTATTTTTCTTTAAACCTCTTTAACATTTTAAAACACCACATTATTATTATTATTATTATTTTATTTTAAAAAGATGCATTGTGAATCTTAACTTTTGGTCTTAATATAAAATTTACATTTATTTTCAGTTGAAATAAGTCTCTTGGTCATTTTTCTAGGTTAAATAAATAAATAAATAAATAAAATAAACATTAAGTTTATTTAATATTACTGTTTTTAGAACTTATAGTCCATGCTTTATCTTGGAATTTCCTTCATTTTGAAATGTTTTGCATACGCATTTTAAACTACATCCCTTGCTTAAATTCTTTTAAATAAACTGTTTTAACATGATGTTAAAATATATTTAGATAAAAGTTAATAGATTTTTATTAATTTACTTTTATTTCCTCGCTGTCTTAAAACTACTCTTAAAACTATTTTGTAAATAAAATATTTTTATGAAGGTATTTTGGAAATTTTAGCTTTGATTTTTAATGTTTTTCGAAATATTAACGCCCATATTTATATTTAAATTTATATTGTTTTGTTAGTAGTCTTTTAAAACATCAATTAATTCAGTAATCTTTTTTTTTTTCCTTTTTTTAAAATAAGTAGCAGCCATGGTGTAACGCAATTGAGAATAATAATAATGATACATTTTAGTTTCTCCATTTTTCATTTCTCTCCCTCTCTCTCTCTTATTGTTATGTTGCATATAGATTAAAATTGTAAATAAAAAGAAAAAAGTATTTATTTAAACGGATCTAAAAGTAATTATTATTATCTCAGGTAATATTAAATATTTTTCCCGTCTTTACCTTTTTATTTTTTTAGTGTGTGTGTGTATGTGGGAGGGGGGAGGGGATATGGAAAGATTTTGGATAAAGCTGTTATAATTTTTGAATGGCTAATTATTTTATTAATATTTTACTATTATCAAGCAAGTTAAGTCTTAAATAATATACGGTTTCCTGAAAGTGATTAATAAATTAACGGAATATACCCCCCTCTCCCCACGCTTGTATTTTATTTGAAAGCTTTTGATTATTTTTCCTCTCATGATCTTTCGAAATTTTGCACTACAATTGTTTAATATCTAATATTTATCAAAAGAGTTTGACTTTATCAGATCCATATCTATCTAGCTAAACGTTTCTGACAAAGAAAAAATATAAATTGTATCAAAATTCAGTCTACAAATTTTTAGATTAATTACAAATTTTATTGATCACGGTTTACTAATATTTATTTTATTTGAGAAATTCTTACTAATGGTATTATTTTTCTCGAATTTTGTTTAGTCAGACGATATTTAAACTAAAAAAAGTCAAGTTTTCTTTTTTTCAAACTGTTCAAATAAATATGCGTTTTCCGGAAACTGAATTGCATGAGGATGCTTTGCGCATGCTCGTTGCTAAGGGGCTCCGTTTCGAGATAATCATTATTTTCATGGGCTTTTCGCTGAAGTTTATTGTGTCTATATATTTATTTATATACTCTCGGATGTAACATTTATTCCTATCTTTGAGTATCGATTTGAAAAATGCTCCCGTTGATCTTTTGTGTTTATGGCAGGTCTTTGGGAAATGTGTTTCTTGTTTTCTTATTTTTACCGAATACATTTTTATTTGAAAAACAGTTAATTTAAAGAAACTTATGTTGCGAAATTGAAGGTTAAAAAAACATTAAGGTAAGCTATCGGTCATTCGGGAATAATAAATGCATTTACTTGCGCAATTTTCGCCACTACCCCTCTTCTTGAAAATTATTCGTTGAAAAGATTTTTTAAAAGATTGTATAATTTTCGTGTGAAAAATATGAGATAATTTAAAATAACGAAACAGGATTTCATAATCTATTGACGAGAGACATATTGATTTCTGATTTAAGTTATTGATTTCCAGTTTTTATATTTTTAATGCGCTGATTTTTAAGTTTTTAAAATTAACTTCAGAAAACTCTTTCGGAAAGATATTATACAATGTATGCCATGGATAAATGAAAAATCTATTTTTTTTTTTTTTTTTTTTTTTTTAATAATACTTCACATCGAATACACATGCAACCGATATGAAATGTCTTGGATTGTAATTAAAAAAATAAAAAAAATCTTTTGGAAGACAAAGATTATAGGAATTATATTGATTCTTCTAAAATTATTAGATCAACATGAAAAATTTTATTGAAGTCAGAGATTATATAGAAATTATATTCATTCGCCTGAAATTGTCATAGATATCTATGGAATTTCTAATTATTTCAAAAATAATTTCACATTTCCATTTTTCATATTTCACAAAGAGGTACATTTTTCATCTAGATGTTTTGAAGGAATTATCAATAAAATAAATTTTATTGGAAGAAGGGCTTTTATAGTATTTATATTGATTCTTCTAAAATTATCACAGATACCTATATAATTTCTAATAATTGTCAAGAAATAATGGCACATTTCGAAAACAGATAGATTTTCCACTTGTCACAAATTTTGAAGGAATTATCAGCATGATAAATTATATTGGAAGACAGCTATTATGTAGGAGTTATATTAATTCGCGTGATATTATCATAGATATCTACGAAATTTCTAATTATTTCAAAAAATAATTTCACATTTCCAAAAGAGGTACATTGTTTATCTACCACATGCTTTGAAAAAATTATCAAGAAGATAAATTTTATTGGAAAACAGGGGTTTTATAAGAATTATATTGATTCTTCTGGAATTATCATAAATATCTATGTAATTTCTAATAACTGTCAAAAAATAATAACACATTTCGAAAACAGATAGATTTTCACACATATATTTTTTAAAATAACATGATACATTTTATTGGAATACTGAGATTTTATAGAATTCTTATGCTTGTGTAGGATAATAGTTTGACTCTTCTGCGAAAATAAAATATATCAATGAAGTATATGTATTTTTCAGTTCTTATCAAAAAATAACTACACATTTAGAAAAAAGGTATATTTTCCACCTGCACAAATTTTGAATAAATTATCAGCATGATAAATTTTATTCAAAAACAGAGATTTTATAGGACTCATATTGGTTCTTCTAAAAATATCAGATATTTTATAATTATTTTCAAAAAGTGATTGTGCATTTCCAAAGCAAATACATATGCCACGTGTCACGAATTTTGTAAAAATCACTAGCATGATAATTAGCATGTAAATTTTATTGACAAAAAGAGCTTTTACAAGAGTTGACCCTTCTGTGCAGGTAAAAAATATTTGTCACGTATGTATTTTCTAACCATTGTCAAAAAACAGTTACACGGACATTTCGGAAAAAAGGTATATGCTTTGTCTATCACACATGTCGGAGGAATTATGATAAATTATCAAAACGTCCATAAATTATCAAAAGCATGATAAATTATCAAAACGTCGATATATCAAAGGCATCTATATATATTTTCGAATTAATGGCAAAAAATAATTACGCATTTCGACAACAAATATATATTTTTTAATCTATTACAAATTTTGGAAGAAAAATATTAGTATGATAAATTTTATTGGATGACAAAACTTTATAGAAATTATTTTAATTGCTATAAAAGTTTAAATATTAAAAAATATCAGATACATCTAAAGGAATTTTCTAATTAATCTCCAAAAATGATTGCACATTTACAAAACAGGTGCATATGTCATCTGTCACAAATTTGGAAGGAATCGCTGTCATGATAAATTTTATTGGCAAACAAAGCTTTTATAGGAATTATTTTGACTCTTATGCGGAGATAATGATAAGGGAGACACGTACCTGTATTTTCAAGTGCTCATGGGGGACTCATCCTACTCACCCATGCACCGGCGTTTAGACGACCGAGAGAAAGATTACTCAGCATTAAAATCTTTTTGGGATTGTACTCGGGCACGTATCTAGGTTGTTTTAACAAAGGAGTCAATAGCACATTGAACGTTGTCGGGGAAGTCAACGGTGTTTTTAAATTTTAGTGCAAGACTAGCTGTCGTTCATACTATATTCAATTGTATTTGGAAAGTTATCTCATGTTACAAATAACTTTTAATAGCAACGTGTTTAAAGGATCAGAACTATATTGTTTTGCGCCACAATCAAAATCTAATTTTTACGCACGTTTTTGTATAAAGTTAGATATATTAGTTTATATTTCTGATAATTAATGAATTTTCAGTTTAAAAGTAATCATAAAAATAGCATCTGTTTCATAAAATATTTCAGCAGTTTATTCTCTTAACTTGCCTCCCCATCCGCCATAAAGCTATTAAAATAAAATGAAACATCTGTTTTTTATTGACAAATAAGTTAAGCTGGGGTAACTGGCCCATAGGCTATTTTATAATAAACCGTTGATATCTTTTAAGTTTTAGTTGTTGTCAACACTGCATCCCAATATGTACTACTTAAAACAACGTTTATCAACTCAAAAATAATTCTGTCTTTGCTGTCACAGGTTGCTGAAAATTTAGTTTTTTTTTTTTTTTTTTTTTACACACAACGTCGATTTGATTGAGTTTCCTCAGCTTTTTATTAAAATACGGTAAATACTTTTACTAAACAGTCCCTTTTTTAAAAGATTAGGCATATAATTACATTAATATTATTAGGTATCTATACATATTTACTTCATGTTTTAACATAAAGCTGGTGTTCCAATTACCCTATAAATTTTTCAAGAATGGAGTTACTGGGACATGTATCAGGGGTAACTGGACCTTGTAGGATCCAGTTACCCCAACAGTTATAAATAATTTTTGAATTAATTGAAAACAATAAAAGGAGGCACTTATTAGTGAGCAATGTGGTTCCCTTTGTTTTATAATTTTTAGGACTCAGTTTAGTTTTAGGACATTGGTGTACCTAATTCTTTTGCTTTGGTATGCCCCTTGGTACCTTACTTCCTTTCATTCTCCATCTTTACCAAGTCTAGACTGGCCTTACAACGAATCCAACATTTCTTTGAATGTTATATGCACCATTTTTTTCGAGGTCATATTTGACCTGGCGCTCCAAACTCTGGAATGACCCTCCTTGCGAGGTTCTCCCCAGAATTCTCAAAATTATATTTTCGGAGAGGTTGATATAGGACGAAAAGTGTGTTGAAAGAAAGGTATTGTGCATATATAACTTTATCAGTTTAGGGGGGGGGGGGGGGGTCTGGCAGATGATATCGTATTGTTGAGTTTGCTAGTAGAGAAAATTGAAAAAAAAAAAAAAAATGTTATCCACCTGTTTTGTTTATAGAAGTTCTGCCCCTCCCCCACCTGCGGGGCAAGTGCAACAAGACATTATTACTATTGAATGAATTGTCTAACAAAAAGCTATTTTTAAGTAGTAGCTATTTCTTTTAAATGTTATTTGATATAAAATTATTTCATATACAGTAGACGCTCGATTTTACGAACCTCTTTTGTACGAATTCTTCGTTTTTACGAACTGATGTACTGATCCCAACCAACATACCATTGAACTAATGTTATTCTCATTTACGAACTTTCGATTTTACGAACACATTATACGAATCCACTCGAGTTCGTAAAATCGAGCGTCTACTATGTAATAGTGATATCTTCTCTTCATTTGAATCAATAAATGTATAACCGTATCTCTATATAACTGCAAACAAAAGAAAAAAAATTGGAAAAATCAAAATAACTTTTTGACATTGATAACGATATCATTATAAGGGGTGGGGTCGTGGGATGATAGCGTAAGAGGGATGGGGTCCAAAATTATCAAAAAGTTAATAATGTTGAATATGTACAGCCCCAAACTATTTCTAAAGTGCAAAAATTCTGTCGACTCGTTTTTCTCTCTCTAATTTGAAAAAGAATATCTATGTTACAATCCATATGACAATATTAGCTAGAATCTGAATTTTCAATGTTGATGTTTTATGCCGCTCCACCTGGCTTTACATTGTTATCTAGCTAAACAATATCAAAAGCATATTAAATAACAATAATGCATTTCATCTCATAAATATCACTGTTAAAGTTTTAAGCTTTAATAAAAAAACTGGGATAAATATAGAAAAAATGTATTCTGTTAAACGCTGTTAGTGTTAAGAGTTAAAAAAAATAATAATAACAATAATATTCACGTATTATACAGGGTGTCCATAATTGTCTTTAAAGTTGTCTACATAGACAAAACTACTGTTCATAAAGGTGTGAAATTTTGTGAAAGCCATAATAAAGGGACTGGAATTTGTTTTAAAAAAGGTTCAAAATTTAGCCATCAGAGGGCATTTTTTAATGAATTACGCATTTAGCATACATTTACGATAGTTTATAAATTTTATTTTTTAACTTTACCTGATCTTAAATATAGCATTTCACGACACGTTCTTAGCATTTCCCAGAACTTCGTCTGTAGACAACTTTAACATAGGGTCTTTTAATTATGGATACCCTATATAATTACACATTTAGCATATATTTACGACAGTTTATAAATTTTATTTATTAACTTTACCTGATCTTAAATATAGCATTTCACGACACGTTCTTAGCATTTCCCAGAACTTCGTCTGTAGACAACTTTAACATAGGGTCTTTTAATTATGGATACCCTATATAATTACACATTTAGCATATATTTACGACAGTTTATAAATTTTTTTTATTAACTTTACCTGATCTTAAATATAGCATTTCACGACACGTTCTTAGCATTTCCCAGAACTTCGTCTGTAGACAACTTTAACATAGGGTCTTTTAATTATGGATACCCTATATAATTACACATTTAGCATATATTTACGACAGTTTATAAATTTTATTTATTAACTTTACCTGATCTTAAATATAGCATTTCACGACACGTTCTTAGCATTTCCCAGAACTTCGTCTGTAGACAACTTTAACATAGGGTCTTTTAATTATGGATACCCTATATAATTACACATTTAGCGTATATTTACGACAGTTTATAAATTTTATTTATTAACTTTACCTGATCTTAAATATAGCATTTCACGACACGTTCTTAGCATTTCCCAGAACTTCGTCTGTAGACAACTTTAACATAGGGTCTTTTAATTATGGATACCCTATACAAATATTCTAGCGCCCTAAAAAAAAAAAAAAAAAAAAAAAAAAAATTTCTAGATTTTTTTAATTTGAGATATTTTTCTTTAATTTAGTATTATGGATTTTGAGAGCTACTTTCTATTATTATCCGCAAAATAATTTTTATAATGTGATATCTTGTTACATAAAAAGAGATATAATAATGTTATAAACGATATCTCAAGCAAATTTTATGAGCGATGGGTAGTCATTTTATTTATTTTTTATTTCAAAAAACATAGAACATTGTTAATGATTAATTCCACTTTTATTAATATTTTTAATTTTTACGTTCACTTTGTTATATATTTTAGGAAGCTATAAAAGAAAATAAGTCGTGCGTGAAACATCTTAAAAGATGCTAGTGAATATATAGTGAATCAAGTCCTATGACCTGGCTTGATATTTGAATAATGTATATTTAAATGGATTAGCGTTTCTTTTGCAAGTAATCAACTCCGAATTGTTAAGCGTAAAATAGATGGAACTGTTTAAGGCTAGGAGAAAGTAACAAAGGAATGTGCTTTACTTTATTAGCCACAATCTCATAATTTCATTAGAAACCTTCTTTGTAATTTTATTAGATAACTTCTCTCATTAGATGCATAATTAAGTTAATTCATGGTCCCGTAAGACATTCATTTATTCTTTGTTATGAAGAAATAAGGAAGGAAATTTCCATCCTGTTATTCAGAGATGATATTTATTTATTTCTCTTATTCACATAAATTCTTGTATACTTTCATTTAAAAATCTTGACTTTTTTGGTCGGTAACCTTTGCTATTATCGTGAATATATAATTTTTTATTTCAGCAACTGAATTTTTAGTATTTTAAATGGTATGTATTGCGGCAATGATAAAACTTGGCATCTCTTATTGTATATCCTTTGTATTAAAAGAGTTTCTGTTGCAATAGAAATGAAAAATTCTCTTAAAATGTCACATAATCAGTGCATTATTTTTTTTTACATATTTGCAACAGTTTAATATTAATGTTTTTGTGTAAATACATAAATTTTCATCAAAATATTTTCAGATTTCTATTTTAAAATGACGCCCGTGTTAAGTTCTACATCGGATAAACCGATTTTACCCGAACGGTTGTCTTTTATGTTTTTCGCTGAGAGTCGCATTTGAGTCAAGTTTACGTTAATGTTTTTCGAGTATGGCTTAGTTTTTGGTTACGTTTGGATATTTTTCAGGTTTTCGGTTATACACAATTTTTAAAAATTAGTCTAGAACACTGTTTTAGAAGAAGAAACTACATATTTTTTATAAGAATGAATGGAATATATTCATAAGAAATAAATGGATATTAGATATATTATTGTGGAGTATTTTTCCATAACGACATTCATAAATGGTATTATTAATTTTTCCTTTCGGATTCTGGATCGGGGCTGAGTTATTTCAGATTCATATCGACTAAAATCGTTTTAGCGTGTTCGGTTCGGTTTACGAATCAATGAATTTTATTTTGCAATAAGAAAAATAAAAATTTGTTTAAATCACCATAAAATGCAAAGTAACACACAGGACGTGTTTCGAGCTGACATTTTAACAGCCGTCATCAGCCAAAGTAAACAGGTGTCCGAAAGAAGACAAGGGTCAGAAATGAACAGAAAGGGCAGGAAGTAGAACTTACAAAGAATGCGACTAGCTGACAAAGTTGCGCTAGCTGAAAGGAAAACACTAACCACAGAAGAGCACATACAGAAAAGGAAAGTGTTGCCAAAATAAAAGAAAAAAATAACAGAAAAGAAAAGAGTAACGGAAATAATAAATAAATAAATAAATAAAAATAATTTTATTACTAAATATTTTAAAATAAATAATTTTATTCCTTGTTCTTGTAAGTTAGGTTACATTAGTCAAACTAAGAGAGTTTTAAAATTCAGATTAAGCGAGCATCAGGGGTATATTTAAAATCAAGAGATTTCTAAATATTCGATTGCCTCTCATTGTTGCACTTCAAATCACTGTTTCACTTTCTCCATGGATAGAATTATTTCCTTTCCGTTCTTTCCCAGTCACTTGGATTTTCACGAAACATTTTTTGTATTTAAAAATTCCGATAAACTTGTCAATGATCTCTCATCATCTCTTTTGCTCTCTTCAGCTGGGAAATTACTTTTGTAATGCTTTCCCCCTCCTTTCTTGTGCCTTTCCAGTTTATTAATTTATATATTTTTAAAAAAGGAAAGGAAAAGAATAGTTTTATTTCTTTTGTTTGTCTTGTGTTTTCTCTTTTCAGTTCTATTTTTATTTATTTATTTTATTTTACTTTTCTTTTTTAATTTTTTTAATTTCCGTTACTCCTTTTTCCTGTTAATTTTTTCTTTCGTTTTGGCAGCACTTTCCTTTTCGGCACGTGCTCCTCTTTGATTGGTGTTTTGCATTCAGCTAACACCACCTGTCGCATTCTTTGTAAGTCCTCCTCCCTACCGTTTTTGTTCATTTGTGACCTTGTCCGCTTTCGGACACGTGTTTACTTTCGCTGATAGCAGCTTGTTAAAATTTCCAGCTCGGAACGCGTTTTGTATGTTGTTACTTTGTATTTTATGGTGATTTTAACAAAGTTTTATTTCTCTTATTGTGATTTATCGCCAGTTTTCCTGTGCGGTTTTATCCATCATTTTGCAGTGCAGGCATCCCTCGACTTGCGTAAATTTGCACTTACGTAATAAATCTCGAAAATTACATTTATGAACATACTAGCGCGTTTCATACGCATTTGCATACTTTTGATAATTGTCTTATAAATAAAATATGCAGATAAAAGCCACAACAATAATATAGTTTTGTATATTAGATAGAGTTATATTTTTATTGAGATATAAAATGAAATCTTTAACAAAACAAACATAAATTTGACGAAAATGGGGCAAAAAAAAAAAAAAAAAAAGATTTGACCGGTACAATTTTGTTAGCTGAATTCAAACTATAATGAAATTTAATTTTAAAGTTCCGATGAAGAGAAACGAGTATATTTTTACTTCTAGCTTCAATTGTTCGTTTGATGTAGAAGTAGATTTTTCACCTAGTCGTTTCATGTAGTTTCAAAATTGATATAAATTAATTCTCCAATGTTAAATTTATAAATCCCGTATTCCGCAAGATATTTTTTAGTTGAAAAGTGTTCTTTTCAGTTTGTATTTATATTTTTCCATACTTTTATAGTTTATATCCAAGTAAATACTGCTGCATACTGCTTTATTTATAAAATAACACTGATTAAATAATGTATATATATATATATATATATATATATATATATATATATATATATATATATATATATATATATAATAAGTATTGCAGTTTCTTACGAAATTTTACCTTAGCAATTTACGAATTCGACTTACTTAAATTTCAAGTTACGCAAAAGTTTATGGAACGCATTACTTACGTAAGTCGGGGGGATGCCTCTATTCACATTGGATTATACCCGACACGACCAAGGTTCTATTGCCCATTTCTTCTTTCCAAGCTCTGTTCAATTTTGGTAGAAATTGCTACATTTGTCGTAAATGAAGTTTAGGATTAATTTTAGAATGTTGTTAATTAAATAATAGTGTGAATTAGCATTTTATTATTTGGAGGTTTTATTTATAGACTAGCCGCCTCTAGCGACCAGTTTGGTATTCCTTAACTGTATGCTAAGCACTGAACCATGTTACTTTTATGAATAATTTTACTTATTTGCTTACCTTCACAAAATCTGAAGATTCTGATAGAGAAATCAAGAACTCTTTTCGATCATGGCAGCATTTCGAATGTTTTTTGTTGTTATGTATTCATCTTGCTTTCGGCATTTATGCGTCAATTACCTAGACTGGAAAAGTACCTTTATATATTTATTTGTTGTATTTTAAATGAGATGAATGAAAGACGCGTATTTTAAATGTATTTGATATATGTATTTTAAGTTTATGTGTTTTTAATGAAAATTGTATATTTTAAATGAAATGATGGCGATGGAATAATATTTGGCGATTTATCACCTGCGCCCGTCTAACTTAAAAGTACCAAAATGGCAACCTGACATATAAAAAGTGAAGCGGTCCCGTAACTGTTGATGACCAGTTTCTGACTTAGGCTATTATTGTTACAGATTGTGTGGACTGAATGCTTTAAAGTGAAAGTACAACAAAAATGCTTATTACCATTTGTCTCACATTTTTTTAAATATAAATAAAGATAAATCAATCTTTAAAGCAAAATCTTTTCATTGGAAGTATTTTTGGGATCCCACGTCATTCAGGTAATTCTAAGAGAAGATCTTTCAAAATTCCTTAAAGCCAGACCAAATCTGAGCAGGACCATATCCAAGATATCTATATCATATTCTAATGTGTGAATATGTCTGTAAGAGACACTTGGAAGATATATTAATTTTTTGAGAAATATTTAGCAACATTTTCTACACAAATGAGAATTGTATGCTAAAGAAACATAAAACGAAGTAATTCGGAGTTGTATTTGCCTATAACAAAAATTTCACTACTTTTTCAAGTGTAAAATAATAAATTTAATAGAATTATGTTTACGCTTTAATCAGGAAACAAACGATGGAAAAAAAATTATTTCATATTAAAATTTCTACAAGAACATGGTTAAATATTTATTGAATTTAAAGTATTTATAGTTGTCATAAATGAATCGAATCAAAAAATCAAAATTTTACTATTTTTGTTTGGAACATATTGGATATGAAGGATAATAAATGGGATGATGAAGGTGATAAGTGACCAATCATCATTTTGAGAAAATGAGCTGTAAAGTTCCAAATATTTATTTGCGTTTACTGTCAAATGCCTTCTTTATCAATTAAAATCTCTGTGAGTATTAGGTTTTTTAAAAGTAGTTATTAGTAGTTATTAGTAATTTAACAGATGGTAGAGGATCATTGATTATCTTCAGCCATATGATTAACTCATTTATTAGCCCCCGATATGCTATATCTTTGGAGCAGCAATTAAAATGTCGTCTCTAAAAAATAATATTACTTTGAAAAAGCCAGCAGTTAAACAAAGCAGATGTATCACTGTACGGTTAAATACAGATAATCTGTACTGCAATTTTTTAAGCTTTTAAGTATAGCACATTTTCAATTTTTATACCATCGTATAGGGGAAAAAGGTACTTTTAAATGCAATTTGTTTGAAGACTGCATCTGAATTTATTTTTGGGATATTAATTTTTTTATAGTTTTCAACGCCTTTTCTTTAATGTTGGCAACTGAAGTACTCCATTTATCTAGAAAGTAAGGGGAAAATAGTAGATTTTTATATCTTTTTCTTGCCATTTTCCCATAACAACTGAAAAAAATGTAATTAAAATACGCACTATTTTGAAAAAATATAAATTAATGTTTTCTGACAAAACATGGAGCTATTATAAACTATATTTAATTTTAAGTATCTATATTAATATTACAAACAAATGAAGGCATATGAATCATTAGATAGCCGATTTTTTTTTGTCAAATTTCTTCACTGACGAGATCGCTTCTGGCTGGATTTGTGTGAATGAATTCTGCGATAGTGACGTCATATGTATACTTTTCTGTGTTATTTTTCTACATATTTTTCTGCTTAAGACTGGGACATGTCTTGGGAATTCTTCAGCAGATGCGAATGACGTCATTTTATATAAAATAAAAGCGTGTGTTTTAAATCTTAAAACTGAAATACGTTTTGTACTATCTATAGTTATATACATATATATATATATATATTTTTTTTTTCATCGGGGGGGGGGGGGGTGACATTAAATTCTGTAAAAGCAGAATTCCTGTTTTCTAGTTATTTTTTTTTTTTTTTTTTTTTTTTTTTTTTTTTTGTAACGTACCACCTTTATAAGATAAGCTTTCCAAATATTCGTTTTTAAAAAAAGTTAAATAATTCTTCTTATAGATTACATATTTAAGTTGAGAAATTTCCAAAATCAAATATATGCCCATATGACAAAGAAAATTTTGTTAGTGAACAAAGTATAAGTCATTTTGTGTTATTCGACCTTAACTTAGATTCTTACCGTTTTCACAATCTTCTAGAACGATAGAAATACATAATACAGTGTTCTTGTTTTGTGCAAGTGGCGCAAATATCTATCTCATCGATTATTTCGTAGCCGATGCCTGGATGTTACCTTTTTTTCCGTTATCTCGTCGATTTTGTTATATAAAAAAAACGACTTCTTGCGAGCTTGATCTCGTGTGTGTGCATCGATTTCTTCTGGCTGGAAAAATCACGGGGGATGGTGCGAAGATAGAGTACCAGGAAAAATAATTCTAGGAAAATCTTAGGTATCTGCGTGGAATCTCGTTGTAAAAACCAAGCAGCAAAAGTGAAAGAGATCTTTTATAGTTAACTCGGCATTTTCTAATCAGATTGCAGAAAACAATATTGTTTCACGTTGTTACCCGTTTTTTTTTTTTTTTTTTTTTTTTTTTTTTTTTTTTTTTAAATCATTATTATTAATATTATTATTAAGATTGCCTTAAAAAATTACAATTTGTCTTTATTATTTCAGATTTTGTTTCTTATCAAACTGCTTGCTATAGTAGAGGATGATGTAAAATTAATTTTATTTTTTAATTATTTGTAAATTAATAGGAAAAATAATTACTAAAATGGCTTAGGTAGCTGCGTGGCAGGAAATGCTCTATTCTGGTGGCTTTTCTCGAACTATCATGTTTCGAAATTCGGCTTAGAACACCAGTTCTAACAACGCTTTTAGAAAGTGTATTTATATTGGAAAATGCTGTTCGATTTATTTTTAAGTTTTCCTGCAAATTTAATGAAGTTAGGGAGAAATTGCTTGACATTATTTTAGAACGTCCTTAAGTATCTTAAAGTTTTCATTCGACAAAAAATTTTAAATAAATATATTTTATAAAATTATTAAGTGTTAATTAAATTTAATTACTGGAATTTTTTTTTAAGTTTTATTTTGATTTGTGAAAAATTCATAAATTCGTTTGTTTTTTAGTTTTTAATAGGCTCTTCTTTTTAATACTTGGAATGTTCTACTGTTGTAATTGAATGTTACTAAATTTACATTTCGAAATTAGAAATGATAATATATATATATATATATATATATATATATATATATATATAAAATATATTATCATAAGTTGAATGAGAGCAATTTGTTCGGCACAAAAATATTTTATTTTGAAGGAGTACTTTTAAATTGCATCATAATTAAATTACAGCATTTTAATACTGTACAGTCTACATATCTGCACAAAATAAAATGTTTTGAAGTAGTGAATCCTGTCAAAGTTTTATTGCTGTTTTGTAGCAACAGTCTTCTGATGCGATGTACAAAATTAAAGTTTTGAGTTTATCACTGATTGTCGCCGTGATCGTATAGTGGTTAGTACATTTGGTTGTGGTTTATCACTGTTGACGTTATCAGTAACTAGATGTATATGCTTTTATTAAATTATTTCTTTCTGTATTCATTTGTAAACCCTTCTTAGACTGCCAAGAAGGGTTATGTGTTTCACGCGTATCTGGGTATGTGGATTGCTTTATACCCTCGAAACATCCCAACGGCTGGATAGATTTTAATGAATGAGGTCTCTATCGATTCGTCTTAACCGTCCGATGGTTATAGGCTTGGTTTTGTTTTTATAAATTCAAAATGGCGGCAGAGACGAAAAAAATTACTTATCCTATTGAGTGGCATATCATTGGATAGGTCTTTCAAAATAAAGAAGATGTTTCATTGACTATTTTACAGTCAGAAGCCCCGTTTAAATATTACACAACCTGGAAATTGTGTAGGTAGGATCTCTAGCTTTACTGCAATTCTAACCATCATAGACATCTATAGACCTCATCAAAACAGTGTTTATAGGTAGGAACTAACAATTAAAGACAACTTAAAAGTCCTCAATACAAGCAAATAAAAAAACGGGTAATATAAAAAATTGTTCACATTGATGAGAAATAATTAGTTCGCTTTTTACGCTGTCGGATATTTTTATTTTTAAAATTAAATTTTTTTATGCTTTTCTATTCTGTTTAATAACATATTTTAACAGATTGTATCATAAAATCAACAGATTATGTGTACAATATCATTGTCCCCTGCATTTTTTGTTAAATGTTTATGTGTTAAATCTATTTTTTGAGTGAATTAATGTTTAGAACGCATTAGACCTAATAGGTTAAGATTAACTCGCTAATTTCATCCCAAGAAAAATGTAGCGTTATAAATATGGACTTAATAAAAGTTCAAGTAAAGCCACTAGCTAATGAAAAGGCTTTTCAAATATAGAAATATAAAATTAAATTTATTTTAAACTGCCATACTGGAGTTTTAGAAGCAGTTGAAGGAACTTAAGGTAAATCTGAAATCTCTGCAGCGGAAGCTGAAAAAACAGATCGAAAAAGGTATGAGAAAGATTGCAAGGATTTTTAGTAAGGTAATACAAATGCTATGGTTGTTTTAACCCTTTCAAGGGCGGTGGTTCATTTTTGGACCACTTAATTTTAATCCCAAAATGCCACATTGACACCAGAACTATATGGAATCAAAATTTTCCTTTTATTAAGTACACGAAGAAAAGCTTTTACTTACCGTGAAATAAATTTGGTTGTAAATTGTGGTGCTAATCAATCAAAGTACGCATTTTACGAATAGAAGTACTTTACTCCTGAAAGGGTTAACAAGTTCCATGACATAAGAAATACTTCAAAAGGTAATGCGTTTCCAAGCTACTCTAGAAATATCAATGGAATTGAATAAGCTATACGAAGCATCCACAGAAAATTAGTTTATATAATATCTGCATGCAATTTTTCAGTTCAAGTGGAAAGAGAATGAAAATATACGCCTCACCTTTCGAAATTGAAGACTTTGTGGAAGGAATTAAATTAAGGATTACAGAATAAAAATAAAGCTAGATTGTCTGAATTGCTGCTGAACTGCAAGATGTTAGACATATCGCTCACCCGCAAGAAAAGTGACACGTCTCGCAAAAATTCATTTTGCGTTTTATTCCCCTAACAGGTCTGTCATAGGTGTGTCTTGCTACACAAACAGTTTCATAAGTATAGTTATACGGAAAATCCGTTTATTGCGCTTTATGCCCATTTGTGACCAGAGAAGAGGGATGGATTGTGTGGGGAGGTAAAATTACCCAACCCTCTAAACCTCATCCTGACGTCTACATTCTTGGATTTATGCTTTTTTGCACGTCTTTATTCCTGCATGCAGAGCTAAATTTTGCAATTTCCTCTTATGGTAAAATTATGCAAATTTTATTTTGCCTCTCCTGTGAAATTTGCTTTTGTCGAGATGTGTCACTTTTCTTGCGGGTGAGCAATATTACCTAGTGAGTACATGTCATTTAAATCTATTTGGTTTCTGGTAAGTGAAGATGAGAGAACATTTAATGACTTAACAACTCAGTGAATTCAAAGATCATGAAAAATATACTACTATGGATCAAGAAGGTCTTATAGTAAATAATAGAAGTAAGCACAGTGTGTTAAAAAAATACAAATACTTGTAACTATTGTCATCAAAAGGAGCACTGGGCCAAGTCTTGTCTTAAGTGAACGGCTGATGGTAGATAATGGGGCTTCCAGACATATCACCAAGAGTAATAAGAACTTTATTAATTTTGAAAAAATCTAGTCTCCTCATGGAATAGCAACAGCAAATGGTAAAGTTCTTTTAGCTTTCTTCTAGTTGAAAATTATGGGCAGATTAGTACAGAAAAAATGAGAAGTCAAAAAATTCGCCCCCTCTAATAAGCCACATCTTGTGCCTAAATTTAAAAAAAGGGGAGGAGGGAATC
Source organism: Maratus speciosus (assembly GCA_963932465.1). Classification (NCBI taxonomy): domain Eukaryota; kingdom Metazoa; phylum Arthropoda; class Arachnida; order Araneae; family Salticidae; genus Maratus; species Maratus speciosus. Next base: position 199,396,124 of record OZ010789.1, read on the forward strand.
TGTTAATATGATGTATAACTACCATTTTTATCAACAACTGCTTGTAATTCCCATGTCATTGACTCAATGAGACTGTTAGCAATATAAGGATCTCTTTGAATAATTTGCCAAGCACATGAACGTAGAAAGGATTCATATTAGCGTAAGATTGCGAGGCACTGAAATACGATTTACGCTTTGTTTACATAGTAAAACAGGCTTACACTCTAAGCTGATCTTAAGCGAGGCACTGTAATTCCAGTCCAAATGTTTCAATAAAATGTGTAAAATATATTTTTTTCAAATTATCCTTCTCTGCACATCATAAACGGCTCCTTAAATCAGTATCTTGACTTTTTCAAGCATAATTTGAAAACTACTTAGAAGAAAAATTTTTAATTTTGGATGCGCATAAAGCAGGATGCAATAAATATAAATCCATCAAAAAATTGTAGGTTGCAATTCATATTTTTTTCGAATATTAATTTCATAATTCATATTATAAAATTTTTAAATTACAAATACGATGTATATATATTTGGGTTTTTTAGTATTATAACCATACAAAAATTATCACAGTAGGATTATAATTTAAGGAGATATTAGTAAAAATATGAAAATGTAATTTAACATTAGAAGATCTAAATTATGAATGTTTATAATTCAAAAACTTATCATCCAAATGACTTGAAATTTCATATCTAGTCATAGTTTGAACAGAAGATTTAAAATATCTTGCCGAAATTGGGTGTTGTCATTGCAAAAACAATGTTTGAGCAGATTTTGATTTGTAATTTGTCCTATAAACAAATTTTATATACATAATTTAAAAGTAGACTTGATTTCCAATCGTTTGGTACCAGTAACATTCTTCTACGATGATTTGTTGGATAGTTAGTAGGGGGTATTCCCTTTTTTTTTTCCTTCCACGATTGTACAATCACTAAAAGAGCAACAGCAGTATAGATTCTACTCTTGTAATGATTGCAATTATTTTATTCTGAATGAAAATGATTTAATTTGTCTCTGTAACAGAAAATGCGAGATGAGAGACATACATCGCAGATTTTTTATTCAGTTTGTAGAGTATTTTTTGAGTTACATTAATTTTAATTTTTTATATTTCTAACCGATGCCTAAAGTATTTTCCCGTTGACATAATCTTTCAAAGTTCCCTTGTACTCTCGGGGCCTGATAGCATGGGCTAACTGGGCCCTTACCCCCACCACCTCTCCCTGACTTTGGTCCAAATTTAGATCGCCATAGCATAGATGATATTTGAAATCCGTTTCGACTTTGTACTGAATATAATAATTTTTTTGTTTTAACTTTCATAGACTGGAAAGCGGCTACACAGACTATTACTTCATCGAGCTGACGGCTAAAATTCCAGGATTAAACAAATATTAAAATAACATATTAAAATCTAACTTGTCTGCCAAGTCATATCTTGCTGGAAACTACCTGCAGAACTGATATCAATGGTTAATTGGTAGGTTTATCATTGTGTTTTCCTCCACCCAAAAGTATGAAAACATGAAAGACTGAGACCAGGAAAACACAATAGCAAACCTACCAGTCAACCACTAAAATTGGGTTTGCAGGTGTTTTCTACCAAGATATGACTTGGCAGACTAGTTGCATTTTAATATGTAAATCGCGTTTTAACTAATCCTAGAATTTCAGCCATCAACTCGATGAGGTGATGGTTTGTTCAGCTGCCTCTCGGTCTATTACAGTAGGATTAGATTTGAAAAATATGTATATTTATCTAAATATGTATTTACGTTGTATTTATAAGGGGCTGAGAACCAGAGTGGAACCAATCTCGCCAGCTGTGATTTCAAGAAAAAATCTTTCCCAAATTTGTACAAATTTTTGTCGAATTCTTTTTGGCCAGTTCTGCCAGTGCCAGTGCTAGAGGAGACAAAGCTTCTTCAGCAAGCATATGGTGATTAAGGCCCCTGTCTCGCCCGGCGAAGTTATTTTCTCCAATATCTCATTTGCATTTCGATATTTTTAAATTATTTTTTTTTCATTGAATAGCCGAGTTCAGTCCCTATATCTGCCTTTTTTTATTTTTTCGATTTTGGTTGTAGTTTTTTTTTTTTTTTAAGATGACACTTTCACTTTCGGAACCGAAGCCGAAAGGGAAAGTAACTTTATTAAAAAATATATATATATATCTGTAACTGAAATTGAAAAAGTAAAAAGTGGCAGATGTAAGGGATCGAGCTCAGCTATCCGATGCAAAAAAAAAAAAAAAAAAAAAAAAAAAAAAAAATTAAACATATCGAAATTTAAATGAGATATTGGAAAATAACTTTCCCATAGGTTTAGCATTAGCTAGCGATTGTGTTCGCCGGATGGGACAGTAGCCTTCAGTTTGGAGCGCTAGACTGGACCAATGTAAAAAAAGAAATGAAAAAACGCAGAAAGAAAGAAAAGGAAGGAAGGAAAAGAAAAGAAGATAAAATATTGTTGGAACTAATTTTAAATTTTTCTTTTAATAAAAAAAAAAATATCCAACAATGAAATTATGCTGTACAAAAAGTTTAACGAATTTTATTATAATGATCAGTTTTAATTCTATGTATTTTCGGTCTGTATATATTGTATAGAATTTGAATGTAATATTGTTCCTTTTCTACTCGAAGGATTTTTCGCCACGCTTATTAGTTTTCACCTCCTATTTTTGGAAAATTAAAAAAGAAAAGAAAAAGCATACTTTATCATAAAGAGTACAAAATATAGAATAATGGAATAGGATTTTATAACCCACCCTATTCATTTTTATTTTAAAGTCTATTTTAAAGTATGATATTTTAAAACTGAGATTATATGTAGGTTCTGACGATTTCGAAAAACAAATTCGTGAATTTTCATTTCAGTTGCTTTTGTTTTTTTAATCCAAGAACACATAATGGATGATGTAAACATCTTTCAAAATTTCATCGTCAGCCACGTTATGTAACAACGCCTTTATGACATAAAATATATGTTATTACGTCACACTTTTATATATTTATTTATCTTATTCGTATTGGAAAAAAAAGGTAATTAATTTAGAATGTTTCCAAAAATAACGCTACCGTTTACTTTTATGAAGCCTCACTTGTGACTTCAGACAATGAACGACGGATTTAAAGTATTTACTAGCCTTTTTTTTTTTCTGCTTGCGTTTGCCTGGTGCCAAAAGCAAAGAGTGCGAAAAATACACGAGATTTTGCTTTCAAGCACTCATTCATGTTCTTTTTTTCTGGAAGAAGATCTTGAAACATTACAGTCCTGCATTGGGTAAACCCAACTCGATCCGCGGTTTAGATCGCGTTGGATTGACTTTAAATATTTCGAGTTCGAGTCGGTTTTGGATTAGATTTTGACCCTTTTGGGTCGAGGTCGGGTTGAATCGATTTTTCAAGAAAAGGCCTGAATATTTTTCAAATGGAAAGGCTGGTTGGTTGTATCTTTAGATTAGAGACATGCTGCGCCAACTCAAATTTTAAAAAAAACACTAATCATTATTATTAATTATAATATTAATGAGTGTTTATGTCTTTTTTTTTTTTTCAAAAAAAAAAAAAGATAAAATTGATATTAGACATATAATTGTAGACTTTTCTCCATAATTGAACTAAAATATGGATTAATGTTGATATTGGATAAATGTGTAAATTTTTCACTTCGGGTTTGGACAGGTTTGAATATTTTTGTTTCGGTTTGAAGTGTATTGAGTTTCTTTAAAGTTTATTATTATTTTTTTTAGCTAAACTAATTTCATACAAGAAAAATTAATGATATCAATGTATACTTTAAAAATAATTTGCTTGTGCTTTTTGTTCTTATTTTGTTGCTTTGAAATCTCTGAAAAAAATTTAAAATATGCGAGTAAACACAGTATTTAAGTATGAACAAAATATTTTTTTAGCCCCCGGTATGCTATTTCTTTCTCCCAGCTTATTTTGTCTCCAATAAATAACGTTACCTTGTATACACCAGCCGTAAAACAAAAGCCGATGTTTCATTGTGCGATTAAATACTCTACAGCATTTTTTAAAAACTTCTAACCATCGCACATTTTCAATGTTTATACCGTAGTATTGGGGAAAAAAGTACTTTTTAATGCAGTTTGTTTGAAAACTGCATCTCCATTTGTTTTTGAAATATTAATTTTTTTGTAGTTTTTAGCGACATTTGTTTCATTTTGGCAACTCAAGTACTCCATTTCTGTAGAAAGAAAAGAAAAAATTGTTGAAAAATAGCAATTATATCTTTTTGTTGCCATTTTCTCATAAAAGTTGAAAAAAAAAATAAATGCGTGCTATTTTGAGAAAAATATAAATGAATGATTTATGATGAAACATGAGCTATTATAAACTATATTTAATTTTAAGTATCTAAATGCAAATGACATCATTTTACATAAAATAAAAGCGTGTGCGTTAAGTCTTAAAATTGAAATATGTTTTGCACTACAGTATTGTCCCGATTATCCGAGTCCCGCTTAACCGAGTTATTTTCTTCTGATGGACTGGTGGTTTCTATTATTATAAAACAGCCATTATAAATGAAGCGTTAGGTGAAGATGAAAGAGCAGCCGTAAAAAGTTAAGCCGTAAAAAAAATGGTCATAATTTTTTTTGAAAAAAAAAATGTGGCCATTTTTTCCCCCATTCTGACCAGAAAATAAGAGTTCTAACTTTTACGACTGCTCTTTCATCTTCATCTAACACTTCATTTATAATGGCTGTTTCATAATAATGGAAGCCATCAGTCCATCAGCAGACAATGAAGCAATGGAAATGCCGGAGGTGACACTAAATTCTGAAAAAGCAGAATTCCTGTTCTCTAGTTTTTTTTTTTTTTTTTGCGCATATAGGATTTATCTTTTTTACGCCTAGGAGTTAATAGTTAAAATTATATGAGAGTTCATTTCGAATAAAGTTTTCTTATGAATCAGTTGATAATTCATATAGTTTGTCTTTATAGTAAAATAGGAAACGCTATTTGATGTCTTTATATCTGGATAAGAAAAGCGTCGAATTTCAAGCTTTGAAAATGACTTAATGAATGTGTCAGAAAATAGCCAGTTTATGGATTTGATTAGTAGTCTTAATGTCCTTCTTACGTGTTGATTTATAAATAATAATGATAATAAAAATCCCACTTGATATATTTCGAATAAAATATGAAAGTACTACTTTAATTACTCTTATGAAAATCTCTCTAAATAATTTTAAAACTAGAGAACAGGAATTCTGCTTTTTCAGAATTTAGTATCGCCCCGTTGAAAAAAAAAAAAAAAAAAAAAAAAAAAAAAAAAAAAAAAAATACATGTATATAACTATAGATACAGTAGAGTCCGATTATCCGAGTTAGTCGAACTTATACCTTTGGAATGGATAAAGAGCAGTCGTCAAAAGTTAGAACTCTGATTTTCTGGTCAGAATGGGAAAAAAAAATGGCCATAATGTTTTTTTTTTTTTTCAGAAAACAAATATGGCCATTTTTTCCCCCATTCTGACCAGGAAATCAGAGTTCTAACTTTTTACGGCTGCTCTTTCATCTTCACCTAACACTTCATTTATAATGGCTGTTTCATAATAATAGAAGCCATCAGTCCATCAGAAGAAAATATCTGGGTTAAAGCGGCAACTCGGCTAAGCGGGACTCGGATAATCGGGACTATACTGTAGTTCAGTTTTAAGACTTAAAACACGCGATTTTATTATATATATAAAAGGACATCATTCTCATCCGCTGAAGAATTCCTCATATGCGATCCAGTATTAAACAACATCTATAGTAAAGTACGCATCGAACGTCACTATCTCAGAATAATACACAAATCCAGCAAAAAGATATCAGCAGGAAACTCGAAAAAAAAAAAAATCGGGTGTGTAATGATTCATATGCTTTCATTTGTTTGTAACATTAATATAAATACTAAAAATTAAATATAGTTTATAATAGCTCCATGTTTTATCAGAAATCATTCGCTTATATTTTTTCAAAATAGCACGTATTTTAATTACATTTTTTAAAAGTTGTTATGGGAAAATGGCAGCAAGAAGATATAATTACTATTTTTCAACTATTTTTCTTTTGCTTTCTACAGAAATGGAGTACGTCCGTTGCCAATATTAAGCAAATGGCTCCCAAAACTACAAAATAATAATAATAATAATAATAATAATAATATCTCAAAAATAAATGGAGATGCAGTTTTCAAACAAATTGCATTAAAAAGTACTTTTTTCCCAATACAACGGTATAAAAATTGAAAATGTGCTATGCTTAGAAGTTTAAAAAATTGCTGTAGAGTATTTAAGAGTACAATGATACACCTGCTTTGTATTACGGCTGGCTTATACAACGCAACATTATTTTTTGGAGACGACACAAAATAAGCTGGGAGAAAGAAATAGCATACCGAAGTCTAAAAAAAGGGGCACTTGAATCGATTATGAAACACTTTCCAACAGATTCAGAATAAGGTAACAAAACTTTACTGTTTAATAAGGTGAAATGTGATGTCTAAGTAACTAATTTGGATTCATTTAATTCAGTTAGGAAACGCATAGCGCGATTGAAATTCCTCTCCAGTAATTTCTGTCAATAAAAACAAGTAATATATGTAAAAGGAAAAAATAAGTCAATTCCTACGTAGGTCAACAAAGAAAAATTTTATTTTAGCCTTGAAAGGATGAATAATAAGTATTTTATTAACGATTGAAAATTTGAATAAGAGAAAATTTTTTCTCCCATATAAAACTAAAAATAATTAATTAAATTTAATTAATGAATTAATATTTGAAAAAACTGTATTAACATCAAGTGCCATCCACTACAAGTTTTAAAAAAATGTATTTGAACTTGAGTGGATGAATAATAAGTATTTTATTAACGATTGAAAATTTGAATAAGAGAGATTTGTTTCTCCCATATAAAACTAAAATTAATTAAATAAATTTAATTAATGAATTAATATTTGAAAAAACTGTATTAACATCAAGTTTCATCCACTACAAGTTAAAAAAATGTATTTGAACTTGAGTGGATGAATAATAAGTATTTTATTAACAATTGAAAATTTGAACAATTGAAATTTGAGATATATAAATATATATAGATATAGGGAGAGTGTGAACTAATAGTAGGAATTGAATAAATGTACTTGAATACTTTTTTAGAGTCCTGTATATGATCTATAGAATTTATTCACGAAAAGTAATATTAAAAAATTTTGTTAAATTTAAAAGCGCATGCTACAATTGAAAACGCAGTTCTCATAGACAGAATTGTAACCGAATTCTGTTGTGTGTCCCTGTAAATGAACGATAAATGCTATGCACACCCTATTCTATAGGAAGCATCTTGTAATGTACTTCAGTGTTGTATATCAATTTCAGTATATTTGAAAAATTATATAACATCATTAAAATACACTAAAATGATTTTCCCCGCAGGTCGTAATGAAACTGAATTCTTTTGAATACCCCTGTAAACGAACTATAAATGCTACGCACTTCATTTTCAGTGCTGAACAGGCCATGGTAAACCTCAAAAACTTATATCAATTGCATGACAATCTGAGTATTTACGCGAGTTAGAACACGGACAGGCAAATCGAATTCATAAACCCTTTCCAACAAAGTTGAAAAGAGTTAAAAATAGATCAAATACAGTTATGATTAGCTAAACAAATCTGATTAAAAAAAAAGCACTGTACGAATAAAATTCTTATAGTCATTTGTTATTCATGTAAATTTTTATATCGCTAAATTCCGTATTGAAGGAGAAAAAATCTCCTTAATAAGCTGCACGCCCTAAATAAATGTGAGGGAAAAAAAATCGTAGATATGGCATTTTGTTGGAATATTCCTTTTCAGCTTTTAACAGCAAATGATTGCGTATCATTCAAATTTTTCGATCGCAGTTGCATGATAAATTAAAGTTACAGATTGCATCATGTTTACAGATGTAATTTTCACATGCTGTATAGTATATGCATTTTTATAGCTGTAGCTGCACACTTATCTGCAAAGTGACACAACTTTTTTAGATATCAATACGAATTAATCAGAAAAATACTGTTGATCCCCTAAATATCTTTAAGAGTGGCTAAATTAGAATAAATTTATCCTTTTTCATCTCTGAGGTTTAACAGTGCTACTATCCATAAATATTCATATAATCGGTTATAAATTGGCACGCATAGTAATAATTGTAATTTTTTTTTTTTTTTTTTTTATCTTGGATATTAAAATTTTTAATTATTTCTTCATTGAGCAAAAGTGCCTTCCATGCTTTATTTTTTTATTCTATTACCTCATTGATAAATCTGCGATGCGTTGTTTTCTGTTACAAAATAATTGTTCAGCTTAGTTTTTGAGCAATACGCCAATGCAGAGAAAAACAAGAACTAAAAAATCATGCTTCAAGCATAGATTATGAAACACTTTCCAACACATCGCTAAAACTGTAACAAAACTTCACAATTAAAAAGTTGCAAGAATATACATGAGTACAGTTTAGAAACATATAAAACATTTAAAAATCCAGTTTTAGCAATTACTTTCCATAATCAAAGAAATAGTCTAATTATTTTGTGCAGCATATACACTACGTAGAATGCTAAAATTTAGTCCATTTACGATCTAAATGCACTCACATTTTTTGTACAGCCCTGTATATTATCTAAAAGCTTTTGTAAACATCACATATTAAGCTAAAATTTAATTCAGATAAAAAAAAACGTATAAAATAATTTAACTCGCACCTCCAGCAATTACAATATAATAACTATATATTATATTGTATAATATATACGACTATAAACGACTATGCATCTTGTTCGTTTAGCCCAGTATATAAATTTATTTACATTCCGTAAACTTCTATTGGTATACAAATATAGTTCAGCAGAATAACACAATTAAAAACTACCTCATAAGACATTCACTTCCAAAGTCAGAAATACTTACGAAATTTTTTGTGTAGCCCTGTATACGATCAACGGAACATCATACTTTTCGGTAAGAAGCTTATAATGCACCTCAGCAAAAGATAGGAATTTCATTGTGTTTGAAGTAGTGTAACGACGCTAAAATGTCTGCAAACGATGTTTCCTCGTAGACCATTATGTAACATTATTATTTTGTATGACACTGTAAATGAATAATAAATGCTGTGTATTGCGTATGCTACAAAAAGCATGTTTTAGTGCACTCCATGATTGCTTATCAATTTCATTATGTTTAAAATGGTGTAACATTACTAAAATGCACTTGAAACTATTTATTCCCATTGGACGTAATGTAACGGAAGACTTTCGACTGTCCCTGTAAATGAACTATGCGTGTGACACATTTTATTTTCAAAAGAGATCGTGCTAAAGTAAACATCAATAACATTGGGTAAAGTGCTCCTATTTCGCCCCCTTAACTTCTCCGCTTCTGCGAAAGTGGCGCAACTTATGACGCAATGCACAGGGGACGGTATGTAAAAGGGGTCAGTATTGAAAGTTTCGTTCACTAAGACGCATACATAAATTAAAGACGCAGAATTTCCTATTTTTAGAAGACCTGAGATCTTATTACATCGTTCGTAGAACGTTATTTACTGTACTGTAAGTACAGTAGAACCTCGATTATCCGAAGTAATTGGGACCGACCCTCTTTCGGAAAATCGAAATTTTCGGATAATCGAGAATGCTTCAATTTTAAGATTAAGGAGAAAAATATGCAATATTTCGTATTATGGCAACAAGTGCTTAATAAAAATAAAGCAATTGTAAAATAGAAATAAGAATAAATTTCCTGAATTTTAATTTTGAAATTAAGTACCTTTTACATATATCACAAGAGTTTGAAAAAATGTTTTGTTTATCTCAGTTTCTATTGCCTTTGCTTTGAAGCTCTATCACGCAATTTTTTAATATTATTAGTTCACCAGTATCACAGTCTTTCTGCTGCTCCAGTCATGCCAAACCTTTTGCAAAACATTCAAAAGCTTCAGAATTGCTAATTTGTTCGTTTTCTTCATTCCACTCCGCAGCTTACGGGAGCTCAAGTTAAATTCAAAGGAACTCTAAGAAAGAGGATCGAAAATATTTATATGTACTCGTAGTTCGGAAAGGACCAATTGCACATAATGAATATGATAGTTAAAATAAAGAAAAGCTTTCAAAATGGATTTTGGCCACAAGGAATGTGAAAGTAAAAAAAAAAAAAAAAGAAAAGAAAAGAAAAGAAAAGAAAACGAAATTAGGATCTCTGTTTTTTTTTTTTTTTTTTTGCATTTTTTAGATATTTTTGAAAAAACAATTTTTCGCATTGTTAAAACTTTTTTGTACGATACTTGCCTATGTTTCTATGTGCGTGTATAGTTAGTCTATGTACAATCCAATTTCGGTAGGTTTCAACTGAAAATTACAACATTTAATGTCTAAAAGTGACTGGGGGACGAAATATAGACACTTTGAAGAAATTTCAGGCAATCCGATTATATTTACGAGAGTTAGAACGCGGCCCGACGGCCAGACAAACCGAAATCATAAACATTTTTCAACTATGTTGGGAAGTTTAAAGGCTGAACTGAAAGTTCGTAAATGTAGCGTAAAAGGTTAGCTTGTGTCTCTGAAATTGTTGTGTTTTGAAACTCATTACCACAACTTAAAATACTTCTTAAAAGAAAACCGAATTCAAAAGAAAACACTTTACAAAAATAAATGCTGCATTTAAAATCTATTGCTGAATTCAGGCTGCACATAATTTTACCACAATTTGTTAATAAAAAACTTTTCGTCTTATTTAAGGGGTCGTTTCACTGAAACTCCCCGATCGCTAAATCCCATTTTAGCCCGCGGGAAAACTTAGAAGAGCGATTACTCATTTCCTAATATAAGGTAAACGCACCAGTAGTGGGCCACTTAAGGACATTTATCTAATTATTATTAAAGTGTTAGTGTATTCCAAAAGATATATATATATATATTTAGCCTAGTCCTAACCTTTATGTATCAGAATAAATATGCAAAGCTTCAAAATATATTCTTCGGAAAAAAAGGAAAAATAAAAAATGTCACCTTCCTCTATGCTCTAGGGCCTAGTAAATTTACGATGCACAAATCTTCAAGTTTTCGGCTTATCCAATAAATTATTTACAATGTAATAGAGTATATCAACAGTAGTTTAATTTGAAATAAAACATAATATTAAAGAATCAATTGTTTTAAATAAAAACTTATCTCTTAATGAAATTTTTAAGAATTAGCCAAAAAATCTGTTTTTGAAGACACTCTAGGAAATGAACAAATGTACCAACCGAGAAAAAAATATTTCTAACAGTTTGTGGAAAGTTAACATTTAAGAATATTAGTCAATCAGATTTCTTTCAGTCATTTTCAAGAAATGCATTTTGGATTTGTCTTTAAACTTTAAAAATTAGTTACCCATTATTGGTACGTGGCCCTCTATAAGCCCTCTATTGGTCCATATTTACCTTAATGATCGAAATACTGTTTTCACCGTCAGAAAGTAGACGTTAGATGTCAATGAGGTCGTTTTTTGAAAACTGAATCCTTATTTTTTAAGTAGTTTTAAGAATGGAATTTTCAAAGTTTGTGGTGAATTTCTAAATTCTAAAGAATTTTAAGAGGCAATTTTTAAAAACGCATCTCGCCGGGCATCTGACGTCTACTTTCTGGTGGTGAAAACCACATTTCGATCATTATATTAGGTAATGAGTCCTAGCGCTTTGTTTTCCCGTATGTTTACATGGGATTGAGCGATAGGTACAAATTCTGTGAATAAACAAGGCGGTTTACGAATTCTGCGATTTAAGTATTAAATAGAATTTTTCTTATCATAAATGGTGGTGCTAGATGCCTTAAAATTCCAAGGAGTGTATACGCACTTTGTAAACTATTCCTCACTTTACGAATAATGATATACATCGCGGCAATGCCTAGCCCAGTTACTGAAGACATTTGAGCGGGTAACTCGACTATAAAATAGCCAATCAGAAAACATTTTAAGTGATTAGATCAAAAGTTTGAAACAGAATTCCTTTTATAAATGTCAAAAAATCGCAGTGAAACCGGCAAAAATCTCATTTAAAGTCGAGGAGTAAAAAATTTACTATATTAGGATAAAATAATAATAATAATAATAAAGGAATTCCGTTTCCAAATGTCAAAAAATCGCCGCGAGACTTTGAAAATCGCTAAAAATCAAATATTTAACAATCGCTAAAAATCACATTGAAAATCGCTGGGGTAAAAATTTACTATAATGGGTAAAACGTTATAATCGAATTCTTTCATGAAAGACAAAAAATCAAAGCGCAATGCCAAAAATCTCTAAAAATCGTTAAAAACCACCATTGAATACCCCCAATAAAAATCGCATTAAAAATCGCTAACATTCAAAAATAGTAGAGGGCAAAATTTATTATATTAGGACAAAAATTCGAAACCAGATTCCTCATCCAAATGTCAAAAACCGCCTTGGGAATAAAAAGAGCCCCACTAAAAATCGCTAAATATTCAAAAGTTGCAAGGTCAAAATTTAATATAATGGGGTAAAATACTGTAATCGGAATTCTTTCACAAAGGGCAAAAAATCGACGCGAAACGGAAAAAATCTCTGAAAATCGCATGAAATATCGCATCATAAATATCTAAAATTAAAAAATCTTAGACGGCAAAATTTACTATAAATAAAAGCACATAAATTAACGTCTGAATTCCATTTTTTTTTACGTGTACCTTTATTAAAATTTACTATATTAGGCTAAAAGTTTGAAACCGAATTCCTTTTATGAATGTCAAAAAATCGCTGTAGGATTCGAAAAAACGCTAAAAATCTCATTGAAACTCTCATTAAAAATCATAAATTATTTTTAAAAAAATAGCCGAGTTCAAAATTTACTATAATGGTTGAAAACAGTGCGATCGGAAATTTTTCATGAGTGACACAAAAATCGCTAAAATTAAAAAATTAAAAAATTGCATTGGACAAAATTTAATATATTAGGAAAAAACTTTGAAACTGAATTTCGTTTCGAATGTCAAAAAATCGCCAAGTAATTCTGAAAATCGCAGTAAAAATCACTAAAATTCAAACATAGCGGATGACAATATTTACTATATTAGGATAATAGTTTAAAGCCGAATTTCTTTTCTGAAAGTCAAAAAATCTCGATGTGACTCGAAAAAACGCTAAAAATTGCATTGAAAAGCACATTGAAAATCGTAAAAATCATAATAAAAATCGCTAAATAAATAAAAAAAGCTGGAGGTCAAAGTTTACTGAAATGAGATAAAACGTTCTAATCAGAATTCTTTTCGTGATTATTAAAAAAATGACGCGGAATGCAAAAAATCTCTATAAATTGCTAAAAATCACATTGAAATCGCCTTAAAAATCGCTAAAATTCGAAAACTTAGAGGGCAAAATTTACTATATTAGGCTAAAGGTTTGAAACCGAATTCGTTTTCCGAATCTCAAAAAATTGCCGTAGGACTCGAAAAAACTCCAAAAATCACATTGAAAATCTCATTAAAATCGCTAAATATTCAAAAATCGCAGGGGACAAATTTTAATATAACTGCGTAAAACAGTGTATTCAGAATTCTTTCATGAATGGCAAAAACTCGACGCAAAACGCAAAAATTGCATTGAAAATCTCTAAAATTCAAAAATCGTAGAAGACAAATTTTTTTTATGGTAGGCTAAGGCTAAAAGTTTGAAATCGAATTTCTTTTACCAATGTTAAAAAATCTCCGCAAAATAAGAAAAAACACTAAAAATCGCATAAAAATTTTCGCGAAAAATTAAAAAATCGATGTACGAATTTCGAATAAACTTTTTGAAACGAGAACAAATTTACTATATTGGGCTAAAAGATTCAAACCAAAGTCTTCTTATTAACGTAGAAAAATCGCCTCAAAGCGTTAAAAACCGCTAAAAATCGTATAAAAAATAAATAAAAAAATCAAATCAAAAAGCCAAAATCGGGCCTCAAGGTGCCGAACCTCTCATATATAGAGGTACCTCCCCACCAAATTTGTAGCTCTGTCTACGTGCAGCGGTCTCATCAGAACACCATCGACAGACTACAGATCCGCACGGACCGGGATCGGATCTATTTTCATTCATAGCACTCGGGTCAGGTTGGATCTGTTCGCCGTACTGTTTTCTGAAGGCTCGGGTCGGGCCTAGTGACTAGTCTTTATTGTCCGCTTGCGTTCGGTGCCTTACTTTTTCTTGAAGGCTCGGGCCGGGTCTAACTTATTTTTCCTGTACAGAGACGGGACTGATTTCATTCCTTGTCTTCACGGCCTAAAATTTCCAGTCCTAGTTTTGACCCAGCCCGTATGAAAATCATTGTCTCAGTGTGGCCTGGTCCGTTCAAAGGTCAGTAAAATTAGGCCTGGTACAAAAAATTGTGCAAAAAATGCATACATTTTTAAATCGCCATTATTCTACAATTATAAATTTATTCTTTTTAAAAAATAGTAGATATCTACGCTTATTAAAATATAGCTAAATTAAAATATAGTAAAACGTGTGAAAAAGAACCTGCCTGTGACGGAATCCTGTTTTAAACTGAAAAACGCGTTGATCCATGCAAAATTAATAAACTAATACGTAAGAAAATAATATATAATACATTTACAGTTGTACTAAGTTGAGTACTAAGAAGAGAAGTTGTCTATAAAGCATTTTTTTTTTCTCCTTTTCTATGCAATTCCGTCTTAGAAGATTTTACTGTATAGCATTTTTCAGATTTTTAACACTTCAATACATGGAATATGGATTAACAATAATTATGATAACTGAAACATTTACATACAAGAAACAGAGATTTATTAAAACAATAAATATCGCAGCCTGCGGCAGTTCTATAAAACAGATTATAAACATGGAAAAAATAAAAGTTAAGATAAATATTTCTGGTCACAGCTCCTTGTACGAGACACATTTTTAACCAAATCGACATAAAAATCAATGTTTTGTAGAAATTCACTCGGGCCGGGCTGGTCTCGGCCCGAACCTTTAGCTATTATACCGGGCCAATAATTCTTTTCTACGGGCCGGGCTCGAGCCTAACTTTAAACTTTCTCACCGAACCGGATCGGTCCAATATTATTTGTACGGGCCGGGCCTGGGCCGAACCTTTAATTTTTGTATCGGGACGGAAAATTTCGGCCCGTGCAGACGTCTACGACACACTAACACACAACTTCTTTCCTTCTTCCTTTCTTTCCTTACCTTTTTTCACTTCTTTCTTTATTATTATAGATAACCTCATATGAAGTTTATTAATTCTTGTGAAATACAGCAATAGATGGTAGAACAGTTTTTCTTTTCGAATATGTTGGGAAAATTGACCTTTAAAAAATTTGTTTCTGTTCTACATGATAAAAGATTTTCTGCTCTTTTATCTAATGAAGAACATAATATATATATTTTAGGAGTTTTCGTAATTTCTATATCTGTCTGTTCATGTGCCCGCATATAAAAGCGCAAAAACTACCATGAAATTTAATATAATATAATTGTTGCAGAATTTTATCGAGTTATTTCAAATTTTACGAAAATCGAATCAAAACTTTAAAAAATATTAATAAAAGTTTTCTTCATTCTATTACGTCCTATCATACGTAATTAATTCAATGATATCCCATGGTAGGTAATGATTCTAGGTTGCCATGGTCCTATTTAAGATGGAGTCATATTATTTCCGTACTACTGAATTTAATATATAATCGTAATAAATTTTGTATTCGTGTATTTTCGCATAAGAGTGCAACAGCTATTGCACCAAGATCTGAATATTTGTAAAATTAATAGTACAAACGCACTTCATTTGCCACGCTTGTCGTACAATTTCCGACTTTTTTTTCTTTTTTTTTTTACTTTAGAAAAAAAAATATTTACTTTCGTTTTGAAATTTCGTACCAAATGTAAAAAAAATAAAAAAAAAAAAAAAAAAAAAAAAAAAAACATTGTTTTTAAAATTCCATTTTAAATATATTTTAAATGCAAAATACTTTCTTCATCCATTAAAACGTAATTCATGCTCGTGAGAGTAACTGATTTATTATTTTTTATTAATAAACTATTAAATAACTCTTCCATCAAAAACCTGAAACTATCCGTATCCCGAATTTGAAGCCACTTAAATTATCCACTAAATGATGCATTTGATTAACGAGCTGTTTTCGTGATCTCCGTTCCCAATGCCAATCAAAAAGACACTTCTTTTATTACTAGTTACTGTTTCTAACGATCAATATTCCTTGAACAACCTGTTTGATTTTCCTCTGAAACATTTTCTTCTTCTCCGATTCCTGTAGTTAACGATTAACGACTATATTTGAAAATCGATCGAAAAAAAAAAAAAAAAACGCGTAACGATTTGTAAAGAATTTCTATTTTATTTTATTTAACTTCTCTTCAAAACCTACATTATAAATTACTAAGTTCATTATCGTTAATGAATACAAATTTATGACTTCTGAAATAACTCATAGAGTTCCAAATAGGTCTTGATTTAATACGTTTCATCACGAATTCAGTTTTCTCTAAGAAAGAGAATTCAGATTATACATGTATGTAAATTAAACTATTTTGATGTAATACGAGCTTGAAAACTATTGCTGACAATAAAACGTCGAATAAACAGCCCATTAATTTCAACGGTGTTTAATTCAAATAATCTTTCACTTCAACAAATATTATAACAATGTTACAACAAAAATATCATAAAAATGTTTTCTAAGTTTTCTAATATATAATATAGAGATTGTATATAAGTTTTCAAACATAAATCAAATTTCCGATTTTATATCAATCAAACAAGCAAGCCAAATTCAGGCAACAAGTTTCTAAGTAACTTTTTTATTGGAAATACGTCCAAATTCTTTTGATGAGTTAGAAAAAGTTCGAGAATTTTTATTTTTTTGAAAACTTTATATGGTTGCAAAATACTGTAATATATATATATTGAGTCAAACATATATCCAAGTAATACACACAATAAAGAAAAGAAATGATTTTTTTTTCTTTTAAGTAAAATTGTTTTGTTAACAGTTATTTTAATTTTCAAATTCTAATAAAATGTACATTACAACATACATAGTAAAAACGAAAAATGTTTAAATATAAATGTACAGAAAGTTCATAAAAGTGATCGTGCAACTAAGATTTCTCGAATAATTAAAAAGTATTAAAAGAATTTAAAAAGATTAAATAAATCGTTCCCTTTTGACTAATCGGATTATTCGTAATTTCTTAAGCGTTCTATCACTTTTGTGAGCTATTGTATGTACATTTAAAATTATGATATGTAAATAGAAATTAAAGGTCGGGGATCGGAAGATCTGGCGGAGTATATTAAGGGATGCCAAAATCTTTCATAGATTGTAGTGCCGTTAATGTGTGTAAGTGTATTCATCATTTTGTCGAGTGTAATTCTAGGTCAGCTTTGGAACATATTAAGTTTTGGCCAAAATAGTAATCTTTTCTTTTTTTTTAATGATATATACTGGGCCCTATCCAGTCAAAATACAGTCCATGTCTTTTGTACTTTATTTTTAATTTTTATTTATTTATTTCTTATAATTTTATCTTTTAATGGGAGAGGTTGCCTTTAAATTCACAATGAAAATTCTTGTTTAGATTAAAAACATACAAACATGGATATATTTGTATGGTATACTAACAGAGAGAAATTTCAAAGTGAATTAAAAGATATTTCATACCTCAAGAGATAAGAGCTATTGTGCTTAAGCAGATTAGGAAAAATATGAAAACCTATCCTGAAATAACGGAATTATTTTATTTTTAAAATGAATAAAATATGTTCTAAATTTTATTCACACATTTCATGTCTTTCATGATTGTTTTGTTAATGATTTTTTATAGAGGTTTCTAGGTCAGTGGGGAAACAGAAACAGAATTGGTAGCCCATCTTTATAAATCAAGCATACATATCTGATAGATATGTTTCCATAAAAACAGAACGATGATGTCATATTTGATTCTCTAAACTAAGGGGAACTGATGCTTGCATTTTTTTAAGACAGTGTTTACATTTAAAAAGTCAGTATTAGCATTTTGATTTAAAATAAAAATAAAGAAAGAAAGAACGAAAATTTATCGATCAGTCAGTATTAGCATTTTGATTTAAAATAAAAATAAAGAAAGAAAGAACGAAAATTTATCGACTTTTTAAAAAAAAAAATTATAAGTTTAATTTTGTTTAAGGTAAAGAGTAAAAAGTTACAAATTTATGAAGTTTTTAAAACTTTGAAGCTAATTTTTTTTAATCACTTTTGGTCCTTTTCGATCAATATTAAGTGAATGTAAAATTATTATAGGAACTTGCATCAAATCTCAGAGCGGTCTATTTTTTGGACATCACTAATTTTTTCAAATTATTTTCTTGATGGTATACTACAACAATCGCAAGAAGAAAAAACTCATCACGAACATGACTACATTTTCAAGAAATTTTCGTGAGGAAATAGTGGTGGTCAAAATTTTGATTTGGACTATTTTAAAAGAGAACGTCCGAGGCCTGATTTGAATGTTCTGTTTGAATCCTTGAAAATATTTATGGATCCAGGAGAATCCGGTTCCACAGGAGCGCGTTGTAAATCAGGACCTGTTATTATTATTATTTGTTCAATTTATACGTATAAAATTAATTTTGTTGTACCTCACCTTGAAAAATAACATCTATTCCATGGATAAGCATCTGGATCTTGACTTCTCATGGAAAATGCTGTATACGGTAGTTTACACCATTGACATTTAATATGCTAAACACGTCTTTTTTTTTCCATAACGGAGATATTTATATTTGAATGAATATATATGTTTTTTCGCGCGAAAAAATTCTTTTTGAGTTATTTAATATCAAAACAGCTTTAACCATATTTTGTTAGAACTATAGAAGCCGCAAAGAGTGTTGCGAAACATGGCGGTTATTTTATTCGAGTTCACACAAGAAAATTTTTAGTACTATATTTTTTTATTATTATTTACGAAACGTCTATCATTACAATAACCAAAAGTAACTATTCAACTTTCCTGGGGAGAATTTATGCATAATGTGTAATGTATTATTATACGTAAGTTTTATAAATGACGTATAAATGCGTCATTTATAAAACTTCTAAATTCTCCCCAAAAAGTTTGAATAGTTATTTTTGGTCATTGTAATGATAGTTGTTTCGTGAATAAGAAAAATCAGTATTAAAAATTTTCTGGGGTAAACTCGAAATTTCTTAATTAAAAAAAAAAAAAATCGCCAGACTTGGCAACACTGTTTGCGGCCTGTATAATGTTAATAACAGAAATCAAAAATACTAATCCAGTTATAAATCTGAGCTTTTTACCAACTTAGACGAAAAATATAAACTTGCATGCTTCTTGATTTTCTTGTAAATGAATGCTCCAGCGGCAACGCGCAACTGTGATATTAATTTAATGAGGAAGAGGAAACCTCCACTCTCATTTCAGACTTGAACGTTAATGATAGGAAACTGATACCTGCATAAAGAGTTATTTCGTAAGGCGAAAAATGAAATCATTAGCAGAGCAAGCACATCGTCGGAGGCTATTTTTGAACCTTATTATTAATATTACTCTGATTCTTGCTTTTCTTTTCTTAAATGGAATCACTAGACTCGGAATTATTGTTAATATGATGTCATCAAAATATTAATGAATGGAAATTTGATTTACAATTTTATCGGGGTTGTACATTAAACTCTTAAAACAATCTGTGGATTAAAGTTTTTTCTGTTGCATTTTTTTTTTTTTCGCTCTCAAAATTTTCCGCGCTGATTTGCTCATTTCCTACAAAAATACAGAAGAATCACCAATCTAACGTAAAAGTTACCCGAAATCCCCCAATCTAAAGCTGTATTTTTGTCAAATCGCAGGGATGTTCCGGCAACCGTGCTGCACGTTACCTTTTCCTATCAGAAACTGAATTTTTATATACGTTCTTTTCCCTTAAAACACGAAGAATTCGTGAACCGAAGCTCAAAATTTCCTGGAATTCTCCAGTCAAAATACAGAAATTTCCTCACATAACAGAAAAATCTCTTACAAACACAGGGGTGTCCGGCAACTTACTGCCTGTACTTTTTACAATTTTTAACGAAATTTTTTTTGAGAGTGTAAATTTTATTACCGTACATTCTGCTTGTCTGTACTCTTATATATAGCATTCCTTTATTAATTTCTTAGTTTTGTCTGTAAAACAGTTATGAATTGTAGTGGCATGCCGAAATAAGTGCACCTGCACGATAGGTTCCTGGGGACGAAGCAGATGTTCCATCGGCAAAACAATAGGTCAAAAAATATATAGTTTTATGCGGAAAAAAATAGGATTTTTATTATATGATTGCATTAAAATATTGGACTTTTTTGGTTGTACATATTCAAATTAGGTGTTTTTGATTTTTAAAAACTGAATGACAATAACCACACTAAATTTTCTGAAACATTTTATGGGAACACTGCATCTGTTAAATGAAACGCATTAATATTCGTATTTTCTTTAGCATTAAGATATTTTTGCATATTTATGAGTAATAATACTGTTCTCAATAGGAAATTGTGAGGTCCGGTAAAGATATGAATAGGTCTCTTACATGTTACATTTATGGGGCCTCGTGCATGCCCCATATATGCAATGCATTGCATACACTAATACGGCTCTTCACGCAGCACTTTTCAGGCAAGGGCCCTGTACAACGTACCCTTTTTTACACACTGCCCTTACTCTAGGGATGGCGAACCTTTTAATATCCTAATGCCAAATGTTACAAAAAACTATTTTTCGTGACCATGACGTGCTATTAATAAAAAATATTTAGTGGCGCAAAAAAGAATTAATAAAAATTACTTGATTTTTTTTTTCGGGTGGAGGGGGGATTAAAAAAGTCCTTCCGGCCAGTGCCGGGAGGAAGAGGTAGCTTTCATAATCCTTATTTAAAAAAAGCCAACTTATATCATGCAAACACACGAAGCTCAATTTAGTGGAAACCGAATATAGGAGATTCAATACTAATTTTTATCAATATAATGAATGAGAATTTCTCGAAATTAGTCAGCTTTATCCAAGCTGCTTTTCTTTAAAGTAACTTATATTTGGCTGTCAAATTCGGCAATTTCTTAAAGTGCCTGTCATTTTAAGACAACATGGTGGATGAGGCTAAGCAGTGAACTTGGTCGAGACCTTAGTAATTGCTGTGCACATGCTCACTCACATCGGAATCGGTTAATATATAGGAGCGCTGTCGCATGCAAAAAATCAGATTTTTCAAAATGTCACCAACAATAGAAATTGAAACTGCTATATCTGAGCCATTTTTTAAGGTAAAGACAAACAAAAAATGCTCCTGAATCCTTATATCAAGATCAAATACTTAAGAAAGAAACCTTTTTCAATTTCTAATTTTTTTGCACCTCACTTTAAATATATATATTTTTTTTTAATTTAATGGCCGCCATTTTGAAACAAGATGGCTGATGAATCTGGCCAGCGAACTTGGTCGAGGTGTTGATGTATACTATCCACATGCCTTCTTACATCGAAATAGGTGAATACGTGTGTTATCGCGTGACAAATACAAGATCGTTTCAAAATGTTAGCCATGCTAGAAATTCAAAGTGCTATAAATCAACCATTTTTTAAGATATCAACAAAAGAACAAATTTTCAGAAACAAAAACTGCTCCGGAATCTTTGTATCAAGGCCAAACACATAAAAAAAATCTTTTTCATTTTCCAATTTTTTAATACCTCATTTTGAATTTTAAATTTAATTTTTTTAAAATGGCAACCCATTTGAAACAAGATGGCGAATGAAGCTGGCCAACGAACTCGGTCGAGACATTGGTATGTACTATGTACAGACCAAGTTACATCCAAATAGGTTCATAAATACGCCTGTTATCGCGTGACAAAAATCAGGTCGTTTTAAAATGTCAGCCACAAGAGAAATTCAAAATGCTATTACACAGCCATTTTTTTTTAGATATAGACGAAAGAAAAACTGTTCCGGAATCTTTGTATTAAGGTCAAACACATACAAAAAAAAATCTTTTTCATTTTCCAATTTTTTGGTATCTCATTTAAATTTTTTTATTTTTTAATTTTTTTAAATGGGCGCCATTTTGAAACAAGATGGCGGATGAAGCTGGCCAACGAACTCGGTCGAGATATTTGTATGTACTATGTACACACCAAGGTACATCCAAGTCGGTTCATAAATACGCCTGTTATTACGTGAGAAAAATCAGGACGTTTCAAAATGTCAGCCACGCTAGAAATTCAAAATGCTATAACTCAGCCATTTCTTAAGATATAGACGAAACAAAAACTGCTCCCGAATCATTTTATCAAGGTCAAACACATAAGAAGAAAATTTTTTTTTCAATTTTCAATTTTTGGTACCACATTTCAAATTTAAATTTTTCTTAAAACTTTAAATGGCCGCCATTTTTAAACAAGATGGCGGGTGAAGCTGGCCAACGAACCCGGTCGAAACATTGTTATGTACTATGTAGAAACGAAGTTACATCCAAATCGGTTCATAAATGTACGTCTTTTATCGCGTGACAAAATTCAGGACGTTTCAAAATGTCAGCCACGCTAGAAATTCAAAATGCTATAACTCAGCCATTTTTTAAGATATAGACGAAACAAAAACTGCTCCGAAATCTTTGTATAAAGGTCAAATACATAAGAAAAAAATATTTTCAGATTTTCAATTTTTTGGTACCACATTTCAAATTTAAAATTTTTAAATTTTTAAATGGCCGCCATTTTGAAACAAAATGGCGGATGAAGCTGGCCAACGAACTCGGTCGAGAGATTGGTATGTACTATGTGCACACCGAATTACATCCAAATCGGTTCATAAATACGCCTTTTATCGCGTGACAAAATTCAGGACGTTTCAAAATGTCAGCCACGCTAGAAATTCAAAATGCTATAACTCAGCCATTTTTTAAGATATAGACGAAACAAAAACTGCTCCGGAATCTCAGTATAAAGGTCAAATACATAAGAAAAAAATATTTTTCCATTTTTAATTTTTTGGTACCACATTTCAAGTTTTAAATTTTTTTAAAATTTTTAAATGGCCGCCATTTTGAAACAAAACGGCGGATGAAGCTGGCCAACGAACTCGGTCGAGACATTGGTATGTACTATGTACACACCAAATTACATCGAAATCGGTTCATAATTACGGGAGTTACAGTGTGACTTAGGTCAGATATATATATATATATATATATATCAATTTTGAACGGAGGGTGGTTTCGGGGTCTGGGGGTCATGACTGATGAAAATATACCAAAATTTTTTGAAATCGCTTTCCTCCGAACGGCTGCAATAGGTAGCTTTTTTGTAAAGAAAGCTACCTAAAATACATTGTAAAAAAAAATCCGTTGATTACCAGTACAATGTCCGTATTTTTACGGGGCAAAAAATCCCGATGAAAATGATTTCTTGAATGCGCCAAAAAGTGTGTATATTCGAAAATATTTTTGACAGATAATGCTAAATTTTCATTTTCTCTAAAGCTGTGAAATTTACTTTTATTGTTATACTGTAAAAGAAAAAAATTCGGAAATTGTATTGTCAAAATACGAAAATTCTTTTTAGAGAGTAAAAAAAAAAAGTCCCAAAGTCATAGCAAAAACGACAAATTATCAGGTTTTTAACTCTATTATCTGTCAAGGATAGTCTTAAATATTTATTCACTAATTTCTGACACATTCGCGAAATCATTTCATCGGAGAAAAAAAAAATCCATAAAAATACGGAAATTGTATTGGTAATAAAGGGATTTATCTCTCTCTATATATATGATATGCTTTCAATAGTAGGATAGAAACATATCGGTATTAAGCAGCAATCGTACACTCGTGATATATCTCCAACTGAGAAATCAAAGTTTTGTAGTCATGAAATCATGGTCGGAGTGGAAGATCAGGCCTACATCTCTTGGTAGTTTTCCCAGAAATAACAACTGAAGCCGTTAGATTCATCAATTATTAAATGATCATAAAATGTACTAATTCCACTAGTAATCGTGCTACCCATGTTCGGGTCGTTGTTACGTCGTAAATATACACCACTAGATGTTAAACATTAGAACAGCTTGACGAAAATACGGGAAAAAATGGCTCTCCAGGTGACAACGGGGTTTTTCAGCAATACAATAATCGTAAAAATCTAGCTCTCCAAGTGAATGTAAAAGGTTAAATACTTGCGAAAAACACACGCGTAAGCCACGCCAATGCAAGACCAATCCAGGTAAGTGGAAGAAGGAGGAGAGGGGGGCTATGCCAGCGATTGGATAACTCCCGGGGGGGGGGGGATGGGGAAGACGTGACGTGTTGACAGGGACTTAATAACAGCCCGCGGTAGCTTAAATGACAAAACAGGGTGATTGCAAGGCCTCATGGGATATGGAACAAAATAATATTTAATAAACATTCGAAAAAAAAAAAGAATTTACTGTTTCAGAAATAAAAGAAATAAAGTATTTTAGTGGGTTTTATAAAGAAGTATAGTTATTATCATATTAAGGTTTTTAGAATAATAAATAATAAAAGAATACGCTGGATTTAAAGCATGGAAAAAAAAAGATAAAAGATATTTAAGATATTATTAAAACTAGGTAAAAAAGGTAGATATTATAATAGTTTGGAATAGTTTAACTAAGATAAAAGGGGCTTCATGTAGCTGACGAGTTTATTTCATGCGGTGTCTGCACATAATTAATATATATATATATGTAAAATATATTTATATATATTTTTTTTTAATTCTCGCACTTTGTTTTCAAATCTGATACAATTTAAAAAATATAAGACTTCTGTTAATATATATTGGGGGAGACTGGGAGGGTTGACCCATTTCTTACAAAATGATTTTTTTTTAATAGTGAGCCTAGAATAAAGTTTATATATCATTTTATTCGTTATACATTCAGTTCTCAAAATAAAATTGTTACATAAGTGTAATATATAAGAAACTTGAAAAATGATTGATTTTAATCATGAGAAAATAATGGGTCAAGCCTCCCCACACATGGGAGGCTTGACCCACTTTATTTTATATTGAAATATTTGCTAAGGGTAATAAAGTCAGTTAAAGCAAGTTCGAAATTGCTCGTCAAACGTGCCACATGGAGTGCGTTCGTAATGCAACTCGTTTTATAAATATTTTTTGTACCGCATATTGTACTGAATGTATATTTTAGTGCACTTCATAAGTGCACTTCATAAGTGCATATCAATTTTATTCTGTTCGAAAGGCTTTAACATCATTAAAATACACTTGAAATAATATTTTCCCATTGACCGTAATGTAACGGAAAACTTTTGACTGTCCCTGTAATTAAACTATACATCCGATTTTGATAAAATTTAAAATGACGCGACAAAATTTTGCAACAATTATATATTTAAAATTTCTGACTATTCGGTTGGGCAGTTTTTGCCCTGTTATATGCGGATGGACGGGCCGAACGACGACTATAGGTGTTACGTATTTATATAATTACGAACGCACATAAAAAAGGCAGGATACCTTTATGCTACACAGTTTAATTAACATTAAAAATTAATTTGGAAAATTTGATGTGTAAGCAAACCTGCTTAGACGAGATTCAAGGCATAGGAGAAAATTTTCGTTTTAAACACCCAATTTTTGTGACACTTGACTTGGCAACACTAGTTGCCACATAGTTTTGCTTCATCTCATTGTGTCATCTTGGTGAAGTTTTTCTACACACATTCCTAAAGTATTTTGATCAATGTTATGTTCTTTTGCAGAGGCATGACATACATTTCTTATTTCTGCTGCTTTCATCCTTTCTAGTCTTATCCATTCTTTCTATTTACCAACAATAGGTACCATTTAAATGAAATAAAAGTTCATATTAAATTTCCAATTTATATTTCATTAAATGCTTTCGTGCTTCTATAGAAATTTTTCACGTCTTCCTTTAATAAATTTTAAGCATTTTCCTTTCCCCTACCCTACACTACCTCCTACCCTATTTCACTGTAGCTTTACAGAATAAATTTTCATTATTTTAGAAATATAACCATTAACCCTTCATTATGTACAGTGTATAATAAAAAGATTTCCAAAAACACTAAATTAAGGGAGCTTTGACCATCTGGTCAAGTATAGCACATTGTTATCTTTAGCCTAATTTACTGTACAATCTTTATGACGGGAATGAAAGATCAATATGTCTATCTGCATTACTTAAAACCTACTTACTTAAATTTCTATGATATATTTTACCTGAGAAAATCTTACAAAATGTTTCCAAAAAATACACTTTTAAAGCTGAAAACTCTTCATAATTGATTTTTCCTTACCTGTTTCAAGTATCTGCATGAAACAAAGACTATTGTATGAGCATTTCAGTAGCTTTAGTTGCCACTTATTGGAAAAACTCTGAAATTTTTTTTAAATATGAAGTGTCAAGCCTCCCCTATGGTCAAACCTCCCCAGTCTCCCTTATATATAACTATTAAACCCAATACCAGGGTAGAATATTACAAGTCTGGACTATACAGTTCAATCTCACTATCTGGAACTTCTTCTCTTAGCTAATGGACCTTATCCACCACGAAATTAATATTACGTTGTTAACAATGGTTAAAATTAATAATTCCTTATTAATAATTAATATATAATGATAGTTCATTATATTACAGTAATATATAGGCATATTACTGCAGAAATGTAAGTGCGCCCCTCGATATTACTTCTTTGCCAGGTTTTGGCTCGTACAGAAATTTTCAGAGTATCACTGAATTAGGATATTTATTTATTGGCTTTCAAAGTCTCAAGGATTTATCGAATGTTCCTTATATTAGTTTATTTTCCTTTTAAGTTGAACATTCTATCACATGTGTGCTATGAACTTTTTAAAACAGATTTGCTTTCACCGCGGTTTATGTCCAGGTGAATTTCCTGTCGGCGCCAATGTAGTATTTTATTGTATCAAATCTGTAAAAGTACTTTTCCATCAATAAAAGAGCTGTCGTAGTGAAGCCGTTTTTGACATTTTGTAACACTATTGTTCAGTTTCTTTGTTTGCATTGACAGCATTAAAATCACTTCTTAAATTTCTTGTCAAACCTAGCAGATGCACTACATGTAGATTTTATTTTTTCCTTTACATATTTATTCGAAAGGTGGTATTCAATTCCAGTGTTGAATTCATACACTTGTCTTCGGGAGGGATTTCTGTGGTTCTGGGAGACATTATAGAGTTCCGGAGGGGAGGGGAATTGCACTTTTTGACCATCGAAAACACAAAATCTCAAATCTTCTGGGGGGGGGGGGGACAACTCATTGCTCCGGGGGGATGTTCCGCCCGGGCCACCCCCTCAATTCAACAAGGAAAACAAAATACCCTAAATTGCTGAAATAGAAAATATTTTTTTTTTCTTTTGCAAGTAGTGATTATTAGAACAATTGATTTAGTCCCCCTTCTGTGCACTGTAAATTAATTGAACAGCAACAAGTCCACTTCTTACACATTGAATTTGTAGTTAAATAATAAATCTTTATTTCTAAACTTTTTCATTGAAAACGTTATGGTTGAAAAAGTATCATCGAATTTTTCGTAAAAGTTAATTTCATGGCGACGAAAATATAGTATTTTACTCTTGTTAAATCTGTAGAACTACTTTTCCACCAATAACAGGTCTGTCCTAGTGAAGCCGTTTTTCATATTTCCTAACAGTATAATTGAACTTATTTGTTCATAGTGACATTATAAAAATTATTTCTTAAGTATTTCTTGATAAAACTAGCAGATGTACTACATGTAGCTTGTATTTCTTACTTCATTCATTTATTCGAATCTGTAATGGCATTTTATATTCCATAGTCATGTTAAATAAGAAATCTTTGTTTCTGAACTTTTTCATTAAAAAAATTATGGTGGAAAAAAAAAACCCCGAATTTTTCGTAAAGATAACTACTGTAAAACTGCTTTATCACCAATAACAAAACTATCCTAATAAAGCATTTTGTGATGTTTCTTAATAACATAATTGCGTTTATTTGTTCATAGTGACGTTATTAAAATTATTTCTCATATTTCTTGCTAAAATTAGCAGATGTACTAGCTTGTATTTCTTCCTTCATTTATTTATTCGAATGGTGTTATTCAACTCCTATAATAATAATAATAATAATAATAATAATAATAATAATAATGATAATGATAATAATCTAAATTGCCTAAATTTAAAACATTTAATTTTCGAAATAGGCCTAATTAATAGAACTGTTGATTTAGTCCACCTTCTGCACATTATAAATTGATTTAACAGTAACAAGTAACAACTCATACACATTGAATTTGTGTGAATTTGAATTATGTTTTATTTTCCATATGTCATTATCTTTATTTCTTAGATGACCCACCCGGCGTTGCCTGGGCCTGTGGTAATAACCTTAAATAAACATCAGATTTGTAAGATTTTATTACGCATTGAATTTGTGTGAATTCGAATTATATTATATTTTCCATATGTCATTATCTTTATTTCTTAGGCGACCCACTCGGCGTTGCATGGGCCCGTGGTAATAACCTTAAATAAACATCAGATTTGTAAGATTTTATTACACATTGAATTTGTTTGAATTTGAATTATATTTTATTTTGCATATGTTATTATATTTATTTCTTAAGTGACCCGCTCAACGTTGCCTGGACCCGTGATAATAACCTTAAATAAACATAAGATTTGTAAGATTTTATATCTTTAACCCGATTTTGTAAGATTTTATATCTTTAACCCGATTTTGTAAGAATTTACGCTTTTAAACGAAAATCTTTCTAAAATTATCTAGAGCACCGCAATGTATATATGTCTTTTTTAAATCAGAACGCGTTGTTTTAAAGAAAAATGTAAACTCTTTAAGTGTGGGTTTGCTTTTCCGTATTTCGACATAAAATAGCAGATTCAAAATTTGGAAGAGTACGTTTTTTTTTTTTTTTTTTTTTTCCACAACGTGTCAGTTAATATTTAAAAAAAATCCTTGTTGTCCAAACTGTTTGAAGTTTATATGAGT
The DNA here is from genome assembly GCA_963932465.1 of Maratus speciosus. NCBI lineage: Eukaryota > Metazoa > Arthropoda > Arachnida > Araneae > Salticidae > Maratus > Maratus speciosus. Next base: position 199,425,267 of record OZ010789.1, read on the forward strand.
CATAAATATAATGGTTTTAAAGATTGTATTAAAAAATTCGTGAAAAACATTGATATTTAATGGCAAAGGTGCTTCTAAGAAGATTCTTTTTTCACGTCGGACCATCTAACAGTTTAAAAAATAGTTCTTATTGTCCAAACCCTTTGTAATTGTTATCTGATATAAATATAACGTTTCTGAACCTGTGTAAAAAAATTCATGAAAAAATAATGATAATTAGTTGCAAAAAGGTTTTCTACGCACCCCCCCCCCCCCCCCCTCGTACGGCCGTTTAATATTGAAAACAAAATAATTATTATTGTTCGAACTCTCTGGGTTTTAAATGTTTCGGAAGCCTGCGTCTAATTTTCGTTCAAAAATTATTATATTTAGTTGTAAAAACATGAGCAAAAGTCACCCGCGTATTGACGTTCTGAGCGAAAATTCTGCAGATTTTGTTTATTCATTTTTTAAAATGCGGAATGTTTCGAGATTTTTATACGTAATGTAAATCAAGTGTTGAAAGAACGTTAAAAAAAAATTGTGTTAAAATACCGATATCTAGTTACTTTCAGGGTAGAAAAAAAATTGTCTCCGGGAGGAGCAAAAGGACTTCAAGTCTCGAATTTTTTTGAAAAAATTAATATCCCTCTTTTTTTTAACAAATTGCACCGTCATAGAAAAAAAATCGAATTAAGTGGTTATTTTTTGTTTTTCCGTACCGTTAAAATTGAGCGTTAAAACAAGCGTTGGAAAAGTGGGAAAAAACCTACGCATGAAATCGAACTTTTTCAAAAAAGTTTTGAAAGAGTTAAAATTTTTATTTTTTATGCGGCTCGCGACATTCAAAATAAAACTACAAAATTTAAAAATATGTTTCTAGTTTTTCCGTATTTCAAACGGTTCGGCCAATACACGTTTTAAAATACGAACGAAAAATAAAAGCTGAACGGTCTTTCCTTTCTTCAGTGCTGTGTGTGATTTGCGGAAGGGGCTTACTGGTCTTACTCTTTTTAACGAGCGCGGAGGCTCGAAAAAAAAAATGCTTTTTTAACGGATGTTCATTTTGGTTTTTAATTAATATCTTGGCTAATTATCAAATAACAAAAATTCTTAGCCTCACGGGCATCGGGAACTTCCTTGGACTACTCTCATCCAAATTTTCAGACTGCTACATGCAGTGGATTTCATTAGCCCTCGCCAAAAGACAGACGCATGCACACACACAACGACCACACAGTGAAACTTTCTCGTATTAGTAGTATATATTTTACGTTGAAAAAGATATGGTGTCGACAATGTTGTCGAATTTTTCGTCAAGGTGATTTTCCAGTCGATGGCAAAATAGTATTTTATTGTATTAAATCTGTAAAACTACTTTTCCACCAATAACAAGGCTGTTGTAGTGAAACCGTTTTGATATTTCGCAATAATGTAATTGAGTTTCTTTGTTTGCATTTATGTTATTAAAATTATTTCTTATATTTCTTCTTTCTCCGAACCTATCTATTACATTCAACTTTTAATTTTGTTTATTTATTTGAGAAGTGTTTTTCAAATTAAATAAATAAATAAATAAAAATAAATTGCCAAAACAGGAATGTTTAATTTTCTAAATAGTAAGTAACAAAACATTTTATTTAAACATTGTTTTATCCAAATTCTGTACGGGCTAATTCCACGAAAACTTGTTATGTCTGTCACACAGCTGAAAATCGCTATGCTTGTTGGCCACCGTTATTTTCGAAAAGTTTGCTTCGCGTTATTCAATTGATGAGATATCTCCGATAAAATAAGTCACATTTTTCCGTTCTAAAATACTGGTAGCCAAAAATCGTAGTATGTGACAGACAGACAAGTTTTCATGGAATTAGCCTACCCTGAAAATTGATTGAACAGAACCAAACACCATTTCTATTCACATTACATTCATAATTTAGTTTAATTTTCCATTTTTATAACATTATTTGTTAAGAACATCAAATACGTACGAAAAGAGGAATAAAATAAATCAATAATATGTAAATTTCAGCAAGAGGCTATTATGTAAATGCGTGACTGTGTGAGTTTGAATATTTTTCTGCGATTATTATTAAAACTGTTGCGTAATTTTTCCATGACCAATTAAAGTTGATTTGTAATTTAAATCTTTTTTTTTTCTTTTCTTTTCAGTGGCTGCCCTGATTTACTAAATGATAGCTGATTGAATCTTCGAAAGCATAATTGATGCATCATCTTTCCTATAAACTGATATGTTGACAAGGTATTGTGCTTAAAATATTTTAAATTAATTCAATTTTTTTTAAAAAAAAATTTCGTATTTTTATTTATTAATGTTTATTTTAGAAGAACGTTACTAAGATGGATCAACAGGGAACAACTGGTATCCAAAAAATTAATATCCCAAATAACATACATTTTTTCTTTCAATACACTACGAAATAAAAAAAAAAAAAAAAAAAAAAAAAAAAAACGGTCCTCTTTTTATCTGCTATTATATGTTTGTACTAAAATGTCTGACAAAAGTCATAATTATAATCTTGAATCAGCGGAAAAAAAAAACGAAATAAAAATTAATATAAAGTAGAATGCATTATAATTCGAGTACTTTTTAAAAGGTCTTTTTAAGATACATAGAGAGCAGATATGTCTTTTGCAGTTGGTTTCAAATATACTTAAAAGGGGAAAAAAAAGAAATTAATAATAATGGATTTTTTTTTAAAGGATCATTACGATAAAGTGGTTTTAAAGGAACATTAAGTGGAAATAATTACAGTGAGATAATTACATTAAGTGAAGAAGAGCGGATTAATTTTAAGGTTTAAGGGAGAAGTAAGAGTGTTGAGCTAGTTTTCTTCATTTTTTAAAGTTTTATTTCAGTTGAAAACCTGATATAACATTACTTATCTTATGAATTTTATTACTAAAATAAAAATATAAATTTTGAGTTGCATTTTTTTTTTTTTTTTTTTTTTTTGTGCGAGTTTTTTTTCTTGGTGTTTTAATTTTCAATATTCTTCTTAAAATAATTACATAAAGAAATTTCAGCAATCATTTCCTAAAATTTGTGATTTATATCAGGAAGTGATCTTCAGCTTTTTAGTGTTTCTCATCCTATACCATCTGTGATAAGTAAACAAAAAAAAAAAAAAAAAAAAAAAAAAAAAAGTCAACTATTCTATTCCAGTCCTTAAAACTTAAGTGCAAGTTGAGAGATGAAAATATATACCGGGTGTCCTAAAAAGGAGTGTTTAGCTGTAAGCAATAGGCGCTAAATACAGGCTCGACTTTTTGGCCTTTTTCTTCTTCAATGCGGAAAAATGAGGTTAAAATGTATTGAGTTGGTCCCGAAGTACGAAAAATCGAGCCTGAATTTAGCGTCTACTGATCGCAGCGCCATCTATTGTTTGTAATTCGAACTAAAATCGAAAATCACTGTAAAAAAAAACTTTTGACCTTATGCATAACCCTCCTGCAAGAATTTTTTAAATATCTGCCACCGTTTACAAGTTATTGAATTTTAAAATCAGTCAGTCCTTTTAGGACACCCGATATATATATTCAGGCAAAACGAACAACTAATTTAAAATAGCAAATTTTAGAATATTTCGTGAAAGGAAAAATAATTAGTACGTCTTTTACACAGGAAAATGAAAATAAATTATTATTGAAACTTATAAAATTCCTTCAACTGATATTATATTATATCTATATTATATATATCCGCACAATAAATAAAGCAAATAAAAGACTTAAATTTTCAGACTGTCATTTTCCTGGAATGTCACACTGTGATGTGTGCAAAGTAAAAGGCTTTCTGCTATCATGTACAAATATCTTTTTCTAGTTTTTTTAATTTCTAATTAATAATTATACCTTATATAACACATTGTGTTTTACAAACAACTTTCCATAGTTAAAATATGATTGTCACTGAAAATGAATGTCATTGTCCTGGCCTGCTCATTTTAGTTCTTTATGAGGTATAACGATGACGCTGCAGAGTTATTCTTCTTGTTCTTGACATAGTTCAAGTCAGAAGAGTAAAATCATCGCTACCAGCAAGATCTTTCAGATATTTCTTTGAAAATAATGTGTTTAAAGTCTTTGTAAAAATTGAGTACACTTTTATTGCGTAATTTTCCTGGCTTTATAAATTACAAATAAAACTCAACATTACACTGAATTTGAGGCACTATAGAGGAAACATGTTCCTTTAAACAAAAATAAAATGTTAGATCTACAAATAAAAAAACAAGGGTGTGAAAAATGTTTTAGAATGAAATTGTCATTATCCTGGCATACATATGCCAAGAAAATGACACATAATTATAATTACATAAAAATGAACTTAAGCTCTTCTAACTTTATAACAATTTTACATATAAATTCCTTTATTCAGCTGTTCAATCAACATTTTAAAAAAATCAGAAGCTTTGGAGCAATTTAAATTAAAAAAATTTTTGTTTTCAAAATCTTACATTGTGTGATATTCACCCATAAAGACTTCTAAGACATAAATTTCACTCAGTAAAAATCTTAATTGTGACTATCTGATATTGACTGTGGTGTTATATATTCATCTTCCTTGTTATTTGTTATGTGAGTTGTACAAAATAAAAAGAGAAAACAGAAAGAAGGAGAATGCTCTTTAATTCGCTTTGGGCAATCAGTTTCAAATTGTGGAAACTCATCTGTCACTGGTTACTTTTCATAATTGCAGCAAACGGTCATTGTTAAGATAAATTTAAAAGAAAAAAATCCTTATTTGAAAATTATTTAAAAAGGCATAAAAAGTCACTATACCGAGCAACAGTTTTCAAGCAAATTTCATTCGTTAGTACATTTTTTCCTAAAGAAAGATGTAAAAATTGAAATTACGAAATGTTTAGAAGTGATGTAAGGACAATAAAAGCGAAAGCCACAGTACCGTTGCCGCCATCTTTATATATTTCTAAAAATAACGTAAAATTCTGCACGAATCGAAATTTCCTGGCCCGGGTTTGGTTCTGCCCAAACAAAAGATATTTTGGCTTGACTTGGACTGGCCCGGTCTGGTGTAAAAACAAAAAATTCGACTTAATTATTTTTGCAGTTCGCGACCCGACCCCACTCAATTTCTTCAAAAAGAATTAGATTTTTTCTTAAAACAAAATTTAAATTATTTTAAAGAATACTGCATACATATTTATGCAAACATTTTACAGTCGATGAAAAAATAGTAATACATTAAATCTGTGAAACTACTTTTCCACCAATAAAAGGGAAGTCGTAGTGAAGCCGTTTTTGACATTTCGTAACAATATGAGTTTCTTTCAGACTATATGGCCGCAGGGACATAGAATACAGAATAGCAGCAATGATCCCTGATACTCTTAGACTATTAAATTCAAATAAAGGCTCATTTAAAAAAATAATAATGTACTTTACAGTAAAAGAAAAAATACGGTTAAAACAATTACAACTTTCCGTACTATAAAAAAGGTTGATTTTCAGATTTTTGAAAATATTTCTCAGCAGTTTATCAAAGTATATTTTCACAGATTCCGTTAACAAAAGATCATTATCACGATTAGTTTTACAAAATAAATTGCCTGCCCGATATGTGCTGGGAACAATTAAGAGCAGGTTCGGCTGGTCCAGAGTCTGCTGCAAAAAATTATACTCGGGTTCAGACACGATGTATTTATCCAATTCAGATCGCTACGGTGAACGTGTTAAATTTCTGCGTCGATGCTGCCAACTAGCAGTTGGCTCGTGCAGCACATTTTTAAATTATTATCGGCTTAACCAGGTCCATCGAAAATTGTTCATATTTTGCCGGTTTGGTGCGATCCTTTTAAATTTGATATATCAGGCAGGTAGGCCCGCTTGATCTTTTTATCGACGTGGCTGACTGTTTAACTTTTTCATAGGCCCGGCCCGTTAAAAAATTGTATTTATTCTACCGGCCCGGTTCGTTTGAAAATTTGTCTTCAGTTTGCCGGCGGGATATGGATCTTGAATTATTATATATCGTATTATTATAATATTATATAATATTGCCTCTGGGTATGGGCCTCTATGGTCATCGGTCCAAGCCCGGGACCATGAAGATCTGTAAAATAACATTGAAATATGAGTTATTATTTTTTGGTGACGACAATAAAGCCCGTAGTGAAAGACGTATAAGTTTGTCGATAATTACCGCTGAAAAGTAGTTGTGTATGTGTATGTAAACTTATAAACTTCGTTCCTTTAAGGATTTTTTTTTACATGTAATAGGAGCTTTTCTCCTGCTCAAGACAATAAATAACAGAGTAAAGGAAATATATCAAGCTTACCATAGAGTCTATCCTGCAAAATACATTCCACTGTAAAACAAATATTTTTTATTAGACCATTTACAATTAGTTTTCTTGATGTTTAGGCTGAAAGTAAGCTAAGAAAATGCAAGTTAACATTTTTTATTTATTCGTATATTATTATACACTAGAAAATTCTGTTACGTCACAGGATAATAAATGCAATATTGAACGACATTTATAAAATTTCTTTTGATTGATTAAAGTAAAAAAGAAGAAAAGGACAGTGCTGGGGAAAAAAATGTAGCAGATTTACAAGAAACTTTTACAAACGTGGCAGTTAAAGAAAAAAAAAAAAGAGACATTAATTACATTATGCACGTCTTTAGAATCTCCTAAAATTAATAACCCTGAAATGATAGTTTGGGTTATTTTTTGATAGAAAACTATTATTTTTGCTTATACGAGTATTGATAGTATATGTTGTAATATGCAACATGTTCCTTTTACTTTACTAAATAACACAAAGCAAATCGCCTTGATAAATATTTTATTTTTTTTTATAGAATTTTTTTTTAACAAAATTGAATTTAAGCATCCATAATAGCTTATATTTATATTTTTGTGTGTTGAAAATCTTCAACTTTCTATGTATTTTTAATACGTGTTTTTGACATTTTGTTTGGAATATATATTATTATGATTTCTATGCATTATTATTCTAAAAATTACTTTAAATTTAGCTTTAATTTGTCTCTTTCCATGTGACCCAAGCTCATAATATTTTACATTAAACAAAATAATCATATTATCCTGATTTAATTTTTACGCTAAAGGGTCATTTATCAATTCTGTCACGCTGATATTATGATTTTGGGACTCTTTTTCCTCTTGTGACAGGTTGTTACGTTTAAGTGATATTCTGCTCTCCTGTTGTGACATCACATTAAATAATAATAATAATAATAAATAAATAAATAAAATATTAGAATAATTTTTTTCTATGCTGCTTTCAAATAACACTTACACAATTGGTTTCACGTGTTAGTTAAAAGTTTTAGTCAGAACATATCAACCCACCCCCTCCCACTGTCACACTGTGTCATGCTAGCCCCCTACCCCCTGCGCCTACTCTTCTTCAAGAGTGACAGAATTAATGGATGATCCCTAACTGCCACATCCTTGATCAAGAAATAACTTTTTAAAGTAATTTACCGGGTAGAAAAGCTTCCTATTTTCTAACTCTTTCAAAATTCTCATCATACTACGAAGTTAAAATAAAAGAAATTTTAAATATTAAAACATTAAAATATTATTACATGATAAACTAACAATAAGGGTGACTCGAAGTATTTTTAAAATAAATTATTATTATTTTTTAATTAATAATTTTAGAATAAAGAGGCTTAACTTTGTATTCGAAATGTAATAAAATCATGAAATATTCTTTTGCATGACAGGGTTCTTTCATGCATTCCTTTTTTGAAAGTCATTAAGAATCATATTAATTTCGAATAAGTTTTCGCTTTGTACTTTAAATTTTAATCTCTAGAATCGAATCGTAGTCATCAATGACTTTTTACATAACATTTGTGACCTTACCTAACCTTTTCAGTCAGAAAAATACATCTAAACTCTACCGTCCTTCAGAACAAGAAATTTAACCAATTCCATCACAAGAGAGAGAATAAGTTCCTATCAGTTTGTCAGGAGCAGACTCGGGGCAACGAACTCCCAAAAATCGTCTCCGGATCGAAAAGCTCACTAGACGTTAGTAACTGGGAAGCTCTGCTTGCGAGCAACCAATCACTGTGAACCAGCAGAAAGGTTTCGCCAACGCGGTGGAAGCAAAAATAGTGCTCCGAGCTCCATTTCCCCGTCTGAACTTCTTGTTACAACATCCCGTGCATAACAATTTTTACGACATATCAACGCGAAAGAAATTTAACAATTTAAAAAATATATTAAATTTAAAAAAAAGTTCTTAAAAGTATTTTTCAAAAAAGTAGAATTGAAACGGTAATTTCTTTTTTCATTGGGGGTCTGCCCGCTGAACTCTCCTCCTTTTAGAATAGATTTTAAATACATAAGCTTAAAAAAAAAGCTTTTATGGAAGTTTTAGGAGGAGGGGAGGGAGGGGGGGGGGCAGAAAACCCCTGATGAAAAATTCTTAGTTCCTCTTTCCCATAGTGTTTAATTATTTTAAGTCATAAATCAATAATAGGTTATATTATTTTTTCTTTCAGACTCTTCAGAGAAAAAGAAAAATAAGTTAAATATATTTCAAAATAATTTTTTTTAATCAAATTTAACTATGAATAAATGAAAAAATAATAAAAATAAAGTGTATATACTTATATCCAAACATCAAGTGAGATTACTAAATAAACTTTTTTTTTCCTGTTCTGTATGTCCTACGTTGGCGAAAATTTTGTGAAGCTTTACCATGTTATCGAACTCCGATTGGTTGCTTGCAAGTCGAGCTTCCCAGTTGCTAAGCTCTTGTGAAAAGCGCGAGTCACACAAAGGTTTCATGGTGGAAAAGGGGAGGGTGTATGGATGTTGAAGATCCCGGAGACCGTCTGCGACCCCGGAGAATGAAGATCGTCTGCGCCGCAGACGGTCTTCGACCGCGGGACGCAGACGGGTCGATAGCAGACTTCTCCGCGCTCACCCCGACTCGGGATAGATGCGATCGTCTTGGGCCTCCGTAGGTAGCGGTACTTTGTAACTCAAGACTGTTTCTTTACACTTCTGGATTACTTAAGGAGAAAAAAATGTGACTTTTAGGTAATCGATTTCTGAGAGAGAGAACGGATATCAGAACTAAAGGGAAAATCACGCAAAAAAGAGAGCATTTTTGCAATTTCAGCTATCGTAAATGAGTAATCTTTAAAAAAAAAAAAAAGAAAAGAAATAAAGAGAGAAAAAAATTAACATTTTCTATTGTATTAAAACAATTTGTGCTACTATATAATACATTTTTATTGCTTGCACTGCTTATAACTGCAATTTTCTATATATATATATATATATATATATTTCAGTTTTGAAAACTTATCTTAAGATTTTGTATTAAAAAAAATCCGATTGAGAATAGCAACAAAAAATATGTATAGAATTCATAAACATTTTATTATCATTATTATTTAATGTTCGTTAGAGTTGTTTGTATACATAAATGAGGAAATTGCGGTCGACAATAGATTTTTTCTTTGGTGATCACCCAAATTCAGGATAGATGCGATTGTGTTAGGACTACGTAGGTAGCGCGACTTTGCAACTCAAGACAGTGCTTGACTGTTTCTTTACCATTATGCGTTACTCAGGAGGGGAAAAAATGAATTTTAATTAATCTACTTCTGAAAGAAAGAGAACGGATATTAGAACTAAAGAGAAAATCGCGCAGAGGAAATAGTATTGCCATTTTTATCTATGGTGAGCAAGAAACGCAATAAAGAGTATCCTAATCTCTGCAAATTATAAAATGTAACATAAAAATGTATTTAATTGAATATGATTCAAAGTAAAAATTTCTTTACAATTATAGATACTCGAGGAGGCTGGGTGCTTTTCGGTAATCGAATTATGAGAGAGAGAACGCGGCTATCCGAGTTTTAAAAAAATGAAAAACTCAAAAGAGAATGCAGTTCTTCAATTTCAGCTGCCGTGAATGAGTAACAAACAAACAAAAAATATATTATCATCGATCAAAGCTCTGTGTTATAAATTCCTTTTTTTTTTTTTTTATAACCGCCGCTGCTTCGCGGAACAGGTGGTCCGCGCGCCCGGTCCAAGATCTTTTTCTTTTTTAAAAAACTGACCAGTACAACGTAAAAGTTAAAAAGCTAAATTCATTAAATTAAAGACTTTAGCCAGTGAGAAGGGTAGGGTTGGGACTTTTAATAGGTCGGATGACCGCTGTGGCTTCGGGATCATTACAGTTGTTGGCGGTGTGGATGGGTCAGGAGATTTCTTCTTTTATTTATAAGCTCCTTTTCTAATGACCACGGCTACTTCGCGGAACATGCGGCCCGCGCACGCGTCCAAGTTCTTTTTCTTTTTTAAAATACTGTTCAGTACAACGTAAAAGTTAAAAAGCTAAATTCATTAAATTAAAGCCATTAGCCAGTGAGAAGGGTAGGGCTGGGACTTTTAATAGGTCGGACGACCGCTGTGGCTTCGGGATCATTACAGTTGTTGGAGGTGTGGATGGGTCAGGAGATTTCTTCTTTTATTTATAAGCTCCTATTTTAATGACCACCGCTACTTCGCGGAACATGCGGCCCGCGCACCCGTCCAAGTTCTTTTTCTTTTTTAAAATACTGTTCAGTACAACGTAAAAGTTAAAAAGCTAAATTCAGTAAATTAAAGACTTTAGCCAGTGAGAAGGGTAGGGCTGGGACTTTTAATAGGTCGGACGATTGCTGTGGCTTCGGGATCATTACAGTTGTTGGCGGTGTGGATGGGTCAGGAGATTTCTTCTTTTTTTTATAAGCTCATTTTCTAATGACCACGGCTACTTCGCGGAACATGCGGCCCGCGCACCCGTCCAAGTTCTTTTTCTTTTTTAAAATACTGTTCAGTACAACGTAAAAGTTAAAAAGCTAAATTCATTAAATTAAAGCCATCAGCCAGTGAGAAGGGTAGGGCTGGGACTTTTAATAGGTCGGACGACCGCTGTGGCTTCGGGATCATTACAGTTGTTGGCGGTGTGGATGGGTCAGGAGATTTCTTCTTTTATTTATAAGCTCCTTTTTTAATGACCACCGCTACTTCGCGGAACATGCGGCCCGCGCACCCGTCCAAGTTCTTTTTCTTTTTTAAAATACTGTTCAGTACAACGTAAAAGTTAAAAAGCTAAATTCATTAAATTAAAGACTTTAGCCAGTGAGAAGGGTAGGGCTGGGACTTTTAATAGGTCGGACGACCGCTGTGGCTTCGGGATCATTACAGTTGTTGGCGGTGTGGATGGGTCAGGAGATTTCTTCTTTTATTTATAAGCTCCTTTTCTAATGACCACGGCTACTTCGCGGAACATGCGGCCCGCGCACCTGTCCAAGTTCTTTTTCTTTTTTAAAATACTGTTCAGTACAACGTAAAAGTTAAAAAGCTAAATTCATTAAATTAAAGACTTTAGCCAGTGAGAAGGGTAGGGCTGGGACTTTTAATAGGTCGGACAACCGCTGTGGCTTCGGGATCATTACAGTTGTTGGAGGTGTGGATGGGTCAGGAGATTTCTTCTTTTATTTATAAGCTCCTATTTTAATGGCCACCGTTACTTCGCGGAACATGCGGCCCGCGCACCCGTCCAAGTTCTTTTTCTTTTTTAAAATACTGTTCAGTACAACGTAAAAGTTAAAAAGCTAAATTCATTAAATTAAAGACTTTAGCCAGTGAGAAGGGTAGGGCTGGGACTTTTAATAGGTCGGACGACCGCTGTGGCTTCGGGATCATTACAGTTGTTGGCGGTGTGGATGGGACAGGAGATTTCTTCTTTTTTTTATAAGCTCCTTTTCTAATGACCACGGCTACTTCGCGGAACATGCGGCCCGCGCACCCGTCCAAGTTCTTTTTCTTTTTTAAAATACTGTTCAGTACAACGTAAAAGTTAAAAAGCTAAATTCATTAAATTAAAGCCATCAGCCAGTGAGAAGGGTAGGGCTGGGACTTTTAATAGGTCGGACGACCGCTGTGGCTTCGGGATCATTACAGTTGTTGGCGGTGTGGATGGGTCAGGAGATTTCTTCTTTTATTTATAAGCTCCTTTTCTAATGACCACGGCTACTTCGCGGAACATGCGGCCCGCGCACCCGTCCAAGTTCTTTTTCTTTTTTAAAATACTGTTCAGTACAACGTAAAAGTTAAAAAGCTAAATTCATTAAATTAAAGCCATTAGCCAGTGAGAAGGGTAGGGCTGGGACTTTTAATAGGTCGGACGACCGCTGTGGCTTCGGGATCATTACAGTTGTTGGCGGTGTGGATGGGTCAGGAGATTTCTTCTTTTATTTATAAGCTCCTTTTCTAATGACCACGGCTACTTCGCGGAACATGCGGCCCGCGCACCCGTCCAAGTTCTTTTTCTTTTTTAAAATACTGTTCAGTACAACGTAAAAGTTAAAAAGCTAAATTCATTAAATTAAAGCCATCAGCCAGTGAGAAGGGTAGGGCTGGGACTTTTAATAGGTCGGACGACCGCTGTGACTTCGGGATCATTACAGTTGTTGGCGGTGTGGATGGGTCAGGAGATTTCTTCTTTTATTTATAAGCTCCTTTTTTAATGACCACCGCTACTTCGCGGAACATGCGGCCCGCGCACCCGTCCAAATTCTTTTTCTTTTTTAAAATACTGTTCAGTACAACGTAAAAGTTAAAAAGCTAAATTCATTAAATTAAAGACTTTAGCCAGTGAGAAGGGTAGGGTTGGGACTTTTAATAGGTCGGACGACCGCTGTGGCTTCGGGATCATTACAGTTGTTGGCGGTGTGGATGGGTCAGGAGATTTCTTCTTTTATTTATAAGCTCCTTTTCTAATGACCACGGCTACTTCGCGGAACATGCGGCCCGCGCACCCGTCCAAGTTCTTTTTCTTTTTTAAAATACTGTTCAGTACAACGTAAAAGTTAAAAAGCTAAATTCATTAAATTAAAGCCATTAGCCAGTGGAAGGGTAGGGCTGGGACTTTTAATAGGTCGGACGACCGCTGTGGCTTCGGGATCATTACAGTTGTTGGAGGTGTGGATGGGTCAGGAGATTTCTTCTTTTATTTATAAGCTCCTATTTTAATGACCACCGCTACTACGCGGAACATGCTGCCCGCGCACCCGTCCAAGTTCTTTTTCTTTTTTAAAATACTGTTCAGTACAACGTAAAAGTTAAAAAGCTAAATTCATTAAATTAACGACTTTAGCCAGTGAGAAGGGTAGGGCTGGGACTTTTAATAGGTCGGACGATTGCTGTGGCTTCGGGATCATTACAGTTGTTGGCGGTGTGGATGGGTCAGGAGATTTCTTCTTTTTTTTATAAGCTCATTTTCTAATGACCACGGCTACTTCGCGGAACATGCGGCCCGCGCACCCGTCCAAGTTCTTTTTCTTTTTTAAAATATTGTTCAGTACAACGTAAAAGTTAAAAAGCTAAATTCATTAAATTAAAGCCATCAGCCAGTGAGAAGGGTAGGGCTGGGACTTTTAATAGGTCGGACGACCGCTGTGGCTTCGGGATCATTACAGTTGTTGGCGGTGTGGATGGGTCAGGAGATTTCTTCTTTTATTTATAAGCTCCTTTTTTAATGACCACCGCTACTTCGCGGAACATGCGGCCCGCGCACCCGTCCAAGTTCTTTTTCTTTTTTAAAATACTGTTCAGTACAACGTAAAAGTTAAAAAGCTAAATTCATTAAATTAAAGACTTTAGCCAGTGAGAAGGGTAGGGCTGGGACTTTTAATAGGTCGGACGACCGCTGTGGCTTCGGGATCATTACAGTTGTTGGCGGTGTGGATGGGTCAGGAGATTTCTTCATTTATTTATAAGCTCCTTTTCTAATGACCACGGCTACTTCGCGGAACATGCGGCCCGCGCACCTGTCCAAGTTCTTTTTCTTTTTTAAAATACTGTTCAGTACAACGTAAAAGTTAAAAAGCTAAATTCATTAAATTAAAGCCATCAGCCAGTGAGAAGGGTAGGGCTGGGACTTTTAATAGGTCGGACAACCGCTGTGGCTTCGGGATCATTACAGTTGTTGGAGGTGTGGATGGGTCAGGAGGTTTCTTCTTTTATTTATAAGCTCCTATTTTAATGGCCACCGCTACTTCGCGGAACATGCGGCCCGCGCACCCGTCCAAGTTCTTTTTCTTTTTTAAAATACTGTTCAGTACAACGTAAAAGTTAAAAAGCTAAATTCATTAAATTAAAGAATTTAGCCAGTGAGAAGGGTAGGGCTGGGACTTTTAATAGGTCGGACGACCGCTGTGGCTTCGGGATCATTACAGTTGTTGGCGGTGTGGATGGGTCAGGAGATTTCTTCTTTTATTTATAAGCTCCTTTTTTAATGACCACCGCTACTTCGCGGAACATGCGGCCCGCGCACCCGTCCAAGTTCTTTTTCTTTTTTAAAATACTGTTCAGTACAACGTAAAAGTTAAAAAGCTAAATTCATTAAATTAATGACTTTAGCCAGTGAGAAGGGTAGGGCTGGGACTTTTAGTAGGTCGGACGACCGCTGTGGCTTCGGGATCATTACAGTTGTTGGCGGTGTGGATGGGTCAGGAGATTTCTTCTTTTATTTATAAGCTCCTTTTCTAATGACCACGGCTACTTCGCGGAACATGCGGCCCGCGCACCCGTCCAAGTTCTTTTTCTTTTTTAAAATACTGTTCAGTACAACGTAAAAGTTAAAAAGCTAAATTCATTAAATTAAAGCCATCAGCCACTGAGAAGGGTAGGGCTGGGACTTTTAATACGTCGGACGACCGCTGGGGCTTCGAGATCATTATTTTTATTCACCTGCGTATATAAGTACCAGGTAATAAAACAAGAAAGTTCATTTAAGAATAATAAATAACATACGGGTAGCACGTCTGATAGTGACCTACGATAAAATCATGGCACACGCAGTATACGATATGGAGGTGAAGGGATTAAAATAACTGTAAACGTAGTTAAAAGATCCTCATTATTAAAAGAACTTAGAATATAACAGAGGTTAATAAGAAATAATTAAAAAAATACGCTAGTTCTAATACATTTCTAATAAGTTTCCTATTCCTATTTGGAAACATCATAAAAGTCACATATAAAAACATACACTGTAAAAAAAAACGGACTAAAAAACGGAAATAGTACTGGCAATCTAGACACCAGTACTATTTCCTTTTTTTTACGGGAATTTTTACCCACAAATTACAGAAAAAATTCCGTTAAACGGAAATTTTTTAACGGAAATTTTTCTGTAATTTATGGGTAGAAATTCCTGTAAAAAAAACGGAAATAGTATTGGCGTCTAGATTGCCAGTAGTATTTCCGTTTTTTAGTCTGTTTTTTTTTTTTTTTTTTTTTTTTTTTTTTTTTTTTTTTTTTTTTTTTACAGTGTACCTGAATCTGAATTCGATCTATAAATGGTTAATTGAAATTTTGAAATATCTTAACATTTTGCGGAATTTAAAATTTAAAGCGAACAAATTTGACTGGAGATACCTGGAAAAAGATGCAGGATTCGATTCGGAATTATGTTATCTTTAAGTCGTGTTAAAAGAATGAGCTTAAGGCTTTCTTCGTATAAAATCTTCTCGTTTCTTCGAATTGTATAAAAATTTGAAATTTTTAATATGAACACCTAATTTTGACATCATATTTTGGATTTTTCGGAAAATTTTACGATGGCTATCAAATGGAAAATCATTCTGTGGAAAAGTTTAAGAATTATGCAAGTTAAAACTTTGTCTTCTTTATGTTAAATTTCTCTTTAATAGTTTTAAACTAGTTTGCAATGTAACTATTTTTTTAAGCATGACTCAGAATTACTTGTCGAATTAAGCTGTAATTTTGCATTTAAAGCTTCTAGAAACTGATTTCTGAAGTTTTTATAAGCTGAAAAGATATTTTTAAAAATATTAATTTCAAAACATATGAATTATGAAATTAATATTCGATAAAATGTATGTACCGATTTTTCTTTGTTTGTTTGTTTGTTTCTTTTTAACACTTTCCAACAAAGTTGAAAAGTGTTTATGCATTCGGTTTGTCTGTCCGTCTGGCTGTCTGTCCACGCTTTAACTCCCTTAAATATACTCGAATTTTCATACAATTGATAAATCTTATTTAGGGTCATCAAAGCACGTTTGGTACTGTACATGAAGTATGTAGGATTAATAGTTCATTTATAGGGGCACTCAAAATAATTCTATTACATTATAGTAAAATTGAAAAAATCGTTTGCAGAGTATTTTAATGACATTGCGCTATTTCAAATGTATTGAAACTGATATAAACCACTGAATTTCACTACGATCACGTTAGAGCAGGGCATTCATAGCATTTTTTATTCATTTACAGGGACACACAAAAGAAATCGGTTACAGTACTGTCTTTGGGTAATAATTGCTGGAGTTTACGATTTAAAATTGGGTATGCGCTTTTAAATTTAACTAATTTTTTGCGTGTTACTCGTTATATATAAATTCTATAGCTAATATACACGACTGCACAAAAGTATTCGTGCACCATTCTCCTTATTAGAGGAAATTGCTGAAGGGTAATTTTAAACTGAAGTATATGTATTTCTTACGTAAACTAACTTATGGCATGCATGTAGTTAATAGATATGAGTGTATATATCATATAGAGGGCTGTTGAAAAAATTCGCATAATTTTCCGATTGTAGATGGGTTTTAATAGCTGAAATTGGGTTTTGAAATGTGTTTTGCGTTTCCATATGGTTGAATTAGACGTAATATTTTATTTTTTTAAACGGTGCAGTTTCTTTTTACATTATTCTGAATGTGTTGGAAAGTGTTTCATAATCCATGCTGGACGCATTAATTTTTCTTTCTTTTTTTATTCATTGAAAATGTCAGAAAAAAAAATTAAATTGAACTGTTCAGATGCAAAATATAATTTGTGAAATGGAATGGAATGTTTTGCATTGAGTAGCGAAACGACATGATATAAAAATATCTTTCATGATAGAAAACTCTTGAAAACGTAATACTTTGTTTCATATTTTGTCAGCTATAAATAATATTTTTTGTCTTGTTAAATTATTTTCCTGAGAAACAAGTTTTTTTACTCGTTATCAATAGAGACTTATCACCACTCCTTTTCATGAGGCAATTCAATCCTATTCGAAAACAACTATTGTTAATAGTTAACGCTGAAGGTCATGTTAGAGGTCATCTGCACGGTACTGGCCGGGACGATAAAAAAATTAAGCGGGTCGACATGACCGATATAACAAATTAACAAGAAAGAAAAAAATCATGCGTCAAGCATAGGTTATGAAACAGTTTCCAACACATACAGAATTATGTAAGAAACTGCACTGTTTAAAAAATAAAAAATAATACGTCTAATTCAACCATATGGAAACGCATAACACATTTCAAAACCCAATTTCATCAATTCAAACCCACCTACTATCGGGAAATTATCCGAATTTTGTCAGCAGCCCTGTATAAGATATATAGCTTTGTATCTATTAACTACATACATGCCAAAATTTAGTTCCCATAAGAAATACATATACTCCAGTTGAAAATTCCCCTTCAGCAATTTTCTCTAATAAGGAGAATGGTATGTGAATACTTTTGTGCAGCCCTGTATATGAGGTATAGAATTTATATATAACAAGTAACATGCAAAAAATTAATTAAATTTAAAATCGCATACCTAATTTTAAACCGTGCACTCCAGCAATTATTACTCAAAGACTGTACTGAAACCGATTTCTTTTGTTTCTCTCTGTAAATGAATAAAAAAATGCTATGAATGCCCTGTTCTAACGTGATAGTTGTGAAATTCAGTGATTTATATCAGTTTCAATGCATTTCAGATAGCGTAATGTCATTAAAATACTCTGCAAACGATTTTTCCCCATGTATCATAATGTAATGGAATACTTTTGTGTGCCTCTGCAAATGAACTATTAATCCTACATACTTCATATACAATACCAAACATGCTTTGGTGACCTTGAATACCCTTTATCAATTGCATGAAAATCCTAGAATATTTACGGGAGAGAGTGGACAGACGGCCAGACGAACAGACAAACCGAATGCATAAACACTTTTCAACTTTGTTGGAAAGTGTTAAAAAGGATCAGACTGGCAAAATGCGGACAATTTTCAGTGGACTTAGCTGAGACGAGAATAAGTTAGAAATGTGCTGCACGAGCCATTGCTAGTTTACATCAGCAATACAGAACTTTAACATGTCGGACAGGCAATCTTTTATGTAAAAATAACAGCAATAATCAACTTTTGTTAATGCAATCTTTGGAAATATATTTTACTAAACTACAGGCAGATATTTTCAAAAATCCATTTTTTTTTATTATTATTGTACAATTTTAAAAGCTATAATGTTTTCAATCATCTTTTTTCTTTCCTCGTAAACTACATTAATTTTTTAACTAGTTTTTACTTGAAGTGATAGTCAGTCTAATTAATATTACTTTTCAGTATTTTATGGTTTTGTGGATAATGTGAAAAATACTGCGAACTTTTCAAATAAATGTGTATGCAGTACCCTTTAAAAGGACCTTAATTGTATGTTATGAAAAATCCGAAATTTTTAAAACTGATTTGACCGGTCCCAGAAATTCCGGCCCTTGCAGACCTTTACACCGCGTGTACACCTGAAACCGCAGGAGAAATAAAAAATTAAATTTAAAAAATCAAAAAATCCGACTTCGTAAAAAGCGAACTAATTAATTATTCCTCATCAACTTTAAGCTATAATTTATATTATTTATCTATTTTTTAAATTATTATTTACTTGTATTGATGACTTTTAAGTTGTGTTTAGTTGTTAGTTCCTATCTATAAACACTGTTTTGATGAGGCCTATAGATGTCTATGATGGTTAGAGTTGCAGTAAAGCTAGAGATCCTACCTACACAACTTCCAGGTTGTGTAATATTTCAACGGAGCTTCTGATTGTAAAATAGTCAATGAAACATCGTCATCATTTTGAAAGACCTATTCAATGATATGCTACTCAATATGGTGCGTAAAATTTTTTTTTCGTGTCTACCGCCATTTTGTATTTTACGGCCGCCAGTTTGAATTTATGAAAACAAAACCTAACCTATAACCATCGGGCGGTTCATACGAATCGATAGAGACCTCATTCATTAAAATCCATCCACCCGTTGGGATGTTTCGAGGGTATGAAGAAATCCTCATACCACATGAAACACATAACCCTTCTTGGCAGTCGGGTAAAAATTGAATTTAACATTTATTATTGTGGATGTTTCCAATTTTATTTATAGTGCTGAAAATTCGAAATTGATTAGTACATTTTTTTAGCAATAATTTGAAGTAATAAAACTTTTTGTTGATTGTCTAGCGAAATAATATTTATAAAAATTTTTGGTGATTCTCTATAGAAATAATATTTATAAAATTTATTGTTGATCCTCTATCGAAATAATATTTATAAAAATTTTGGTGATTCTCTATAGAAATAATATTTATAATCTTTTATATGCATGATTCTTTTTCACTTATTTTATTAATATTATTTTATGTATATAATACACTGCAAAATTATGTAAATTGATATAAAATAAAAGGTCCATGCTAATGAATAACCCGAGTTCACTGATTCAAAAAATAATTATAGAAAATCCTGTGCTAAGCATTAAAGTTATAAATGTTAAATTATCATGTAGTTTTAGGGCACAGAGATATAAAAATAAAAGAATAGCTGTGATTATTTAAATATTGTTTTATAAAATAATTTCATTACCATTTTGTACTGAAGTTCATTAAAAAATAATCAATTTGTAGAAGAAGCCTTTCACGATTACTTGCTTTAAATTTTTTAATTGATCTTTTCTTGCGAGAAGTATATATTATGCATGCATATTTCATACAGATTTAATGAACCGTAAAAAAATCTTATTAAAAAAAAAAAAATATATATATATATATATATATATATATATATATATATATATATATATATATATTACTGCTTGTGATTTTAAAATGGCCGAAATTTTATCCGTAAATCAATTTTATAGGCTATTTACAAATTATGTGCTTGTTCTTTTAATTTTTTTTTATAGCTCTTACTTGAAACGATACATAATTTTACAATTTTGTAGAGACATTTTTTAGAATCTGGCTAAATTCTTTATTTTCGAACCCAATTCTATATCTCTATAACTCTTAATAATTTAAAACTCAAAAAGAAAATATTGATTAAATTTATGTGTTTTTTTTTTCCTTGGCTTGTCGTATACAGTAGAGGTTACTGCACTGTAAATCTTGAAAGCAACAGTGTTATCAGTACTTCTATCGTGCGTGAAGAACAGAATTATTTTCTTTTTTTTGAGCGTTAAAAATAATATCTTGTCCACATTACAGTCATCTACATTTACCTTATACTTATATAATTTTTTAAACCTTATATTCCGTTCAAATAATGGATCTTAAACATTTACGAACTTTTAGGTCAGAGCAGGGATATAACTTGAATATCTTTTTTCTCTGCATAAATACGCATAATTTTTTAAAAGTACATTTCTGAAAATTGAACATAAAACTTTCATATTTAGTTTTATCAAGCAGAAAATTTAGATTTAAGGTTCGATTTTTTGGCTTCAAAACTCACTTTTTACTTACGTATGAAGTATTAAATTTTCCAAGGAAATTTGAAGAAAATCATATTCGAGCTTCATGAATCAATTTATTCTACAGATACAAAAATCGTCTGCCGACATAATGTATTTAGAAATCATTGCATCGTATTTTTTTTCCAGTTTTACCAAAGTCAAGGAGAAAGATTTAAAGTCCTTGGATTTAGGCGGACTATTACTGACCCCTATTAAAACTAGTCGGATGTAGCAATCCCAAAACTTTCTTCTATCTCATATATGTTAATACTTGAAAATTCGTTATCACACTGGCAAAATTAAGCGGCAATCTATGCACATCATGAGGATTCTAAAGATATGAAATTCCGTGCATTGGTTCTTGAGATATGGCTATCTCTGAAATCGTGTAAATCCAGCAAAATTCAGCCTAGCAGCACCACCTATTGGTTGCTTTACACCAAAACCTATGTTACACCAAAACCACCAAACAACCGCTTATGTCAAAGTCTAACTGAATCTGAAGTTTTCGGAAAATCCGTGCATTAGTTTTTGAGATAGAGTTATTGCAAAAATCATGAAAATTCCAGCATAGCAGCGCCACCTATTGGACGATTAACACCAAAACTGAATCAGCAACAACTTGTGTTGGCACCTAACTAAATCTGAAGTTAGATAAAAATTCGTGCAGTAGTTTTTGAGATAGAGCTATTGCGGGAATCGCGCAAAATGCAGCACAGCAGCGCCACCTGTTGAGCGATTTATACCAACACGTAATCAGCATCAAGTCATATCAAGGACTAACAGAATCTGAAGTTTCATGAATACCCGTGCATTAGTTCTTAAGATAGAGCCATTGCAGAAATCGTAAAAAATGCAGCATAGCAGCGCCACCTGTTGAGTGACTTACACCAACTCGTAAACAGCATCAAGTTATATCAAGGATTAACTGAATCTGAAGTTTCAATGCAATCCGTGCATTAGTTCCTGAGATAGAGCCATTGCGGAAATCGTAAATAATGCAGCATAGCAGCGTCACCTGTTGAGCGATTTGTACCAAAAACTAAGCATCAATTTGTATCAGGGACTAATTGAATATCAATTTTTATTAAATTCCGTGCATTAGTTATTGATATAGAGCGCCCACAAAATTTGTGTCACACACAGACAGACAGACTCACAGACAGACATTTTGTAAAAACATGTTTTTCGGGTTCTCTGACTCCTAAAACGTGTAAATCCGTCGAAAACCGGAATTCGAAAATTTTCATGAATCCAATACTTTCTTCTTGTAAGGATAGAAGAAAGTAAAAATTGAACTTGAAGAATAAGCATACTATTTTAAATTAATTCTTTTTGAAAGATGACGCTTAAAATGATGCGGAGAGTAAAATGGCTCATCGCATAAAAATGACCTTTTCGCATAACCATTTATTTTAAATCAAAAATCAAACTTATTTTTTATAAGTTAATTAAAGTGACGTCGTTTTCATTTCAACAGTTCCGAAATTAGAAACCATTTCGTCAAAGAACAATGTTCATAGAGTAAAGAGAAAGAATAGAGATGAAGTATGGTGGCTAGAGGTGACGCCAGAAATGTAACCCTAAAATCCGTTACGTTCGGCCTAAACACAATCACGTGCTTTCGCAAAAAAAGAAGAAAACTTCTAGTAATACAGTTTTTAATTCATAATACAATGAAATGCTACTTTAGAATGCTTAAATATACGGACATAATTTTCGTTTAGGGAAAAAATGCACAAGAGATGTCAAAGAATTTGGTCCCTGTACCACGTGCTTGTTTTGTTTGGGCCGAATGAGGGCATTTAAATTTGAGCGATATCGCGCATCGTATTACAAACCGTTTTTACGGCATACTGCATCTTCATCTATCTCTTTCTTCCATAAACAATATTACTTTTGAGAAATAAAGTTTTTTCTCAAAAATCACGTAACCTGCAAAATGTAATATTTGCAATTTAAGTTTAGCCAAACATTATTAACATGATTTCTTACTTAAAATTTAATGTTTGATCAAATTAATGTTGTAAGTTTTTTTTTTAATGCACAATAATTTTGGATTTCTTATCCCCCAAAGAAATCGGAAGATCTCAAATGCAATACATCGGGTTGAAACGCAGTTGGTAATTATATATACAGTATCATAGAGGAAGTAGGAGTGGAACAGTGAAAAGAGTGGGACAACGCTAACTTTTCTTAAACTAAACACAGTTATTTTTTATTTTTTTTATACCAGATGGAGTACCTATAAAATTATTTATACAAATTTTATAGTTGCAAGATTAAAAGCATTTCAAAAGTCAAATTTTTACAGGCCAAAAGTAAATATTGTTTTAATTCGAAATTGGTTTTAACACGCATTATATTTGTAAAACAAAAGTAGTGAATTGTTATCACAGTTCCATATATATTTTATTTGCAAATCATCAATTAAGTTAAGCATAAAAGCAGGATGGTTAATGTGGCAAATCATACACTAAACATACTGACAGAAGTTAGGAACCGGACACTCATAAAAAGGCAGGTGTGGAAACCGATCCATTTCTTTTTTATCCTTTGATCAATTAAGTTAAGTCTAAAAATAGCAAGGGTAATGTGTTAAGCTATCCACCAGGGGTCGGCAACCTATGACCCGCGGGTCACCGAGTGACCCATTTCATAATTTTAAGTGACCCACTTGAGTTCCGAAAAAAGTATAATATTTAAAAAGAAAATATAAACATTAATATCAAGCGAACATTTGAAGAATGCATAAAAAAAAATAAATAAACTGAAAATAAATAATAACAACAACACTTTTGTTTGATTACGAATTTGCAATTTCAGTTTCAGTTTCAGTTTCATTTTCAGGCCAGGCGGGAAGGCCTACCAATATGAACGAACTTGCATAACGAATGCAGCGATTGGACGAACAAAGGCGTGGCGGAAGGCAGCATCCAATCGCTGCCTACCACACATTCGCCGAGCCTTCGCATTTTGTCCAATCAAAAGTCGGCTTGAACTACTGCTACGATTTGGCGGTTAGTCTCCCCTTTGGAGACATAATCAGAAGATTCTGATCTTTCAATGATATCACGTATTGGGCATCACTTCCTACGAAGTTTTCATCTCTGAAAAAAATTAGCTTTGCCACTTTGTCCGCATTCGGTTCAACTTATAAATGTGAGCAACTATTTTTCCAACATGAAATTTATTCTAAGTAAGAACAGAAGCAGCTTAACTATCGTTCAGATGCTTGTGGCTGTATTCGTCTTAAGATGACTAACTATAAGCCAGAGTTTACTGAATTGACGTCCAAAGTTCAGCATCAGGGAGCCATTGATATCGAAGAGAAAAGTAAAGTTCGTTCAGTTACGCTTCTTTTTATAATAATTACAGTTATAGTTTTTATATTTAAAGTTTAAAAAAGCATATTATAATTATTTTCTCAATAAAATTTATTTTATTATTCACCCGAAAATACTGTTTTAAAATGAAAATACCACTGGTTCGAAACGTCTTCTTAATACACACATTTTGGTTGATTGTGACCAGCAGCCAAAAAGGTTGCCGACCCTTACTATAGGGGAGACTAGGGACGGTTGACCATATGGAAGACTCGACCTACTCATCAACTTTCATATTTAAAAGAATTTCAGAGTTTTATCAATAGGTGTCAACCAAAGCTACTGGAATGCTCAAACAAGAATCTTCGTTTCATAGAGATAATCGAAATAGGGAAAAAATCTAATCGAAAATCGAAAAAAATCTAGTGTGAGGTGTTTTCAACCTAAATGTTGTGTTTTTTAGAAATATTTTGTAAGCTGTTTTCAGATAAATTATATCATAAAAATTTAAGTATTGAATTAGGTTTAACCCCTTAACGCTCGAATTAAATTACGGTTGAATAATTCAAATTGCTTATTGGCACCACTTTTATGAAAAAGAAATATTCACCTTATTTAATGACAGGTAAAACGATACTAAAATATAGCCAATTTCACTATTTTATAAAACTGGTGGGAATCAAACAATTTGAGTAAAAGACACAGCCCGAGAATATCTCGGGAGCGAGAATTAAAGGGTTAAAGTAATGCAGAAATATCGAGCTTTCATTGCAGGGATAAAAATTGTACAGTAAGTTAGGCTTAATATAACAATGTGCTATTCTTTATAAAAGGTCTATGTAGAGAGGCTTGACCCAGTCAATGTGAGGGAGGGTTGACCAGATGCTTAAGGTTCCCTTAATTAAGTGGTTTTGGAAATCTTTTTATTATGCACTGTGCATAATTAAGGGTTAATGGTTATATATAAGAAATAACGTAAATTTATTCTGTAAAGCTTCAATAAAATGGGGTGATGGAAAAGTAAATGTTTAAAACTGACTAAAGTAAGATGTGAAAAATTGCTAGAAAATGGGAACGTTGATAGGAACTTTTATCCATTTAAATATTACTTAAAATAGGTAAATATAAACAGTGGGAAAAAATAGAAAGGATTGGAAAGGATGAAAGCAGCAGTCTTAACACTTTCAAGGGCAGTGGTACGTTTACAAAATCACTTAATTTTAATTCCGAAACGTCACAATTGCACCAGAATTTTGATAAAATCTTTTCCATTTAATATGTATGCGAAATATAGCCTTTTCCTTGTTTCCAAATAAATTTGTTCGTAAGTTCCGGTGCCAGTCATTTATTTCAACATTTTAGTACTGAAAGTACTTTGCCCCTTAAAAGTTTAAATCATGTTAATGATAAGCTAAGTGCTCATGCGGCTGCAAAAAAAATAGCATCGATTGAAAAAAAATTAGGAAGGTATGTAGAGAAATTTCACCAGGGTGAATACAATGAGATGAAGCCAAACTATGTGACAAATAGAGTTGTCAGGTCGAGTGTCACAAAAAATAGGAAAAGGTGACAAAAAAGCGGGACAGTGAGGTGGGCTCCTAAATCCGGACATAATAACATGAAACACTATGAAAACGGAACCTGTCTCTAACATAATACTGCCTTAAACGATAAAATTTAACTTTCCCTGCTGTACAATTATACCTACTCAGACACAATCATATTTAAAACAAAATTTTTCTCCCCTGACTTGCGATTGCATCTCAACAGGTTTGTTTAAGCATCATATTTAAAAAAATATTTTTTTTTACAATAATAAAAGCATGTAGCATAAAGTTATTTTGCTTTTTTTTAAACTGATTTTATTTCTCTTCACAAATATTGCAATATAAACAAAGTGGGTCAAGCCTCCCATATAGTGGGTCAACCCACCCATAGGTGAGGAGCCTTGACCCATTATTTTTTCATGATTAAAATCAGTCATTATTCAAATTTCTTATATGTTACACATATGTAGAAATTTTATTTTGATAACTGATTGAATAACAAAGAAAAGGATATATAAAACTTTATTCTACGTTCAATATTTAAAAAATAAAAAATCATTTTGTAAAAAGTGGGTCAACCCTCCCTAGTCTCCCCTACACTGAAAATACTGCCTGAAAAAAGGAATGGGACACCGAGAGAGAACGCGGTATGGACGCAATCGTTTTCTATCTTCTGTGTTTCTAAGCAGTTAAAAACAATTCTCAATTTTACATTTTTTATTTTAAATACTGAACAATTTTTGTAGTATTTTGTAATAAATCTCAAAATCAAATTTAAAGTAGAGTTTTCTTCTTACTTTTAATCTAAATCTATAGATAGTTATTATTCGAACTAATTAAATTGCTGCCATGTATTATGTATTTCAAATAAATTAAAATGGTCTTCACCTAATATTTATACTTTAGCTTAAATGCAACTTTTTATTTAAGCATTCTGTGGATTATTAATTTTTTAACGTTGCATTTTCGGGACAAAATATTTTAGAAATAATTAGTTATCGAAAAATAATAGCTATTTTTTAGCTGTTCAATTATTTTTTTAATAGTAAGTAATTGATTAAAATTAAATACTATTTTCGCAGAAATGAATGGATATGAGCTTTTAAATAAATTACCGTGCATGCGTGTGTTATAGATAAACATATGTGTTTATCTATAATTCCTTTTCAGAATGAGTATATTTTCTCTCCAATTCCAGATAATCGATTGTACCTGACGCGTTACTAATATTATTCAACGCGAAATATTACAGTGCAATGCATATCAGATGATAGGACATTATGTCAGTTAATGCTATATCAGTCGCGATGTATTGAATACGAGAAACCCTTATTACATTTTACAATATACTGATATTTAATGTGAATAAATGGATACTGGCATAAACTGAAATTATGTGGAAACAGTTACCGAGTCGCTTTATGAGTAGATATTTAATATCTGCTGTGTGAAATATAGTATTCTGTATACATCAATGCATGTGTATCTCTATGAATTTGTGTGTGTACGTGCATGCACACACACATACGTATATATATTGTCCTATTTAACTATATAACACTGGTATTTTTATAATCCTCCAACTCTCCCCCTTTTTTTATTACTAATTTATTTATTAAAAAAATTCTGCGTTTTTTTATAAGTAATTTTATTTAAACATCTTTTTAATATTAATTTATAAAGCATTATTTTTTTCTCTTAATCCTATCCCCCTATTTATTTTAATTTTCATTGTCCAATTTTATCTTAAATTGAACTCCATTATGTGACTTGCAATTTTCATCTACTTTTTTTTCTTTTTATCAATACATAGTAAATTTTAAATAAATTCCAGTTCTTTTCATTTATATTTGTGTCTTTACTAGATAACAGCACACAGCACTATAATTTATATTATTCAATTACTACTTCTAGCTTCATTTTACTTTGCACTCTTTCTGTGTGATTTTTTTCGTGAAAGAAATCTGTCAACCAATCCTCATGAGTCATTTCTCGATTGAATCATTCCTCAGTTATTTTAAATTAATCTTGAATTAGTAAAATTGGTTTGGCAACATAGTGTATTCTTGCAGTTTACATGCTTGTATCGTATTATGCATGAGGTTCCGAATTATATCCGTAATTTTATTTCAATCGCTCAAATAGCATTTGTTCCCATTTTTTAATACAAAATTTACTGTTTTTAGCTCACACGCTATCAAAGCCTGAGAGCTAATGTGCCCGCCCGTTCTGTATGTATGTACGTACGTATGTATTTATGTATGTATGTATGTATGTATGTACGTAACGCGATAACTCTTGATAGAAACATCCGATTTGCTTCAAAAAAAATTTCTAGGTTCATTGTGATAAGGCGCTTCCCTGATTAGTTTTGGGAGTTCATTGGTTAAGGATAAAGAGGGGAAAACGGGGTTAGTCCAACCCCTTAATTCAGATAAATGGGTTTTTCATGCAGAATCATTCGATTTGCTAAGAATTTGATATACCGGTTTATTATGTTAAGGAACTTCCCTGATTAGTTTTGGGAGTTCATTGGTTAAGGATAAGGGGGGTTAGTCCACTCCCTTAATTCAGATAAATGGGTTTTTCATGCAGAATCATTCGATTTGCCCCGAATTTGGTATACCGGTTTATTATATTAAGGAACTTCCCTGATTAGTTTTGGGGGTTCATTGGTTAAGGATAAAGGGGGTAAAACGGGGTTATTCCACCCCTTTTAATTCAGATAAATGGGTTTTTCATGCAGAATGATTCGATTTGCTCCGAATTTGGTATACCGGTTTATTATGTTAAGGAACTTCCCTGATTAGTTTTGGAGGTTCATTGGTTAAGGATAAAGGGGGAAGGGGGCTAGTCCACCCCCCTTAATTTATATAAACGGTTTTTTCATACAGAATTATTCGCTTTGCTCCAAATTTGGTATACCGGTTTATTATGTTAAGGAGCTTCCCTGATTCGTTTTAGGGATTCATTGGTTAAGGATAAAGGGGGGGCTAGTCCAACCCTTTAATTTAGATAAATGTTTTTTTTTTTTTTTTTGCAGGATTATTCGATTTGCTCCAAATTTGGTATACCGGTTTATTATGGTAAGGAGCTTCCCTGATTAGATTTGGAGGTTCACTGGTTAAGTATAAAGGGGGAAACGGGGGCTAATTCCCCTTCACTTATTTTTTTGAGGGGCATTATTCTTTAAAATAAGAGTATGATATACAATTAGTGTGAATAGCCTGTGAGCTCAATGCCATCAGTTTAGCTGGGCATTTTTCTTTTTTATTTAAATGTACGACAGCCGAAATCTTGCTACTTTTAGCTTATTAAAAAACGTGCAAGGATGAAATCGTACATATTTTGTGGAATCCATGATAGTTTGGACTCAACAATTCTACCATGGTTCCACAAATATTCCAATTTTTTCTTTTATGGATATTTTATGGTGTATTTTTCATAACAAGATTGAGTTTCATCTTCCATTTTAATTATTTTTATTTTCCCCCCATTTGTGTGTAATGGGGGGGGGGGGAAATTACATATAACGATAAATTATCCAAAAATAAAAATTGAAAATATTGTGAAAAAGTTTAGCAAAATTGTCAATACTAAATTACTGTAGATTTTATAAAACATGTAAAATTTCATTCTTTTACGAACTATAAGCTAAAAAGAATCAAGATTTAGATTATCGCACATAAAAAAAACCCGACAAAAATTTGATTAAAAAATTTTAACAATTTTTGGAACATCCTGTATACATCCTGACATATAAAGACTTTTTCAAGTTCACTTAGAAAGAGAAAAATATAATTCTACATAGAATTTGGCTGTAACTATATACCGGGTTTAAAGATCAATGTACTAGTTAATTCGATTCTGGTTAATACCAGGATAAAATGTAATTATTTTTTATAAACTGGGATTACTCTTGTCACGAAGGAATGTTTTTAAGTAATAACCATCACATCGAACAAATTTAGGACGAGCTGGATGGTCAGCAGCGTGGGGGGGCAGAGAGGGCATGTGCCTGGGTGCCAGAACGAAGGGGCGCCAGATGAAGGAGTATACCTTTGGAATAGATCATTTTCTTCTGATAGACTAATGTCTTCCATTATTATGAAACAGTCATTATAAATGAAGTATTAGGTGAAGATGAAAGAGCAGCCGTAAAAAGTTAGAACTCTGATTTTCTGGTCAGAATGGGGAAAAAATGGCCATAATTTTTTCCCATTTTTTTCCCATTCTGACCTGAAAATCAGAGTTCTAACTTTTACGGCTGCTCTTTCATCTTCACATAACACTTCATTTATAATGTCTGTTTCATAATAATGGAAGACATTAGTCCATCAGAAGAAAGTAACTTGATTAAAGCGGAAGCTCGGTTAAGCGGGGCTCAGATAATCGGGACTCTATTAATTTCATTTTAAAAATGATCTTTAGAATATTTTTGTTGGTGTTCAGAGGGGAGTCATGACCCCCGTGATCTCCCCCTTGGATCCGCCATTGAAAATTACATAGTTCAGTATTACATATTTTATGATTACATATTTAAAATTTTAAAATAAGTCGCCTGTTAGAAAATTAATAAAATTCTCTTTGTAAATACACTTTGCGGAAGCGCCAAAATCCATGGTTGCCTCGGGTGCAAAAAAGGCTAGTTTCGGTGCTGCACTAGAAACACTAGTAAAGTCCTCACCTTTGCAATTTTGTTGGTTATGGTGTGAGGGCCAAACTTCACTTGGAATGCTTGTACCGGACTTTCGGTTGTTCGAATGCAGTCTTCGATGATAAAAACCCGTTGATCGGTTTCATGAGAGGTCATTTGTTTCAGTCCTGCTAAATGATGTAAAAATGCGTTAATGCCACGCACATATAACACAATTCTCAAAGAGTTTTACTGGGCCTATATCCCTCGTGCAGATAATTGGCCGTCATAAATACAACCAACCAACCAAAGAGTTTTACTTAGTAGTACCTAAGAGACTGGTTGTTAATCTTATTAAATACGTTTTGGGCAACATGTATATTTGCAAGCAAATAGCGAATTTTTATGCATGCATGAATATATGTACACAAAAAAGGAATTTTTAGGCTAATTAGCTTTATTCTGTAAAATCGAAACGATTTTAGCCCTCAAGAAATCGTCCCAATTATAGGGGGGGGGGGGGAAATTCTGCATAAACTCCTCCACTGTAGGATTGCGTCTAAATTATACCCTCAAGTTAATAGCAGGCCAAGTACTGGACCCAGACTGAACTTGTTTCATCTCTAATAAAGAGGGCAGATAATATTTTCCTTAAGTTAAATTGCCACATATTTGAAATATTATCTAGAATTACGTCTACTGTTATTCTCATTTTTTTTATTCGGCATCATTAGCATTTGATGGAAAGAATACCTGTTCTTTTTAGTCAAACCTATGGTTTAATGGAAATGACCATGAACCGATTTATTGGCGGGAGAGTAGAATAACCGCAGACTTCAGTCAAAGAATATATTACTCAGAAAGGCGAAACCTGTGTGGTTAGTTGAACTAAAAAAAAGCTTAAAAAAAGAAAGGAAAAAAAAAAACATGACCGTGAATTTTCTAAGAACGTTTATTATGGAAAACGGCAGATGGTTAGTTTGTTTCCCAGTCTGTTAAATAAATACTGAAGAGTTTTCTAATATTAAGAGAAATTTTTAAGTATCTCCGTAACAGCCATTTACTACAGACAATCCGTGGTAAGCAGACAGTTTACTTTATTTTTATGCAGTCTTTGGTAAAATGGTAAAGGAGACCTTGTATTTGAGATAAATTACTTCCGCTGTTATGCATCAGGATGACATGTCTTTTATATCTGATAGGAATGACGGTGTAACAGACCTAGCAGTATGTATGAATATAAAAGAAAAAAATATTCTCTGAGATGAATTTTGGATTATCTTCTCTGGTAATAATAAAAAACTTTAAGGCAATTTAACAGAAGCCCTTTACTATTCAGAATTGGTAAAAAACTGCTAAATAATTTTATTTTCATGAAATCATTCTTATGATTTACATTTTCAAAATTATTATGCACACTAGTGTTTAATACAAATTATTTTTACACTTAAGTAACAGGATGACATGTCTTTTATATCTAATATGAACGTCAATATAAGAAATGTAGCATCAGTTTAAATGGAAAACAAATGTTCTGTTCTTTTAAATTGCCAGTGCAGAGTTTCCCAATACTTAAAAAAAAAAAAAAAATTCAAGTATTAAGGAATAGTTATTTGTTCACAGTTAAGGTAAGGTATCAAATTGTTTTATTTTTATGCTGCTGGTAAAATTGTTATGAAATATTTATGTATGATACTTTTTTTAGCTTTTAACTAACAGTATTATATTTAGTTTATATCTAGTATTGATACTTATTTTATTATTAAAAGTTTTATATATTATACATATATATATAGATAGATGGGGTATTCTCACAAACTTTTGACTTTTAAGTCCTAAATAATAATTTTTATTTTAGTACATATTCTTGTGTTTTTTTTTTTTTATTATTATTATTATTATTATTTCATATACTGGGGAACACCCTATTGCATGATTGCATAACAATATTAACGAGATAAATAAGTTTTCGACGATGTTCGGGCTCCAAATACCAGGAAAACTCTATACCGTACCGTGCCCCTGATACTGATTTTAGGTAGATTTCGTATGAAATACTACCTATTGGGATCGTTCCTATGTTAGAATTTCTGAAAAATCTTTGCAGATCTACACCGATCATGACCCCTAGAACCCAAAACCACCCTCAGTAAAAAACTTTATATATATATATATATATATATAACCATTAATTAAACATAACCTACCACCATCAAAAACCGTAATATTATGATTTAAAGCTGCAAGTATAAAATTTTTTTTATTAATTTATTATAAGAATTATTATGGAAGAAAAATAAGAAAGTGGACACCGACAAATAATGGAAAAGCTTATATATTGAATTACGTTGTCAAGGGCACAGAATTCAATGATATAAGCAAAATGGTTGTTTTCTGTGAGAAAAATAAGCTAAAGCTAAAAATTATTTTCCCCTGTGCCCAAACAACCATTAAAATCAAGTGAATTGTTTAAAAATGAAAACAGAATAGAAACAAATAATATGAAATGGAAAAATCAATAAAACCTATTAAAATATTTATAGGATATAAAATAGAAATAATAAACACCATACCGATTAATATTTCAGTATTTTAGAATAAATCCACGCGCACATGGCACCCAAAATATCGTAAAGATTAAGGTGAATAAAACAGTTAAGAAATCACAGTAATTGATACCATAGGATGCAGTTAATACATTTTGAAATAAATGTTAAATAACTTTTAATATAATATAAAATAAAATAAATAGAAAGTAATTACATATTTAAAATGCACTATTAAATTAATTAAAATCTGTTTAACAATATCGTCAAAATTTAGCTAAAAATTCCCCCTGGTGTAGTAAATTATAACTGAAATGTAGCTGGAAAAAGTAAAATTTAGAACTTATCGTCAAAATACAAATTTTGGTGCTGCCATCTAGTATTACTTTTATTATTCAATTGTCACAAGATAAACAGTTGTAAGCATTTGAATGTAACAATTGTTTTATTAACAGCAAAACCAAACATATCCTTATATATAGATAATTATAAACCGAATATAAACCACACAATGTATTTAAAAAAAAAACTATTGTTAATAAAATTTAAAAAGCATACAAAATATTCTATTAGCTAACTTATTTAAACTACACTAAGAATTTAAATAATTCTAGAACATCGATAATATATAGCATATGGCTATATGCTATAAAACAAAATAAATTCATTAATAATTAATATAAATAATTAATTAAAAATATAAAAATCTTTAATAAAAACTATTATATATAAGATAATTATAAAATGAACAGGAAATAAAAAACATATGGGAGTAAATAGAAGGTAAACAGATACTTAAATTCCGATTACCTAAAAAGCACAAATATAGTATGTGGATTATTTTCATACATCCATAAAAAAAAAAATATATATATATATATATATATATATATATATATATATCACTTTTTTCTGGACACGATAACTTTCGCAATTCTGCACCAATCTCTTCCAAACTGATCCATAAAATCAATGGGCATAAAATCTCGGTCAAGTTCGTTAATGGACAAAATCGGACCAAGGGGATGGAAATAGGGAGGGGTTTTGTGAAAACAGAAAATCCCCCATAACTTCTTAATTTTTGTACATATCAAATCAGTTTAAAGTTTATATTACTTCTAAAAATAGGGCCAAAAGTTTATGTATCAC
This sequence comes from Maratus speciosus, assembly GCA_963932465.1. Classification (NCBI taxonomy): domain Eukaryota; kingdom Metazoa; phylum Arthropoda; class Arachnida; order Araneae; family Salticidae; genus Maratus; species Maratus speciosus. The sequence continues at coordinate 199,459,078 of OZ010789.1, forward strand.
AGATTTTTGATAAAGTTAAAAATGGGCTCAAGGGGCGCAAAAAATAGGGTTTTTGGGAGAAAAAAATTCATAGCTTCGTCAATTCTCAAGATATCAAATCCAATTAATTTTATTATAAATCTCCTTAACATTATCTACAACTTTTATATTCACAAGTTTTTGATAAGACCAATTCGTACCGCAAAAAAAAAATTAAAAACAAAACAAAAAGGGAGTTTGAAGAAGAAAAAAATCCATAACTCCGTCAATTCAAAAGATATAAAATCCCCATAAATTTATCATATATCTCCTTAATATTGTCTACAACATCTATATAGACAAGTTTTGGATAGGGCCAATTCTTACAGCAAAAACAAATTAAAAAATCATAGCGGTTGAAGAAAAAAATCATCTTAGTAAGGGTGTATTCAAATCCAAACTGCTTATTTTCTGACTCATTTTACAATTCATTTTTGCTCTCAAAGGCTTCCAATTGGTACGTTTTCTTGCTCAGAAACTATATAATGTACCGTAATGGTCGATTTTTTGATAGAGACAGAATATATTTTTTAAAATGCTGTTAAAAAGGGCATTTTGAACCGAATTTACCGAAGCGGATTGTGTTGGAAACGAAAAATATTGTCCTTCTGAGAAAAGAATTGTTTATATATCAAGTTTTAATTAATTGAACAAAAAAAAAAAAAAAAAAAAAAAAAACACAGGTCGCTTATAAATCTCTTCAAAAATCACGACAGCAAGTTTCATATATATATATATATATATATATATATATATATTTTTTTAATTAAAAATTAATCTGGAGTTATGCCAGAAAATTTCGAGTTGTTGAGCATGGAAAGTATTTTTTTGAATACCGCCCTAACATGATTCTGATCAAACCAGCTATTATATAAAAATGAAATAAAAACTCGCCAAAAGCGCCCAGATAAAATTGTTAAAGTGGATTTATCTCTAACCATGATTTAGTTTTTGTTTGTGAAATTAGTATATTTGACTTCGAAATCTACCTCTGCCTGTAGGCCGGGTCGGCAGGGATTTTTTAAGTTTGGAGCTGTCTGTATTCGTTCTCTTCATTATAACCTAATTACGTGGTATACAGGAGTTTCCATGTTGTAACATGCGTTGATCATGTAAATGCTATTGTTATAGCTCGGATGAATGAAGCTAGCGCTGCAGTTCGCAGCCATGTCCAACAAATAAGAGTGAAGTACGCCAGCCAGGTATCATCCGGATAGCTTAACAGGTAAAGCATTGGCACGGCAAGCCAAGTATCCAGGTTCGATTCCTGGTCTGGACATTTTTCGCTCTGTTGGAAAAATATCAACTGTGCTACTCTAACCATTGAATATGATTTATCCAGTTGAAAAAATTTCTCTTCATTATGACTGTGCATATATAATGTTATCACTTGAAGGTGGAGGGGGAGGAGGGTTCTGGCATTTGATATCATAAAATATCACTAGGGGGAGGAGGGTTGATATTGCTAGGGTCTTTTGATATTGTTATCATTTTTGATCCAACCAAAATTTTCTCTTTTTTTCTTTTGGTATTTTTTTCTACTTTACTTTCTTTTTACTCTGTTATCTGTTTTTGTGAAAATACAAAACTATTATTAAAACCATTAAATGATTAGAAAATCATTTCATTCCAAAATACGAAATAGTCCAAAGTTCACCATTCCTGTTCTTCTGCTATATCAATATAATTCGTTGTTAGAGAAACCGTTTTCAAAATTATACTGTTTATGTTTACTAGTAAAAAATGGGAAAAACTGTTTTCAACCTGTTTTGTTTACAAGAAGTTATGCTTACTCCAGTGCAGGACCAAGTGCAAGAAGACAATACTACTGTTGTATGCATTATGTAACAAAAAGCTATTATTAAATACTTTTAAGCAGTGTTCTAGCTGCCGCTCGCCTTTGCGCCAAATCGCGACAAAATTCTTCATTTGGCGAGTAAACCAACAGTCAAATTCGCGAAATTGCGAGTGTTCAGTTTGTGTGTTTGTGTATATGGTGTGCCAGTACAGTAGAGATGTGTCATTTTTTGAGGAACGACTCCAAAGGAACGATTCCGGCAGTGAAACTGAAGGAACGATTCCATTCTGTAAAAAGGAATCGGTCCTTTTCGGAACGAGTCCGAAAAGGAACGACTCCTCGGATTCGGTCCTTTTTGGAACGGTTCCTCGGATTCGGTCCTTTTTGGAACGGTTCCTCGGAATCGGTCCAAAATGTACCGACTCCGAAAAGGACCGATTCCTCGGAGTCGGTCCATTTCGGATTCGTTCCAAAAAGGACCGAATCCGAGGAACCGTTCCAAAAAGGACCGAATCCGAGGAACCGTTCCGAAAAGGACCGATTCCTCGGAATCGGTTCTTTTCTTGTAGACTGGCCAGTTTTAATAAATTAAAATACGCTATTTTATTTCAAAATAACAGATTTTGATTCTATTAAAGCTGACTTTATTGCCAAAACATCCTTCTAATGTGTGTGCCCCCCCCCCCTCCTCAAAAAAAAAGAAAAAAGAAATTGAAGTGCGGAGCGAAGTAGGGCGTTTAATAAACATTACTATTTGATCTTCTTGTGCTAAATTAATCTGAAAGAAATAATTAAAAAAAATATTTTATACGAATTGGATTTTTTACACC